>CM050526.1:6282843-7726177 GCA_027563665.1 Antrozous pallidus
GCACTGCCAGTCGGACTCCAGAGGCGCTGCCACTCATACTAACTACAACTCAGACTGTGGGCACAAGAGGCTGAAAAACTGTATGCAGAGGATCGGTAACTGCACAGGCTGGAGGGGACTTTTGGTATGTTTGTTCTGTCTTAATAAAACACTACTTTAAACAAAAATTTAAAGTCACCAAAAGAAGATAAACATATTAATACAGAATACTTTAAAAAATTACACAAGAGGGGGAACCAAGATGGCGGCATAGGTAAAACACCTATCTTGCCGTCATGCTCAGCGATTTTAATACTACAACTTAACGAAAGAAAAAACACCTTCCAGAATCACCAGAAAGCTGGCCGAGTGAAAATTCCACAAATAAAAGTGAAAATAAGACACTGTGACTCGGAGGAGCGGTGGCGGACAGCCTTGAAGATTCGCGGGGAAGAGAGGTTTGGAGCGCGCGCCAGCGGAGAGGGCGGGCGGCTGAAACCCAGCCAGTTTTCTCGAACGGGGAGACAAAGACGTCCCACTGGACTGATTCTCCAGCTCTGGGCGAAGTCCAGGGAACCCACTATCATACGGGGTGAAAACTGGACAGTGGGAGGGCACCCGAAGCTCGGGTGCTGCAGGGGTCTCCCGGCTTGTGGAGAAGGCAGCTTGCGCGAACAGCTCAGCTGCGTGACCGCGCAGAGAGCGCTCTGCGACTTGCTCTCTCATTCGGAAAACCATCAGTCTGCTTTGTTTTACAACCCTGGGTGAGACGTTGGGCGTGCAGACTCATTTGGGGAGAGTCAGAATTCCCCGGCAGCCAGTGGAGCTCGGCAGCGGCTCTCTCTCAGAGGTGCTGACAGCTATTGCCCCCCAGTGGAGGGGGGTGAGGGCGGAGGGTGGGATGGGTACCAGGTGGAGGGGAACTATAGGGTGAAAAAAAAAGGGAACAATGTAATTAATAAACTGAACAATAAAGATAAAAAAACAACAAAAAAAACCCAAAAATAAAAAATTACACAAAATATTTACATTTTGAGCTTAAATTTATTTAAACAGCAAAACTATATAAAGGAGTTGTAGAAAAAAATTTTAGGATACACTAAATTCATGAAAATGGTTATTATTTTGAGAGGATCAAACTCTTCTCACTTTTGCTTATCTGTACTTCTATTTTTTCTAAGGTAAACACGTAATATAATAACAATTCTACTCTCACATTTAATAAGTACATAATTATTTCAAAATATAAATTGAATTTCAAGAAGTAATTCTACTCAATATTTTTATAAAAATGTGGAAAATCTCTTGTACAGTATCTGATAGCTGCAATATACTCAAAACTATGAAGCAATCCTATCTAATAAAAGAGTAATATGCAAATTTGACTGTACCTTTGCTATGCTACCAGCCAATCAGGAGTGAGGGTGGGGCCGAGTGGCACAAGGCATGGGGGTGAGGGAGAGCAGCAGGAGGCGGGAGGGGGGACACGGGACCGCAGCACACGGGAGGTTGGCAGGGGCGGGGCTGGGGCACGCAGGACGGGAGGCTGACGCGGCATGTGGTGTGCGGGAAGGGAGGCCTTGGGATGAGAGGCCGTTCTGACATGGCAGGCAGCGGGTGCGCGGGACGGGAGGCAGGCGCATGTGGCTGCTGAGTGTGGGGTGTCCTTGGGGCTGGGTGGTTGCCACCAGGGCTAAGGCCTGGGCGGGGCCGAGGCGTCCAGCGAGCATGGGGCCCCCGGGATGGGTGGTCGTTGAGCGGTGGCCGGGTGGTTGCCAACGGCTTGGGCTAAGGCTAGGGCAAGGTGGGCAGGGCTGAAGAGGCCGGGGCAGAGCCAGTCATCAGCCCCATTGCAGGGTGATGGCTGGGTGCCCAAGGCCTAAAGCTTCGGGCAGGGGTGAGGGGTCAGTAGGACATTCCTGAGGGCTCCCAGTATGTGTGAGGGGGCTGGTTGGGCTGAGTGACCACCCATCCCCAGTGAATGAATTTTGTGCACCGGGCCCCTAGTCTAAAATAAAATTGCATCTTCTATCCCTATTTCTTTTTCTTTTAATAAAAAGCAACATTCTGGGGCCTGGGCGGGAGAAATCTATACACCGATAGACTTGACATTAGTTCCATCAACCACATAAACAAACCTTTGGTTCCAGTAAGCAGTCTATTTTATTGTTCTGGTCTCAGAAAATGTGTTGTAGCTTTTCTGCACAGCTGTTATTTAGGAAAAACTTTCTGCTTTTTATTGACCTATATTAAGGATAAATTCTGTTTGGTCACCGAAGCCTCTTATGATCCTCATCCAACATTTCTTTACCCCAGTGTGGTCCTTGCAACAAAGTCCAAAAACACATTGTAAATAGCTCAGTTGGCAAGAGAAACTCAAGGGGGACATATATTTCTTTATAAACTCAATCTTACTTCCTTTCATAGAGGAAAAGTCTTTAAATGACATTAGCACCAGCACACATCTGGCCCAGATCCTGGCATCAATGCCAAGGCAGCCGGCTACTGCTATCCTACTGACCTGCAAATGGCCACTATATGGCCCTCCACCTTTTCTAGTTAAGTTTCTGCAGGTTATCATAGCTATACACAAAAAGAGGCCAAGAAAGAAAGACTAGTTCTATAAAAGAGATTGCAAATTCCCACATATTTCTGCCTCAGATATTACTAGCAATAAATGAATTGCCCTTACGAGTACAAAAGAAATCAACTGATAAAGAAAATAATCCCGCTGACTCTAAGACGTGTAAATTCAAGTAATAAATAAATAGGGACGGAAAAGGTCAAATAAAAGGGTAGAGGTCACCTAAAGGGTGCTGCCTCTTTAAATGGAATGAGCAGAAGGAAATGACTTTAATTCAATTAGTTCATCTAGAAACCTGGGGCATGGAATATATGAAATGGTGCTGGAGGAATTTATTGCCTGGGACTTCTGTATCTGCAGCAACAGGGGCGGCTGCTGCTCCCTCTCCAGTGCATCCTGCTTTTGCACAGCTCTGTGTGGTCCAGGTCCTGCCCAGCTGCTTTTCCTGCTGCCCAGTGGGGAGGACTGCTCTGGTTCTCACTGGGCGAGTTCTCTGCCTCCAGCCAGATCAGTGGGCCTGGGGTCGGCACTCTGCCTGCGCAATGCTTACTTCACTTTCTCAAAGGGTGGTCCAGGACCACCTAGCATCAGGTCTTCCAGCATGCTTGTTAAAAACGCAGATCTCTGGGTCCTGTCCCGGCCTACAGGATCTGAATCCCTGGGGACAGTGGCCAGAGAGCACTGTCTGAACCCACGTGCTGTGCAGGCTCCTTTGCATGCATACTCACGTATGGGAAACAGTAAGCCAATGGGCAGCACACAGCATAATACCCTATATGATAAAGCAGGAATATGCTAATTGAGCATCACTCTGTCACAAAGAGGCTGCATCCACAGCTGAGGCCAAGTTCCCATAAGGAGCCTTAATGAGCAATCAGCAGGAACCTGAGGCTACGCCCTCTCCCGCCCCTGTTGGGCTTGACAAGGGACCTCAGGCCATGCTCCCCATCCTGGTATCAGGTTGGCGGACCTCAGGCTGCAACCCCCGCCACAGTGCCAGGCCAGGGGACCCGAGGCCATGCCCCCCACCTGGCGGGGCTTGACAGGGGACCTCAAGGTGCGCTTCCCGTCCTGGTGCTGGGCTAGGGGTCCTCAGGCTGCTACCCCCACCCCAGCGCCAGGCCAAGGGACCTCAGGCCATGCCTCCACCCCAGCACTGGGCCTGGGGACTTGAGGCTGTGGCCCCCCCTGCCTAGCTGGGCTTGACAGGGGACCTCAGGCCATGTTCCCCACCCAGCAGGATTTGATGGGGTTCCTCAAGGTGCACCCCCAGTGCTAGGTCGGGGGAACTCAGGCTGTGCCCCCACCTAGTGGGGCTTGACAGAGGACCTGAGACTGTGCCCCCCTTCCAGTGCTGGGCTGGGGGACCTGAGGCTGCACACCCCCCGCCTGGCGGGGCTTGATGGGAGACCTCAGGCCTTGTCCCCCACCTAGCAGGACTTGATGGAGGACTTTAAGGCAGTCTGAGCTGGGGGACCTCAAGCCATTCCTCGTGTCTTGGCACTGGCCCAGGGGACCTGAGGCTACACACCCTGCTTGGCAGGGTGGGACTGGCCAGGTCTGGATCTAGCCCAAATGAGGAGGGGGTGTGTGGCCAGGTCTGGGTCTCATACGATTTTGAGTTGCATGTGGGTGGGCAGGGACTTGACTCTGGGTCCCGTGGTATGCCCCAGACTCTGATGAGAGGAAGGTTTTCATATCCATTTTACTAAATTTTCTTTCATCTCTGACACTTCTATTATAGAGAAAGGGCAAATAGCAATATTAAATTATTTCCACGAATTAACACCTTTTTAATGTGCACAAATCTCGTGCACCAGGTCATTAGTGTACTGTTAAAGAAGTAATGCAGTCATTGCTCTAGATTTTAGACACCATGTTTTAAATATCAAGCTCTACATCTGCCTACTTGGATATATAACATCTGAGGTACATAGAAGGAAAACCAATACAACAGCTAGTCAGAAGGTAAGATGTGGCCACAAAACCAAAAAAATCCTAAATTAATTATCACACTTTCCTGTGTTCCTAAAGAAATAAAAATAAGCATTGAGAATGAACTTTAAAAATGATTTTACATTAATTATTTTAAGTAGCTCTTTTAAGGAGGAAACATGGATAATTATTTCTTCATTTGGCAGTCAATCAATACCAACTTCCTAACTGTCAAATAAAATAACTCTTCTTAGCAGGCATCTTAGACTTGAGCATCTAAAAGTGTGGGTCACTTTCTTTATAAAGCGTGTCTCTTGTTCTAGTTTCTATGACACGTCACTTTCATTTTCCTTTCCCTGGTTATGTTATTTCCTTGCAGTCTCCTAATACACTCTACCTAATTTTAAAAAGGGATGCACCCCAAGTTCCTGTCCCTGGCCTTCTGCTTTGCTCCCTCTACACACTGACCCTTGGCAACCTTGATCCCCACCACGGCTTGTAGCCAACTTCATGCTGAAGACCGCTCCTTCTTCTGGCCCAGAGTTCTGATTTCCTGTCCTTCACAGCCAACTGCCCCTGCCCACTGAACCTCTTCACTGGATATGCCAGGGACAACTCAAATTCCATGTGTCCAAAACTCCGCTCATCACTACCCCCCAGACAGTCTCTTTCTTCAGAGCTCACATTCTTAAGGCTCAACGCCACCACTCATCCAGTCTTCCACATCAGAAGGCTGGAAGTTTTTCTGGCGTAGGGACAGCAAACTCAAATGCCTGTGAGGGCACCCAGGCATTTTTTAACTTAAGAAACAAGCACATAGCTCTTAACACAGTCATTTCCATGTAGTTTGCAAAGGTTAACTTATTTAATACGCAGAACAACCCTCTGAAATAAGCATTATTATTATCCCTACTCTATAAATGGGTAAACTGAGACATAGAGAGATTATGGAAACAGTTCAAGGCCTCTCAGTTAGTAAGAGCCAGGACTTGAATGCAGGGACCCTGGCCCAGGGGCAGTACACAGTGCTCTCTGCCAGAGAACGGGGTAGAGTATAGAACAGTAAGGAGCACAGGGCTCAAACAGCTGGAGAATGCTTGCTTCACCTAACGGTAGTCACGGTCTTTGCAACTCCAGGTCCTAAACCTCTTCAGCACTCTACCACATCTACCGTTCTGTTAGTTCTATTTCCTTCATATTTTCCTATATCTTTCTCTCCCCTTTTCTCCTTTCCCACCACAGCCTTAGGTCAGCCCAAGTCATTTCTCAATTGGTTACCAATGATTTATTTACCATCATTCTTGAGTCTCAACATTCAATGCTCTTTAGCTGGGCCAGAAAACTTCTATAAAGAGCCAGAGGGAAAATACTCAGGCTTTCCAAGCCATAAATTTTCTCTATATTACTCAATTCTGCCAACATAGCATGATAACAGCATAGAACAAATTGGCATGGCTGTGTTCCAGTAAAACTTTCTTCACAAAAATAAGCAATACTTTCTCAATAGTACTGCCACTGCAGCCTTCTTAATCCATCCTACTCCTTATACTGAAAGACATTCCACATGGTCCCCACTCATTAGAGAATATAATAAAAATATTAAAGCATTAAAAAAAAAGAACCACCCACAGTGAATGCTTTTATAACCATAGAGCAGTAAAAATATTTCTAAGAATAAAAAAAGAAAAGAAAAAGAAATAACAAATTTGAAAAATCTCAGCAGGGCAAAATAAAACAGTGAAATATCACAAGTAAAATAAAGGAAAAAAATGTTAAAGAAAATTAATGCATATGATCAATAAAATGCTAGAGAGCTCTAAAAACATCATTAAGAAATGACCAAGGGTATGAGGTAAATAAAAGAAGGAAAACACATAGAAATAATTAATAGAGAAAAAGATGCTAAATCCCACGAAAACCTAAAAAAGAAAAATGAACACACAAAAATATTTTCAGTTTGCAAATAGGCAACACTGGTAAAGGCAGCTAATTATAAGCATGGCATATAGAAGAGTCAGATTCCCACATGCCATTGGAGGGAATCCTATCTAATAAGGAGGGAATATGCTAATTGATCATCATATCCTCACAAAGATGGCGGTACCCACAGCTAATAAGGAGGGAATAGGCTAATTGACTGCCATGCCCTCAAAGATGGCAGTGCCCACAGCCAATAAGGAGGGAATATGCTAATTAATTGCCATGCTCTCAAAGATGGCAGTGCCCACAACCACAAGATGGTGGCACCCAGTCCCCTCAGCCCCGCTGGGGTAGCAGTCAGAACCCCCCTCCCCCACCCCCACGCAGGTACAGCTGCACCGCACGCCTGCCTCTGGAGTCCTGCAGTCCCTCAGCCCCTCAGGACTGGCCTGAGGCACAGGCAAGCCTCAGGTGTTGGCTGCTCAGCTGACCAGGGCCGGCCCAAGGCGCAGGCAAGCCTTGGATGGCAGCTGCCCAGCCAAGGCCCGAGGTGCAGGCAAGCCTCAGATGGTGGCTGCCCAGGCGCCCAGGCCTGGCCCAAGGTGTAGGCAAGCCTCAGATGGCTGTTGCCCAGCCAACCCCCAAGGCACAGGCAAGCCTGGATGGCAGCTTCCCAAATGCCCAGGGCTGCCCGAGGCTTGTGTTGCCGGCAGTGGCAGCAGCAGAGGTGTGATGGGGGCGTCGCCTTCCCCTGCTCACTGGGTTGCCTCCTGAACCTGAGGGCTCCTGAACTGTGAGAGGGGACAAGCTGGGCTGAGGGGTCACCCCCTCTAGTGCATGAATTTTCATGCACCAAGCCTCTAGTGTAAATTAGACTATCTTTTTTAAGCACAAACTGGAGTCCAGTGATCAGCAAACTGCAGCTCGTGAGCCGAGGTTTGCCACTCTGTTGACTAATGAGTTTGCCAACCACTGGGATAGGGGCTTAATCACAAGGAACAACAACAGCCTTTAATTATTGAAATCAAGAGTCTAGGTTAGTGGTTGGCAAACTCATTAGTCAACAGAGCGGCAAATCGTGGCTCTCGAGCCGCAGTTTGCTGACCACTGGGTTAGTCTATCAAAATTTACAATATTTAAAGCTAGCAATTACATTTCTAAACACTTATACTACACAAGGACTCACATAAGTATACAAAGATTTATATACATAAAAGTTAATTACAGAAATGCTTTTATTTAATATATTTTTATTGATTTCAGAGAGGAAGGGAGAGGGAGAGAGAAATAACGATGAGAGAATTACTGACCGGCCGCCTTCTGCACAACCCACAAAGGGGATCAAGCCCGGGACCTGGGCATGTGCTCTGACTGGGAATCAAACCATGACCTCTTGGTTCATAGGTCGACACTCAACCACGGAGACACCCCGTTCAGGTGAGGCTTTATATTTTAACAGAAATAGGGTCATTATACACACATGCATACACAGTTCTACAACTTGTCATTTTCTCTTAACAGTGTAGCTTTCACTGACATTATTTACTTCACTCATATCATTCCATTATATGGAACTGCTATTATTTACTTAACTAATCCTCCATAGGTAAATGTTGAGGGTGTTTCCATTTTTTTTTTCCCTATTAAAAGCAATTCTAGACTGGCTGGTGTGGCTCAGTGGTTGAACATCGACCTATGAACCAGGAGGTCATGGTTTGCTTGCTGGTTTGATTCCTGGTTGAGACATATAACTGGGTTGCAGGCTTGATCCCTAGTAGGGGTACATGTAGAAGGCACCCAATCAATTCTCTCTCACCACTGATGTTTCTCTCTCTCTCTCTCTCTCTCTCTCTCTCTCTCTCTCTCTCTACTTTCCTCTCTGAAACTATATCTACATCTTAATATCTGCATATATATGGCTATACTGTAAGTAGGAGTTTCATCTAGAATGAATGAAAAAAGGTACTTTTTCAGTTTAAGATACTACGTTTCTGTATTATTTCAATTTCTTCTTCCTAAAATAAATTTATATTAATTTAGTAGTATTTAAAATCTGCTTAAAAGATAAATAAATAAGATAAATTACAAAGTGACTGTGTTCCTCCAAAATGCCCCTAGGCCTTTCCCCGACTGGGGTGGAAAACCCGTGCTACCGTGTCAGAATGGCCTGCTTCACTATTCACCAGGAAGTGCCTCTCCAACACTCTAGTCACACTGCACTACTCAGCACACTTCAGCTTTCTGAATATGCCAGGTGCCTCTGCTTGCGATCCTTGCCTTTTCTGCCCAATTAACACTCATTCGCTTCAATCCCCTCCACAGGCAAAAACACACTCCCGTCTCTGGGTCCACCCTCTGCCTCATGCACACATCCCTTATAATTCCTATAACATTAATATCCCTAATGATGCATATAGCAATGATAATAGTATTGATCATAGCTAATTAAGTGTATACTGGTGCTGGGTAGGCACGCACTTAATGCATTATCTCATTTAATCCTCACAATGAGGCCATGAAGTAAATACCACTACATCTACTTTACAGGTAAAGAAACTAAGACACTCTAAGGTTAAGAAATTGCTCAAGATCACACAGGTATTAAAAAAAATTCTGGGTTTGAAACACAGATCTATCAGACCATAGCTGTTCTATTTTTATATATGTATATGCATACAAAATCTCCCCATTAGACTGAACTTGTTACCTCTGTATCTCCAGTAACCAGCACCAAGGAATATGCGGTAAACACCAATAAATACTGAAGGCAGGCAGTCTCTGAGTATGGAAAGGGGTCCTAATTGTCATCATCTAGTCCCACCAACGACACAATGCAGGAATCCCTTTTTCAATATCCCTCAAAGATGACCTGTTTCCATCTGGATAGTTCCAATGACAAGAAACATTGCCTTACAAGGCAGCCCATTTCGCACCTAAATAGTTCTCCTAAACTCTCTTTCACGTTGAGAGAACCTGCCACCTTGTCAGCATGTGCAATCTCCTAGTTTTATCTTCTGGACTATCAGTTAGCAGCACTGTTCCTTTAAATCAATGGAACTACAGATGTCTAAAAATGGCCATTATGTCTTTCTCCTTTGCCTCACTTTATTCCTCCTCCCTTCTCTTTTCTAAGCAGAACAATCTCATCCCCCAAGTGACAAAGTTTCCATGTCCTCTCTTCCTTGCGGCGCCCTCTTCTGGAGGACTCCATTCTGTCAGTTCCCTCTCGAAAGCAAGTCCTGCCCAGCTGGTGTGGCTCAGTGGTTGAGGGTCAACCTATGAACCAGGAGGTCACAGTTCGATTGCAGGTCAGGGCACACGCCTGGGTTGTGGGCTCCATCCCCAGTGCGGGACGTGCAGGAGGCAGTCGATCAATGACCCTCTCTCATCATTGATGCTTCTATTTCTCCTTCTCCCTTCCTCTCTGAAATCAATAAAAACATATTAAAAAAAAAAAAAGCAAGTCCCTACCAACTGAGGAGCACTGTACCCAGAGAGCTAGAAGTGCTCAACAAGTATGTGGCACGATTTCTGCTCTGAAATCCTTTGGAAAACACAACCTACATTAAATAATCAAGTGTTTACCTGGAATTATTTGAATACTAACCTCTGAAGATCTCCCATGTGCCAGTCATGTTGCTGGGTACTTTATGTGCATTATATAGTTACATTCTTAAGTGACTTATTATTATTTCTATTTTATAGATGAGGGCATTGTCTTAACAAGGTCAAGGGCCTACCCAAAGTCTCGCTGGCTAATAACTGCCACAGGCAGGATCTGAACTCAAGTCTGCTTGACTTTCCAGCCATATTCTGTTCAGTTGAGGAAAGCAACTAAAGAAGAGTTAGTGGAGAAGCCCTGAAAGAATGGGACTGGTCTCCGTGAAGAAAGGAACATGGTGGGGCAGAAAACAAATGTTTCTGTGGAAGAGTCCACCATTTCCAATTATAATGGCCCTTTAAAGTCAGGCAGAGTCGAGGCAGGAGGCAACACAGAGGGCCAGCAGACCCCTGACCAGGTCAGGAGCACGTGAAAGCAACGCCTTAGGAAAATTCCTCTGGCAGCCCTGGGTGGCATATATTGGAAGGAGAATGAGGCAGAAAGAACAGTTAGGAGCTGAAGCAATAATTAGTCCTCATGTGCCTAGACCCGAACGAGGACGGTAGCTTCATAAATGGGGATGAGAAACCAGAGGCACTACAGAAGGCTGCACTGGTGCAGCTGAAGGGGAGAACGGAAAGCAAAGAATGCTGCTAAGATTTCTGCTCGAGGAGAGGCGGAGAATATTGGCTTTGCTGACAGAAATGGGGCATGAGAGACTGAATCTGCAGATTGGTGCATACCAAGAAGCTCCTGCTCATGGCAGAGATCACTTCTGGTGCCCAGACGAAGAGGCCTTGTTTTTGGGTAACATCCTAGAATCACACCTTATCTAGTCCTTCTTCACATGTCAACTCAAGCCAGCAGTGTAAATGACAAGGTAATGCTCTAGCAATGTGGTGGCTCCTTGCTCAGCCACCGGAAAGCACTGAGACAATTTCAAAGACACCACCTGAAATCAGTCTCACCGCTGCAGAGCTGCAGGATGTACGTTTTACTAGGATTCTCTGTCAGGTTCCCTATGTCCAAGTGCCATCCTCCTGAGAAAGGTTATTTAAGCTAACTTGGTCACGAGGAATAAGATGTGTCTGGTTTGTCTCCTTTCCCCTTGGATTTCAGGCTCAACTCTCTTGAAAGACAAAGAAACAAACAAACAGACACCACTCCTTCTTTGTCTGTCTCTATTCACTACTCTCAAATTTCTCTGCCTCATCTCCTCTCTTGCCAATTTTGACTCAACAATATCATTTACCACTTCCTGTCCCCAGAGTACCAAATACAACTTCATCGTTTACCCATTTCTTCTCCTTATTCTCATCCAGAAGAAAAGGAGAGACCAGGTCTTCCTTCTGCGGGATGCCCCAGGACATATCTGAACAGATTGAGCCCAGAATAAGCTACTTCTAAGTTCAGCTATGATAATAACAAAGCTTCACCTAACTTGTAGGGTGGCTATAGTAACCAAATGACATTATTATGGGTTAGCACCTAAACGCATGCGATTATTTTGGTGCAGTTTGCTACAATTAGGCAAAAAGTCCGGTTCTAAACTTCCTTTCAGGAAAGCACTCCAAACCCCTTCGTACCTGGGACAATCCTAGAGGTCCTACAAGAGGCAAACATCAGTAAGTGGGAGTCCCAGTGACCACTGTGGTTCCACTGCACACCGCGCACAGCGGTGCCTTCCATCCTGCTGTGAACTCAGACAAACAGACTCGTTATCTCACTGCATCTTTAAAGGACAGCAGATGCAAAACACAAAAGTCGGAAATAAGCAGGATAAGTACTCCACTTTAATTGTAAATAAATGAGGATATTCTAGTACATGTCAATACAATCATACCTAATAGACAAACATGTAAATTGAACATACCTCTGCTATGCCCATAGCCAATCAGAGTGAGCATGCAAATTAATCCAACAAAGATGGTGGTTAATTTGAATACATAGGCACCAAGTGCCTGTGTCCCGGGAACATCCTGTACCCGTCAATGCGAGGTAAGTCATCAGAGCCGAGGGGACAGGGATAGATCGATCGCAGGGGCTGGGGGTCCCCTGGCCAAAGTCCCCAGCCCAAGGCCAAAAGCCTCGGCCAGAGGCTTTCGGCCTTGGGCAGGCCGGGGCTGTGGCAGAGCCTGTGATTGGGCCCCTGCCCAAGGCCGAAAGTGAGCCTTCAGTAGGACATCCCCTGAGGGCTCCTGGTATGTGAGAGGGGGCAGGTTGGGCTGAGGGACCACCCACCCCCAGTGCACAAATTTCGTGCACTGGACCCCTAGTACTATTTATAATTCTGAGTAAATAGAATTCTGAAAATTTTACTTCAGATCTCAATTAGAGAGAAAAAATATTGAGAGAATCTGCAGTTTCAAAGTATTCCTTTTGGAGTAGTAAATAAAATTAGCTTTTTGTTTAACTAAAAATAAAGTTTCAAGGAAGACTTTAACCATTCCAGAAAGACAAAGTACCTGTGAGTTTGATTTTGGACAGTCGAGCCAAAATTCCTGGCAAATCATCTACACGCAGCTTCATCTCTTTCCACTGCTTTTCATCTTTTGTCTCTTTTCCCACATCTACTGAGCCTTCAATTATTGAGGCAGATTTTAGTTCTATCAGTTCGGTTTCATTAGGCTTTCTGGGCAAAGATAGGGTGGAGGGTGCAAAAGGCTTCATCTCATATACTTCCGCTTTGGCTTGACTCGAAGAGGATTTCTCAAGGAACGGCGAGGGCATTAGTTCTGACTTCGGCTTTATCTGCTGGCGGAGGCTTCTGTTCAGCTGCGTGACATACTAAATTTAAAAAGTACATGTCACTATACCAAACCAAAACGCTCTGAAATGGTTTAGTTATACCTTCTAATGGTCTGACTTTTATGGTACTTAAAAGACTTTCCTCTCACTTTATAAAACACAGGCACATGCACTAATATTAAAATGCTTGTTACATGGAAGTCACTAGAGAAGACATAAGGAGAACGCAATTCCTTGGCAATAGTTTTCAAATTTTTAGAAATTCCTAGGAATTTAGATTCCTTGAAATAGGATATTCTTATTTCTTGTTCATCTCTTCCAGAATGTCCCCCAATGTAGTACCAGAAGCTAGTGGTTTAACATTCAAGTACAATGAAAACGTTTTCTATAATCAAGAGCCCAAAGAGCTGTTGAGTGCCATGTCCCCAGGCAAACAGCGCAGTGGGGCTCAGCGGACATGCATCTCCCAGCCTACGTGACTTAACAGCAGTGTGTATGAGGACAGAACATGGGCTTTAGAGCTAGACACTCTCCATTATTTACTTGCAAAAAAGTAATTACTACTAGCATTCCTGAGGCACTTCATAGTTTCATAGAGGGCATATTGTGTAGTTTACATAATATACATATTTCATTTAAACTTTGCAACAGCTGTTGAAGAAGATGGATCATTATTAGTATCTCTCTCTCTAATTTGCAGATGAGGAAATTAAGGCTGAGAAATAAACTGACAGAGCCAAGAGTCAACGGCCAGTTAGTTGCAGGTGGCCCTGGACATGGAACCGCTAACTGATAACTAGTTAAGAATTTTCCATTACACATATTCGTCTTAGGAATTACAAACTCATGAATGAATCCAAAGTTCTGTTTACATAAAAATAGCACAATATATGAGTTTCTCTTCTAAATATCCATTATCCTTAAACCCAAAACTTAAAAAGTCTGAATATTACTGGAAATATAAATATCTTACCAAAACAGTAAGTTTTATAAGACTTTAAAGTTAAAAAAAGATGAGAGAAATTTCAAAGAGGATTTTAGATTATGAATTTGCTATTATTTCATGTTTGCATACCAAGAGTTTTTTAGCTAAAGTTTCTCCATTCTATGAAACTTTCTATTTGAGAAATTGTCAAATGTCCTCATTGGTAATATGTTGCCCCTAATATCATGAATCCGATACAGGCCTACAAGAGGACTGAGATATATTATCAATGCCACTAGAAAATGCTGAGCAAACTACTAAAAACTCAATTTGTTCAATTCAGACATGCATGTGTTTAAAAGGCTTTTTGAATGCACTGCTAATGGGAAAAAACAGGGGGGCCACTGTTATGGCAATTATTTCTATATAACTGTTATAGTCACAGAATTTTAAAGATTGTATAAAATATTATAACAGTGCAGCTTTCTCTAACTTTAACCTAGTAAAAACTATGCCAAAAATTTTCAATCTTTCTCCAAATTTAACCAGTAAGTTCAAAATCATACTTTTAAGCTCAAACACCAAAATTATCCTATTTTCAGTTAAGAATAATTAAAGCAAAGGATTTAAGTTCTGAATAAACTGAAGAGGACATTAAAAGTCCTTTTTAAACAGTACTTCTTACTACTCCGCTTGTAACTCGAATTTCTGAAATCCGCGCAAACAGAAAAGGAAAGGCAAAAGCAGCAGAGCAAGGACGGTCTTCTGAACTTACCATGCGCTTCAGGAAGGTGAAGCGCTGAAATGTAACCCACTGCTTGCTGGCGCTCCTAAGGAGATGCACAAGCCTGTGCGGGGGTTGCTGCACAGCTCTTCTTTCTAGGTACCAGACACATCCTCCCGCCCCTCCTGTAACAGAGCAGAAGGAGAGAAATGTTCAAGTGAGTGCTGCCTCTCACCAGTGAGGACTGTGCCCACCAGGAGCAATGCCTGAACCATCGTAAGCAATGCATACGAGATGGTTACAAGTTTGAAATGATCTAGTCCAGATTTGTAAACAACACAACTATGCGCCTTAATGATAAATCTGCAAAATTCTTCACAGGCTAGGGAAAGCTTCCAGTTCAGGATCTTTATGCTTTGGTTATATTAATGCCAAAATGACCACACTATAGATATTTTGAAGAAGAAAATATAAAGCAATCAGTTCAATCACTTCTTTAAAAGTATAAAATGAGAAGCATAATTTTTCTCAATAAATAACTGTAAACTGGAAGATACATTTCAGGTTACTATTTTGGCCATGTCAGGTAAGCCAAGTAAAGGGGTGAAGAAACAGTTCTCAATAAAGTATGAATTTATCAATCTTGTTGGGAAGAAACTATTTTTATAGTACAGGCCTCTGGCTTTTAATCATTCTTTTAAACCTTCTTTCAAATATCAACAAATCCAACGCTCCTGTACAAGGTCTCTCTTAGGCAAACATCCCACAGTATAATGGCCCAGACTCCCTTTCTGAGTCCTTCCTCCTGTGGCTTCCTGGACACCAAAGGTCCCTGGCTTCCTCTGCCTCTGCTCATCACTTCTCAGTTTCCTGTCGTGTCTCCCCTTGCTATGCATGCCACATTAATCCCCCAGCAATTGCAATTACAGGCAAAATTTAAATCTTCAACACATTTCTAGAGTCATTAAGCCTATTTCCAACTGCTCTCTTAGTATCGTGGATGGGTTGCATGTCCCTATTGAAGACAAAACGCTTCCCTCAGGAACAGCTTAAATTCTTCCTTCATTATTTAATAACCATCAAATCCAGTCAACTATGAAAGGTATGTCAAATCTGTCTACTTCTTCCCATTCCTATTTTCCATCCCATTCCTTTACCTCTTACATTTGGACTATTGTAACAGTTGTAGGATTCAAGACAGTCATCTCTACTTCAGTGATTTCCTTCCCTGTCCAACTTAAGTTGCATAGAGCAAACAGTTTTCTTCCTGAAGCACACATACATAATTACCCACCAAACATGTAAATATACCTCACGGCAGCAACGCTGTCTCATCATCTGTCTCATCATCGCACTCCACGCTGGTTCACCTTTATGCCCTCCGCCCATTTACAGTGTCTTGCCTCACCTGTCAAATTTTCAGTCTCTTCCAACTATTCTATTACTTTATACTTATTTACAGCACTTTCTAATACAAATTGTTTCCACTGTGTTCTTTAGTTCCTTGAGACTTACTTTTGCTATAACACAGCAAAATGCTTTCCATATAACAATGAAACAGTATTTGATGATGGGATCAGCCCCATAGCTTACTTGGACTGGGGAAGAACTATCACTGCCCTTTGGAATGCATGCCAATTATCTTAGACAGAAGATACGTCACTTCTTCACTGAAATCAGATTCTCAAACCTGTTAATTATAAAATGCTTATTTTCCACATAGGTGAATATGTGTGTGTGTGTGTGTGTGTGTGTGTGTGTGTATACACACACACACACACACACACACACACACACACATAG
Source organism: Antrozous pallidus (assembly GCA_027563665.1). Classification (NCBI taxonomy): domain Eukaryota; kingdom Metazoa; phylum Chordata; class Mammalia; order Chiroptera; family Vespertilionidae; genus Antrozous; species Antrozous pallidus. The sequence goes on from CM050526.1 coordinate 6,299,063, forward strand.
ATAGCAATGTATTTTTGGGGGGGATTTCTTCAAATCAATCCTTTAATATTTCAGTTTTATTTATAATTTAATGGTGAATATTTTCCCTTTTTGGCTTTAACATTGTTCTTTAAGGTAATAGGACCTCAATATTAAATAATTGTGTCTAGAACACATTAAGGTTTTATGGTATAAGCCTTAAATTGCAAAATCAGTTTGTAGTTCCTCAGGTCCAGTGAGAAATGCATGTTGCTGGGAGGGAAAGAATCAACCTGGAAAACTCTCTCTCGTGAATAGGTAGATGAAAGTGAGATTTTACAGAATGGCAGTAAGAAAAAAAAACAAACACATCTAGGAAAATGCACTTTTAAATGTTGAAAATACTTCACTTAGTCAAAACATGTTACATTTGTATGAAGTGATGCCTAGAATGTCAAAGACATTTCAGCCCCATGTAAACAAACTTTGGTTAAAAGATACACAGGATACAATAGATACATTACAATAGATACATTAAAAATCTGGAAATATGTGGCCACATCCACTATTCACCATCAATAATGAGCCATGACTGTAGGGTTTTAAAATTAGGTAGCTGAAGATCCTGAATTTCCTTGTAATGACTATAAAACACTTCAATTTTTAATAGCAAATCACACGGCCAATAGATACCTAATATAGTCCCAGATGACCTCTTTGTCACCCCTTCGCTTCCATATCGTGCTCTCTGGTGGATATTCCAAGTAGATCAGAGTAGGTCACACAGATCTTTTTGGCCAATATAGTTACAGCTTCAAGAAGCTACTAATTCCTTCTTACCCACACTGAAAGACTGATCCAGCCACAGCCAGGTGGACTACACATATATGAAGCCCACTTCCTAAACCTGGAAAAAGTTGAGCTGCCTATAGAAAAGTGAAAGTACAGAACTGACAAGCGGAAAACCAGCTAGTCTGAGGAATCTGAATTGGATCCTCCATACAGATGTGATAATTCAAGCAACAAGAAAGGCTGAGTTTTCTGAGAATGAGTATCTATAGTCAGGATCAAAGAACACTCAGTCAAGGATGGTAGAAGGCAGCAAGGAGTTAAAAAAAAAAAAAAAGAATCACAGGCTTTAAAAAAAAACCAAACACTTTTATTATGGGAAACTTCAGTCACATACAAAAGCAGAATACAATGAGCCCCTTTAGCTTTCCTTCAGCGACAATTAGCAAACCAAGGTCAATCTTGTTTCATTTATACTCCCCCCTAATTCCCATCCTCTTCGTCACTTTTGAACTAAAAGGGACCTTTGAAACTATCTAATAAAATTGCTTCATTTTATAGATGAGTAACTTCAATTCCAGAAAAGTCAGATGGTTTGCCCCGAGATCACACAGACCAGAAAAAAACCATAAAATAACAATGCGACGAGGAAAAAGGAATGTCAGACTCGTAGTGATCGATATTGCCAGGCGCTGGGATTTGAGGAAAAAGGAGTCCTGGGATTCTATTCTATCATCCCCAATATGGACCAGCAGCAACGCGGTCCCCACATAGCCATTAGTTATCCCCCTAAACTACTGAGGGAAAAATAATTCTCAACTCCTCTCTAATAACCGCCACTAGGGCAAATTTCCTTCATTGACAAGTAATTACTGAGAGCCAACAATGCACACCAGACACTGTCCTGGGCCCTGGGGTCCAAGAGGGGAACCAGAGACCTGCCCCTACCTTCACAGTGTTTCTATTCCAGTTTGGAGGAACATGTGATAAACCGGTACGTCAGTCAACAATTGAAGCCTGTGCTAGCCATCCTGGGAGACACGGGCTAAGGTGAGAAGAGGGGCAGGAGCTCTGCTGTGGGCGGGTAGGCGCCTCTGAAAAGGTGACATCTGAACTAAGACCTCGCCAAGGGCCAAGAAGGCGCACTCCACCTTCAACATAAAGTCGTTACAGGTTTTTCAAGTGGGAGGGTTGGGAAAGGGACCACGCTGGAGGGCACAAAGCTAAGAGTCAAGCTGCGAGGCCCCTGCCCGCAGCTGTCATCACCGTTTTAATAATCTTCGCTGCACCACGACCCTCCACATCGCCAGAAGGCTGCGGGGCGGAGGCACCGTGCTCCCCCGTCCTGACTGCTCGCGGCTAAGAACTGAGGCTGGGGGAGTCTAGAGTCTCGTGCAGCGCGTAAGTTCCGCTATGTCCTCTCTCCAGCCTCCATGAGGTGCAAACCAACTCCTGTTGCAGAGCCAGCGGCCACGAGGTGGGACCAGGCGCGGGGCGCTACCAGCACCGCAGAGCCAGCCGGACCCCAGCTCCGCGGCCCCTCCGCTTCAGGCTACTCCAAAGGTCACACCCCCACCGGTGCTCAGCCAACCTCGCCAAGGGCTCCCAAGGTTGCAGACAGCCACAACCAGGTATAGGACGTGCCCAAAACAAGGGAACTTTCCCAAAGTCGTGCCCGAGGACGGCGCAATACCTGTCAGGAGGCGTGAGGAGAGAGTGTGGGAGGAGGTGGCCATCACGCGCGAGTCTCGCCGCTCTCCAGGGCCCCGTGTCCTCTCTCCTCACCGGCTACTGGGCGCCGCCATCTTCCTTCCCCGCCCCGTACAGGAACGGGCTTCCGGTGCGTCACTTCCGGGTGTGGGACGCGGAAGGAAAGGCTGTGCTCGCAGATGTGAGCCCCGAAGGTCGGAGGCCGGAGGGACTTTCAGGAAACGGGAGGCGCTCAGGCGGCTGCGGGCCCCGGAAGGGGCAGCAGCGGGCGGCGGGCCCGCGCCTCCGGCCCCTCCCTCCCCCCGGATGGGCTGATGCTCTCGGGCCGCCGCGGGGAGCTCAGCGACGGGCTGGGCCCGGCTGCCTGCGGAATGCTCGCGGGCGGGTCAAAGGAACTTTGGGATTCTTGTCGGTGCCGGAATCGCCCGGAGGAAGTGGTTCTTGGGACGAAGCTTCCACCCTCCAGTCTGATGGCAGTTACAGCTTTCCTGTGTTTGCTGTCGAGGGGGCGGACCGACGTACCGGAGGCGGCTGTCAGCATCTTAAACTGTAGCGGGTGCGCCCGGCGGCTCAGATTTCGGGCTCTGGAGTGAGAGCGGCAGGAGTCCTGGCTCCACGCTAACTGCCCAGGCCCTCCGAACCTGTGGCTGTACGACGGGAATAATAATACTGTACGTGCTGTAGATGGTTGAGAGAATGAAATCGTGTCTCTCCAGGGGCTGCCAGGTGCCTGCACACATAAGAACTAATAAGTTATCACTTGCGTGGTGATTACTGGGGTAGATCTCAGCAGCCCCCCCACCCCCACCCCACCCCACCCGACCCCGTTCTCTTGTGTGAGTTCCACAACTAAAATACACGGAAGAAAAAAGATGAAGCCTTGAAAAGGAACAGGTAACTGGGATTTCTAAGGGCAATTTCTGTCTGTCTTCAAGGGTAACGTAATAGTATTTTGGCTCACCGTGGTCAACAAAACGCAAGGTTGCCCTGATCCTGTGGGAGCTTGCAGTGTACCAGCAGTGGGGAGTGTGTTGGGACAGAGACTGCAATCCCGTGGAGCTGGGGCAGGCAAGGCCTCAGGGATTTAAACTAGGTACTCAGTTGGAGGAACAGTAGTTTTTTCTTACATGCAAGGAAGGGAGAAGATACACCATGGAGAGAAAGAAAGCATTAAATACTATGTTAAAGGTTTTGAAACTCCTCATAATTTTCCATGTGTTTTTATGAACGTGTGATGTTTATATCTGCAGAAAACATTATCCTCTTTGTGAATAACATGTTAAGACTCAAAGAGATTTAAGTGATTGGTCCAAAATTACCTAGCTGCCGAGTTCCAGACCTGTGACAGGGTTGCTTGCACCATGCCATACAACCCTGTTCACCCAAGCATCTTGAAGGTCCACAGCTTCTGTGATTTACCAAGCACAGCAGTTCAATCTTGGCTGCCGGCCACAATCACATATAGGGCTTTAAAAACTAGATGTCTGAGCCCCCTCCAGACCTATTCAATCAGAAGGGGTGTGGAATGGATGGAAGGGACTTGTACTTTTCTCTTTAAAGTAACACAAGTATTTGGGCACATAAATGAGACTTATTGGAGTTAAGATTTTTTTAAATTAATTTGACAACACAGTTATGTCTAAAATGTTGGTTAACATGAATATTTTACTTCATGTACTCAGAAATGAATTCCCAAATTCTGTAGTCTTATGATAGACAAGGGGTTTAATAGACATTGTTCCTCCTCGGCCAGCATATTTTCCCTTCATTTAAAACCTTTTCTAAATACAGGGCCATGGTCTGGTTAGTACACAAATGAATGCATAGGTTATTATTTATTGAGAGGAACCAGAGTAAATATTTTATAGGAGAAATGCCTAAAAGACGAGTACATTCTGGCTTGATTGGTCAGAAAATGCATTCATCTATGTAATATTTGTAGTTAGCCTATGTCAGTGGTCAGCAGACCACGGCTCGCAAGCCACATGTGGCTTTTTGGTCCCTTGAGTGTGGCTCTTCCACAAAATACCATGGCCTGGGCGAGTCTGTTTTGAATAAGTGGCATTAGAAGAAGTTTAAGTTTAAAAAATTTGGCTCTCAAAAGAAATTTCAGTCGTTTTACTGTTGCTATTTGGCTCTGTTGACTAATGATTTGCTGACCACTGGCCTATGTCAATAGTACCAAAGCATATTCTCCTGAAAAGTCATCCTTGAAGATACTTCTGGAAAGAAGAGGGTTCATGGTCACATACATTGCTATGAGCACACATATCTGCAGGGAGGCTGCGGAAATGAGGAACACAGTGATTCCCTGGGCCAGTCCCCAGATCTCACTGTGGACCTAGACATGTTGTGCTCTGAGGACTGTGGAAACTTGGGAAATACTAGTCTTATACGCACCCAACAAACACATGAACAAACAAGTTTGGAGATAGGAGTATATTCATAAGGACAATTTTTATTTTAAGGTGAATCAGATTTCCTGGTTTCAAACTACCTTGCTTCATTAGACTAACTTTTCCTGGACAAGTTCCCTTAGAAAATTCCTTTTATAAGCTCTGCCTCATAATAGGGCTTGATAACCATAAGTTTAAACTTCTCAGTTCTTAAAGATTTAGAAACTGAGGCCCAGATACGTAGGTAATATACTCTAAGTGATAAAAGTGCCTCTAGACATTCAACCAGCATCCATTCTATCTCATTGTCTTTATTGTCCCTCATTCTAGCCATAATGTTTTCACTAATGAAATGATTACACATTTCATTATTATACATCTTTACTTAACTTTGGATTTTTGGATATGCACATTTCAAGTAAAATATATTGTGTGGATTATGTTTTTAATTATCTGTTTACTTTGTTAGTATTGCTATGAAAAGAGATACATTGTAAAGAATTACAAACATTTTTTAGCTGGCAGCATAATTTTAATTATCTCATAATTATTGAAAGTAGAGTTGTAGCATTCAATTTTATGTTAATGTGGACATTAACTATAATTATCACATGCTTACGTATTTTATTTTATTTTTTGGTTAATCCTCACCCTAGAGAATTTTTCATCTATCTATTTATTTATTTATTTATTTATTTTTAGAGAGAGTGGAAGGGAGGGGGAGAGACAGAGAAACATTAATGTGAGAGAGACACATTGATTGGTTGCCTCCCACACACACCATGACTGGGTCCGGGGATGGAGCCAACAACCCAGGTGCATGCCCTTGGCCAGAATGGAACCCAGGACCCTTCTGTTCATGGGCCGACACTCTATCCACTGAGCCAAACCAGCTAGGTCTGCTTATGTATTTTAAAACATCCTAAATAATCAATATGAAGCTTTGTATCTTATCTTTTAAAAGTTAATGTTATCAAACTTTGCCTAGATAATCGCTCCTCTTATTTTCCTTTAATGTTTCAACACTTATTTAAAAAACCAAGCTGTTCTTAAATCCAACTTTGTTCTGTAGTGGATTTATTCCAAAATTTGAAATAAAATTTCTTCTTGAGAAACTTTCTACATGTACTGAATTTTATACCATATGACAGGACTTCTGAGTAGATGCTAACTCTTTCAAAAATCCCAGAATAAAGATTACATTCCCAGCCTCCCTTGCAGCTTGGTGTGACTTTGTGACTAATTGTGATCAATGGGATATAAGCAGAAGCGATGTGTTTAACTTCTAAGTTTCCTTAACAGGAAACATAGAAGTTAAGTTTACTTAACGGTAGAGAACAAGTCTTTTCTTGCTTCATATGGAACTGCCTTACTAACCCTGGGCTGATTACATGGCGGAAAATAAAATTCTCACTTGTTAACACACTGTTACTTTAGGTTTTCTGAACTAATATGCCTGGCTCAATTTCAGTTCAAAAAATGATAGCTCTCACCATTAAATGATTCCCTATATGCGTCAAAAAGCAAAAAATAGCCCTAACCACTTTGGCTCAGTGGATAGAGCATCAGCCTGCAGACTGAAGGGTCCCAGGTTCTGATTCCTGTCAAGGGCATGCACCTTGGTTGTGGGCACATTCTCAGTAGGGGGTGTGCAGGAGGCAGCTGATCAATGTTTCTCTCTCATCGATGTTTCTAACACTATCCCTCTCCCTCTCTGTAAAAAATCAGTAAATATTTTTAAAAAGCAAAAATAAAATGTTAGTCGTTTTTAAGAAATGTTTTGAGAGGGAAAATTTGGGATTGTGCTATTCAAAACTTGCAATAAAACAACTGATGAAGCTTATGGAATTCAGAATCTAGAAAAAGAAAAGTTTTTCTTTTAAAAAATAAGGATTTGTATGTTCTTTCTATGCTATTTAGGAATGGAGACACATAGTTTATGCTGGAGGCCCCAATTTGTTATACACAAGATTTGTGATGTGGCAATTGCTGCTGAAGATCATCCGGCTTCCCTCACTGGTGGTCACACACTCATTTCTCACCAGTAGCTTTTGCTGCAGAGAAGACTCTACATAACATTCTTCAGGATGGTACCCCATCCTCAAAACTAACTTTGATAAAGTACCAGGATATTATGGGCATGTTATGAAGAGTTAAGCCTTTGGAGAGAGGTCAATGGGATTAAAATATTGATTTTTGATTTCACATCTCATTGGATTCACTCTCTGGAGATTCCTGGCCTTTAGATTTTCCTTCCTTGAAATATGTTCCTCACCCCTACCCATCATTTTTTTTTAATCCTCACATGAGGATATATTTTTATTGATTTTAGAGAGAGAAATATTGGTTTGTTGCCTCCTGTTTGGGCCTGGACTAAGGATCAAACCCGAAACCTTTTTTGTGTACAGGATGATGCTCCTACCAACTTTGTCACACAGCCAGGGCCCCACCCATGACTTTTAATGGTTTTCCCCCTGGGGCCCTGATTTTGGGAGTGAGTGGTAATAAGTTAGGCCTGGGTATGCTTCTTGCTTGAGAGAGGTCTCTGCTTTGAAAGGGGGCCCTGGATAAATGTACTACTCAGGCTCCTTCTAGGCAGATGGGATCTGCCTTCTGGTCCTTTAGGGGCGTGGCAAAGGTATCTTCTGCTACACTAGGCAGTTTAGGGGTAGGGAAGCATAGAGTGTTTATTTTATAAGGACTGTGCCTTTGGCTGTCTGTCTTCATGACAATGCTACTGAGTCAAGTCCAATTAGAAGACAAAAATTACATGAATTACCTGAACAGAGAATTTAACATAAAGATTAGCACATATAAAGTTGTTACCTAAATAATCGGAAGGGTAAAAAGAAAACTGGTATCACAGATATACAACTACAGGAAGCAGTGCCACTTCTACAGCTGGGGGATGGAAAATGAAGTCAGGAGTATTATAGTTGAGAAACAGGAGCAGGGGCATGTGCTGCTGGTGCTGTGGTCTTTGAGGGAGACCTGGCCAAGCTGGTTCTCTGTGTTTTAGAAAAACTGTCTCCTGGGCTCAGCTACAACTACTGGAGTGAAGAAGCATTGGGCTGAGCTGCACAGGCACTGCAAGCAGACAGGAAGCAGGTAGGAGGAGGAAGCTCCTACTCCATGTCCCAGTCTTGCACCATTGCTGCCTCTTACCTATAGAGCCAAACAGTGAGCTTTTAGGAGTGTGGTCTGCAGACCGGAAGCTTCAGCACCACTAGCCGCAATAGAAGGGCGACTTTGGAACCAGAGCAGGTAACCCTATTGAGTTTTTATTTAAATGGATGTTTCACTAAGTGTACAGATTAAAGTTTACAAATCAGCCTCCTCTGAGCTTTAATAGCTTATATCAGTGTCTGGGATCTCATAACAATTCTAAGATGACCAATAACAACAAGATCGGATCCTAGTCCAAGATCACTCTAATGAGACACTGCACCTCAGCTGTGACCTGGCACTAGGTTTTCATTCCAGGGCTCACTTCTGTCCATGACGTGGGGTACCAAAAGGGAGAAGTGCAGTCCAGGGATGTTGAAGTCAGCCAGTTCCAGGAGCTGAATCATTGCTCTACATTTGGTTCACATATGCCTGATTCTCTTCTGGAGTTCTTTTAAAGCTTGGGGTGGCCACATTATTCAATTTTGTCTAGAGAGCTAGGAGGAGAAACCTGCTGAAAGGCTTCTGGGGGTAATTTGTTTACTGCTTAAACAGTGGGCATGCTTTCCCCGCTTATTCTTAGGAAGCAGGATTGAGTGTGTAATTTCAGACACCGAGGCAGCCACCTTGAATTCTGACGTGACAAGCATGAGGGCAGCAACCGCAATGAGATGGCACCATGGAAAATGGAGCCGGTCCTGATGAAATGGCTGGGCCATTGCCCAGGCTTACTGCTATAAGCATATAGTTATGCTCAGGCTACCTTTTGGTTTCCTATTCACTGCTTCCTGGCCATGCATCCCTCCGGGACAGGATAGTTGAGCAGCCTGGCTTTAAGCTCGCTGCAGGCAGAGGACATGGAGACACAACTGCAGTCGTGTCAGATAGCTAGGAAGCATGTCCTGTCTCACAAAAGTAAAGGAAATCTGAATATGGTGCCCGTTTCCAATACAATAGGCTACACAGTGATTTAAAGAACACAAAAATAAAAGAATCAATTTTGTGCAGATTCATTTCCTGTCTTGTTCCTTTTTTCTTCACTGTGCCCAACTCCTTTGATGATGTCAAAATGTTCTGCTTTCCTACATCCCTTTCCTGGTACCCTCCTCAGCATCTTAGAGCTTAGTGAAGAATATGGTGAAATGTTCCAAGAGGAACAGATAACATGACCTTTTGGGCACTAGGTGGAGGAAATCAGAACCCATAAATACCCTTAAATACACAATTTATATTTAGCTACTAGAAACTCTTAAAAATGGGTTTACGTACTCTGGTAAATGACCTATCAATATTATCAAAATAGAGATTTCTAAAATATAAGAAGACTTATTGAAACAAATTAATAAGAGAATTCCAGAAAAGTTCCTGTACAAACTAAGTTCCTGGGAAAGCATGAGCATCACATCTTTTTTAATGGTTGGGACTAGTTCTCATCTATGGCTGTTTTTTCTCTCTGCATTTGTATCTTTAAGACAATAGCAGAAAGTGAAGATGTTGATTTCTTTTTTATAAATGTCAATGCATATTTGCAAATATATCATTTGTTTAGCACCTACGGTGTAGGAAAAATGCTTTATCATGACATCTCATTCACTTCTCACAACAACGCTGAGGCAAGCTATTACCATTTTCAGATGAAGAATTCAAGGCCTTTAAAGGTTACTTACTCTTTGCATTGGTAGAAAGTGAGTGCTTCAGCTAGAATGTAATCCTGTTGATTCCAGAGCATGTGTTCTCAATCCTAACACTGGACTGTCTCCCATATTTTATGTATTATAGAGTCCTCATTATCTGGCACTTTTTAATACGAGTCTAGAGTTTTGCATTTCATCAAACTAGAAAAGTTATTAAAGTTCGGCCTCAAAAAATTACTTGATTTTACCTTTTTGACTTGGGTTCAATTCCCTTTGACCTCAGTTTCCATATTTTTAGAACAGGAATACCAATATCAATGTAATAGAACAGGTTTATGACTTAAATTATGTTGTACTTTCAATACTTAATTCAGAGTTCATTTCTGAACACCTTCACATAATACTCATTCCAGAGGCCTACCCAAGATCTACTGAGTCAAAGTTTTTTTGGGGTGGACCTGGAATGTAGTTAAGAAACAATATTATTTTATAAAAATCACATAAGCTTTGCATAAAAATGTCAAGAGTACAGAAAAAGAAAGAAAGCATTTTCAGGAGAGAAGGATACTCAAGGAAGGTGATGGTGGTGGAGACAATATTGATGACAACCATTCCACTTATTAGATGTTCCCTACCTGCCAGAATTTACAGATCATCTCATTTAATCACATTTAACTTTTCAATCTTATAACTAACACATTCTTCACATATTTTAGGTAAACTAATTGAAACTCAAGGTCTTTGAGACAACTATATTAGTTTCCTAGGGCTGCCATAACAAAAACCATAAACCAAGTGGCTTAAAACAACAGATGTGTATTGCCTCCCATTAAGGAATGGGCAGCACCATGCTCCCCTCAGAAACCTCTGGGGAGTGGCGAGGGGGGGAGGGGGAGATCTTCCTTGCTTCTTCCTGCTTCCTGTAGCCTTCTGGGCTTGTGGCAGCAAACTTAACTTCTGTCTCTGTCTTCACATGGCTTTCTTCTGGTGTCTGTCTTCACAAGGCATCCCACATGTGTGTCTGTGTCCACATTTCTCTGTCATAAGGACATAAGTTCTATTGGATTAGGAATCACATCTTAATTTGATTACATCTACAAAGATCCTATTTCTAACTAAGGTCACATTCACTAGGGTAAGGATGTCAACATATCTTTTTTTTTGGGGGGGGGGGGCGGGGGAGGAGGAGGCAGATTCATCCCGTAACACTATCCAAAGATACAATGGCTAGTAAAGTGTGGAATTAGATTTGAACTTAGGTGATGCTAGAATCTGGCCCCTTGACCACCAGCCACTACAAGTCCTATCTCAGTGGACTGCACTTAGGGAAATTGCATTGCAATGCCTTGAGAAAGGGGAAGGTATAATACATAAAACAAAAATCTTGAAACAATCCATTAGAAACGTATTTACAAGAGACAAAATTTTAGGTTGGTCTCAGACATTTCCTCTGCAACAGTTAGAGGCCAAATGACTCCACAGGGTTTTGAGGAGGAAAGTTATGAGCTAAGAACTTTATACCCAGCAATTTGTCTTTCAGTGGGCCAAACAAGCATCCTCAGAAACGTAAGGGCTCAGAAAATATTCCACTTGTTGAAAATCTATTTGAAGATACATTCCAGTGGTTCATAGGGTTTAGGAGTATATAGACCAGAAAAAAGTTCAAGAGTAATTTAGAAACCAACATAGGAGTGCCAACTTTTAACTTTATAAATGGGTTTAAAACAAATCACACTACCATCTGTAGTGTACATATAGTCACTTCAGAAAAGATAATGCCAAAAATATTAAAAGGACATAATCTGATAGCTATTTAAATTGAATATTTTTTTAATCTTGTTTAATATATTTCACCCCAGAATAGTGAAAAGCTTTCTCCAAGGATAAGATCTCATCCGTGAATGGGCATTTGGCAACCAGGAACCGGCAGAGGCACAAGGACGACATCAACTGAAAGTGACAGGCTAGCATTCGTGATTTATGCAACCAAGGGAAAAATATTATTTGAAACTGACTGTAATCATCTCCATTTTCTGGGGAAGGTTTCAGTGGGAAAATAAATCTCTGTATTGCTACTCCCTGCCACATGCGGAGGTTGGAGGAGGGGAGAGAGAAGATAACTTGTTCCCTCAACCGACATCTGGGTTTCCATTCAGTCTTTCCCAAGTTCTCCTGAACACATCCGTGAAAGGACCACTCATTTAGAAGGATGTTTGCACATGTCATTAATCCCCCCTCTCAATTTCTCTCTGAGAAGAACGCCTGCATTTGAAACGGGGAGGGGAGGGTAGCACCCATTTGGCTGTAAGCTCTAAAAAATTCTGCAAATTCGAGTTTAGGTGAGGCCAGATTGAAAAAAGAACCCATCCACCCATAATTCATGGCATATAAAGGATGAGACTCTTGTAGGGAGGGGGAGAGGGGCCAGTAAGTCAGCAAATTCAATCAGTACTTCCCTCCTCGAACTTGGAGTGAGAGGGGCTGGGGGCCAGGACAAATAGAACCTGGGAGTGAATGTCTCAGGTACAGACACAGAGGCTGCTTGAAGTGTTCAATCACATTCAGACTTGGAAGGAGTTCCCAGGCTAAGTAACACAGGGCAGCTGTGAAGCTGGCTCCCAACTGAGGAAGTGGGTTCCAGTGGGAAAGCACTACCTTGGAGCAGTGTGCCCCAAGCCCTGGCTGAGTGTGAGCTGGAACTACAGCCAGAAATAGAAGCTGTGAGGTGCAGCCATGAAGTTCCTACGCCTATCTATTCCCTTCCTCACCTATCACTATCCTATCTAATAAAAGAGAACCATGCAAATTATGGAACCTTCGCTACACTACAACCCAATCAGGAGGGGGGGTGGGGCAGCGAGGTGCACAGGAGGGGGGGTGGCACTGTGCCCCCGCTGGAGGTCACGTGCTGGGGGTCAACCACCCAGGGCCCCAGCCTAGAGCATCAGCCAGAGGCTTGCGGCCTTGGCCCTGGGTGGAGCAGGGCAATCCTACGTGCTAGGGGTTCCCGCCCAGGGCCTGAGCCTCAAACAGAGGCTTGTGGCTTTGACCCAAATCACGCATGCTGGGGGTCAACTGCTCAGGTCCCCATCCTTGGAGCAGAGCAATCAAGCGCACTGGGGGTCCCCTGCCCTAGACCTGAGCCTCGAATCCTTGGCCAGAGGCTTGGGGCCTTGGCCGGGGTGGAGCCAGAGATCAGAGGAGATAGATGTGAACTGTAGAGGAAACACCTTTTCTGACCGCTCATTGGCTAAGCTCCCTGTACGCCACTGGTAATATTCTTAGTAACTTGGGTATAAGAATCCAAAAAAGTAATCTAGGGTTGTTCCACCACACCCCTGGGGAAAAAAGGTCTGCTGCTAGAGGGTTAAGAAATATCATATCCTTTCCCTAGGCAGTTTGGCTCAGTGGATAATGCCTAGGTTTGCCAACCGTAGGGTCTGGGTTATATTCTGATCAAGGGCATGTACCTAGGTTGCAGGCTCCTCCCTGGCTAGGGCCCAGGTCAGGGCTCATGCAGGAGGTAACCAATCAAAGTGTTCATCTCACTTTGATGTTTCTCTCTGTCTTTCCCTTTCTCTTCCATACTCTCTAAAAAGCAATGGAAACATATCCTCAGGTAAGGATAAAAAAAGAAAAATAGAGAAATGTCATATCCTATGAAAGACACATCTTGAAAATGCCTAAAGAAAGTTGTCATTTTTTCATGGTGAAGGGACCAGAGTCTGGGTTGATGAAAACACCTTGGTGGATGCAGTGACTGGCAGTGGCTGCAGCAGTGGGGTGATGGGACTGGTGCCTTTCTCTAATCAGCCGGGTTGCCTCCCACAAAGGGAGGCCAGACTGTGGTTTAGGCCTGCTCCCCGTGGGGAATGGGCCTAAGTCATCAGTAGGACATCCCCTGAGGGTTCCCAGTATGTGAGAGGGGGCAGGCTGGGCTGAGGGGACCCCTCTCCCCCAGTGCATGAATTTTGTGCACTGAACCACTAGTCTTACCTAATAATAGTCAAACATGTAAATTGATCGTTCCTTTGCTATGCCCATAGCCAATCAGGAGTGAATATGCAAATTAACTGACAAAGATAGTGGGTTAATTTGCATATGCAAGCATGGAACTGCTGGGTGGTGGGACACCTGCTATGATGAGGAGGGAGGCTGAGGGAGCTACAGAAGTGGTGCTCCATCCGGGAGTGAGGACTTGTTGGCTCCCATGCAGCCCAGGAGCAGGGACTTGGCAGCTCCTGGGCAGCCAGGAGCAAAGCCAAGGGAAGGAAGGCTTATTCTGGCATGAATCTTTGTGCAATGGGCCTCTAGTAAAGTAATAATATGGTAAGCCAAACTGTCACAGGAACAACCAAGATATCAACATTTAGACATAAACTGAATAAGAAATTTGTAACCTTTACAGAGGGACTCCACTATGGTGACAAATAAATCCTCAAGTCTACATGACATGACACACACAAGATTTACCTTTTGTTCATTTAAAGCTTGATGTGGCTGTGTGACACTCAACATGGCCATCCTCCAAGCAACAGTTGGCAAATCCAGACTGCTTCCCTCCTGTGACTTTACATTCCAATATGTGGCCTCTGCAGTCACTACCTTAGAGGGAGCTAGAGTGTAAGGACTCACTTTACTCTTAATTTCCTGATCAAATGGCAAATGTCTGTTATATTTCCAGCCCATCAGTCAGAACCAATCAAAAGGCATTGATAAAACTGTGATGTAAGGGCATCTCCAAACTGTAGGTGAGTAGTGAAATATACAAGTACTACTCTACCACAGGAACATAAAAGAAGAAGAAAATGGAAGATATTAGGAGAGATATGTAATGATGTTAATTCTCTCTAATTTAATCTATGGCTATAACATAATCCCAGTCACAGTACCTAATAAAAAGATTAGGAATAATAAATGAACAAGAATAGCCAAGAAACATTCTAAAATAAAACAGAATCAGGTAGGTGTCTCTGCTAAGGCAGTGATCGGCAAACTGCGGCTCGAGAGCCACATGTGGCTTGTGAGCCACAGTTTGCCACTCTGTTGACAAATGAGTTTGCCGACCACTAGGATAGGGGCTTAATCACAAGGAACAACAACAGCCTGTAATTAAGATGTTAAATTGTACTGTAAAGTTCCAACAGATAAAATAACTTGGTGGTACTTGCCCAAGAGTAGATAGCAAGATCAGTGGAAAGGATAAAAGTCCAACAATAGGTCAAAGAAAATATATGCATTTGGCCTATTTAGCTAAGGCTGGCATGCAAAATCAGTACTGAAAAGAGTTCTTACATTGAAACAGCTAGGGTCACTTAATCTCACTTGGGAGAAAAAATGTTAAATCTATACCTCACAATTTCTCAAAATTTATTTCAAGTAGATTAAAAACTTTAAATGCATTAAGAGAAGAAAATCAAAGTTTGGAAAGGATAAACCTAAGCATGTCTTTTAATTAAGATACATACATTTTTAACCTAAAAATTTAGAACTTTTCTGTGTCTGAAACAACTAATCAAGTTAAAAGACAACTAACCAAGCAATAAAAATGAGTAAGGAATTGTATCACATATGACAGACAAGGGATTATCACTCTTAAAATGTGAAAAAAATAAGAAATGTACAAAATTGCAGGGACAGAATGAACTCAGTGCTGTTATGGTGCAGAATGAGGAGGGTATAAATTTGTATACTCTCTCTCTGGAAGGCACTTTGTATTAAAATCCTCAAAAAGTTCATATCTGTGCATTCTACTTCAAAGATTTTAACCTAAGGAAATAATAAGAGATTTGTAAAAATAATTATCTATCAGCTCATTAGAGCAAAATTTGAAAACAACCCCTAAATGTCCAGTAACAATTCTTGGTAAATATAAATGATATGTTTTGACTGAATAAATTGCTTTATATCCACATTATAAATATTTTGTAAAGGTAAGGTTGTTTATAGGTATTAAAATGTTCATAGACTATACTTGAATAAGCAAATCCAGTTACCTATAGTATGCTCCTATTTTAATTTTGAAGAGTATCATATACATTAAAAAATCTACAATCAATGATCCAAGATAGTGGTGAATCTGGAGATGTAAAGTTGGTACAATATCTGCAAATCAATAAATGTGATAGAGCACATAAACAAAATGGAGGATCAAATCAATACATGCATAAAATCAGACAGTCATTTGTATAAAAACTTTTAATGAAGTGGAATTAGAGGGTGCATACCTCAGGGTACTAAAGGCCATTTATGACAAACTCACAGCAAACATCATACCCAATGGGCACAAACTGCAAGCATTTCCCTTAAGATCTGGAACATGCCAAGGATATAAGCTTTTGTTATTCTTTTTAAACATAGTTCTGGAAGACCTAGCTATAGTGAGTGATCAGACAAGAAGAGATAAAAAGCATCCAAATTGAAAAGAAAGAAGTAAACTATCATTATTTGCAGATAACATAATACTCTATGTAGAAAACCCTAAAGATTCCACCAAAAAGCTACTAGAACTGCTAAATGAATTCAGTAAAGTATAGCAAGAGACAAAATAAATATCCAGAAATTGATTGCATTTTTAAACATATTTTTATTGATTTCAGAGAGGAAGGGAGAGAAAGAGAGAGATAGAAACATCCTATCCAATAAAAGAGTAATTTGCAGATTGGCCATCACTCCAACACAAGAGGGCTGCCCCCATGTGGTCAGAGATCCTGCCCCCATGTGGACACAAGATGGCCACCACAAGATGGCTAGCAGGGGAGGGCCATTGGGATGTTTCAGGCCTGCAAGGGAAGGAAGTTGTGGGCAATCAGGCCAGCAGGGGAAGCAGTTGGGAGGGATCAGGCCTGCAAGAGAGGGCAGTTGGGGGCGATCAAGCTGACAGAGGAGGGAAGTTGGGGGCAAACAGACATCAATTAGGCTCGCAGGGTAGTAGTTAGGGGGTGATCAGGCTGGCAGGCAGAAAGTGGTTAGGGGAAATCAGGGAAGGAAGCAGGTGAGCAGTTTGGAGCCAGCAGTCGTGGATTGTGAGAAGGATGTCCGCTGCCCATTTAGGCCAGGTCCCTATAAACCAGCAATAGGACATCCCTCCAGGGGTCCCAGATTGGAGAGGTGCAGGCTGGGCTGAGGGACATCCCCTGCCCCCACTCCCCATACACGAATTTTGTGCACTGAGCCTCTAGTCAATAATAACAGGGAATCATTGGTTGGCTGCCTCCTACATGCCCCCAACTGAGGATCAAGCCCAAAACCTGAGCATATACTGTTGACCAGAATTGAACCTGAGACCCTTGAGTATGCAGACCAATGCCCTATCCACTGAGCCAAACCAGCTAGGGCTTGATTACATTTTTATACACCAATTATGAACTATAAGAAATGGAAACTAAGGAAACAATCCCATATATTATTGCATAAAAAAACATAAAAATAACACAACACCTAGGAATAAATATGACCAAGAATGTAAAAGACCTGTACTCAGAAAATTATAAGAAACTGAAGAAATAAATTGAAGAAGATACAAATAAGTGGAAGCATATACTATGTTCATGGATAGAAAGAATTACAATAATTAAAATGTCCAGAGGAGGGAACCAAGATGGCGGCATAGGTAAACACCTATACTGATGCCATACACAGCAATTTCAAAACTACAACTTAATGAAAGAACAAACACCATCCAGAATCACTGGGAAGCTGGCTGAGTGAAAATTCCACAAATAAAAGTGAAGATAGGACACTGTGACTCAGAGGAGCGGCAGCAGACAGCATTGAAGATACACATGGAGAGAGGTTTGGAGCAGTGCGTGCGCCAGCGGATAGGGTGGGCGGCTGACAACCCAGCCAGTTTTCTCGAACCGGGGAGACAAAGATGTCCCACTACACTGATTCCCCAGCTCCGGGCGAAGTCCAGGGAACCCACAATCATACGGGGTAAAAACTGGACAGTGGGAAGGCATGCCGAAACTCGGGTGCTGCAAGGGTCTGCAAGCTTGTACAGAGGGCAAGCTTGTGCAGAGTGTGCATGAACTTGGGAACAGCACAGCTGCATGACCATGCAGAGAGCACTGGTGACTTACTCTCTCATTTGGGAAACTGTCAGACTGCATTGTTTTGTGACCCTGGGTGAGATGTTGGGTGTGCAGACTCATTTAGGGAGAGGCTGAATTCTCTGGCAGCTGGTGGAGCTCAGCAGCAGCTCTCTCAGAGGTGCTGGCGGCCATTGCCACCCAGCACAGAGACCCTGGGGCCGCATAGGGCGGAACTGACACTGCCTGCTTGGTCTGGAGACTCCGCCCATCCAACCTGAGCACAGCTGAACATCACAGACAATTGGCCTGGAGGTCAACCCGTCCTAGTGCTAACAAGAATTAATCTAGGCTTAAGTTCAACAAGACTGTGCAACCCATATCCACCTCAAGTAACTGGGAAGGCTGAGCCACTGTCCCTTAGAGAACATGTACCACACAAAGATAATCGACCAACTCAGGAAAGCAGCCACCATGCAGAGACATGGAAAGAAATCAGATGTGAAAGTAATGGAGGGGAAAAAAAACACGACTGGACATAGAATTCAAAACCACGGTTATAAGGCTTTTTAAGAAGCTCCTAGAAAAGGCCGAGACCTACAAGGAAATAAACAAGACGTGTGAGGAAATGAACAAGACCTATGAGGAAATGAACAAGACCTACAAGGAAATGAATGAGACCTACAAGGAAATGAACGAGACCTACGAGGATATGAACGAGACCCTCAAGGATATGAAAAAGGACCAACCAGAAATTAAGCATACACTGATTGAAATAAAAAATAATACACAAAGACCTAAAATCAGGCAGAGGACTGCAAGAACGAAGTCAAAGATTTGAAATACAAAGAGGTAAAATCCACTCAGCTAAAAGAGCAAGAAACCAAAAGAATCCAGAAAAATGAAGATAGTGTAAGGGGCTTCTGGGACAACCTCAAGCATACCAACATCCGAATTATAGGGGTGCCAGAAAAAGAGAGAGCAAGACAATGAAAACCTATTTGAAGAAATAGTGCCCGAAAACTTCCCACACCTGGTAAAAGAAATTGACTTAGGAGTCCAAGAAGCGCACCGAACCCCAATATATAGGAACCCTAAGAGGACCGCACCAAGGCACATCATAATTAAAATGCCAAGAGCAAAAGACAAAGAGAGAATATTAAAAGCAGCAAGAGAAAAACAGTTAGTTACCTATAAGGGAGCACCCATACGATTGTCAGTGGATTTCTCAACAGAAACGATGCAGGCCAGATGGCAGTGGCAAGAAATATTCAAAGTGATAAAGAGCAAGAATCTACAACCAAGATTACTCTACCCAGCAAAGCTATCATTCAGAATTGAAGGTCAGATAAAGTGCTTCGTAGATAAGAAAAAGATAAAGGAGTTCATCACCACCAAACCAATATTATATGAAATGCTGAAAGATATTCTTTAAGAAGAGGAAGAAGAAAAAGAGAAAAGTGGAAATTAGGAACAACAAATACACATCTATCAACAAATGAATATAAAAATCAAGTGAATTAATAATCTGATGAACAGGATAAACTGGTGAATATAACAGAATCATGGACATAGAGAGGGAATGGACTGAGAATTCTTGGGGAGAAAAGGGGTTTGGGAAGTGCAGCAAGAAACTGGACAAAAATCATGCAACTATGAGAGAGGACAGTGGGCGGGAGGAGAAGGCGGAGGGTGGGATGTGTACCTTGTGGAGGGGAGCTATAGGGGGATAAAAGGGGGAACAATGAAATTAATAAACTGAAAAATAAAGATAAAAACACAAAAAAACCCAAAAATATATTACTATAAATATTAAAAATAAAATAAAGTAAAATGTCCATACTACCCAAAGCAATTTATAGATTCAATGCAATTCCTATCAAGGTTCTGCTGGTGCATTTCACAGAAATAGAACAAATATTCCAAAAATTTTTATTGACTCTCAAGAGATACCAAATAGTCACAGCAATCTTGAGAAAGATGGAGGACTCATGCTACCTAATATCAAACCATACTACAAGGCCATAGTAATCAAAACATCATGGAACTAGCATAAAAAGAAACATATATATCAATAGAACAGAATAAGAGCCCAGAATTAAACCCATGCCTTTATAGTCAATTAATATTTAGAAAGAAGGCAAGAACATACAATGGTGTAAAGATATACCTCACAATTTCCCAACATTTATTTCAAATAGTGTTGAAAAAATTGGACAGATTGTACAAAAAATAAAACTAGACCACCTTTTTACACCATAAACAAGAATGAGCTCAAAATAGATTAAAGACTTAAATATTAAACTCAAAGCCTTCCAAATTCCAGAAGAAAATGTACGCAGTAAAATCTTGAATATCTCTCTTTGCAATGTTTTTCCTGATATATCTTCTCATGTAAGGAAAACAAAATAAAAAATAAACAAATGGACTATATCAAACAAAAAAGTTTTGCACAGAAAAGGAAACTATCAACAAAATGAAAAGACAACCCACTGAATGGGAAAACATATTTGTCAATTATATATGTGATAAGGGATTAGTATACAAAATTTATAAAGAACTCAAAAACTAAACACTGAAAAAACAATTTAATTAAAACATTGAAAGACAATTATTCAGGTTGAATAGACTGAATAGACACTTCTCTGAAGCAGACATACAGATGGCCAATGGACATTTGAAAAGATGCTCTCAATTACTAGAGAAATGCAAATTAAAACTGCAATAAGATATCACCCTTATTTTCATCGCAGCATTATTTACAATAGCCAATATTTGGAAGCAGCCCAAATGTCTATCAGTAGATGAGTAGATAAAAAAGGAATAGTTGTCCTTACCGGTTTGGCTCAGTGGATGAAGCTTCTGCCTGACAGACTCAAGGGTCCCAGTTTCAATTCTAGTCAAGGCGAGGTACCTTGGTTGCGGGCACATCCCCAGTGGAGGGTGTGCAGGAAGCAGCTGCTCGATATTTCTCTCTCATCAATGTTTCTAACTCTGTCCCTCTCCCTTCCTTTCTGTAAAAAAAAAAAATCAATAAAATGTAAATTAAAAAAGGAACAATACATTTATATAGATTAATACTGATCAGATTTAAAAAGACTGATATCTTACTTCTTGAGACAGCATTAATGGACCTGGAGATTATTATGTTAAGGGAAATAAACCAGTCAGAGAAAGTCAAGTATCATATGATTTCACTTACATATGGAATCTCATGAATACAATAAACTAGCAAACAAAATGGAAACAGACTCATAGATACACAAAACAGACTGATAGCCATCAGAGGAGAGGAATTCGGGAAGAGGGGTGAAAAAGGTAAAGGTATTAAGCAAACAAACAAACAAAAAAACAAAACAAAAGGAAAAAAAATCATAGACGCAGACAACAGTATGGTGATGACAAGAGGGAAAGGGGACCAGGGAAGCTAGAAGAGTATAAAATGAGTAAATTGTGATTGAAGAACACTTGACTTGGGGTGGTGAGCACAGAATACAATATAGATGAATTATTATAGAATTATACACCTGAAACAAATAATTTTATAAAGTTAAATAAAAGTAATAATTCTATGGTCATATTCAAATTTAACGTGGTTACCTCTGGTTGATAATTTAAAGCAATTTTTAATCTTCTTTTTGATTTTCTGTATTTTAAAAGTGTTATACAATAAGCATGTCTTAATTAAAAAATGGAGAAGGTGGAGGAAAGAAGACTGTGGGCCGCCTGGAGTGCCCACACCAGGATCTGAAGCATGGGCCAAGAAGGGAAAAGGACTGCTTTGGCCTTGCAGCTGCTGAAAACTCACGTATTTCAGAGTTGGCTGCATACTTTGTGGTCGCTTTGTATTCCAAGGGCTGAGTTTGCAAACAAGCTTAGCAAAGTACAGCATGTGCCCCTTCAGGTGGTTTTGGGAGCTCATCAGGTATGAGTAACACTAGCCCATTGATCTTTGGATGAGTTGCATGGAGCACTGAGGTGTTGACAGAACCTGAGTTGAGAACAATGTTTATTTATATCTGCACAAAATAATTCACGTCTCTCTAAATCGAGAACTTTCTCCTAATTTGCTCACTGTGTGCAAATATTTGCAGTTTTCTCCACTGGTGACGCCTGGTTTGGTTTGGCTGGACTTGTGCAAACAAAAAGGAACATAAGACAGTGAATGGGGCTGAATGTTCTGATTCATACATGAAAAGGGAACATTTGCTTATGCTGATATATGTTGGAAATGGTAAGAACTCTCCACTTTTATTTTGCACCATTACAACCAATTAATATTTGCTTTGCTTATGCTAGAAGTTGTTTTCAACTGTGTGACTCTGTATGAGTGTGTGTGTGTGTGTGTGTGTGTGTGTGTGTGTGTGTGTGTCCAGTTGGTGTTAGAGGGAAACTTTATAATATCTTAGTGAGGTGCTGAACCATTCATAGCTATTGAATGTATTTATGGGATGTAAAAATCCATATACACCTCTTTTTATTATGGACATTTTCAAGTATATAAAAAAGCATAGAGATTTATATAATGCCCCTCCCCAAATATGGGTAGGTATAAACTTTATTTTCTTTATAATCCCAACCACCTTCTCACACTATTAGACATTACTAATGCTGCAGATATGAAGTTCAAGTTAAAAGTCTTAGGCTCTAATATGTAATTGTGAATTGTGGGGTGAGCCAGACAGAGCAAAAGGCTAGGGAGCCAAATAGACCTGACCTTTCTCAGGCTCAACCCACACAATTTGCTGGTTGATTGATCTTATGCCACCTGACCTTGGTGATCCTCATCTGTAAAATGGAATAATAATAGGTGACTTATAGGAAAACTAAATTATACTCATCATACACTTAAAGTACCAAGTGCCATTCTTTGTGTCTACTTTCTTAATTGTTATTTCATGGCTATTTCTACTTCTCTATGTAGAGCATAAAATCTCAAACATAGATGTTAAAACTTCCAATAGGGTGACAAGTCATTGTCAACCATTTGCTGAGGTCATTAGGAATGAGTAAAATCCACAACTGCCCATTATAGTTAGTGTGAGCTGTTACCATCCTAGTGTAAAGGGTTAACACATCCCAACATTGTCCAAAACTTCACCAACATTGGCCTGAGCAAATTTTTGAAAATGCCATTTATTTTGGGTTAAATTCTATAGATGTAAATGAGGAGATGGCTGGACTCCTATTAGTCTCACAGCCTCTTCCATCAAGGAAGTGGAAACCAGAGCAGGTACAATTGATGGAAACTGGGATGTCTGGGAAGACATGAGGCCTGAGGAACTACTTCTCAGGGTGGTTTGACCTACAAAGTGAAATGAGATGGTCTGAGTGGTTAGAGTAGGGGTACGGGGGCAGGGTGGGTATGAGAGCATGAATGGTGTGAGCTGTGTAGGAAGAAAAGTCACTGGATGTGGAACTGAAGACTCCATGGATAAATGTCAGCATGCGTTCCCATCTGATTTGGGGGTCTGTGTGAAATTAGCAAAGGCTTCCAGCTCAAAATCAAGAGTGATATATTTAGGAAGATTTCTATTAATTTCCTAAACGCTCTTCCCCATTAATTTCTGACCTGAGGCAAGTCACTGCTCTAATCAGGGTTGTCCTTATCACCTTGGCTTGAGAGGTGAGTCTGTCTGTGGTGCTGAGAGGGTGTGTGGATGAGCACAGTGCTATGGCACTTGCAGAAGCTGCTGCTCAAGTCTCCACCAGGGAACCTGCTCGTCTGTGAGGAGGACACTTTGACAGCCTCCAACGCCAGCACCTCAGCATCACTCAGCTTTTGAGATAAGACCATATTCTTTCTAGAAAAGGCCCTACTAGTGGCTGAGCATGACACCAAACTAGAGGTTGGCCATGTCCACCCACTGTGGGCCTGTCCCCAGGGCTCCTTGCTGAATGAGCCTAAACCTTCTCCAATCTCATTATGAACTGAGGCAGGCACTTCCTTGAGAATCCTGCTTCCTTCTTCCCTCCCAAGTGAGGGCTCAGCATCAAGGTGTGAAAGCTTTCTTGGATCAGTTCTGTTTCCTTTCCCTTTCAGTGCTCACAGGCATCCCATCCCTCCCAACAGCCTGCTGTCATCCTGACTTGGTCCCAGGGGACTCACCGGACAAACGTGGCATTGACACCTGCTTGTGGAAACATTCCAGAAGTTACAAGGAACTACAACGAACAAGATGGCAGTGTACTTCAATCATAGACGATGCTTAAATTGTAAAAGTGTATGCCATGAACAAAAATAGGCTTATTAAATAAAAAACAAAAAACACTTGGCATTTTTATACTATTATTTCATCCTGGAACTAACACTTCAGAATTTTGTACAAGTCCATTTTTACCTTCGTCATGCTTTTTGTGACCAATTAGACAACCATAATGTCCCTTCCAGCCTTATTTCTGGAATGAAGAATATGATTCTTTCATTTTGTTCTATCAATTCCTTGATCTTTTAACTTTTCCTTCTAAATTTTGCTTTTCTTTTAAAAAATAGTTATTTTTATTGATTTCAGAGAAGAAGGAAGAGGGAGAGAGAGAAACATCAATGATGAGAGAGAACCATTAATTGGCTGTTTCCTGTACACTACACACTAGGAATCCAGGCTGCAAACTGAGCATGTGCCCCTACCAGGAATTGAACTGTGACCTCCTGGTTCATAGGTCGATGTTCAACCACTGAGCCATGCTGGCCGGGCATCAAATTTGCTTTTCTTGGAGGTTTTCGAAAACTGATACTTTATATATTATCAAGAAAAGAAAAGTCTCTGTGTATGTTTTATCTGACCTACCCGTCATTCTTTATGTAGTTCAGTTATTAGTCAGGATTTGTTTATAGGGCCCAATACCAGTTGGGGATTACATTTGATTGCTATTAATAGCATCCCCCAAAAGTGTGGTTGAAACAGGAGAAAGTTAAAGAAATCCAGAATGTGGTGGTTTTGTAAGAGATCTACCAGACTGTTAAACTACACATCCCAGGATGCTCTCTAGTGTCTCAGTCAGAGTGGGTCACACAGAGGCTCTCTGGAGATTGGGGGGGTGGAAGGTTCACAGCAGCCATTCTGTAGCTCACTTGTGATCACTTACCTGCTGAGCCACCTCATCAGTGGGAGACAGCACCTGGGCCCACAGTGATCTCCCTTTTCTTGGAAATGCCTCAGGGGCTCTCCTACTGGGCCTCAGCTTCTATCTAAGGATATCACACCACTAAGGTCAGAGTCAGTATGACCTGACAGACTGGGGTTCAGTCCATTCCCAAGGCCTCCAGCTTGTGCTTCTCCTCCATCTCACAGCCATCCTTCTTTCTCAAAGGTCCACAGCTTCCAGCCTCAGGTGCAAGAACAACAGCCTTCCTGATAAATGTTGCTTCGTCAGCGCCCGCAATTATGTAAGGTTTGTCCTTTAACAGGGCACACACACAGAGATGCATAAACTCTCACACACATGCTCATACACACACACATACATACTCACACAACCTGCTCACACACATACACCCACTCACACACTCACACACACGCTCATGCACACCTACTCACACCACTCACACACACACACACACACACACACACATGCTCACACACATGCTCACATATGCTTACACACACACTTCCACACACGATCTCACACACAACTCACACTCACTCAAACACACATTCACAAACACACACACTCACACACTCACAGACACACACTCAAATACACACCCTCACACTCACACTTACAAACACACACATTCACATATACTCACAAATACACACACTCACACATTCTCACTCACACATATTTACGCACATACTCATTCATATTCTTGCACACTCATGCTTACACACAGAACAATCACATACACTTATTCACACACAGTCACAAACACGCACTCACATGCACACTCACACACATGAATATACTTCCACCCACTCAGTTACACACTCATAAACACACACACACACACACACTTATGCATACTTATACACATATGCACACACACACTCATACACATCAGGCCTTACTGATACACAGAAATAGACAATGCAACTTTAGAACGCAGTTCCATCTGGCCATTAAGGACCCAGCCCTGGCCGTTCAGCACCCTATTACAGAGCTGTCCCCCACACCCCCACAGCCAGCAGGTGCAGCCATCACACTCCAGGTCTCATGTCCTGTTCCCAGCAGAAATGGGGGAAGATGAGAAAGCCACAAGAGGAATCTTCCCCAGAAACCCCATCCAATCTGCCCCTGGCATCCATCCATCTACCCATCCTCAAGAAAGGTTGAGAAATGGAGTTAAGTTCATTACTTCAGAGGATTCAGTTGCTGAGAAAAGGAAATATGAAGTCTGGGAGGTAGTGAAGCCCTAAATGTGAAGACATGAGTCCTGAAGTCTGAACTACATCCATCCTTGAAAGAACATGGAATTGAATATAGAACAGTGGGCATCACATGGTTCCTATATGTGAGCAATTGAAGTTCAGTGTCGAAGAAGAACGTGGAAAGTGAGAAATAATTTGTACTGAGTTCGAGTCAAGGTTTTCTGGAAGCGATTGTTTCCACTCCAGTTTCAAGAAGATGAAGGATGTGGCATAATGGAAACAATGTAGGGAATTGCAAGAATATGGCAGAGTGAGGGGTGGGAGAACTAAGAAAGCAAAAATAAAACTGCACCACGTCTGACTTGCAGTAGGTGCCAAATTGATGCTAATGACAGTTACTAATGGCCACCGTTTGACTTTATGTTTAGGTTTCAGAGTGTATGTCAATCTGTGTGCACAGGAGATGTGCATTTTTGGGGGAGAGAAAACTGAGTAACGTGTTCTTGCTTTTTACCTGTAAACCAGAAAGGTGGTTTTTGTTTTTATTGTAGAGTGTTTAAATATAGAAAATGTCTATGAGAAATGAATTGTATCTTCATTCGATAACAAACTTTCTAAAACTCCTCAGGACTTTTCCATGACTGTGCCCTTCAAAAAAGGGCAAACCTGGTAATAAATGCTGAGAGCTGAAGAGAGTTTAGAAAAGGAGCCAGTAGGAAAATTACTGTATTAAAAACATTTTTTATTCATCTCTTCCAACCATTGCTTCATGGAGAAGATAGCCAGAGAGCTTTATTTACCATGCCTGTATTTATGTACTGGTTTTAATGCTTTCAAAAAGGGACTAAATGTCTCATTTTGTTTTAAACACCCTTTTCATACAATTTCAAATACCTCTTCATTTAGATCCAAAACTAACATATCCTCGAAAAATGAGAAGACAAGCTTGCTGAACTTCACTAACTTAAGATGTTTTGATCATTGAAAGAAGAATCAGTGCTTAATGCAATTTATTGTTTCATCAATAAATGATGAAATATTTAAACTATTAGAAAACTATGGTCAAAATGTAAGCATTCAGGATATTGTGGTTATCTAGTATCAGGCAAGTTTGAATTTTCTCAAGAACTTCATTCTGAGAATTATGTCATTGAAAAGAAGAAACAAACAAAAAACCATTTCATTTGCAAAGTTAAAAAGTAGCCACTGATTAGAAGCATGACTTGAAATATTTAGTTAGAAACTCTGTCTTGCCAAAACCGGTTTGGCTCAGTGGTAGAGTGTCGGCCTTTGGACTGAAAGGTCCCGGGTTCGATTCTGGTCAAGGGCATGTACCTTGGCTGCAGGCACATATCCAGTAGGGGGTGTGCAAGAGGCAGCTGATCGATGTTTCTCTCTCATCGATGTTTCTGACTTTCTATCCCTCTCTCTTCCTCTCTGTAAAAACTCAATAAAATACGTATTTTTAAAAAAAGAAACTCTGTCTCAAAGATAAATTGTTTTAGTACAACTTGGGCAGCAGAAGAAACTGCAGCAGGTCTGCCTCTCTGGGCACAAGAACAAGGAGGCAAGACACATTTCATTATAATTTTACTAGAGGCCCAGTGCACGAATTCATGCATGGGTGAGGCCCCCGAGGTGGCCTGTGGGGATTGGGCCCCAGCTTGTAGCACCCTATCGTGGCCTGGTACCTTCTACTCACCTGCTCCACCATCCTGCTTACAGGGTGATCAATTGGGACAGAGCCCCCACCTGGCTCTCTCAACCCATGTGAGCCGGGCTGCAATCCTGGCCCCTGCTGCTGCCACTGGCCACAGTCTGTGAAATAATCAGTGGGGGTGATCAGGCTTACCCTGGTCTAGTGCTGCCCACTCACCTGCTCCACTATCCCAATGTGGTCCTGCTATCATCAGGGTCCATTGGGGTCTGGAAGCACCTTCACTGCCACCCGCTGCCAGTGCCACTGCCAGGCCACTACCAGCACTGCATTGCTGATGCCCACTATCTTATGTGCTGCCCTCTGGTGGTCAGTGAAAGTCATAACAAGTGGTCGAACTCCTGGTCAAACTCTAGGTCGAACAATTTGCACATTAGGCTTTTATTATATAGGATTTTATTTTCCCCAGGGACAGCCTATTTTCTAATCCAAGCTTCTATCTATTTTATCATGATAGAGGAAATATAGTCAATTTAGTAAGTTGCTGGCTCACACCCCCTTTTGCTGTCCTCTGAACCCTAAATTCTGTTAAGCTTATTTGGCAAGAAGGTGAGCATTTAGCTCAGCCAGTATGGCTCAGTGGTGGAGCATCAACCTCTGAACCAGGAGGTCACAGCACATGTCCAGGTTGTGGGCTTGATTCCCAATGTGGGTCATGTAGGAGGCTGCTGATCAATGATTATCTCTTATCATTGATGTTTCTATCTCCCTTTCCCTCTTTCTTCTTCTCTGAATCTATCTATCTATCTATCTATCTATCTATCTATCTATCTATCTATCATCTATCTATCTATCTTACATAATAAAAGGTTAATATGCTAATCAACCAAATGGCAGAATGACCAGTCGCTATGAGGCACACTGACCACCAGGGGACAGACGCTCTGTGCAGGAACTGCCCCTGGTGGTCAGTGCACTCCCACAGGGGGAGTGCTGCTCAGCCAGAAGCCAGGCTCACGGCTGGTGAACACAGTGGCGGTGGCAGGAGCCTCTCCCACTTCTGCAACAGCACTAAAGATCCATCCGGGGATGTCTGCCCAGGGGTCCCAGACTGCAAGAGGGTGCAGGCCAGGCTGAGGGCCCCCTCCAGTGCATGAATGTTGTGCACCAGGCTGCTAGTGTATGTATGTATATATATATCCTATCTAAAAAAGAGTAATGCAAATTGACCATTCCTCTGCTATACCCACAAGCCACACCCATCAGCCAATCATGAGTGAGTACGTAAATTAAACCTGCCAAGATGGCTGTGGCCATGGAATGAGCAGGAGGCTTGAGTTTCCCTGGCAATGGAGGAAGCCAAGCTTCCGCAGCCCTGGCCTGCCTTGGTCTCCACTTAAGGCACAAAGTTTCAATTATAGAAGATAAATAAATCCCAGATACCAGGGCCTCCACTTGGGTTACTGGGGGATGTGCTGGCCTGAAAACCACCACAGGCCCCTCACCCAGGCTGCTCCATGTCCCAAGGGAACCCCCACCCTGATGCAGGACATCCTTCAGAGCAAACAAGCTGGCCCCCACCAGTGCACCAGGCCTCTATCCTACTTAATAAAAGAGTAATATGCAACTTGACCATCACTCCAACACACAAGATGGCTGCCCCCATGTGGTCAAAGATCCTGCCCCCATGTGGACATAAGATGGTTGCCACAAGATGGCGATGTCTCTATCTAGCAGGAGAGGGACCAGGCTGCCAGAGTAGGAAAGTTGGGGGCGACCAAGCCTGCAGGGAAGAGCAGTTGGGGAGGAATGAGGCCTACAGGGGAGGGCAGTGCGGGTGACTAGGCCTGCGGAGAAAGGCAATTAGAGGCAAACAGGCTGACAGGGGAGCAGTTAGGGAAGAGCAGTTTAGGGGGACCCAGGCCTGCAGGGGAGGGCAGTTGGGGTTTAGCAGTTAGGCCTGGTCACCCCCAACTGCCCTCCCTTGTAGGCCTGGTCCCTCCCAAATGTTCTCCCATGCAGAACTGGGTCCTCCCCACTGCCCTTCCCTGCAGGCCCAGTTGCCCCCAATTTCCCTCCTCTGCCGGTCTGGTCACCCCTAACTGCCTCCCCTGCAGGTTTGATCACCCCCAACTGTCCTCCCTTGCAGGCCTGGTCTCTCCCAACTGCCCTCCCCTGCTGGCCATCTGTGGCAGCCATCTTGTGTCCACCTGGAGGCAGCCATCTTTGACCACATGGGGGCAGCCATCTTGTGTGTTGGAGTGATGGTAAATTTGCATATTACTCTTTTATTACATAGGATATACACACTAGAGGCCTGATGCCCAAAATTTGTGCAAGGGACCTTGCAGCCATGGATTCATCTGGAAGGTTGTCTGGAAGGACATCTGGAAGGTCATTCAGCTGTCTGGTCTAATTATCATATTATACTTTTATTATATATACTAGAGGCCTGGTGCACAAAATTTGTGCGTGGGAAGAGGGTCCCCTCAGCTTGGCCTGTGCTCTCTCCAATCTGGGACCCCTCAGGACCTCTGTCTCTTATCCGCTCACCTGCCTGCTGGCCTGATCTCCCTAACTGCTCTCCCCTACTGGCCTGATCCCCCTAACTGCTCTGCCCTGACAACCTGTTTGCCCTAAGTGCTCTCTCCTGCCTGCCTGATTGCCTATAACCTTTTCTGCCTTGGCCCTGTCAACATGGCTTTGTTTGGAAGGATGTCCAGAAGGACATCCATAAAGTCATCCAGAAGATGTTTAGTCTAATTAGCATATTACCCTTTTATTAGTATATTATTCAGGTTGTTTCCAGGTTTTTCTATCGTGGAAGGGGAGCCTGCAGTAGCATCCTGGGTACTGACCAGGGCTTATGCATTTGTACTTTATCTCAGCAAATGTGATTCCTAGAAAAAGGCTCTTGGATGTACCTTGAACATTTCTATCAAATTTGCCAAATCATCTTCCAAAAATGTTGAACTACTTTAAACTTCCACCAGCAACCATGCATGTGCTCTCCATCCCACTTTGATACCAATATCATTGATTTCTTCCTGGAAACTTCCCTCCTGTCAGCTGGGATTGCTTGGTACTTGAGCCAACCTCATTGTTCACCTGGGGACTTGATTTCCTGAGATAGAATTATGGTGGAGGAAAAATAGTTTTCCTCTATCTTTCTGAGTTCTTAGTGGAGGCCCTTGTAATGAAAGACAGATCGCCAAGAGAAAAACAAAAGTTCATTAACATGTGTACCTCCTGTATATGTGGGAGATCCCAGGGAAAAATGAGTAACTCCTCATTTAAATACCTTCTTCTTAAGGTAAGGGGACTGGAGATATAGGCCTCCTAGAGAAGACTAAATGATATTTAGAAAAGATGAATGGGGTGGGGGGAAATAGTTTGTAACAAAGTTTTGGTGATTTGCCAACTTCTACTCTCCTGTCCTGTGACAGGAGTCAGTCTTCTCTGCCTGAGGTCACTTCTCCCGTCAAGGGGACCTATGACATTTAAGCTCCTTTAGGGGAGTCCGATTTTAGGCAGATCAGGAGATTTCAGTGAAAGCCTCTGCATGCATTTGCTGTTTTTCAAGCATCTGCAGCTCAAGATCATCAATATAACAACACAGCATATGTTGAGGTGACATGTTCTCTGACCTTCAGAATAAACCCAACAAAAGCTTGTTTCCTCTCTTAGATGATTTGCCACAATAGTGTTATTCCCTGGACATGGTATTCTGACCAGACCTTCCTGGGAGTGGTCATAACATATGCTGTGCTTGTAGAAAGGTGTGGGCCACATCACTAAATAAACTGGGGGGGGGGGGGGCAGTTTTCTCATCTTGTGGAAAGGGAGATAAAGTTATGATAGTTTATCTCTCTTTCCACAGGTTTCTTGTGAGTTTGTGTCTCCACTGCCCTTCTCGCCCCCCCCCCCCCCCACCAGCAGCTCCATTGTCCTGGCAGTGGGCATTTATTAGGAGGGCTGGGAAGGCCAGGGAGCAGCATGGGTTATGACTTTTGCCCTCTGCCCAGCTTCTTCTGACCTTTTCCTCTCCTTCCTCCAGTTTCTTGGTTGGAAAGTTCACAGCTGCAGTGTCTCCAGGTCCTTTTAGCTCCACCCAGCTTAGCAGTTTCTCTGCATGGGTATAGAAGCTGCATGAGGCGAAGCCCTTCTGTCTAAATGTCCCACAGTAGTTTTTTCTCCAGGGTCTTCCTGTCTCTCCAGGAATCTACGTGGAGAATTCAGCCCACATCACACAAACACACATGCTCTCCTTACTTCCTCTGGGGCAGGAAACAGGACCCCCTTTGCAGTGCCCCCGCCCCAGTTCTCTTAGAGCACATGTGTTGACCTTGTGCAGATCATATGATCATAAAGGGGCCCTCCATCTGATGACTGAGTAGAAAACAGTGTGCCCTGTGCTTGGGAAGAGCCAGGCAGGATCACCACTTGGCGAGTGGAACCTTCTGGCAGAGAAACACGTGTCCTTCTCTTGCTGGAGGGGTTGGAGGTAGAGGTGGAGGTGGCACTGGCATTGCTCACCTGAGAACTCACTGCTTCACTGATCACAAGGAAGAAAAATTTCCAAAAGCTATGTTTTTGGAATACGGGCATTTGAAGCTTAATACCCAGAAAGAGATTCCTTTTTCTTTTTTTCTAGCACATCACTTCTCTGTGGCAAGTAGCCCAGAGCCTCCTAGCTGCCGCTGCAGTGTGTGTGTCCCAGGGGTGGCTGGAGAAGGGGTGACTGCTGATGCCTTATCTTTCCAGGCATTTGGAATTCTAATCTGGTGCAGAAAAAGGACAAAATAGAAACATTTATCTTCTCCCTTCATCTGGGACTGAAAAGTTTGAAAGGGAATGTAAACAATTCAGACAGAACCCATCTCAGCTTTCAACACAGGGCAAACACACTCTCCCTGCACTGGGAGGAGCAAACAGAAAAATCAGCACACACACAGCAATTAAAAAATCAGCACACACCACACAGCAGTTCAAAAGTCAGCACACACACAGCAGTTAAAAAATCAGCACACACAGCAGTTCAAAATTAGGGAACCAAGTTACAGAGCTAGTATAGAAGTTTACTCATGGAATGGGTGCCTGTGAGAAACAAGGTGGACAGGGAAACTGAAGCTATTGCAACAGCTCTTTGGGGGAGTAGTTCATAAAGTTGCAATACAGTTCAGCCATTTTTTTTTGTATATTTTATTGTAATTGGTAATCTTTAAAAAAAATATTTATTGTTCAGTTTATTAATTACATTGTTCTCCCTTTTTCCCCCTATAGCTCCTCTTCACCCGGTACCCATCCCACACTCCGCTCTCACCTCTACCCACTGTCCTCTCTCATAGGTGCATGACTTTTGTGCAGTCTCTTGCTGCACCTCCCACACCCCCTTTTCCCCCAAGAATTGTCAGTCCATTCTTACTTTGTGCCCATGATTCTGTTATATTCACCAGTTTATCCTGTTCATCAGATTTTTAATTCACTTGATTTTTATATTCATTTGTTGATAGATGAGTATTTGTTGTTCATAATTTTTATTTGTACATTTTTCTTCTTCCTCTTCTTAAAGAATATCTTTCAGCATTTCATATAATATTGGTTTGGCAGTGATGAATTCCTTTAGCTTTTTCTTATCTGTGAAGAACTTTATCTGATGTTCAATTCTGAATGATAGCTTTGCTGGGTAGAGTAATCTTGGTTGTAGATTCTTGCTGTTCATCACGTAGAATATTTCTTGCCACTCCCGTCTGGCCTGCATCGTTTCTGTTGAGAAATCCGCTGACAATCATATGGGTGCTCCCTTATTGGTAACTAACTGTTTTTCTCTTGCTGCTCTTAATATTCTCTCTTTGTCTTTTGCTCTTGGCATTTTAATTATGATGTGTCTTGGTGTGATCCTCTTTGGATTCCTATAGTTTGGGGTTCTGTGTGCTTCTTGGACTCCTAAGTCAATTTCTTTCACCAGGTGTGGAAAGTTTTTGGTCACTATTTCTTCAAATAGGTTTTTATTATCTTGTTCTCTCTCTTTTTCTGGCACCTCTATAATTCAGATGTTGATATGCTTGAGGTTGTCCCAGAGGCTCCTTACACTATCTTCAATATTTAGGATTCTTTTGGTTTCTTGCTTTTCTAGCTGAGTGGATTTTCCCTCTTTGTATTTCAAATCTTTGACTTGGTTCTTGCGGTCCTCTAGACTGATTTTAGGTCTTTTTGTATTATTTTTTATTTCAATCAGTGTATGCTTAATTTCTGGTTGGTCCTTTTTCATATCCTCGTAGGTCTTGTTCATTTCCTTATAGATCTCATTCATTTCCTCATAGGTCTTGTTCATTTCCTTGTAGGTCTCCTTAAGTTCATCAGCCTTTTCTAGGAGCCTCTTGAAAAACCTTATAACCGTGGTTTTGAACTCTATATCCAGTCGTTTTTTTCCCTCTCTTTCACGTCTGGTTTCTTTCCATGTCTCTGCACCTTGGCTGCTTTCCAGAGTTGGTCAATTAGCTTTGTGTGGTAGATGTCCTCTAAGAGACAGTGGCTCAGCCTCCCCAGTTACCTGAGGTGGATACTCTTGCTGGAGCCCTTTATGGGTTACACAGTCTTATTGAAGTTAAGCCTAGATTATTGTTGTTAGCACTAGGAGGGTTTGACCTCTGGGCCAATTGACTGTGAGGGTCAGCTGAACTCAGGTTGGATGGGCGGAGTCTCCAGGCTGAGCAGGCAGCATCAACTCCACCCTATGCAGCACCCGGGTCTCTGTGCCAGGTGGTAATGGCTGCAATCACCTCTGAGAGAAAGCTGCCGCTGAGTTCTACCCGCTGCCGGATAATTAAGCTTCTCCCCAAACGAGTCTGCACATCCAAAGTCTCACCCAGGGTTGTAAAACAATGCAGTCCAGTGGTTTCCCGAACGAGAGAGCAAGTCATGAGTCCTCTCTTCATGCTTGCGCACTTCTGTTCTCAAATTTGTGCACCCTCTCCACAAGATTGCAGATTTTTGTAGCGCCCAAGTTTCAGCGTGCTTCCCTAATGTCCAATTTCACCCCGTATGAATGTGGGTTCCCTGGACTTTGCCTGGTACTGGGGAATCAGTGCAGTGGGACGCCTTTGCCTCCCTCCCCATTTGAGAAAGCCAGCTGGGTTTGTAGCTGCCTTCCCTTTCCACTCACGCGTGAGCGCACGGCTCCAAACCTCTGCTCCAAACCTCTGACTCCATGCATATCTTCAACACTGCCCTCGGCCACTCCTCTGAGTCACAGTGTCCTATCTTTACTTTTATTTGTGGAATTTTCACTCAGCCAGCTTTCCGGTGATTCTGGATGATGTTTGTTCTGCCTTTAGGTTGTAATTTTGAAATTGCTTTGTGGGGCAGGAAGGTAGGTGTTTACCTATGCCACCATCTTGGTTCCTCTGTAATTCATAATCTTGCTCTTGAGTCCAGTGAGAGAGGAATGAGTACCTGGCACTGATTATATTCAGATTTTGAAAGGAATAACCAAATCTGCCAAAAGTTTATTCCTGTCACAGACTTAACAGCATATGTATTTTAAATAAATCTGCTCAGCCTTGGATTAAGTAAAGACCTATGTAGATATCTTGAGATTATTTTTTAAAAGATTAAGAAAATAAATTTTTCAAAACATATACTCCCTATTAATCATCACTATCTACTTGCTATGTCATCTGTCCATAACATTCCTGAGTTATCAGGGATGTTTTCATATGAGTGAGGAATGCATGTCCTTAGCTGCAGTGACCCTATAAAATTATGGCCAGCTCTAAATTCTGGAAGCATCCTTAAGTATTTGTGTCAGTGCTTCTCATTCTTTAAGTTCCTAGGAGCCACCCTGGAAATTTGTTAAATGTAGATCCTAATTCAGCAGGTCTGGGTGGGGCCCAAATTCCTGCCTTCCTAACAGACTCCCGGGTGATGGCCAGATCCCTGGTCCATGGTCCACACTTTAGGCAGCAGGGTTACTGATGGCCAGAAGATCAAAGGCGCCATGCTGGAGACTCCAGGGAACCCCAGGGGTCCTTCTTCTTCTCATCCCCACCCTGTTTCCAGCGGGCTGCAACTCCCATAGTGCCAGAATTCAGTTGCAGGTAATTACTTTCTGAGGAGCCAGTTTGGGCTGTGATTGGATGGGAAATCTGTCTGGTCTTGGCTGTGTACCTGGCAGGATCATGACTTCCTCAGTCTGCTGACTGCTTATATCTGGGCCATCCATGTGTCCAGAGTGTTCGGTCCACTTGGGCAAGTGAAGGTTTTGGCCTTTGTGTTTTCCCTACACCATGCCAGAGCCCCCGCAAGGGCCATGTAGGTGACCTTCCAAGTCAGGATGGCAGCCCAGGGGTATGCTCTGCAGGTAAGTTGGACTTCTATAGCCTTAGAATGATCTTTCTAGGTTGGCCACTTGACCTGCAATGGAAGTATGTAGAGGGTGGCCCCAGGCAAGACACTTTGAGCATTCTCTAAATCTTTGTGCAGGCTAATTCAAGGCGCCTGGAAAAACCAGGTCTTGAAAAACATATTCACCAATGTTATCAGCTTGGCTTACTTTGCCTCAGGTGTCCTGGAGGGGAGGGGGCCTTGATATGTAAATGTAGGCTTGCCCCGGTGGGTAGGTGAATGAATAGGGCCTGGGCTCACAGAAACTCCTTTGATCCTATTGTTGGAGAAACCCCTTTGTATTGTGGAATATAAATAAACGCAGCTTCCTGAGCTCAGCACCAGTGGCTGTTTCTCCATCAGAGGGAGAACAGATGCCCACCTAGCCCCGGCTTTTTAATCCTACTTCTGTGTCTTCTCTTCTATATTTCATTTTTCTTCATCCTCAGCTCCTCCACTCAGAAACTGAACTCAGTCTCTCTCCACGCTGGACGTGGGAGAGAGAGAGAAAAACACACACCCCTGATAGAAGTCATTCTCAGCTTGTTAAAAGGGGCTTTGGCATCTATTCCTCCTTATTTCTAGCCCGAGATTCCCCACGTGGAGAGTGCCCTCCAGGCAGCCTGGAGAAAGAGCTCCTGCAGAGTCCACCTAGCTCACAGGGCTCCCCTTCACTCCCCATGTAACAGACTGACAAATGAAGCAACTTCCCTCTCCTCTCTCCTATCTCCGGGTTTTTCCACTGAGGGAAAGTTGAGAAGGGCACAGAACTCTCCTCAGTCCCCTGCCCCAAATGGTGAGTATCAGTTTCCTCATGGAGATAATGATAGTTCTCACTTGTATGATTGTTATGAAGGTGTTAAATAACATCATGTATGAAATGGGTAGAAAAATGAAGGTGACAATTATTTATTTTAGCTATAAAAACTCTGAAGAGATGCATAATAAAAACAAGGCTCAGTTAAAACTTGAGGAAACATAACTTTTATGTAGAAAGTAACCATATAATTTATTGTCCAAACTGGAAAACTTTTGAACACTAAAAATTCTATCTTTAGCTATTAATAACTATGGCAGGGCAACAGGTATGAACATACTCTCAATAGGATATATGTTCACCTAATTTACATGTAAATGTCTAAGTTAAAAAAAAAATCTCTGGTTCACAATCTTGAAAGAAGTTTTTAGGGGCAAAATAGGAAGGTTTAGGGAGTTTCAGGAATTAGGGAGTCCATGGAGGAGGAAGGCATTGTTGATTGGGGGCTTGAGTTGCCAAAGGTATACATTCACAGAGAACAAAAGGTGCCACAGGATAAGGGGAGGGGAAGACATCCATTCACAGAAGATAGGGACAAGCCGCAGGGCATGGGGAGGAAGAGGAAACAAACTTTCACAGAGGATAGAGAGATGCTGACAAAAGGGAGAAGAAGGAAAATAGATTTTCATAGGAGACAGAGACCTTCAGTGGGCTTTGAAGATGATATTCTACCAATTGGAAGGCAGCACCAAGAGACAAACAACTGCATAAACCTTAGAAAAAGAGGCTTAATGGGTCACCCCCTTGAAACCTCCTCCCTACGTGGGAGTCTGTACTTGTTTCCAATAAATGTTCACCTTTTGTCTGTGGCTTCATTCTTTGAATCCACCTGGATAAGAACCCGAAAAAGAAATCGTCCTTGCATCCTGCTCAGGAAGAAACCACCCAACTCATTCTCAAAGAAAATTGGAGAGATTGTTGTTTCATCATAAAAAAATATCTGAAGTAAGGAAAGAATCAGATAAAAAGCGAATAGTGAATTAGAAATGTTTAATAAAAGCCAATACAAGTGGAACAGAAGATTGGAGGGAACAGAATATTAAATCAGTGACTTGAGAAAAAGAAATAAGAAAGAGCGCTGATACACCTGAACATCCACATGCAAAAATATAAATAAATAAATAAAAAATTAAAGATTTTAGACACAGCCTTTACACCTTTCACAAAAATCAACTAAAAATGGATCACAGCCCCAAACATAAAATACAGAACTATAAAACTCTTGGCAGATAACATAGGAAAAATATAGATGACCTTGGGTTTGGCTATGATTTCTTAGACAAAATACCATTTAAAAACATCTGTTCTGAAAAAAAAAATACACTGTTAAGAGAACAAAAGGACAAGCCACAGACTGGAGGAAAATCTTTGCAGAACATAGATAAATAACTGATATCCAAAATATATTTGGATCTCAGACAAACCAAATATGAGACAAAAGACCTGTCAAAAATGGACAGGAGATCTGAACAGACACCTCTGGAGTGAAGTGATGTGGATGACAAATGAGCATAGGAGGCAATGCTCACCCTCTCACGGCACCAGGAAAATGTCAGCTGAGGCAGGAGTTACCACTACCAAACTGTCACAACGCTGAACGCAATAACCACCGACAGCAATCAAGCGCTGGCGAGATGTGGAGCACCAAGAACTCTTAATCTGATGTGCCTTGGTGTGGTCCTCTTAGGGTTCCTATATATTGGGGTTCGGTGCACTTCTTGGAATCCTAAGTCAATTTCTTTCACCAGGTGTGGGAAGTTTTCAGTCACTATTTCTTCAAATAGGTTTTCATTGTCTTGGCCTCTTGCTTTTTCTGGCACCCCTATAATTCGGATGTTGGTATGCTTGAGGTTGTCCAGAGGCCCCTTACACCTATCTTCAATTTTTTGATTCTTTTGATTTCTTGCTTTTTCAGCTGAGTGGATTTTACCTCTTTGTATTTCAAATCTTTAACTTGGTTCCTGGGGTGCTCCAGGGCACTTTCAGGTCTTTGTATAATATTTTTTGTTTCAGTCAGTGTATGCTTAATTTCTGGTTGGTCCCTTTTTCATATCTTGAGAGTCTGCTTTATATCCTTGAGGGTTTCTTTCATTTCCTTGTAGGACTCATTCATTTCCACGTTGGTCTTAATAATTTCTTTGCAGCTCTCGTTTATATTCTGGAGGGTGTTGTTCATTTTCTTGTAGGACTCACTCATTTCCTTTGTGGTCTTGCTTATTTCCTTATAGGCCTCGATCTTTTGTTGGAACCTCTTAAAAAACCCTATAACCGTGGTCTGAATTCCATGTCCAGTCGTTTTTTTTTCCTCCATTTCTTTCACATCTGATTTCTTTCCATGTTGGCTGCATGGTGGCTGCTTCCCTGAGTTGGTCAATTAGCTTTGTGTGGTAGACGTGCTACAAGGGACAGTGGCTCAGCCTCCCAGTTACCTGAGGTGGATATGGGCTTGCACAGTCTTGCTGAAGTTAAGTTCAGTTAATCGTTGTTCGCACTTGGAGGGTTGACCTCCAGGCCAATTGTGCTGTGAAGCTCAGCTGTGCTCAGGTTGGGTGGGCGGAGTCTCCGGGCCAAGCAGACAGCGTTAGCTCCGTCCTATGCGGCCCCAGGGACTCTGTGCCGGGGGCAATGGCCACCAGCACCTCTGAGAGAGAGCCGCTACTGCTGCTGGGAATGCAAAATGGGACAGCCACTTCGGAAGACAGGTTGGCAGTTTCACACAAAACGAAATACAGCATAGGCAAAAGTAGGCTTACAGTTTTTTGTACAAGAAAAATGATACAGTTAATAACTTATAATAAAGAATTCAAGAATAAGAAACTTTGCACAAAAGGAATGGTGAAGCATAATGAAAGTACAACTGAAGTTATGATTGTTATTATGATCAAGAAGTAATAAAAACAAAAAACCCCGAAATATTGAAAGATATTACATAATGTATCATGTAATATTTACAAATATTCATTATATTAGAGGCCATGCAATTTTTATAGATTCCAAATCATAAGAATTATAGAAACACAAAATGCAATAAGACCTAAAATGTTAATTCAAGTATAAACACACAAAAACAAAACTTCTTGGCAATTTAAAACTTTCTGAATAATCCGTGGCAAGGACAAAATCCAAGCAGCAATTTTGGACCACTTAGAAAATAATGCCGATTTAAAAATGATACATCACAATGAATAAGATGTGGACTAAGCTGCACTCCCAGACAGTGTCATTACCTTAAGTGTAATGAGAAAAACTGAACTAAGATTTTAACCCAGCTTATATTTTCAAATGCTTTCAGGTGCAGCTGTTGACTTGGCCATGGC
Organism: Antrozous pallidus; assembly: GCA_027563665.1. Taxonomy (NCBI): domain Eukaryota; kingdom Metazoa; phylum Chordata; class Mammalia; order Chiroptera; family Vespertilionidae; genus Antrozous; species Antrozous pallidus. The sequence goes on from CM050526.1 coordinate 6,339,230, forward strand.
CAATGAACGCAAGCAGCTGTTCCTTTCCTATTTGCTGTTGGCCATTCTCCTGGAGGCTAGGACGTGGGTAGCTCTTCTTATTACTGCTCCTGCAGTATCTGGAATGGGTCTTGGTGCCTCTGGAGCCTGGGAGAACCACCTAGAGGGTGGTGTTTAAGTTGCTAAGTGGTTGAAGCGCCCTGGGGGCTCTGACCTCACCGGGTGGGATGCCTGTGGATTCTCTGTTACTGTCAAGGAGATGTTATTATGCATTAGGTTGCCCGAGGAAAGGTTGGCAACACACACTGAAATGCAAACAGAAATGACACTTCAGTCAGTTTAAATGAGAAAGGTATGCTTTTCTTTTCCTTTTTTTCTTTTAAAAAGCTGCTGTTAGATAGATCCGGATTGTAAGACTAAATTATGTATGTATAGACATACATCTATATGTATTGTTTACCTGAGGCAGGGTCTTCAGCCACCACTTGGTTAAAAATATATATTTTAGCATTTGCGTGCTCTACAGCCTGCACAGTTTCAGGTGACTATTGTGTGGATGTTCTGTAGACACGTGCCCATGTAACAGCATTAAATTGTGTGTGTGAAAATGTACAATTTTCACTTGTGAAATGGGAAATTATAAATAACAAATATCTCTGCTAAAAGGAAATACTACTTGGATAGACTACTTGCAATTGGGATGTCATGTGGAATTTGCAGGTTTGCTGTCCTGGTTATCCCCAGAGCATCCTTATGGAAGAGGCCTTGTGAGGGTAGGGACAGGGGTTAATGAAGACGGGGCTGGTGACAGCACTAAATAACATCAATAAGATTTCAATGTTCATTCCTTAGAACTGGTTTTAAAAAGCACATCAGACCTAAAATGCAAGAGTCTAAGCTCTGCAGGCCAGCCCATCTGTCTTGTGTGTCACATGAAGTGCTGAGGCCACAGTGGGCATGGGGCAGGACGCCCACTGTCGGTCAGTCTCCAAGAACCAAACTTTCATAGCTGCATTATTGACACATCAAAAGAGGACCCGAGCCTGTCTGTTAAAAGAGAATGTAGGAGTATGGACATCTTTAGGAATAAAAATATTTGTTAAGGGCACTAGCTACTAGCTGTAAGAGAGTTGGGGCATGTTTCCTCTTATGTAGAGAAACACCTCATAGAGAGTCATGGGAATGTCACATCAGTAGGAATATCCTACAAAGGGGAGGATTTAACACTCTTATTATTTTGAGAGAAAATGATATGCTACTACATGTGATTTTTTAAAATAGAAATTGTTTCCAGAATATCTTCATGATCTTTCATCTTCTGTGCTCACAAAAGAGTTATCTAGTATTTTTTTTAAAACTTTTTATTGATTTCAGAGAGGAAGTGGGGGGGTGGGGAGAGAGAGAGAGAGAAGGATAGAGAAAAAGAGATAGAGAGAGAGAGTGTGTCATTGATTGGCTGCCTCTTTCATGTCCTCCACTGGGGATCGAGCATGCAACTGAGCATGTGACTTTGAGTAGAATCGAACCCAGGACTCTTCAGTCCACAGGCCAATTCTCTATCCAATGAGCCAAACAAGCTAGGGTGAACTATTAAGTATCTGAAGCATGTTAACCAATCGCTTTATCATAAAATTCTATACCTCATCATTTATGTGGGAAATGCTTTGAAGATAATTTTCCTTTGCCACATTAAAAAAAAAAAAAGCCCTATCAAGCAAGACAAAGTGAATAAAAGATTGGCATTGGATGAGTCTGTATAATTTATATTTAAAGACTTTCATTGATATAAATTTTTGAAAATCAGAATTATCTAGCTTTCTCTTGGTATGCTTAGATAATTTACATGAGCATCTTTGCTCATTGATCAAGTCATTAGTTTATTATTTCACGCCTTTACCAATTCAGTCAATTGATTAAATGCCTACTATGTGCTAGACTGTTGTCAGGTCCTGTGCATTTATTTATTTATTTTAAAAATATATTTTATTGATTTTTCACAGAGAGGAAGGGAGAGAGATAGAAAGTCAGAAACGTCGATGAGAGAGAAACATCGATCAACTGCCTCCTGTACACTCCCCACTGGAGTATATGCCCACAGTCAAGGTACATGCCCTTGACCAGAATTGAACCCGGGGCCGCTCAGTCCCCAGGCCAGCGCTCTATCCACTGAGCCAAACCGGTTTCGGCAGGTCCTGTGCATTTAAAGAAATTGTGTAGTCAGGGATACAGACAGTGCTGTTGGGGCTAAATCCAAAGACTACAAGATTGCTGAAAGGAACAGTGGCACCATCCTGGGGTGGGGAGATGGACCACAGTGAAGGGAACTGAAGAAACAGCAGCAGGAGTCTAAGCACAAATAGGGTTTTAACAGGTGAAGGGAGAGTGTGGGGGACAGTGGAAAGAGGCAGAGAGCTGGAGGCATGTCTAAAGGAAGAGCCCTCGCTGGCAGGGGTGCAATGTGAAGGGTGTGAGGGAAAGTAGGGAAGAAGTGTCTCAAAAAGTAAGAAGGGTCCAGTTTCTGAAGGGCTTTCCATGTTTAACTGTTTGGATTTTATTTTTAAATAATGGGTTCAAAGCGCAAAGCAAGTGTGATCAGATTTGTTTTACAATGGCAATCTAAAATGTGAAATGAAAAATAATTTGAAATATCATGAAAATGTGACAGCAAAACTCATCAGGAGACTATTAAAGCAATCCAGAGAAGAGCTACCAGTGGCCTTAACTAAAGTACTGGCACTGGACATGGATGGAAGAGGATGTAGTAGATGGCTTAGGTAGAATTAAAGGGCTTGGAATGGATTGGATTGGGGAGGAGAAGGGGAGCATGGAGGCCAATATGGCACATTGTGGTTCTAGTCACAGAAGAGAAGGAAGTATAGGGAGGTAAAAGAAGGGAGCAAAGACGGGAATTCTGTTGTAAACATACTTGTTGCCATTGGAAATCAAGATTTCCACTAGGCAGCTGATTGTATAGATCTCAAGTGGGCTGGAACAAAGCCATCGCAATGAGTGAGATTGCTGCTGGGGTGTGCTCAGCCTCCCAGGACCCAGAGCAGAGGACATCGTCAAGGATCAGTCAGCAGAAGAAAAGCCTATAGTCCAAAGAATATGCTGAATGGCACCAGGAGGAAATAATCAATGAAACCCAGAAAAGGGAAAATTCTGCAGACCTTAAGATTATACAACAATTAAGAGGCCTAAAAATGAAATTCTAAGTGTGGATCTAATTTATATGAATTAACTATAAAAACAATTATGAGTAATTGGGGAAATTTAAACATTTCTGGGATATTTAATGGGTGGGTGTTACTGTTAATTTTTTCATTATGACAGAACTAGTGCAGTTATTTTTTATAGTTGTTTTTTTGTTCTATTTTTTATTGTGATAAAATAAACATAACAAAATTTACCATCTCAATCATTTTTAGTGTATATTTCAGTGGCATTAAATACATTCATATGTTGGGTCACCATCACCACCATTCATCTCCATAGCTCTTTCATCTTTTAAAACTGAAACTATGCACAATAAACACTAACGCCCTATTTCCTCATTCCCCAGCTACTGGCAGCCACCATGCTTCTCAGTGTCTGTATGGCTTTGACTTGTCAAAATATCTCATGAAATGAAATCATAAAGTATTTGTCTTTTCATGACTGTCTTTCTTATGATTTCACTTAGCATAATGTGGTTATGTTTTTATAAAATATTTAGAGATGCATATAGAAATACTGACAGAGTGATGCAATATCTTGCATTTAATGTAAAATAATCTGGAGGAATAGAGAGTGGAGGAATGATTAAGGTATAGATGAAACAAGAATAGTAAGGAGTCAATCATTGTTGAAGCTGGATGATGGGTACATGGGGACTCACTGAACCATTCTCTCTATTTTCGTGTTTGTGATTTTCCATAATAAAAGTTAAACATTAAAAATAATGTTTCCTGTCCTCGTGGCCAAATTAATGCAATATAACTTTTTTTTAATCAATAAAATTTGGTGTGGAAACTCATTCTACAAAGTACAGGTTTAAGAACAGTTCTTCATGTATGCATAAGGCTGGGATCCCTGACTCTTGACTTCTCCAAACTCTGATTCTCTCAAAGAATGTTACTGGTAAGTAGATATGTGGGAAGTGGTAATGAGGAACAGCATTGCCAGGGATATATTTTAACTTTCTCCTCACCCCCACTAGTCTCCCTCAAGAGTCAGTGAGCACATAGCCCAGTATTGGACATTTTTTTCATGTTTACCATCAAGTAAAGCCAAGGATTTCTTCAAAGTAATTGACATCAGGTTCTAAAGGTGATAATCATTTTACCACCACCATTTTCTGAAGAAAAACATATTGCATTTCTGTCATGCAGACAGTAATTTCTTGAACATGTTTTACTTTTAAATTTGGCTTTAGATAGTTAATCTCAGTGTCCAGGAAAAATCACCATCTATATATATAAAAGCCTAAGCAACTGAACGACAGGTTAACCAGTCGCTATGATGTGCACTGACCACCAGGGGACAGATGCTCGACACAGGAGCTGCCCCTGGTGGTCAGTGCTTTCCCACAATGCAAGAACCGCTTGGCTGATGAACCCCTCTGGAGGCCCACCAGCTGGGCTGCAGCCACTTCCTCTCTCAGTAGACCTGTAGGTCCAATCTCCAGAGAATGGGTCAGGCATTGATAAACCAGTGCTACTGGCAGGATTCCAATAGTGCTGCCAGCCTCCTGGAAGTCAGCCTTGGGCACCGTGGTTGCTTCTCCTCCCAGATGCTCCACAAAGAAGAAACAATATAAAAGTGGCCCCCAGTGGCTCCCGACAACTGACACAAACATCAGCAGGATGGATCTGGATCCTGGCCTGGCAAGAGCATCCCACCACCTGCCTGGAGGGCTGATTGCATCCAGGCCCCCTCCCACCACCACTCCCCCTTGGGCAGGTGCCAGATGCAGGACTAATGGCTGGTGAATGCTGCTGTGGCAGCAGCATGAGCCTCTTCAAATTGGGACTGACTGGGTGGGAGCTCGCAGTAGGCGCAGCAGAGCCAGGATGAGCAAGAGCAGCAGGCAGGAGGGGCAGGTGGCGTTGGACTGTGGGTTTCAGCCCAATCCTCACAGGCTACCCCCAGAAACCCCACCTGTGCACAAATTTGTGCACCAGGCCTCTAGTGTACTATAAATCTATACAGATTGTTTCTCTATCCTATACACTATACCATTACAGCTTCTAAAACCATGATGCATTCATCAAAGTTCAGAAATTAACATGGCACAATGCTATTAACTGAGCTACAGACTCCATTTGGATTTCTTTAGTCTTTCCACTAATGTCTTTTTAAGTAATCTAGAGTTCAATCCAGGACACCATACTGCAACTAGTTTTCACAACTTCTCAGTCTCCTCCAGTATGTAACAGTTTCTCCATCTTTCCTTAACTTTCATGAGCTTGACACTGAAATGTACACATTTAAAAATCAGTGCATCATACCCTCCCCCAGGGTTGAAGTTTTCCATGAAAAGTGGGGTGCAGATAGTCCTTACAGCAGTACTTGGTCTGATGAAGTTTTAAAAGCTGAAACATTGCCCTACCAGTGGTTCTCAACCTTTTTAATGCCACAGTTCCTTATGTTGTGGTGACCCCCAACCATAAAATTATTTTTGTTGCTACTTCATAACTGTAATTTTGCTACTGTTATGAATTGTAATGTAAATATCCGTGTTTTCCGATGGACGTAGGTGACCCACAGGTTGAGAACCGCTGCTGTAGAGCCTAAGACCATCGGAAAAACATATATTTACATTATGATTCATAACAGTAGCAAAATGACAGTTATGAAGTAGCAACAAAAATAATTTTATGGTTGGAGGTCACCACAACATGAAGAACTGTATTAAAGGGTCACGGCATTAGAAAGGTTGAGAACCACAGTGGCCTAACCAGTTTGGCCAGTGGATAGGCCTGCAGACTTCAGGGTCCCAGGTTTGATTCTGGTCAGGTGCATGTACCTCGATTGTGGGCACATCCCCAGTAGGAGGTGTGCAGAAGGCAGCTGGTTGATGTTTCTCTCTCATTGATGTTTCTAACTCTCTCTCCCTCTCCCTTCCTCTCTGTAAGAAAATTAATACAATATATTTAAAGTAAATAAATAAATAAATAAATAAATAAATAAATAATAAATAAAAGCTGAAACATTCTCTTGTTTTTGAAGCTTCTTTCACCCTCCACCTACCTTCCTTTCTTCTTTCCAATCCAATTAAGGTATTCCATTTAGGATTCAGCCAAAATGACAATATTCTGTTACTGAAGAGTTTCTGTTTACAGGTCATGTCGATACTTGCTAGCTTTTGAAAACACAACACACAGTCGTAGTAAAGGCTTTCAGATGGTTGTTTGGAGAAGATCACTACGTGGCCTTTCTGTATCTAGCAGCCCACTAACTCCACCACAGCCAGCCATGGAACTGGGGCTTGCAATCTTCTTTAAAAATTATCTTTGTTGTTGAAAGTATTACAGATGTCCCCTTTGCTCATTTGTGTTATTCCCCGAACCCCCCATTGACCTCCTCTACCCCATCCCTAACCCTCCCAGGCCTTCACCACTTTATTGTCTGTATCCATAGGTTATGCATATAAGTTTCCCGTTTAATCACTCCCTTTGCACCCCCGCCTTTAAGATACTTCTTTTAAAGCCAACCATACACTTTTATTTAAAAAATACTGCAACAAAACACAAAACAAACCTGATTTAGCTAGCGGGAGCTGCTGCTTTATTGATGCAGTTGCTTTATGGTCTAAAATGGGGCTTTAATAAATGTATGCTCTGGTAGACACATTCAGAGCCCAGTATGTTGCTGCCTTTCTGCCAAGGCTTAGCGCTCTCCATCTTCCTCCCAGCCCCACGAGGCAGAATGCACACTTGTCACTCCTCGGAATCCTGCTCGTCTTGGGCACTCTCTCCACTCATACCAAATGCATCACCCAAGCATGAGCAGGTCTACTTACTCTCCACTGTCTCAGTGGTAGCTTTATTTTTATCAGTAGATTTAAAGGTAAACTAGCAGAGCAGAAATTACTATACTCAACTACAGTGAAGACTCATTAATCTAGACTAATTCCAAGTCCATAATGATTTTTCATGAATGGTAAAACGCTTTAAGTACAAAAAGAAAAAAAAAAGGACATTATGTCTTTTTCAGTTTGCTCGGCAGCAAAGTAAATCTATTCTGATGTCAGTTGCTATTTCAAAAGAAGGATCGATCTTATGAAATTAGTGAATTACCTAATATGCTTTAGGATTTAGAGGTTTTTCTGTGGTAAGGAATTTTGAGATTTGATATATCATGGTGTGATGGTATATGTTATGACTTGGTTGATAATAGGTACCATTCTTGATCATAATGGAACCACTTTTTTTCAAACTGGCATATAATTTAGAATTTTTACTGTCAAACTGAACTTTCTCCCCGTTTGTATTGTAAGCTCCTTGAATTTAAGAATCATGCCTCTTCTGTGTATTTTGTCCCTAACCCACTCTCTCAATTGCTGCTTCTCAATGGGGCTCATGAATATGCCTTACATGTAGGAAATGCTTGGTACGATTTTCCGTAAATATTGTCAGACGTGATTATCCTGAACATGTGAATTTAAACCAGCTGAAAGCAGCCAGATGTGCTCTTGTTCGTTTCTTATCTCCCCAGGTTTTTAAAGCTCTTGCGACACTGCTGGCTTTATAGTCGTCAGCGTCAGTGTGGCATCAGGATGATTGGGTTGCAAGTAATAAACAATAAAAGGAAAAGGGCCTGAACAACCAAGAAAATGTATTATCTCACATTTCAACAAGCGTGGGGGCTGAGTGGTTAAAAGGTTGTGACTTGGAACCTCGCTGTGACACCCAGGACCCATTTTTACTGTGTCAGCCTGGACCTTCATCCTTCAGGCTTGCAAGCTGGTGCCCAGTTGCCCCGGAGGTATTTTGACCCAGCTGTGCTCTAAGACCAGCGAGAGGGCCTCCTTCTCCTCTGCCTTGCCAGAAGCTCCCCAGAGACCTCCGTCACAGCACATTCCCATTCCTCTCTGGTGGCCAGCAAGGAGAAACCCACCGTGCCTGCAGACCCAGGAAGATCCCCCTCGGGCCAGAAGGGGCAGGATCTCTGGAAACGTTTGGCTGCTCAGAACATAAGCAAAGCCGGTTCTCCCACGAGAAAGAGGTGGGGAATAACTGCTGGGGGAGACAGCAGCGTCTGCTGCAAGCACACGTCTTCCTGGGAAAAAGCATAGGTGCCATGTAGCTGTGGTTTCTGCTGTTGGCCTGGGTCCCCCTCTGTAGGGGAGTGTGGCCATACCCTCTTGGTGGCTTTCCTCCTTGGTGACCTCACTCAGCTTTCCTTCAGGTCCAGGAATAACCTGCTGGAAGAAGATGGTGTCAGCCCTCAGCGACGAACTGGTGCTGAGCCTAACAGCAATGTAATCTCAGTCCCATTGACCAGCGAGTGGTTTAGGGATGTCCATGCGATCCAATCCTGGTCACTGAGATGGAAGACACATTCTCTTGAGGGGTTTCTGGGCAATATTTTTCTAGCCCAGCAAATGGGAGATGAGCAAGGGGTCTGCTCCTGACTTGTTCTTGCCCTTGGAGCTTGATTGTGTAAAGATGCATGCTCAAGGGTTGCTGCAGTCACCTCAAGACCTTCGGTAGAGACACTCTTAACACACAGGAAGGCAGGCAGAGGCAGAAAGGCCTGCATCCTGTGAATGTCCTTGAGCATTTAATTGCCTCAACCCTGGGACTGCTTACTGCCAGCCTTCCCCCCAGGGAGAGAGCAGCAAAGCCCATGTTAAAGGATGTAGAGGGCTATTTTTAGATGGCTGTGCTACTTGCTGCTGAGCCATCCTAACATGTAATCTTCTTTCTAGGATTATAACCTCAAAGCCTTTTATTATGACACATCTGCATAAATAAATGCAAAAGTGTTTCTTTTTTTCTTTTTAAATAATAGCTGAAGTCTGCCTCAGGCAAAGAGAACCAGAGAACACATATGTATACATAATTGAAACTCAATAAATATTCATTTAAAAATGAGTAAATGCTCTACAGGTTACTATAATAATTTTCTCAGGGAGCATATTATTTTTGGATACTTATATAAACTAATGGTATTTCTTTGGCAAGACTCGGAGAGTGCTTGTTCACTAGAAACTGCACTTCGGCACATTTTTCTGCTGCTTTGGGATGTTGGATGTTCCTGGAAAGAATTAGTTTTAGCAGAGACTCTGCCTTTTTTTCTCTTTAACTGTTAGCTGGCAACTTGCTGTTGCTAGCAGTTAGCTAGCTTTAAGCATCTATCTGGATGTTTTTACAATGCCTTCTCAGAGTCATTCAATATTGCACAGACTCTGTTTCTTTTTATTCAAAAAGCCTTTTCATGTATGAACTATTTGAAATACATAGTGAAGACCGAAAAGTTATATGACAAATGCTGATGTACCCTAAGCCACATACGCACATTCAATTCAAGCTGAATATATTCTAGCATATAGCCACATTTCCTTAAAGAAAAAGCTATAAATTTATCTTCATTTCTTCCCCTCTTTTCCCAGAGGTAACCATTGTCCTAATGATGACAGTAATGATAACAATGATGACGATGATGATAACGATGGTAATAAAAACAGCAGATTCACTGTATGCAGGCCATTATTCTGAGATCTTTATCTACATCAACTCCTTTAATGCCCACAGTAGATAGGTTCTGAGCTCTTTATATACTATCGTATTTGCTTCTTTAATGCCCACAGTAGATATCGTCCCCGGTTTTATAGATGACGGGCTGAGGAAAGACTGGTTAAAGAAATTGTCCAAGGCCACACAGCTGGCAACCACAGGAGCCAGGAGTCCAGGTTTGCCTTATAACCACATTGCTGTGTATCATGATGTACTTCCGATATATATGCGCTAATAATAAATATACATAGGGGTCATTTATATATTTTTAAAAAGAATGTTATTTAATAACATTTGTGTTTTCCCCTAGTTTTTTCTTATTTTGGTCCCTGTTGCAATCAACAGCCTAGCACATGTTTTCCATGCAGGTGCGGCTCCTGGCAAGTTCTGAGGAGCTCAGTGTCTGGCTGGTAGCTTATACACATGATCAGTTTTTGTTTTCATAATTTTGAAATTCTCCTTCAAAGTAAGTGTACCTGTTTCCAGCCAAGCTGGCAACTGTATACAACTATTCATTTCCCAGTAGCCCCACCCATTCTTGGTGTTATTGGATAATTATTGGATATCAATGATTGACTTTTGCCAGTTGCTAGGTAGAGGTAGTGTTTATTTGTTCTGCTTTGCATTTTTTTTTTTTTGATTACTAGAGAGGTCGAAACATCTTTTTATATGTTTATTCGTGTTTTCCTTTCTCTTGGATTAATGATCTTGCCTGGTTTCTAAGGAATTCTAATATATTATGATTAGATATAGCCAATTCTATGGGTTATAAACACCTTCTTATGGTAGATATTGACTTTCTTTTTGGTGTCCTCCTGATCCACAGAAGTTCTGAGTGTCATATAGTTATTTTCTCAATATGGTTTATGCTTTTGGCATCATAAATAATATGGCAGTACTTAGACATTATCAAGATATTTTCCTTTTAAAATTTGTTTTTCACATTTAGGTGATTTTGTGTATGATATAAGGTAGATATCCAATTTCACCTTCTTTTTATGTGAGTAGCTGGATCTGTCTTTCTCTATCGGAGGCTGTCCCAGCATCATTTATGGAACTTTTATTCTGTGCCCAGTGATTTGCAATGCTATCTCTGTCATATTGCAAATGTCCGTATCTAAGTGGTTCTATTTCTAAACTCCCATCTCGGTGGCAGTACTGCGCTGTTTAAATTACTGTAGCTTTGTAACGAGTGCCAATATTCAAAAGGATAAGCCCCCAACACCCCTCCATTTTTGTTTTCCTCCTCTTCCTTCTGAAGCGTCGTCCTCACTCCTTTTCTTTTGCAATTTTTAAGCTTATTCTTGCCAAGTTCTTTGAGAAACGCTACTGGGATTTTTATTGAGATCATATTGAGTTTTTAGGTAAATTGGAGAAAATTGCAATCTTTAAAATATTGCACCTGCCCACCCATGCATACAGTGAATCCTTGTTTCTTCCCCCTTTCAATAAGGTTTTGTTGCTTTTTCCATAAAAATCTTATACACCATTTGTTAGATTTATTTCTGGGCACCTTAAAAGCTTTTATTGCTGTGGTTAATGATGTCCTTGAACAAAACTATTGATTTTTGTATATTGATTCCTAGCAAACTTGCTGAACTTTCTTATAAGCACTAATATTTATTTGTAGATTCTCTTGGATATTCTATCTAATCATATATTTTATGTATAATTACATTACTTGCTTTCCCCCAATCTTTAATATTTGTGTGTGTGTATATTGTGCTTTTAAAAATTGAGATATAATTCACAGGTTCTAACTATTTAGTTCAATTAGATCTGACAACTGTATACACTTGTGTAAATTAATACCCTGATTAAGATATAGAACACTTCAATCCCTCCAAAAAGTTCCCTCATGCTTTCCTACAGTCAGTTCCTACATCCCAAACCTAGACAAACAATTCTGCTTTCTGTGGTTATTAGTTAGTTTTTCCTATCTTTGAACTTCATGCAAATGGAGCTTACAGTATATTTTATTTTTGGGACACTGCTTTTCCCTAGCACAGTGTCATTTTAAGATTCATTTACGTTGTCATCTGCATCAGTACTCTGTTCTCTTGCGACTGAATAGTATTCATCAGTTTGTTTATCCATTCTCCTGTTGATACATATGTGGGCTATTTTGAATTTTTGACTATTTTGAATAAGGCTGCTATTATCAACATTTCAGTCTTTTAACTGTTTCTTTTTATTTTCTCATTATGCTGACAAGGACCTGTAGTAATACAATGGAAGTAGAATGATGAAGGTGTTCTTACGTTTTTAACATTGTTTATTTTAATATTTACAATGCTTTTTAAAATATATTTTTATTGATTTCAGAGAGGATAGGAGAGGAAGAGATTAGAAACATCAGTGGTGATAGGGAATCACCGATATGCTGCCTTCTGCATACCCGCTCTGGGGACCAAACCTGCAACCCAGGAATGTGTCCTGACCTGGAATCCAACTGTGACCTCCTAGTTCATGGGTTGATGCTCAACCACTGAGCCACATCTGCTGGGTTGAAAAAAATACTCTATTAAGTTAAAAGAGTTTCATTGATTCCCAGTTTGCTTAACAGGATTTATTTGGGGGAAGGTATATTTGTTAAATCAAGATTGATCATTGAATTGTATTAAATGCCTTTTCTGCATCTACTGGAATATTTTTTTTTCATTTAATATGTTAATTTAATGATTATATTAATTGATCTAAGCCATTTTTACATTCTTGGATCATGATTAGCAATGAATTAAGAAATTACGTGGCCAGACTTTAAAAATAATGGTATTTAATGCATGTGTCTCTTTGTTCATGTATGAAAATGGCCTACAGTTTTTCTTTCCAGTTTTGTTTCAAGGTTTTATGGCCTCATAAAATAAGCTGAATTGCTTTCTTCCTTTTTCTATCTTTCTAAAGCAATTTTAAGATATCAAAATTACTCGTTTCTTGAAGGCAGAACTTACCTGTAAAAGCAGTGAGGCTTGGCATCGTGTTTGTGTGTGCGTGGAGGGAGGGCAGCAGCAGGGGGCCCGGAGGTCCGGCAGTTTCTCTGACAGTAATATGGATGCTCACATGTTATATCTCTCCCTAAGCCAGTTTATTGTTACATTTTTCCAAAAATTGCCCTTTTAATCCGTTTTCAAATTTATTCGTATTGCTTATAAGTTTTTCCTTTATTTTTTCTAGTGCATCTCAATGTTCTTTCTGTTCAGAGTGCTGTTTATTTTTAATTTCTCTTCTTTTGATATGTTAGCCAGATGTTTGTCTATTTCATTTGCTTCTGAAAGAGCCATTTTTCCTCTTGTGAACCTTCTTGACTGTGTCTTTGTAATGTTATTATCTTCAGCTCTTACCTTTATTATTTCCTTCCTGCTAGTTCGTTTGCTATGCTCTTCTTTGTTAACCTTTGATTTAGATACTACCATCATTTTCAACCTTTCTGCTTTAGTATATGCATTTAAAGATACATTTCAATTATTTTCAGTGGTGTGCCAGAGCCAACAATAGCCACCTCACACTGGTTTGTGAGAGCTGATTTTGTGTATTTCTTGCCAATTCCACACTTCATGTTGGTAGTTTGAGATAGACCCGGTGGGATATTTACACTATGGGCCCTCCAAATGCCCTCACACACACACATCCACCTCCACCCAGAAGGCCCGGTGGGAAATGTTGACCAACATGCTGCTGGTTGTCTTCCAGATTTGGTGTTTGTATTATGATTTGGTTCTAAAACTCCTTTATTTGTTCTTTAATCTTTGGTTGCTTAGAAATATTATTTTTAAATGTCCAAGCATATAAAATCAATGTTGTTGTTTTTGATTTTATTGTGATGTAGTCTGTAGAATATCAAACCTTTGGTATTTGTTTGGACTTGGTTGGTGGCATACTATATGGTGAGTTTATTTAAAACAGTTCATGTACTAGCATACTTGAAAATGTGGATTCTTTAGTTCTCAGGGTTCTACATCTATCCCTTTGTTCAACTTGTTAATCATGTCATCCAAATTGTCTCTATCAATACAAATTTTTTGTCTGTTTAATCTGTCAATTTTTAGAAAAGAATATTATAATTTACTATGCTGATTTGTAAATTTATGTTTATTTTCCATTATTGATTTATATATCTTGAGGCTAAATTGTTAGGTACATACTAGTATATAATTATTACATCTTTCTGATAATTTTTTCCTTACATTATTATATAGTGCCCTCGTTATCCTTAAGTGTCCTTTATTATTTTAGTGTCTTATTATTTTATCCGATACTTATGTCAACATGTTGCTTTTTTAGTTACTATTTACCTCAGATATATCTTTCCATCCCTTATAATTAACCTTTTCAGTATATTTTAGATATGTTTCTTCAAAACAGCATATAGCTAAGTTTCTTTTTTATGTTTTTTATATTTTAATTAATAAGACAATCTCTTTACATTGTGGTTGATCAAGTTTTGTACAGTCACTCTCTTTAACTTCATGCCTTCTCCTGGCTTGAAAAATTTTTACTGAGTTAGTAACTCATCAAGGGTCATATTCCTAGCTAACTGGATTAGATAACTCCCTCAATAGCTAAAGCATCAGCTCATATACCTACCTAGGTATCCCTCAGCTGCCTCCTGGCTTCCAACATGTGGGCTTTCCCTTTCTTCTCTTGACCATAGCCATACTTTTTTATTAAGATAAAATATTCATAATATATAATTTAGCATTTAAACCATTTTAAGTGGCTTTAAGTTCATACACAATGCTGTGCAGCTATTACTACTTTCCATCTCCAGAACTTTCTTCAAAAGAAAACTCTATATCCATTAAATACTAATTCCTCATTTCCCTCCTCCCTTCCTCTTCCCCACCATCTCCAGAGCCTGGAACCACCAATCTACTTCCTGTCTCTATAAACCTGCCTATTTTAGGAAACTCATAGAAGAAGAATCATAGAATATTTTTCTGTTTGTACCCTGATCATTTCACTTAGCATGATGTCCTCAAAGTTCAACTATGTTGCAACTGTCAGAATTCTCTTCCTTTTTAAGGTTGAGTAATATTTCAGTATATGTTTATACCATGTTTTGTCCATCCATTGTGAATAATGCTGCTATGAACATGGGTGTACAAATATCTGTTCAAATCCCTGTTTTTAATTCTTTTGGTTACACACACACACACACACACACACACACACACACTAATAAAAGAGAAAGATGCAAATTGACTGAATCTTTGCAATGTCCACCAGCCAATCAGGAGTGAGTATGCAAATTACCCTAACAAAGATTGTGGGTTAATTTGGATACACAGGTGCAGAGTGGCCGGGGCGGGACACTTGCATTTGTTACCATGGCGACGACATAGGTGCTCTGCATCCTCCCAGCAGCTCCGGGCCTCTGAGCAAAGGCGGTGCCTGCAGCCAGGGGAAGGAAGGCCCTTTCTTGCATGAATCTTTGTGCATCGGGCCTCTATCTAATAAAAGAGTAATATGGAAATAGACTGCACCTCTGCTACACCCACAAGCCATGCCCACAAGCCATGTTCACCAGCCAATCAGGAATGAATATGCAAATAAACCTATCCAAGATGGCTGCTGGCCACAGAAAGCTGGAGGGTTTCCCTGGCAATGGAAGAAGCCAAGCTTTCTGCCTGTCCTTCCTGGATCAAGCCTCTGCTTAAGGCTACAAAGTTTCAATTATCCTATCTAATAAAAGAGTAATATGCAAATTAACCATCACTCCACTATGAAATGGCAGTGCCCATAGCCACAAGATGACGGTGCCCAGTCCTCTTAGCCCTGCTGGAGTGTGCCCAGCAGAGGCAGTCTGGGGTGTCCGGCTGGGAGGCACCAGTGCCCAGTGCAATCCCTGGCCAGCAGCAGCAGCCTCAGCTGGGGTCTCAGCTCAGCAGGGCTGCATATCCCCATGGCATGATCCTTGACCGGGTTGGGGTCTCAGCACACACCCCCCACAGCACCATCCCCAACCAGCAATGGCAGCCTGGGCTCGGGTCTCAGCCTGGCTGGGGTGCACACCTCCATGATGCTATTTCTGGCCAGGCTGAGATGGCAACTTGGGCTGAGGTCTCAGCCTGGCTGGGCTGAGGTGGCAGCCTGGGCTGGGGTCTCATTCTGGCTGGGGTGTGATACCCTTCCACTGGTGGCAGCCTGAGGTCTCAACTATTGAGTCACACTAGCCAGGCAGATATGGAGGAATCTTAAATGTTTCTTTTTAAAAATATATATTTTATTGAATTTTTACAGAGAGGAAGAAAAAGGGATAGAGAGATAGAAACATCTATAAGAGAGAAACATTGATCATGTACCTCCTGCACACTCCCCACTGGGTATGTGCCCCCAACCAATGTATATGTCCTTGACTGGAATCAAACCTGGGACCTTTGAGTCTGCAGATTGACGCTCCATCCACTGAGCCAAACAGTTAGGACTGTCTAATATGCTAAAGAAAAATCGCTATCTAATAAAGAGAAAATATGTGCATGGAAGGACATTTGGGGGTGACCGGGTTGTCAGGGGAGGGCAGTTGGGGGTAATCAGGCTGCCAGGGGAGCAGTTTGGCATTGATCAGGCTGGCAGGGGAATGGTTAAGGGATAATCAGGCTGGCATGCAGAAGTGGTTAGGGGCAATAAGACAGGCAGGTGAGCAGTTGGGAACCAGCAGTTGTAGATTGTGAAAGGCATGTCCCCCGAGGTGTCCCAGATTGTAGAGGGTACAGGTTGGGCTGAGGGACACCCTCCCACCCAGTGCACAAATTTTGTGCACCAGGCCTCTAGTGTGTGTGTGTGTGTGTGTGTGTGTGTGTGTGTGTATAGATATATACAGGACTGATGCACATATGTGTGTACACACACACACACACACACACACACACACACAGGTCTCAGTGCATGAATTTGTGCACCTTGAAAGGAACTCTGGGCCATGAGGCTATGGTGGGCATAGGGGTGGGTCTTGGCCCCTCCTGCTGTGGCCCCCAGTCCTATGTCTGCCAGCAGCCCCGCTCCTGCTGCCACTACTCCAATGTGCTGATGGCACCAGTCCCACACGCATCCACTGATGGCGCCAAACAATTGGGAGAAGTGCTGGGCACCAGCAGCAGGTGTGAGAGGGGGCCTGTGCTGGCAGGTGTGAGCACTGGTGGGACCATGGTGCACGGGAGCAAAGAATTTTCAATAACCACCAGAAGCTCCCCCAGTGATAGCAACCAGTGCCGCACCTTAGTATGGCACCCCCACTCACCTGCTCCAACATCCCATTGCAGCCAATGCCTTCCTTGTTCCACACATGCCCTCTGGTGATCAGCGCACATCATAGCAAAGGGTTGCTTGGTTGTTCTGCTATTTGGTCTATGTACATATTAGGGATATATGTATCCTATCTAATAACAGAGTAATATGCAAATTGACCACACCTCTGCTACACTCACAAGCCATGCCCACCAACCATGTCCACCAACCAATCAGGAGCAATATGCAAATTCACCCCAAACCAAGATAGTTGCCGGCTACAGAGAGCAGGAGGGAGGCTTGGGTTTCCCTGGCAATGGAGGAAGCCAAGCTTTCCACCTGTCCTTGCTGACCTAGGCCTCCACTCAATGCTACAAAGTTCCAATTAAAGAAGATACATATATCCCAACAGAAATGGCGACAGCCACAGAGCTGGACAGAGCAGAGGCTAGGGTTGCCCCTGGCGATGGAGAAAGCCAAGCTTTCTGCAACCCTGGCCTGCCTTGGCCTCTGCTTAAGGCTACAAAGTTTCAATTGTAGAACATAAATAAATTCCAGATACCAGGCCCTCCACTTGGATCACTGAGGGCACATGGCAGGCCTGCAAACCACCACAGACCCCTCGTCCAGATCGCCCCATGCCCCAAGGGAACCCCCACCCTGATCTGGGACACCCTTCAGGGCAAACAAGCTGGCCCCACCCACGCACCAGGACTCTATCCTATCTAATAAAAGAGTAATATGTAGATTAACCATCACTCCAACAAGAGGGCACCACAAGATGGCCAACAGGGAAGGGCAGTTGGGAGGGACCAGGCCTGCAAGGGAGGGAGTTGGGGGCAATCAAGTCTACAGGGGAGGGAAGTTAGGGGTGACCAGGCCTGCAGGGGAGGGCAGTTAGGGGCAAACAAGCTGGCAGGGGAGCATTTAGGCATCAATCAGGCTGGCATGGGAGTGGTTAAGGGGTGATCAGGCAGAAGCAGTTAGGGGCAATCAGGAAGGCAGGCAGGTGATCAGTTGGGAGCCAGCAGTCCTCGATTGTGAGAGGGATGTCTGACTGCCCGTTTAGACTCGATCCTACCAGGATGGGGCCTAAATGAGCAGTCAGACATCCCTCGAGGGGTCTCAGATTGAAGAAGGTGCAGGCTGGGCAGAGAGATACCACCTTCCCTCCCCATGCACAAATTTTGTACACCAGGCCTCTAATATATATATATATATCCTATATAATAAAGAGGTAATATTGACTGTCACACCCTCACAAGATGGCTGCCTACAACCAGGCCAGCAGTGGGGGGTCATTGAGGGACGACAAAATGACTGAACAAGCTGGCTACATGGAGTGACCAGGCCAGTGGGGTCTGGGGGCTGTGAGGGGCAACCAGGCTGGCCAGGGGGGCAGTTAGGGGAGATCAGGGCAGGAGGGGGGAAGTTAGGGGCAACCAGGCCAGCAGACAGGGACAGTTAGGGGTGATTAGGCTGGCAGGGGGGCAGTAAGAGGTGACCAGGCTGGTAGTGCAGGCAGCTAGGGATGATCAGGCCAGCCATAGGGGGCAATTAGGGATGACCTGGCTGGCAGGAGGGGCAGTTGGGGGCAATCAGTCTGGCACACAGAGACAGTGAGGGGTGATCAGGCCAGCAGGCGGGGGCAGTTAGGGGTGACCAGGCAGGCAGGCAGGTGAGCAATTAGGAGCCCGGAGTCCAGGATTGTGAGAGGGATGTCTGACTACTGGTTTAGGCCCAATCAATGGGATCAGGCCTAAACCGGTCCCAGATTGAAGATGGTGAAGGCTGGGCATGATTTTTGTGCACTGGGCCTCTAATACATATATATATGGAATGCTGGATCATATGGTAATTCTATGTTTAATTTTTTGAAGAATTGCCACACCGTTTTCCATAGCAATAGCCATAGATGTTTAAAGAACTGCAATATCTTAACCTGCATTTCCGCATGTTTTAATGGTAGGCTAAGCATGGTAGCCTGGTCTACTATCTTCCCCAAACCCTTTAGCTTATATAGCTTTTTGTTTTCATATAGTTTCTTCCTTGGTCTTACAAGATCTTTCTGTGACTATTTCAGGTCCCAAATAGGCATTCCAGAATATCTAAACTAATACAGGTCTGCTCAGGTGAAAAAGACTATATATGTATTTGCTCACTTATCTTTCTCTCCATATGTTTCAAAGAATGGGTATGGGTGGTGGGACTGGGTGCAATGGAGAATACTACTACTGATAAATCGGAACGTGCCTCTGTCTGAGGGAACCACTACTGTGAAGGTTTTTTTTTTCCACTTTAAGTGTTTTGGGTTGTTACTATGTAAAAAAAATATTTTATCACAAAGCTGGGGTTGTTTTTCCACTTAAGTTATTTGTCCATTCCAGGTGTGTTTCATAACCATGAGTTTTCTAAGCCTCCTTTATTAAAAACTAGTGGCCCAGTGCATGAAATTCATGCATTGAGTGAGGGGGGTGGTATTCCTTGGCCTGGCTTGCATCCTCTCTAGTCTGGGACCCTTCGAAGGTTGTCCTACTGCCAGTTTACAGGGATCAGGCCTAAACTGGCAGTCAGACATCTCTCTCGCAAACTGGAATTACTGGCTCCTAACTGCTAACCTGCCTGCCTGCCTGATTGCCCCTAACCACTCTGCCTGCTGGCCTTCTTGCCCCCAACTGCCTCCCCTACCAGCCTTCTCATCCCCAACTGCCCCCCTTGCTGGCCTGCTTGCCCTCACCCTCCCTCCCCACTGGCCTACTTGCCTCCAAATATCCCTCTGCTGCTCTGCTTACCCCCAACAGCCCCACCCCCTCCATCAGTGCCTGATCACCCACAACTGCCCTCCCCTCCTGGCTCTTGGCCTCTAACTGCCTCTACATCAGCCCCGCCACTATAGCTTTGTCCAGAAGAATGTCTGGAAGTTTTCCTGGAAGATCTCCCAGTCTATTAGCATATTACCCTTTTATTGGTATAGATAGAGGCCAGGTGCACAGGTGGGAACTGGCTGGTTTGCCCTGAAGGGTGTTCCGGATCAGGGTAGGGGTTCTGCTGGGGTGCCTGGCCAGCCTGGGTGAGGATTTGAGGGCTGTTTTCAGGCTGACTATATCCCCTTTAGGGTAGGGGTCCCCGCTGGGGTGCCTAGACAACCTGGGTAAGGAGCTGATGGTTGTTTGAAGGCTGGCAACAGCCTCTGGCAACCCAAGCTCCCAGCCCCTCCTTTTTTTTTTTTTTTCCCAGTGCCTCCTAGAGCAGAGGCCAGGGCTGGCTGGAAGCAGGTATCTGGGGTTTATTTATCTTCTATAATTGAAACTTTAGCCTGGAGCAGAGGCCAGGGATGATCAGGGTAGGTGGGAAGTTTGGCTTCCTCCATCACCAGGAGCAACCCAAGCCTCCTGCTCACTCCAGCTCCATGGCTGCCGCCATCTTGGTTGGATTAATTTGAATACTCGCTCCTGATTGTCTGGTGGGCATGGCTTATGGGCATAGCTGAGGTGTGGTCAATTTGCATGTTTCTCTTTATTAGATAGAATGACCAGGGTTTAATATCAGGTGATATTTAATGACAGAGGTAAATGAGCTCCAGTTCTTTTTTTGGAGGTTTTTAACTTTAGTGAATTTCTCTGAACATGGTAAATTCTTCTACAATATTCTTTTTTCTTTACATTGTTTCTTGAACTTACTGCCATCTTATCTTTAAAAAGTTTCCTCTTGCAGAAACCAGTTTGGTTCAGTGGATAGAGTGTTGGCCTACAGCTGAAAGGTCCCAGGTTTGATTCTGGCCAAGGGCATGTACGTTAGCTTCTGGCAAATCCCCAGTAGGGGGTGTGCAAGAGACAGCTGGTTGATGTTTCTCTCATTGATGTTTCTGACTTTCTATCCCTCTCCCTTCCTCTCTGTAAAAAATCAATAAAATGTATTTAAAAAAATAAAACATAAAAAAATGTTTCTCCTTCCAGAAAAGAGGGTGGGCAAGTTATGGAGAAAGATATTCTTGGCTAATAAAGAAATCTCAAAAACACTACTTTTTAAAAAATTAAATTTCTAGTTCTCAGAGAAAATAAAATTGTATCTCTTTGAATGGTTGCTTTAATAAAAATTGTATTCATTCACAATCTTGATCAGCAAATTCTTAATGAGCTCCTCACACTGCAGCAGGTGATGGATAAAGAAGACATGATCTCTTGTTCACAGAGCTCAGTATCCAGAGGGCAGTGGTGAAAAACATGAATTTTAGACTTATAAAAATAAGTGCATAAGTCTGACTGGGCAGACTTCAGGCTCTGAGCTTATTGCTCCTCTGAAAACAACTAAAATGTGAGCTAAAATGTAATAAAATTTTTCAAAGTGTGTACAGATAAGCTGTTATATTTTTTGGAGGCTAAAATTAAGTAAAAATAGAAACCCACTGGAATAAGCAGAATACTAAAAGATATATGCCGAATCTTAAGTGACCTTATGTTATTGTTTGACAGTTTTAGGGAGCAGAAGGTATTGCTTATGGCTGACTAAAATGCACTATTTAGTAGGAGACTGCATCGCTAGTGCTGGGATCCCTCTCCTAAAGGCTACCCATGTAAAATTAAATTAGAAATTATCTTGAGACTTAGGGGGCACCAAGGAGAATTTCCTATCTTAAAACTGTATCCTGAGGGAAGAAAAAATGTCCTCTTTGAATGCACATCTATATCCATGTATTCCTCCCACTGTGTTGCAGCCCACATTTATGCCAACTGGAATCTATGAAAAATTGCCAATCTTAGAATTGGATTCTAAGTAATGATGGGTTGGTCCTAACCTCGGGCACCTGGAAGACACAAACACAAAGCCTCTTTGGAGAATTTCTATGAAGGAACCTACTTTTAAACCAGGTCTCAAAAAATCCTAAGAAAACTTCCAAAAATATTTTTCTATAGTAAATGCCAAAATAATAATGGAGCAAGTTACCCTGAGTGAATGCAGCAGAAATGAGAGACACCAATATCAAACATGGAAAGATTTCAGATATAAGAATTGTAAAAGACATTATAAAACAGACAAACCAAAGCAATAAAGAAGAAATTAAATGTATGAGCAAAGTACAAGAGGCTATGAAAATAATCAGATTTTTTAAAAAGTAAAATAATAAATGTAATTTTAAAACTCACTGTATGAGTTTAAAAGCAGATAAGACCCAGTAGAAGAGAGAATTAGTAAGCTAGGCAACAAATCTAAATAAATACTAGACTACAGTACAGAGGTAAACAATAGATGAAAATACTTAATTAGAGTTCCAGAAGGGGAGGAGAGAATGAAGAAGGAGGGGGAAGAGCCAGTACACACACACACACACACATACACACACACACACACACACACACACACACACACACACACACACAAAGAGTTATTTAGCTATTTTATTTTTAAACTAGAGGCCTGGTGCACAAAATTCATGCACAGGAGGCGGGGATGTCCCTTAGCCCAGCCTGCACCCTCTCCAATCTGGAACCCCGCAAGGGATGTCCAACTGCCCAGGCCTAAGCCAGGCAGTCGGACATCCTTCTCACAATCCAGGACTGCTGGCTTCCAACTGCTCACCTGCCCACCTCCCTGATTGCCCTTAATCCCTTCTGCCTGCCAGCCTGATCAGCCCCTAACCACTACCCTGCAGGCCTAATTTATGTCTAATTGCTCTCCTGCCAGCCTGTTTGCCCCCAACTTCCCTCCTCTGCTGGCCGGGTCACCCCTAATTATCCTCCCCTGCTGGCTTGATTGCTGCCAACTGCCCTTCCTTGCAGGCCTGGTCCCTCTTAATGGCCTTCCCCTGCTGGCCATCTTGTGGTGGCCATCTTATGTCCTCATGGTAGCAGGATGTGCATATTACTCTTTTATTAGATAGGATAGAGGCCTGGTGCATGGGTGGTGGCCAGCTGGTTTGCCCTGAAGATTGTCCCAGATCAGAGTGGGGTGTGGGGTGGCCTGGGCAAGAGGCATGTGGTGGTTTGCAGGCCTGCCACGCCCCCCTGGTGACCCAAGAGAAGGCTCTGGGATTAATTTATGTTCTACAATTGAAACTTTGTAGCTTGAAGCAGAGCCAAGCCTTCTGCTCGCTCCGTGGTGGCAGCCATTTCTGTTGGGACATTTACCTTCAATAACTGAAACTTTGTAGCCTAGAATGAAGGCCTAGGCCAACTAGGGCTGCAGAAGCTTGGCTTCCTCCATCTCTTGGACAATCTTAGCCTCTGCTCTCTCCAGCTCTGTGGCTGCTGCCATTTCTGTTGGGATATATCTTCTATAATTGAAACTTTGTAGCACTGAGTGGAGGCCTAGGCCAGCAATGGCAGGAGGAAAGCTTGGCTTCCTCCATTTCCAGGGAAACCCAAGCCTCCTTCTTGCTCTCAGTAACTGCAGCCATCTTGGTTGGGGTTTATTTGCATAATTTGCTCTTGATTGGCTGATGGGCACGCCTGTGGGCCTGGCTTGATCAGAGGTATGGTCAATTTGCATATTGCTCTATTATTGGATAGGATTGTTGATGCTATTATTGATGTTTTCCATTCTCCCTTCCTCCTTTTTCCACCTCCGCACAGCCTCTGCCACCCCTCCCCTGGCCTTTACCACTCTATTGTCTGCATCCATGGCCTATGCATACATGTTCTTTGGCTAATTTCTTCGCCTTCTTTAATCTAGCCCATGCTTTGCCCTCTCCTCTGACAGCTGTCAGTCTGTTCCATGTATCTATGATTCTGGTTCTATTTTGTTCATCAGCTTATTTTGTTCATTAGTTTCCATATATAAGTGAGATTATATGGTATTTGTCTTTCTCTGGCTGGCTTATTTTAACTAACATAATAATCTCCAAGTCTCTCCATGCTGTTGCAAAGGATAAGAGTTCTTTCTTTTTTATATAGCTGCATAGTATTCCATTGTGTACATGTACCACAGATTTTTTTGTCCACTCATCTGCTGATTCACACTTCAGCTGTTTCCAGATCTTGGCAATCCTATCTAATAAAAGAGTAATATGCAGATTGACTATCACTCCAACACATAAGATGGCTGCCCCCATGTGGTCAAAGATCCTGCCCCCATGTGGACACAAAATGACCACAACAAAATGGCCAGCAAGGGAGGACAGTTGGGAGGGACCAGGTCTGCAGGGGAGGGCAGCTAGGGGCAAACAAGCTTACAGGGGAGCAGTTAGGCATCAATCAGGCTGGCAGGGGAGTGGTTAGGAGGTAATCAGGCTGGCAGGCAGAAGCAGTTAGGGGCAATCAGAGAGGCAGGCAGGTGAGTAGTTGGGCACTAGCAGCCCTGCAATTGTGAGAGGGATGTCTGACTGTCCATTTAGGTTGATGCTACAGGGATGTACCTTGAGGGGTCCCAGACTGGAGAGGGTGCAGGCTGGGCTGAGGGACACCCCCAACCCCTATGCATGAATTTCATGCACCGGGGCTCTAGTGGTAGATAATGCTGCTATGAACATAGGGGTGTATATATTCCTTCTAATTGGTGTTTTGGGATCCTTAGTATATATATCCAGAAGTAGACTGCAGGGTCAAAAGGGAGTTTCATTTTTAACTTTTTTGGGAAACTCCACAGTGGTTACAGCAGCCTGCATTCTCACCAGCAGTGCACAAGGGTTCCTTCTTCTCCACTTCTTTGCCAGTACTTATTATTTGTTGATTTATTAATGGCCGCCATTCTGGCAGCTGTGAGGTGATATCTCATTCTAGTTGGAAAAGTCAATATTTATTGGTACACTAGAG
Organism: Antrozous pallidus; assembly: GCA_027563665.1. Classification (NCBI taxonomy): domain Eukaryota; kingdom Metazoa; phylum Chordata; class Mammalia; order Chiroptera; family Vespertilionidae; genus Antrozous; species Antrozous pallidus. The sequence continues at coordinate 6,363,903 of CM050526.1, forward strand.
ACCTATGGCAGGAAGATTCCTGCAAGAATAGAGTTTCCTGCAGCCTGAGCAAAGCTCCCTCCCTTCTCTGCTGTCTTGCTCCCTTGTCCACTACCTCATTCTCTCCCAACTCTGCTGTCTTGCTTGCTCCCGTCTCCACTGCCTCACTCCTGTCTCTGTTGCCTCGCTCCTGTCTCCACTGCCTTGCTTTCTTCTCTGCTACCTCCCTTCCTCTTGTCTCCTCTGCCTTGCTCCTCCCTTCTCCCCTGCCCCACTTGCTTACTTCTCTGCAGCTTTGCTCCCTCCTGCACTGCTTGGCTTCCTTATATGCCATCTTCTGTGCAGATATGCAAATTAACCACCATCTTGGTTGGGTTAATTTGCATATTCACTCTGATGGGATTGTGGGCATGGCTTGTGGGTGTAGCGGAGGTACAGTCAATTTGCATATTACTTTTTTATTAGTTAGGATGGTACATATGAACTTGGAAAGTATTATGTTAAGTGAAATGTTAGGAAGAGAAAGACAAATACTGTATTATTTCACTTATATGTGGAATCTAATAAAATAAAACAAATACAATAAAAACAGACTCATTGGTACAGGGAACAAACTGATGGTTGCTGTAGGAAAAGTGGCTGGGGGAATGAGTAAAAAAGGTGAAGGGGAATAAGAGCTACAAACTTCTACCATAAAATAAATAAGTCACAGGGAAGCTGTGTACAGCACAGGAAATATAGCCAATAATACCATAGCTTTGCATGGCGACAGATGAGTGCTAGACTTATCATGGTGATCATATCATAAGCTATATAAATGGCAAATTACCTTTGTCCACCTGAAACTAACAATATTGTATGCCAACTATATTTTAATACATTTTAAAATGACCATAATTTATGAAAGATACCAATTCTGAGAGCTAAGAAGCTGGAGCAGTTTCAAAAAGGCATAAAAGGAAATGCCTATCAGGACTGAATGTTTTATGTCTTCCCAGAGTTGTATGCTGAGCTCCTTATGCCTGATGTTCTGATATTGTATGTAGGTGAGGCCCTGAGGAAATGCTTAAGTCTGGAAGGTGGAGCCCTCATGAATGGGGTTAGTGCCTATAAAAGAGGCTCCAGAGAGCTCCCTAGTCTCCCCTCACCCCACTTCCAGACACACAATTGAATACATGGAGAGGAAACAGGGCTACAAACCAGGAAGAGGGCTTCACCAGGTTATGACTATGCTGGCTCCTTGATCTTGAACTTCACAGCCCCCAGAACAGTGAGAAAAAACTCTGTTGTTTATAAGCCACCCAGTCTATGGTATTCTGTTATGGCATCCAGAATGAACTAAGACAGTAATAAAGAATCCCAACCTTTGTTTGAAGGAATGCAATTAAATTAGAAGCAGATTTTTTAAATGATGTAGAGTAAAATCTGGTGTATTGCTTTCAGTCCTTTTATTATTCATTTGGCATATATTTCTACATAGTATCCTCATACTGTTACTTACTGACTTTTATTTTAGATGTTACCCATCGACTTCCTTCTTCAGGAGAAGGGAATCTGGCCTGGGTACAGTGCCTTACACACACACAGCCCCTCCCATTGTCTGTAGTACCTTTATATCACTCTTTTTGCTGATATCAGTGTTCAGTTCAGATTATCAAGGCATGCAGATGTTATTCACAGCTGAGATACATTTAACATTGAAACAATTGCTCCTTTATTTTACATTCCCACCCCACCCCCTTAAAGAGGTTTTTTTTTTTTTTATGAAATTGGGATCATGCCACATACACTGTTTTATAAGAGGCTTTTTTATACTAAAAGCGGTGCGTCATGAACATCTTTGATGCCTAAAGCATCCACTTAATGGATGCATAGTACTTACTCAATTGCATGAGCACACCATAACCCATTAAACTAATTGCCCATTGTGACAGTTACACAGTTTTCAATTTTTCACTTTTATAAACAATCTTAAGATTCACATTTCTGAAACTTAATTTTGCCTAATTGTGTTCCAAGATAAAGTCTATGTGTAGAATTGCTGAATCAAATGATAATATAGATTATTATGAATTTGATAAATATTTCCCCCCAAGAAATAGTGCTGAATTTTAGAAATATCAGTTCTGGGCTTTATCCTTTTAAACTTTTTTTGGTCCATTTTAAATGTGACTTTTATGCTAATAATTTCCATTCACATTTCTTTAATAACCAGTGAGATTGTATGTGTTTTCATATGCTTATTTATATTTTGGTTCTACAGTTTGTGAATTTCCTGTTTACACCTCTTGATCATTTTACTATCAGACAATCTTATTTTGGCTGCTCTTTGCATTGGAGCCCCTTTAGGCCTTTTATCATGCTGTTTGCAAACTGCTTATTTGTTCCTTATAATAAATTTTAATTAACTTATTTTAGGGTTGTTATATTTTCTTTCTCAAATAAACCTGAGAGGTTTTCTTTAAGGCTAAAGGACTGTATATGATATTTATCTGGAGTGCCTACATAATCCAGTGTACCCTAGATGCTCAATAGATATACTTATGATTAATACAGGAAATTATAATCTTGCTTGCTATTAGACTGCCTAATGCATTCTTTAAAATCATGCAAAAGATCATGGCATATGTGGGCCTTCCTTCAAATATGCTATAAACAAAATCCCTGCTTATTGCAGAATATGAAATTAAATAGAAAACTAAGGCACTTGCTTTTCTCTCAATGAACTTTTACAAGAGAGTCAATCAAGAAAGGAGAACATTTTGCTCCAAAATGCAATTTAGATAACTCTGTTTGAAAGAGAACAGGTCACTACCGTGTGTGTGCATGTGCAAGTGTGCAAGTGTGTACGTGTGCATGGATAATTTATGCAGCATCTCTTATTGCTATATGACATAAATCTGATTCTCATCTTCAAAGATTGTACCATCTATTGGGAAATATTAATTACCAAATGTCTAAATGGATAAAATTGCCAGGAACACTCTAGAAACTTAAAAAAAAAGTATGCATTAATGTAATCAGTCCTAGGCTAAAGATTTCAGAACTGCTAAGCATACAGCCAGGGATAAGGAAACAGATGGTTTATCATAAAGGCAATACCAGAAGACTAATTGCAGGGCCAAGTTGGCTGAGTGTATGTGTATGTGTGCGTGCATGTGCGTGTGCACACACAGGAACTGGAATTGTAACCAATTTCCTATAACTCACCTTTTTTATGATCCGACTCATCTGGTATTTGTGTTTCAATAAATGCTTTTCTGATTCTTATAACTTCAGGTGTAACAACCAGAAATCCAGAGATAAATGTCCAGAGAAAATGAGGCACCGAGCCCAAGAGAAGGGAGATATTTCACATCACTGGGCCATGGAAACAATAAAGATATTTTTGGATAATTTGATTCATAAACTGATAGGAAGTGGTAAATGCCAAGCTAAGCCAATGAAAAGACTGAATAAGTAAAAAAGAGACCAATGTTGTATAGAATAAGGAGAACAAGAACATCTTTGAAACAGATGAAGAATTGCAATGACAATTGTGAATCTCCCTTCTGAGTTGGAAGCCCAGCTTCAGAACTTGAGAGTCTTGTGACCTTGAGCAGCTCTTTTAATCTCTACATGCCCTATGTCATCACCTGTAAGATGGGGATTTGCTTAACAACATGTAATTATTAGTCATTTACAATGTAATAGACTGTTTTAGGTGCTGGGGCATTTCTCTAAACATCGGAGAGCAGTTACCCTCCCCAGAGGGTATGAAGTTAGTCCAAACATGTGAAGAGCTGAGAACAGTCGTCCTCATGAGATACAGAAATAAATTATAAGATAGAAAGATAAGTGGGAAACAAGGCACAAGACTGCTGACAGAGCTAAGTAAATGATGAAATAAAGCAAGCATTACAAAAATAGAATGTTCTATGGAATTGAAAGTAAATTGAAATAAAGCAAAACTACTGGTACATAATGCTTTTAAATAAAAGCCCATGTCTGAAACATCATTGAGAGATATGCCCACCCTCAAACACTTCATGACTCCCAGTGTCTTCAAACCAAACCATAAAAGTTGAATTTGGGCATTTAAATACTTCATATAATTATTTATAACTACATTTCCAGCCTTATTTCTCACTCCACTCCTACATTTTGGATCACAGACTACAGATAATGCTTCAGATGGTCCTACAGTCTCTTAAATGGTATGTGATACAGTTATCAAGCTATCTTATACTCTTTCCTGCTATATGCATTTTTTTTATATTTTATTGATTTTTTACAGAGCAGAAGGGAGAAGGATAGAAAGTCAGAAACATCGATGAGAGAGACACCGATCAGCTGCCTCTTGCACGCCCCCTACTGGGGATGTGGCTGCAGCCAAGGTACATGCCCTTGACTGGAATCAAACCTGGGACCCACCCTTCAGTCCCCAGTCCGACGCTCTATCCACTGAGCCAAACCGGTCTCGGCTGCAATTTTGGTAGCACCACTATTTGAATTTATGGACCTCCATTTCCCATTTCAAATAATCATACAACCTGCTCTGATCAAACTTGCTATATGTTATTATTATTTTTTGCCTGTAAAGGTAGCAGAGTACCTCATAAACATTAGGTTCTTAATACATAGGAATTCACTCCCCTTGCTCCTTAGCTGCACTCAGGATGCTTGCTCTTCTTGGAATGATTACCAAGTTTTTTCTTTTTTTCAAGATAATAAGCATCCTTCCAGGACCAACTCAAAAGTCAGCTTCTTAAAAGCCTTCTGTCCATCTCATCATGGGAGAGATGGATCTCTTCTCCTCCAAAGTGTGACTTAATGACAACTTCTGTGCCATCCTTCTCAAACCCTCCCATAGTGAATACTGTTTGTGCCTTATGTATTTGCACTAATTTATTTATCCACCTTGTGCATGGTGGATATCCAATAGATTAAAAATAAATTTGTTAAATAAATGGAAGAACTGGATGGATCTTGAGCAGAAATGAGCCACTGGAGGCTTGCTGAAGGCTTGAGTGGTTTAGGGGAGTCTGTGTGATGTTCCTTCAAGGCTTGTCTCCGGGGATCCCCTGACATCGCTGCCCCTCAGCTTGGACAAAGAGAAACTCTGTGTGTAAAGTAATGAGATTTATAGGTCTTGTTTATTAGCAAATAGCCAAATTATAAACTCAGTTCGACAAAATAAGGATTCTTAGAAATGAATAGTGTTTGCTGAAACTAGAACCAAGTTCAATCAACATAGCATACTGAGTTTGGTTAAGCAAAAGTGTAGTCAAAGTGGCTTTTGCCATATTATGCTCCTCACTCATTCCTTTTCATTTTTGAAACTTAAATTTTTCAAAGCATGACTAGGTGTTTTAGGCTGAGATTGAATTTTTTATGTGTCAACGTGTTGTTATCATGATGATATTCTTTTCTGAAAAGTTTATTGGAGGTGATGGAGTCTTGGGACTTAGTTTTATCTGATCCTGTTCAGCTCAGCCACACTCCAGGACCCTAGTTTACTTGATTATCAAGAGTCCAGAGGACTGTGTGCCCACAGCCGGCTCCCTGCTGCCTCAGAGCACCTTGTTGGAAAGGTTACCGGGAGACACTGGAGGATTGATTTTTTTATTCAGAAAATCTACCGAGTCAGAATCCAGAGGAGGAATTTTCTGACATGAACAGAGATGGCTGTTTGGCCCCAGGTTCCAGCATCACAGAGAGAAGCCTGCAGGTGAGAGGTAACCCCAGAGTAAAAACGCATCATAGGAAGATGAACCCATCCAGAGGCATACCAGTCCTTCGGTTGGGTTTAGCTAACAAGAAATAACGGCACCTTCAGGATGTCCAACTCTTTGGTTGCCGAGACAGAGATTCTGAGAATGGAAGAGGTTAGAATAACTAATAATCCTATCTAGAGAGATCAGAATGCTCATCCCAAAATTCAAGTGAAATGTGGAGGAGTTGACCATTTAAGAATGATTGAACTCAATTTCTTGAAGAGAGAACAGAATTTCAAACCATTTTCTAGGAGAAGGCATACAGTTATGCCAAGTGAAAGTGTCCTCATGGAGGGATTAGGGAGATCAGGATATATGGAGTCTGAGACTGTGATGCCCTGGTTTAGTGATCAATGATGATGATTAACGAGTATTCTTTTGGTGAGGCTCTACTTTTTTTTCTTCTCATTAAAGTGCCTCAAAATTCCCAACGATCCCTAGCCAGCTTGGGCTGATAGAGTGTCAGCCTGTGGACTGAAGGGTCCCAGGTTTGATTCCGGCCAAGAGCACATGCCTGGGTCACTGGATCCCCAATGGAGGACATGCAGCTGATCAGTGATTCTCTTTCATTGTTGATGTTTCTATCTCTCTCTCCTCCCTTCCTCTCTGAAATCAATAAAGGAATATATATACACACATATATATATATTCCCAACAAATTCTACTTTAGAATTTCTTAGCTAGTTTATATTTTCTATCTCCTCACTCTATAATTGCACCTCATTTTTAACCAAAGAGTAGTATCCTGCTTGATCAGACTTGGCTTTGGATGACTTTTGGTTGTTTCCAAAAATAAAATTCATCCTCAAAGTAAAAGATTTGTGTTATTAAAACCTTGTAAGAAATACAACTTTGACTCTGAAGAACTCGAGTCCCAGATACATTTTTATATTGAAAACAAATCATGTGTTATTATTTTGTAGTTTAATCTTACACATTTTCATATCTTCTTCTCTTAGGTTTTTTAAGAGATGAAATTCATATTTATATTAAATATTCCAAGGGCATTAACAAAAGAGTTGAGCCTAATCTACCCACCTGTAAGTTTCTTCCTCCACAATTTCTCTTTGAAGATACAAGAAAGAAATGTAGAATATCTATGTAGCAAAAATAGGGGCATCTGCGATCAAATCAGAAAAGTGTAATAGATACCTTCCATGATGGTTCACTCACTGCATTGTGCTCATTTTATGTGTGGGCAGTTGTAGTATAGCCTATTTTCTTTGTGTCACTAGGGTAATACATACTTACTGTAGAGAATTAGAAAAAGAAGAAAAGCAAAAGGAAGATAATTTAAAATCACCTGTAATTCCATCAACTATAGTATAGCTAACTAATTTTGATCTTTCACTTCTCTAGCTTCTTCTTTTTTTTTTATGGACTGTTTATTTCATGGCAGGTTTATGTCATTAGTTTTTTGTTTGTTTGTATTTTCCTCATTTCTTAAAACAACAACAACAACAACTAGAGGCCCAGTGCATGACATTCTACATCTTGATTTCTATTATTCACTGACAGAGCCAGGACTCCTTGGAGAAACACGCAGGGCAGGGAGCCTAGTAGGTGAGCCTGAAAACTCCTGCCATGTCAGAAAGCAGGCTGGCGGGGGGGGGGGGCTGCCCTCTCACAGTCCGGGACCACTCAGGGGATGTCTGACTGCCTGCTTAGACCTGCACCCCACTGCTCAGAGGCGGGAGAGGCTCCGGCCACCACTGCTGCGCTCACCAGCCATGAGCCCAGCTTCTGGCTGAGTGGCGCTCCCCTTGTGGGAGCGCACTGACCACCAGGGGGCAGCTCCTGGATTGAGCATTTGCTCTTGGTGGTCAATGTGTGTCATAGCCACCAGTTGTTCCCCGGTTCAGTTGACTTGCACATTAGCCTTTTATTATATAGGATAATAGATAGACAAACTTTCATAAAAAATGTCAATAGTGAGTTGTATTAACCATTAGTCAACTCTCTCCCCTTTTTGTTTGTTTTTGTCATAATTTTTATTTTTTGTTATTATCAGAATGGAATATTATCAGAATGGAATTATAGATTTTTATTTATTCAGGTGCAGTCATTATTCTCTTTGATGCTCAAATCATTCTAAAATGGCCAGTGGGAACATCTTCAAGTGCGTGACTTTTTCACACATACCTATCACTGCACTCTGCTTTCTGACATGGCAGGAGTTTTCAGGATCACCTTGTAGACTCCGTCCGTGCCCTACCTGTTTCTCCAAGGAGTCCCGGCTCTGTCAGTGAATAATAGAAATCAAGATCTGGGCACTCCATGAGCTTTAGGTTTGAGGTGCCAGTGCGTCTAGTTCCTCTCAGGGGCCAGAACTGGAAAATACGCACATAGTTAAGGTTCATACAGTATTGATGGTTCACATTCCAGGTTAATATTACTATTTTTCTTAAATTCTTTGACTTTATATTGGGATCTCTTTCCTCTCCTCTCCTCTCCTCTCCTCTCCTCTCCTCTCCTCTCCTCTCCTCTCCTCTCCTCTCCTCTCCTCTCCTCTCCTCTCCTCTTCCCTTCCCTTCCCTTCCCTTCCCTTCCCTTCCCTTCTCTTCTCTTCTCTTCTCTTCTCTTCTCTTCTCTTCTCTTCTCTTCTCTTCTCTTCTCTTCTCTTCTCTTCTCTTCTCTCCTCTCTCTCTCTTAACCCCCCTCTGTGTGTGTGTGTGTGTGTGTGTGTGTGTGTGTGTGTGTGCTGGAAGTACCTGACAATTTACAAAAATGGTTATTGTCCTTGCTGAAAATTCTGTATTGGAAGCAAGACTAAGCCTATCACAGTGATAGGCTTACACTGGTATGGGCAACATTTAGGGTGGACATAGAAGATTCAGGTCATTTCCCATGAATGGCGGGGAAGAAGGAGCCTCTCTCTGGGACAGGCCTGCGGGGGGGGGGGGGGGGGGCAGGGTTTCCTGCTGTGCCACAGTGGAGGTCCTAATCAACTGGGCAAGCCACACCTCTGACCTCCAGAGGACTTTGAAAAGGATGCCATGGTGCACAACTCTAAAAAAATCTTCTCCCATGTATTTTCTTATAAATATGAACACAGAAAAAATTCTTAGAATGAAATTGTTGGGTCAACATGTATATGGAATACTAAGGCTCTACGGATGCATTTTGCTAAATTGCATGCCTGGGAGACTGCATCATGCATGCTCCTACCAGTGGAGTGGAGTGTGGTTCATGCAGAAATCTTGACCGTACTTGTTGCGAGACTGCTGCTTCCTCCTGCTTGGCCTTTACATTCTACTTTCTTTTCAGTGCCACAGTGAGTTGCTTGCATATCTATGATTGGTTTTTATGTTTTTAAACCATTTACATTTATAGTTATGATTTATATTTGTTTGTTTTTTATTTGATCTCTACTTCAGAAAGCAACATATAAGGTAAAACCCTTATCCATGTTGATTTGTTTTTCAGCAAATGCTCTCTACTGGATTCTTACACTAGGTTCTATGTCTATCTCTTACTGAACAATGCATGGGTTTTCCTTTAAAATTTTTCTTTCTTTATATTTTAGCTAAAAATTCCAAAAGCCTGCCTCATGTGTTGCTAACATAATGTGATTTATGAACCAGAAAGCCCCCTAAATTTAAAGCAAACTTTGTTGTATGTAAGGCTTAATTTTAAGAATGAAACCAATAAGTGTGCATATGGTTTACACATTATTACTTTGAGAGAGATGGGTGATTTTTAAAATTGCTGCATCACTTTATCACTTTCTTGGAAAGGAATTTGGGAAGAACAGTTTGCTTAGGCTGTGGGTTCTATTCCATGTCATTTGAGAACTGCTAAAGTTATACTGGAAGTTGTAGAAAAAGATAAAATGTGTAATTAAAAAGAGCCACAAATTTTACTCAGAGTTTCTGACACCAAATATGTGCATCTTTTCCATACCAACAACCCATTCTCTCAATTTCTGAAAGTCCCCTCCAATTCATTCTGACACTCACTACCTGTCAGCTGGCTCAGTCCCACAGACGGCTCCATTCCCACAAGTTTCCCATGCTTCTAACCAAGAGCACGTGAGTCCTGGTGCCCTCAATCCCTCCTCAGGTTAAGAATCTGCTGCAACAGCTCATAGGACTCAGGGAACACTTGCATCTACCTGCTTATTGTGAAGGATGCCAATGGACAGGCAGATGGGAGAAATGCCTAGAAAAGGCAAGGGAATGGGAAAGTGCTCCTTGCCCTCTGGGGCTCGCCCCCTACTCCACCTCCGTGTGGCCAAGAACCCTGACATCCTCTGAAGCCAGTGGTTTAGGTATTTACTAATACATGGAGGTTTCATTAAGGTGGTTCAATCATTGGCAATTGATGATGCACTCACTGTCCAGCCTCTCTCCTCTCCCTGCAGACTGGGGAGTGGGCCTGAGAGTTCCAACCCTCTAATTATGTGGTTGGTTCCCCTGTCAATCGGCCCCCATCCTGAAGCTATCGAGGAGCTCAGCAACAGTCACCTCCTTAGTGTAGCACATGTGGTTGAAAGGGGCTTCTTATGAATCATACAAGATGTTCCTCTCTGCCGTACCTCTCAGGAAATTGCAAGTATTTTAAGAGCTCTTGTTCTAGGAACTGGAGATAAAGACGAAATACTATCTATTTCTTCTTGTCTCACAATATCACAGATCATAGAAGACAGCAGTATTCTCATATCTGCTTCTGCATTCAGTTTATTCTGATAAAACATGTCATGTAGCCTCTAGGGCACTCTGCTGTGTATTCATGAGAGAATGAGAATGAAAAAAGGTGAATAATGCCTTAATATTATTACAAAAGTAATTTTCATCTTGAAGATACAATGAAGGAGTATTGAGGTGCCCCAGGGTGGCCACACTGCACTCTGAGAACAAGTAAGCGTGGAGGTGGTACAAAGGAGGCAACAGCGTTGGGAATGACACGCCAGGGTTCTGTGACCCTCTGGCTTGTTCTTTATGTTACTATACTCAGAACGTGATCCTCCAGTGAACTATTAAATATCAGCTAATTTTGTAAAGGTTTGCATAGGGTAAATAAAACTATCCTAATTTATCTTTGGAACTTCAAATTGTTGTATGTAACTGCTGGTCAGCCTCACCACTTAGAGTTGCTCTTTTCCCCACAAATCTCTCATTCGGTGGCAGTTCCCATTTAGTTCATCACTATAGTTTCTCAAGCACAAAACCCCAGAACCGTTTCCAACTCCTCACTGAAATTACTCTGGCCCAAGCCATACGCGCTCTCACCTGAGCTGCTCCTACCTGTTCCCTCTGCTTTTACCCTTCCCACTCCACCTCCCAATCCTTTCTCAGCATCACAGGCAGAGTGATCCTCTGGACACCCAAGACCACAGTTCCCTGATGACAGTGATGTGGCTCCTTCCACTTGGCGTCAAAGCTGACTATTTAAATGTTTTAAAGCTTTGCCTGATCTAGCCCCCAACTTTCCTTTGAAGACCCCACCAATCCTAGCTCTCTCCCCATGCTGCTCTGGCCACGGTGACTTCTGCTTCTTGAACACACCAGACATGCCTCTGCCTAGGCCTTCACCCTGGCAGTTCCCTCTGCTGGAGTGCTCTTCCTGACGATATATTCCAATGGCCCCACTTTGCAGGCCAAGCTCAGCTGTAACGTTCTCCCTGTGTTCTGCCCCAACTTCCCTATTAAAATTGCAAGGCCCCTTCCTATGCTGAATGCTCACTCCCCTTACCATGCTCTGCTTTTCCTATTTCTCCCACAGCATCTGTGCTCTTGTATTTATGTAGTCACTGTTTGTTGTTTATGGTCCACCTGGCTCCTTTGGAATGGCAATTCCACAGTTTAGGAATTCTTTTCAGCCTTTACCCAGCGGTATACTCCAAGAACACCATGTCGCCCTGGCATGTAGGAGACACACAGTGAATACTTGCTATCTGGGGTGGGGCTGGAGCCTGTGAGCACAGTGAATACTTGCTATTTTGGGTGGGGCTGGCCCTCTCATGCCCTCTGGACTGATGGAGCGTCTAGTTTTCTGGTCAGATAACCTTGGAGAAAAAACAAACAAAAACCCCCCCCCCCCAAAAAACCCTTGCTAAATGAATGATTGCAAGGATATACAAATGCCTCTAAAAAGATAAGATGCCCCTAATATTTGAGGTTGTTACCAATTAAAATAAATTATCAGGAATTTGTTGAGGGTATCAATAATCAAAACTATTCCCAGTGCAAGCAACAACAACTCAACTAACACAACAACTCAGCTTACACAAAGAAAGAAAGAAAAATGTGTTCACTGACTCAGGCTTCAGGCATGGCTGCCTCCAGGGCTTTAAATGATGTCATTGGGATCTTGTCTCTATACCTTCTCCCTCCTTTGCCAATTTCATTTCCAGGCATCCTTATGGAGGGAAAAATCAGAGACATGTCTACACTTTCATGCTATGAGCTCAGCTGCCCCACGAGAAAGAACGGTGCTTTTGTCTCTGTTGGGTGTCTTTGCTCTCAGGCCCTCCATGGGCACAGTAGGGTAATGTACATACAAATCTGTGTTTATTTGTGTGCCTGTCTCTATCATGGAAATCACGCTGATTTCTTCAATTCTACTCACCAGCACAGGGGTTTTGTAAACCGTCCTCCTTTTCTCCATGTGCACCGACTCTGTTCCCTGACAGTGAGAAACCAGCACCCATTTCCTTAATCTGTTTGCTCACTTGGCTGATGCTCTGGTTTGCAACCCATTATGCCCCTTCCCCGCTGACTCTTCCTCTCTGTGGACACCCTCCTCCTCCTCCCTGGGCTCTGACACCCCTTCGTGCAGGCTCTCCCCTTGCCTGTTGGAGCTCTGCCCCCTTAGCCACTCTCCCCAATAAACCACACACACGTGAAACCACACTGCGAGTGGATGCCTTCCTCACCCACCGGGGCTAGTCTCAGTGCCTGGCCCTCTGTGGGGAGTCCTCCTTCCTGCTCAGACCCTGGTTCCTGGGCTGGCAACCCCACTCCGACATGCCCTTCTTATTCTGCTGGGTCCCCAACACTGGTGCTGAGCTCAGACCCGGGGCCAGGCACCACTGTCAGGCATGCCCTTGTCACCCTGCTCCCACCTCCCTGGGCCACTGTCTCCCTCCCCTTCCTGCTCAGATGACGACCCTTCTGCTCCATTTTACAGCTTCCAGGAAGGGAAGAGACAAGCAGGGACACGGAAACAAAAGTGCTTTATGTTTACTTATGGAGTCACAGGCTAAGGCTTCCCAGACTCTCCCCACCTGCATGGCTCAGACGCCTGCATGGCTCCATGGTCCATGGGACACCATGCCGCTGCCCTCCCCAAGCCAGGCCGGGGATGCCCCCCTTCTGCTATGTCCTCCTGGCCCCAGCACCACTGGATTTCATTGCTAGGTTGGATTCTTTTAAAAATATTTTTTTATTGATTTCAGAGAGGAATGGAGAGGGAGAGATAGAAACATCAAAGAGGAGAGAGAATCACTGATCAGCTGCCTCCTGCATGCCCCACACTGGGGATTGAGCAGTGAATGAGAATCATACTGTGACCTCCTTGTTCATAGGTCAACGCTCAACTACTAAGCCACACTGGCCCAGCTGCCTGGTTGGATCCTTCCATCTTCAGCACTCAGGGCCCTGCCTGGCGCGTGGAGCGTCAAGGAGCATTTGCTTAAGGAATGGGTCTACGAGAGTCCCCTGAGGACGGGGATGGGGAGGCTGAGCACACCACCGAGGATGGGTGGTGTGGCTAAAGGCACAGAGCTCCCCTACCTGCTCAGACTCGCATCCTCCTGGCCGGGCCGGCCGGCTAAGGCTGGTGTGTCCCCTCCCCACACCGGCAGTGACACCTCCCAGCCTGTGCAGCGCGTGACTTATGGGAGAGGACAGATGAGGAAGTGTAGTTAGCATTCATTCATTGCTTATGTTGTACAGGCTGTCAAAACTAATGAAATTTTATGACAGACGGGCAGCGACCAGCTTCCTGGGGTTATTTATCTTTCTCGCTTCTGGCTCAGAGCGCTGGGTGATTTTTCATTTACATTTAAAAATGCCAAGATGACTAAGCACAATTCGGCTACTCAGAAAACTAGCAAATTGTATCAATGCTCAAATGCAATTAATAATCATCAGCGTGAGGAATGAAGAGCAGTTAAGCGGCATAGTCTATCTTCCCGGTTCCTGCCCACTCCCCACCCGTCTCAACCAGTTCCCAAACTGCGGGACATCCATCATGACTGTTCTCATCCCCTCTTTGCTCAGATCTGATAGCCAATATTTGCAACGACAAACAAAAGGTCCTTGTGACTGGTAGCAGGTCCCGGTGGCTGAATAGATTTATGTGTAGCAGCCTTAGAGGGATGATACAAATAGATGTCATACATAGTGGGGGAGGGGGGGAGAGAAAAGGAAAGAACAATTTAATGTACAAAGGGATAAAGGTCCTGGGAGACAAGTTAATCCTAGAGTGACAAGACTCAGGATTGCGAGTCTGTGTTTATATAACTCAGAGGAACCCACAGAACCCATCAATCATACCACCGCGTCCTGGGAGCCCTGTGTGCCTCACACAGTTCTCCGTGCTCATCACTGCCCTCTTATCTCCCCCGTGCTGCGCTCTCTGCGCCGCCCCGGCCGGTCCCCACCTGCTCTGGCAGGGCCTCTGCCTCTGCAGCTCCTGTATCTCCTACGTGTCTGCTTCTGCAGGGCTAGGTCTCACACAGCATCTACATTATCATGGGCCCCCTCCTGCTGCTCCCGAGGGGCTTTGCTGAGCTGGATCCTTAGGGCACCAAAGTCACAGCCTGGGTCCCTGGAGCCCTCCTGAGCCAGGCTTGTTGGCTGTAGGGTCTGGAGAATGCTTCCTCTCCACTCCCGTGCTTGCACTGCTTGTGTCCCAGCGACTTCTAGGCGGTTTTAGCTAACAGCTCTGGGGCAGGGAGTCAGAGCTGAAGGTAGACATAATGCCCTACTCAAAACCCACGCCCCTGCCCACATGATTAAGGCTTGGTGAGGGGCCCAAGCACTTCCACCCCTTTGTCTTCCTTTGAAAGTCCTGTTTCCGAAGGGCTCCCCAAGTCTTCACGCACCTGGGTCTGGGGACAGCCAGGCAGGCCAGGCCTGCAGCACAGTATCGGGCACCTGCTCAGGCTTTTGACCCAAAGGTGAACTCACTGGGCGCCTCGCCCTCAAGGTCTTCATGGCACAAATAGCGGGAGTGGGGAAGTAAAGAGAGAGCAAGAGAGATGCTGTAATGAAGCACAGTACCAGAGCAGAAGGGGCGGTCTCTTCCGCCGCGCCGTGCACAACAGCTTCCCAAGGCCTTATGGGCGCTGAGCCCAGCAGTGCGCACACGTGGGAGGTGAGCAGAAGAGGAGCTTCGGCAAAGGGGCAGGGCAGGGTCAGCTCTACTAATTCAGAGCTTGGAAGGGGAATGTTTGGGAGACTTCTGGTGGGAAGGAGGAGTGAACCTACCTAGAGGAGATCCTGGAACAGTGGGCTGGGATGTCTGTGTCTTAGTTTGTATACAGCGAAGGGTACCACACTGAGCTCCTGTTCCTGATGGAGCCTTGTGGCCTGGGCAGAGGCGGTGCCTGGATCTGGTGGACACACTGGCCAGTGTGCAGGGTGAGCAGGGGAAGAAACCCGCGCTGGCAGATCAGGGGAGGCCTCCACAATAGCAGCAGAAATGGGACTACAACTGGGCCAAAGGAATGGAAAATAGAGAGGAGGTGTGGGGCTGGTGGGCGGAGGACACAGATGTGGGGTGGAGGGAAGAGAGGGGTCTAAGAACCGACCATGAGCAGTGAGGAGAGTGGAGTGTGATGGCCAAGAGGAGCAGTGATATTTTCGAAGGGAACAAGGTAGGCTGACATCTTCAGAACAATCTGGAAGGTGTGCAGGATAGGGACAAGGATTCCCATTTTATTTTTCTAAATATATCTGTATTGATTTCAGAGAGGAAGGGAGAGGAGAGAGAGATAAAACCATCAATGATGAGAGAGAATCATTCATCAGCTGCCTCCTGCAGAGTCTCCACTGGGGATGGAGTCTGCAACCTGGGCATGTGTCCTCACCAGAAACCCAACCATAACCTCCTGGTTCATAGGTTGATGCTCAACCACTGAGCCATGCTGGTTGGGGAAGGATTCCCATGTCAGAGGTAGGAAAACTGTGACAGAGCAGTGGTGGTGTTCTTGCTCACAAGGTACAAGGCAGACTGACTCTGGAATCCAGTCCTTGAATTTTAAAGCCTTCACTGTTTTCCTAATATGCTGGCTCAAGTAGATGTATAGAGAGATGATAGGAAAAAAGGACCAGAAGAAGATGAGCAGTAAAAAAAATTATGCTGTTGGTGAGGAAAGCAAATGAGTTCTTCTAATCCATTGCAGTGACAATTTCCTGGGTATGTAGGTCCATAATCCCATGAAAATCTCCTAAGGAGAGAGAGTAATAAGAAATCAACTTCAGTGAAAAACACACTAAGAGGTAGTAATTGTTGAAAGAGACTGGCCATTCCCACACAGGATCCCAGATTATCATATAAAAAATAAATGCTTGAAATCCATAAGTCACACAGAAATTGTTTCAACCAGAGGCTTCTAGGAGTTTCCATGTGCTCATAACTGGGATATCAGTAACAGACTGACTGCTCTTGGTTCTCTTCGGTGACAAGCAGCTGCTACGAGGTGGCCCTTTCCAGAGAGTTTGGACTCTCTCCTGGTCCATCTTGCATTGGGAAAGGAGGGGTGCAGTGTCTTTCCTCTTCCATTGGTGAGGAGGAGAAGGGGGAAGGCACAGGCCTGCCAACATCCGTGTGCTTTCTGTTTGTTGTTGCGACTGGCCTCATTAGATCGGGCGAGAGCTGCCAACGTTGGCTCTTCTAATTAAAGTTGTACGGAGAAAGCTACTCCTCGCTCTGACTCTCTCAGCAGGAATGTGCTCTCATAACAGAGGCATCTGCCCCCTGGACTAACCTTTTTGAAACCAGATAAATAAAGTAATACTAATAAAAATATCCATCTGTTCTTGAAGATAAATAAAGCACTCATATACCAAACTGAGATCTGGATTCTTTTGGAGGCAGCTTTAATGATAGTAGACATCTGTTCCAGCTTGCTTTCTGCTCATTTTTCATTTGCACACTCCTCTAGGAGAACCATGGGAGAGCAGTTTGAGGGAAGGGGTGCTCCCTAACCACCATCCTCTGAGGCAATTGCCCAGATAAAGGGCATGAACAAAAGAATAACCCAGTGATGTCCCTTAATATTTGGCACCTGATTGGGTTTCGCCAGGGATTTTAAGCACTGTGGTCCTTTTAATTTTAATTTTTAGATGTCAGAATTCCCATTTTTTCATTTACAAGGGCAAGTGGAATTGTCATGTAGACCAGATGCACACATGTCGGCATGATCCCACAGCTGTTCCCTTCCTGAAACCAAGTATCCAAGAAACACCTGCAGCCACGCATTTACCCAAGGCCTTGTCTCAGACCTGATATGTGAGGATGACTGCTTCTTTCAGGAGAGCTGCAGTGGGCAGTTCAGTGAACCGCCCACATTCCCAGGACATGTCTAATGCTGAGAAGAACAGGGGCAAGGAGCTACTGTGGAAAACTCCACTTCAGGGCAGGCTGGCACTCTTGGGTTTTTTGGATCCATCTCTAACTCCAAAAGATAGGGCAAGTCCCGGTGTTGGCTTCCAAGATGGAAATATGTGGGGCACTAAAAATCACTGCAACAATGGGGCAGGGGTGTGCCTAAGCTTTAGTGTCTGAAGACAAGGGTGCCCAAGTCCAACAAAGACTCGGCAGTCTTCAACGCTGATAATTAAGTATTGAGAAACACCAACATTTTGAAATTGTGGGATCATTTTTTATCCCAAACAAAAATTTTACATAGAAGCCCAGGATATAGCATCTATTAAGTAAGAGTTATATTGTCCTGCAGAAGAAGGGGTGCCTAAAGCCTCTTTTTTTTGAAAATAGAGTTTAAAAACCTCTATTTTAGGTACTATCAGGGGGCCACACATCTCTTATAATGTATGGTCTAGCAATGCTCTAAGAAGTGAGTGTTTTAAATGTTTGAACTATAATTTTATTTGAGAGATTTTAAACATAGAGCAAATTTGAAAGGATTGTGACATTTGTATCCCTGCCATCTCGATTCTACCTGCAGTGTTTGCTCCTCTGTGCTGTCCTGCTCTCCCCAGATGCACTGACTCACCTTATATTCAGTGCATTTCAAAAGAATCTCAGACATTCTTGCGTTTCACCCCTGATGCTCTGGCATGTGTAGTAAGCAGTCACTAGAGAGTTCTATTTACTAATAAGAAGTCAGGTCTATATATATGGAATAAATAGACTTAGTGTACTGGTTTAAAAATATATTTATGTAGCTCACACCCTTATCTTATATAATAAAAGTCTAATATGCAAATTGACCAAACGGCAGAATGACCTGTTGCTATGATGTGCACTGACCACCAGGGAGCAGATGCTAAAATGCAGTGTGCTTCCATAGAGGGAGTGCCACTCAGCCAGAAACCAGGCTCATGGTTGGCAAGCACAGCGGCAGTGGTGGGAGCTTCTCCCACCTCTGTGGTAGTGATAAGCATGTCCTATGGGGAGTGGGCTTAAGCTGGCAGGTGGAAATCCCCCATGGGGTCCGGGACTGTGAGAGGGCATAGGCTGGGCTGAGGGACCTCCCCTCCCCCCAGTGCATGAATCTTGTGCACTGGGCCTCTAATCAAAATATAAAACATTCCATTACCTCTGAAAGTTTTCTCATGGCCCTTCCATCTAGTCCATGCTGTCCTCCATGTCCTCTTCCCAACAATCATTGTTCTAGTGTTTTACTGCAGATTAACTTCATGTGTTCCTGAGTTTCACATGACAGGATCCTCACACAAGGGCTCCAGCATCTGACTTCTTTCACACAGCCTACTGTGTCTAAGATCTATCCATGCCCTTGTGTTTATCAGGGTTTCTTCCTTTTACTCCAGATAGTGGTGTTTTGGCCATAGATTGAAAGGAACTTTAACTTTACTGATTCATGATCTGACATTTCCACGCCAGGCCACTCTCATTATTTCTGTAGGATTAGCTTTGTCTAAACACTAACAAACAGTCTGTCCGTGGAGTTCACTCAGTCAAACAAGCTGACAGTTTGCTGAGACAGATAGGACACTGATGTCGACTGGACGGGGCAGCTGGTGACATGGCCACAGCAGCGACACCACCTTGAGCAGCACTGATCAGGAAGCTTGTGGTCCATCAAGAACACTGATCTCTTTTTCAGTGGTTGGCAGCCAGAAGGCAGGGTTGGATCTTTGACCCACCTCTAGGTTTTTAAAGATAATTGTAAAACATATATAACAACATTTACAATCTTAACCATTTTAAGCATACAGTTCAGTGGCATTAGCGTATTTACACTGTTGTGCAATCATGACGACCATCCGTTTCCCAACAGTTTATCATCCCAGACTGAATCTCTATATTTATTAAACAGTAACTAACCACTCCTCCTGCCTCCAGATCTTAGTAATCACCATTTCATTTTCTGTCTCTATGAACACGATGACTTTATATGTCATATAAGTGGAGTCATACAGTATTAGTCCTTTTGTGATGGGCTTATTTCACTCAGCATGTCTTCAAGGCTTATCCATGTAATAGCATTGTCTCAATGTTACCTTGCTTTTTAAGGCTGAATAATATTCCACTGTATGACTATATCATGTTTTTTTTTTTAATCCCTTCATCCATTGATTGATATTTGGATTGTTTCTATCCATGGCTACTGTGAGTGATGCTGCTATAAAGAGGTTACAAATACCTGTTCTAATCCCTGCTTTCAGTTCTTCCTTCTTCCTCAACCGCACCTTCCATCATCACAGTCCACACTGAAGATGCACTGTTCCTCTCTTTCCTCACTGTCCTACCTGCCTCAGGTGGTTGCCTCCTTCCCACCTGGATCATTGCCCAGGTTTCTTCCTCCAGGTCTCTCCATGGCATCTTTTGGCCAGTCTGGTCTCAGCTTTTGTTTTTTAACTTGACACTGCAGCCCGATGAGCTTTTGAAAAGGCATATCTGGTGATATCCCTGAAGGCACCCAATTACCCTTGGGAGAAAAACCCAACAAAGTCCCACAGGACCATCCCTGCTTACCTTTCTGACTCACCAACCAGCACTTCCCTCCCACAGTCTATGCTGAAATTACTCTGATTCTCCAGCAACATTAGACTTTCACTCACTTGGATGTCTGCCTGCATGCCTAGAGCACTCTCCCTGCTCCTCTAATGTCCCACTTCCTGTACTCGGGCACTTTATGTGGACGTTGCTCCTTCTAGAAGCCTTCTCCATT
The DNA here is from genome assembly GCA_027563665.1 of Antrozous pallidus. Taxonomy (NCBI): domain Eukaryota; kingdom Metazoa; phylum Chordata; class Mammalia; order Chiroptera; family Vespertilionidae; genus Antrozous; species Antrozous pallidus. The sequence goes on from CM050526.1 coordinate 6,383,967, forward strand.
GCCCCCCTCCCTTCAAGACTGGTTGAGGCATACCTATCACATCCACCACAGCAGCCTGAGAGGTGGAGGGAGGAGACTGTGGAAAGCCTTCCTTCAACTTCTCCCCCACTAAAAGTACATTGGAAGCTCATTGTACTTGATATTGTAATACAGTGAGGATGAATACACACTGCATCCACATAGGGTTGTACTCTGCCATTATATTCTTACTAGAGGCCCAGTGCACAAAATTCGTGCATGGGGAGGGGATGGGGAGGGGGTGTCCCTCAGCCCAGCCTGCACCCTCTCCAATCTGGGACCCCTTGAGGGATGGATGTCCGACTGCCCATCTAGGCCTGATCCTGGGATCAGCCTAAACAGGCAATCAGACATCCCTCTCACAATCCAGGACAGTTGGCTCCCAACTGCTCACCTGCCTGCCTTCCTGATCACCCCTAACTATACCCCTGCCAGACTGATTGATGCCTAACTGCTCCCCTGCCAGCCTGTTTGCCCCTGACTGCCCTCCCCTGCAGGCCTGATCACCCCTAACTGCCCTCCCCTGCAGGGTTGACCACCCACAACTGCCCTCCCTTGCAGCCCTGGTTCCTCCCAACTACCCTCCCTGCTGGCCTGATTGCCCTCAACTACTCTCCCTTGCAGGCCTGGTTTCTCCCAACTTCCCTCCCCTGCTGGCCATCTTGTGGTGGACAGCTTGTGTCCACATGGGGGCAGGATCTTTGACCACATGGGGCAGCCATCTTGTGTGTTGGAGTGATGGTTAATATGCATGTTACTCTTTTATTAGATAGGATAGAGGCCTGGTGCATGGGTGGAGGCCAGCTGGATTGCCCTGAAGGGTGTCCCGAATCAAGGTGGGAGTTTCCTTGGGGTGTGAGGTGGCCTGGGTGAGAGGCCTGTGGTGGTTTGCAGGCCAGCCATGCCCCTCTGTGACTCAAGATAAGAAAATCCCTGATATCTGGGATTTACTTATCTTCTACAATTGAAACTTTGTAGCCTGGAGCAGAGCCAAGCCTTTTGCTCACTCTGTGGTGGCAACCATTTCTGTTGGGATTTATTTATCTTCTATAATTGAAACTTTGTAGCCTTGAGTGGAGGCCTGGGCCCGCCAGGGTGTGTGGAAAGCTTGGCTTCCTCCATTGCCGCAGAAACCAAAGCCTCCCTCCTGCTCACTCTGTGTCCACAACCAGCTTGGTTGGGGTTAATTTGCATACTCACTCCTGTTTGGCTGGTAGGTGTGGCTTGTGGGTGTAGCAGAGTGATGGTTAATTTGCATATTACTCTTTTATTATATAGCATTCTACAGAGGCAGAGACTGAGGCCCAGAACCATTTTCAGAGCTTTTCTGTGGTTGCTCAGAGCCCAACATAGAACTCACTTCCATCTGATCAGAGAATTCACGCTATGGCAAATTTCCTCAAAGAAAGGAGAAAAAAATAGCTGTTCAGGAAATAATCCATTAAGATATCATTACCTCATTTCTGGGTTTCACATTGCTCTTTGAGCTTCACTGACAGAAAATGGCTTGCCACAATGCCCCCTACCCCCCTTGCTTTGCTTCTCCTTTCACGTGGCTGAGAATTGTTGAGCCCAGGGTCAGGATAGCAAGGCCAGGCTAGCTCCCCAGTGACCCTCACTCCTACATGGTGTGGCTGGGCAGGTCTGACCTTGCAGTGCTGGGCTCCTCCATTGGTCCCTGCATGAATAGGCTGTAGGAGCTGTATCCTCACAGTATACCTGGTGCCCAGCACAGGGTCTGATAAGCAGGCATTGAGCCAGTGAAGTAGCCCATATTCATCTGGCTACCAGGTAACTGAGCTATGAATTGGGAATCTGCTCAAACAGGAAAAGGTGGGAAGGATTGGATTAATGTCACCATCACCAACAACACGTTTGTGGGAAAGATCCAGACTGGCACTGGGTTCCAGGCTCTTGGGTGGTTACTGAAGGTGTGCTCATGGCTACATCACTTAACTCTGTGTAGCTTCTGTTTCTTCATCGAGAAAGAGGCATTGAGTTCCTTCATTTTAAGGATATTTGCTGAGACCTGCCATGCGTCAGGTGCTGGGGCTTTGTCCCCATGGTGCCCACACTGCAGGGGGGTGATGGAGTCAAATGCCCACATGAGTGATCATAGGTTAAACAGGGATCAGGCCCAGGAAGAAAAAGAACACAGGGAAGGGGTGGGGAGTGGAGTGACTAGAGGCGATTGTTAAATGACTAGAGGTGGCCAGGCATGGCCCTTTGGAGAGGTGATGTTTGAGCACAGACTGAGTGAAGGGAGTAGAGACCTGTGTGGATTTGTTTCTTTTTTTTAAAAAAAATTGTAAAGTATAGACAATATAAAATTTAAGTGCAGAGTTCAGGGGCATTAAGTCCATTCACATTGCTGTGTAGCCATTGGCACCATCATCTCCAGAACCTTTTCATCTTCCAGGCTGGAGCTGTGCCATTAGACTCCTCATCTCCCCCTCCCTTTGTTCCTGGAAACCACCATTCCACTGTCAATGAATTTGATCCCTCTTGCTACCTCATATCAGTGGAATCTTACAGTATTTGATTTTTTGTGGCTGGCTTATTTCACTTAGAATAATATCTTTAAGGTCCATCCATGTTGTAGCATGTGTCCAAATTTTCTTCCCGTTAAAGGCTGAACAATGCCCCATTGTAATCATGGCTCACTCCCCCACCCCCCGTTTATTTGTCAGTGGACATTGAGAATCTTTGCACATCTTAGTGACTGAGGATGCTGCTGTGCAGATATCTGTCTGAGCCTCTGTTTTTAATTGTTGTGGCTATATATGCATATATCCTTTTCCCCCAGGGTCAGTATAGCAAGGCCAGGTGCTGGGCTCCCCCATTGGTCCCTGCATGGATAGGCTAATTATACTAATTGTCCCTTCGACTGAGGAGTTCAACCTGGAGTTCCTCCAGGGGGTGGGGCCAGCTGACCAACTGCTCTCGGCCCCTCCCCCTGGTTAGCCCCACCCCTGATCGGCTCCCCATCCCCGATTAGGGGCGGGTCTGCTGTCCAACCTCCAACTTCTCCTTCCCCTTGGGCAGCCTGGCCTGATTGGCCCCAATTAGGATGGCTGGACCCCATCCATGCACAAATTAATGCACTGGGCCTCTAGCAGATATACAAAATATCCAGAAGTAGAATTGTTGGGTCATAGAAAAATTTGTTGAGGAACCATCACACTGTTTTCCATGTGGTCACACCATTTTACATTCCCACCAATACTGATTTCTCCCCATAATTGCCAACACTTGTTATTTTCTGTTTTCTTTCACAGTAGTCATAGTAATGTGTGTTCAGTGTGAGCTTGTTGTGGTTTAATTTGCATTTCCTTAATTTTTAGTGATGTTGAGTATCTTTTTACAGGGACCCACATGAAGGCCATGTAAGACCTACATGACCCAGGCCCAGTGGGGTAGTCCTATCCAACTTGTGGGTTTGAGTTTGCCTCTGGGTGGGATGAGGCCCTAGAGGCTGGAACAGGAGCAGAGTACACTCTGACTTACATTTTCAAAGGATTTCACTAGCTTTCTGACCACATAGATTTGTCTCTTTTTTTCCAATAGGGCTTCATATGGGACTAATTATCCACTGAACACACTTAGCAGCAATATTTATCATCATCGTAAAGCACACCGAGTGGGCAAAGAGACGTCTGCTTACAGAACACCCTTTCATACATCATCCCATTTGATCCTGGGGCTGGTTCCTGCAGCTTCCCACCTCCTGGGGCAGCACATTCTCTGAGCCATCTCTGGATGCACCACCCCTCAGTCACTTGACATTTTAAGAGAGGACCCTGGGCATGACCCTCATGACCAGTAAAGTGACTCAGGCTTCATGGCAGAGCCCAGCTCTGGCAGTGATGTGCGTGCCATGAGGTTTTCTGAAAGCAGCCCGGGTTTATAGAGGTCCCAGGGAGCAAGCCCTATTTCCCTGTCAGTGCCATTCATCTTCTATCCTTCGACACTACCACTTTTTCTTAGAGGTACGGTCATCATTCTTGTCTTTCTTCATGAAGGTTCTCTGAAAGTGCTCTGGCCTAAGGGGCTTAGGGATTGAGGTTTTAGTGCTCTGGAAAAGGTAGAATTAATTAACTAATTAATTAATTAATTCACTAGTCCCCTGTGTATTTATTGAGTGTCAGTTGTAACAATAGTGAACGCTGAGGAGACAATGGTGAACCAACAGAGTCTCTGCCACCCTAGATCCAGGGAAGGTAGGTGGGTGGGCCAACATAAGAGGTGTGCAAGGAGTAGGCGTGGGTGCACAAATACTTCAGAAGCACTTCACACCCATCGACATGTGAAGACAGATGCATACAAGGGTGTGTGCAATGGGATCCCGGTGTTCAGAACAGAAAGTCGCTATTTGAGGAGGATGGCTCTCCTCAAACTCCTGCTGTCAGTCACCTACTGAGAACCTCATTGCATGGTTCAGGAACGAGACCCAAGACCCCATTAACCACGGACAAAATCGCGCAGGGCAGAGGATGGCCCCTGAGACAAAGTGTTTTTCATCTTAGATTTAAGAAGCTAAGTTTGGGGCAAGAGTCAGAGTTCCAGTTGTTACCAAGGAGCAGGAATTCAAGGACCGATACAGTGTTTATCACACAATCTGTCTAACGGACTGCCCATTTAGGTCTCCCTGCAGGTCGGCTGCTGGGGCCGCCGGCTGTGGGGTTCTCAGTAGTCAGGGGGTGGTATCTGAGACATTGGAGAGAGCGCCCTTTTCCTTGCCCTCTCCAGGACTGTGAAATTCCTTTGGTGGGGTGTGGGAAGGTTTGTAAGACATCCTGAGTTTGAATGAGAATTCCATTTAAGCAATTCTCAGAATTGCAGTAAGCTGTACATGAGTGCACTCACTTCTAGGCAGACAGTTATGGAGCACCTACCATGTTCCGATGCTGGGACAGATAAACAACTCTCTCTTATAAGTTCCTATGTTGAGAAGACAGTCAGGAAAAAGAGTAAGCAAATAAATAAATAGCAACAACTAAATATTCAGAAATCAAGAACCAGGAAGAAGATAAAAAGGGGCAAGAGGACTGGAACTTGAGAGTGCAGACTCACTCAGATTGAGCCAGAACCAGGCCCCAAATGAGACAAAGACTTCAATGCAAGCGGTTTATTGGAGAAGACATGTCAGAAAATACCAGCAGAGAAGTGGGGGATGTGAGGCAGGGAAGGGGACGGAAGCAAAGTGCACGGCGCCCAACAAGTGACCATTGAAGAGCCAGTGCAGACCACGAGCCTGAGTATCCTCTCTGAGGGCAAGGGTGCTGCATACAGACCGACGGCTCCTCCTGTGTCCTCCAGTCACTGGCCAGCATGATGGGCATCTGACAGAGTGGGCTCTGGGTCAGAGGCCAGGTTGGGGTCCTAGGTTCTGGCCTCTGGGTGCATGGCAGTGCTGACCAGGCCAGGGTTCAGTCCCTCAGGATGACAGTTTCCTAGGTATGACATGCAGGAGGTAGCCATGGAGAGGTCTAGGGAAAAAGCATTCATGGCAAAGGGAACAGTACAAAGGGAACAGTGCAAAGGCCCCTTGGGGTTCTGAGAAGGTCCGTGGTGGCCGGTGGCTGGAGGGAGGGAGGGGGGTGGGCCGTCATTCTAGTGCTGTGGGAGGCAGCAGAGGTCCTGCTCCTGTCTTACCACAGCTCCTCTACACAAAGTTGTAGCAGTGTCAGAGGGGACGGCCACTGAGAGTAAGGGGCAGCTGATGGCCACTGAGATTGAGGGGCAGCTAGTGTCCAGGATAGGAGGGCAAATGCTGCCCCTCAGAGCTGGACAAAGGGCCCCTGTTTTGTAGTGTGCTTCGCTTTAAATTGAAAGCACACCAGGCGGGGACCCTGGCCTTATTTGAGGATGGCCAGCCTTGAAGAAGAAGTTTAATTAGATAGTAAAAGGATTGAAAAACAGGGACTTTCCGGTAACCCTTTTTTTTGTGTTGCTGGTAATGCATTTTGACAAAGTGTGAAGCAAGGAAAGCCTGGGACTGCCTGGCTCACTGGGCAGTGTGGCTAAGGGGCCTTGGATTTGGAACTGGAGCAGTCGAAGCCATGACAAGTGAGCATTCAGCACATGCGCCCAGTGGAAATGGACTGCCATGTGGGCTGGGGCACAATCTGCAAGGGGAGGCACTGACGGCAGCCTGGCGGCTGGCGCGGGCAGTGACAGAGATGCCCGGCTGGAGGCTCAGGGGCTAAAAGCTTTGAGTGAAAATTTCTTCTTTTTGGCTATGACTTCATCCTTCTTGTATTTCTGACCCCATGAACTCCCCCTCGCCCCCACACACTCCACCTCTTTACTCTCCATTAAAAATGGGCCACCTGGTTTCACAATTAGGCAGCTGAGAGGAAGGTCCATTCTGTTCTGGGGTGGGGAAAGGAAGACATTGATTTAAACCAAGACAGTACCTTAGAATTACGTAGGACTTTTGGAGGCTAAGACGCACCCCGTCCCGACCTTCCTTTTGGAATGACAGGCCGGGGCCCGTGGAGCAGAGACCTGCTCAGGTCACACAGCACCGGCTGGCAGGAGCGGGGCGGGGCAGGTCTACTCACTGGCTTCTGTGCCGAGAATCCTGTGACACCCACAGACTTGTTTTCTCCTTCATTTGCGGGGAAACTTGAGTTATTGGCAGAGCTCCCTGGGAGCCACAGACTTCCAGCCATGGGCCAGCTTTGCTCCTTCCCAGCTGTGAGGCCACAGGAGGACCAGTTGAGTCACAGCCCCACTCTCTCAGTTGGCAGCTGAGATGAAGGCCCGTTCCAGTTTGAGTAGGGAAGAGGAGGGCATTGGTACCTTGGCGCTGGGATGGTGGGGTTGTTTTGGTGCCCTGAAGGAAAAGGGCCTTTCTCTCCTAGGGAGAGGGAAGGAGACCACAGTGAGGGTTGGGGATTAGTAGGAGGAGTGTTAGTAGAGGCAGAAAGTAGAGGGTCAAGGCTAATCTCCCTGAACAAGACACCCAGTTTCATCCCCACCCTGCCTCTGACTAGGTGTGTGAATTTGGATGATTTCTTTAACTTCCACCTGTACATAGAGACACACACACACACACCACTGTATTAATTATCTGTTGCTGAGTAACAACATCACTACACACATAGCAGCTTAAAAGAACACACATTTCTGGTCTTGCAGTTTCTGTGAGCCAGGTGTCAGGACACAGCTCCACTGGGTGTTCGGCAAGACTGAAACCACAGTGGCAGATGCTATGTCATCTGAAATTCAAATGGGGGAGGAGCCACTTCCAAACTCACTCAAGGCATTAGCAAAATCCATATTCTTGGGGTTGTAGAAAAGAGGGTCTTATTTTCCTGTTGGCTGTTGGCTGAAGGCCACACTCAGTTCCATTTTGTCACCTGGGCCCCAATGTGGCACTTCTTCCTCAAAACTAGCCAAGGAGAAAGTGGTTCCTGCAAGTAAGGAACTATTATGTAACATAATCATGTAATCACATACATGTAACCACACCATTTCTGCTGCATTCTGTTGGCTAGGAGCAAGTCACAGGTCCTGCCCACAGCTCACGGGGTGGGGGTAGGGATAGGGGGTGGTTGTCATTGCACAAAGGTAGGCATCTTTGGAGTCTGTCTTCCACAATGCCTCCTATGACGGTTATTGTGAGCGGTGACAAGTTACTAAGCATTGAGCTCTGAGAGGAGGACCATCTCAGGAAGCTGGTGATTGTTGGTTGTGGTGAAGGGGTTGTTATTATCACCATCAGGAGAACATGCCCCTAACTTGTTCTTGCTCTTGAAAAGTCCTCAAACAATTTTTAGGGGCCCTGTCTAGGATGATACAATTCAATTTAAACAAATGCCTACAATAGTTAACAAAGGAAATAATTCCAGTAACCTTTCTAGTTTAATTTCATTTTCTTAGAGGCTGCATGATGTGTGGGAAATACACACAGTTTGCAGTTTGAAGAGTGAGTTTATAGGTAACTACTCTGGGTTACAACCAGTGTTGGCTTTCATCTTTGCCTTCTTCTTAAATTGGACTTCACAACTCCTTTTTTTTATAATTACATGGTTTAAATATTAGAAGAATATATAAAGTAGTATACTTGCCATTGTTTTATTTCATATTTATTGAGGTATAATTGATGTTACACTCTATTAGATCCCAGTGCACAACATAATGATTCAGTATTTATTTACAACATGAAATGATCGCCACCATAAATCTAGCTAACATTCATTACCATGCAGAGTTACAATTCTATTTTTTGATTAAGGCTTTTAAGATCTACTCTCTCAGCAACTTTTAAACATGTAGTGCAGTATCACTGACTATGTCACCATGCTATACATTGATCCTCAGGACTAACTTATTTTATAACTAGAAATTTATACCTCTGACCCCTTCACTCTTTTCCCCATCTCCCCGCTGCCCCCATCTCGGGCAACCACCAAATCTTTTCTCTGTATCTATGAACTCAATTTTTAAAAATTTATTTTTAGGTGCCCCATCAGTGAGATCATGTGGTTCTTGTCTTTCACTGACTGACTTATTTCACTTAGCATAATACCTTTAGGTTCATCCATGGTTAAAAATGTCTTACTATGCATCTCCAACATATACATTTTTATTTAATGGTAAGAAATATACAAAATGGAATCACAAAAGGTTGAGACAAATAAGAAATAAGCAATATTTTAAAAGGTCTTTCTAATTGGGAAGGCTTCCAGCCATCATTAGCTCATACTTCAAGGTAGTTTAAAAGGGGTTTCTCATTGATAACGGAGGATGTGCATTCTATTTCAAACTTTTGTCAATATGGCTAGCCCCATTTAATTTTTCTCCTGGTGTGGCTGACAGAGAGCTCCAAGTACCACGGGAAGATGGACTGCTTGGCTATTACTGTTTTATGTTTACATAGTCTGTATTATCTTTAACTAGAGGCTCAGGGCATGAATCTATGCACTGGTGGGCTCCAGCTGGCTTGCCCCTGATGGGGGCCATCTGGGGCGGGCTGGTGGGGGATGGGCCTGGGTGAGGGTACCCATTGGGGGTTGGGGCTGGCTGGGGCAAGGGGCTGTTTGCTGGCCAGCTCCCCCCCCCCCACCCCCCCGCCATCGGTGTGGGAGGGCTCACTGGGGGACAGAGTCAGCCAGGGTGAGAGGCTGTGGGCATTCTGGTCATTCCACTGTTCGGCCAATTTTCATATTACCCTTTTATTATATAGGATTACAAATCCTGATAAGCCACTGTGTTTTGTTTTGTTTTGTTTTGTTTTTTGTAAGAGTTGGCTTAGGCTGATGTAAATCATGCAGTCACTGAATTAATGTTGTTGGTCTCACATAAGCTATGGTACACACAGTGGGTTACAGTGCAGATGAGGAGGGACCTCCTCAAGCTCTGCCCTCATTGCTTTTGTGTGGACCCACGTATGACACAGGTTGTCTCACCAAGGGATCCCGTGTTGTGTAGATGTCCTATGAAGTCTGTGTATCAGAAATAAAATCCCACATTTTTTAAGATAAAATAAGTAGTTCTAATGCATTGTTCCTGTATATTGATATGTCATCTATCTCCCCTGAGAGATGTGCACACAGTTTGGAGGTCCCCTTTGTATATCACGCACACAAGTTTGTTTTCTTCCAAGAGGGAGTTTTACTCTTTGCAGACGTGTGGGGAAAGTCCCCTGCCCCTTGCAGTTGGTTGTGTCATGCTCACCATATTGTGCCCACAGCCTACCTGCTCCACATGCCATAGGAAGCTCTGAGCCCCTACCCTGGATGTGTTTTAGAAAAGTGTGCAAAGTTGGCAAATGCTCCTGGGCTCTGCGCTGTGAGGGACCGGCTCGGGGCCTTAGGGAGAGAGAAGTGCTGACAGCAGTAGAGCCTGTGGTGCTCCTAGGTGGGCCTGTAAACAGGCCTGACTGTCTGCTTTATCTCTCTGTGCAAATGCAGATTTAATAGGCTGTGCCCTCAGAATCATTGCTGCGAGGTCGGGGCTCCAAAGGAATTAGGGATAACAGTTTAATAACTGTAGAAAGAGCTTAGGCACTTCGCTGTGCTGGGCATATCTGAGTTAGTTACTGAAAGGCGAACTTGGGACATTAAACCCCTTTATCACTCAGATAGAGCAACACGAGAAAGCCATTCCTTGGCAGGGGATGAGTTTACTGGCTTCTGAAGGGGAGTGTGTTTGAATGTGATAGGGAAGGAAGCATTTGTCAGAGTGGAAGGTGGATCAAAAGACAAATGAATTCTCTGAGTTAAATCAGAGCTTTAAATTATCCTGCTTTCAACTGCTGCACCATCAGCAGAATGTGTTGCATAAAAGCCAGCAGATTCCCAGGTCTGTGGGTGCACAGGATCTTTCACCGCTGATGCTGCATTTTAAAGGAACAGGCAGTGTTAGAAGAGATGGCCAGGGCTGGAGAGGCAAAATAAATGTCTATTTAGCTCGGCGACAGAGTCAGTTGGGCTCACCTATTCTCCTCGAAGCCTGCAGAAAAGATGAGGTTTGGACAGTCAGTTATGCAGACTGAGGTGGGTAAATCAGGTTCACTTAGCCTGTGGCTTCTAAATTTGGGTCTATGGAATCCCATCAGAGTTTACCATATATGGAAGGCTGAAAGATGGTTTCAAACTCTGTCCCTTGCAATGTACTATTGAGGCTCCTCCCATGAAAAGGTAAAGACCGGTTCTCTATTCTGGATCTGGGTTGAACATAGAACTTGCTTTAGCCAATCGATTGATGTCAATTGTGAAGATAAGCAAAGGCTTGAAAAGCATTTGGGCACAAAGTCCTCCTGTGCCTCTCAGAAACCAGGAGATGCCCAGACCTGACTGATGCAAGACCCAGGTGTTGTCATCTCAGCCAGCGAACCATGTGAGAAGAAACCTAGCTGATGGGCGGCTGCCTGCAGATGCCCGAGTGATCCCAGCTCAGATCAGCAGAAGAACTGGCTGGCTGAGCCCATCCAAAATTGCTGACTCCCAGAACCATCAGTTAAGTTCTATTAGTTTTGGGTGGTATGCTATACAGCAAAAACTAACTAAAGTCAGAACCATAGGGATTAAGGGACAATAAACCAACTCCCAAATTTGGTCTCACGTAGGGCATCTCTGATTTGTTTACTATTTCACTTAAGCTCTTGTTTGAAAAAAGTGTTCTAGGGGCAGTGATGTGGAGGAGGAGCCTTTGGCTTAATCTATGGTGGCCCAGGATAGTCCTGTTGTGTGAATGAGACCTGAGCTATCAGATCTGAAGCTGCTGCTTCTGGCTCTGGAATTTTGGGAAGAGTTTCTAGGGATGGCTGATCTGTTCTTGATCAGCCTTTGCTATTCAACATGCTGCATATCCAGCCAGCTCAGTGTAGGGTCAGGTTCTACCAAGAAAGGCAGGAGCCAATCAGCTGTGCATTTGCTGTGAGCTATTTAAAAGAACAGACAATTGGCTCTGCTCACTCAAAGAACAACTTATATTTTTTACATTGTAGCCCTTAACCATTCCCACAATTACACTATGCTGTTGCTAATGCAATAAGATAGGGTTGCTCCTGGGGAGAAATGTGAGAGTTAGACTTCTTTTTTGAAGGAAGTAAACCAAGAGAAAGGTACAACTGCAGAGGTCTCCAGACAAAAGATACAGAGATTTAGTCTATGCACCACTTTGTGTTGTATATACATTTCATCCTTCCATCATTCTTTTAAATTGTTATATACTTATCTATGCATAATGAGCATGAGTAGCTTTTTCCTGTGCTATGTCTCCTTCCTCTAATAGTGCGTGCTTTTTCTCTGGTCACTGCAACCTCCCACAGTCTCCCACAAGGATGAGTAGGCACCTCAATCAACAGTTTCACATAGTCTTGGTGGGACTGCCGATCTGGAGCCTACTCCCCCTGGTCAAGATTGGCACATGGCCCAAGCCCAGCCAGCTTGATGCTATCATCTGAGACTTTGAAAGTTAAAAAAAATTGACACAAAAACTAAAGATGTTTTCAGCTGACATACTATTGGAGGTACCTAAGGAACCTCCCAAGCTGGCTGTTCATCAGCAGGCTGAGGGCCGACCTTGGTCCTGATCTCTCCACATAGATTTCCTTTACTTCTGTGAGCTGCTTCATCCTCTCCCACTATTCTTTTTTCCTTACTTTTTTAGTTTGCTTAAGTCAACCAAAGTCAGTTTTCTTGGTTGCAGGTAAAGAACATCAGCACCTGTGGTAGTCACAGTGATCTGGTTTTCCTTTCTACCTGGACACATGGTTGCATGACACTTTCTTGCCCTCTTTCAAGTTAGGTGTGGTCATAATTGTTTCTCATAATGAAAACTGATACCTTATTCTCTTTCCCTGCCATAGCACTTAGGAGTCCATAAAACAAGACAGAGCCTCTGCCAGCCTCAGTCCTCAAGGGATTCTGATGAGAAAAAACATTTTCTCCCCTTTCCTTTTCTCGCATTGGACATAAAAAGTGAGTGAAAAATTGATCTTGGTTCCTATGGGAATTTCCCTTCACTTTAATAGTAAGTATCATATCCAGAATCCACCATATGGGCAGGAAGAGGTGGTGCCAGCCACACTGGTTCTCATTGTTGGGAAGAGGTGAAGTCTTCCCAGGAGTGCCCAGTGAGCTTCTGCTCCCACCTGGGGACTAAGCTGGTGCTTCCCGCCCATGCCCATCTGAGGAGAGGAGCTGATAACATGAGTCCAGAGCTTCTCTCACCTAGGATGAAGGTGGGCAAGGATGGAGGGGCCAAGCACAGGAGTAACTTTAGAGAAATGAGAGTATCTGCTACTTTCTTTTTCCATGCCATCTCACACTGCTCTGTCATTTTATTCACTTAGAAATAGCTCTCATAATAAAAGATCAAATAGGTACAGAATGTAAGTGCCAAGAACAACTCACTAGTAGTTGTAATACAGACATTAAAAATATTAGGCAGAGGGAGGTACAGACTGTAATCATTAGAGAAGATTGTGCAGTCAACATGGGTCCTGAGCAGAGCCAGGGAAGATTTTAAAAAGATGCCACATAATCCCAGCTCTGAATGATTTACAGTCCACCACGAGGCAAGTTAACACACAGGAGATAAGAGCAAGCTAGGCAACTCATAAATAAGCCTGAAACTCAGGGACACGATGAAGTGGAATAGATATTAATAAAGGAGACAAAACGTGGGATTTGGATGTGAAGGGGAAGGTCCACAGAGAGGTAATTTGAGACAAAAGCTTGAGAATCAAGTGGCAGTAAGATGGGCGAAGTGGCGGCTCTCCGGGCAGGCTCATGTGACAGGCTCGAATCATAGGTACATACTCAGTGTATGATAAATGCAACTTCACATTTTTATAGCTCAACTTATTTCAACTCCTGTTACCTGGGTGTGAAAATCATAGTGCCTGCTATTTTGACACTTCAGGGAATCATGCTCTTGGTGTCACCTGGCTGTGTCCCATTTGCTGAGATGGTTCCTTGTGTCCTTACGCAGCCACTGCGGTCCACCAGGCATCTCCATAACTTCCAGGTGCACGGGGTCTCTGACCCATCTGGCACCTGTTGGGGAGGCAGGCTCCAGGAAACTGTGCCCATGTAAACTCGTCCACTAAGCAGCGCAGCCCTCTCTTCCTGGCTCTTCCTGGGCTCTTCCCAGTCTCTTCCTAGAACAGGAGGCACAGATGGCCTCTGCCCTTCATCTCACTTCTTTCTCAGAGACATGTGCTTCTCTCTTGGGTCCCTCAGGGGCATTGTTTTTCTCTATCAGTGTAGAATTCAACAGTGTGGTCAACCATTTTAACAATACTCACATACAGAAGGAAACATTAGGGGGTTTATAAAAGATAGTTGTAATACGAAAAATTCCAAATATACCAACAAGTAGAGGGAACAATGAGCCCTTGTGTGCCTGTGACACACATCTACCTCTTTCCATTCTTGAGAAACTGTTACGTTTTTATTTTCAGAGATAAAGGTAAAGTGTCTTTAAGCAAAAACTACTTTTTTCCTCCCGGTGAAATTTTAATGAAATGTGGCCTTTGTGTCCAGGCTCAGAAATGGATTGAACTGAGATCATTTTCAAGGAGGTTGAAGGGGGACAAGTCCATTCATTTATTTTCCCCGGGACTAACACGCTGGCTGCTGCTGAGCTCCCTGTCTCTCCACTGGTCTGCGCAGGGGCCCAGGAGGTATTGCGATTCTCCCCACAGTGTCCCTCCTTGTGAAATGGCTGCAAGGGGACTTGGCTCTGAGGCCAACCAGGTAGCATTCCCAGCACTATGGCTCTCAGAGACCATTATCCATAATCACAGAGTGTCACAGGCTTGACATGAGTGATTATGCAAAACTCTACACCCAATTTTCAAGTGGCTCAACAATTTGACAAAATGATGTGGCCATTTGTGAACTGCAAGCAAATGGGAGGAAGTGGCAGGTATCGAGTTTCTGCCCAAGTGACAGACCCATCCAGAAACCAGCACTCCTCCATTCCACAGATCACGCCAAGCAGACCTTTCCCCAGTGAACCAGCCTCAGGAAGTATGAGGTCATGCCCACCTGTCACTGGAAGTGTTTTGGATTCACTGTAACCGGTTTGGCACGACTGACCTGGGCACATTTGGGGTGGGCTGAAATCATGCCTGTCCTCCCCTCTTTTGGGAAGCAGTTCAAGGTGGGGGTAAGGCTGCTTCTGAGATCCCCAGCAGATGGCCACAAAGTAGACGCACTGTATGTGTCTTATATGTAGTAAAAAAGTTAAATTTATTCTCAAATCTAAGAGTAATTCTAAGGAAGCCAAGAGAAGAAAGACAGCATTCACATTTAGCTAGCATGTACTGGGCCCCTTGATCTAAGCCCCTTCACACACATGCTCAAGAAGGTTCTACTCTGATGTGCAGAGCAAAGTTTGGTGAATGGCATTCCGTAGTGATGGCCAGCAAGTCACTCATGAAATGCTTCAGGGAGTGATGGGCTTGAGTAGGGCACAGTTGGGAGACTGGCTATTAAGCATTTCTGTGACTCTAATATACTTTGAGCATCTCTGGGCCTCAGCTTTCTTATCTATAAAACAAGAACATAGAGTGTATGGTATCTTAACAGGATTTAAAATGTCAGCATTCTGTGGTTCTAAACTATTTAGTAAATTTTTCTCAACACTGCTGGCGAAGAGCTCCCGGGCAGGGCTACTACTTCTGTATGTAGTGACATGGATTTAAACAAGAAAAGACAAAACAAAACTAAACTAAACAAAACATGGGAAGGCATTCTCCTGGTGCTGACACATGGCCCCTTCCCTCTCTTATGTGTCCCAAGTTTGATGTGACAGTTGAAAGAGTTGCAGTTTTCAACTCCTGGCTCTCTAGTGGACCTTCAGGGAGCAAAGGTTCTTGAAGGTCAAGTGTCTAACTCAAATACACAGCCACTGAGTGGCACAGCTGCCAGGATATGGCGCATCCATGCAAGGATTTCTGTGGAACACAACCCAGAGTTGTCTCTTGCTCTAACCAATAAACAAACCTTCCATCAACTGACAAAAGGTTTTGGCTTGACAAAACTCATGCATCACTGTGGAGACATGGTCTGTTCGTCACCCTTCCATTCCCATCCTCCAAATACAGATCTTTGTTTCCACTTTTCTCTCCCCTGGCATCATGGGTTAAGAGGCTATGAGAGGGATAAGAGTACCTGCCTCTTGCATATTTCAAGGTGCAAGGAATACCATGATACGTACACCACTATGGGTGATAGCACTGGGGCTCACTTTCTGAGTTTTTTCAATGTTCCTGTAAAGCTGTAACTATAGGGAACAAAATGTGGTTTCTTTTCAATTGTGACTGGAAGGCTGGTAGTTATGCTCAATGGTGTGTGGTTTTAATTAATCGCCAGCATTTGAACTTCAGCCAGCCTCAGGGGAGCTCCTCAACTGGGCCAGTTATCTAGATGTGGATGCGGGCAGTGTCAGGATGCTCTGCGTGAGCGGAAGGTTTTCAGTTGGGTCTCCTTTGTCCTCTATGACTGTCACTGGTGGGGTGGAGAGGGGCAGGGAAAGCAAGTGACTTGATAACATCTTTAGAAACCAAGTAATGAGCCATTAGGAGGGCCAACAATAAATAAATGCATTTTCCATTCGGTGTCTCTGTGGCAATCTAGATGAGCATATGACTAAGAAAATGTAATGAAAGCAATTGTAAGTCTTTCAGTGGAGAGGTAATTACAGTCTAGGGCTGCTTGACTGATGAAAATTACACTGCTTATAATAAATTGCCACACAGCTAAGTCTTTTCTGAAGTCCTTAGTATGATTTGTGTTTGTGCACTTACTTAAAACATCAGGGAACAATTTATAAACATGAGCCTTTTTGGACACTGCCAGGATCGGCATTTACGATTAGAGAGCCTGTTTAAGATTTCCTGATTTATGGAGGAGAGATCATATTTTTCCCGACACTCTCATGGTCAATTACAGACCTGCATGGTGCATTTGGTAACTTAAAAGCAAAGTTAATCTTTTTTTTTATGTTTATAAGCAGCCAAGTCAAGAAAACATTTTCTGAGACTGGGGAGAAAGATGTTTCAAAGACAACTTACTATTGGTAGTATCGATGGAGGTGGATAGCAATACCATGCCTTGTTTGTCTTCCCCTAATGGAAATACTGGAAACTTTCTGATGGAGATAAAGGGTACCAGGTTGAGCACCTGAGTCCCTAAGTCCTTGTCATAGGAAAGTTTAAGAAGGACAAATATCTATAGTGCCATTGCCTTTAGACCACAGAACCAGTGTGATGTATCAGAAAGAGGTCTGGCCTGGCTAATGTGACTCAATGGTTGAGCGTTAACCTATGAACCAGGAGGTCAGTTTGATTCCTGGTCAGGGCACATGCCCAGATTGTGGGCTGACCCCCAGAGGAGGGTGTGCAGGTAGCAGCCAATCAATGATTATTTCTCATCATTGATGTTTCTGTCTCTCTCTCCTTTTCCCTTCCTCTCAAAAAAGACCCCTGAACTGAATGAATGACACAAGGCAGATTCTCAGGATAGTGCAATGAACTCACTCTGTGATCTGGGGCAAATTCTTCTCTTTCTGGATTTTAATTTTCCCATCTTTCAAGTGAGGGCTGAACTATTTGGGGTCTAGGTCCCCTTGGACAAAAGATCAATGATTGTGTTCCAGCTCAGGCGTTCTCCACTCTGGCTGAATATCCAAACACCTATTACAAATACTGAAGCACAAATACTGAACCAGAAGGTCTGGGGGTGGGTCTTTCTTTATTAAATATATAAATGACACTACTCACGTGATCCTAATGGGAAGCTGTGGTTGAGAGCTGTGCCTTGTCTCTTGGGAATTTCTGAAAGCCTCATGGTTAGAACCAGGAGAGATTATGTCACAAGAGCATGTGATCTTGTCCTTCCTCAGAGGTCCTAAAAACTGAATCACCTTCTGCCATCCCAACCAAAACAGGGTGCAGAACCTATTTTTGTTTTTTCCCCCACTTGGACACTTTATTGTTATTTCTGGAGAGAGTGGCAAGGATTGAGAAGGCGGGGGGGGGGGGGGAGAGAGAGAGAGAGAGAGAGAGAGAGAGAGAGAGAGAGAGAGAGAGAGAGAGAGAGAAACATTAATGTGAGAAAGACATATTGATTGGTTGCTTCCTGCATGCAGCCCTATGGGTGCTGGGGAACCTACAACTAAGACACATGCCCTTGACCGGGAATTGATCCTGAGACCCTTGGGTCTGTTAGCTGATCCTCTAACCACTGAGAAAAAGTGGCCAGGGCTCTACTAGGACACTTTAGAAGATAAGCACATGCAGTGGGTGGTGTGAGAGGAAACTGCTACTATAGTCTTTAGGTGGCTGGTTTTCACTGGAACCTTTGGAAGAATGGTCTTGGCACCCACAATTCAGAGACTTGAGACCCACAGTGAAAACCAGACAGGCCAGGTAATGAGCTGGGGAAGCCATTGAGTGTTCAGTAGCAGTGATTCTCTTGTCCACCACTAACTTTCAGGCCAACCTGAGAGAACATAGATGGGCTAGAGCCCACTTACACAGACTCATAGGAGTTGACAGTGCTCATCTTTGCTCAGTCCTCTTCAGTGACATCACATTGGTAGCTAGAATCCAGCCACATTGGTGTATTTACATACAGAAATTGGCAAATGCTACAAATCATCACATAAGACAGTTGTTAAACATTTACTAGCACATCACTGAATTGAAGTATTTAGATGATTTTTTTCCTGCTGTGGCAGCTGGGACATTCTTATATACTATTGGGAAGAAAAAAGCCCAGAGTAAATATTTATCTATCAGCTTTACCTCTGCTAGCAGGGAAGGCAGTAGCATTATGTTCTGTGTACGATGAGCTATATGAAGTTGGCTGAAAGGATGGGATTAACCTTAAAAGAAATATAAAACATCGTCTTTCACATGGACCAATTCAGAATAATGGGGAGATCTAATACTCATAGTTGAAATCTACAACAGTGGTTATCCAAGTGTGTTCCCTGGACCGACAGCATAAACATTATGTAGAAATTTATCAGAAACACAAATTCTCAAGTTTCACTTCAGGCCTCATGAGTCAGAAACTCAGGTGGGGCTCAGCAATCTGACTTAACAAGCCTTCCAAGTGCTTCTGATGAGAGCTCACGTTTTGAGAGCCACTGTTCTAAGGAGATGCGCAACAGATAATAAAATGATGTATTATAAAAATTCCTCAATGGCAGAGGTGAAGCATTGTGAAACATATTACATGGCCCACAAAATCTGAAAAATTACCATCGAGCCCTTTACAGACAAGTTTGCTCATCCCTGCTCTAAGCAATTACACAGATGATGAATATCCGTACTCGTACACATATTAATGAGTGAACATGATGATGATGATGGTCCCTTGCCAAATTCATAGAATGCTATTACTTATTACATCTTGAAGGGGTTACCTTTACCTGTTATCACCTCTGCTTTCCCTTCCATTCTCTCTTCAAAGCTCTGACATTTTTCACTTCCCCAAAACTACTCTTTCCCAGGTCATGAAAAACATTATTGTTAAATTCAAGGAACACCTTAGAGCAGTGGTTGGCAAACCGTGGCTCACGAGCTACATGCGGTTCTTTGGCCCCTTGAGTGTGGCTCTTTAGCAACATACGGTGTGTGGGCACGCATATACAGTGCGATTGAAACTTCTTGGCCCATGCACAGAAGTCAGTTTTCAGCGTGGGCAAGTCTATTTTGAGAAGTGGCATTAGAAGAAGTGGAGGTGTCCGTCAGTTGGGCGACAGGAGACATGGCGCAGGTGGGCCGCGGGACACACAGCACGCGGGAGGTGCGAGCGATTCATGCACAAGTTGAGTGAGCCAGGCAGTCAGCAGTCTCATTGTGCAGTGGTTAGTGCCAGTCGCGTCCGCGAATCAGGTGCGGGTGACAAACGTACCTACTCGAGCACAAAGTTACCTGTATTTTTCCTACCAGCTGCAAATCCTACAGGTATTTTTATCATCAGTTTAAGAATTGTAATTATTTTGTGTTGGTGGCTTTATTATTATAAAATGAAACTTTCTTTTAGGTACCCTGTTTGAGATGGCTACAAAGAAGAAGCAAAGAAAAACGGAAGACGAAAACCATGAATTTAAAGTTGAACGGACCGCGACTTTTGCGTTTATTCAAAACTTAAATGACATTCCGACCTGTCTTATTTGTCAAGAAAAATTGGCACATAACAAGAAATCAAATTTGGAGAGACACTTTACAACTATACACGTGTCATTTAGTACTAAATAGCCTGTCGGTGATGCAAGGAAGAAAGCAGTTGAGGAACTTCAGAAGGGTCAAGAAAAATCAAATTGAGTGATGCAATCTCCCAACAATGTTAATATTGCAAGTTTTGTGGTTAGTTAAAAGATTGATAGGAGAGGAAAACCATGTATAGACGGTGAATACATAAAACAGTTGTTTTATAAATGCATCTGAAGAGCTATTTCAGGATTTTAAGAACAAAGCAGATATTCTAAAAAAAAAAAAAAAAAATTAAGGAGTTACCATTGTCTGCTAAAACGGTGAAAGATAGAACAGTCAAACTATCTTCGAATATAAGCTACCAGCAAGTCAAAGATCTTACATTGGTTTTAGCTTTATCAATAGCAGTTGACGAGGCTTGTGACATAAATGATACAGCACACGTTTCACTTTTTATACGATTTATTTCATCTATAGGTCCTAAAGAAGAACTTTAAGCATTATTGCTACTCAAAGGTCAAACACATGGAGAGGATATAGCAAATGCTGTAATTGAGTGAATAAAAAAACATATTCCACTCGATAAAACTGTCCCAATTTCAGCAGAAGGGGCAAAAAGTATGACCAGTGTAAAAAGCAGGTTTGTTGCTATTTTGAAAGAAAAAACTAATCACGAGATACTTACCATTGCATCATTGATCAAGAAGTGCTTTGTGCACAGACATTTCCAGAAGAGATTTGCAAGGTTATGGAATTGGTGATTAACATTATCAACTCCATTATAGCTAAAGCTCTTAATTATTGCCAGTTTAAAGAATTTTTAGTTGAAATGGAGAGTGAGTATGCAGATCTTCTGCTGCATAACAAGGTGCGTTGGTTATCAAAAGGAAATGTTTTGAAACGTTTCGCTTTCTTACTAACAGAAATTAAAGCATTTCTCCTTGAGAAGTGTGTTCACTATCCAGAACTAATGAATGATCAGTGGATCCAAAATTTTTATTTCATGGTAGACATTATGTCTCATTTAAATCAGCTTAATTGTAAACTACAGGGGAAAGGAAACACTTTTTTTTTTCAATGTTAGAAGTTATTTCATTAGAAAACATTATCTATTTTTTTTTGCTCAAAATTTTGAAAGAGAAACTTTGATTCATTTTCCAAGCCTGTTGAAACACCACCAAGAAAATAATTCTGATATTGATATTTGCTATTTCAAAACATCACTTTTAAATATGAGGGAAGATTGTCTCAATAAGTTTCAGGAATTCAGAAACAGCAAACCGTTGTTAGCCTTTGTTAAAAAACCTCTTAATACTACTGTAACGGAATTAAATTCTTCTCCCTTTAATACTGACATTGGCAACTTTCAAATGCAATTGCTGGATTAAAAAAACAAAGAATTGTGGAGCTCGAACTTTGAACATCTTTGCGCTGATATAGAAATATTGGAGAAAAATAAATGTGAACTTAGTTCATAGCACAAATGGTCTGCTTTAAAGACCTGAGAAGAAAGATAGTTGATTTTTAACACCTGGAATAGTATTTCTGACTCATAATCAATTGAAAAAACTAGGGTTTGCTGTTTTTTCCTTATTCAGATCTACATATTTATGCTACAATTTTCAAGCAGGAATCTTATCAAGAGTAAATTGAGAAATTGTCTTATTGATGAGAACCTGGAATCATGCCTAAAATTAAAAACAAAAACATACAAATCTGACTTACCCAAACTTTTAAGGAGATGCAAAGTCATTCATTGTTCACATTAGTTTGTCAGTCATTCATTGTCATTGTAAGGAATTTAATTTTATCAATAAATAATGTCATTGGAGAAAAGAAAATGGTGATGGACCAGACAGATGTGTCCTGAGCCTTGTCCCAGAGCAGATAGAAAAAACAGCTGAAGGTCACATGGAGAGTGTCTGTTGGATTGGTTTACAACACTGAGGAGCAGTGGAACACAGAGAATTGCAATACTGTCCTGACTGAGAAACAGGCGTGCCAAACAGAAAAATAGTGACAGATTTCTCAACAGAAACTCATCAGGCCAGGAGGGAATGGAATGAAATATACAAAGTCATGCAAAGGAAGGTGGAATCAGGAGCTTCACAGACAAAAAAGGACTAAGGGGATTTATTACCACCAAACCAGCAATGCAAGAAATGCCAAAGGATCTGCTTTAAAAAAAAAAAAGACAAAAAGAAATAGGAAGTGAAGAAGAAACACAGGGGGTAAAGAATACAAATGGCGACAAATAAGTATGTATCAATAATAACTTTAAATGTAAATGGATTAAATGCCCCAATCAAAGGACATGGGACAATGGATTAGATATGAAAATAAGACCCATATATCTGCTGTCTATAAGAAACCAACCTCAGAAAAAAGACACACACAGACTGAGGGTGGAGGGATGGAAAAAGCTTTTTCAGGCAAATGGAAATGAAAAAAAAAAGCTGGGGCAACAATAATTATATCTGACAAATTAGATCTCAAAGTGAAAGACATAACAAGAGATAAGGAAGGCCACTTCATAATACTAAAGGGAACAATCCAAAAAGAAGAAATAACTCTGGTAAACATATACACACCCAATACAGGAGCACCCAAATACATAAAAAAGACTTCTGGAGGATATCAAGGGAGAGATTGACAGCAATACTATCATAGTAAGAGACTTTAATACCCCACTATCACCATTGGACAAATCCTTTAAACAAAAAATCAGCAAAGAAATATTAATCCTAAGTGAGTCACTAGACCAGATGCAATTAATTGACATCTTCAGAACATTTCACCCCAAAGCTACAGAATATACATTCTTCTGAAGTGCACATGAGTCATTTTCAAAGATAGAGCATATGTTGGGTCATAGGCAAAGTCTCTTCAAATTCAAGAAGATAGAAATCATATCAAGCATCTTCTCAGATCACATTGGCATAAAACACATGGAGACTAACCAGCATGCTATTGAACAATGACTGGGTTACCAGAGAGATCAAGGAAGAAATAAAAAAAACATCATGGCAACAAATGACAATGAAAACACAACAATCCAAAATCTATGGGACACACCAAAAGCAATCCTGAGAGGAAAGTTCACAGCTCTAAAAGCCTATTGCAAAAAACAAAACAAAACAAACAAACAAACAAGAAACAATGGAAATAAATTACTTAACTCTAAAACTCAAAGAGTTAGAAAGAGAGCAACAAGAAAAGCCCAGTGTAAGCTGAAGGAAGGAAATAATAAAGATCAGAGTGAAGATAAATGACATTGAGACAAAAAAAAAAAAAGCTGGTTCTTTGAAAGGATAAACAAGATAGATAAACCTCTAGCCAGGCTCACCAAGAAGCAAAATAAGAGAGGACCAAAACAAACAAAATCAAAAATGAAAGAGGTAAAACAACAACAGACCCCACCAAAATACAAGGGATTGTTAAAAAATACTATGAACAACTCTATTCCAACAAACTGGACAACCTGGAGGAAATGGATATATTCCTAGAGAAATATAACCTTCCAAAATTCAATCAGGAAGAATCTAAACATCTCAATAGACCAATAACTATGGAAGAAATTGAAGCAGTCATCAAAAAGATACCAGCAGGTTGGAGAACCAAGATGGCAGCATAGGTAAAACACCTATCTTGCCATCATACACAGCAATTTTAAAACTACAACTTAATGAAAGAGCAAACACCATCCAGAATCACAGAAAGCTGGCTGAGTGAAAATTCTACAAATAAAAGTGAAGATAAGACACTGTGACTCGGAGGAGTGGCTGAGGACAGTGTTGAAGATACGCTTGGAGAGAGGTTTGGAGGAGCATGCGCCAGCGGATAGGGCAGGCTGCTGAAAACCGGCCAGTTTTCTTGAACGGGGAGACAAAGAAGTCCCACTGGACTGATTCTCCAGCTCTGGGTGAAGTCCAGGGAACCCACTATCATACGGAGTAAAAACGGAACAGTGGGAGGGCACGCCAAAGCTCAGGTGCTGCAGGGGTCTGCCGGCTTGTGGAGAAGGGAAGTTTGCGCGTGAACTTGGGAACAGCGCAGCTGCCTGACTGCGTAGAGAGTGCTTGCGACTTGCTCTCTCATTCGGGAAACCGTCAGACTGCTTTGTTTTATGACCCTGGGTGAGACGTTGGGTGTGCAGACTCATTTGGGGAGAGTCTGAATTCCCCGGCAGCCAGTGGAGCTCCACAGCGGCTCTCTCTCAGAGGTGCTGGCAGCCATTGCCCCCGGCACAGAGTCTCTGGGGCTGCATAGGGCAGAACTAACACTGTCTGCTTGGCCCAGAGACTCCGCCCATCCAACCTGAGCACAGCTGAACTTCACAGACAATTGGCCGGAAGGTCAACCCCTCCAAGTGCTAACAACGATTAACCTGAGCTTAACTTCAGCAAGACCGTGCAACCCATATCCACCTCAGGTAACTGGGGAGGCTGAGCCACTGTCCCTTGTAGGATGTTTATCACACAAAGCTAATTGACCAACTCAGGGAAGCAGCCACCATGCAGAGACATGGAAAGAAATCAGATGTGAAAGAAATGGAGGGGAAAAACGACTGGACATGGAATTCAAAACCACGGTTATAGGGCTTCTCAAGAGGCTCCTACAAAAGGTCAAGACCTATAAGGAAATAAGCAAGACCGACAAGGAAATGAACGAGACCCTCAAAGATATGAATAAGACCTGCAAGGAAATGATCAAGACCAACATGGAAATGATCAAGACCAATGTGGAAATGAATGAGTCCTACAAGCAAATGAATGAGACCCTCAAGGATATGAAGGAGACTCTCAAGGATATGAAAAAGGACCAACCAGAAATTAAGCATACACTGATTGAAATAAAAAAATATTATACAAAGACCTAAAAGTGCTCTGGAGCACCCAAAGAACCAAGTTAAATATTTGAAATACAAAGAGGTAAAATCCACTCAGCTAAAAAACAAGAAACCAAAAGAATCCAAAAAATTGAAGATAGTGTAAGGGACAACCTCAAGCATACCAAAATCCGAATTATAGGGGTGCCAGAAAAAGAGAGAGCCCAAGACAATGAAAACCTATTTGAAAAAATAGTGACCGAAAACTTCCCCAACCTGGTGAAAGAAATTGACTTAGGAGTCCAAGAAGTGCACCGAACCCCAATATATAGGAACCCTAAGAGGACCACACCAAGACACATCATAATTAAAATGCCAAGAGCAAAAGACAAAGAGAGAATATTAAAAGCAGCAAGAGAAAAACACTTAGTTACCTATAAGGGAGCACCCATACGATTGTCAGCTGATTTCTCAACAGAAACGATGCAGGCCAGACGGGAGTGGCAAGAAATATTCAAAGTGATGAATAGCAAGAATCTACAACCAAGATTACTCTATCCAGCAAAGCTATCATTCAGAAATGAAGGTCAGATAAAGTGCTTTGCAGATAAGAAAAAGCTAAAGGAGCTCATCACCACCAAACCAATATTATATGAAATGCTGAAAGATATTCTTTAAAAAGAGGAAGAAGAAAAAGATAAAAGTGTAAATTATGAACAACAAATACACTTCTATCAATAAATGAATCTAAAAATCAAGTGAAATAATAAGCTGATGAACAGGATTAACTGGTGAATGTAACAGAATCACGGACATAGAGAGGGAATGGACTGACAATTCTTGGGGAGAAAGGGGGTGTGGGAAGTGCAGCAAGAGACTGGACCAAAATCATGCAACTATGGGGGAGGACAGTGGAGGGGGGAGGGCGGAGGGGGGGATGGGTACCAGGTTGAGGGGAGCTATAAGGGGGGACAAAAAGGGGAACAATGTAATTAATAAACTGAACAATAAAGATTTAAAAAAAGATACCAGCAAACAAAAGCCCAGGGCCAGATGGCTTCACAGGGGAGTTTTACCAAACATTCCAGGAAGAACTAAAACCTATCCTCCTCAGACTATTTCAAAAAATTCAAGAGGAAGGAACCATTCCAAACTGCTTCTATGAAGCCTGCATCACCCTAATACCAAAACAGATAAAGACAACACAATGTAAGATAATTACAGGCCATTATCCCTCATGAACATAGATGGCAAAATCCTCAACAAAATTCTTGCAAATCGGATCCAGCATTACAGCAGAAAGATCATACACCACGACCAAATAGGATTTATTACAGGAATGTAAGGATGGTACAATATCTGCAAATCAATAAACATGATACATCACATAAATAAATTGATAAAAACTCTTATCAGGGATGTCCACTCTCACCACTCATGTTTGACATAGTGCTGGCAGTATTAGCCATTGCAATTAGACAAGAAGAATAAATAAAAGGCATCCAAATTAGAAAAGAAGCAGTAAAACTGTTCTTATTTGCAGATGACATGATACTGTACATAAAAAACCTTAAAGGCTCCATCAAAAAACTAATAGACTTAATAAATGAATTTAGCAATGTAGCAGGATACAAAATTAACACCAAGAAATCTATGGCATTTCTATACACCAATAGTGAACTTACAGAAAGAGAGACTGAAAAAGCAATCCCATTTATCATCACACCAAAAAAATTAAGATACCTAGAAATAAATGTCACTAAGGCGGTAAAAGAACTATGTGTGGAAAACTACAGGACACTGAAAAAAGAGATAGAGGAGGATGTAAACAAACGGAAGAATGTACCATGTTCATGGATTGGGAGAATCAAAATCATTAAAACGTCCATACTACCCAAAGCAATCTATAGATTCAACGCACTCCCCATTAAAATACCAAGGGCATATTTCACAGGCCTAGAAAGAACTCTCCAAAAATTCATCTGGAATAAAAAAAGACCCAGAATAGCCACAGTAATTCTGAGAAAGAAGAACAAAGTATCCAGGATTTCAGTACCAGATTTCAAGCTGTATTACAAAACCACTGTTCTCAAAACTTCCTGGTACTGGCACAAGAACAGACATATAGATCAAGAATAGAATAGAACAGAATAGAATAGAATAGAATAGAATACAATACAATACAATAGAATACAATAGAATACAATAGAATACAATAGAATAGAGAACCCAGAAATCAACCCAAATCACTATGCTCAATTAATATTTGACAAAGGAAGCATGAACCTACAATGGAGTCAAGAGAGTTTCTTCAATAAATGGTATTGGGAAAATTGAACAGATATATGTAAAAAAGTGAAACTAGACCACTAACTTATACCATACACAAAAATAAACTTAAAATGGATCAAAGACTTAAAAATAAGATGGGAAACCATAAAAATACTAGAGTAATCCAAAGGCAGAAACATCTCTAACATATGTCGAAGCAATTTCTTTACTGATACTGTTCCTAGGGCAATGGAAACTAAAGAGAAAATAAACAAATGGGACTACATCAAAATAAAAAGCTTTTGCACAGCAAAGGAGACCATCAATAAAACAACAAGAAAGTCCACTGCATGGGAGAACATATTTGCGAATGATATCAACGATAAGGGTTTAATCTCCATCATTTACAGGGAACTCATGCAGCTTAACAAAAATAAGATAAACAACCCAATAAAAAAAAATGGGCCACTGACCTAAATAGACACTTTTCGAAAGAAGACAGAAGGAAGGCCAAGAGACATATGAAAACCTGCTCAAAGTCACTAATCATCAGAGAGATGCAAATCAAAACAACAATGTGGTACCATCTCACACCTGTCAGAAAGGCTATTATCAACAAATCAACAAATGACAAGTGCTGATGAGGATGCAAAGAAAAAGGAACCATTGTGCACTGCTGGTGGGAATGCAGACTGGTGCAGCCACTGTGGAGAACAGTATGGAGTTTCCTCAAAAAACTACAAATGGAACTCCCATTTGACCCAGTGATCCCACTTCTAGGAATATATCCTAAGAAACTAGAAACCCGAATCAGAAAGGATATATGCACCCCTATTTTCATAGCAGCACAATTCACCATAGCCAAGATTTGGAAACAGCCTAAGTGCCCATCAGCAGATGAGTGGATTAAAAAACTGTGGTCCATCTACACAATGGAATACTATACTGTGGTAAAAAGGGAGTTCTTATCATTTGCAACAACATGGATGGAGTTGGAGAGCATTATCCTAAGTGAAATAAGCCAGGCAGAGAAAGATAAATATCACATGATCTCACTCATTTTGGAATATAATGAACCACATAAATTGATGAGCAAAAATAGATCCAGAGACAGAGAAATATCAATCAGAATGTCAAACCTCAGGAAAGGTAGGGGGAAAAGGGGGAGATCAACCAAAAGACTTATATGCATGCATATAAGCTTAATAAATGGACACAGACAACAAGGGGGTATGGGAATAATGGGAGATGGGGAGTAATGGGGGAATAAGTACTCATATGTGATATCTTAATCAATAAAGAAATTACAAAAATGATGTCATTATTAAGTATGATATCAAGTTTTAGTCAATATACCTATAGTTTCACTAAGACTTAAAACTTTCAGTAAGGTTTATTAAGTTAATTTTAGGGAATGTTGTGGAGTGAAAGAAGATGTAGTGTTGAGGATTGAGAAAGGTATGTTGAGATGGTTTGAGGATATAGAGAGGATGAACGAAAGGAGATAGACAAAACAAGCATACAAGACTAGTGTGGATGGGGGAGTTGAAAGAGGTCGACCACCGTGGATGTACCTCAGTCAGATTGAGGATGTTTTTAGCAAAGGACAGCTTAGGAGTACCCAAAATAAGTTAATAACAATGTACCTACCTATATAGTTTAGCTTAAAAAAATTTGGCTCTTAAAAGAAATTTCAATCATTGTACTGTTGATATTTGGCTCTGTTGACTAATGAGTTTTGCTGAACACTGCCTTAGAAAGTCCTCATTTCCCTCTCCCTGTCTGCATTATTTGCTATAATTGATCATTATCTCCATTTTGAAATTCTGTCTTCTATTAACCTCTCTGATATTTTTCTACACTTCTTGGTTTTCTTCTTCTTTACAGAATCTTCTTTCACTGTCAAGGAGGGAAATCAGAAGTCAGTTGTGTTTGTGAAGAGTAAGAAGAGAGTTGCTTAAGAGGAAGGAGTGGTGAATAGTTTTGCAAGCTGGTCAAGTAACACGAGAATTGAAAAATCTCACTTTCTCAAGGTTTGGTCCTACACCCTCTGCTGACATTACATCCTCATTGATGATTTCACAGATGCTAAAGGCTTCAATAATCATCTTTATCCAGAATTTCAGGCCAAGAGCTCCTTACTTCTCACTGGATATCTTCAGTAAACTATCTCACAAGCCCTAAAACTCAACATGTATCCCTTGAATTCACGTTCTCCTTCATTGTTCCCACTACAGTGAGTGGCACCATCTATCCATTTATCCAAGTTAAAAATGAACCTGCCTTTACAGATTCTCTTCCCACAATTACAATGATCCATTCAGGTGTTTTGCTCAACAGAAGACCACTTTCCTCTGAGTCACTTTCCTTCTTTTGTTCTCAGCTTTTTAATGAGTTACAAACTCAATGCTTTCACCCATAAATTAGGAAAGGGAACAATGCAACGGAGGATAAAACCCTCGTAAACATTTGTGCACCTGACATAGGCGCACCTAAATATAAAAAACAAATCTTGGTGGTCACAAAGGGAGACCAACAGTAATACAGACATAGAAGGGTATTTTAACACTCCATCAATATCAATGCACAGATCCTCCAGACAGAAAATCAACAACAACAACAAAAGAAAACAGCTGCCTTAAATGACACACTAGACCAGATGGATTTAATTGATATCTTCAGAGCATTTCACCTCAAAGCAGCAGAATATACATTCTTTCCAAGTGCATATGGAACATTTTCTAGGACAGACCACATGTTAGGACAAGTCTCAATAAATGTAAGAATATTAAAATCATATCAGCCATCTTCTCTCACTACAATGATATGAAACTAGAAATCAATTACATAAAATCAATTACTGAAAAACACTCCAATACATTGAGGCTAAATAACATGTTACTAAACAATGAATAGGTCAACAATGAGATCAAGGGAGAAATCAGAATGAAACAAATGAGACAAATGAAATGAACACCCAACAAACCCAAATCTATGGGACAACAAAAGAAGTTCTAAGAGGGAAAGTCATAGTGTTACAGACCTATCTCAAGAAGCAGGAAAAATCTCAAATAAGCAATCTAACCCACACATAAAATACCTAGAAAAAGAACAACAAATAAATCCCAGAGTAAGTAGAGGAAGGGAATACTAAGGATTAAAGGCTGTACCTGTATTACTTCAACAATAAAGATACAGTTACAGAAACAAAACAAAACAAAAAATTAGTGTGGAAATAAATGACTACAAAAAAATACAAAAGATCAATGAAACCAAAACTTAATTTTTTGAAAATATAAACAAGATTGACAAATCTTTAACCAGATTCATCAAAAGAGAAATTGAGAGAGAACAATATAAAAGATTGTAAGAAAATATTATGAACAACTATATGCAGGTTAGTGCAGCCATTGTGGTAAACAGTATGGAGTTACCTCAAATAATTAAAAATGGAACTGCTTTATGTCCCATTAATTCTATTTCTGGAAATGTATTTGAAGAAACACTAATTCAAACAAATTTATGCACCCCTAGGTTCATTATAACATTATTTACAATAGCCAAGATTTTGAAGCAGCCCAAGAGCCCATCAGTAGATGAGTGGATAAAAAGCAGTGATACATCAATACAATGAAATACTACTTGGCTGCAAAAAATAAGAAAATCTTACCTTTTGCCACAGCATGCATGGACCTGGAGAGTATTATGCTAAGCAAAGTAAGCCCTTAGAGAAAGACAAATGCCATCTGACTTAACTTTTCTTTTGTTCATGTCTTTACTCAAATTTTTCTGTTCCTATGTTTATCTTTTTTCTTATTTTTTTCAAAGTGCTGCTTGTATTTAAAAATAGTAAGCAATCTGTAGATTCACTGCAATCCCTATTAAAATACCAACAGTATATCTCACAGATCTAGAAAAAATATTCCAAAAACTTATATGAAACAAAAAAGACCCCAAATAGTCACAATAATTTTGAGAAGGAAGAACAAAGTTGAAGGGATCACAATACCAGACATCAAATAATACTACAAAGCCACTGTAATCAAAACAGCCTGGTACTGGCATAAGAACAAGCAGATAGATCAATGGAACAGATCAGAGACCCTAGAAATTGACCCACACCATTACGCTGAATTAATATTTGACAAAGAAGGTGAGAGCATAAAATGGAGGCAAGACAGTCTCTTCAATAAACGGTGTTGGGAAAATTGGACAGATACATACCAAAAAAATGAAACTAGACCACCAACTTACACCATATACAAGAATAAACTCAAAATGGATAAAACACTTAAATGTAAGTCATGAAACCATAAAAATCCTAGAAGAAACCATAGGCAGCGAAACCTCATACATCTCTTCAGAGCAATATGTTTGCAGATACATCTCTTAGGGGAAAGGAAACTAAGCAGGAAATAAACAAATGGGACTACATCAAAATAAAAAGTGTCAGCACAGCAAAAGAAATCATAAAACAAAATGAAAAAGGAGCCCACTTTATGGGAGAACATATTTCGCAATGGTATATCTGATAAAGGGTTAATATCCAAAATATATAAGGAACTCATACAACTTAACAAAATGAAGACAAACTATCCAATTAAAAAATGGAAAAGGACCTAAATAGATACTTCTCCAAAGTGGACATACAGTGGTATACTGCTGGTGGTAATGCAGACTGGTGCAGCCATTATAGAAAACAGTATTGAGTTTCCTCAAAAAATAAAAAAATGGAACTTCCATTTGACCGAGTGATCCTCGTTCTAGGAAGATATCCTAAGAAACCCAAAACATCAATCAGAAAGAATGTATGCACCCCTATGTTCATCTATGTATATAAACATAGATGTATAGAACAGAGGGAAAGCAGGGATGAATGGATGGGTGGGAAGAGATCAAAAAAAGAATTTGTATTTAAAAATAGTAAGCACAGGGGGACGCTTGGGTGGATGGGAGGCAGATGCGGGGGGAGATCAACTAAAGGACTTGTATGCATGCATATGAACATAACCAATGAATGAAAGACACTGGGGCGGGGAGGGGGGGGAAGCTGGGGATATGTGCTGGGGGGTGGGGGAGGCTGGGGGGACGATAAGGGGGAGGGGGAAAGGAAAACATGTACTACTATTATACTGCAAAAAATCAATAAAAAATAATGAAAAAAAATATCTCAGAGGGTCAGTAACTTAAATACAAAACTCTACTGACCCTCTGAGATATTTTTAAGATATATGTATATTTAACATATATATATATGTATGTATATATTTAAGATATATATATATATATATATATTTAAGATATATATATATATATATTATAATTGCAATCAAATCTTGAGATACACTTTTTCACTGAACGATTGACTTTGAATATCATTAATATTGACTTATTGTGGCCGAGACCAGTTTGGCTCAGTGGATAGAGCGTTGGACTGCAGACTGAATGGTCCCAGGTTCGATTCCGGTCAAGGGCATGTACATTGGCTGAGGGCACATCCCCAGTAGGGGGCATGCAAGAGGTAGCTGATCGGTGTTTCTCATGGATGTTTCTGACTTTCTATCCTTCTCCCTTCCGCTCTGTAAAAAAATCAATAAAATATATTTTAAAAAAATAAAAAATAAAAATAAAAATAGCAAGCAATCTGTAGATTCATAAATCCATGATCACCGACAATAGCGTGGTGAAGGCCTAAGGCTAAAAGGGGTCAATAGGCGAAAACAGGGGAATATATGTAATATTTTTAACAATGAAGATTAACAAAATATTTTCTCTTATTTGCCATTTGCCTTATGATTTCATTAGTTTATTTTTGTCATATATATTAGTAGACCTTTCTGATTTCTATGTGGTACAATCTATCCATGGTTTTTCCTCTTTGGTTGCATGTTTAGTATATCTTTACAATCCCTAGATCAGAGAATGCTTACTTCTCTCTCTCTCTCTCTCTCTCTCTCTCTCTCTCTCTCTCTCTCTCTTCAGGCTCTCTTAGATTTCATTTTTTTACATGTAACTCTTCAATCCATCTGGAAATTATTTTGCTTTAAAGCATGAGGTAGAGATCTAACTTAATTTTTTATAGGAATATCTCTTTATATCACTTCGAAGGATGTGGCTTTTTATTTGGAAAGTGATGGGGGAGTCCCTGAAGAAAGCCCAGAGGGAGAGGCATGTGATCAGGTTCCCTCTGCGGAGGGCTCTGAGCCCTGTGGCACCTGGATGTGTGCAGATGTGTTGGGCAGTGGGCCTTCCTGCCTCTCCCATCACACTGGGGGTAGATTTCTGCACCTTCCCAGAGGGCTGGCTGTGCCTTTCAATGATTAAAGCGGTATCTGCAGACACGTGTTCAAGAACGCATCAGAGAAACCTATCATGAATTTGCTACAATTCAGCACTTGCCAGAAGCTGGCTGGAGACATTTGATGTGTGTACAAGACCATTGAGGGCTCATGTTAAACATCAAATTCATATGCATTCTTTGAGCTCAAGCCCAGTATTGAGTTAGTTTTTCAGAAAGCCATGTGTCTGGACCGTATTATTTTAGTCCCCTTTAGAAATGCTTCCACTCTGTTAAGATTTAATGCTGTTTCCCTAGCTTTTATCTAAGGACCATGCAAAAAAACATCCATTTTGAGAACCTTTCTGTATCTTTCATGGAAACACATGGCAACTGGGGCTTTTTTTTTTTGAAGAAAATATTTATATGTGTTTTAAGATTTAAATTTATCTTAAATTCTTCCTAGAATTTATAACCAACAAACATGCAAATTAATTATTAGAGGGCATTTAAGAAAACTTCAGCGAGTTGTTTTTAACATTAGGAAGCTTTCTGTTGGTCAATTTGGCTGCTATACAGAATAGCACAGACTGGGAGATTTAAACAACATCTAATTCTCACAGTTTTAGAGTCTGGGAAGTCTAAGGTCAAGGTGCTGGTAAACTTGGTGTCCAGTGAGAGTCCTCTTCCTGGTTGATAGATGCCTATCTTCTCATTGTATCTGCACCTGGGTGAGAGGAAAATGATCCCTCTCCTGTCTCTTCTAATAAAAGACATTTATGAGGGCTCTACCCTCATGACCTAAACACCCCAAAGGCCCCATCTCCAAATGTCATCATGTGAAGGTTTAGTGTTTCAACAAATGAATTTGGGGTGGGGGAAACAAAACATTTAGTGCATTTTCAGTCCTTTAGGCTCAATCCTATCAAGAATTCCAGAATTATAGTGATCATACCCTGGGTCTGATAAGAAGGCAAGGAAAGGAGTCCTGTCTCAGTGGAGGTCAAAGTTATTTCATTTGACCTCTCTCACTCTTATTGAAGCTTGATCTCACCTTGAATGTTAAGATCCTATATGATCTCAGAACCCTGTACTGTCTCATAATTCCTTGTCCACTTAGTAAGGCCCCTTTTAGGCTCTGAGCTTTGGGACTTCTCTTATCTACTGGTCTCTCTTTAGTG
Source organism: Antrozous pallidus (assembly GCA_027563665.1). Taxonomy (NCBI): domain Eukaryota; kingdom Metazoa; phylum Chordata; class Mammalia; order Chiroptera; family Vespertilionidae; genus Antrozous; species Antrozous pallidus. The sequence continues at coordinate 6,418,238 of CM050526.1, forward strand.
GCTGGCATCATATCTGGCTATACAGTAGCAATTGTTTAAACAAATTTATTGAATCAACAAATGGGGCATAATGTTGAAAATTGGGTGCAGGGGAGTTCAGAGCTGGAACTTTAGACTGGGATGAGAAACAATGATCAAAGACATTTTCTGATTTTCTTGGGATCTATTAAATATTTTTCATCATTTTATGCCTTTATTTCTACAATTTTTTACTTTATTTTATCATTTAATAGAGGTCCAGGGCACAAAATTTGTGCAGGGGGTGTCCCCTCAGCCCAGCCTGTACCCTCTCCAATCTGGGACCCCTCCAGGAATGTCCACTGCCAGCAATCAGACTTCCCTCTCACAATCCATTACCACTGGCTCCTAACCGCTCACCTGCCTACCTGCTTGGTCACCCCTAACCACCTCTGCTGGCTGGCCTGATCACCCCTAACTGCTCTCCCCTGCCATTCTGATAACCCCTAACTGCTCTCTCCTGCTGACCTGATTGCCCCTGACCACCTCTGCCTCAGCCCCTGCCACCATGGCTTTGTCCAGAGGAAGGGTCAGATGACCAGAAGATGTCCAGTTTACCTGGTCTAATTAGAATATTACCCTTTTATTAGTACAGATTTATTCATTCCTTTATTCTTTCCTCATTGTTTTTCAATTCATTCACAAAATAACATTTTTTTTTGTAGTATCTATCTACTCTATTGCAACTACTATAGGAGAAGCTTACCTGAAGAAATCTTCAATACAGGTTTCAGTAGTCAAAGTCTTAAGATACAAATTTGGCTCACTGCCTTTTTTAATATGCCCCTCTGAGCTAAAAATTTAAATTTAAAATTTTAAAATGTGTTTTTAAAATGAATAACATTTTTTGACTTATGATATATAGATGAAATTCAAATGTCAGATGTCTATGAAGAAAGCTCCCTTGGAACACATCTGGCTTATCTGTTCACATGTCTTGTCTAGAGCTACCTTCACAGGATACTGGTTAATCATATGTGTCAACTTGACTGGGCTAATGGGTGCCCATATAGCTGGTAAAACATGACTTCTGAGTGTGCCTGTGAAGGTATCCTGAAGCTAGGTAGCATTCAATTCAACAGATTTGTAAGTAAGATTGCCCTCACCAATGGGGATTGATTGACATTATTCAATTCACTGGTGCCTAGGAGGGACAAAAATGTTAAGGAAGGACAAAGCCTCTTTGTCTTTTGGGCTGGGACATTCATCTTTTCCTGCCTTTGGACATCAGAGCTCCTGATTCCCAGGTCTTTGGGATTGGACTGAATCATGCCACCAGTGTTCCTGGTTCTCTAGTTTACAGATGGCAGACATGGGATTTTTCACTCTCCATAACCCTGTGAGCCAATTGCCATAATAAACCTCCTGTATTGCATATCTCTGTATCTTCTCTTGATTCTGTTTCTTTGGAAATCCCTCCCTGACTAATACACAGGACAAGGCAGAGACTGTGTGGTTTACGAAGCCTACGGTATTGTTCTCTGGCTTTTTATAGGGAATGTTTTCTGACCGCTGCTAAACACAGAAAGTGCACACTGAAAACACAAGGCACATGTCCTAACTCTGAAGCATGAGGGTGTAATGACAGGAATGATAGGTCAAGGTAGGAGCATCTCCAGGCAAGAGGGGCTGTGGGGGTTTGCACATACTAGGTGTCAATAGGCAATGGGGTAGAGGTAAGAGAGTGAGGAAGTTGATGCAGCTTAGGCAAGTAGGTACAAGAGCAAGTTCAAGAAAGTAGCTGAAGCAAGAATGGCCATGGGGTCCTGGAAGGATATAGGCAAATAAAGTTTCCACCAGGACAGGCAGAGGATCAATTTAACTGAGGAGCAAGGAACGTCCACCTACCTCCTACAGCAGAAGCGCCATTCTTTGGGTGCCAGCGGGCAAGGCTTTGCAGCCAGGGAAGGCAGCCAGTGCAAGGCTGCTGCTCCAGTAAAACTGGGCCAGAGCTGGGGGTGGAGAGGGCGGGCCTCCTGGCAAGTTCATTCACTACCAAAACAGAGGGAGGAACTTCTTGGAAAGATATGAAAGCTGGAATTTACAACACAAGGAAATGTATTGAAGCTATTAGCAAGTGCCTCCCCTGACTTCTGTCTTTGGATTGTTAAAGTACTTATCTTTTTGGCATCTGAATTCACTAATGCAAACATGAAATATATGTTGCAGGAAGGAAAAGAATAATGAGGTGACACTGGTTCAGCTCTTGATTTCATACAGCATTGCTTTATATTGCGACACCCTGCAATTTGTTAGGAAAAGGCTCTCTGTAAAGAGACCTGACATGCCTTTGCGATCTGAGAGAGAATAAAATCTCATCAATGCTTTTGAGTGGGTTATTGATTTTTATTCTATTTCTCTCTGGCAGATCAAGAAAACTGAGTTAGGTATGTTAATGGAGCAGCAGTTGGTATGTCAAATACAGGTTCTGCATCAATGACCTGGAGAAACTGTTGAGATGTGTCTGAATATACCTTTAAAATAAGAGGGAACTGGACTAACAGCCTCAGTTTCAGAAGGGAGGGAATTTAGGCCACTGTGTCATTTTTATCTGTAAGTGGTTTTATTCTGATTAAATATTCAAAAAAGTACAGCTTTTTGTAGAATATAGATTCTTCCAGAGGCATCTTTGATGTGTGACTTTAACAAAGTGATGCTACCTCGTCTAGTATTTAGAAGTCATGTAAAAGCAGAGAATGAGATGGAGACATTGGTATTCTAATAGGAAAAACAACAAAGAGAGAAAACAAAGACAAATTTATTCTAAACAGCCTGGTCAATCCTGCCCCTTTACTGTTGTAATCACCAAAGGACAAGCAAGAAGAGAATCACAGGGAAGAAGCCAGGACTTGTCCATTTTAGAGCATGTGCTTCCCACCTTCCCTCCACCACCAGTGCTGCCTGTGGAAATCGTGTTCTTCCACAGGATTTTGAGGAAAGCATTCCGCAGGGGAGATTGTGGTGCAGCAAGATTTATTTAGGTGGAAATGGAAGGCTGCCTCTGGGTTTTCATTTCCCATCTCTGTCTGTCAAGCCATGAAACAATTCCAACCTTGTCTTCATGAAGGCCAAAGCAAAGGCCAAGGCCCACAGATTCTGTTTCATATTAAAGCTTAGTCCTTTGGAGCCAGTGTGGTCTGCCCTCGATACCAGGAGGCTACTAGACCTCATGGTAGTGTATGTTCCTGGATGAGAGAGTGCTTTTTTGTTCCCCTGCGATTATGTTATCTCTGCCTTGGGAAGGGCTAGGAGCCTTTTTAAACTAACCAATCAACTTCCCTAGCTCTCACTGGCTTCTGTTGGGTCCACCCTTGACCAATGATCCTTGTCCCAGGTTAGATAGACAGGTCTCTATGGTCAGGCACTGCCCCCTGTGCCATTTGACTTCTGTTGCGCATGTGCCTGCTCCCCACAATCCAGTACCAGAGAGGGGATTGGAGGGGTGCTAGTCATAGTGGGGCAGTGCTATGATCCTCGGAGTCTATGAAGCTACAGTTTGCAGGTGAAGCTCCAGTTTGCAGGTGAAGCAAACAGGCTCAATGTCAGAAAGCTCCTCAGCCCATCAGGCTCAACAATGGTGGATTCCCTTTGCTTCCTTCCTGTATTAGTGTCTGGCTACCTACCTATGCTAATCCCAGGACATTGGGCAAAGAAGCCCTGTGCTCCAGAGGCTGTGCCGTCACAGTTACAGGCATCCAGAAGGCAGCTTGCATCTTAGAACTTGAACTTTGTTTCTACAACGTGGTCTGATCACAGCTGTGATCCACCACTTACTGTCTACAGGTAATTTACCTCACTCTAAGCCTCTGGTCTACTGGTTCCCCACTGAGTCTGTTCAAAGCTCTTTATCTGGGTTTACTGGTACTTCCCTCTTTCCTTCTGCTGCTGATTACAAAGCACCAGCCTCAGCCAGGTGTTGGGCCTCTTTGAAGTTTCCCTCTGTCATCAGCAGCTGTTCCTTGTGAGGCTTCCCCCTTCCTTTGACGCAGCAGGGGCCCTTGGTGCCCTGGGGTGGCACACTGGATGGCAGTGTGCAGGTAGGATGGATGCTCCACACAGATGCGGCTTCACGTCTGGCAAATAGCACAGCATGTTGCCTTGATGCATTTGATCAATGACCAGCGACTTTCTGGGGCAGGTCCAGCCAACCTTTTAGGTACTGCCTGCCCCTCACTCTGGGCCCAGGGACAATTCTAAGTTCCTCCCACACCACAGAAACTCCAGGCTTGACATAGAGTCTCTTATTTAAATATGCCATCTACCTTTTTATTTTTTTTCTGGTACCCAGGTTGCCACTTTCAAATAAGAGCTGGGAGGCAGCACATCGACCTTCCCATCCTTCACTCCCAACCCCTCCAAATGCGTGGGCTTTCCCTTCATCTCCTGCCTCCTCCTGATTTTTCTCACTCTCCATCTTGCTTATCACTCTTTTCTTCTTATTTTTTTTTCATTCTTTCAAATTAATGTTCTTTTTGGGATTATTGGTTCTCATCTGTTCTCTAGTGAGAGACTTTGCGGGGGACTTTCTTCTGATATGTTAATAAATTGACTTTTGGGGAGAAGAATAAATTAAATGACACCTCGCTTCCATCTTGACATGGACTTACAACTTAGGATGCACACTGTTTCTGAAGGACCCTCCACAGCGCCGTCCCAGGGACAGCACGGTGGCTGCTCAGGTGCTCTGCAGGGCACACCTAGAGACCAAAATCCGTCTTTCTTATCCTGACCTCTTCCAACCTCTGTTCTTCATGTATTTTTCTCTGCCTCTGGATGAAGCCTTAGGAATTTCCAGAACTTTTTTGGCCATTTCTTTCTGGGTAGTAATACTAACACATCCCAGGTCAGTCTGCGCTCCTAATCAATTTGAAATCTATCTCCTCACTCTGTTTGCTATGTCTTGGCTAGAAAGTCTGAGAGGAGACGTCCAGCATCTTCCCCCTTTCTCTCACAACCTCCTCTCCATTCAGCTGCTGTAGTGCTCGTGGTGAGCTGAGAGGAGGGTGAAGTCCCGTGGAAGTGGTACTATTTCACTTGGCGCTGGTCCGCTCTACCTGTGTCACAGCGAGCACTTTGGCATCTTTCGCTTTTTTGAAGGGGACTCCTTTAAAGACCACCCCCCCCTCTGCTGCTGAGGTCTGCTACCAACAGTTCCCTCAATTCAGTGATACCGCATTTACCAGTTGGTTCTGCCTCCTGGCTTTTGGTGGTCCGTTTCTCTATTGGAATCACCTTGCTCCTCCAGGTTTCTTGGATGGGGTCCAGTTGAAAATCATTCATGGTTGGCTCACTTCCAGAAGGAACTCAAGTGACCCGAATCAACATGTGTACCTCCTTACCCCAAACTCTGAAGCTGCAGGCCACTCATGCAGCGCTCATTGATCTTCTGCCCTCACCAGGGTCCTTCTCATTAATCTTTCCGCAGGCATGTGTCCCCAGATTCTATGGGAATAGTCAGGTCTCTGACTATCCTTCAGAAGTTCCAACATTGCTTAAGGGAAGGAAAGAACATTCTATTCATCTCCCCCAGGGGTAACAGGAAAAATAACTACATTGCCTTTTATAATGAGAAGATCTTTATACTATAATCTTTCTCATTAACAAATATTTGAGCCTCCTATTACTAACCTTGGAGTGGGTAATGGGATCACACAGGCATAATAATTTGGGGTCATCTCTTTCCCAAGTCTTGTGTAAGTAGTCTAGCCCTTCCCTGTGCAATGGGAAGAGAGGTGGTGCTTCACCTTTTGTCTTGCCTCAAAGGTCTCTGGATTTCAAGTCTCCCTTGTTACCAAGTGATAGTCAGCCCATTGACATACCCTCACACTGCCTTTCTTTCTGCCCCTGCCTCACTGCCTCCCTTCCTCACTCCTGTCCCAGGTGTTGTATTGCCTCCTTAAGGGGAGGACCTAAGCCTTTGCTTTGGGCTCTGCTTTCTGGGGAAACAGGCAAATGTAACTGGTAAGTGGGAAACTCTGATAGATGCTATGGAGGACACAAAAGGAAAAAGGAAACATAGTTTCCCTAACTTGTCTTGTATTTGGAAGTGCTTATGAGGTAACTACAGTTGTGAGGAGGCAGTTTGAAACAGTGGTTGGAAAGTGCCTCTGTAGGCTAGTCTTGGGCATCGATGTTCTTCCTTCCACTATTTTCCTCCACAGAGTTACCACTACTTAAAAAAATATATATTTTTATTGATTTCAGAGAGGAAGAGAGAGGGAGAGAAAGATAGAAACATCAATGATGAGGAAGAATCGATGATTGACTGCATCCTGCATGTCACGCCACTGGGGGTCAAGCCCATAACCCCAGCATGTGCCCTTGACTGGAATCAGTCCTCAGCTAATGCTCTATCCATGGAGCCAAACCAGCCAGGGAACTACTACTTTTTGTTTGTTGATTTGAGTTATATCAGAAGTTGATAAAATGAGGGCTCATCTTAGGACAAGTCAAAAGTCTGCATTGGAAAGGGCACCTCCATTCTTTAATCTCTGTACTTAGCACCCAGCACACAGAGAGCTAACAAGTACATTAGCTGTAGAGAAAAGCCATTGTAGATGAATTTTTCTCTGCTTTTTGGTTTTTGTCTTTCTAGGCCAATAAGGGTAGCTGAGTACCTGGCTCTTTTCTCTCACCCACAAATTCTCAAACACAAAGACACACAGCTATCCACATTCTTGGATACATTTTCTTATTAAAAGTAGCTAAAACTCTCTGGGGAAATTAACTGTTGTTATAAAGAAAAAAAACACACACTGCTATTGGCCTTGGCCTGGAGATAAGCATCAGCCATAGGAGATTTGAATCGTGCTCAGAGGAGCGCACTTCCCCCTGAGAGTAGTAAAACACTGGCAGCTCTGGCTTCTTGCCCAGAGGCGCTGTCTCCCATGCCTTGTGTTGCGATTATACTCAGAGATTTTTTATGTCTATTCTCAACAGTGGACATAATGTTTTGATTAAGTCCAAACAAGAAGGCGGAATGATTATCTAAGGAATTTGACTATCTCCGGTACTACAGTGGGATATGTTGACCTTCACAAAGGTTCTATCATCCCTTGATTTGTTTCATCGGCATCTAATTAGTGATGAGTGCTGATCCAAGTTGTGTCAGGCGGAGAGAATCACTTTAGCTTCAAGAGCATAATTTAACAGTGAAGAGTTAGCAGGTCTCTGACTCACAGATTCTGTGATTCTCTCAAGGTGTATCTGGAGAAGAAGCAGAAACAGATGAAAAAAATAGTAGCAGGAACGTCAGAGAGCATATGGGACTAGTCAGAAGGAACGGGAAAAAGTACTTGCTCTGCCACGACTGGTAAACTGACTTTAGGTACATGATCTTCAACTTTTTGGCACCTAATTTTATGTATCTGAAAATTGAGATGACTGAGCTTGACCCGCGGTTAGATATTGAAGTGCCTACAGGGCAAGTAGGTAACTTGCATGGATGGGTGTCCAGAGTGGTTATAATGTGAACAGTGTGAGTATGGTGTGGAGAATTCTGAGCAGCAAACATGTTCCCCCCTGTCCCATTCTAAAGAGAGCAGTTGATACTGCTTTAACCTGATGCCATGAAGGCATACAGATTCAGTGATAGCAGATGTTTCTATTTTTATAGAGAAATCACAAATGTAGAGTTTTGATGTGAAACTTCCCAATTTTAAAAAGGCAGCTTAATTTACTTAAAACCAATTACTTAATTTACTCATTAGCCAATCAAAACTTGCCTTTAAGTTATGTCTAATTTTTGGATCCTCACTTTGTCAATCAATATTTTCGAAGTGTGTTCTTAGAACAGATGCTAATAGATGTAAAAAGGGCCTGTGGTCAAATGCCTTTTGGAAACTTGAGATTAAACAAAATTAAAGATTTTTTTTACTGTAGGGTTTCTCAGAACCTTTGTATTATAAGGCATGACTGGCCTCTGTGGTTCAGTGGTTGAGCAACCTAAGAAACAGGAGGCCACAGTTCGATCCACAGTAGGGGAGTATTCCCAAGTTGTGGGCTCAATCCTCAGACGGGGCAGCCTATCAATGATTCACTTTCATTATTGATGTTTCTATCTCTTTCTTCCTCTCCCTTTCTCTCTGAAATCAATACAAATATTTTTTTAAAATATCATAAGGCAGCACTGTCCAATATGGAAGCCACTAAACACATGTGGCTTTGAGCTCCCAAAATATGGCTCATATGTACTGAAATGTACTATACATATAAAACACACATCAGATTCCTAAGTTTTAGTATTAAAAAAGAATTTAAAATATTTCATCAATAATGTTTACATTTATTGCATGTTGGAATATTAATACTTATTATATATTGGGTTAAATGAAATATATTATTAAATTTAAGCAAATTAATTTTTTTAAATGTGACTCCTTGAAAATTTTAAATTACAATTTAACTTGCATTATAATTCTGGTAGACATTGCTAGTCTAATGTATCTGGTGATCACCTAAGAAGTGGACAGAGTATGAATATTTTCAAAATTTATTTGGCTTCATATTCTTTATTTTTATTGTTGTTGTTAATCCTCACCCAACAATATTTTCCCCATTGATTTCTAGAGAGGGAGGGAAGAAGAGAGAGGGGGAGATAGAGAGAAGGGGGGGGAGAGAGAGAGAGAGAGAGAGAGAGAGAGAGAGAGAGAGAGATCAAAGTGAGAGAGATATATCAATTGGTTGCCTTTTGCACCCACCCCAACCGGGGTTGGGGATCAAACCTGCAACCCAGGCACATTGACCTCGGGCAGGGATTGAAACAGAGACCCTTCAGTGCATGGGCTGATACTTTAACCACAGTGCTCTGGGCTGGACTTCAGATTCGTTTTACATAGGGGGCAACTCATAAAATTAGTGTTTCATAGCATTCTTCAATAAAGGGATTCATCTCTGATGCATAATTTTGTGATATTCTGAGAAGTGGAGGAGTATCATTATCATGATCCCAGATTTCCCCTTTGTCTTTGATTTTGGTCAGTGGCCCCATGGCCAGTTCTCAGTGAGATGGCAACTCTTGGTCCTTCAGCATAGTTCTTGGCCAGAGTTTTGTCCTCACCTAGTCAACCTTTCTTATCTATTCCTTCTTCCTTATATTTTTAAAAAAAATTATGAAACTTATTGATGAATCATTGACATTCTATAAAATGTATCTAGTTTCATGAGGTTTGACCAATGAATACACCTGAATGACCATCACTACAATCAAGACAGAATATTTTCATCATCCTAAAATGTCCTCTCTTTTTAAAAGAAAATATGTATTTTCTTGATTTCAGAAATGAAGGGAGAGCGAGAGAGAGATAGAAACATCAATGATGAGAGAGAATCATTGATCGGCTGCCTCCTGCATGCCCCCGACTGGGGATTGAACCTGAAACCCAGGTATGTGCCCTTTACTGGACCCTTCAGTCCATAGGCAGATGCTCTATGCACGGGCCACACCATATAGGCCCTAAAATGTTCTCTTGAGTCACTTTTTCAGCCATCCTTATCTCTCAACACCCAGTTTATGCAACCACCAATCTGCTTTCTCATCTTGTTCTTTTGATCTCTTTCCCCTATCTCTGTCTCTGTCTCCTTTCCTCCAATCATTTGGATCTAATCCAGTTGTCCTATCTCTCTAGAATCCTCTCTAACCTGTCTTTTCACCTTCATCTTTGATCTGTGCTTCTTTCAACCACTGTATTAGCTCACCAGTCTAGCTTCCTGGAGTCCTGCCTGCCATGTGTCTGTCTAATCATAATCTCTATTGAGTTAGACCCAATTCCTTCCCAAGGGGACACAACTTTCCTTCCAAAGGAGAGAAACCAGATAGTGTGCCACATCGAATATGACAAAATGGTATTTCTAGAAACTAGAATCCTAACTATAGTGTAACCCTGGTTAAATGCCTTGTTCCATTTCCACTGAATAATTATGATAGGTGAGCTAGTTTATAGCATAAATGAAAGTGGCAGAGGGATGTATCAGGGCAATAAAAAGTGAACAGGGCAAGAAGAAGCTGAGAAAATGGGACAATATTTCTCAATATGGCCACACATTAAAATATCCCTTTGGAGCTTTGGAAATGTAATAGATATTCAGGCTAAGCTTCAGAGATTCTAATTTCACTGCTCTATATTAAAAAAAAAAAATCCCCAACTGATTTTAATAGACAGCCAGTCTTAAAATCCATGAACATAGTAAATTGACCTAATTCATATCTTTATGAATTATCTACAGAGATTATCCTGGATATAAAACTTTGGCCAGAAATTGACTTGTAAGCCCTGAAGCTCCATGTGCGGACAGTTGGTCGGACAACAGCCATTATTGTGATGGGATTTAGCAGTGAGGTTAGCCAGAAATAAGACCAGGAAAAAGTTTTTCCAATGGCTTCTATACACTGGTACTGCCTCCAAACTGATCCTGACATAGAAGTCATCTTCCTACTCACTGCCAACACCCACAGGCCCAACAATGAGGATATAATTTGCCTCAGAATATTATGGGATGACGGACAAGCGTGCCACACATAAAGTTATTGATAGGAAAGGATAGTACACTTACAGAGAACCTGAGGTGGGTCAGGATGGCTGCAGTGGGTTGTATATACAAGAGACAGGAGACCAGGTTATGCAGGAAAGCAGCTGGGCAATGATCTTGTGTGCCATGCAAGTAGATTCACATTTGATCCTGGAGAGCTAAGGAGAACATTTCAACCTGTGCACTGTGAGTCATAACCCTGGCCCTTCCTCCAAGGGTGTGATATGATGGCTAGTAAGCTTGCTCTGACAGCAACATGGGATTGGGTGCAGGGGAGGTGAGATGGGTCCCGAGGTGCTACCTAGAAGGTTGTTGGCATGGTCCACTGCTTTTTCTGGATATGAGCATTCATTTTCCTGTTCCAAGGCTGCAGTGGAAGAAGCCCTGGTTCTTTCCAGTCCCCAGAGCTGTCCCCAGCATCGGTATCAGGCCAGGGATCTGGTGGAAGGCTGGGATGTGCGTTGGGCTGGATGAGGCAGTGTAGTGCCACTGAGGATTTGGAGCTGTGGGTTTTCTGGGTGGCGATGCAATAATCCTTGGACAGAGTGTGCATTTTGGGACTCTATTCAGATCTTTTAGAATCCAAGGCCAGCTTATGCAGTGAGGACTGCTTCCCATAGTAGCATCCCATCAGCAGCAGCAAATGAATTCTGATGATGCTGCCATTGCAATGGCAATCTTTATATTTCTCTTGGCAAATTACTTTTAAGACTAATTTGAATCATGAAAGGAGTCAGTCAGACATTCGTAGATTGACTTGGATTTATCATGGTAGTGACCATCTTCATTATAGAGAAACATCTCATTTTTATGATCCTAAATGTTGTATGAGCACTGACTTGACTCACCTTCCTTTGCTCCAAGTCTCTGTTTCCTATTGACTGTTTCCAAATCTCAAATGTTAAGATCTGTCACAGGATTTGGGAAAGTTGCAAAGGGGCTATTTTCAATACTTGCTTCTGTAAGTTCTGGAACATTTGGTAAAAATGTATTCATTGCCTGTTGGTAGCACCTTATTATATAAAATTGCCCTGGGCCCAGATCGGGCCTCTAAGACATCTCAGTGAAAATGGTTTCTCCGCATGAGCTGAGGCTCCTCTCAGATCCTGGCTCTTCCTCTGGCTGGTTTGTCTGGAAGGGAGCTAGCTCCTCCATAGTTGGCCTTCTCCTCCCAGAGACTGTCTGGCTTAGGTAGTGATACAGCCATTTTCTCTACTCCTTCCCTCTAGACCAGAAGCCTTTCATAGGGTGCAAGGAATCCTCCTCCCCATTTCTTTGAAGGCAGTTCCTTGTTTCCTGTGAGAAGCCTGTATGTGCAGGACTACAAATATTGCTTCATCCTTGATGCTCTATTGCTACAAAGGAGGCTGCCCAGCCATTATTTATCACTCTAGTTTACATGCACTCACAAGTGAATTGCACTAAACCTGCACTGGGTCCATGGATGTTCAGGTTCTAGGATGTGCTGGCCCCTTTCCCAGCTCAGAAAGCTGCTCTGGCCAGGATGTGGGATACACCCAGTTACAGGCCCTCAGAGGGACTCAGAGGGACTTTGACATTACCTCTGCAGCTCTCTCTGGACCATTTATTAAAGGCTTCCAGAACTCTCTGAACTTACCACTTGGCTAAAGTCTTTGGACGCTGACTCTGCAGGGCCACACAACTGACCATTGGTTCCCCATTTACATTTGCCTGTACTTCTGTGTGTACCTTGTGCCAAACTTCTGTTTGCTTCCATGTCTGCTCTGCTCTACTTCCCTAAAGATTTTGTGATTCCTCCCCATTTCTTATCTGATCCCACATTGCATTCCCATGTTGGGTGCTTTGGAACAATTATCACTCAACTTTTCCTTTAAGCAATGAAATATTCCTTATTAAAAATAAGTTGTCTTTAGATGTCCAACATGTAAATGGATACAGGTATAAAGGCTTGTATGATCCCCAACCCATTCAAAGTCACCATTTAAAAATTATATATTTTATTGATTTTTCACAGAGAGTAAGGAAGAGGTATAGAAAGTCAGAAACATTGATGAGAAAGATCGATCAGCTGCCTCTTGCACAACCCCTACTGGGGATGTACCCATAACCAAAGTCTATGCCCTTGATCAGAATCAAACCTGGGACCTTTGGCTCTATCGACCGGTCTCGGCTGAATCACCATTTTTAATCACATGTTAAAAATGCTCAGGATGCTTCTTTGAGTTTCTTGGTTACTCCCCAGATTCAGAATTAGAAGATTTGGGGTTCAGTCCAGGAATTTGCATTTCAAGTACCTATGGTGATTCTAATGTGTGATTTTAATCAATTAAAAAAATCTAGTGATATAATTCAGTAAGTCCAAGACCACATTTTGAGAGATACTCTCATATGGCCTTAAAAAGTTATAGTTTTAAAAAATACTATTTCAGAACATGGCTGGTTGAGGAACATATGGTCACTGTTTTGAGAGAACCTAGAAAGGAATAAAAGACTTTGTGAGAGGGAAGGGTGGGCAGGTAACAGGTAAGTAGATGGAGTGTGCCACTTTCTTACTGAGATGCTTCTTACACAACTAGAAAGTCTGGGTTATTCTGCTTTGACTCAATCATTTGGTACTTTCTCCAACCTAAGAGATGGAGAAGGCTCCTCGGAGAGAATTCACTGTGGGGACAGAGTTTGACATGAGCACAAAGCCTCAGTAGGAGGGAAGATGGTATGATGCCAGAGTCTACCACAATGCCTCATATACAATAAGCATTAAATAAATATCTCTTTTAAATGGATAAATGAATAAATACATTAATGAATGAGTGAATGAGTTCTATTGTATTCACTGGGCCCACGGCTTCCCACTACTCCAGCTCCTCAGCCTCACTTGTATCCCTGTCCAATCTTAGGGAGGAAGAGGGATGTAAATAAAATCTGAAAGATACTTCCACCAAAAATTGTAAGACACTGGGGTGCAATGGCATTACTTAGTACATTTATGTAATGAATAGGGTGAGAAGCATTCTCCCTTCTTGGCCTGGGAATACAGACCTGCTTTGATTTCCAAATGGCTAGCAATCCTTTGAGTGTTAAGGACCTAACTCACATGCACAAGCAGATGCAATGCTGGGTGGTGAGATGAAAGCAGTGTGGTCCACCAACAGCTGTCTAGCCAGTGGATGAAGCACATAGTAGCAAGGAGCCCTCGTGGTCCATCACAGATAGTGGGAGACTTAGCTGTGAATTTCACCAAAGAGATCTTCCAGAGCAGAAGAGAAAGGAATGGCAGTTACCACATGGTAGATGAGGTGACATTTATGTGAGTTATTTCTGGACATTCTCTATAATAAATGGAGAAGTTTGGGCAGAAAGCTAAGCAGTGCTTCTGTAACTTGAGTGTACACCTGGGGATTTTGCTGAAATGCAGACATTAGTGCTGCAGATCTGGGGTGGGGACTGAGCACCATTTTTTTCCCTTTTACTGATTAAGATATTACATATATGTCCTTATTCCCCCATTACCTCCCATCTCCTTTCATGTCCCCATCTCCCTGTTGTCTGTGTCCATTTATTAGGTTTATATGCATGCATATAAGTCCTTTGGTTGATCTCTCCCCTTTCCCCCCTCCCTTCCCTGAGGTTTGGCATTCTGATTGATGTTTCTCTGTCTATGGATCTATTTTTGTTCATCAGTTTATGTTGTTCATTATATTCCACAAATGAGTGAGATCATGTGATATTTATCTTTCTCTGCCTGGTTTATTTCACTTAGGATAATGCTCTTCAACTCCATCCATGTTGCTGCAAGTGATAAGAACTCCCTTTTTTTTTTTTAACAGTGTAGTATTCCATTATGTAGATGGACCACAGTTTTTTAATCCACTCATCTGCTGATGGGCACTTAGGCTGTTTCCAAATCTTGGCTATGGTGAATTGTGCTGCTATGAAAATAGGGGTGCATATATCCTTTCCGATTCGTGTTTCCAGTTTCTTAGGATATATTCTTAGAAGTGGGATCACTAGGTCAAATGGGAGTTCCATTTGTAGTTTTTTGAGGAAACTCCATACTGTTCTCCACAGTGGCTGCAGCAGTCTGCATTCCCACCAGCAGTGCACAATTGTTCCTTCTTCTCTGCATCCTCACCAGCACTTGTCATTTGTTGATTTGTTGCTAATAGCCTTTCTGACAGGTGTGAGATGGTACCACATTGTTGTTTTGATTTGCATCTCTCTGATGATTAGTGACTTTGAGCAGGTTTTCATATGTCTCTTGGCCTTCCTTCTGTCTTCTTTCGAAAAGTGTCTATTTAGATCAGTGGCCCATTTTTTTGATTGGGTTGTTTATCTTATTTTTGTTAAACTGCATGAGTTCCCTCTAAATGTTGGAGATTAAACCTTTATTGTTGGTATCATTGGCAAATATGTTCTCCCATGCAGTGGACTTTCTTGTGGTTTTATTGATGGTCTCCTTTGCTGTGCAAAAGCTTTTTATTTTGATGTAGTCCCATTTGTTTATTTTCTCTTTAGTTTCCATTGCCCTAGGAGCAGTATCAGTAAAGAAATTGCTTCAGCATATGTTAGAGATTTTTCTGCCTTTGGATTCCTATAGTATTTTTATGGTTTCCCATGATGTGTTTAAGTACTTAATCTGTTTTGAGTTTATTTTTGTATATGGTGTTTCTTTTTTTGCATGTATCTGTCCAATTTTCCCAACACCGTTTATTGAAGAGACTGTCTTGACTCCATTGTATGTTCATGCCTTCTTTGTCAAATATTAATTGAGCATAGTGATTTGAGTTGATTTCTGGGTCATTCTATTCTACTCTACTCTACTCTACTCTACTCTACTCTACTCTACTCTACTCTACTCTATTCTATTCTATTCTATTCTATTCTATTCTATTCTATTCTATTCTATACTATTCTTGATCTATATGTCTGTTCTTGTGCCAGTACCAGGAAGTTTTGAGAACAGTGGTTTTGTAATACAGCTTGAAATCTGGTATTGAGATCCTGGCTACTTTGTTCTTCTTTCTCAGAATTGCTGTGGCTATTCTGGGTCTTTTTTTATTCCAGATGAACTTTTGGGGAGATCTTTCTAGGCCTGTGAAATATGCCGTTCGCATTTTAATAGGGAGTGCGTTGAATCTATAGATTGGTTTAGGTAGTATGGACATTTTAATGACGTTGATTCTCCCAATCCATGAACATGGTATGTTCTTCAATCTGTTCACATCTTCCTCTATTTCTTTTTTCAGTGTCCTGTAGTTTTCTGTGTATAGGTCTTTGACCTCCTTGGTTAAGTCAATTCTGAGATATCTTTTGTTGTTATTGTTGTTGTTGTTGTGATGGTAAATGGGATTGCTTTTATAGTCTTTCTTTCTGTAAGTTCATTATTGGTTTATAGAAATGCCATAGATTTCTTGGTGATCACCATTTCTAAGGAGCTCTCAGATGATGCTAGTGCTGCTGGTCTACTTTGAGTAATAAGGACCTAACGAAATTATAATTTAAAGTGATGATAAGAGTCAATGAAATAAAGGTTCTTATTACAATAGGGCACCAAGAATATACCCACATCAGTATTGTTTTGGTGAAGCCAGGAGAATTTACCAAAACAGGCATCATATTCTACTAAAGACACTGATGGAGAGAACTTAATCTAAGGAAGTATTTGGGGATGGTTTTCTGATGATTGTAGCAGAACCAGTATATGTAAGTGCTCTTCATAGGAGAGAATACAAATTGTAAAAAGGAAAAAAATAAGGAGCACTTAGTCGTCCTTCTCACCCATTTTCCTTCTATTTCTCTGAGTCAGCAATGTCAGCCTAGAGAGCTGGGCACAGGTGCTCCTTGTGGTGAGAGTTTGGAGCCCAGGCAGTGGCTGTTTGTTGCGAAAGGAAATGGTAAGTGTGTGTGTAGTTGAGTAGATGATCTCTAAGGATCATGCTCACTACAACTCATTGATTTCCCTGAGTCTTACTGAACAACTGGAAATCTAAATTGATACTATTTGATGAAATATTTTATATTGAAAGAGAAAGTTATTTTTTGTTGTTGTTTAAAGAACAAGTAAATTGCCCTAACCAGTTTGGCTCAGTGGATAGAGCGTTGGTCTGTGGACTGAAGGGTCCCAGGTTTGATTCTGGTCAAGGTTTCCGGCACATGCCCAGTAGTGGGTGTGCAAGAGGCAGCTGATCAATGTTTTTCTGTCATCGATGTTTCTAACCATTTCTCTCCTTCCTCTCTGTGAGAATATCAATAAAATGTATTTAAAAATAATAATAAAAAATAAAGAACAAGTAAATTGGACAATGCTTTGCAAATATTTTTGACTGAATTAAATAAATATAAGTGTTTTCTATAATAAATATTGTTATTACAAAATTGCCCAAATTTATAAATATACAATGATATTTTATTACCTCAAAAAATAAAAGATGAACAGTGTAGGGTGAAGATAATCTATTATCTACCTAATGATCTGTCTATCATCTATCTGTCTTTCTACCTCACATTTTACTTTCCAATTTTCCCTAAGTGAAAGATCAGTTGATACCTGCAATGAAATATTTCACCTTCATGAAATCTCACCTTCTTTTCCTAAAACAGTGGGTGAGATAAAGTATCATCACCTACTTAAATATGTTCCATTTCTAATGGGGTGTTTAAATTGCTAAAAATTATTGGTTGCTATCTAATGAAAGGTGTGGAAAAATAAGTTCCAGAGTTTGAGATCCTGGACTTACTGTGTCTCAGAGTTAAAGTGATTATAAGATCACTGCCATCAAAAGTTGCAAGTTTTTTCAAAGAAATAAAAAGGTAAGCTACTTCTTATTCATCAAAGAGAGGATTTAAGTTTATCCATTGACATGCCAATCTGGATAATGAAAAAAATCTTAAAATGTCCCACCATATGAAAACAATAAAATTAGGCATGACACCAACATCCTTACTAAAAACAAGGTAGATGCAATGTTATTCATATGTTGTAAATATGAAGTGATTTATTCTTGATACAGTACTGATGAGGTCAGATTGAAGAAGGTCAAGAGGGCTGGTAAGTGAAGGAAATCAGGAATCCTAAGTCCTATGAACACCTCTCTCCTGGAGGGGTGAGGGGAGGAGGTAGAAGCAGGGCACTAGACAGGTAAAAACCTCTTGAAATCTCATGTCCCTCCAGACCAACCTTCTGGGCATGCTGGGGACTCTACCAACCAACGTGCAGAGGGGAGGCAGGGATGACACCAGAACAAAGAAAAGGGCAGACCTAAGGTAGCCCTGCAGGAGCCACAGGCCCACGGGTGTCAGGGCAGAGGTTCTTCTCTGATTTCATGGGAGACAGCCCTGGAAAGTAAGCAGAGAGATCATGGGAGACAGCACTGGAAAGTAAGCAGAGGAAATTAGAGGCAATTTTATCCAAAAGCCGAGGGTTCAAGAGGGGCTGCAATAAGCTTCTGAGTGTGGTGACGGTGTGAAGGTGTCTTCTCACCATAGGGGCAGGATTACTTCTCAATGCAATTAAAAATAAACTGAGACACACTAGTCTGGGCAGAGAACTGCACTAAAAAGCAAGAAACCACCTGCAGAGAGGAGTTCTCCTGGTTTCATGCCCTGCCCACTGTTGCCAGGGTGTTGGACCATTGAACTGGCTCAAGATTGGACCTCAGATCCCACATCCTGACACTGATGGCATCCAGTGCACAGTGTGAAGAAACCTTACTATAGAAAAAACGCTTCTTGTGCATCTTTATCACTTAGGTAGAGGAAGTTAAATATACATTGAATGAACTTTATATAGGTTTGACCAAGATATTCTATAACATAAAGTAAAATAAAAAAGGCAGAAGATGGCATTGTTTCTACAATATCACTGCAACAAAGAGAAGAAACTATTCATCAGCACATGCTTTGTAGTCTTAGAACTCAAAGAAACAAAGGTGATGATAGGTAAGAGAAGAGACTGAGATCAAGCATAAATTGAAAATAAATTTGCTAAAAAGATAATTTCAGGTTAGTAAACAGTTTGAATTGAATTAAAAAAAATCTACTTAAAGAATAATTTTTTCTATAAAAAATAAGTTGGGAATGTGGAATATTTCAAAAGCTCTCCCTGAATGCCAAGAAAAGACACCAGAACACTGTTTTTACTTTTGCAATTGGTTGTTAGGAAAATATTGGTTCAAATATGGTGACTTCAATAGACATTAATTCTATTGATTTTCTTCCTATAAATGAGCATGTGTTCACTGTTGAAAATTTAGAGGAGAAAAAAATCTCATTTCCTACTTATATATACATCTAGTCATTTTTGTATGCATAAATAGGGTGGGACAAAAGTAGGTTGACAGTTGTTTGTATGGAAAACAATACAAAAATTATTAAATAATAATACAAGAATAAACTCTGTTTCATGTATTCATGACTGTAAGCCTCCTTTTGCCTCAAACTGTATGCATCTAGATATATAAAAGTGTAAGCAACCAGTCCAACCATTTGACTAGCTGACCAGTAGCTAGTCATGCACTGACCACCAGGGGGCAGATGCTCAATTCAGGAGCTACAGAGCTATATAATGACTTGACAACTATAGTTCTTGAGTGATCCACCTGGAACCAGAGAGGAAAAAGCACAATTCCAGTGTGTGTCACTGAGAACCACCCTCTCGTAATCCAGAACCCCTTGAGGGATGTTGGAGAGCTGGTCTCAGTCTGATCCCTGCAGGCCAGGCTGAGGACCCCACAAGTGCATGAATCCATGCACCAGGCCTCTAACCCATTGGGTCCCCACTTCGGATTTGGCTTCCCACCAGGCCTGCAGCCCATTGCAGAGGTTGTGGGTCTGGCCCTTACAGAAACTTTTCCACTCCTTTAACTAGGACCTACTGGCTGCAGCCCTGTTGTCTGGTGCCTGTGCTGGCCCATCCGCTTAATATCTATTTCCATTGGAGGCAGCAAATGTTCCCGCTTCCACTCTTGCCTGGGAAATCAGCATGGTTTCCCTCCTTCCAGGTGGACAGTAGTGCCAGAAGGCAACCTCCTGGAGGAAAGGAGGCTAGGGAGCAGCTCAGGTGGGAAGAAGGAGGTTCGTGCTGTTAACATAAAAACAAAACAAACAAACAAACAAAACATTGAAACATGTAAAGAATTTTTGTGAGTTTATTTTAGCCAAACTGTTGGCATATGCTGGGAAGCAGAACCTCAATGAATTGAGATAATGCTCCAGAGAAATGGCGGGTTATATCTGTATTTATACATTGCAATCAAAGGAAGAGACATAGGTGGGTTACATGAAATCCATTGGTGATAGGTTAGAGAGGCGGGAGAAAACAAGGCATGGAGACCCTTGGGATTGGATACAAAGTAAAATGATGGCACATACTTAGGTGGGTACAGGAACAATTAACATGATAATGAAGGCCAGGCCAAAGGGACCCCACTGGTACACAAATCTGTGCACCAGGCCTCTAGTATCCTATCTAATAAAAGAGTATTAGACAAATTTGACTGTACCTTCGCTATGCTACCAGACAATCAGGAGTGGGGGGTGGGGCCGAGTAATGTGAGGGGCAGGGCTGAGCGGCACAAAGGTGGGGGAGGGCAGGGCCAAGGCGACATATAAGAGGCCGTGAGTGCGGGGTTCCCCTGGGGCTGGGCAGTCACTGCCTGGGCTAAGGCCAGGGTCGGGTGGCAGGGCTGAAGCAGCCCGGGGCGGGGCAGAGGCAGCCAGGGCAGAGCCAGCCATGGATCCCATTGAGAGGGCAGGTTGGGCTGAGGGATCACCTACCCCCAGTGCACAAATTTCGTGCACCAGGCGACTAGTAGATAATATAATCACAGTGTCACAAATATATGTATGTATTCCTTTCTTTTATAAAATTGGAAATTGGCTCTGAGATGTGGAAATAGACTTTGTCCCAATAAGCCCAGGGAAGGCTTATTTTTTTCTTCCACCTCAAAGGTAGGAGAGGAGGCTGCTTGGTGAAGAGCTATGAGAATCTCCTGGTAAACACTAATGATCACTGAGGACTGCCCCCAACAGGCAACCCTGGATTCATCCATCTTATTTTCATTTCTATGCTTGATGCCTTTGTAACTGTGTCGTCTCCACAGATCTACGCTCTTGATGCTAATAGAAAATTCTGCAGTACCCAAGCTAGGTGTTTCTCCCCAAACTTCAGTGTTTCTCTATTTTCTGATGCCTCCAATCCTACCCCTTCCCATCTTATTCTCAGCAAAAGACCTGGCCAAGTACATCATGGAGGAAATAGAGTCCATCAAGTTTCTGTGACTTGCTTTCTGTAGATGCAGTTTCACCCAGTTCACTCAGACATCCTGTCCCCTGTCTCGTGCATAGGAAGAGGTGGCCCTCTGATCAGGGAGTCTCACACTGCATCTGTGCTCAGAATTGCATCTTCTCCCTGGACTCACTCCCACTCCTTTCCTGGCTGCTTCTTGCCCACATTTCAATTTGCTTGAGGCTTCTGTATCTTTATAAAAATGTCTCTCTATTCCATGCCTTCTACTTCCCTCTCTTTTCTTGACCACTCAGCCAAAAGTCTTTTATAAGTTATCTTTCACTTTATTTTCCATTTTAAAAAATTATTTGTTATCTTTATTTTATCACTTTTCTCTTACCTTTCCACATACTGAAATCTGTTTTTATATTTTTACACTCCATAAAACTGCTCTTGCAAGGGCCATCTACAACCTACCTGTAGCTAATGTTAATGGACATTTCTAGGCTTTAGGCAAGAAACCCCACCTGGGCAACAGTTGAATCAGTTGATAAGGTTTCCATCATTGTTGTTGTTGTCATCTTGTTAATCCTCACCTAAGAATATTTTTCCCATTGAGTTTTTGAGAGAATGGAAGGGTGGGGGAGAGACACAGAGAAATATATTTGTGAAAGAGGCATAAGGATTGGTTGTCTTCCACAAGCATCTCAACCAGGGCTGGGAATTGAGCCTGCAGTGAAGGTATGTGCCCTTGACTGGAATTGAACCTGGGACCCTTTAGCTCACGGGCTGCTGTTGCTCTATCCACAGAGCCAAAGCAGCTAGGGCTGAGTTCTCCATCTTGAAACACTTTTGTCTTGGCTTCTATGACATTGTATTTTCCTGGTTTTCCTCCTACTTATCAGATTGCTTCTTTGAAATCATTGCGTTTTCTTTTTTTCTGTCCAACCTTTAGATGTTGGTGTTCTTAAGTGGCCTTCTTCACCTTTCTCGCTCCACACGTTTTCTCCCAGGTGATCTCCAATATCAAGCTATTTGTTGATGACTATGCATCTGTTCAACAAGAATACATTGACATAGAAACAAACAATAGAAAAAATAAACACATTCAAAAGGTGAATCTTTGAAAAGACCAAGAAAGTAAGTCAACTCCTTTTGAAACTATAAAAGCAGAGTGAGATTAGAAATAAGGAAGGAGATATTACAGATACAGAAGAAATGAAATATTCACAAATATTTCTACAACTGACTTCTATGGTGATACATTTGAAACCCTACAAAAAGGGATCATTTCATAATAAAACATGATTCACCAAATTTGACTCAGGAGGTAGAAAATTTTAGTAGGAAAGTGATTAAAGCGGTACCATTGGAAAAGGAACTGAGAACACAGTTAAGTTCTACCTAACATTTAAAGAAGAGGTAATTACCTCAATAGGTAAACAATTCCAGATCTTGAAAAATGGTAGCCAGAATAAACACAATATATATACCTAAAAATCTAGCACAAAAATTTTAACTTAACCTCACTAGTGACTATAAATGCACAAAATGTTAAATATATACTAGAAATAGGACCTTTCAATGATTAAATAGAGTCCATATTAGGAAATTCATCAATATATTATCCTAAATGAACAAACTAAAGAGAAAAAAACATTCATATATTAATGACTTCTAAAAAGACACTTAAGATCTTTTTATAATAAAACTCTAAGTAAAATATAGACTTATAAGGGACTTGAATATAATAAATATAATATAGATTATGTCTTTAAAACAACAGTAATTATTACAAACAATTTCAATTAAATAGAGCAATAATAACTACCTCAATTAAAATCAGGAACTCGATAGTGATAAAGAAATAATAAACCATTTTAATTAAAATAGGAACTAAGTAGAGATGCTTGATATCAACATTATTATTCAACTTTTTTTTACAATGTTGAATTTGTAAGAATTTTTTTACAATGTTTGAATTTATAAGCCAAAGAATGAAATGATACAACAAATTTTAAAGAGCAAATAAATACATACTTTTGCTGATAAAATGTTTATACACTCAGAAAACACATGAAACTTTGCAAGAAACCTAAAGACACTTTTGGGTAAAGAGCACCAAGTCTCAGGGCAAAAGTGCATAACCAATTATTTTGTAGAATATTCTAATTTATGTGCATACTTGACTGTATTATCCTGATGACATTTTACTTATACCTCCATAAACTGTACAAGGCAGACCAAAATTTTAATTAGATTCTTACTTGTCATTTTGAAGATAAAAGAAATAGGTAGACCAACTGGTAAACTGATTGATCATATATGTTGTTATTGTTATTACTGCTGAAGGGTATTCTACTATATGGAACAAACAACATAGTTTATTTATCTCTCCACTCTGGTAAGTGTCTTCAGAGTGTTTTATTTTGTTTGGTTGTCTGTTTTTGTGAGTAAAGATACTAGAACAATCTATATAAGTATTCTCATAGATATACTATGGGCCCAGTGCACAAATTCGTGCACCTTGAAAGGAACTGTGGGTTATAAGGCTGCAGTGGGCACAGGAGTGGGTCTCAGCCCACCCTCCATGCCCCTGCCTGGCCCCTCCAACCCTGGACCCCAGTATCCTCTTTGCTGGCAGCTATGCTCCTGCTGCTGCCACTCCCGCACACTGACAATGCCAGCCCCACTCACACCTGCTGATGGCGCAGAGCAATTGGAGCCAGCGCCAGCAGCGGGTGCAAGCAGCAGCTGCTGTCCCTATTGCCCCTCAGGAGCAAGGGAAGATGGAGAAGCCCTCAGGAGTGATTGGGACTGGCAGCCACCACTCACACCGCTAATGGCGCAGAGCAATTGGAACTGGTGGTAGGTGCCAGCAGCAGGTGTGAGTGGGGCTGTCGCAAGCAGCAGGTGCGAGCGCCAGGTGGGATCATGGTGTGTGGGAGCAAATAATTTTCAGTAACCATCAGAGGCTTGTCCTGATGACTGTAACCGGCACTTCGCCTTAATCTGGTGTCCCTGTTCACCTGCTCCACCATCCCGCTGCAGCTGATGCTAGCCATGTTCTGTGCACGCCCCTGTTGGTCAGTGCATGTCATAGTGAGCTGTTGTTTGGTTCTTTTAGTTGTTCTGCTATTTGGTCTATTTGCATGTTAGCCTTTTATTACATAGGATATTTTCATTTTCCTTAAATTTCTAGGAGTAGAATGGCTGAGTTTAAAGAGTATATTCATTAGTATCCTCACATTCATAGAAATATATTCCAAGACCCCCAATCAATGCTGAAACCATAGACATTACTGAATTTATGGTACTGTTTTTTCTTTATATATAAATATCTTTGCATTAAAAAAAAGCACTTTATGAATCCTTTGTGGATCTGAATTTCCAGCTTCATTAGTCTTGCTCCTTGGGGCCATTTTAAGTAAAAGAAGGGTCACTTGAACACAAGCAGCCAGTACTGCCACAGACAACCTGAGAGTGGAGAAGGCTGCTAGTGACTGATAGGCAGTGTATGAGCAGAGTGGATATGTGGGACAAAGAGGCAATTTACACTCGGGACTGGACAGAGCATGGCAGCACGAGCTTTCGTCACAGTACTCAGAATGGTTCACAATCTACAACTGATGAACTGTTTATTTCCATTTACTATTTTTGTTTTGTGGTTGATTGTGGGTCACTGGAACTGTGGAAAGTGAAAAAAAATGGATACTGTTCTGAATGATTCCATTTGTGTAAAATTCTAGAAAAAGCAAACAATCTGTAGTGACAAATGCAGACAAGCAATTAGCTAAGTTTGGGAACAGATAGGAAGAGGGATGAATAGCAACGGGTGATAAGGAGTCCCTTGGTGGTAATGTTAAAATTCTCTCTATATATTTCTTTTTTTTAAATTTTATTTATTGAGGTAACATTAGTTAACAAAATTACATCATTTTCAGGTGCACAGTTCTATAACACATCATCTTTAAGACTGTATTGTGTGCTCATTGCCCCAAGTCAAGTCTTCTTCCATCACCATTTATCCTCTTATACTTTTTTCTATTTCTGGTAATCACTATACTGTTGTTTGTGACTATAAGTTGTTTTTTCTTAATTATTCACATTTTTCCCACAGCCCCACAACCCCCTCTACTCTAACAGCTGTCAGTCTACTTTCTATCTCTGAGTCTGTTTCTATTTTGTTTGTTAGTTTATTTTGTTCATGAGAGTCCACATATGAGTGAAATCATATACTTGTCTTTCTCTGACTGGTTTATTTCACTCAGGATAATGCTCTCCAGGTCCATCATGCTCTTACAAAAGGTAAGATTACCCTTTTTCCTATGCCATGTAGTATTCCATTGTGTAAATCTACCACAGCTTTTTTTTTTTTTTGACACTTGGGTTGCTTCCAAATCTTGGCTATTGTAAATAATGCCGCAATGAATATAAGGGTGTACATATTCAAAATTCTTTATTTTTATTGTGGAAGTAATTTATGGGTACAACTATTTGTTAAAAACTCATAAAATCATACATTTTGCATGAATATGATTTATTGTACATAAATAACACTTCAATCAAAGTGATAAGGTCCAGATTCAAGGACCTAGTTACTACAGAGTACGTTAGTTATTGGTTAGTTGTTACATAACTATGCTAATGTTGTTCTTTTAACATGGGTATTTTGCTATCACATTTCTTTTCATACTATTAATAACTAGAGGCCCAATGCATGAAATTTGTACAAGAGTAGGCCTTCCTTTCCCTGGCTGTCGGCACCTGGGACCACAGCTTCCCTCGCAGCCCAGGCTTTGTCTGGAATGTTGTCTGGTCTAGTTAGCATATTATGCTTTTATTATTATAGATTGCCTTTTTACTTGTGAGGTTTTCCTTGAGCATGTGATTGTCTCCCAATAAACTTACAAGGAATAAACTTAGCAATAGAATTCTTATGAATAAATCTTAAACTAGCTTCTTAAGCAAGAAAGAAACCCAAAAACCATAAAAGGAAACATTTTGACTACATAAATGTGAAATGTTTTGACTGCAAAAAAGATGGCAAGAGCCATTGTAACTCATAATGTGGCCAGTGGAACAGGGCCAACCTACAGTTTGCTCCCTCCCATGTCATGGTAAGTACAGAAAGAGAGCAGAAGCATTTATACTCATATAGCAGTTGAACACGGCCACATCATCTGAGTGCATGGTTCTGTGTGCATGGAAACATTGATCTGCTACTGATGGCAAATATTAAAATTATGGTCCTTTGCCATAGAAAATTCAAGAACCGTTGCCATATACACAATACATATACAACTATGAGCTCTGGGAAAAAGTTATTTGCAATGCAGCTGAAAAATACTAAAATCGATAATATATAAGAATTATACAAATTAACAAACAAGTGAAAAATACTGGACCAAGGAATAAGCTGCATTTCAGAGAAGGAAAATCCATATGTCCAATAAAATCATGTCAGAACTATGTTTCTACTCTCCAGACTTATACAACTTGAAAAGAGCTATAATGCCTGTTGCTAATGCAGAAATGGGAAAATTCTTATACATTGCTAGTGGAGTTATGGATTGTTCATGCCTTTTCTGGAGGCAGTCTGACAACAGCTATGAAAATAAAATTACATTGAATGTATTCCTGACTCAGCAACACACATACTTCCTGGGAGCCTATCATCAATGTGCACTCCCATTAAATAGCATATCTGCTCAAAGGTATTTATTGCAGCCTCACTCATAGTTGCAAAAAGCTAGGAAGAAAGTGCCTCTCAGTAATAGGGGAACGGTGAAGAGATTGCAGTTTACCACCCTGGGAGCCTAGGCAGCTATTAAAAGTATGAATCAGAATTATACCAATGACCTTGGCAGAGTTTTTATGAGGTATCCTTGAGTGAGTAAAACAAGATGCAGAAAATGTCTAATATAACCTCATTTCTACAAACAATAAATGAAAAATGCCATATTAGAGGCATGGGTACCTGATGCAGACTGACAGATCTCAGAGGGGACAGGGTGGAGGGGACAGGAAGAGATTAACCAAAGAATTTACATGCCTATAAGCATAACTACGGACACAGACAATAGTGTGGGGAAGGCCTAGAATGGGGTAGGGGCAAAGAGGGTGCAAAGAGGGTTTGGAGACATCTGTAATACTGTCAACAATAACAAATAAATTTTTAAAATGCCATATATGTTTTTCTATTTATATGTATTGAAATATAATTATGAAAAATTGAGAAAAATAAAGATATATTCTAGGTTGTTAACATAGGTTATTGTGAGTTGTGCTGGTAAAGATGTGGATGCATATGAGAAAGAGTTGGAGGGGAGGCATGAAAAAGCAAAGACTGTATTACAAATCCCATTATGGGTTGGAGGATTCAATTTATGTAAAAATGTCCATTTGTGCACATGCATAAGACATTTTGACAGTCTTTACAAAGGATGAGTTAGCTTTGTATGTCCCAACTTTTAGAAATGGTTGTAATAAAATGACAATAAAATAAGTCAATAAGATAGTCTACTAGAAAATCTATAAGGAAAAGGTTAAGATCTCGGTAGAAAAATGTTCAAAGGATATTTATAGCAATCAATAAAAAATCCAAATCACCAATTACCATGCGAAAAATGTGCAACTTCATTAATAATCAAAGAAATTCAAGTGAAAATCTTTTAAGATGATTTTGTCACATGTCAGCATTTGAAATATTATTAATATTGGTAAACTTTAGTTTGGGGGGTCACACTCTCAAATATACTTCCAGAGCAAATAAAAGTTAAAATAATAGCTTTGGGGAAAATATCTGCAATACGCTTCAAAATATGTCTATGTCATTGATGTTGATTCTGTTTAAAAAATTTTTTTTCTTATTTATGTAAGACTTAAGTGGGAAGAGAGTTTTAGTGTGTGAAAGAATGCCTATTGATAGATGTCAATATATTAGTAAAATAACAGAATTCCAGTTTTATTTCTAGCAATGATACATTCGGAACTGCCTAAATGTCCGAATGTTTTATACAGTCACATAAAACATATATTGTCATTGAACCATGCTCACAACATCTGAAGCAACCATATTAAAATTCTGTTGCTTTGTGAGTAAAATATTACACATTGATATGTACAGAAATTGGAAAGACAAACACAAAAATGCTAAAAGTAATTTTGGAGAGGATGGTGAGATTATAGATAACATGTTTTATGTCTTTGTCTTTTTCTGTGGTTTCCAAGTTTTCTGTGTTGAGCAGTAGTTTTAATTAAAATAAAGAAAGACGTTATGAAAATGTTAAAAGGCTGTAAAGATTAGCATCTCTGGAAGTGCATGCGGAAGGGAGGTTAAGCAGGTAAGAATTATGTGCTCCCTTCAGGAAGGGAGCTGACCACCAGGCTATGCCACTCTCTCAACATGTTTGACATATGAACTTTAACCTTTTGCTTTCAAAGCTGCAGATATAATCAAAGGTAGGTCATTAGTTAATTGCTTTGAGGTTATTTCCGAAGTCCCTGGTGGGCTGTTTTAAATGATTAGTAATATCATTATTACTTAAACAATTGTGGGCCAGCCTATTACTGCTTTATCAGCACTGACTCAGAGTTTTATAGGCAAATGGCTCTCAACTTGGGGTCCCCTCACCTCCAGAGGTCCAGAGTGGATGTCAGCTCTCTGCACTACTTTATATACATAAAAACTGTCAGGAAATTATGCATTTACCCAGCTGTATAGGCTGACAAAGCCTTATTTCAATTGCCCATTTTTTGCTTTTAATGTAAAATATAATTTTCAGTTGCTACATTGTGATAAATTGGTAATTAGTACATTGTTAATATGCACATTAGGAAAGTTGATGTTTTACTAAATAGAAATTTGGGTTTTAGAAATATCTTTAAAAGATGGAGTCATGCTGAAACCGGTTTGGCTCAGTGGTGGAGCATCAGCCTTTGGACTGAAAGGTCCTGGGTTCGATTCCGGTCAAGGGCATGTACCTTGGCTGCGGGCACATCTCCAGTGGGGGGTGTGCAGAAGGCAGCTAATCAATGTTTCTCTCTCATCGATGTTTCTGACTTTCTATACCTTTTAAAACATATTTAAAAAAATAAAAGATGGAGTCATTTTTTGGCACTAAGATTATTCTTATAATTGAATTTAGTATTCAAGTTCAGCCACAATACTTAAAATTTTATTTTAATTTTTTTTCTACAGACAGGAACTCTAACACAACTTGTTATGATACTTTTGAGGGAGGACAATCCATAGGGACTAGCTCATCTAACTTAGCAACCATTCTCCATTTTTCAAATGGGCAACTGAGGCACAGAAAGACTGGCCCAAGATCATGATTACTGAGCTGCTACCAGAGCCTGCATTTTCTGTTACCTAGCTATCTTTACCCTCCTTGGGGTCTAGGGCGATTTCCCCTAGAAATAACTTATGGAGAAGGTGGCGAATGCCCATGTGCACACAGTGAAAATGAGAGAGAGAGAGAGAGAGAGAGAGAGAGAGAGAGAGAGAGAGAGAGAGAGAGAGAGAGAGAGTTCTTTGTTCATAGCACTATCTTGTGTAACTCTTCTAACATTTGTATGAGATTGTTGCTATAATTAGTTCCTTCCAAATAGAAGGAATGCTGAGGCATAGAGAAGTTAAGCAACTTGCTTAAAGTCACACAGCTAGTGAGAAGCAAAGCCAGCATTTGAACTAGGGCAGTATGAATCCAGAGCCATGGCCTCACACCCTCTGTAACAACATTACATTCCTATCCCCACAGGAAGCAGTCAACGGAAGCACTGTGAAAGGGCTCTTTAATAAAAGCGCTAATTCTGGCAAGTAGCCCGGAGAGGAGATGGGGAACCCATTTGTTTTACTTCCTTGACTGATACATATCTTAAAAATGAGTTTCTTGCTGGAGGATTTAAACATTTTTAATTGTAAAGGTGGAGGGACTTAAAATTTTTTTTAAAACCAACTAGTTAAAAGTTCTGGCCATTGCTGATTATTAGGCATACTATATCTTAAAGTATTTTTAGCTAAGTTAGTAGCTGAATTAAATTACTAGCATCTCAATCCAGCTAGTTGGTGCTTTTCAAAAACATTGCCTTCTCTTGGTCTGCTCTGTGGGTGGCCAGAACAGAAGACAAAGGGTCTGAATGTTGCAGCCTTTGTTATTTTCCTGGGCATTGATGAGGTGAATGCGGGTGATATGGCAGCTATAGGAAATGCAGCCCAGGAAGCACAATATGGACAGTCCAGAAGTAAAAATTTACATCCTGGACTCCAAAGCAAAACTTACAGTAAAGAAAAAAAATGAACAGTTTCCCAAGTGCAGCCACCCCAAGCTTCAACTCAGCAGAGCTTTTCAATCAGCAGGACAACCTTTGGGCTGGCTCCTGTGGCAACACAACGAATGGATGGGCATTGTCCCCTGGGCACCCATCACAGAGTCTATCTTATTATAATTTTTTAAAAGTTAAAGCTGCAATTATTTTCATTGTAAAACCGATCTCTTCAGCATCCTTTGATCTTCTTGAATTCATTCTTTTCATGTCGAGCTGTAAGTATGCTCTCCTTGCAATACATGTGGAAGAACTTAGTTAGAGCTTCATGATAAACCTGGGACTTAGGCCTGTTGTTCCCAACTCTTCAGGGCTATCTTTCCAGCAAGCCCTCCCAGCCCTTGTGTAGCTGCCTTCCCTGCTCCATCTGTGAGCCCAGCTATGGTCTGAGGTTCAGTCCATCATCTTTGTCAAGGCCACCAATGTCCTCCACAATCCCAGGCTCAGTGGTGAATTCTCACTCCCCATCTTGTTTAAACCATCAGCAGCGTTTCTTCTCTTCCTTTCAGAATAAATGTCACCCTCTTTTCATTGTTCTCCGACCTAACTCATCGGAAGCTCCCTTCTCAACCTGCCAGACGCCCCTCTCCCCATTTCTCAACCTCACATGTGGAAGTGTCTCAGAACTCAGTGTTGGATCTCTTCTGGTCTGTAGTTTCACTTGTGTCCTAGGTAGATTCAGACTCAGTCAGCCCCATGGCTTTAAGTACTTGAAGTATGGTGGCAATCATCTCAGGTAGAAACTGCTGTTTGGGTTCTGTACTTATTTGTTTGCCAAAATAATAGAAAGTTATTTTGGTTTTCTGAACTTATGTATGATTGAATACTATGGTTTGAATATCCCATTGATTGTGATCTCACTGGTCATCGAAGCACATTCCTCTGGGAACCAGGACAGGACAATTACCCTAAATTGTCTCAGTAGCTACAGATAGTGCATTCCTGTTGACTCAGTGGTCCCGGGATCAGAACATACCCTACATTGCCTCAGTAGCTACAGATAGTGCATTCCTGTTGACTCAGTGATCCAGAATCTGGACAGCACAATTACTCTAAATTGCCCAGGTGGTCCCAGATAATGTGTTTCTGTTGATTCAGTGACTCTTAGATACTTTAGGTAACTAACTTGCTCAATTTTGCTTCTGTAAAAAAAATGATTTTTTCGCAAAGCAGGTTCTTCATTCCAGACCCAAAGATGTAATCAATACGTTTGTGCTATTTCGCCAATATAAGCCAGATGTGTTAAGCTATTCCGGGCTGGGAGGTTTGAAGAGCATTAGCCACTTGTATGCCGCCGGCTTTTTAAAAAATAAAATGACTCCATAATTCGACTTTTTTAAGGGGTCCTCTGTAAGATGGGGGTACATCGCAACATACTAACCCTATGGCGATGACTCCCAACTGTATATTTCTAGTCTCCCTTAAACTTGAAAGTCTCCTTATGGTCTATCTGACAGCGAATGTC
Source organism: Antrozous pallidus (assembly GCA_027563665.1). Taxonomy (NCBI): domain Eukaryota; kingdom Metazoa; phylum Chordata; class Mammalia; order Chiroptera; family Vespertilionidae; genus Antrozous; species Antrozous pallidus. The sequence goes on from CM050526.1 coordinate 6,449,785, forward strand.
TCAGAGTCTTACAAACTATGCACATTTAAAACAAAATTCTTCATTTGTACACATTCATAACACTACGTTTTTCCTGTGCTTTTACTACATCGTTAAAAAAAAGTAAAGCTAAGAAACCTAGACCCAGGCTACTTTCATCTTTCACCTGGATGATCTGAGTGGCCTCACCGCTGTCCCTGTTGGCCATCTTCATCTCATGGAATCAATTGTCTACCAGCAGCCAGAGTGATCTTTCAGGTACACAGTCCAGGTTATTTCCCTCTTGCTGGCAGCCATGGAGATGTGCAGTTCAGATCGCCCTTCAAGAGGACCTGCCAGGAGAAGCTGGTTGGTGGTTGATGTACAGCATCTAGCTGACATTCTCCTGGACCTGCCCAGGGCATATGCTTTTCTCAGTCACGTTCTCAGGCTCCTCCCAGCTATGACTGCTGTCCTCAGACAGTTGCTGCCTCACATGTGGGATGCTTTTGAATTCTTAGAACTGTGTTCCAGCTCCTCCTAACCAGTTTCCCTTCCTTCCCTCCTTTCACAGTTGCCAGACTTACACTGTGGCTTTGATTCTACCCCAACGTTTACTCCTTGTCTTCCTAACATATCCCCACCCTTTTATTCTCCACAGGTGTAGGGGACAAAGATTTTCCCTTACTTCTGGATGTCTAATTCCATCCTCGCCTCTGCTCAAAGCTTTCTAATAGCTTTCTTCCTTATTCAGAATGAAGTTCAAGGACCATTAATTTACCTATGGCAGGATCACTGATCTTAGCTCCTATAACTCTGAGCTTTGTTCACTTTGTTCTAATCACACTGGTTTTATTGCCATTTTTAAAATACATATGGCTTCCTTTTGCCTTAATCATTTTTTATCATCTATTTCCTACCCCTGGGATTCTACTGCCCTAATTATCTGTATAGTTAACTTGCTTAAAGTCTTTGGTTAAATATCACTTTATTAGTGAGGTTCATCCAAATTATCTATCTTAAAATTATAATCCAATTCCCACATCCCCCAGCACCTCCATGTTTCTTCCACTACACTTCTCGCTATTGCAAAAATTACTATTATGTATATTATATTATATTATTATATTATTATAGTATCTGTTTTGGTCTCTGACATATTGTAAATGCAAAAGAAAAAAACAACAACACAGTAACCAGCACAGAATAGAAAATAAAACAAATACTTATCAAAGGAAGAAATTGACTTAATTCATCAAAATGTAATTTTTTATTTGTATGTTTACCTCATGAAACTAGTAGCTTTCTGAGGACAAATATTTTGCCTTACTTTTGCATTTCTGACATAGCTAGAGAACATACTTATTTCTCCATATATGTTGAAATAAATTACTTTAATATTTATTAAAATGGTGTTAGAAATACAAACCCATGTCACATTATCTTTAAACTGCTGTTGCCAGGCTCAATAATAGTAGTGGTAAATTATAGCAACCTATACAACCTATCAATCAATTGCTTGTTCTTTTAGGTACCTTGATTTAAATTAATTTTTGTTTGTTAATTTGTTTTTTTTATTACTAATTATTAATTCTACTAGTATGTACATAAGAGTGTTTGGTTTTTAGTTCCCAATTTATTACATTGATTCAGTAAAATGCTGAAACAAAATAGTAATAGTTGTATAAAAGTGCTAAATTTCTAGGAATATTAGTGGAAATTTTTGTGAGAGTTTAAAGAATGAAGAACTCACTTCAAGCTTTGGGAGTGAGAATGGGTGTAAATCTGAAGATTTTTTAAATAAGTAAAATTTCAATTAAGCTTTAGGGCCGAGGGGGTCTTTATCCACCTCTTCCACCATTTTTTGTTGTTTTGTTTCTTCTGAAGGGGAGGAATGCAGATTTGATCATGGCTCATGGACTGCTTCACATTTGCTAGTGGGCGGGATACAGCACATTACATCAGATCAAGTGCGTGAGGCAGTGCTCATTCCCACTTTCTGCTGTCATACCTCCGAAGTTCTGCTGGTCTGGACATCTTACTCTCCTTCATCTCTATCTCCACTCCTGCTCTGGGAGAAAGAAGAAACATTGACAAACTGGTGGGTGTCTGAGGGGCTGAACTGCATGAGGAAGTACCTTTACATATGTTTTATTTATTTATTTATTTATTTATTTATTTATTTACTTATTTATTTATTTAATGTATAAATATTTATTTACTATCTACTAGGGTAGGGCACTGTACATATCAATTAAGCATTTATTTTTTAAAATAAATCTTTATTGTTCAGATTATTACAGGTGTTCCTCTTTTCTTTCCCCCATAGCTTCCCTGCACCCTATCCCTGACCCCACCCCATGCCAATGTCTTCATCCATAGGGGTAAGATTTTTGTCCAATCTCTTCCCACACCCCTCACATCCTCTTCCCCTTGAGAAGTGTCAGTGCACTCCCTTTCTATGTCCCTGATTCTATTATATTCATCAGTCCATTCTGTTCATCAGATTTTTCATTCACTTGATTTTTAGATTCACTTGTTGGTAGATATGTATTTGTTGTCATTTTGTCATTCATAGTTTTTATCTTTACCTTTTTCTGCTTCTTCCTCTTCTTAAAGAATACCCTTCAGCATTTCATATAATCCTGGTTTGGTAGTGATGAACTCCTTTAGCTTTTGCTTTTCTGTGAAGCTTTTATCTGACCTTCAATTCTGAATGATAGCCTTTCTCGGTAGAGTAATCTTGGTTGCAGGTTCTTGCTGTTCATCATTTTGAATATTTCTTGCCACTCCCATCTGGCCTGCATAGTTTCTGTTGAGAAATCAGCTGACAGTCATATGGGTACTCCTTGTAGGTAACCAACTGTTTTTCTTTTGCTGCTTTCAAGATTCTCTCTTTGTCTTTTGGCCTTGACATTTTTTTCATCTTTATTGTTCAGTTTATTAATTACATTGTTCCCCCCCTTTTCCCCCCTATAGTTCCCCTCCACCTGGTACCCATCCCACCCTCCGCCCTCACCTTCCCCTCCCCACTGTCCTCTCCCATAGTTGCATGATTTTTGTCCAGTCTCTTGTTGCACTTCCCACACCCCCTTTCTCCCCAAGAGTTGTCAGTCCATTCCCTCTCTATGTCCGTGATTCTGTTACATTCACCAGTTTATCCTATTCATCAGCTTATTAATTCACTTGATTTTTAGATTCATTTGTTGATAGATATGTATTTGTTGTTCATAATTTACACTTTTATCTTTTTCTTCTTCCTCTTCTTAAAGAATATCTTTCAGCATTTCATATAATATTGGTTTGGCGGTGATGAACTCCTTTAGCTTTTTCTTAACTGTGAAGCACTTTATCTGACCCTCAATTCTGCATGATAGCTTTGCTGGATAGAGTAATCTTGGTTGTAGATTCTTGCTGTTCATCACTTTGAATATTTCTTGCCACTCCCATCTGGCCTGCATCGTTTCTGTTGAGAAATCCGCTGACAATCCTATGGGTGCTCCCTTATAGGTAACGAACTGTTTTTCTCTTGCTGCTTTTAATATTCTCTCTTTGTCTTTTGCTCTTGGCATTTTAATTATGATGTGCCTTGGTGTGGTCCTCTTAGGGTTCCTATATATTGGGGTTCGGTGCACTTCTTGGCCTCCTAAGTCTAGTTCTTTCACCATGTGTGGGAAGTTTTCAGTCACTATTTCTTCAAATAGGTTTCCATTGTCTTGGTCTCTCTCTTTTTCTGGTACCCCTATAATTTGGATGTTGGTATGCTTGAGGTTGTCCCAGAGGCCCCTTATACTATCTTCCATTTTTTGGATTCTTTTGGTTTCTTGCTTTTTTAGCTGAGTGGATTTTACCTCTTTGTATTTCAAATCTTTAACTTGGTTCTTGGGGTGCTCCAGAGCACTTTTAGGTCTTTGTATAATATTTTTTATTTCAGTCAGTGTATGCTTAATTTCTGGTTGGTCCTTTTTCATATCCTTGAGAGTCTCCTTCATATCCTTGAGGGTCTCCTTCATTTCATTGTAGGACTCATTCATTTCCACATTTGTCTTGATTATTTCCATGTTGGTCTTGATCATTTCCTTGTAGGTCTCGTTCATATCCTTGAAGGTCTCCTTCATTTCCTTTGCGGTCTTGCTTATTTCCTTGTAGGCCTCGACCTTTTGTTCGAGCCTCTTGAGAAGCCCTATAACCGTGGTTTTGAATTCCATGTCCAGTCGTTTTTCCCCTCCATTTCTTTCACATCTGATTTCTTTCCATGTCTCTGCATGGTGGCTGCTTCCCTGAGTTGGTCAATTAGCTTTGTGTGGTAGACTTCCTACAAGGGACAATGGCTCAGCCTCCCCAGTTACCTGAAGTGGATATGGGATGCACAGTCTTGCTGAAGTTAAGCTCAGGTTAATCGTTGTTAGCACTTGGAGGAGTTGACCTCCAGGCCAATTGTCTGTGAAGTTCAACTATGCTCAGGTTGGATGGTTGGAGTCTCCGGGCCAAGCAGACAGTGTTAGCTCCTTCCTATGCAGCCCTAGGGACCCTGTGCGGGGGGCAACAGCTGCCAGCACCTCTGAGAGAGAGCCGCTGCCAAGCTCCACCAGCTGCCGGGGAATTCAGACTCTCCCCAAATGAGTCTGCACACCCAACGTCTCACCCAGGGTCATAAAACAAAGCAGTCTGACAGTTTCCCAAATGAGGGAGCAAGTTGAGAGTGCTCTCCATGCAGTCACGCAGCTGCGCTGCTCCCAAGGTCATGCGCAAGCCCACCCTCTCCACAAGCCCGCAGATCCTTGCAGCACCCGAGCTTCGGTGTGCCCTTCCACTGTCCAGTTTTCACCCCGTATGATAGTGGGTTCCCTGGACTTTGCCTAGAGCTGGAGAATCAGTCTAGTGGGACGTCTTTGTCTCCCTGTTCGAGAAAACTGGCTGGTTTTCAGCCGCCCCCCCATCTGCTGGCGCACTCTCCAAACTTCTCTCCGTGCTCATCTTCAATGCTGTCCTCAGCCACTCCTCCGAGTCACAGTGTCTTATCTTCACTTTTATTTGTGGAATTTTCACTCTGCCAGCTTTCTGGTTATTCTGGAAGGTGTTTGTTCTTTCGTTAAGTTGTAGTTTTAAAATTGCTGTGTATGACGGCAAGATAGGTGTTTTACCTATGCCGCCATCTTGGTTCCTCCAGCCTTGACATTTTAATTATGATGTGTCTTAGTGTGGTCCTCTTTGGATTCCTCTTGTTTGGGAATGTGTGCTTCCTCGACTTGTAAATCTATTTCTTTCACCAGGTTGGAGAAGTTTTCTGACATTGTTTCTTCTGTAGGTTTTCAATATTTTGTTTTCTTTCTTCTTCTGGCACCCCAATAATTCAGATGTTGTTGTCCTGGAGGCTTCTTACACTACCTTTATATTTTTGCATTCTTTTTTCTTTTTGTTTTTCTGGTTGGGTTTTTTTTTTTCATATTTCAGATCTTCAGTTTGATTCTTGGAGTCCTTTGATCTACCACTGAATTTCTGTATATTCTTTATTTCAGACAGTTTATGCTTAATTTCTGAATGGTCCTTTTCTATTTTCTTGGCATTCTCATTAAGGTCCTTGAAGGTCTCATCAAGTTTCTCAGTGGTTTTTTGAAGATTCTTGAGTAACCTTATAAATGTGGTTCTGAATTCTATATCCTCCATTTCTTTCATTCATGACATGTTTCTTTGTCTCTGCATTTTCGCTGCTTCCCTGAGTTGGTAGGGTAGCTTTGTGTGCTAGGAGTCTCAGTCTCCCCTGTTACCTGAGGTGGATACTCTTAGTGCACCCCTTTGTGGACTGTGTGTACATCCTTGTTGTAGTTAAGTCTTGATTGTTGTTGGTATCACTGGGAGGAATTGACCTCCAGGCCAATTGGTTGTGAGGATCAGCTGTGTCTACGCTTGGAGACAGCCTTATGTGACAAGACTTGCAAAATTGCACAAGCCTCTGTGCTCAGGTTGGATGGGGCGGAGTTTCATGGTGGAGTTGACAGTCTTGACTTCAAGTCAGCCCTGCCCCACAAGGTTCCTGGATCTCTGTGTCTGCAGGCAATCACTGCAAGCACCTCTGAGAGGAAGATACCTTCAAGATTCACCTGCTGCCAAACAGTCCCGTCTCTCCCCCAATGAATCCAGACTCCCAGATTCTCGCTGGGTACTGTGGTTCAGTGCAGTCAGAACTGGGGATCAGGGCTGTCCAAAGCAATGTCTCCTTCCTGCTAGATCAAGCCAGTGACACACTTAACAGTCAGTCTTCTCTGCGCCCATTCGTGCGTGCCTATGGACCTCTGTCTTTCACCGTTCCCCTGAGTTTCTGCCTTACAGTCCCAATTCCTCCCATATGGGCCTGTGTCCCCAGGGCCTCATCTGAGACTGGGGTTCCATGCAGTCGGAACTGGCATTCAGTGCAGCTCGGAGATTTGTCAGTTCTCTCTGCATGCATTTGTGTGTGCACCTCCGGATCTCTGCCCTTCGTCACTCCTCTGAGATTCTGCCTTACAGTCCAGATTCCTCCCAAATGACCCTGGTCCCCAAGATCTTGCCCGGAACTGGGGTTCAGTGCAGTCAGAAGTGGGGTTCAGAGCAGTCTGGAGCTTTTGTCTCCTTCCACTAGAGCACAGCAACTAGGTACTCAGCTGCCCTACCTCTTTGGCCACATCCTCTCCATGCACATGCACCTATCTCCCTACCTCAGGCTTTGCAGCTCCTCTGATTTTCCGTGTGCATTCCTCTTTCCTTCTAGTTGTAAAATTTTCAGTCAGCCAGTTTTCCTGTGATTCTGGATGATGTTTGTTTTGCCTTTTAGTTGGGGATTTTAAATTGTTGTGCAGTTTAGGTGTTTACCTATGTCGCCATCTTGGTTTCTCTCAGTTAAGCACTTAAAATGTTAATTGGCAAAATGATTGAGAAACTCAACTAAAAATCATCAAAATATTTTCAAAAGTATTAATTTCCTGAAGGAATGCTTTTTTTGGTAAATACTGTAAAAGAAAAATTTTATAGCATATTTACATACATATCATTGCATTCTTCCAGCCATTTATCAGAGGTAATAAGAGAGGGAGTAGGCAGAGATAGTGAAGAAAGGCATTTCTTTTTTATTTGTCATGACAAATGAGAGAAATTAACTAAATTGCCAGCAAGTAGAGACTAAGTGCAGTGATGAATATTTTCGTGAAGGAGATATGCATTTGGGTGCCCATTTCAAGTCTGCCAAGCCCACATAAAAACTGCATTTTTAAATCAGGTAATCTCTACTATTTAAAGTTTTAGGGAGAACTAAGATGGCGGCAAAGGCAAAACACCTATCGTGCCGTCATAATCAGCAATTTTAATACTACAACTTAACGAAAGAACAAACACCTTCCAGAATCACCAGAAAGCTCGACGAGTGAAAATTCCACAAATAAAAGTGAAGATAAGACACTGTGACCCGGAGGAGCTGCGGCGGACGGCTTTGAAAGATTCGCCCGGAGAGAGGTTTGGAGCGCACGCCGCGGAGAGGGCGGGCAGCTGAAAACCGGCCAGTTTTCTCGAACGGGGAGACAAAGGCATCCTACTGGGCTGATTCTCCAGCTCTGGGTGAAGTCCAGAGAACCCACTATCACACGGGGTGAAAACTGGACAGTGGGAGGGCACACCGAAGCTCGGGGGCTGCCGGGTCTCCCAGCTTGTGGAAAGGCAGCTCGCGCGAACAGCTTGGCTGCATGACGGCGCAGAGAGCACACCGCGACTTGTCTCTCATTCGGAAAACCGTCAGACTGCTTTGTTTTACGATCCTGGGTGAGACATTGCGCATGCAGACTCATTTTGGGAAAGTCTGAATTCCCCGGCAACCGGCAGCCGGTGGAGCTCCGCAGCAGCTCTCTCTCAGAGGTGCTGGCGGCCATTGCCCCCCGCACAGAGTCCCTGGGGCCGCATAGGGCGGAGCTAACGCTGTCTGCTTGGCCCGGAGACTCTGCCCACCCAACCTGAGCACAGCTGAGCTTCACAGACAATTGGCCTGGAGGTCAACCCTCCAAGTGCTAGCAACGATTAACTGAGCTTAACTTCAGCAAGACTGTGCAGCCCATATTCACCTCAGGTAACTGGGGAGGCTGAGCCACTGTCCCTTGTAGCACGTCTACCACACAAAGCTAATTGACCAACTCAGGGAAGCAGCCACCATGCAGCAACATGGAAAGAAATCAGATGTGAAAGAAATGGAGGGAAAAAAACGACTGGACATGGAATTCAGAACCACGGTTATAGGGTTTTTTAAGAGGTTCCAACAAAAGATCGAGGCCTATAAGGAAATAAGCAAGACCACAAAGGAAATGAGTGAGTCCTACAAGAAAATGAACAACACCCTCCAGGATATAAATGAGAGCTGCAAATAAATGATCAAGACCAACGTGGAATTGATCAAGACCAGCGTGGAAATGAATGAGTACTACAAGGAAATGAAAGAAACCCTCAAGGATATAAAGCAGACTCTCAAGGATATGAAAAAGGACCAACCAGAAATTAAGCATACACTGACTGAAACAAAAAATATTATACAAAGACCTGAAAGTGCCCTGGAGCACCCCACGAACCAAGTTAAAGATTTGCAATACAAAGAGGGAAAATCCACTCAGCTGAAAAAGCAAGAAACCAAAAGAATCCAAAAAATTGAAGATAGTGTAAGGGGCCTCTGGGACAACCTCAAGCATACCAACATCCAAATTATAGGGGTGCCAGAAAAAGCGAGAGGCCAAGACAATGAAAACCTATTTGAAGAAATAGTGACTGAAAACTTCCCACACCTGGTGAAAGAAATTGACTTAGGATTCCAAGAAGTGCACCGAACCCCAATATATAGGAACCCTAAGAGGACCACACCGAGGCACATCATAATTAAAATGCCAAGAGCAAAAGACAAAGAGAGAATATTAAAAGCAGCAAGAGAGAAACAGTTGGTTACCTATAAGGGAGCACCCATACGACTGTCAGCGGATTTCTCAACAGAAACGATGCAGGCCAGACAGGAGTGGCAAGAAATATTCAAAGTGATGAACAGCAAGAATCTACAACCAAGATTACTCTATCCAGCAAAGCTATCATTCAGAATTGAAGGTCAGATGAAGTGCTTCGCAGATAAGAAAAAGCTAAAGGAGTTCATCACCACCAAACCAACATTATATGAAATGCTGAAAGATATTCTTTAAGAAGAGGAAGAAGAAAAAGGTAAAAGTGCAAACTAGCAACAACAAATGCACATCTATCAACAAATGAACATAAAAATCAAGTGAATTGATAGGCTGTTGAACAGGATAGACTGGTGAATATAACAGAGACATGGACATAGAGAGGGAATGGACTGACAATTCTTGGGGAGAAAAGGGTTGTGGGAAGTGCAGCAAGAGACTGGACAAAAATCTAGCAACAATAGGAGAGGACAGTGGGGAGGGGGAGGTGAGGGTGGAAGGTGGGATAGGTACAGGGTGGAGGGAAGCTATAGGGGGATAAAAAGGGGAAACAATGTAATTAATAAACTGAACAATAAAGATTAAAAAAAAAAAGAAAAATAAAAAAAAAATAAAGTTTTAGGGAGAGAAGCAAGCAAATTGCATCCCTTGTTCATAAAACTATATGACCACTTCAACTCCCAAAGGGGAGTATTTGGCAGATGATGTTTTAAGTAACTTCTTGGAGAGTTATGAAGTAAATACCTAAGTAAAAAATAGTTACAAAATTCATTTTAGTAGGAAGATAATATGGGAAAGAATGAAATTTACCTCCTCTTTTGGAAAAAGGGGATAAAAATTTTTGGATAAGGAAGACAAATAGGTTAACCTAGACAATAGGCAGGAAATCAGGTGTAGTAAATGGTCTTATAAGAAGACAGCCCTGATAAATGGTGTGTATAGACCCATTGTACTGAAATGACAATTCAACTAATGCTTATAGAACATTAGGCTACTCTACCATGCCTAGGAGACCTAACAGCCCTACCTAATATATAGAAACAAACACAAGGAGGCTGCCAAAATGAGGAGGCAAAGAAACATGTCCAGATTAAAAAAAAAAAGCAGAACAAAACAAAACTCAAGTAAAAGAATTAAAGAAAAAAGCAATAAGCAATCTAATGTACTAAATGCAGAGTTCAAAGCACTGGTTAAAAAATGCTCAATGAGCTTGGTAAGAACCTCAAAAGCACATAAAAGAAGCAGTCAGAAATTAAGAATACACTAACTAAAATAGAGAGTAATTTACAAGTAATCAATAGTAGAGTACAAGATGCTAAGAATCAAATCAGCAATTTGGAATATAAGAAAGCAAAAGACATAGCAAAAAAAAAAAGAACACATCCAAAATAGCAAAAAGAATACTAATTTATTTATTTAAAATTTTTTTATTGTTCAGTTAATTAATTACATTGTTTCCCCTTTTTTATCCCCCTATATCTTCCCTCCACCCTGTACCTATCCCACCCTCCACCCCACCTCCCCCTCCCCAATGTCCTCTCCCATTGTTGCAAGATTTTTGTCCAATCTCTTGCTGTACTTCCAACAACCCTTTTCTCCCCAAGAATTGTCAGTCCATTCCCTCTCTATGTCCATGTTTCTGTTATAGTCACCAGTTTATCTTGTTCATCAGCCTATCAGTTCACTTGATTTTTATGTTCATTTGTTGATAGATGTGTATTTGTTGTTCATAATTTATATTTTTACCTTTTTCTTCTTCCTCTTCTTAAAGAATATCTTTCAGCATTTCATATAATACTGGTTTGGCGGTGATGAACTCCTTTAGCTTTTTCTTATCTGCGAAGCACTTTATCTGATCCTCAATTCTGAATGATAGCTTTGCTGGATAGAGTAATCTTGGTTGTAGATTCTTGCTGTTCATCACTTTGAATATTTCTTGCCACTCACGTCTGGCCTGCATCGTTTCTGTTGAGAAATCCTCTGACAATCGTATGGATGCTCCCCTGTAGGTAACCAACTGTTTTTCTCTTGCTGCTTTTAATATTCTCTCTTTATCTTTTGCTCTTGGCATTTTAATTATGATATGTCTTGATGTGGTCCTCTTTAGATTCCTATATTTTGGGGTTCTGTGTACTTCTTGGGCTTTTAAGTCAGTTTCTTTCACCAGGTGTGGGGAGTTTTCAGTCACTATTTCTTCAAGTAGGTTTTCATTAACTTGCTCTCTCTCTTTTTCTGGCACCCCAATAATTCAGATGTTGGCGTGCTTGAGGTTGTCCCAGAGGCCCCTTACGCTATCTTCAATTATCTGAATTCTTTTTGTTTTTTGCTTTTCCAGCTGAGTGGATTTTGCTTCTTTGTATTTCAAATCTTTGACTTGGTTCTTATGACCCTCTGGACTGCTTTTAGGACTTTGTGTAATATTTTTTATTTCAGTCTGTGTATGCTTGATTTCTAGTTGGTCCTTTTTTTTTTTATCTGTGAGGGTCTGGTTCGTATCCTCAGATGTCTTGTTCATTTCCCTGAGGGTCTCATTCATTTCCTTGTAAGTATCATTCATCTCCTTGTAATTCTCATTCATTTGCTGGTTGGTCTTGTTTATTTCCTGGTAATTCTCATTAAGTTGATCGGCCTTTTGTAGGAGCCTCTTCAAAAGCCTTATATCCGTGGTTTTGAACTCTATGTCTTGTCATCTTTTCTCCTCCATTTCTTTCACACCTGATTTCTTTCCATGTCTCTGCATGGTAGCTGCTTTATGTGGTGGATATCCTCAAAGGGACAGTGGCTCAGTCTCCCCAGTTACCTGAGGTGGGTACTCTTGCTGCAATCCTTTATTGGTTGTATTCAGTGTTTTTGAATTTAAACCCAGCTTGTTGTTGTTAGCCCTAGGAGGGTTTGACCTCCAGGCCAATTGGCTGTGAAGGGAGACTGTGTTCAGGTTGGATGGGCGGAGTCTCTGGGCTGCCCAGCGTCGGCAGCGGCGGCTGGGTCCTATGCAACACTCGCGCCCGCGGGTCTGTGTTGGGTGGGGATGGCTGCAGACTCCTCCAAGAGAAAGCCGCTAGTCTCTTCCCCTTGTCAGACAACTCTGTCTTTCCCCAAATGTGCCTGCACACCAAAAGTCTAGTCCAGGGCTGTAAAATAGATGGTTTCCGGAACCAGGAGACAAGTTTCCAGGAGGCAAGTCTCGAGTTTGCGCGACCTTTGGGACTAGGAGTCTCTGCCGTGCCCTGCTTCCAGGATGCGTCCCCTGGACCTCGGACCTCGCCGGTTCTGGGGAATCTGTGCAGGGAGACTTCTCGTACCATGGATCTCGGACCTCGCCTGGCTTGGGAAATCTGGGCCCTGTTGGAGAAATCTCTCCAGTCCCTGCTCCAGCCGCAGCCCGCGGGCGCGACTAGGGCGGCTCCTAACCTGTTTCCGTCTGCGCTCCCGCCGGTCCTGAGTCTGTGTCCCACCTCTGCTCCTATTAGTGAAGTTTACATTCAGCCAGCTTTCTGGCGATTCTGGGTGCTTGTCTGTTCTGCTGTTATGTTGTAGTTCTTAAATCATTGTGCGGGGCAGAACAATAGGTGTATGCTTATGCCGCCATCTTGGTGTTCCCCCCAAAGAATACTAATTTAAAAGTGAAGATAATGTAAGGACCCTCCAGGACAATATCAAGAATACCAACATTTGCATCAAGTGGATGATGAAGGAGAAGAGAGAAAGCAAAAAATGGAAGACCTATTTAAAAAAAATAATAACAGAAACCCTTTCTTACCTGATGAAGGAAATACACATATAAGTCCAGGAATCACAGAGAATCCTAAACAAGATGGACCTAAAGAAGCCCACACCAAGGTACATCATTGAAATTGCCAAAGGTGAAAGACAAAGAGAGAATCTTAAGAGCAGTGAAAGAAAAGCAGTTAGTTATCAACAAGGGAGCTCCCATAGCACTGTTAGTTGATATCTCAACATAGACTTTGCAGGCCAGAAGGGAGTGCCAAGAAGCATTCAGAGTGATGAAAAGCAAGGGCCTACAACCAAAATTACCCAGCAAAGTTATCATTTATAGGCAAAGGACATATAAAGAGCTTCTTAGATAAGAAAAAATCTAAAGGAGCTTATCACCATCAAATCAGTACTATATGAAATGTTAAAGGGTCTTCTTTAAGAAGAACAAAAAAGATAAAAAATATGAACAATAAAATGTCAAAAATACATATCTATAAACAACTGAATCTAAAAAAAAATAAACAAGCAGATCAGGAGCAGACTGGGCAAGTGTCCAGCTGTCCTGTTATATACTAATATACATTGTTTAGTTCTAATAGATGCAGAGAATACTTTTAAGGTTTCCAGATGGAAGAGAGATTGGGGGTGTGGGTAAAAAAGTTGAAGGGATTAAGAAGTACAAATTGGTAATTACAAAGTAGTCATGGGATAGAAAAGAAAGAAAAGATAATATAATCAATAAATTCTAATACTGTGCATAGTATCAGATGGGTATGAGGTTTATTAGGATAATCACTTAGCAATTTATATTATGTCCAATCCCAGTGCTGCACACCTGAAACTAATATAACATTGTATGCCAACTATAATTGAAAAATAAAAAAAAAATGATTTAAATTAAAAAAGGAAGAAACCATTCTAGAATATTCTGGGGGAATTTAAAGGTCAGCAAGAAATGGTTTCTGCCCCTGAAATGCTAATAAGTACAGAAGAGAATGACATTCATGAATTGTTTTAATACAAATAAACTCTGGTATAAAAACATGTTATATATATATTATGAAACATAAGTATATACTTATGTTTATAATAAAAGCATAATATACTAATTAGACTGGAGAGCCAAACAATCTTCTGGACATCATTCCAGACAAAGCCATGGTGTCAGGGGCTGAGGCAGAGGCAGTTAGGGGCAATCAGGCAGGCAGACAGGGTGGTTAAGGGTGATAAGGCAGGCAGGCGAGTGCTTAGGAGCCAGCAGTCCTGGATTGGGAGAGGATGCAGGCTGGGTTGAAGGACTTCTCCCCCATGCATGAATTTTGTGCACTAGGCCTCTAGTACATATATAATTTTAAGTGGTATATACATCCTATATAATCCTATCTAATAAAAGAGTAATATGCAAATTGACATTACCTCCTATCAAGCCATGCCCACAAGCCACATCTGCCAGCCAATCAGGAGCAAATAAACCCCAACCAAGATGGCTGCGGCCACTGAGAGCAGGAAGAAGACTTGGGTTTCCCTGGCAATGGAGGAAGCTAAGCTTTTCTCCTGCCCTTGCCAGCCTAGGCCTCCACTCAATGCTACAAAGTTTCAATTATAGAAGATCCATAAATCCAACAGAAATGGCGGCAGCCATGGAGCTGGAGAGAGCAGAGGCTACAGTTTCCCAGGCGATGGAGGAAACCAAGCTTCTGTTACCCTAGCACCTAGGCCTCCACTCTAGGTTACAAAGTTTCAATTATAGAATTTAAATAAACCCAAACAGAAATAGCTGTCTCCACAGAGCGAGCAGAAGGCTTGGCTCCACTCCAGATTACAAAGTTTCAATTGTAGAACATAAATTAATCCCAGATCCCAGGGCCTCTGCTTGGGTGGCTGGGGTGTGTGGCCAGTCTGCAAACCACTGCAGGCCCCTTGCCCAGGCTGCTCCACACCCCAAGGGAACCCCCACCCTGATCCAGGACACCCTTCAGGGCAAACCAACTGACTCCCACCCATGCACCAGGTCTCTATCCTATCTAATAAAAGAGTAATATGCAGATTGACCATCACTCCAACACACAAGAGGGCTGTTCCCATGTGGTCAATAATACTGCCCCCATGTGGACACAAGATGGCCACCACAAGATGACCAGCAGGAGAGGGTTGTTGGGAGGGACCAGGCCTGCAAGGGAAGGCAGTTGGGGTGATCAAGCCTGCAGGGGAGGGTAGTTAGGGGTGACTAGGCTGGCAGAGGAAGGAAATTGGGGGCAAACAGGCTGGCTGGAGAGCAGTTATACATCAATTAGGCTGGCAGGGTAGTGGTTAGGGGTTGATCAGGCTAGCAGGCAGGCAATCAGTTTGGAGCCAGCAGTCCTGGATTGTGAGAAGGATGTGCGACTGCCCTTTTAGGCCTGATTTTACCAGGATCGGGCCTGAACCAGCATCGGACATCCCTCAAGGGGTCCCAGATTGGAGAAGGTACAGGCTGGGCTGAGGGACACCCCCACCCCTGTGCATGAATTTCGTGCATCAGGCCTCTATTTTTTTATAATCAATGGCTAATATGCAAATTGATCAAACAACCATCGCTACAACATTCACTGACCACCTAGGGGAAGATGCTCAATGCAGGAGCTGCCCCCTGGTAGTCAGTGCACTCCCAGAGGAGGAGTGCCACTCAGCCGGAAGCCAGGCTCACTGTTACAGGGTGTAGCAGTGGTGGCCGGTGCCTCTCCTGCCTCTGTGGCAGTTCTAAGGACCCCTTGGGTGATGTCCAACTACCGACATCCCCCCCACCAGCTATCCCCCCAGATGTCCAGACTATGAGATGGCACAGGCTTGGCTGAGGGACGGCTCCCGACCCTCACCCCCAGTGAACAAATGTCATGCACCAAGCCTCTAGTATATAAACATATATGCATATGTACATATATACACATGTATATATACTAGTACATATGTGTACATACCAGTATATGTATAAATACATCTATACATAATATATATGTATACAAATACAAACATATTTATAATCTTTAAGTGTTATTAAATGTCTATTTGAAGCCTTTCATTCATTCTTCTCCTGACCTGGAAATGTATTGTTTCAAGCTGGTGTGCATCACAGAAACAGACCCAATGCAAGAAAATCAATGATGTCTTCAAAAAGCAGTAACATGACTCACCTTATGTCACTCTGCAGGTGGTACCATGCCTGGTCCCATTTTTGACAGGGATGCTGTGAAATAGGCCACTTGCAGTGATAGAACTCAGGGAAAAGGTCCTGGTTAAGCGCACCATTGTAATCCCCAAGCCTTACTTCTCCTGAGCCACAGACTTACTGAGTGCATTCCTCTGGTTGAATCACAGGAAGCTGGCTTTGTTGCTTTATGGAAACTGGACAGGAATCCAGCAGTCTCTTTGCTCTGCATTTCTGATCGCAGCCTCTTGTCAGTCACCTCGGCAGCATGAGTGCTAGGCGTTGATGCTCTTAACTGCTGATATGGACAAGAAGGTTTGGCCTTGAGCCAAGGTTCTTGCCTCTCTGGCTCTTGTTCTGAACACATCTGTCTTTCTCAGTGACACTGACAGGAGAAATGAACTATCCCCTGCATTCTTAAGCTCTTTACTTTGTCAAAACAACAAACACAGCTCAATACACCAGAGGCTTATCTTTTAACCTCTGAGGGTGTATCTGGCTTTAACATTGCTGACCTGAAGCTCTGGCCCCAGGCAAATGGACAGCTCTATTCCTGAGGCACTGTTAGTTTTCTAGTGTCAATATTGGCAAAGGCAGGAAAGGATCAATGACAGACTAACTGGTCAAATTAGTCTTTGGAGAGGAGAAAATCAAAGACTATGTCAATAGTGGTTTGACTAATTTTTAACCTCATGGATGAGTCAATTCAGTTAAAAGGGGTTGAACCCACTGGGCATAGAAACCCAGCACTGAACACCCCTGAGGGATGTCATGGCTGGTGAGACACAGAGGGGCCTTGGCGCCCTGCCCATAGCCTATGTGGGAACATCACTTATGCTACACAACATGCAGAGAGAAAGCTGCAGATTAGCCTCCTCCTTGGAAGTCCATGTGCCTTAGAAGGTCCTAGATTGCTTTTGTGTCATTCTAGAGAAGTGGCAGAATTTCCAAGAAGAGCCATAATGTCCAATTTAGTGCCAGATTGTTTCTATCATCCCATAATTATTCTCCAACAAATGCTAAGTTACTAACTGAACAGGTAATGCCTGCTAGCACTAATGAAGTAATAACCAAATGTTCTATGAAATATTTCTTGCTCTGTCTTATTTTGTGAAGCTTCCTGGATGAGGAACCAAGCTGGTCACTGCACTTTATAATGACAGTGCTCGTGACAGCAAGTAAGGCTTGCACAACGCTCACAGAGCCCCAGGGACAAGGGACTGCAGGCAGCTCCTCCCGGTTCAGAAATTGTCTGGCCACACGTGCTCCCCAAAGTTTCTGCACGGAATGCTAGAGCAGTTAGAAAGCAACCAATGTGAAGAACAACTGGAGACACCTGCCTGTTTGTCCTAGAGAAATGTCCACACAGCAGAGCTTCCCATTAAAGGGTGACTAGGAGAAGGAGGAGGAACTAAAACCACTCTGTTGTTCCAGGCAGTAAAGCTGGGACCAATCTGTGAATGTTCCTAGGAAACATTTACTCAACCTCCATAGAAAACTTTTCAGCAAACGGAGCTGCTCAAAAACTGGACCATGCTGACTCAGAATGCACAGCGCATCCATCGCTGGACATTGAAAGTCATACAAGACCAAGGGGCAAGGGTGTTGTGTTGGTTGAAGGCTGCACTGCATGGCCTTGAATGTGCTCCTGGCAGTTCAAATCCATGGATTCCCTGGAGAAAAGGGAAGCTCAAAGCAGGTGCTCGCCTCCTTCACAAGCCTTCAGACCCAGAATGTGTCCAGGGTCTAGGGCTGTAGCAGGGAGAGGTGGCCATTGCGGGGAACTTAGCTTATTCAGAAACCCCTTTAGACCAAGAGACGGACACTAAATAAAGTCATGCAAGGAACTGAAATGGTCCTCCTTTAATGCTACCTGCAGTCAAACCTCTGAAGTGTTCTTTTCCCCCCGTGTTTGCTTTTCCTTCATTTAAAATAATTGCATCAGCAGCTCTTCCCCTGTAATTACCGCTGTCACTCTGCTGAGGACAGTTTTCCTAACTGGCAAGCGCATCTCCCAGAGAGAATGGATGATGGGCAGTTCTAAAGGGGAGTGTTGAGAGCTTTTTTATCTCAAAGCTGCAGCCATGGCAGCTCCCAGTCAAGATGCTCAGGCAGCAGCTGACGGGACTGCAGCGTCTTTCCAAGATGAGTCAAAGGGATTCCTCTGAACAGGAGCCACAGCACCCACACGCGCTACTTCAAAGAGTTGCTTTGCTGATGGAGAGACGTTCCTGCCATGTTAGGGCCTCATTTATTGCTAATGGATGAGTTTAAGAACTACTGGTCTGTTTTGATAGATGAACAGCCAGATTGGAACTGGGAGCTACTTTCATAGGAAGGGATCATGGTGCATTCTTAGCGGCCAAGGTTGAGGCTCCCTGTTGTATTCGAGGTGCCCACGGTCAGTGTAATTTATGAAGGGGAGCGATTTTCATCAGAGTGAAGTAAAGCCCCCAGGGGAGTTCAAAAGATGTTTCAGTGCCAGTCTAGAAAGCTGCACACTGACAGGCCTGCTTCCAGGAGGCTGTGTCCAGATCGCACTGAGTCTGAATGGGAGGCTAAGAACCACATCGTTCAGACTCTTCAGCATAATTGATTTTTGCCTTAATCTTTGCCTTTGCAAACACAGCCATGAAACTGACTTGGGTCCCTCAATTAACCCGGGGGTGATCTAGGCCTTCTCAATTCTCCACCGGAGCAGAACTTCACACTCTAAACATCTTATCTCTTTAGAACTCTTGTGCTTTTTAACCCATTCAATGCTAGATTCCACCATAGCATGTACCAGCTGTATAATAAATCTCTTTGGGGCATACTCAAAGGACAGACTCAGAGAGCACAAAAGCTCCACTGAAGCAAGTCCTACTCCATAGGGGCTCCTCCTGAACAGCAGCTCTTCTGCTGTAGGCATAGTTGGTCCTCATAGCCAATTAGACTGGGTCAATTCCTCTCAGTGATGCCATTAACCTCTCAACCATAATAAGACAGTGCACACAGTCCACACAGGGCTCAGTTCAGGTGACTGGGGAGGCTGAGCAAATGGGCCCTATAAGATACCTACTGTACAAGGCTGCTCAATCAGATCCGGGAGATACAGCAGCTCTACCTAATAAGTAGAAATAAACACAGGGAAATAGCCAAAAAATGTGGAGACAAAGAAGCATGTCATAAATGAAAGAACAGAAGAAATCACTAGAAAAAGAACTAAATGAAATGGAAACAAACTACCAGATACATAGTTCAAAGCAATATTATAAGGATGTTCAAGTATTTTAATGATATTTTCAAGGAACTTAGTAGCTACTTCAAGGAACTTAGAGAGAACATCAATGACATAAAAAAGGGCCAGTCAGAAGTGTAGGGCCATACACTAACTGAAATGAAGAATAATTTACAGGGAATCAAGATCAGAGTGGAGGAAAAAGAGAATCAAATCACCAATTTGGGATATGAGGAAGCAAAAAACACCCAATCAGAATAGCAAAAAGAAAAAAAGAATAAAAAAATGAAGATAGTATAAGAAGCCTCTGGGACAACTTCAAGTGTATCAACATTTGCATCATGGGGGTGCTAGAGAAGAAAAAAGGGAGCAAGAAATAGAAAACCTATTTGAAAAAATAATGACAGAAAACTTCCCTTACCTGGTGAAAGGAAGCACAAACAAGAAAATTCCAAAGAGGTACACACCTAGGCACATCATAATTAAAATGTTACAGGTTAAAGACAAAGAGAGAATCTTAAAAGCAGCAAGAGAAAAGCAGTTAGTTACCTACAAGGAAGCACCCATATGACTGTCAGCTGCTCTCAATATTAACTTTGCAGGCCAGAAAGAAATGGCAAGAAAAATTCAAGGTGATAAAAAGCAAGGACCTACAACCAAGATTACTCTACCCAGAAAAACTATCATTTAGAATTGAGGGTCAGATAAAGAGCTTCCCACAAAGAAAAGCTAAAGGGGTTCATCACCATCAAACCAGTTTTACATGAAATTTTAGAGTCTTCTTTAATAATAATAAGAAATAAAAGATAAAAAATATGAACAATGAAAACCTATCTATCAACAATTAAATCTGAACATCAAAATAAATGAACAAGGAATTTAATGAACAAAATAAACTGATGAATAAAATAGAATCAGAGACATTGAAACATGAAACAGACTGAAGAATCTCAGAGGGAATGGGGAGGGAGGCTGGGAAAAGATTAACTAAAGAATTTAAATGCATATATGCCTAACTCATGGACATAGACAATAAGGTCTGGAGTGGGATTGGATCTAGGTGGAGAGGAGCAATGGGGGGTTGGAGGGAGAAAGAATATCTGTAATACTCTCAAGAATATATATTTTCTAATTATATTAGTGGATCCCAAATTTTAGTCCAGAGATGAGCTATATCAGAGTCATCTGGAAAGTTTAATTAATAAACTCTCTCTCTCTCTCTCTCTCTCTCTCTCTCTCTCTCTCTCTCTCTCTCTCTCTCTCACACACACACACACACACACACATACACACACCGGTACTATCCTAAGCAATTTGACACAGTTGGCTTGGGGTAGAGTACAGACTGTTTTTGGTAGATGATTCTACTTCACATTTACCTTTGAGAATCATTAAGCTATTTTTTAATGTTTTGTAATCTGTCGAGTAAGTTTGGAAATAATGTAAGTTACCATTTATTGAGAATGTTTGATGCTTGAAACACTGGGAGGAGCCTTTATAACATACATCATGTCCTTTCATCTGTCATATACCCAATGAGTTTACAAATGGAACATTGGGGTAACAGCATCGTCAAGATCTTCCAGTTTACACAGAGGAGGTAGAGTTCCTATTCAAATCTTGACATGTCTTTTTTTTTTTTGCCTGTGCCACTGGGCATGGCAGATGGGGCCTGAGGGCAAAGGCCAGGCATCTGAAGGCATTATTCCTAGACTGGCAGAGCAGCCCACAAACCATGTGAAGCAAGGCAGATGTTTTCCTCTGACTCCCAGAACCAATCATAGTGACTTGTCCTCTGAAGGTAGTTCATTAGTGACAGTGAAGCTAGGAGTACCTGACTTGTGAAGAGATGAAGAGAGAGGAGTGCGTTTTCCTGGAGATGTGAGCTCTTAGCCTAAGAGACAGCACTTCTCATAATATCACATCTGAGGTCCTTTGATGGCTCAGCTGCCTCTGTGAAGGCAAAGCTTCTTACTGATTATCACCTGGAAAAATACAGCACAGTTATGCACAAAGAACAAGTTATGATGAGGCAGTAAGCTGGACCCTCTTGCAAGAAGAAAACTTTGACCTGTCAGCTGAGCTCCCAGTGTCCTTCTATGTACACAGACAGTGGTGACACCAGAGGCTTAGCAAATGGCCTGGTGTGAGGTAAGTATGCTTCTAGAATGGAAAAGAAAGATTTCAAAATCTCCAAAGAGTTCATCATTTCTGCAATGAGGGCTTTCTGCACTGTTGTGTATGCTATTAGCATAGCTGTTTCAATATTGTAATGGTTTCATAATGTGCTTCCAGCTGCTTGCTACCTCAAATGGCTGTTTTTTCAAAACAAGTCCTCGGTAAATATGGTATTTTGTCTCATAGTCCTCATTTCTTCCTGCTTACTGCTCATGTGAAGAGGCCATGAGAATCTGTTTTCTTCCCTCTTGCATCACCATGCTACACTAAGGATGAAGACACACTAAGTGCAGAGAGAAGTGGACCACTGGGATGTCCTCAGTAATGCAACCGCAAAGGCATTCCCATGGTGCTGGGGACCCAGTGGGCAGGGTTGACCATCAGCCCTCCCGCTGTTGAAATGGAGGCACTGTTTCTGATTCTGCCTCTGAAGATAGTGACTCGGAAGCCTGTCCCTCTCTCCAGTAGTCAATGAGGATGATTTACTGGTGCTATTGCACTTCCAGGGGAACGGCTCTCATGGCTTGGCGGGCTGTCAAGATTTATCTTGCAGACATCTTCTCATTAGAGTCACCGAGCTGAATCAACCACTGGAAACTCAACTGATTTTTCTGCTATGCAAATCACAAAACGGCGGCTCCAAGGCATCTGGTAGACAATCTCAACCTGTGGTTTTCATGTGGAAATTCAGGGAGACCTCGGGTCTGCAGGAGGACCTCGGGGGCTAGTGCAGAGTGAGGGATCAGATTGGAGATAGGAATCCTGGCTTTTTATTGTGCGTCAAACAAAACTACTGGACTTTCCTACGTCTTTTATGTTTAGGTTTCGTGTAAGATTTTTGTGACATTTATTTTTATTTATTTATATATTTACTTATTTATTTGGCTTGGGCAGTGTACATTATCTTTTCCCAATGGCAGCCCACTTTCCTTCTGAGCAGTTACCTCTCCCTCACTATGTGTAGTCTTGGTAGGACTACAGGTGACTATTCTGCAATGGAAAATAAAAGAGGTCCCTGGGCTCCTTCTCCCTGGTCTGCTTTCTGGCTTGATGCAACAGGAAAAGCCATCTTCCCTGATCACGGCCAAGCATCTTAGAACAAGGGAATTGTGAACAGGAACGCAGACACAGCGAACTGACTGGGATTCCTCTATGCCGCCTTGTTTCCCGTGTGCTGTTTCAGGTTTATTTCTGCAGGTGTTATTGTCACACTCCTGGAAGTGCCCTGGTTCTTTATCATTTCTTGAACCTTGGTTCCTCAGCTTTCAAATCAATTCCATGGCATCTGATATCCTCCAATTAATTTATCTTACATCAAAAGCACCCTAACTTGCACAAAAACTTTTTTATAGGGGGATACATTGAGCCAAGACAGTATGCTCACAAGTCCCCTGCACTAAGTTAGAACTAAGACGAGAACTCAAACCCAGCTTTCTGGCTAGGCCTTTTCTCCTGCACAGGGGAGAAACTCAAATGCCTACAGTGGTCAGTCAGGCAACAAAATGATTCTTAATCCCATTTTTTCTTAAATTACATAAATTCTCAATCTTTTATTTCACTGCCTTTGATTGGAAAAGGCACAGAAAATGTTTCTTTACTGTAAAAAATAATAGTGTTAATAATAATTAGGTATACTATAGTTAGTAGTGATGATTTTTGAAAAGTAGGAATACTCTATGTAAAAATAATTGCCCACTATTCAACTCTATCTCATTATTGCCTGGGATAATTTGGTCCCTCCCCACATTACCAAAATACCTATGTTTTAAAATATAATTTGGCAATCTGAATTTGAAATGTAAAATGTTCTGCTCTTTTTAGTGGTGGCTCAACTTACATAAAATTACTATGAATATAAAGCAACACGCCTCTGGGTTGGATTTGGCCTGTGGGCCCTTGGTTTGTAACTTCTGTAATTTTTCAGGTTCATTTCTCCCTTTTCCCCCAAATCTGTGCTCCATACCTGCTATGTGCAAGTGTGAATGACTCCTTTTTATCTTGAAAAACTTCTGGGAACAAACCGCATTTGAGTCCTTGTATGCTCCCCAACAAAAAGAAAAAGGCAAGCTTGATTCATTTTCAACTTGGCTGCCCTTATATTCTTAGTACGAGTTCAGGATGAAGAAACAGGTTTAATTAGAGATTTACTAATTAGAGTGTTTAGTTTTCCTGGAGGGATAAAATGGGTGTCTGTGGAGCAATTCTGCCATATAGATATTATCTAGGAAGGTCAGGCATGAAGAACTGTTGATTTCAGGTGTTTGGGATGGTCCTCAGCAGCACTGTGGAGAGGTCACCACACGTGTCCCCAAGTCTATGACCTAATGGAAGAACACACATGACTATGTTTTAAAAATGGTATGATATGCAACATAGACTAGTGAACCGAAAAAGGGGCATGGCTTCTAATGAGTAAAGATAAAAACGGAAAATCCTATTTTAAGGAATGGGAAACATGCTCAGGCACCTCCCACAGTAGGAGTCTAGACCAGGTGTTGGGACAGCCTGTCGGACAAACTTGGCTCACTGCTGGTTCTTGTAAATAAAGATTTTTTTTTTGGAACACAGCCATGAGCATTTGTTTACATGTTTTCTCTGACTGATTTGTCTACAATGGGAGCTGACTAGTTGCAACAGAGATGGTTTGTAAAGTCTAAAATCTTTACTCTCCAGCCCTTTAGAAAAGAAGTTGTCAAACACTGGTCTAGATCTCTACTGGTGGGAATGCAGACTGGTGCAGCCATTATGGAAAACAGTATGGAGTTTCCTCAAAAAATTAAAAATGGAACTGCCATTTGACCCAGTGATCCCACTCTAGAAATATATCCCAAGAATCCCAAAACACCAATCAGAAAGAATATAGGTACCCCTACCTTCATAGCAGTACAATTCACAATAACTGAGATCTGGAAATAACCTAAGTGCTCATCAGTAGATGAGTGGATAGAAAAGCTGTGGTGCATTTACACCATAGAATACTATGCAGCTGTAAAAAAGAAGTATCTCTTACCCTTTGAGACAGCCTGGAGGCACCTGGAGAGTATTATGCTAAACCAGTGGTTGGCAAACTCATTAGTCAACAGAGTGGCAAACCGTGGCCCAGGAGCCGCAGTTTGCCAACTACTGTGCTAAGCGAAATAAGCCAGTCAGAGAAAGACAAGTATCATGTGATCTCACTCATATGTGAAATCTAATGAACAAAATAAACTGATTAACAAAATAGATCTAAAAATACGGAAATGGAACAGAGTGATCCATCTCAGAGGGAAGGGAGTGCAGGAAGAGATTCACCAAAGAACTTGTGTGCATCTATGCATAACTTGTGGACAAAGACTTGGGAGGGGAAGATCAATGGGAGAAAAAAAGGGAACATTTGTAATACATTCAACAGTAAAGATTAAAAACACTTAATTGTTGGACTCGAATCATAAAATTATAGAAGAAAACATAGGAAGTAAAATACTAGGTATTCCCTTCATCTTAGGTTGTACCTATTTTTCTCTTATTTTTCCCATTTCTTAAGGAGGGGATTTGAGAATAGTTTTGAGACATTTCTTTCTTTTTAGCATGCACATTTAATTCTAAAATTTTCCCATAAACATTGCTTTAATTGCAATCTGTAATTTTTTAAAAACTGATATTAGAGAGAGGAAGGGAGCAAGAGAAACATGAATGTGAGAGAGTTTACAGAACTTCTGCCTTGGGATCAAACCCAGATCTGGGATCAAACCTTAAAATCTGGGTATGTAACCTTACCAAGAATTTAACCCACCACCTTTCAGTGCATGATACGGCACCCCAACCAACTGAGCTACACCAGCCAAGGCTGTGACATGCAATTTTGTTGTCTGTATTTTCCTATTGTGTAGTTCTTAATATTTTCTAATTTCTCTTGAAATGTCTTTTTTGACACATTGGTAGTTTTTAGTGGTACATTGTTTAATTCCCAAGGATTTTGGAGGTCATTTTATTTATTTATTTCTGTAATTGATTTATAGGTTAATTCTACTGTGAGCGTAGAACATACTTAGCATTTTATTAATTCTGTTGAATTTGTTCAGGTGTGCTTTATGAATTCAGATATGGTCTATCCGGGAGAATGATCCACAGGCACTTGAAAAGAATGTATATTCAGCTGTTGTTGGGTGGAGTGTTTAATAAATGTCAATTAGACACAGTTCTTCAATGCTGATATTCAGTTCTATGCCCTGGCTAGTTTTTTATCTGCTGGTTCTATCAATTACCTCAGGGAGTGGATTTGTCTATTTCTGGATTTGTGGATTTGTCTGCTTCTCTTTTTAGTTCTGTGAGCTTTTGCATCATGCATTTTAAAACTCTCTTATATGTGTATATATATTAAGAATTGCTATGCTGTTTGCTAAACTGACTCTTTTATCTTTATATATTATCATTTATAATCCTGGTAATTTTCTTTGTTTCTTTAGACAGCATAAAATTGGATCATACGTTTAAACTATTATGATAATCTTTGCCTTTTAATCAGTGTGTTTAATGCATTTATATTTAAAGAAAATATTGGTATGTTTGGATTTTAGTCTGCCATTTAATTATGTTTCCTATTTGTTCCCTTTTTATTTTTTATTCATTAGATCCACTTTCCTGCTGTATTTTGGGTTATTTGAATTTTTGTATTACATGAATTCATTTACTTTTCTTTGCTCTTTCTTGGGGTCCTTTTAAATGGAATGTAGCAAACTTACCATACTGTGAGTTTGTTATTTTTTCCTCTTCATTTAGTAGTTGTCTTCCACATTTATTGAAAACACATAAGACAATATTATAAAATTTAGTTTCAGTAATCAAGTACATTATAAAGATTTTAAGGAAAGGGCACTCTATTATGTTTATTCAGATATTTACTATTTCTGTTGCTTTTTTCCCCCTTCAAATAGCATCACACTAATTCATGGGGAGAGCAAGTACCTTATAATAACAAAATGTTTCTGATGCCTCCCTCCTTTACTCTTTTATTATTGCTGTCATTCATTTTAGTTAGATGCAAGAATACAAATAGATACAATTCATTGGTTCTAGTTTTATTTTAAACAAACTTACATGGTAGGTCAATTGAAAATAGACGACTTTATTTTACCTTCATTTATTTGTTATTTCATGCTCTGTCTTTATGTAGACCCAGGTTTTTGACCTATATCATTTGCCTTCTCCCTGAAGAACTTCTTACATTTCTTGCAAGGCAAGTCTACTGTCACCAAATCCTCTCAATCTTTATTAGTTTGAGAAAATCTTTATTTCTCCTTAAATTTTTGGAGGACAAATTCACAGAATACAGAATTCTAGGTATTTTTTTCCCTTAAAACTAACTATTTCACTCTACTGTCTTCTTACTTGCATGGTTTCTGCGAAGTCAGATAGAATTCCTGTCTTTGCTTCTCTGTATGGTTTTTCCCTCTGCCATCCTTTAGGTTAATTTTTTTTGTCTTTCTTTTTTATAGTTTGAAAATACTATGCCTAGGTATAGGGTTTTTTGTTTTTTATTTTATTTTTAGTGATTTGCATTTATCCTGGTTGGTGTTTTCTGAGCAGTCTGGATCTGTGGTTTTAGTATCTGACATTAATTTGGGAAATTCCAAGTCATTATTGCTTCATGCTTCTGTTCTTGCCTCTCCTTTTTCTCCTTCTGGTTTTCCCATTATGCTTACCTTACACATTTGTAAGTTGTCCCTCAGTTTTTGAATGTTCTTTTCAGGTTTTTTTTTCCCCTTTGGAAATTCTTACTATTATATTCTCAAGCTTACAGATCCTTTCCTCAGCCAGGTCCCATCTAATATGGAGCCCATTATGAAGGCATTCTTCATTTTTGTTAGTGTTTTTGACCTCTAGATTTTCTTTTTTATTCATTCTTAGAATTTCCATCTTTCTACATAAATTATCCATCTGACTTGTATGTTGGCTACTTTTTCCACGAGACCCTCTAGCATATTAATCAGAATGTTTTTAAATTCCTGGTCTGATAATTCCAACATTCCTGTCATAATTGATTATGGTTCTGATGCTTGTTCAGTCTCTTTAAACGCATTTTTTGCCTTTTAGTGTACCTTGTAATTTCTCCCTGAGAGGTGGACTCGATGTTCTGGTTGAAATAAGCCGTTAGTCACTTAGTGGCAAGGTGTGGGGGGAGGGGAAGCGTTCTCTGTGTCATGATTAGATTGAGTTGTTGGATAAGCCTGTGAACCTAAGACTATGAACTTCATGGTCGCTTCTCAGCCTCTATGTACCCTCCAGCCCCCCTCAAGTCCCAACCATGCCCCAGATGAGGAAGGATGACTGGAGGGGGCTGGAATTTTGTGTTTCTCTTCCCCCATGAGGAAAGCTAGAGGGGCCTCCCATGGGTATTTCCCTTCTCCAGTTAGTCACGAATAATACCCAGCAGGTTAGGCTCCAATAAAATAGTTTCTCCCGAGGTCTGCTGTTGAGAAGAAAAGAATGCTTTGCAGCATTTCATAATGTTTCCCCATCTCCCTGTGCTGCAAGTATGACATTTTTCAATGTATTCACTATGGGAACCAGCTAAAGCTGTTGGAGCTAAAACTCACAATAGTGTGGGCGCTCCCCTATGACTGGGTTCCTTGGAGTTTTCATCTCTCAGACTTGTCCATACTGAGCCTCCAGCAATTTGTCATTTAGGTTTTCCTACCCCGGTACTGGTTTCCATGGAGGTTTTGTCCTGGTAAGCTGTGATTTTCTGTATTTTCCTGTCTATCTCTTTAATTATGGTGGCAGCAATTTGCTCTATCATCTTACTTTGGAAGAGTGTTGATTTTTCAGTTCATTTGGCTTTCTAGTTGTTGTTAGGTTAGAGTGGTGACTTTCAAACTCCTTGTATGTAGACCTGAAAATCTCTTTTGTTCTTTGTGATATACTGTTTCCTTCTGGTATCAGAAGAAAACAGATTTTTATAGAGAAAGGAAAAGAGAGGGATGCAGAGATAGAAAAATCCATGAGAGAGTAACATCATCAGTTGCCTGCTTCCTGCACACCCCGCTACGGGGGATTGAGCCAGACATGTGCCCTGACCTGGAATTACACCTGGCCGACTTCTTGGTTTCTGGGTCAACACTCAATGGTTGGACCACACTGGCTGGTTAATTACCTTTTTTTTTTTAAGGGCAGATTTACTGAAAATAGATTATCTCCTCTCTCTCTCTCTCTCTCTCTCTCTCTCTCTCTCTCTCCCTCTCCCTCTCCCTCTCCCTCTTTCTCTCCCTCTCTTTCTCTTTTAAATCTAAGAATGTCTTTATTTACTCTTATACCCGAATGACATTTTCTCTGGATATAAAATCCTAGGTTGATAGTTCTTTTTTCCCCCCAGCAACTTAAAAATATTATTTTACTTTTAATGCTTTTTATTGTTTCTGATGATAAATCTAGTTATTTGAATCATTGTTTGCCTATATGGTGGCTTAGACTTTATATTTCTCTGGCTACTTTCAAGAATTTTTCTTTTTTCTTTTGTTTTTATAAGTTTGCTTACACCTTGTCTTAGCATGGATTTTGGGAGGATTTGTTTGCGATTTACTAAACTTCTAGAATCAATAGTATTATATATTTTTCCAAATTTGGGAAGTTTAAGCCATTAATTCTTCATACAAATTTTTTCTGTAATGAATTCTCCTCACTCTATTTCTGGGACTCCAATGACACAAACGTTAGACATGTTAGTACTGTCCTACAATTCCCTGAGTCTCTGTTCATTTTGAAATTCCATTCCTCTCTGTTGTTCAGGTTAGATCATTTCTATTGACCTATCTTCAATTCATTGACTTTTCACTGAAATTCTCATTCTGCTATCAATCCCACCCAATGGGCTTTAAATTTTTATGCTTTATTTTTCAACTATAAAATTTTTATTTTGTTCTTTTGTATAGCTGCTATTGTTTGATATTTTCTACCTTTTCATTTATTTCAAGAGTATTTATACTTTCTTCCTGAAGTATTTTTAAAATTTTACTTTTCAACTACAGTCTATACTCAATGTTATTTTGTAGTACTTTCAGGTATAAAAAATAGTGGTTAGACAATCATATATTTTACAAAATGTTGTCCCTGATATTCCCAATATCCAGCTGACACCATACATAGTTAGTTATTATAATACTAGAGGCCTGGTGCACGAAATTCATGCATGGAGTGGGGGTAGAGGGGTGTCCTTCAGTCCAGCCTTCACCCTCTCCAATCCAGAACCTCTTGAGGCATGTCCGACTGCCATTTAGGCCCAATCCCAGTAAAATCAGGCCTAAATGGGCAGTCAGACATCCTTCTCACAATCAAGGACTGCTGGCTTCAAACTGCTCACCTGCCTGCATCCCTGATTACCCCTAACTCCTTCTGCCTGGAAGCCTGATTACCCCCTAACCACTACCCTGCCAGCCTAATTGATGTCTAACTGCTCCTCTGCCGGCCTGTTTGCCCCCAACTTCCTTCCTCTGCCAGCCTGGTCACCCCTAACTGTCCTCCCCTGCAGGCTTGATTGCCCCCAACTGCCCTCTCTTGCAGGCCCGGTCCCTCCCAACTGCCTTCGCCTGCTGGCCTGATTGCCCACAACTGCCTTCCCTTGCAGGGCCTGGAACCTCCCAATGGCCCTCCCCTGCTGGCCATCTTGTGGTGGTCATATTGTGTCAACATGGGGGCAGGATCGTTGACCACATGGGGACAGCCCTCTTGTGTGTTGGAGTGATGGTCAATCTGCATATTACTCTTTTATCAGATAGGATATAGGCCTGGTGCATGGTTGGGGGCCAGATGGTTTGCCCTGAAGGGTGTCCTAGATCAGGGTGGGGATTCCTTTGGGGTGTGGGGTGACCTGAGGAGGGGCCTGCAGGCTGACCACACCTCCGAGCTACCCAAGTGGAGGCCCTGGGATCTGGGATTAATTTATGTTCTACAATTGAAACTTTGTAGTCTGGAGCAGAGCCAAGCCTTCTGCTCACCCTGTGGAGACAGCTATTTCTGTTTGGGTTTATTTAAATTATATAGTTGAAACTTTGTAGCCTAGAGTGGAGACCTAGGGGTAGGGCTACAGAAGTTTGGTTTCCTCCATCGCCCGGGCAACTGTAGTCTCTGCTCTCTCCCTTGCCGTCATTTTTGTTGGGATTATGTATCTTCTATAATTGAAACTTTGTAACATTGAGTAGAGGCCTAGGCTGGCAATGGCAGGAGGAAAACTTGGCTTCCTTCATTGCCAGGGAAACCCAAGCCTGCCTTCTGCTCTCAGTGGCTGCAGCCATCTTGGTTGGGGTTTATTTGCTCCTGATTGGCTAGTGGACGTGACTTGTGAGTGTAGCAGAGGTACAGTCACTTTGCATATTATTCTTTAATTAGATAGGATTATCGATTATATTTTTAAAGCAGCTGCTTTAAAGTCTTTGTGAAATAATTATAACATCTGCGTTATCTCATCATTTGCTGCTATTACTTTTTACCATCGGAACCTATATTTTCCTAGTTCTTTATATGTCAAGTAACTTTGTATTGCTTCTTAATAATTTTGGATATTATCCTCTGAGACTCTGGGTTTATGCATATGCTTTAGAGGATGTTAATATTTTTATTTCAGCAGGCAATCTATCAGACACACTTAGGCTGATGCTCAGACTAGCCTTCTGTGGACTCTGGTTTCAATGCTGGTTCCACATTCAATGCCTCTGCAGTGCTATGTGGATCTGTAAAATGTGTATTCCACCATAGGAGCATGTTGGGACCTAGATGATACTGTATCTCTTATTCCAGTTCTCACAGCCTTGAGTACCTTTGGGATAATATTTACACATGCATTAGTTGGTGAGCTTGAGAATTTATAAATGACACTACCAAATCTAAGTTTCTTTCCTGAGTTCCTTCCAAATCTGTTTCTTTCCTGAGTTCCTTCCTCACTGTGATTACTCTAGTGCTTTCATATTTCTCCAAGTTCTTTTGTATGGCCAGCAAGCTGGGGCTTGATTTACTTTATGCTGCCATGCACTTCCTGTGCCTGTGTCTGCTAAGCCAAAGGGTAGAAGAACAGAGAGAGGAAAAGAGCTTAATCCTCTTGGAACCACAATTCCTTTAGTCTTGGAAGGAAGGCTCTCCTGCATCAGAGTATTAGGTTTCTGTGGGTTCCTCCCCTATGCCACTACTGCTGCTGCCTCTGCAAATGTGGGAGCGTAACCTGGAGGCTGGAGTGTGGGAGACTAAGAGAATAAACTGTAAGTGAAAACTCGGAGAACAATGGGAGCCTCCCAGTCTCCCTAAATTCATTCCTGTTCCTTACTACAGAACAAGGGGGCTTTTCCTGGAGCTCTCTCTGCACTAATCCTCACTGCTTGCAGGCTTCCTTGCTTCATGCTGGACAATATTAGAAGAAAAAAGTGGTAACCACATCCCTAGTTCAATGCTGCTTCACATGCTGGCCTTCTTTCTCCATTTCCCTGCTATTTACTTTCCCAACTTCCTGAAGAGCCACCACATGCATTCTTTCTAGGTTTTATAGCTGTGCTCAGAGAGAAAGCCAGTGTGGAAGATGCTTGCTTCATCTTACATAAACAAAAACCATCCCTAGATTTTACCATTAGCAAGCCCTTTGCTTCCACCAACTGCAACTCTAAGTCCAAAACAATTTGGCACTCATTTTACCTGTAATATTATTTTTAAATGCAATTGATTGGCCAAAGGCCAAGTTGAGGAATAAGATGACTTCAAGAGATAAAGAGGAAAGTTCCCCCACTTCTTATGTTGAGCTGTTACATAGAGGGTGTAGGAGCACTGCTGTTTATTCCTCACATAACAGATAGTTTATTTGGGGATTAATGCATTATCCTCTGATGTTTATAGTCAGGATACATTATTTAGAACACTCCTAATGTTCATTTTAACTAAAGTTTATCTATATACAGTTGTTATGAATTTGATGCCTTTGTTGGAAGAAGTGGAGGGTTATTGCCCTTAGATTCCATTCAAGACATAATCCTTTTAGGAATAACCCTGGTTCTTGTTGTACCTATGCTTTTCTCTTCTGTTTTTCAGTTTCACTTTTTCAGATACCGGTGCATTCAACTTCTTTTTTTACGGACAGAAAAATTCAGGCCAAACATTTACTGGCTTCTCACAGAAAACTGTTTACAAAGCCAAGTTCTATCTCATAACTTTATCTGGAGAGGAGCAACGACAGATGCTGAAAAATTTGACAAGCATGCAGTATGAGAAATATTTATTAAAGGCAGGACCTCTCCACAAGAATGACTATGTGAAGGTAAATTTGTAGAGATGATTTCATCAGTGAAATATATTGAAAGAATTTTATAGACTCATCTATGTCTTCATGGTTATTTATTCCTTATTCCACTGCAATCTGGTAGCTTCCCTCTTTATTGCACTGGAATTATTTTTCCTGGGGTCACCAATAACCAGTTTTGACAACATCCAGTTGACATTATCTAGTCCTTATCTTTTTTAAACAATGTGTTTTTATTTATTTCAGAGAGTAAGGGAGAGGGAGAGAGAGATAAAAACATCAATGTTGAGAGAGAATCAGTGATCGGTTGCCTTCTGCATGCTCCATACTAGGGATTGAACTTGCAGCGTGAGCATGTGCCCTGACTGAGAGTTGAACCATGATCTCCTAGTTCATGGGTTGATGCTCAACCACTGTGTGGACACTGGTGGCCCTAGTCCTTATATTAACTGACTTTTAAAAAATACTTAATATTGTTATTCACTTCTTTCATCTAATTTCTGAGATAGTATAAAACCCTGGTTTTACTTTGACTTTTTGACTATTCCTTTTTAGTGTTTCCAATAACACTCTTCCTCCACCCAATCCTTCCATAGTTTTGTTCCAGAGGATTCTAGTATCAGCAAAATTATCTTTCTTTTTCTTATCCTGTTTGGTACATTGACTTCTGAAAACTTCATTGACTCTGCTACCATTGATTATCCCATTATACTGATGACTTCCAAATCTCTATCCCAATCTATTAATTGATACCCCCACTTGGATATGCCCTAGGCTAGTGGTCAGCAAACTGCGGATGTGGCTCATGAGCTGCGGTTTGCCGCTTTGTTGACTAATGAATTTGCCGACCACTGACCTAGACTTTCGATTCCAATAATTACAGGTTGTTGTTGTTCCTTGTGCTTAAGCCCCTATCCCAGTGGTCGGCTCCTCAGATATGATACTTCTAAAACAATTCATTTTATCACCTCCCTCCCTCACCATGCCCTGCTCTCCCTGCTAACCTGTTTCGGTAACTGGTACCACCAACTACCTAAGTGGGCCATATGGGAATTATTCTCTGGAGCAACTACCTGCCTCTTGTTTCAAATCTCTTCAACATTTTTACACAAAGCTTCCACAAGGATGAAACTTGCAAATATGAAGCAAACTTCTTCATTGCCTCCTTATTTTCATCAATATAACATCCTAAATTCATTCTACTCATGAATCAATTCAAAGTGCAGATGGAGAGGAGTTGGTACTGTAACTGGCAGAACAAACCCGGAGAACCAAGAGCCAAGGATTTCCACCCAAAGGAGATTTAATTTTAAGAAAAGCCAAGTCAGACTTGATAATGAAGCAAACATTTAATCTGGTTGTTTCTGGTATTGTCTCTGCTTTATATTAAGTCCTGATGGTTTCGGGTGTATATATATATGTGTGTGCGTGCGCACACATGTGGGTGCATGTGAGTGTGTTATAAGCCTTTCAAATTGGGTGCAAGCAAAGCTATTTGAAGCAGGCTCTATCTCCCTCTCTGAACTTACCTCCTGGTACTCCCATTCTGTCTCTTCAACCTGTGCATCTATATCGCAGACATACCGGACTGTTTGAATTTCCCCAAGTCGGCTATGCTTCCCTGTTCTTGCTTGCGCCACTTTTTCTCACATTCTATTTGCTCTGCGGGAATACATCTCCTGCTCCCCTCCTTCACTGCCTTAACTGAACATCTTATTCTTTGCTTATTTTTATACTCTATGGACATCATTTCCAGAAATCTCTATGCTTGCCTCATCTAGATGGACTCTGGGCATACTTCTCATTTTATTTGAAAATGTATCAGTTGGAATTGCAATTTTTAGGAACTTAATGTGGCTTCTTTTAGACATGAAACTGTACTAGTATATCTGGCTTTGGTCTCTTCCATTACCTTCATCTTTTCTGTACAGAGAAACACCATGCACATTTTGGTGATTTGGATGGAAGAAACAGGAACTGCCAAAAGGAACCATCAAAGTGGTGATTGTCAAGAAGAATCATAATGTCTTAGGATTCTATAAGTTTATAAATCTTTTCCTCTTACAGTTTTTGCATTTAATTCCGATGGCAGCTCCTATCAACATTTCACAGAGGATGAAATGGTAGTTGCTGGGATAAGTGACTCACAGAGGTACCTGCCGAGTTTCAGACTCTGACCTGGATGCATGGCTCTCGATTGAAGTGTCAAAGGGCCAAGGTCAGTCATGGACAGAGTCTCCCCACATTCTGAAGCTGCATCCAGTGCAGGCACAGGGGCCTCATTATAATGCCTGATGCAATTTCTCTGTTTCTGTCCTGTTCCCCTTCACATCCTCCTGGAGTCAGCTTTCTGGGATGAGGTGAAATGTGAGGGAAATCACCTGAAAGGAGTTAATTACCTTTGCTTCTAATTACCTTCTCTTTTCAAGGGCAATGGGTTAATTATCGATACTAACCACATGCCAGATTCCCTTGGTGAAAGGCACTTTCCCTTTAACACGGTCACACTGTGTTAATGAGACTCATCGCTCCCAGAACTCTGTTAAAATAATTGTCTCTGAGCAGGTTGCTCTACAGAAATATTCATGGAGCATAAAGCATTAAACCCCTCCAGTTGCATATTAAAGAAGTTTTTCAAACTATAAAATTACTTAGCAAGAAAAAATATATTAATTAAAAATCTATCCTTAGCTAGTCCAGAACTACAGTTAAAATGCTACAAAAGTAGCAATTTAAAGACTTAGAAAATACAACACTTCTCTATGTGCCTCTGGTACCAAATAAAACTGTTCATATTTACTCTTCAGGGTGGGCCAGTGCTTTTTAAAGTTTGGTTTCTTAACAGCAGTAAAGGGAGGCCTAATCAGCCTCAAATTGACTTCAGGTGAATATGTGCAGGCTGCCGTTGGTCTGTGTGCTGCCCAGCGACTTAGCACCCCGAACAGACGAGGATCTGTGACCCCTACGTGCAGTGCAGTCTGAGGTTAAGATGCCAGGCTCTCAGCTCCACTTCAAACCAAGAGCTAACTATTGCTACTGAAAACCCCCAGGTGACTTCACCTTCAGGTACATTTGGAGAAGAAGGTCTCATGCTCCATCACGAGAATCCCCTGGAGGGCTCATTCAAATGCAGATTCCTGGGCCAACACTCCCAGAGTTTCCAATTCACTGGGGCAAGGAGAAGCCCAGGGGAAGCATGCAGCCTGTTAGAAACTGCATTTCTAACCAGTTCTAGGTGTCCCTGATGGTGGTGGTCCCAGAACCACTGGTTCAGGTTAATGAAGAAAGTTGGTACCAAGGATGCTGTGGGTCTCTTTATTCCAGGCGGTTCCGGCCTTTGTATGGAGTCTCCTATCTTCAGGCAGCAGCATTCTAACTTTATTTCACCCTCAACTTCTGCCTTTTCTTTTCTTCACAGACTTACCATATTGGCTGTATTATTATCAATATTTCACTAGGGTGGTTTGGGTTGTGCCCAACAAATACCAATTAGTTAAAGAAGTTACTAAGAAGATCTGTGTTTAATAAACACAATTTGCTGGCCCAGAAAGGTGAGGGTCAGGTGTTGGGTAGCATTTAGTGATGCTGGACATGGCCTGGTGAAGTTTTAAAGACCTGCATGCCGCACTTCTATTTGTCTACTCTGCTAACCACAGTTTGAGCTTCATCCTAAGATTGGGTCCCTTCATGGGTTTAGGATGGTTGCCAACCACAGTCAAGTGCACGAGTTGCTTGTTTATTCTTTGGGAGAAAGTGACTTCCTGGGCTTTCTTCAGAACAAAAGTAAGTCTCCTGAAAACCTGTGACAGGTGTCTCCTTAGGCCTCCCTCCTTGTCCAGAGCTAAGTCACATGTTCATTCCAGAACATTCTCTGGCAAGGGCATGGGTTTACCTTTGGCTCAGACACCCCTGGAGTTGAGGGTGGCTTCAAATTCTCCTGAGACCCAGGTTTTCTTGGTAAGAAACAGGGAGAAGGGGTGTCAGGTAGCAATCAATACTGACCACTATCCTTTCTAAGCAGTTCTGAGAGAAGGTTTCAGAGAACTAGAAAATCAGCGGGGACATGTTTTAATTTTTTTGCACATGAGGTTTTGACAAGGTAAGATTTCATTCACTGGGTACTGACTCAGTGTGCTCACCATCGAGGCTGAGAAGGGCACACTTCTCACCCTTACATGATGGCTGGCATAGTCACTGCCCACTCTTCACCATCTTCATCCTGTGCTCCATCTGATGCCACAGCTCATTCCCTAGGACCCCTTCACAGCCTCTCTCTCATCTTTCAGCTCTGCCTTTAGTCTTCCTACTCTGAATTTTCCAAGTCCCCCCTCCCAAGCTTTCATCCCGCCATGTCCTGGCCTTCAGTTCCATCCCTCTGAAACTACCGCCCCTGATGATCTCATCAACTAGGTCAGTTTTCCTATTGCTTCTCCGTCGCTTGGTAACCCTCTCACCCAGGCTCTCTGCTTCCCCTGGGCTCCACTGCTTTATCCTCAAAGTGGCTTCACTGATCTGCATAATATCCTCTCATTTCTTTCCCCAGAGTACACACCCTACTGGCCCAATGTTTCCCTTCTTTCTTTTCAGGCTGTTTCTCGTGGGTCCCGCTCTCCTCTCTTAGCTGCTTTTCTAAACCCTTGAGATGATGAATGTCAGACCCACTTCACTTTCTATATTCTGGCCATTTCTGGCTTTGTTTTCTGAGAGGGACTGTTTTTCCTGGAGATCATGGACCTTTTTGTGTCTGTTTTTTCCCCCTGCCTTAGCCATTAGTTTCTGTTTAAAAACAAACAAACATCTTTATGTATGGGGAACCCCCCCAGGCAATTTAAAGAAAACACTTAAATAGCAAGTAGTACAGGTGGAAGGGGGCTTGGCACTGCGAAGGGCATGCCAACCAACGATGGGCGCTGTGCCATGACATAAGCGTACGAGGTATCCAGAGAACTCATTTTGGAAAGATGGTAAATTACTAGCTGGTTGACAAGGCTGTTAGGAAGCTTCTCAGCCTGTTAAAGGCTGTGTCAACATCAAAGAAGGTACTTAGTACTGTATCTAAAAGACTCTGTGAGTTCTAGTCTCAGTGGGGTAAAATGTTTAGCAGCTGGCTCTCAATAAAACACAACAAAATAGGCAAACCAAAGCCCTCATGTGAAGCATCTGCTAGTTTCCACAGTGTAAATGTTTCAGTGATGTCTAATGCTGAGCCAATACTTTGACCCCACTAAATATGGATGTGGGAGAATGTTTGTACCCAACTTCCACAAACCAGTACAAGCCAGTTTCAATA
Source organism: Antrozous pallidus (assembly GCA_027563665.1). NCBI lineage: Eukaryota > Metazoa > Chordata > Mammalia > Chiroptera > Vespertilionidae > Antrozous > Antrozous pallidus. Next base: position 6,487,534 of record CM050526.1, read on the forward strand.
CTCCCTACTAGTCCCCATCGCTATTTAACTTCAGGGAGCCTCTGAGAGTTCACATGATCTGGGATCACAGTACTGGGTAGAGATAAGATGAGAAGGTGGGACTAAAATATGTAGGAATTTGAATACCAAGTTAAAGATTGGAGTTTGAGTCTCCCTTCAGTTATTTGGGTAATATCTTCAGAATTTTTGCAGCATCTTCAAATTCTCTGTAGCATTATTTATTAATAATTTTTAAGTGGATCTACTTTTTAATAAAGAAATTTTAATAGCTTTATTAAAATACAATGTATATGACAAATAATTTACCCATTTAAACAGCACTATTTAATAGCTTTTAGTATATTCAGAGTTATGCAACCATCATCATGATCAATTTTTAAAAAATTGCCTCACTTCAAAAAGAGGCTTCATACCCTTTAGCAGTCACTACCCATTTCCCACCAAACTCCATAACCTAGGAGGTTGTCCTATGAATTCTCCTATTCTGAATATTTATGTAAACAGAATTATATAATACTAGAGGCCTGGTGCATGAAATTTATGCATGGGGGTGGGGGGATGTCCCTCAGCCCAGCCTGTACCCTTTCAAATCTGGGACCCCTCGAGGGATGTCCAGCATCCTTCTCACAATCCAGGACTGTTGGCTCCAAACTGCTCACCTGCCTGCTTCCATGATTGCCTCTAACCACTTCTGCCTGCCACCCTGATCACCCCCTAACCACTATCCTGTCAGCCTAATTGATGCCTAATTGATGTCTAACTGCTCCACTGCCAGCCTGTTTACTCCCAACTTCCCTCCTTTACTGGCCTGGTCAACCCTAACTGCCCTCCCCTGCTGGCCTGATCCCCCACAACTGCCTTCCCTTGCAGGCCTAGAACCTTTCAATGGCCCTCCCTTGCTGGCCATTTTGTGGTGGTCATCTTGTGTCCACATGGGGCAGGATCTTTGACCACATGGGGGCAGCCCTCTTGTGTGTTGGAGTGATGGTCAATCTGCAAATTACTCTTTTATTAGATAGGATATAATTTGTAGTGACTTGTTTCTTTCACTTAGCATGATGTTTTAAGTTTCATCTATGTTGTACTGTACATTGGTACTTTATTAGTTTTTATTAATAAATAAAATATTCATATATTACATAACTTGGGGGATGGACACTGGCATTATTTATATTTATTGGCTATTATGAACAATATTGCTATAACTATTTGCATATAAGTTTTTGTGTGGGCTTTTAAAAATTATTTTTGATATATACTTAGGAGTAACATTGCTGGGTCTTATAATAATTACGTACTGAAGCTCTTGAGGTACTGCCAAATTATTTTCTAAAGCACCAGCACCACTTCACAATTTTACTAGCAGTGTATGAAGGTGATAATGCATCCATATCTTAATTAACACTTGATTTGTCTGTCCTTTATTTTAGCCATCCTGGTGGGTGTGAAGTAATATCTCATTATGATTTTGATTTGCGTTTCCCTAAGGACTAAAGACACTGACCATATTTTCATGTGCTTATTGGATATTTGTTTATTTTTTTGAGAAATATTTATTCAATAAATAAGATATTCTAGTGTTGTCTTTTTATTGTTGAATTGTAGGGGTTCTCTATATATGCTGGATTCAAATTCCTTGAGATATATAATTTGTCAATATTATCTCCTAATCTGTTGGCCTTTTTTTGGATTATGTCATTTATAGCATACAATTTTATAATTTGTGTGTATTTCAACTTATCTCTTTTTTCAGTTGTTTATTCCAAGGGCAAATAAATTATGTTATAAAGAAAATTTGGAAAAAGAAAAACAATCACTAGAATAAAAATAAATTAAAAAATTAAAGACATATACAGCACAGATATTTATGAAAATTTATAGCTAGTTACTACTTTTATTTTATTTTATCATTGAATTTATTTGTGTGACATTGGTTAATAAAATTAAATAGATTTCAGGTATACAATTCTACAACACATCATCTGTATATTCTGTTCCAATGATCTATATGTCTGCTTTTATGCTAGTACCATGCTGTTTTTCTTACTCTGGCCTTATAGCATAGTTTTTTCTCAAAACATTTAACTATAGAACTCTTTGTGTGTGCTATGGTTCTGGGAACGTAGAACTACAGTATGCACATTCATTGGAAAAATACTACTTTAACAAAACCTATCCCAATCAGGTGTTGACTGTTGGTGGCATTGGTCACACCAATGGGAGCTGATACCCGGAGGATGGAATAATACATGCACTTGGGTTTGCCAATTAGAAGCCAGCCAATAGAATAGGCCATGGGCTATGCAGTTCTGACTGATTCTAGATCATCGTGGTGGAGGCAGGTGGAGGCCAGGCAGGCAGAGCACAGAGCAGAGAGCGACAGGAGTGGCCAGAGGGAATACCTGAGTTTCCATACACCCTGCAAAGCTCAGCAACCAGAAAACCTGGCAGGAGGCCATGCACTAAGCTTCAAAGAGGAAGTGAGATTCCCAAGATCTAGCTGGTAAGTGGACCTCAAATTTAAGCTTGGATTTCAGGAGCAGAACATGACAGCAAGCAGTGAGTTAATCTCCAGGGTCCTGGAAAACCAATCAGAAGTTTGGAAGAGGCACAATCGATCAAGATGAGGTTATAAGGAGTGGAGTAGGAGGCAGAAGCTTGGTGTGAAGGAGCAAAGTGAAAATCTGCAGGGAAGATCATCCATGACTCCTTAAATCCTTCATGTTTTAAAATTCATGGCCATAGAACCTGAGCTTAGTGATAGGCGAGAGGCCAGGAGCCATGGAAGTCATTGCACAGTGGCAAGTTCACACACCCATGAGACATCCACGTGGCAGGTAGCTGAAGCTAGTTACTGCTCCTTATTACACCAAGGCTTCTGGTCCCCAGCAGAGACTGTCTGTGCTAGACCAGATTGCATCTCTCTGCTGGCTGGTGTCCAGGGATGCACACTGCAGCCCCAAGATGGGATCAGCAGTCTCAGACACCCAGGAGGACAATCACCTCCTATTCGGGCTGTTCTGCACCATTTTCTGGGGACAGGTCCCATCCTACAGCAAGTAAGGTACTCTGGCAGTATAAGAATGCAACTATATAGACTTAGCTGATGTCTAAGTTAAGGGTTGAAGTAAGAAAATTTGCCATAAAATTACCCTGAATGACTGTCAGTGAAAATTACTCTGCTTGATAAGTTTTGAGGAAGATGTTTGTCAAACTCTGGGCATATTCATGATTTTCTCTCTTAATTTGTCACTAAAACTATTACGCCTAAAGTTTTTCTTTCAGTCTCTGCTGGGACTAGATAAAACAGTTTCATATTCTCGCTCCCTAACATACCCATTTGGGCGATATCAATGAACAATGCTAATGCAATGTATTTTACTATTTACTCTCTCATCTTGGAGTATTCAGCTAGTAAAACCAAAATTACAGATTGGTACTTAAAAATTCTGTTTGTAAGAGTTCTGTCCCAACCATATTAGAATTACATTTCTTTTCTTTCTTTTTCTTTTCACATGTCACTTAACTTTATTTGTGGATTATTTTTAAAATTTATCTTTATTGAAAGCATTGCAGGTGTTTTTTAAAATAATCTTCCAACAAAATACAATTAATATAAGGCAGATACCCAACAAGTGCTGTAAGAACAGAGAAAGGAAAATAATTTTGATCAGAGTGATAATCAAGAAAGTCTTCATGGAGGAAGCGACATTTGAACTAGACCTTGAAAGAGAAAGAAGACAAGAGAAATTGTTCATTTGCTTGCTGCTACCTCCAGAGGATTTAAATCTGGGGAACATGAAAGGAGAGTCTCAGTTAGAGTTAAAAAAGACTAGCCAGGTGACTCAGTTGGTTGCAGCATTGTCCCATACACAAAAAGGTTGCAGGTTCAATTCCTGGTTAGGGCATATACCTAGGTTTTGGGTTCGATCCCTCATCTAGGTGCATATGGGAGACACCTAATTGATGTTTCTCTCATCTCTCTCTCTCACACTTCCTCTCTCTAAAATCAATAATAAAAAAGAAGTTGTCTTGATTTCAACTTTAATATTATGCTCCAAGTCCATGAGCACTTAACCAAAAAGAAGAACTAATGAAAAAATAATTAAAGCAATTTTTTTCATTTTTCTCAGTTTTGAGATCTTGGCAATAGCAACAGGTATTTTGTTTTGTTTTTGTTTGTAATGTTGGGGAAGAGTGAAAAGCCCAAGGGTCAAATCTTAATATACTTTGTTTACAAATGTTAAGGACAGTTGAAAGTATTGCAGGTGTCTTTTTAAAATTGTAATATATATATAAACACAATTAAGCCCAATGGGGTGAGGTTGGAGGTAGAGGTTGGAGGAGAGGAAGAGTTATCTGATCTATGGCAGAGGTGTGTGGGCAGCAGGAACTGGATCCAACTTGAATACAAGAGCCTGCATGCATGTAGCAAGCCTTCCCCAGCCCTCTTCTGTCCATAGAAGCCTGGGTGAAGGTAAAGACCATTGCAGCTGACCAGGAGACACAGAGAGCATGGATAGTGAAGAACATTGACCCTCAGGAATATCAGACATCACAATAGTATAAGAACCAGATGGTGCCCCCATTTTTATAGGCCTATGTAAGCCCAGTAGTGGAGAAAAGAAAGCCTCGATTATTATTGATGTTGAACTGCAAGTCGACTTTGGTGTGTGAGGGCTATGAGCCAGGTTTTAATTTGATTTATGAAAATTAAGAAATATTACATTTTTCACTTTGAGTATCATGGGAAAATTCATAACGATCATATTTCAAAATCTGCAATGGTACATTAGTAATCCCATATCTAATTTCCAAGCTATTCTGCTGAAAGCACCTTCATATTTTAATATCCATCTTGTAGTCATTAAGAGCTGTGTCTTTTTAATCAGAAAACCTAGTTTGAATAATGACTGTACTTCTTATAAGGTATATAAGCAAAAGCCACTTAATATTTTTGAGTTTCAGGTATCTCCTCTGGAAATGAGATACCTACCTCACAGGCTTATCGTGGGGTTAATTGGATAATTAATACATTTCCAGGAAGCACCAAGCTCATTATCTGGCACTTAGAATGCATTCAACAGATGGTAGCTCACGTGATTATTTTTGGGGTGTGTGTGGGTTCTGGGTGATCCTAAGTATGCTTACCTGGGCTCTGCTGACACTGAGACAGGACTTAAGAGAATCCTCCTGCTGATCAGAATCCCCCTATCACTCTTCTACCTACAACACTTTCAAATGACAAATGACTGAACTCCATGGTTGGGGGGAAGGGGCCTTGTTTATGAGTCCAGAAATGGCTGTGAAAGAAAGTCAGGAAGAAATTTCTTTTATTGGTCAGTTTAAAATTGTATGTGGCACATTACATGACCTCAATTCTCCTTTGACAGAGGATATTGGAGAAACAAGGGAAGCATAGTTGGAGCTAAGAGAGTAACCTGAGAAAAAATACATTCTGCAAAACTATATTAGAACCACTGAGATATAATTTCTGAAAAAGAAAAAAGTGGGTTAGGGGCCCTATGAAAAGATAGGAAGTTTGGAACCCTCACGTTGATCAATGAGTTAATACTTGGTGCGATTTTATTTTATTTATTTTATTTTAAAAATATATTTTATTGATTTTTATAGAGAGGAAGGGAGAGGAGAGGGATAGAAAGTCAGAAACATTGATGAGAGAGACACATGGATCAGCTGCCTCCTGCACACCCCCCACTGGGGATATGCAAGCAACCCAAGGTACATGCCCTTGACCGGAATCGAACCTGGGGCCCTTCAGTCCGCAGGCCGATGCTCTATCCACTGAGCCACACCGGTTTCGGCCTTGGTGCGATTTTAGATGCTCAGCAATAACCCATCATCACTGTTACTGCCTGGGAGGAAAAGCTGGGCAGACCGTTCCAAAGTGGTGCAGCCTCGGGCATCTTCACTTTGGGATTCTTTGAAGTGTGCTCCTCAGCTCTGCCCTGCTTCTTGGATTCGGAGAGCAACTCAGGTCAGTGGGCAGGGCAGAGAGGTGGTGGAGGTGTGGTTGTGCTGTCACACTGAAGAGAAATTCAGAGCTCTGATCTAAAGTCAATGATGATCCTCCTCTGGTAGGATTCATTCTGTGTACTGCAAGGAGTGTGAATTCAGGACCATAGCTTTGTTCTTGATCGTTCTTTTGCAAAAAGTAGGAAATAATTTCAAAAGCAGGTGGAGAATACTGGCAAGGAGAATAGAATGACAGTTTGGATTTAGGGAAGTGCAGCCATATTTAGGGTAGCGTACCTTGGCTGTGCTATTTCCTTAGGTGAGAAACTTCTTCCCCAGGTCAGTGGGGCTTAAGGCACAGCAGCGGCGGATGCTCTCCTCCAGGTGTGGGCAGAGCACAGGCCGCATCTGAAGCAAGAGACTGAAACTTGGAGGGTCTGGGCAAAAGTGAGGGTTGAATTAGACATTTAGAAATTCCAAACAGAGCCTGAGCATTCATTAAAAACACAATCCCTGAGCTTTACAATGTCCCAGAGCTGTGTTACCTGGGCACTGGGGATGTAAAGGTAAGTCTCATTCTTTCTTCTTGCTAAGATCACACATATTGAAGACAGGTGAACAAAATCCTATATAATAAAAGCCTAATATGCAAATAAACCAAACTGTGGAACAACAGATTGCTATGACATGCACTGACCACCAGGGAGCAGATACTCAGAGCAGGAGCTGCCTCATGCAGGCCCCAGGCCAGCAAGGTGGGTGCCAGTGGGGGCCCCTCGCCCCCAAACACCTTGCCAGTAGCCCCACAGAGGGAGGCGACCAGTGGCAGAAGAGGCAGGGGTGAGGCTAGTGAGTGGGCAGTGCCAGCGGCCCCCACCCCACATCACCCCAGTGGTCGCTTCACAGATCAGCTAGGCTCAGGGACCCCACCTGTGCATGAATTTTGTGCACTGGGTCTTTAGTCTATGAAAAAACATTGTGACAAGTGTTACATAGAGGCTCATACAAACTGCCCCTTTGGTCTGGAAGCAAGAAGAAGTTGCCCATCTGTGTGGCCTGGTAGGGCTGGGGAATACTTCACTAGCAGGTGACACTGGACTTGAGTCTTGATGAATGAAAGGTTGGTGGTTCGTGAAGAAGGTAATGAGCAGAGGAGCACGAGCAGGGGTTGAGGATGTAGACTTGGCGATGTGGCTGGAGAAGGTCTGGGGTTCTGTGTGGCTGTGTGAAGCAAGTGAGAGCAGACTGATTGTTTTGAGAGCAGGTTAGGAAAAGCCTGGTGAACATGGTTTTTGTGCTGCAGGCAGCCATTGAAGGTGTTCAGAGATGGGGTGGCCTAGATTCCGTGGAAGGATATTGGGATAACACAGGCATGTGGTCCAAGGTAGGCAGCAGAGGAAATAAAAAAAAGCGACAGATGTGACCTCAGATAAAATATAGCTCAGTTCTCCTGCAGGGCAGGAGTCCTCATTTACTGGGAACTGGAAAAGTACTTAAGGTGATGATTTTGTTCTGCTAGGGTGGGCCCAGACTGAAGGTAATTTTTCAAAAGCAGCTGCTCTAAGTGTTCGTTAAATGGTGCCAGGGGATTCGCTGGACACAGGTGTCATGTCCAATCTCTCTCATCTATCAATAACGCCTGGTGGAGTGCCCCTCGGATGGCCCACAGCACCTGAGAGGCGGGAGTCTATCAACCAGAGCTGCCGCAGCTTCAGGCCGGCCGGCTGCGGCCATCAACAATATCCTCATCTTTGGCTTCTATTGCTGCTTCTCCAGCATTTCAGCTGTGCCTCCCGCCCAGCCATTCAGGTCTGTCTGTCACCTATACTTTCCCGTTTTCTGTTTGTCCCTGAAAAATACTCTTTTTCTATGTTCTTAATATAGGAAAAGAAAATGTATGCACTTAATTAATTTTTGAATAGTTAATAGATGTAGTTGGTACATTTTAAAAGGTGTTCATGGGAAAATTCTCTCCCACCCTTTCCCAGCTGCCCAGTCTCTCTCTGAAGTGGCAAACACGATCCCCTAATTTCTTGTGTATCATTCAAAGACTTGCTGTATAAATTTTTATCTTTAAAAATTATTGATGAGAGAGAGAGAGAGAGAGAGAGAGAGAGAGAGAGAGAGAGAGAGATCAATTTGTTATTCCACTTATCCATGCTTTCATTGGTTGCTACTTGTATGTGCCTTGACCCAGAATTGAACCTGCAACCTTGGTGTATTGGGATGATGCTCTAACCAACTGAGCTACCTAGCCAAGGCTTTTTCTTTTCTTTCCTTTTTTCTTTTCTTTTTTTCTTTTCCCTTCCCTCCCCTCCCTTCCCCTCTCCCCTCCCCTCCCCTCTCCTCTCCCCTCCCCTCCCCTCCCCTCCCCTCCCCTCCTCTCTTCTCCTCTCCTCTCCTCTCCTCTCCTCTCCTCTCCTCTCCTCTCCTCTCCTCTCCTCTTCTCTTCTCTTCTCTTCTCTTCTCTTCTCTTCTTTTTCCCTCCCTCTGTCCCTCCCTCCCTCCCTTCCTCTCTTCCTTCCTTCTTCCCTCCCAGCACAGTAGACACCTTACTCTCCACCTTATATACACATAAGATCTAGTTCCCTATCACTCCCCTCCTGCCTAAGGCTCATGGTATTCCATTGTAACATATCTTCATTTAGTTTGTTAGGCCAGTATATTTTCTAATTTATCTTTTTAAAATATATTTTTATTAATTTCAGAGAGGGAGAGAGAGGGAGAGAGAGAGAGAAATGTCAATGATGAGAGAGAATCATTTTACACCCCCCACTGGGAATCAAGCATGCAACCTTGGCATGTGCCCCGACCCGGAATGAAACCACGACCTCCTGGTTCATAGGTGGATGCCCAACCACTCAGCCACACCTGCCAGGCTGTCAGGCCACTATTAATAGACATTTAAATAGTTTCTAATTTTATGCTATTGCAAACTTAAGAAAATTCATGAATATCCTTATGTCCTATTTAGAAATATTTATAAGATAAATTTGTAGAAAAAGAACTTCTGAGTCCCTGGATATATTTATAATTTGAGAGATTTACCAACTTGTCCTCCATAATGGTTGCCCTAATGAAAGTTGATTTTCCTACATATTTTCTAACAATACACAGTGTATTGTAATATTTTGATTTTTGCCAGTTTTATATTGAAAAATGCTATACATTTATAGTTCTCCTTTTTACATCTCTTATTTTCAGTAAAGCTGATCATTGTTACATAGTTTAAAGAGTCATTTGCAATTCTTTTAAAGACAAAAAGCCCATTATATATATATATATATATTATTTTCTCATAGTATTGTTTATTTTTTCTTATTGACTTATAAGAGGTTATTACATAATCAGAAAATTATTCTTTTATATATAATATACAAATACTTTTCACAGTGTATTGTTTGACTTTGAAATTTATTCTGTTTTGTGATAAATTTTAAAATTTGTATGTGGTAGAGAGAACCAAGATGGCAGCATAGGTAAACACTTATTGTCCTGCCCCACATAACAATTCAAAAACTACAACATAACAACAAAACAAACATCACCCAGAATCACCAGAAAGCTGGCTGAGTGAAAACTCCACAAATAAAAGTAAAGGTGGGACACTGAGACTCAGAAGAGCGTTGGGAGCAGAGCCTTGAAGATCCTGCGGAAACAGGTTAGGAGCCGTCCTGGTCGTGCGTGCAGGCTGTAGGGCTGGAGCAGCAACCCCGGCTGGATTTCGCCAACGGGGAGGGTGGAGACATCCCACTGCATGGATTCCCCAGCACTAGGCGAGATCCGAGATCCGGGGTACATGGTGACGTCCCACTGCACAGATTCCCCAGTTCCAGGTGAGGTCCGAGGTCCGGGGGACACAGCCTGGAAGCCGGGCACGGCAGAGGTCTCCTAGTCTTCAGAGAAACCAGGTAGCTGGGAAAAGAAGTTTGCGTGCAAGTAAACTGTGCGACAGCACAAACGCGCGACTTGCTCCCTGGAAACTTGTCTCCTGGTCCTGGAAACCACCTGTTTTACAACCCTGGGCGAGACTTTGGGTGTGCAGACTCATTTGGGGAGAGGCAGAGTTGTCTGGCAAGGGGAAGAGACTAGTGGCTTTCTCTTGGAGGTGCCTGCAGCAAACGCCATCCAACAGAGACCCGTGCACGCATGAGGCCACATAGGATGTAGCTGACGTTGAGGCTGCCAACGCAGCTCAGAGACTCCGCCCATCCAACCTGAACACAGTCTCCCTTCACAGCCAATTGGCCTGGAGGTCAAACCCTCCTAGGGCTAACAACAACAAGCTGGGCTTAAATTAAAAAATACTGTACAACCCATAAAGGATTGCAGTAAGAGTACCCACCTCAGGTAACTGGGGAGGCGTGCCACTGACCCTTAGAGGATATCTACCACATAAAGCAGCCACCATGCAGAGATATGGAAAGAAATCAGGTGTGAAAGAAATGGAGGAAAAAAGACGACTAGACATAGAGTTCAAAACTACGGTTATAAGGCTTTTCAAGAGGGTCCTAGAAAAGGCCGATGAACTTAATGAGAACTACGAGGAAATAAACCAGATCAATGAGGAAATAAACAAGACCAACCAGGAAATGAATGAGACCCTCAAGGAAATGAACAAGACCTCTGAGGATATGAACCAGACCCTCACAGATCTGAAAAAGGACCAACTAGAAATCAAGCATACACAGACTGAAATAAAAAATATTACACAAAGTCCTAAAAGCAGTCCAGAGGGCCACAAGAACCAAGTCAAAGATTTGAAATACAAAGAAGCAAAATCCACTCAGCTGGAAAAGCAAGAAACAAAAAGAATCCAAATAATTGAAGATAGTGTAAGGGGCCTTGGGACAACCTCAAACATGCCAACATCTGAATTATTAAGGTGCCAGAAAAAGAGAGAAAGCAAGGTAATGAAAACCTACTTGAAGAAATAGTGACTGAAAACTTTCCCCACCTGGTGAAAGAAACTGACTTAAAAGCCCAAGAAGTACACAGAACCCCAAAATATAGGAATCTAAAGAGGACCACACCAAGACATATCATAATTAAAATGCCAAGAGCAAAAGATAAAGAGAGAATATTAAAAGCAGCAAGAGAAAAACAGTTGGTTACCAACAGGGGAACACCCATATGATTGTCAGCGGATTTCTCAACAGAAACGATGCAGGCCAGATGGGAGTGGCAAGAAATATTCAAAGTGATGAACAGCAAGCATCTACAACCAAGATTGCGCTATCCAGCAAAGCTATCATTCAGAATTGAGGATCAGATAAAGTGCTTCGCAGATAAGAAAAAGCTAAAGGAGTTCATCACCACCAAACCAATACTATATGAAATGCTGAAAGATATTCTTTAAGAAGAGGAGGAATAAAAAGGTAAAAATATAAATTTTGAACAACAAATATACATCTATCAACAAATGAACATAAAAATCAAGTTAATTGATAGGCTGATGAACAGGATAAACTGGTGAATATAACAGAATCATGGACACAGAGAGGGAATGGACTGACAATTCTTGGGGAGAAAAGGGGTGTGGGAAGTACAGCCAGAGACTGGATAAAAATCTTGCAACAATGGGAGAGGCCTGTGGGGAGGGGGAGGTGAGGGTGGAGGGTGGGATAGGTACAGGGTGGAGGGGAGCTATAGGGGGATAAAAAAGGGGAAACAATGTAATTAATAAACTGAACAATAAAAAATGTATATTAAAAATAAATTAAATTAAATTAAAAATAAAATAAAATAAAATTTGTATGTGGTAGAATTTATTTGATTTTTTCAGTTTTCAATCATAGTTAGAATATTGCAACTGTAGGATTATTTTCACAGAGAGGTTATTTCTTTTAGTACTGTTAGTGTCATTTAAAAATGTTTATTTTGAAATAACTTTAGACTTACAGACGAGTTTTAAAAGCAGCCGTCACTCACCTTTGCCTAATGTTAACACTTTGAAGTTAACATTGGTATGAGACTCTTCATTAAACTGTGGAACTCTAATGGGGTTTCCACATGACCCCACTAATGTCTTTTTTCTGTTCCAGGAATCAACCAGGACCCCACATTTTATTTAGCCACTTTGTGTCCTTTCTCTCCTCCCAAAGTTCCTCCATCTTGCCTTGTCTTTTGTGACCTTGGCATGTTTTAAACATACTTGTCAAATACTGTGTAGAATGTTCACAATTTAGGTTTGTCTGATGTTTCCTTATGATGGTTATGGATTTATAAAAATATCACAAAGTTGGTGTGCTCTTCTCATAACATTATACTAGGAGCATATAATGTCAATATGTCTTATCTTACCTAATAATAGACAAACATGTAAATAGACCATACTTCTGCTACACCCATAGCCAATCTGAGTATGCAAATTAACCCAACAAAGATGGCAGTTAATTTGCATACATAGGCATCCAGCACCTGTGTCCTCGGAACATGCTGGCACCCGGATCACTGTGAGGTAAGCCATCAGAGCTGAAGGGGCTGGGGTGGACCCAGCAATCGGCCAATCACAGCATGCTGGGGGTCCCCTGCCTGAGGTCCCCTGCCCAAGGCCGAAAGTGAGCCATCAGTAGGACATCCCCTGAGGGCTCCCAGTATGTGAGAGGGGGCAGGTTGGGCTGAGGGACCACCTACCCCCAGTGGATGAATTTTGTGAACCGGACTCCTAGTAATTGATAATGTTAAATTTGGTGTCCACCAGGTTTTCTACTGTAAAGTTACCATTTCCCCCTATGTAATTAAGAAATACTTGGGAGGGGGAGGTTACTTTGAGGAAATATATGTACATGTTATTATACAATTTATGTTATTACTATATTTATTTATCTGACTTTAAATATAAATGTTTTTGTGCATATTAATTGATTTTTAGGGATAGAGAGATAGAAACATTAATGAGAGAGGAATATCATTGATCAGCTGATCCCCCCACCAGGGTTGAGCCTGCACATCCCCCCACCAGGGTTGAGCCTGCAACCCTGGGCATGTGCTCTGACGGAGAGAATCAAACCGGCAAACCTCTTGGTTCCTGGGTGGATGCTCAACCATTGAACCATACCAGCTGGGTTATTATATGTTGTTGGTTTTTTTTTTAAATTATATATATATATAGATAACTCAGACTAACCTAGCTCCAAATCCTACAATTTTCTCTTTGCTCATTTAAAACATTTTCTTCAACAGTGAGAGACCTATCCTTATCTATAATATATTTACTTATCTGTATAGTTGTTTAGCCCTTGTACATCTGTAGTTTCCAAATTGCTCACACACACCCCTATGTGAAGTAAATAGACTGACTAGATTGTTTGAGCATAGTGTTTGTGTTCAGGTATTTTGTCTCTAGCCTGTACCCAGTAGAAAAACTCTTTTTCACATAGGCCAGCTCTACTCTTACCCACCTTCCACCTTCCCCTTCAGTGTGGCTATGCTGTTCATTTGCAATGTAGTCATATGCATTTCTCATGGTCTGCAGGGCATCTTGAGTTGCCCCAACAACCTAGTTGGTGTTTTTTTAATTAATCCGCTCATAATAAAATTCATGCTTTGTATGTTCCTGTGGATTCTGACAAGTTCATTGAGTTGTATAGGATCACCAGAGTTCTCTGGAGGACAGTTCCACTGATCCCAAGATTTCCCATGCTGCTCCTTGTAATTAACCCTCACTCCCAGCCTCAACTCTGATCATCACTGTTGTTCCCATCCCTATAGCTTTGTCTTTTCAAGGAGATCTCAGAGCAATCCCCTGATCTGTCTCTCCCTTCAACAGTGTTTGAATGGAATACACCCAGAAGCCTCTTCTTCCAGTCTCCAACTACCCACCAACCTCTTCCGCTGTCACCACTTTCAGAACCATCTCAGCCATCCTCAGGCTCTGGACCAGCCAACACCGTTTTTTTGTTTTTTGTTTTTGTTTTTAGCTTAACTCCTTATTGCCAATAAACCATGAGCTCCCTTATTTGTCAGAATTATTCCATCCAAGTGGAGGGTGCCATCAACCTTGGCAACCCTGCCTCAGTGGACCTCCTATACCTATCTGTTTCTGACCTTTTATTTTGACATAGACCAGGTGGCTTTGGAGGGTGTTGATGGAGAAGAAGCTCCAGAATTTCTTTAAGAAGAAAAACCAACACTGTGGCCAAGTTCTCTTCCAGGATGTGCTGAAGTCTTCCCAAGGTGAGTGGGTGAAACACAGGATGCCCTATGAGCTGCCATGGACCTGGAGAGGTACCTGGCCCTTTTGGATCTGCATGCTCTGGGTTCTACCCACACAGACCCCCATCTCTGTGACTTCCTGGAGAACCACTTCCTGGATGAGCAGGTGAAACTCATCAGGAAGGTGGGTGGCTACCTGATTCACCTCTGTAGTCTGACAGCCCCAGGAGCTAGGCCAGTATCTCTTCCAAAGGCTCACCCTCAACCATGACTAGGAGCTTTTGGAGCTCAGAGGCCTATGAGTTGCCTTTCTGTGTCCCCCTGAAGTCTGCTTCTGTCTGAGCCTCTCCTTGAAACCTCTAAGTAGCCTTTTAACCACCTTGGGAACCCTCTCTCATGCCTGGGACCAAATGGAAACAATAAAGTGTATTGCAGCAAAAATCTAAAATAAAATAAAATAAAAAATGTAAAAGGAATCAATCCATGTATAGCTTTTTAAAAAATTTGATTAAAGCTTCTTTCACTTAGCAAGGTGCATTTAAGATTAATCTATGCTGTTGAGTGACTCACTAGTCAATATTTAAAAATAGCATTTTAAAACATATATATTTTATTAAATTTTTACAGAGAGGGAGAGAGATGGAGAGTTAGAGACATAGATGAAAGAGAAACATTGATCAGCTGCCTCCTATACACCTCCTACTGAGGATGTGCCTGCAACCAAGGTACATGCCATTGACCAGAATTGAACCTGGGCCCTTTCAGTCTGCAGGCTGATGCTCTATCCACTGAACCAAACTGGTGAAGCCTAAAAAATAGCATTTTATGGAAGTATAATTGACATACAATAAACTGCACATATTTAAAGTGTCCACTTTGACAATTTTTGACATAAGTATATGCACCCATAAAATCTTCACTATAATCAACATAATAAACATATCCATCACTTCCCAAAGTTTCCTTGTCCTCCTTTGTAGTCACCTCTCAAGCCCTTCTTCACTCCTTCCTTCCATCCCAAAGCAAACACTGACCTGCTTTCTGTGATTGTAGATAAGCTTACATTGTCTAGAATTTTATATGAATAGAATTATACAATATGCAGTCCATTTCATCTGGCCTCTTTGACTCACAAAACCATTTTGAAATCTATACCTGGTGTTGTATGTTTCACTAGTTCATTTCTTTTTATTGCAGCCTTGAGCTTAACTACAGATTCCATTGTATGGGTAGAACATATTTTGTTTATCCATTCATCTTTGATGGACATTTGGTTTATTTCCAGTGTTTGGCTATTATAAACACAGTGACTGTGATCATTCAAGTGCCAATCTTTTGCATGGATATACACTTTCATTTCTCTTGGACAAAGCCATAGAAGTAGAAGACTGAATCTGATGGTAGATGCATGCTGGTCCTTTAAAGAAACTGCCAAACTCTTGCAAAGTGGTTTCCCCATTCTACATTCCTACCAGCAATGCATGAGAATTCTAGTTTCTCCATATTGTTGCCAACACTTGATATGGTTAAGCCTTTTTAAATTTAGCCATTCAAATGGGCATGCAGTAGTATTTTATTATATATAATTCACATTTCCCTAATGACTAAGGATGTTGAGCATCTTTTCATGAATTTATTTGCCATTTTTTCTAGTAAAATATTTCCTTGAATTCTGTTTAAAAATGTTTTTCTTATTGAACTTTGATATTTTGCTATTGATTTCAGAGAGAGGAAGGGAGAGGGAAAGATATAAACATTCATGATGAAAATCATTGATTGGCTGCCTCCTGCATGTCCCCTACTGAGGGTAAGCCTGCAACCCAGGCAGGTGGCCTGATCAGAAATTGAACCTTGACCTCCTGGTTCATGGGTTGACACTCAACCACTAAGTCACACTGGCCAGGCAGAACTTTGAAATTTTGAGTATATTTAATTTCATATATATTAAAAGCCTGTTATCAGATATATGACTTGCAAATATCTTTCCGAGTCTGTGGCTTGTTTATTCACTTTCTTCACAGACATTTTGAGAAGCAGTAGTTTTAACTTTTGTTGAAGTTTAATTTGTCAGTTTCATCTTCTATGAATCATGCTCTTGGTATTGTATGGAAGAAATGTTTGCCTGACCCAAGTTCACAAATGTTTTCTTCTGAATATTTTATAGTTTTAGATTTTATATTTAGGTCTCTGAGTTAATTCTGAGTTAATTTTAAGCTAACTTTTCTTTATGGTATGGTGCAAGATATGGTTTGAAGTTTATTTTCTTGTTTATCAGTATCCAACTGTTCCAAAACCATTTGTTGAAAAAACAATCTCCACTGAATTATTTTTATACCTCTGTCAAAAATCAGTTGTCTATATATGAGTGGGTTTATTTCCAAATTCTCTATTTGTTAAATTGGCCTACTTTGTTTACACCAATAGCACACTCTCTTGATTATTGTAGTTTTATAATATATCTTGAAATTGTGTAATATTAGTCCTCCAACTTTCTTCTTTTGCAAAATTAATTTGCCTATTCTAGGTCTTTTGAATTTCCATATGAATTTTGAAATTAGTTTATCATTTTCTACAAAAAACACCCTGGATTTTTGTTTTTATTTCATTAAATCTATAGATCATTTGGTGGGAATTTTGTAACTTAACAATATTGATTCTTCAGTATCTATATCTATATCTATATCTATATCTATAATCTATCTATATATATATATATCCAGTTATTTAGATCTTTTTATGTTCGCTAAGAAAAGTTTTGTGGTTTTCACAAGTATCTTACATAATGAGATTTAATCCTAAATATTTCATATTTTTATGCTACTGTAAATTGTATTGTGGTTACATTTCTGTTTCTGAATATTGCTAGCATAAAGAAACATAATTAATTTTTATTTTGGTCTTATATTATGTAATCTTGCTAATATTACTTATTAGTTCTAGTAGAGTTTTTGTGATTCCATTAAGTTACTCTAATAGAAGAGCATGTCATATGAAATAAAGACAGTGTATGCCTTCTTTTCAAAACTGGGTGTGTTTAACTTCTTGTAGTTGTCTTTATTAGTTAGAACATCCAGTTCAATGTTGAATAGGAATGGTGAGAATAGATATCCTTGTATTGTTCCTGATTTCATAAGGGTAATCATTTAGATTTTCACCATGAAATATGTTAGCTGTGGAGGTTTTTATAAATGTCTTTTATTGGGTAGAGAAAGAATCTTTTTATTTCTAGTTTGCTGAGAAGATTTTTTAAAAAAAATCAAGAATGGATTTTTGTCTAATGCTTTTTCTATATCTATTGAGATTATTATTATTGTTTTAGTTTTTATGATACAAGCAAGACAATAATGGAAAAAAACTGTCAACCTAGAATTCTACATCCAGCAAAACATCTTTGAAAAATGATGATCGAAATAAAATGTTTTCAGACATACAAAAGCTGGAATACTCATTACCAGCAGACCTGCACTGTAAGGAAAATGAAAGGAAATCCTTCAGGCAGAAGAAAAATGCTGCCAGATGGGACTATGGATCTACTCGAGGAAATGAGAATACAGGAAACAGTAACTGCACAGTAAGTTCATAAGATATTTCTGACCATTTAAATATTTTTAAAGTAATTAGTTAAAATTAGCTTATAACATATATAAAAGTGAAATGTATGAAAACAATAGAATGAAAGAAGAAAGAAACAAAAGTGTACTGTTGGAAACTTCTTACAAAGTGTGCAATATCACCTGAATAAGACTGCAGTAAGTTAAAAAAGTATAATATAAACCTTAAAACAGCCATTAAAATAACACAACAAAGAGTCATAGCTAATAAGCCACCAATGTTGTTAAAACGTGAAAAATATTCAACTCATCAAAAACAAAGCAGAAAAAGAAGGAAATGAGAAAAAGAAAACATGGGTCAATAGGAATCTAATCGCAAGATATAGATTCATATATAGATATAGACATATAGATCTATAGATTCATATAGATATATTATATGATAATAATATTTTAAGTACAGGTGGTCCCATGTGAGAGCCAGATCTGTTTTTTCTCAGACTTTCAGGTAGCTCCTTCCCCAGCTTCAGACAGTTTCTTCACAGGCCCTTGCTGCTCAGCACTCAGCTGCATTCCACATGAGTCTCCTCGGCAGGTCTCTGAAGTCGGTCTCTGCAGCTGTTTTGTCTGCTCTACTCTGTCCTGGGAGCTTGAGCCATTTTGTGTCTATAAACTTTCGGCTCTGCCTCTTTCACTCAGGGAGTTGTATGCTGAGCTCCAGCAATGATCCTCTCTCTCCCTGTGTGGTGACAGGAATCGCTCTCAGGAAGCAAGTTGAGACAAACCTAGGCTTCACCTCATTTGTACCCTGTCTCTCAGGCATCGTCGTTCTTTGTTCCCAAGAATCCAGTGTCTTGTAAACTGTTATTTCATATATTTTATTGCTTGTTTGTTTGTTTCAGTTGAGAAGGTAAATCCAGTCTGTTCTACACCTTGGCTGAAAGCAGAAATCAGCCTATTCTTTGTTATTGCTGAGAATATTCCATTGTATGGATGCCTTGCAATTTATTCATTTGGCTATTGAAGGTCTGGGTTGTTTCCAGTTTTTTTGTGTTTTTTTTTTTTTTTGCAATTATGAGTAAAGCTTCTATAAAAATTTGTATGTAGCTTTTTGTGGGAACATACATTTTCAAGTTCACCTAGATAAAATACCTAGGATCGTTACTTAGTCACTTGGTAAGGGTGTGCTTAATTTTATAAGGAACTACCATCAGAGTGGCTATACCATTTAGCATTTCCACCAGAAATCTACGAGGGCTCAGCTACTTTGTATTCTTGCTAACACTTGATGTTGTAAGCTGCTTGTTTCTTTGTTTATTGATTTATTGTTAGTCATTCTAATATATGGACAGTGGTATCTCATTGTGATTTTAATTTGCATTTTCCTAATGATTAATGCTGTTGACCATCTTTTTGTGTGCTTATTTGTCATCTTTATGTATTCTTCAGTGAAATGCATTGTGATAATTTTCTCCCAATTTAAAAATTGAGCTTAATATATTAAAATATATAAAAATATATTTTTATATTTTATATAAATATATAAAATATTTTAACATTCTTTAATTCGAGCTTTTTAATATATATTAAACTAGAGTCCTGGTGCATGGGTGGGATTCGGCCAGCCCTCCCTGATGGGGGCCCAACAGGCCTGGCCAGAGTGGGGGAGGGGCTACAGGCAGTTGACCAGCTGGCCCCACCCCTGATTGGGGTGTTGGGGACCAGTTGGGAGCAGCACAGGCTGGAAGGGGGCAACAGGGGCTTAGATCAGGCTGGTTGGCTGCCACAGTGTGTGTCATGGCCACCAGTCATTCCGGCCATTCTGGTCATTCCCCTGAGCTTTATATATATATAAATACAAGCCTTTTATCAGGTGTTGCTTGCAAATATTTTCTCACGATATATGGCTTGTCTAATGTTTCATTTTAAAGTCTCCCTTTTCAGAGGGATCTGATTTGGTGAAAAGACTGAGTTGGAGGTATGCTTTATTAATATATTCAAATAATTTATCAACTAAAAGAAAAATAATTTTAAGCACAGTACAATAATAATTTTTTCTTCCAGAAAAATTTTAAAAAATATATTTTATTGATTTTTTACAGAGTGGAAGGGAGAGGGATAGAAAATCAGAAACATGGATGAGAGAGAAACATCGATCAGCTGCCTCTTGCACGCCCCCTACTGGGGATGTGCCCACAGGCAAGGTACATGCCCTTGACCGGAATTGAACCCGGGACCCTTCAGTCCACAGTCCGATGCTCTATCCACTGAGCCAAACCCGTTTCGGCTCTTCCAGAAATTTAATGTCATTTATATATGTGTTACTGAGGAAATTATAAGAGTGATTTTTTTTTTGGTAATGATGTCCAGGATTTATATTTTCTTTCTTATTGGACTACTAGTTAGATGACTCTCAATCTCATTGGTTTCTTCAGGATCAAATTCCTGAGCAAAAAATGTGAAAATTTAACTGAAAGCGCTTTTTTTTTGGCTATATTTTTATTGATTTCAGAGAAGAGGGAGAGGAAGAGAGCAATAGAAGCATCAATGATGAGAGAGTATCATTGATCAGCTGCCTTCTGCATGCCCCACAATAAGGATCGAGCTCATAACCCTGGTATATGCCCTGACCAGGAATTGAACCCTGAGCTTCTGGTTCATAGGTTGATACTCAACCACTGAGCCACACCAGCTGGGATGACTAAAACCTTTTTAAAGTTAATAACACAGGGTCCAATAACGTATTCTATTAATGTTCCTCAGAAGTTTTAGTTTTATCTTGTTTAGTTTTTACACTTTTATAATAAAATTATAGTATCTTTTATTGAGAGTGATATTCATATATGCATTTTTCTATTTCTGTGTTTGAATAACTTGAGGACTAGAATATACATATGCAAATAAAGAGGGAGATGAGGGTGCAAAGAGGAAGAGATTTTATATTTTATTCAGATAAAACATCAGCATCACATTTATTTAAAAAATTCCACTTGAATAGACATATTAATTGATAGGGAGTAAATTATTTCAAATGTGGCACACATAATATTTAGTGGATATTGGGTTATATTGATCAGTTATCTATAACTCATCATTTTATTAAGTTGAGGTAAAGTGTCAAAATATGTTCTGAAGAAAAATTCAGTCCTAGTCCTAGTGCCTTTCCCCAGCATTTTGTTATGAAAAATGTCCAATGTACAAAAAGTTGCAAGAATTATACAGTGAATACCCATAAGCCTACTATGTAGACATTACAATTAACATTTTATTATGCTTCCTTTATCAAATAAATATCTTTCCATCACTTATCAATTCATCTTCTTTTCTGATGCATTTCAAATCTAGCTGATTTTTTGAATTTGAGTATTTATCATGAAGAAATATTTTGGCTGTATCAGTTGAGATCACTGTTTCTAACATACTTATCCATTGATAAACCCCACAAACATCCTGCTGCTAAAGTTCCCAAGCCTGGAGAGTGATCCTAAGAAACAGACAGGGAGGATCCTGGCCCAGCTCTGAAGATGAACCTGGAACGGGGGTAAATCTAATGCCTGAGCTACTCACACACCTCCTCTCCTTGCTCCACAGTGTGATTCATCAGCAGAGGCACTGGTGCAGGTGTAGTCGTTAGACACAGCAGACACTGGAAGGGCCTAGCCTACAGGAGTCTGAAGAAGAAAGTCAGAGGGAGCAGGAGGATGGCATTATAAAGTGCAATTCTGTGAAGGGCAGTATGTTCAGACAGGGCTGAGATGAGTCTGGTGCTCTGATATGGCTCTTTGCAAATATAATTATCAGAAAACATTATGTGCAAGAACTAAAAAAAATATGCTTGAATATTAACAAAGATATTCCCATGTAGAAGCTCTGGATGGGAAACCTGAATCTGTATCTTTAACACGTTATGCAGGTACTCTGGATGCTACTGGCCCAGAGCCAGTAATTAGGAACTTGTGTAGATTAAAGGTATGTGGGTGTGTGAGGATCCCTAGCTTGATTCTCAGCTGTCTATTGCTAGAATCTATACACATTGGGTCCACTGGTAGGGCAGGCCACCAGAGGTGGATTGGATAAGTTTGGTCAAGTACCAAGCTCCTCATGTGCAATGAAGGGAGGGATGGGTCTGAGTCCCAGACATGTATTCTGACCTTGGATGCTAGTCTGGGAACCAGTCAGGAAGGGGCTTTTGAGCAAATACCTTGAGAAAGATTTGGCTACTAACTCTAAGACATTAAAACACAAGCAACGTTTTTTGTTGTTGTTCATAACACATAGTAACATACAAAAGGAAGATACAATTTTACATGGGATTCAGTCCCCTGAGAGCTCCAGGGACAGCTGTTCTTGGCATTGTGCTTAGTTATGGTGAACAGTGAGAGATAGCTGCTCCTGGGAGTCCAATGGCAGCGTTCAAGAGCGACTTTGACACTTTAGGATGTCATTGGAGCAAGTGTCAGAGGAAAAAAACTACCACCATCCAGTTGTGAGGCTGGATTTGACTTCTTTCTCCTGGAGCAAACAGGTAAAGAATGTTGGGCTTATTTTCAGGAGATGAACTTCTTCAGTGAGTGGCAAAGTTTGGGCAAGAGTCAGCACAATAGGACTTGTATAGGTGCTGAGTTTAAATGTCATTTGCTTTCAGGTGATGCTAAGAATATACGAAAAAGGTAAAAAAAAAACACAGGCCCAAAGAAATAAATGAGGCAGCATGTAAGGGAGAGAAAGACTAGAGATGTAAACTCGAGTTTGTCCTGATAGATACCACTTGCTTTATTTCCTGTATTCATGTCCATTTAATAGCAATCGTTATTGAGCATGCACATCTCAGGGAGTTCCTAGCATCTGGTAGCTGGGCTGCTCTGTGCCCTGAAGTTTGCTCTCTAGCTTGGACCTTGCTGTATGACCCTGCTTCTGAGAATCTCCTGAGAACCTTCTGAGTTCTCCTCTTACACCTTAACAATGTGTTTCCTTGTTTCTGCCCCTCACACAAAAGAAGGGGGGTTTCAGGGTGGAATGGGTGTGGTGTTTGTTCTGCTCAGCATCTTCTAGCCCCGTACTTGGAAACCCACCTCGTCAGTGGCTGACTGTCCATCTGGCAGAGCTGAGATAGAGCTCTGAGATAATGACGCTCTTTCCCACAAAGGCCTGGGCCGATTTGGACAAGAAACCGTGGGTGGCCCGGAGAGGCGTCTGACCAGGTTGCTTTCTTTCCTCCCGAGGACTGATGGCCATTGATTTTGGAATACTGAGGAGCAACATTTCATCTAGGGCACCTCGGTGCTTTATTTGGAACTTGGTAAATGTGGAACTGGGTGGGAAACAGTTCCCCTCTGAAGTGCGACTTCGGGGTGCACAGGTGTTGAGAAGAGGTGTGCATCTGTGCCCTGGTCCTGCCTAACAGGTGGCCTCCAGAGAAGCTATAGCCTGGTGAAGGGGGGAGGTAAACACCTCCTCGCAGGATGTGTGCCTCTGATGAAAGCTTAATGTGGGGAGAGTTATTGAAACATCAGAATGTAAATAATTTACTTTTCTCATTCATTCAGCAGGGAGAGGGGCGGGAAGATTAATGGGCAGTTTAAAAGAAAGTCCAGTTAAAACCTTTGCCTCCCTAATGTCATGGAAGCAAGAGGCAGTGTAATCTAAACAAAAGGGGCACTCACCCCAACCAGGCAGGCTGGGACCACACAGTGGCTGAGTCGCCATAGCCATCGCGGGTCCCTCTGTAGAGACCATTTGTTTCCATTTGTAGTGAAAAGGGAGATGCAATTGTGGAGGTTAAGTCACCCAGTTATTTGTTATAAACTTTCAGAAAGGAATGGGTTTGAAACAAACCTTAAGTGTTTCAGTGACAAATATTTAACGTCGCCTCTGAGATTTATGGCACTTCTGTTCGCCCTTTGAAAGCTTTTAGTTCAGTGGCAAAGGTCATAGGGATGGTCCCTCGGAGAGGAGGGTCTTGCTGTGGGTGTTTCATCCTTTCAGCACTGGCTGGAGAGCACTCCGGTTTCAATCAGGAAGGATCACCCTTCTGCCCACACCATCATTTGTCCTGCAACCATGATTGCCTTCGGACACTAACCCCAGGCATCTGGAGCCCCCGCATCTGGTCCCTGGATGTTTGGCACTTCACAGCTGTCCTGTGGGAGGAGGGTGGGTACACCTGGTCCCTCTGGTCCTTCCTGCAGCCACAGGGCCACAGAGCAGGGAGGCCAGGGAGGCATACCTGCTGTGAGCCTCTGACACCCTGTCTGCCCTACCTGCTGTGCTGAGTACCTGTGCTACAATCATCCAATGGGGAAGCCGAATCACTCTGTGGCCAAGGCCTTATTTCTGTTAATGTCTAAATTTGATGAGAAGAGCCCCCACTGGCTTAATTACAGGAAACAGGCCTCCTGAAAGTGTGCCCTCACCATTTGTGGCAGGATGCTGGTCACCTCCGATGCTGCCACATTGGGAGATCGCTGCTGGCTGCAGAGTGGTCATAGCTGTCTGCTGCTGGTGCCACACTGCCACCACCTGGCCTTAGGTTGGGGTGGGTGGTCTGTGAAGGTGGGAGGGAGGGCTTCCTTCCTAATCAGACAAAGAGGGCCTGTAACTGTCATTGACAGCGACTCTAGATCCATCCTGGCCAATTCTGAGGGCTCCTTAGAAAGCTCTCTTGCTGGATCCCAGCTTGCTCCACATCCCAAAGACAATACCCAGCACTCACTAGGTCCTTTCTATATGTCAGTGTTCATTCTGTGGAGTATTACCCCAGGACTGTTCACAAAATTGCTGTAAGGTCTGTGCTGTTACCATTCCCATTTCCATGAGGAAACTAAAGCAGAGAGATCAGGTAATCTGCTCCAGGGCATGTAACCTGCTCCTGGCAGGTTCACAGTGGATGACTCCAGGCTGCCAGACCCCAGCGTCCCTCACTCATGCACCTTCTACTCTTTTCTCCCCCTCAGAATCTCCACCAAGTTCATGCCTTCAAGTTCAGGCCCAACTGCTAAAAGGCACCTTATGGGGCAAGGAAAGTCCCCTTTAAGCAGTGTAAGACCCATTCACCAAGTCTTATTTTCCTGTGCAGTCTAATCTCTTTTAAAAAATGACAGATGACCCATTTGTAAATGGCCAGTGGCATTGCCCTTTTGCTCTCCCAGCTCTATCACTTCCTGAGGATGCTGTGAGACAATGTATGTTTCCCAATACCTGGGATATTCTTCAGGATTCCCCAGTCACTGCTGTGTTCTTTCCTTTTCCAGACTCCTGTCTTGAGGGAAAGAAAGGAGCTCTGCGATCACACTTCTCTGCTGCATTCTCCTGGCCGCCTCAAACAGCTAAACAAACAAGACTTCAGAAAACTGCAGGAGCCAGCAGGCACGTGGTTAAGAATGGGAGTCCACATCTACCTAAGGAACATTTCTCTAAATTGCTGGTTCTGGACATCAGGAATGAAAACACTGCAGAAAAAACACAAGGCGAGACATTGTATTATAAAAAATAAAATATCTAACATACAATCTTGGCTACAAACCACTTGACCGAAGGAAAAGTATAGCAAAGACATAGACCTAAAAAAGATATACTATACTTATCTTCCCAAACAAGGTATCTAATTACAAACTAAAATGTTTGTATTTGGGGAGTTCATAGCACTCAGGTATTATGCAACAACAATTGCATGTGTGTGTGTGTGCGCGCGCGTGTGTGTGCGTGTGCTTGCACATGTGTGCGTGCATATATGTGATGTGTGGTATATTTGCTTTGCATTTGCTAACTAAAGCTCCTGTCCAAATGACAATTCTGCCAACTTTTAGGTGGCATACAATTCTCCTATTTTTTTTTAACTTTATATTAACAAGTACTAATTCCATTTAACTGGAGGAAGAGAAGATGAAGCAAATCTATAGAAATTTTTGCCACACAAAACTTTAGACCTTAATAAATTCCTTCAAGGTTAGACAAAAGCATTTAATAACCATCTTCATTTTTTTTTTCAAGAATGGCTCAAGAGTGGCATATTCTTGAGTTCTTTACTTGTTCTTATACTTGAAAGTTAACTTGTTATATATATTCACACTTATGTCCCTAAGAACCTTCTAAAAAATATATTTTTATTGGTTTCAGAGTGAAAGGGAGAGGGAGAGAGAGAGAGATAGAAACATCAATGATGAAAGAGAATCATCAATTGGCTATTTCTTGCATGCCCCCTATTGGGGATCAAGCCTACAACCCAGGCATGTGCCCTTGACTGGAATTGAACCAGGGACCTTTCAATTCACAGGCCAATGCTTTATCCACTGAGCCAAACCAGCCAGGGCAAAACTTCTTAAGTGTTGCTCCTAGTTGTCTGGCATTCAATTTTATTGTGGTGAAACCTGAGGCCAGCCAGACATCCCCTTGCACACTAAACTATTGTTTCTCAGTATGGCTGCAGATTCTGCCTTTATCCTTAAGGTTAAATAATTTAATAAGGCTATATCTTGATGCCAATAATTTTTTGGTTATATTTCATATTTGTTGTATGGATTTGATTTGTATATTCCATTTCTGTTTTGGGAGGAGATTTTTCTTTATTATATTTTTTAGTACTTTCTCATACTTTTGGGATTCTTATTTGTAGGGACCCCAATTAGCTTTGTGTTGGATCTTCTTTATTTCACATTTTAATGATTTATTCTATAACTATTTTAACTTCTTTATCATTTCCATTCATTCAGCATATGCAAGTCTTTCCTCTATGCCATTAATATAATATTTTATTTTATCTACTATATATCTTTTATCTTTATAAAGTGTTGTTAGACTTAAAATACTATTATTATGTTCCTCAACTTGTTTTCTTTGCTTTTCTTTTCATATTAACAATTTACTTTAGTATCTTATCTATCAATTATAGTTTTATTGAATTTTTATCCAATAGGTCAATGGCCTTGGTTCCCTTGGTTATGTTTTTCTCCAGGCTTGTTACTTTGCCCATTTTTTTGGTATTATTTTTCTTGCAATTAAAAAATGTTGATCATTTGTTTATTCATTTTATTTATTTTATTTTCTGTCTGATGCTATGTATAAAATTAATAATGTCATTTCCTTTTCTACTATTCATGTTTAATCTGGGATAAATTTTTTTTTCTCCGATTTCCCCTTTATACATACATTTTGAGGTCTATATTTGTTTTTGTTCATTTTTATGTAACTTGCTTGCTTGGAGAAAGAAAGAAGTCATTAGGCGAGAAACTGAAAGTCACTGGGGCCCATGGACCTTCCTCTGTTTCCTGGCTTATTAATAATCTATACAAGGCACGCGCCACCAGTGGTACCACTTTATTCCACCTCAGACAGGCTTGGAAAAATGGCAGGCTCTAATGGCTCTGTTTCCAATGAAGTTTTACATATGGTTTTAAAGTTTGCCAAGCACTGATAAGTATATGAAAAACTTTTACTCATTAAATCCTTATGCCGGCTCCATTCAGCCGAGGCCAGCTCCATTCAAATGGGTACATTATATTGCATTTTTGTAGAAGAGGAAACTGAGATTCTAATAAGGTTTATCCAACTATTTTTCTCCATTGGCCTATTTCTATTATGCTATCATATTATTTAAATTGCTGTATCTTATGTAAATAAACATATTCATGTTATACTTTATACACAATATAATATAAAATATTATATAAATGCATGAAATATGATATAAAATATAATATGACATTGCCCAGCTGGCATGGTTCAGTGGTTGAGCATTGACCTATGAACCTGAAGGTCATGTTTTGATTCTTGGTCAGGGCGCGTGTCTGGGTTGTGGGCTCGATTCCCCTGTGTGGGACGTGCAGGAGACAGCTGGTCAACAAGATATTGATATTTCTATTTCTTTCTTCCTCTCTGAAACCAATACAAATATTTAAAAAGATATAACATTAATGCTTTGTAATATTATATGTAATATTATATAATATACAGTAATGTATTATAAGTATATGAATTAATACATAGTATGGCAATCTTTTAGATATTTGTCTGTTTTTGTGTATTTATGTTTTTGGAATGAACTTCAGAATCATTGATTTGACAAAAATCCTCTTCTATTTTTATTGGAGTTGCATTAGCTTACAGCAGTGGTTGGCAAACTGTGGCTCGTGAGCCACATACAGCTCTTTGGCCCCTTGAGTGTGGCTCTTTCACAAAATACCACGTGCAGGCACGCACTTACAGTGCGATTGAAACTTCATGGCCCATGCGCAAAAGTCAGTTTTCAGCTCTCAAAAGAAATTTTAGTCGTTATACTATTGGTATTTGGCTCTGTTGACTAATGAGTTTGCTGACCACTGGCTTACAGAATAATTTGAGAATCAACATATTTTCCATTCTGAGTATTCCAATTAAGCCCACAGTATTCCTCTCCATTTATTTAATCAACCTCATATATATTTTGCACTAATATTAAAATGTGTAAGTATTTTATATTTGTTTATCTGATAAATATTACTATACTAACTCTCTCCTCATTATATTCTACTTGTTTTATTACTGGTATACAGAAACACTAACATATTTTTAAATTAATATTCTCTCTTATTTTCTAATAATATGCTTCTCTTCAGTTTTCCACAGGGATAATCCCATTGCTTTAACATTTCTGTGTTTTCCTTTCAATATGTACAATTCTTACTTCTACTTTTGGGGTCAGATTGCTTTGGCTAGTTCTTCCAGAACAATGATAAGTGGGTGCATCAGGCAGCTTGCTCATGCTCCAAGCTGCTTGGCAGGCCAGCCAGGAGCTGATTGCCCTAAACCCAGTGTGGCTGGCTTGGATCCAGGATGCAGGTTGGATCCAAGTGCTAAGTTTTATTCACTCTTGACTTACTTTGTGTTTATATTCAGAAGTGTTCCTCTCACCTTTTCAGTGTAAGTACTAATGTTTAAGTCAACATGAGTCTTCTGCTTTCTGGATCCCGATCATCCGAATTGACTTGTGCCAGGACACTCACCACCAAGCATGTGTAAACACTGCTCAGACTTCCTATGCACACCTCCAGCAGCCCTTGCCACCACTTCCATGGTGACTATCTCAAGCTTTCTTTGATTAACATAAAGTAATCACTCCTACCTTGCTTTCCTCTGAGGACTACATCCTCTTTAGTCCAATGTTTTTCACACTTTAATGTGCATTCATATGACCTGGAAAACTTGTTGGTATGCAGTGTCTGACTCAGCAGGTGCAAGGTGGGGCTTGAGGTTTTGCATATTTCACAAGCTCTCAGGTGGTATTGCTCTACAGATCCCACTTTGAATACCATGAATTTCAATCACAATAATTATACTTAAAGTAATTATACATTGCTAATGTGTACTGGGGACATAGAGAGAGTAAAAAAATGCTGGGCTAGGTCAATATTTTCTTTTACTGTTCCTGCTGTTTATTAGTTGTGTGCTTTCAGCTTTAATTTTTCTTTAAAAAGTTGGGAGATCAAATGTTAAAGTGGGGTGTGACCATCCTGGGCACATACCATCCAAATGAAAAGTATTGTCTGTGATTAGTAAAAATTATTATCAGTATTTCACAGGTAATTTATTGTCTTCAGAATAATAGTGTAAGCAAGTAGCTAGAAAGTTAGGACTAAAAATGGATAATTGATAAAAGGTTAAAAATGCCTACCACTGTGTCTAGAATACTCATGTAAATATTAGTTAATCCCATTTTATTTATTGTGAAGGCTGGGTGAGGATGAAGCTGTGCTTTCCAATGAGTAACCATGGAAGTGACAGCAATGACTCCTCGAGGTCTCATAGGAAGCCAGGGCAGTGTTCACACGAATTTAATGGTGAGTCAGTTGGCTAATTTAATGACTGCACATGTTTCCTATCTCTCCTTCTTTCCATGGTCATCATGTTGGTGTGAGAACTCCCCTATAGCCTCACAGGGGCTTCTGGCAGTTCACTTTTCACATTCAGACAAGACACGTTTGAGGGAGAAAAAGATTCCTTTCTTCTTGTCTCTGTTTCAGATGGAGGAAATTGTTTCGGGGAGACCCAAAAAGACTTGCTCTTCTCTTACTGGCCAGGACTGGATCACATACTGCTTTCTAAACTAACCCCACTGGCAGATGGAATGGGGTTGCCATGCTTGTCTGAACAATTCACTCAGGAATTATTCCTACATCATGGGAGGAAAGATGAAACCAGAACACAATCCAAGTTGATGAAAAAGGAGGGATGGGCTTTGGGGCACTCAACAATGTGGACAGAATTCTAAATATGAAGGAGGTTGGTGAAATATTTACAGTGGCAAACATCTTTGGATTTCACCTAGGACAGGTCCTTTTCTGTTGCAGCCATCTATAATATTTTTCCATATTCCATTTAAATTTTTAATGATGGGAACCTTAATTATTTTGGAGTCTTTGACTCCCTTCTCCCCCTTATTGGGCCTTTGCCACACTCCCAGCCAGCAGTTAAAGGAGGCTTTAATACCAAGAGTATCATGCCTTTGTAAAGAGGGGTGACTCAGCCTCTGATAGCGGGGATGA
Source organism: Antrozous pallidus (assembly GCA_027563665.1). NCBI lineage: Eukaryota > Metazoa > Chordata > Mammalia > Chiroptera > Vespertilionidae > Antrozous > Antrozous pallidus. The sequence goes on from CM050526.1 coordinate 6,517,733, forward strand.
CCCCTAGGTTGGTGCTGGAGTTTGACTAGAAGGGTGCATATTCTAACAGCCTCAGCTGTGCTGGATTCCCTTGGTCTAGTCTAACCTCTAGGATTCAAACTCATTTTGAACTCATTGACCTCTCTTTCACCCTGCTTCCCCTAGTGCTTTATCTCCATAGGCTTATAACTGGCATGCCAACAAGTCACCTTAAAGTTGTTCAAAATGACCCACTTTGAAAGACACTTTACTTTCCACTTTCTTCTTCTTACCACCAGCCAACACTCCCTAACTCTCACAATCACCAAATGCCACTGTCCCCAACTCTTTCAGACAAATACAAAAACTTCAGGGCTATTTAACACTAGATTTAGGAGCTTCTAAGAATCTGACCTATTCCCTTGGAACTCTGAGCAAATCAATTGACCCCACATAGATATTAATACTGAGATAGGTCCACATCTAGAGAGATTTAAGTATCAGCTTTCTATTTGTTTTCAGAGAAATTCATCTTTGTTCGGTGGCATTGGAAATTTACACAACATTTATTCCTTGCTCCAACAGCCTTCTTGGGAACTTTGGAGGTAGTTCCTTATATATTCCAAATAACAATGGTATTAACTTTGCTACTGTGCAATCCAACCTTTGGAAGTGGAAAATATTCCAAAGGGAGACATTGAAAGACTAGCCTCCCAACAAAGATGGATCTTCCTATTATATGTCTGTCATCCAAAAAATGTTGTGAAAATTTTTATAATTTCAGGAAATATCTGCTAAAAAGTATTTTTATGCTGTGTGATCCTTCTTCATTTTGCCTTTTTTGTGTGTTATAGCCTCTCTATAAAGACCACAGCCCCATTAAGATAAAGAGAGTAAGGATGATGCTGCGCTTTGCACAGTAACCTTGGCAGGCTGAGCTTATGAGGTTATGGAAACGAGGGCATCACCTATGTGTGTAGCTCATGTGGTCTTGGAGAGAAGTCATTGACAATTTGCAGTAAGCTGGGAAGGCAGAGGCTCCTCTTTGCTTCATGTGCCTGCCCGGCCATCCGGGAGTTGCGGCTGGTCTCCAAAGGGCTTCCTTTGTAGGCATAATGAAGCTGGAGGTACTTGTCTTTCTAAGAGTGAAAATTGTGGTTCAAGCCCAGACCAGTGCTGTGGTTACCTCCTCTAAGCAGAAGCTTCTCATCCCAACTTCCTGATGACAATGAGCAAAAGCCAGGTGAAATAGTTTCACGGGGAGGGGTAAATTTATTCTTTAAATGAACCCTCAATCAGACTTTACACTCAAACTTTCATGTGCATCCAAATTCCTGGGAAGCATGTTAAAAATGAAGACAGGATACTTTGATTCAGTAGTGGATCAAACTTGCATGGAACTCTGAATGTTCATTTTAAACTTAAAATACCAACAGGTAAATCTGAGGCAGCTGCTTTGAAGATCCCACTTTGAGATAAACTGCCCTAAGCCATAAGCTTGAGAACCAACATTAGGAACAAGAGCTCCTACCTATCACAGCCTCTCTGTGCATGTGCTTTGTACAAGTCAGCATGAGTTCTCAGCCTCCTTGTAAGTTTTGTAGCCCAGTTAACAGATAAGGAGAGTGATTTACCCAGAGGTTTGGGTATTTGCTCAAGAGATTATTGCTGGTTGTTGCCAGAATTACTTCTAGTACAGGTAATATGTGAGGAAAGGGGATGCCTAAGTGAAGGAAAAGACTAATTAACCCGTGAAAATCTTTATCTAGTCTGTAGCACAAATAAAATAAATTCTTCATTACAAAGTGTAATTTCTCAATGATACTCAGCATTCATCTGTTATTTGTTCACTTTGCTCTGGAGTACCTATCTTAATATATAAAAACCCTGGGTACATCATGACTGAAGGTTTGACCAACGTAAATCAGTCCTGCAGTCAGCACTGGGTTGCACTGACTGCTGTGACTGCAGGCATAGGTGACTCAGCACTGACAGCTGAGGAGGCTACAAATCAGGCCTGAAGAGAGGCCTGAAGAGAGAAGCAGGGTTTGATCCGTAGCCTGTGTGGCAGCTGTTAAACAACACTGGCTTCTCTCTTTCTCTCCAACAGCCATACCTTCATTTCTCTCCAGGCCTCCACCAGGGCTGATGATAAGCCCCACCTTTCTAATTAGGCCCCGTTGATAGGTCTAGAAATGTTGACTGGAATAGAAACCAACCAATCAGAACCAAATTGGCCAGCAGAGAAGGACAGTTGAGGGCAAGATCAGGCTAGCAGGGGAGGGCAGTAAGGGGTGATCACGCAGGCAGAGGAAGTTAAGGCTAATCAGGCTGGGATGGAAAGGCAGTCGAGGGTGAGATCAGGCTGGCAAGGGAGGGCAGTTGTGGGCAAGATAAGGCCAGCAGGGAAGACCAATTAGGGGCGAGATCAGGCTGGCAGTGGAGAGCACTTAGGGGTGATCAGGCAGGAAGGCAGTTGAGCAGTTAGGAGCCAGTGGTCCCAAATAGCTAGAGGGTGCAGGTTTGGCTAAGGAAACGCCCCCTTTGTGTACAAATTTCATGTGACAAGCCACTAGTAAATTAATATGGTCTTTATGGTAGACACACAGGGTGGCTCAGAAATATTTTGTTATATTAAACAACTCATATGATTTTCTGGTCTAGACTGAAGATGAATGCAGTATGATGTTGATTTTTTTCATAAACATAAAAATTATATGTATGCATATGAGCTCCATTTACTAGTATACACTCTGTTAAGTGGAGCACAAGGTGACAGATGGTGATTCAGGTTCCAGTTTCAACCACAAGAGAAATGGAAATAGAGATGTATTACTCACAGGTCCTAAAGGAAGTACCTGGAACACTTAGGAGGCCATAGGAGGCTGCAGACAGATAAAGACAGAACCTGGACAAATGCCTTTGTCGGGGTTTGTGGGTGAAGTGCTTCAGGGTTCCTGGGCTAAGGCTGAATTGGTGAATTCAAACCACAAAAGCAGGAGTCCCTGGGGGGGTCTTATTTAAGGGGTACCCAGAGAAAATCCTGAGAGGGGGAGGTGGGGGTGACACTGCAGGCTACTAGTGAGGCCATGTACTTGCAAGTGTCAGTTTCAAATCCCTGTATCCCACTTGGCCAAACAGAATAGTTATCAAGGCAGAAATACCATGGAGTATCTTAGCTAAGTTCTTGACATGGCCGTGCAAATATTTAGGTGGGTCCAGTTGAGGGAAGGGTCAAGGGTGTCTCTTGGGTTTCTAGTATGATCACTTAGCGAAGTGACAGTTAGTTTAATATGTATTGTTTTTGTGGAGCTTCTCAGAATCTAGAAGTGGAGTGAATATTTGGATACATGCCACTCAAAGCGGGAGTCTGGGTGGGCTGAAGACATTGATCTTGTGAATGAATGTTCATAAGATTTCAGAATTGAAATCTTTTGGGAAGAAGGATGAGAAAGAAAAGGGGGCTTGAGATTCAGCCTTGGGACACAGCCCGTTTTAGTGGCTAGATAGGGGAGAACAGGCCTGACATAAAGGATGCAGAGAAGGTGCTGCCAAGGAGGTAAAGAAAGCTATAGAGGATGAGGAATCACAAAAGCTGAGAAAGAGTGTCTTCAGAGGGAGGTTTTGGTTCATTGTGTCACATAAGCTAAGGGATGAGTGTAGTTCCCTGGAAGACTTTACTGATCTTAGGGACATTTCAATGAGGCTGGAGGATGAGGATATAGAAGCTTTATTGGGATGGTGTGAGGAATGTATGAGTCATGAGACATGGAAACAATGAGTGTGGACAGAAAGTGCAAGGCTGCTAAAGTGGAGGAGGAAGTGATAGCTAGAGGAGAAAGTAGTTCAAAGAGAACCTTTTCATTTTTATGTTTAAGGATAAGAGGAACATGTTTAAGTGCCAATGAAGAGAGAGAGAGAGAGAGAGAGAGAGAGAGAGAGAGAGAGAGAGAGAGAGAGGTTGATGATAAAGGAGAGAAATTGCAGATACATTCTAAGCTGAGATAGTCTGTTTGCAGCCTCAACACATGGGATCACTCTTTGTCAGGGCTCTGCTACATCAAGTGGGCTTAAGATCGAACATGAACATTTTGCTGGGAGAGATGGCAGCCATTCAACCCTGAGAAAGCTGCACTCCTGAGTTTGCACCTCACTTACCCAACTACACAGCATTTAATCTTCTGACTCAGTTGTACACAGAAGAGATTTTTAAAATTTATCCTTCAAAAAATGAATTACATTTAAAAATAGATCTCATTTTATATCCAGAGGCTGTAATGCAATAAGCCCACCAGATAGAAATAGCTTATTGCTCTTCTGGTTCATTGGAGTCTTAGCAGCAGGATTTCATGTTTCATAAATGCTTTTATCCTGCATGGATATCTGACATGCTCTCCATCACTCTTTTACTTGATTAAAAATGTTGTGTTCCACAAAGAAACAGCATTTAGGACACAGGGGTCTCTGAGTGTCAGAAAAGCTGTCATTGCAAAATGAAATTTAGTATCTTAGAGATGGCACCAAGCTGGGAAATTTGCATACTATTAGGAAGAAGGACTAGCTATCTGGAATAATTGAAAACCACGGTAATGATATGAGTTGTTCTAACGAGTAACATTAGAAAATGTAATAAACATTTTCAAAATCCAAGAACTTTTATTTTCCACCTATTTACTACACAGAGATGCTGTCAACCTCAAAGCTAAATATCCTATAGTAAATCATTTTTTTGTTTTTCAATTACACTTGACATACAATATTATATTAGTTTCAGGTGTACACCAAGTGATTAGACATTATAATACTAAGTGATCATCCTGAGAAATCTTCTACCCATATGACACCATATACAATTATTATAATATTATTGACTATATTTTTTATTCTGTACTTTACATCCCCATGATTAATCTGTAACAACCAATTTGTGCTTCTTAATTCCTTCACTTTTTCATCCATCTACCCAATCTTGTTCCCTTCTGGCAACCATCAAAACGTGCTCTATATCTGAGCCAGTTTCTGTTCTGCTTATTCATTTATTTTGATTTCTAGATTCAATTGTTGATAGATATGTATTTATTGACATTTTACGGCTAATATTCTTGGTCTTTATTTTTCTTTCTTCTTCTTCTTAAAGAAGACCCTTTAACATTTCATGTACTACTGGTTTGGTGGTGATGAACTCTGTCAGCTTTTTTTTCTTGTCTGGGAATATCTTTATCTGACTTTTGATTCTAAATGATAGTTTTGCTGGGTAGAGTAATCTTGGTTGTAGGTCCTTGCTTTTCCAGACTTTGAATAATTTTTGCCATTCTCTTCTGGCCCACAAAATTTCTGTTGAGAAATCACCTGATAGTTTTATAGAAGCTCTCTTGTAGGTAATCAACTAGTTGCTTTCATCTTACTGCTTTTAAAATTCTATCTTTGCCTTTAACATTTGACATTTTAATGTGGATCTCTTTGGGTTCATCTTGTTTAGAACTCTGTAATTCCTGGAATTAATAGATATATTTCTTTCACCAGGGAAGGGAATTTTTTAGTTATTACATTTTCAAATAGGTTTTCAATTTTTTTCTCCCTCTCCTCTCCTTCAAGCACCTTTTGATGCAGATGTTGGTATGCTTGCAGTTAACCCAAAAGTTCCTTACACTATCTTCATATTTTTGGATTCTTTTTGTTGTTCTGATTGGGTGCTATTTGCTTCCAAGTATTCCAAATTGATGATTTGAATCTCTGTGAATTCTACTCTGTTGGTGACTCCCTTTAAATTATTCTTCATTTCAGTTAGTGTATCCGCTTACTGGTTCTTTTTATGGTTTGTATGCCATTTTTTATGCTGTTGAATTTCTTACTAAATTCCTTGAAGTTCTTACTAAGTTTCTTGAGCATCCTTATAACCATTATTTTGAACTCTGTATATCTGGTTGTTTTCTTGCTTGCATTTCATTTAGATCTTTTTCATTTAGATTTCTTCTATTCATTCATTTGGGACATCTTTCTTTGTACCCACATTTTGGCTGCTTCCCTATGCTTGTTTCCATATATTCAGTAGAGCTCCAAAATCTCACAGACTTGGTAGAGTGACTTTGTGTAGTAGGTGTCCTGTAGGCCCCAGAGGCACAGACTTACAAACACCTGAGCTGGGTGTTCTAGGTGCATCCCTGTGTAGGCCATGTGCACTGTCCTATTATAGTTGAGCCTCAGTTGCTGATAGCATCACTGGTAGGGATTTCCAGGCCAATCAGCTGTGAAGACCAGCTGTGACTACAGTGGAGGAGCTGTTGTACGGGAGATGACCCTATAGAGTAAGAGTTGTTTCAGTGGAGCTTTGGTGCTCACTGAGTCCACCTCTTGAGTGTGTCACTAGAGGAGGCTGTAGGGTTGTAATCTGGTGTGGTTTGAAGCTGCCTACTGGGTGAACTGACTCTGGGGTTTCCTGGAAGGTGTAAAATCAGTTGCCCTTTGTGTTCTGCCTGAGGCTATCTGGCATGAACTATAGAGTGATTTGCAGATGGCTGATATTTGTATTGGGTTTGGAGGTGCCTAGGAGAGGCCAAGGTGGGCTTCTGCTAATGCCAGGCCTGGGGCCACTTAGCAAGAAGTAATACAGAGGCCAGATACTACTTATTTGAGAGATTTTAGAAAAGTCCAAAGCATGAGGCAAGAGAGGCCAGTTGTATGGAAAAGCCACTGGAAATGGCTTGAATGAGCCCTCAAGTTGGTGGGGCAGGGTTTCAGGGAATCACCAATGTGGGGTGAACAGTTTGAGTCAGGTTATTGGAGACTCACTTGCCTGTTAGCTCCGTGAAAGAGAGGTGCTCAGCAATGGGACAATGGCCTCTGCCAGCACTTTTGTCTACCAGAAAGTTTCCCCCCAGTTCTTGCCCTAATGCCCAACAATATGGATCCTCCCCATTTGTACCTGTTCTATTTCAAGCTGTTTCCCCAGAAGTAGAGCTCAGAGGAAGTGAATTGGAGTAAGCCTGTGCATGGGCTCTTTAAGAGGAACTGCCTTGCCTGGGATTCCAGCAGCCCCATGTGACCTAGCCACAATTACTGTTGGTTTTTACTTCCTGATGTTATGGGGACTTCTATTCCTGGCTCAGGATCCCTGGGATGAGGTGCCTGTTGTGGAGCTGCAACTCCTTGCTTCTCAGTGGGGACCTTAGCAGCCAAGATATCCCTCCAATTCTTAATCTGTCCTCGTGGGTGTGAGACCAGCCTGTTCCACACCTCCACCCCTCCTGTCAATCTTGATCTGCTTCTTTAATCCCTAGTTGTAGGAATTTCACTCAGCTAGATTTCAGATGGTTCTGAATGATGGCTGTTCTAAAGTTTAATTGTATTTTTTATGTGGTTGTGGGAGGACTTGAGTACTGCATTTACCAATGAAACCATCTTGACCAGAAGCCCCTAAATTGTTTTCTTGATGTGATTTAGTCCCCTAAGTACTGATTGCCATCATTACTGATACCACTTGGAGCAATTACTGTGAAAAGTGCTTTATATACATTTCCTCATTCTACCTTCATAACAATCTTGAGAGCTCACAGTGTTTTCCATTCAGTTGAGGAGGAAACATGCTCAGAAAGGCAAATTTCTTCCCTAAATGTCACATGTACTGTTTTTAATGCTGTTTGGATATAACCTCAGGCTGGATGACTCTGGAGTCTTCATGTTAAACCTCCTCATTTCTCTATATAAAGATAAAGCAATTTTAGTTTTTTCCCTCAGAGAGCTTCAAATCTGATTGGAAGTATATGATATGCACAGCTAACTTTTACATAGGCAGGAGCTTAGGAGAGAGAAATTGCTTCTGGGAACGGGAGAGCATTATCACTCTTACCAGCTAAAGGACTTGTGGAATTGTGATTGACTGAAGTGGGAGTGAAGACTAGGCAAGGTGGAAGAATAGTAAGGCAAAAGCAAAGTCAGGACAGAAGCAATGTCTGGTAGTCCTATTTAACTGGGGTGTGTGTATGTGTGTGTGTGTGTGTGTGTGTGTGTGTGTGTGTGTGTCGCGCTTGCACGTTGGCACACAATGACACTGAAAGACCTGCCTGTAGTTATCTACTAGTAAGTGACAGGATGATTACATTCTCTCCATACATTCTGGAAAAGATTAACTGTACTGGGAAAGCCAATTTGACTTCTAACATCCAAGGGAAAAATATTGAACTCAGATGATATTGCTATAAAATAATTCTATTAAAGAAAGTTTTTACCTTTCTCCTTTCCTCACACAACCAGTGACAAAGTCCTGCTCTTGTCAAGTACAGAGACTCTCAACCTTGGAATATACTAGAATCACTTAGGAAGATGTTGAATTCCAAATTTCCAATTAACTCAGAATTTTTGGGGGAAAGAAACAAGCATCAGTATTTTTAAAGGTTCTAGATTCTTCCAACATGTAGTTGAGGCTTAATACTACTATGTCAGCAGGTCCCTCACTTATTAAGTAAACTTACTAATTAATTATGGCAACAGGCAGGGCTGGATCACTACAAAGATAATTTTGATGCTAACAACAAAGGAAAGGTCAGAAACAATTGCTCATTTGGGAAAAGATGAGGAGACACATTTGTTGTAAAATATATTGAAATTAGCAAATGCAAGTGGAGATTGGATTCTTCTCCAGGGTGGGCTGTCCCTGCAATTGTGGTCTCATCTTGAAGTACTGTTCCTCAGAACACAGCAGCTACAGAATAAGCACTGGAATTTGAAAGTTCAGCAGGAAGGATTGCTGAGATTCAGGTATTTTAACTTTTGTATATACACAATAATGTAAGTCATTTAGGCAGAAAGAAGAGAGAAAAGGAAAGGGCTGATGAGTCAGTACTCATGAAGGGGAGCCAAGACCGGTTTGGCTCAGTGGATAGAGCGTCGGACTGCGGACTTGAAAGGTCCCAGGTTCGATTCCGGTCAAGGGCATGTACCTTGGCTGTGGGCACATTCCCAGTAGGGGGCGTGCAAGAGGCAGCTGATCGATGTTTCTCTCTCATCGATGTCTCTGACTTTCTATCCCTCTCCCTTCTGCTCTGTAAAAAACCAATAAAATATATTTAAAAAAATATGAAGGGGTAAAAAGGAGAAAGAACTGGGGAAGAAGGTTACAGATGACAATGAACAAAATAATGCAAAGGTAAGAAAATGGAAAGTCTGAGAGTTAATTGTATGTAATATTGCAGAAAGAACAAAACCTGAAAATTTTAGTGCATATAAAATAGGAAAGTATTATTTTTCAAATCATACAAAGTATATTGTTGATTGTAGAAAAAATTAAAAATTACAAAAAAATCAAAACAAATAAAAGTCACTATAATTCCACTACTCAAAGATAAGCATTTAATATTTATAGTTATTTTTCCAAATATATATCTGAATTTTTGTAAGCAAAAATGAGACATTATTTACATAGTAATATAAAATTATTTTTATAAAAAATATGCCATGAACATTTTTTATGTCAATGAATATATACACAACAATTTTAAATGGCTGCAATGTAATATTCTACTATAATTTATGTAGTTACTTCTTATGAGTGGCTTCTAATTTTTGACATTTTGATTTATATATGCATGTACTTGTGTCTGATTATTTTCTTTCATTAAAATTCTAGGTATAAAATTATAGAATTCAAGGATATGTACATGGTATAATCTTTGCTCTTCAGAACCTTGTAGCAATTATTACTTTTGCTATGAAAACATATAATCAATTTCTTCTTCATATGCCTTCTGTATCTTTACCAGTTTGTCAGGTAAGAGGTGAGAGTCAAATGGTTGTTATTTTTGATTCTCAATTAAAGCTAAGTTTTTTTCATATGTATATAAGCCATTTGTATTTCCTCTTCTGTATAATTCTTTTAATTTTCTTTTCAGTCTTCACATGTATGGAGCAGAGGAATGCTTATTATTTCCTCAATTTCAGTCCACTTTCCCTGTTTTCCAGGGTTCAATTTATGTCAGCCTTTACTTTCTATTTATTTGGACTGTTAAAAAGGACCTTGGGATGGAGAAATGTCTCAGGATGGGTTCTCTGCAGGTGCCGAGAGAATGTTGTGAAGGAGGCTTTCAATGGCTTAGCCCCTGCAAATGGAGGGGGAAGAAGCAGAGTTGTGAGGAGGAAAAGGCAAAGTGGTGATGCTGACCCAACAGAATCTTGACAGCCCTTCTAACAGACCTGTCTCCTGGGCCAGAAAGTCCTCACCTCATTCAGTTATCTCCAGATGTGGTCAAGAAAAGTATAAGCTGTCCTTGAATTGTAGACAAATACGAATAGTTAATATGAGTATGTCCCCGATATTACAAGACATACTCATATTTTCAATAGCTATCTGGTCCTGACCAGTTTTCTCAATGGTTAGAATGTTGGCCCATGGACAAAAGTGCAGATACAAACCTCGGTTGTAGGCTTCATCTCAACTGGCACATTGGGAGGCAACCAATTGATGTAACTCTCTCACACTGTTGTTTCTCTTTCTCTCTGCCCCTCCTTCCTCCCTTCCCTTTCACTCTTAAAAAAAAAAAAAAAAGATCCTGGGATAAGTACTAAAAAAAACCCAAACACCTATCTGTTGTTTATCTGAAAGTCAGATTTAACTGGGTGTCTTGTATTTTATCTGGGTGCCTGGGAAGGTCTGATCTTAGAGGAACTAAACCAGCCCAGCAGCTCTGAAGGAGCTGATAGCTGGAAGTGGCCTGTGGATCATATGGCACCTGGTATCTGAAGTAAACCCTCTTTGGAGAGCAATCTGGGTGGTATATGTCTATGTCCAAGGGCATTAAACACAGGATTCCAGTCCTGAGCTCATACTGGAAGCCCTAAGAGAATAACTTCAATTGTCTATAAGAGAAAACAAGGTTGATAAAAGTCTAGGGATTCATATATGATGGGACTGATGGAGCAGTGAGTACATATTATTTTTAAAAAGTGATTTGGGAAAGGATTTTTAGGAGGAATAGTGAGAACACTAACACTTGGAAAGTAAAGCCAGGGCAGATTTGTTTGTAGCGGAAGGAGGATGGATGGAAATGGGTGGGATAAAATGACAACTCTTAAAGAAACCCTAAAAGAAACTTATCAGCTTTCCTGATAGAGAACTTTCCTTCTTCTGAGAAACACCGGGGAATGGAAATAAAACCCAGAGAGCAGAGAGGAGGACGTTGTGTGAACTGAATGTGTGTGACCTCTAGCACTTTAGGAAAGGAAGAATCAAGACTGACTTTTGAGAGTGAGGGTTTGGAATAAAGGATCCCTGAGAGGGAGCTTTACATCTCACCTTCCTCCTATGTCACTGAGCATGGCTATCATGTAAAACATGCTTTTCATATTTAAGGAGTTTATAATCTAGTTGGAGAGAAAAAAAATAATACATGGAAGGGTAAATAACCATACAGGAAACTTAAGTTAAATGGCATTTTGTGGTCCAGACAAAACCTATTTCAGTTCAAGTCAGCGACTGCTGTGAGCTAGCAGAGATGAGAAGGACTGATCAAAGAGGGGAGGTTTTAGTTGGGCCTTGAGTAGGAGTCAGATAATGAGGAAAAGTGGGACATATGTTGCCGGCGGGAGCATTAGATTTTGCTAAACAGCCATTTGGCAGTGTTTTAGGTCTTATCTATCCCCGAATGAGTGCTGACAGTTACACGTGGCAAAGTCCAATGGACTTTACCTGGTAAGCCTGAAAGGGCCAGGACAGCTTGACATTCTTGCTTGAATTTTTACAGCTGTCTAATGACTCTTGAATGAGACTAAATACGCTTGAATTTCTATTCCTTTATTCCCATAAGAATGAAAGAAATTTCAATTGTCCCAGAAAATAAAGGACAATGGGAGCCTCACACTGCATGTGGGCTATTGGCTAACCAGGCTCATCTCCCGCAACAATGAAATGACGGGAGAAGGAGCCTTAGAGGCCTCTGGCTGCCTGGAGACTCCATGTTAAAGACTCATTTTTTGGCATTCATGGACACTGAGTGAGAACAAAGATAATTTAGCTTAATGAGCTGAGGAAGCTTTGCAAAACATCCTGGGTACTTCTTAGCTTACACATTACCTTAACTGCCTGCTAAAAGTAGAAGAGATTTGACCTCTCTCTCTCACTCTCTCTCTCTCCATCTCTCTCATTACTTATCTCATTACTTATTCTATCTTTGTTCTTTGTTTCTATTTAAGGGCCTTAGGAGAGATCTTGCCCTGATACTGCCAGACTAATCTTCCTTAATTACAGCCTCTATGGCATTGTTTTCCTACTTAGAAACCTTCAATGGCTCCCTATTTCCCACTATGAAGTCTTCTTGATTTACAAAATTGCCGCAATCTCTCTGCTTTTTCTTTGCACTCTAACTGTACTCCTTTCTAAGCTTGTAAAATGCACCTAGTTTCTTGACAGTCTTGCCCTAATTTAGGTGCTATTTTAACAATGAGTACTTGCAGTGTCTGTACCTTTGGCTGTCATTTTGTCATATCTCATAAGGGACAATCTGGTAACTCGGTCCAGTTTTGCCTCAGTGATACACCCAAAGCTGTACTTTGTGATCTTGAAATCGCCCGCCTGCTGTTTTCTGAGACTTTGATGATCCATGCTCTGCCAATCAGCCGAAATGTTCCCCATCAATGGGGTTTTGGTTATAGATATCTCACTAAGCCTCCGGTGCCAGGAGAGATTTGATCATCCTTTTCAAAATCTAAACAGCTTGTGTTTTGTCAACATCAATTCCCAGTTTAGATTAGAATCATTAGTGCAGAGCAAGTGCTGTTTGGCTGAGCAGTGCTAATTAAGGCAGCAAACAGGGACCTGCCTAATTCCGTGCATGTTTTGCATGGATAATGCAAATGGACTTTGGAAATAGAGGATGACTTGAGCTCAGTTGTACATCCTTCGCCCCACTCAAATACGAAGTTAAATTGCTGAAAGGACATAAATGTCAGAAAAACACATCAGCAGTTCCAGAAATGAGGAAAGAGTTCTAGCAACATGTTACAAGATTTCAAGTATTTCTGAGACAGTTCAAAGGATGTGACAAAGGACATAAAGTCACAGGTCCCAGCCGAAACCGGTTTGACTCAGTGGATGGAGCATCGGCCTATGGACTGAGAGGTCCTGGATTCGATTCCGGTCAAGGGCATGTACCTTGGTTGCGGGCACATCCCCATTAGGGAGTGTGTAGGAGGCAGCTGATCGATGTCTCTCTTTCATCAATGTTTCTGACTTTCTATCTCTCTCCCTTCTTCTCTGTAAAAAATCAATAAAATATATTAAAAAAATAAAGTCACAGGTCCCCTTGTTTAGAATATGTGACTGTTGGCAGTGATGAGTGGAAAGGGTTTATCAGATCTTTAGAAAAATAAAGCCCGGATTTTCTGTCTGCTGCAAACACTCCCGCCCTGGCCAGCTTCAGCTCACCAGAGCAGGACTGGGATGAGATGCACAGATTTGGGTTTTGTGAGCCAGCCCCTCAGCTCCATCCCACCACTGAGCATTGTGCCAACTGGTGTATGTAGTGGTTTGGAATAAGCCTCTAAAGTGGATATTGGTGTGAGGGTGTGTGGCAGGGACATGAGGCCATGAAGGGGTGGGTGCCAGGGATCCATGTCTTCTGGGGGCATCTGTACAGGGGGTTGGGAGGAGGCACAGGAGCAGGGCAGCCAGAGGAAGAGTGGGGCTGACCTGGGTTCTCTCTGTCATGAACTCTCAGCAGCTCTCTCTTTGTAAGACAGCCATAGTGGCCTTCATAAAGCAGGAGAGTGGAGAGATCAGGTTGAAAACAATAGATTTAAAACAATGTCCTAGTATAAAGATGTCACAAAATGGAACCTGTAATGCAATGATGGAGATAAGAATGTGAATGGGTTAAACTTCTGAACACAAAACAGACTTCTCAGATTGTGTGACATGGAAAATTTCAATTATATGCTATTTATAGGATAGACACCCAAGGAAAAATAACAGAAAAGCTAAACATATTGGGATGGAAAATAGTATCTCAGAAAAAGGAAACAAACAAAAATAAGCTCCCCAGAGCTTACTATTAATATCACATCAAAAGGAATAAAATATTTATTTAGTGTTAATAAAAATTTCAAAACTATAAAAATGAAGAGTCAAGCAACTTTATGTACCAAAAAAATAGGTAATATTTTTGTCACTGCTTATAAGATGAACAGCTGATACAATCTTGGTGGTGTAATTTAACAAAATGTGACTTTCAGAATTTGATCAGACACAAAAAGTATGATGCAGAAGAGTGTGATAGTTTCATTATTTTCATTTGTTTTAATAATTATGCATAAGGATTTTGTACTCCAAAATAAATATTGATATTTTAAGTAACCAATAGAACACTGTAACATTAACTGAATAGATATTTATTACATATCTGCCTGCTGCCAGGTTTTGCTGGGAAGAGGATGGGATATGAGCAAGCTGGTAACAGACCCGCTACTTGGTGCTCAGTGTCTGGCGCTATTCTGGAAACAGGGGATGTAGCAGGGGACAAAACAGACCAGGTCCCGCTGTCCGACACTTACAGCCCAGTGGGAGGACAGAGAGGGTAATGTGGACATGCAGAGTATATCCGATGGCACTGAGCAGGTGTGGCCTGGAGGAAATGAGACAGGAGGGATGTGGGCCTGGGAGGAGGAGCTCCAGGCAGAGAGTGCACCACAGATGGGGCTCCTTATCCTGTCAGGATTTTCCCATGACTTTTCTCAGATTTCTTGAATTGAATATTTACTATCAGTCTTTCCTATCCTATATAATAAAAAGTGCAGTATGCAAATTGTCCCCTTGACCAGGAGTTCTTCCAGGAATACAATCAGGGGGTGGGGCTAGCTAGGGGAAAGGAAGGATGCCCTGGCCATCAACCAGCAGCTGCTAGGGACCCTACCAGTGCACAAATTTCATGCACGGGGCCTCTAGTTTTCTAATAAATTTAAGAACATTTTTGTCTTTGTATTGTTTTGAACTTATCCTTTATAATATTTTAATTTCAGAAAACTTTATAGCCCTAGCCAGTTTGACTCAGTGGATAGAGCGTCAGCCTACATACTGAAGGGTCCCAGGTTTGATTCCAGCCAAAGGCACATGCCTGGGTTGAGGACTCGATCCTCAGTAGGGGGTGTGCTGGAGGCAGCCGATGATCAATAATTCTCTGTCATCATCGATGTTTCTATCTCTCTATCCCTCTTCCTTCCTCTCTAAAATCAATAAAAATATACTTAAAAAAAAACAAGTTTATAATAGTTTATAATTGTGATTTCATGTATTTTTTGAACCAACAGTAATTCCAAAAGAGCATTTCAAACTTTTCTATGTGGTTAAATTTGGGGGTGGGAGGCATCGTTTGATAGTGTTTTTGTTTCTTTTGGCTTTAGGCCAAAGAATGTAGCCTGAACTGTTTCTACTTTTAAATCTACAAAGAGAAATAGATTGTGGCTGTGGTGTGGCATGGCCAGCTCAGCATCTCCACGTTGCCCAGCCTGTTGATGCCAATTCACATATTCTTCCCAGTGGTGACTGCTCGGCTGTGAAAACTGCAGCCCTGACGATGGACTCACTCTGCTAGTGTAAGCACGTGCATCTTCCCATTGCTTAAGGACACCGCGTACTGAGCAAGGTTTTCAGAACCACAGGCAACCAGTGCCTTCCTATTTACCCAGTCATGCCTCACCTCTCCTAACAGTCCATGCTCAGCCCCAATGAACTGCTTTTATTTGCTTGAAACTGACTTTCCCTCTATTTTGGGATCTATAAGTCATGTTATGGAGCACTCTTTTATTTTTCTACTACTGACCCAGTGCACAGATTCCTGCACATTGAAAGGAAATTAATTAGAAGGTGGCTGGTGGGCAGGGAATGGGTGAGACAGGCCAGACACACTCTAGAGCCAGCCTTCCGTGGTTCCTCCCCAGGGTCTGCAGAGTGAGAAAGGTTCCTCCAGCAGATGGGGTCCCTGGGCCTGGCCTGCAGAGATCTTGCTGAAACTGGCTCTCCAACATCCCCCAAAGGGTCCCGGAGTGCCAGAGGGCATTCTTCAAAGTTGCTGTCATACAGGGTGTGAACACAAATGCAAGTGTGCAATAAACCAAATTTGGGGCTGACAGTTCCTCAGCAACAATATAACCTATGGCCAAAGGAGGAATCACACGGCCCCAGAAAGAATTGGGCTCCCTCGGGTGTGTGTGTGTGTGTGTGTGTGTGTGTGTGTGTGTGTGTATACAGAGAGCTTTATTGTAAAGAATTGGCTCATGAGAGTCAGACTGCAGACCCAGGAGAGCCAGCCCAGAGCTCCAGGCCCAGACCTCCAGCCAGGTCAAGACGCAGAAGCCAAAGACTGGCGTGAGACAGCCAATTGGTATCCTCAGCCCACAGGAGGATGTCACTGAACTCAGCACATCAATGGGTCCCAAAGAAAGAGTGGGTTAACCAAGAAAAAATGGAAAACTGATGGCATTCAGCAGAGAAGACACCAACTTATCTCTAGATGATATGCTTTTTTAGATATCGCTTTAGATTTTTCTGAAACTTAGGTAATCAATATTGAATTCATATTTTATAATTATTTTAGAAGTAGTTGTGGTATATTTTATCTGATTACATTTTTTATTGAAGTCTATTATATACACAGAAAAGTGCAAGAAGTTACACATGGTGCACAGTCTTTGATACATATAGTGGCTTCATGAGTTACCACAAAACGAGCGCAGGGGAGTGGTCACGTCCAGAGGACCTCGGAGTCCTCCTCCCAGTTACCACCCCCTCCCTGTGCCCCTCAGAGTTTAACTTGGCCTGTTTTTAAACTTTATACATATGTGACCATATAGTATATATTTTTATTAGGGTTTTTTGTTCAATTTTTTTGTGAGATTCATCTATGTTGTTCCATGTAGAAGCAGATCAGTTATTTTCACTGTTGCATATTTTTTCAAGGAATAAAAACATTATGATTTATCTATTTTAATATTGATGGACTTTGATTGATTAGTGTTATTTTTATTTGTTTGCTACTAAAATAATAACACATTCTTGTGCATATATTTTGATATGTAAGTCTTTGGTGCATTTTGGGTACATAAATAAGAGAAGAATTGTTGAACCATGGAACAGACACGTATTCAACTTTATTACTTAATATCAAATGCTATTCTAAAGTGGGATGTTCTAACTCACATTTCCTCCAGCTCTGTACAAAATTTTGTTATTTCACATTATTGTTAATACTTGGTAATATTATTTTTTTATGGAGGGTGTGATACTGTGTCTTATTGTAGTTTTAATTTAATTTTCATTTATCTGATTAAATAGGCATTGAGTGTCTTTATTTATGTTTATTGGCCATTTAAATATCCTTTGTCAAATTCCTTTCAAGTTTCTTTCACAGTGCTTTGTGGGGTTTTTGTTTGTTTGTTTGTTTGGTTTTCTGTCTTCCTTTTTAATTGACTTGCTGGAGTTTTTTATATGTTCTGGTGTAATCTCTTTGTTGGATTTTTGCAAATGTCTCTCCTATTCAATGACTTGCATCTTCACTCTTTCTTGCTGTCTTTTTTTTAATATCAGTACAATCATTTATAGTTTATTTCTTTTATGATCAGCTTTTACCTCCTCCCCCACCCATTCTATGGCCATGATAATATTCTTTTACTAGAGGCCCAGTGCACAAAATTCGTGCACTGGGGGTAGGTGGTCCCTCAACCCAACCTGCCCCCTCTCACATACTGGGAGCCCTCAGGAGATGTCCAACTGATGGCTCACCCCCAGCCTGCCCAAGGCCTCCCTGCCACCGCCACCACTGCTGCCACCACCACCGCTGCTGCTGCCACAGCTTCCCCTCACAGCACCCAAGGGCTGGGCGCTCACCGCCACCACCACCATTTCATCTCCACCCCCAGGCCTGGTGCTCGCCCCCCCACTCCTCATTGGCTGGCAGCATAGCCAATCGGGAGCAAAGGTACAGTCAAATTTGCATGTTTCTCTTTTATTATATAGGATGTGGTTTCTAGAAGCTATATTGTTTCATTTTTCAAATGTAGAACTTTAGTTGATGTGGAGCTGATGTATGTGTATGATGTGAGGTGGGGGGGTCATATTTTATTTTTTTCCTTTATGACTATAATATTTCTAAATAGCAGGGTACATCATACTCATGCAAGATAAGAATCAATGTTGTAAACATACCAATGATCTCCAAATTGATTTATGCATTTAGTATATTCTCAATTGAAAGACCAACAGATTTCTTTGTGAAACTTGACAACCTAATCTCTAAAGTTATCAGGCAGCAGATAGGATAAAAAATATTCAAGACATGCTTAAGGAAATCAAATGTAGGAAGATGCATTCCACTAGCTATCAAGATTTTTTATAAAGGTAAAATAATTAGGACCACACACTGTAGACATGGGCAGACAAATCAACTAGTGAAATAAAAAGAGAATTTAGAAATAGACACAATAGTTGGTCATTCAAGGTATGATTGAGTGACATTGCAGAGCAATAGAAAAAGAACAGTCTTTAAAAGTACTTTAATTTTAAGTGCAGTAATTAATATTAGAAAGGTAATACTTTTTACTTAGTTGTTTTAGATATGTGTCCTCTTAAAGTGTGATATTCTTTGCTGCTTTGTGACTTCAAAAGTTAAGAAAAAAGTCTGAAATATTTAAGGTTTAAACAGCTGTAGTGGATTAAAGCATGTTGTTTTAAACATCTCCCATATGGTTGCAGTTCCACCATCTCAGAGAAGCTACCTTCATTGCAAAAATGTCAGTCCAGACAAGCCCTTGCTTGAAAACTTACTTTGAGACTAATACTGTTCAAATTCTGTGGGGCTACTGAACATATAGGGTTTACCCCTCTAGGAATTCCAGAATTTACATGCGACGATCAGCACACGTGGAAAGAGAAGGAAGAAAATGGGTGCTGACAATGACCAAGTAGATGCATTACTCAGGGCAGAGGCGGGTGAAGAAAGGCTGGTCAGATTGAATCCCAGTGTTGGCAAAGTCTTGCCAGAGAAGGATGTTTGTGCTGAGCCTTGAAAGCTGGGCAGGATTCAGAGATGGGAATGGGAGGGGACGGAGCTAGAGCAGGCAGACACGGGAAGGTGAAGAGATGGGGAAATGAGCACTGTGCTTGTGTACACACATGTGCTGGGATTGTGTGTGTGTGTGTGTGTGTGTGTGTGTGTGTGTGTGTGTGTGAGAGAGAGAGAGAGAGAGAGAGAGAGAGAGAGAGAGAGAGAGAGAGAAAAGAAGAACAGAAGAGCTGGATAGAACACTTGCATTAGTGAAAAAATAGAATTTGGGTGGATTTATGGATTGGAGCTACATTGTAGGGGAACTTAAAAAATAGAAAATAAATTCAAATTTATAGAAAAGACAGGTGACAGCTGAGACTTGTCTGTCCTGTTTGTCACTTCATCCTTAGTGCATAGCAGAGTACATGGCATATACTTTCTACTCACTTGACATTTGTTGAATAAATAAATGGAAAAATAGTAGGACTCAAGAACTAGCCAGTCCATGCCCTGGCTAGGACATAACGTTCTCAATAGAGCTATCATCTCTTACCAAAAATACTTCTGGACACTGGTAATTGCTGACAATGTTAAGGATAATTAAAATAATGTGATAAAATAATTATAAACTTCATGATGAGAAATGTTTCATTAAGCAAATTCTGATCATTAACTTCCATTTTAAAAGGTCCCAAAGGAAAAGTTCCCTCTATGAGTCCCATTCTACAGCAATAGCTGTATTTGATAAGACTATAGAGATTTTCAACCCAGGGATATAATATAAAATTTACCTTTTTTATTAAGTGAAGAGAATGAGGAATGCATGATATTTGCAGTTATAAGAACTTAGACTTCTGCTTCTCTACACAAATTCAAGGTTAACTTAATAAGTGTTTGTGGCAGGCTAGGGCTCCATCTGTTCATTCTCCTAATACGGAGAAGGACAAAGTAAACACCTCACTCTGCAGGTGCCACTGATCACACTCTACTAATCACCACTCCCCTCTAGCTGCCACCTGCCTTGGCTCCGACTCAAAGTCACGGGTAGGAACTGTTAGGGAAAGGTGAAAGCCCTCATTAGTACCTCTGTGAGCTTCAACTCCTGCACCTTCATTCCTTCTTGCCTGAGATTTCTTCATTAGGGCATGAGTGAGATGTTTCAAGTTCAGTGACAGGGCCAAATGAGCCTGTTCTCTTGTCCCATGCCCACAGGCATCAATGAGGCCCCACAACTACTTACAGACTTTCCAACCTAAGGGACCTGAGAGATTATGGTCCAACCCCAGCAGTTTACAAAGGAGGCTGAGTCCCAGGGAATGAATTGCCAAAGACACACACCTCGTTACTGGCAGTATAGGCAAGAGTTCTAGGCCCTCTGCGCCCAGCTACTATTCTTGCACCTGCCCATCCAGCCTATTCCTGTGTTATTGGTAAGTCAGCTTTGTAGCTGTGGTTTTACATTAGTTTCAAATCAAAGCCACATATTTGTTATAAAGTACGTTCACAAGGCTGATTACCATTGCAGTACACATAGTGCAATCTCTCGCTCAGCCTCTCGAAGTGAATCAAAGCTGAGAAGACGTGTGAGTTGAGGGGCTCTTGGTTGAGCATGACTCTTTGCCAAGACATGTGGCCCCCAGACAAAGTTTATGTTGAGAGCTGATTCTGAAACACGAAGAATGTTTCTTTCCTCCGAATTCATTGCCAATTTAGAGAAGTTTACAGAAAGAGTTCTTGAGCTGACAGACTATCAAAGCAATGGGCTGAGCATTGCAGAGCATCTGGGAAATCAAAACCATGAAATGCAAATGAATGGTGCTCATCGCCTTGATTAGTGTGAAAAAGTTTATCTCCCTCTGGTCAATATTTGATGGGTTGTGAAATCTGGAAAGGACATGGGGCCCACTCCTCTTTTTTTCCTAGAAGGCAGGTGACTCTCAGTGGTTGGGTGGGACTGACATCTTTCCTAAGACTCCTAGTCTGGGGTTCTTTTCATTGTGTTTGTGTTAAAAGAAAAAGCTTACTTAAAAGTGACATTGAGTTATTCGGGCTTTATCACCTATTGTAATAAAATAAGATCCCTAAAACCTTGCAGACTACTTTTTAAAGATAAACTCTAAAACTTTTCCTAAACAGAGTGTGACTCTGATAATGAATGCTAAATTCTCCAAAGTACAAGAACAAAACAAAACAAACAAAGAAAAACAAAGAGAATATAGTTAAGTGGGATTTCTGGGAAACAAAAGACTGTTACTTGACACTACTGTTTACCTCTCTGTCTTAAGGGACACATTATCCCAGCATAGAATGCTGTCACCAGAAGTGAGTGACCCAATTCCTAAAGAGCAGATGGCATTGCCAGAGGCGACCTCATTCATTCCCGCTCACCTGAAGAGCTCTACATGCCATATACAGATAAATCCATTTTCTCTGTTTTAAAACTCTTTGGAGGGGAGAATATTTTATTGGACACACAGAATTCTGGAATCCCTGTGTGCTCCCCTCATTGTAAAAACAAAAGCAAATGCTGTAAGCTTCAGGGTCTCCTCTCCTCTTTTCCTCTATCTCAGGAAATGGGATCACTATTTCCAGTTGTTGAAGATAACACTGTAGAACTCATCCTTGATTCCTCCCTCTTTCCTAACACATTTACTCCCTAAGGGTAACTTTGCTGCTTCTATCTCTAAAATTCATCTCCACCATGCCCATTCCTTCCTCCATCCATTCCAGTCCACACCATCCACCCACCTCTCACTGAACATCTACCCTCTCTTTCTGTTCTCTGTCTGCTCCTGCCCACTAAAACCCATTCTCCACACAGCAGTCAGAGGAATCTTTTTTGTTTGTTTGTTTAATTCAGTGGTTAATTTTTTATTTTATTTTGTCGTTAGAGCCACTTTAGGCTCACAGAAAAATTGATCGCAAGGTACAGAGTTCCCATATACCCCTGGGTCCTCTCCTTAAAGGACCCCCATTACCAGCATCCCCCATTAGAGTGGTGAATTTGTTACAATCTATAAATCTGCACAAACACATTATCATCACCCAAAGTCCATAGTTTACATTATGATTCTCTCTTGAGGTTGTACATTCCATGGATTTGGATAGCAGGACCTTTTAAAAATATAACTCAGGTCCTGTCTCAGTCCTGCTGGGAAACTCCCACTGGCTTTCTATGGCACCAGGAGTAAGCATGCACCTATCTCAAGGAGTGTGAGACACACATTGGCAGGAGGTTAATCCAACTGGGAAAGTTAGTGAGGGCATTCCTAAAGAAGTGACAACTAAAACCTAAATGATGAATAGAAGTTTACTTGGAGAAGAGGGGTGGCTGAAGTGGTCTAGGCAAAGGGAATGGCATGTGCAAAGGTCCTGTGGCAGGAGGCAGCATTAAATATTCCAGAACTATTGTGCAGAGAGCATAGGGACCTACCCAAAGAAGGCAGGGATGACTTCCCTGAAAAGGAGGAAGGTGGAGCTGAGATCTTCTGAATAAAAGAAGTTAGTGGGTCAAGGCATCTCAGTCCACACAAAACTATTCCCACCTAGTTGGAGGTCCTCAAAGTTGGCTCCCCCTTAAGCAGCATGTAAGAACTTAAGCTTGGAGAAGTGGCAATTAAAAACGATTACGTTTTATTTTTTTAAGAATTATCCTAATAAAAGAGTAACATGCAAATTGACCATGCCTCCACTATGCCACAAGCCAATCAGGAACAGGGGGCGTGGCCAGGGCGTGGCCAGCAGACATGGCCAGCACACAGAGGGAGAGGTCGGCAGGGGTGTGGCCGCAGTGCAGTGAAAGCAACCACCACACTATAAGCTCTGCCCACACAGTACTTAAGGGCTGGTCCTCCTTCTAGTTATGGTGACTGAATCACAAGAAAATGAATGCCTGGGTTCCCTACATGCCCCCCAGACCAGCACCCACGATGGGAGGGGGGGATTGCTGCCAGTCTCTGGGGTGTGCGGAGACCCCATTGGCCACCACCAGTTGGAGAAAGTTCACAGTGCTCCTGGTTCGTGCAAGGTATTGGGAGCACCAAGAATGCTGAAAAAATGTAGTTCTGGTGGTAGACCCACTATAGGAGAGAGTTTGAAGCACTGTGCCACCATAACTACATTTCCCAGCATTTTTGGTGCTCCTGATACCCTGCACAAACCAAGAGCACTGTGAACTTTCTCCACTGGTGGTGGCCAGAGTCCTGCCCAGGTGAAACAATATGGCAGCATGTTGTGGCAGCCTTGGTTGGCCTCGGATAGCTGGTCCCCCGCCATCCCCTCTAGGCCCGGGCTGCACCCAACCACTTCGCTGCAGTGGCGCGCATGTTGGGACAAGGTTCCAGTGTGGAGAGCCCTTCTTCCTGGAAGATGAGGTGCAGCTGGAAAGGGCGATGCCCCCATGCCCATTGACTCAACAGATGATGCTGAAAAGGAAAATTTTCCTATTGAATTTTTTTATTAATAGTATTACTCCTTCAGGAATGCCATGTCATAAATTAAAATTGAAAGTGGGTGCAATCATCATGCTATTGAGAAATCTTAATAGTAAATGGGGTCTTTGTAATGGTACCAGATTTATTCTCAAAAGAGTACTACCTAGCATTATCGAAGCTAGTATTAACAGGATTTGCAGAGGGAGAGGTTGTTCTGATTCCAAGAATTGATTTGTCTCCATCTGACACTGGCCTCCCATTTAAATTAATTCGACGACAGTTTCCCGTGATGCCAGCATTTGCAATGACTGTTAATAAATCACAAGGACAAACTCTAGACAGAGTAGGAGTATTCCTACCTGAACCCGTTTTCACAGATGGTCAGTTATTATGTTGCTTTCTTTCGAGTTCGAAGAGCATGTGATGTTAAAGTTGTAAATACTTTATCCCAAGGGAAATTAGTCAAGCACTATGAAAGTGTTTTCACTGTTAATGTGGTATACAGGGAGATATTAGAATAAGTTTAATCAGTTTATCAGTCATTATTTGCATCAATGTTGTTTTTATATCATGAGTAGTTATTGTTATATTGTTTTGTTATTATTTATTTATTAATGAAATTCTGTATTATTTTCATATATATTGTACTCGTTACCTTTTATCTGTCACACTTTTATTATAGAGAAAGGGCAAATAGCACTATTAAAATATTTCCTCTAATTATACCCTTTTAATGTGCACAAATTTCTTGCACTGGGCCACTATTTCCCACATAACTGTGTTGGGAGAGTTTGGAATTAAGAAGAGTTCAACATCAGTTGTCAATTGGCAGTGAGGCCTGGACATGAGGACTCCAACAGAGCATCCACTGTTGTATTGCCCTTGATGGCCACATCACCGAGTGGCTGTGTGTGTCCTGGCAGACACCCTGCTCCCAATCAACCAAAAGAAGATATATCAAGTAAGGAAAGGCATTTTATGGAAAAAGAAAACCAAAGGATTGGGGCCATGAGCAAGAGCCAGAGGGACTGCCTTCCAGCTGCTCTGAGAGTGAATCAGAGGTTGTTTTCCCGGCAAAAATAATGCAATCACCAGAGGCTGTCAGTTCTAAAACAAAGTTTAGAAACAGTAAAATGGAGGTGATTCAAAATAGATGAAATTACCAATTCTTCCCCTGTTCTCCATGACTCACACTGGGTCAATAATCCAAATGACTCTCTTCTCATTAGTCCCTAAATGGAAAACTTGTCCAGGTTGTAAGGAAGAGAGTTAATGTGTATTCACTCCATTCAGCCCAACAAGCTTAAGACAAAATACCTGTTTTATAGACTCTCTAGAATTCTCCATGGCAGAGGAGATAATTGAGAGAGAACTGGAGATCTATAAGCAAAGCAGCACCTCAGACTCCATCTTCTAGAAATTAAGATGTGGCTGGTCAGTCCTCTTGTGAAGTGTGAATATTAGTGTGTTAAATAAACATTAAAAAGGGAACCAGCTTGACAGTTATTTTTAAGAGCCTGGCATATATGTATATTTTCCTTCATTCAAAGAGCTTGAAATTGGCTTAAGTGGAGTTTAATTGAAAAATGTTCACCTCAAGAGTGTGATTAAGTCTGGAAAATTTTAGCCAATAGGGGAATTTTTCATAAAATTATGACTGAGTGGAAATAGTGCTATAATGGAAGTCTGTGGTTAATAGGCACTATTAAATTATATATGTATATATTTAAGCATCAACAGGTAACTGACTTACAAGGTTATAATTCTGTGAAAGGTTGCTGGTGATATTATAAGCTACAGGCGCAAAGCTCAAGTCATCCAAATTCCTAAATATAATTACAGTTAGATTAAAAATATTCCTGCTATAATTACACACCAGACCTGGTTTAGGATCTTAAAATTAGCTTCTCTGTGTACAGGCTTTGCCTGTGTAGTAATGGGTAACCCGATTCACAGGTAATGGGATCAGAGGGTATTCACATCGGAAGCAGCCTCTGATTTTCTAGGTCGTCTTCAGCACTAAATTCATGAGGAAAATAAATAAACCTAAAGAACAGCAATCCTGCCAACACTGACTGCCAGCAGGCTAGGGGACCTGCAGATACCAAGGTTCAGGACAGAAGCCAAAGCTCTGCTCTCTGAGTCCTGAACCTTTCTTGTTTATAATTATGATTCTCTTCCGGTCTGCTAGCCTGCAGTTCAGTGAGAGTTCTAGAATTCTTATGCAAGAGGAGTGCAGGAGTGCTATTTGGTTGGAGGAAAGTTGTAAGCAGCAAGAGAACTGCTTCTCATATGTGACTGTGGATCTGGGCATCTTGTGGGTGCAGCCACCTCAGGTTTGTGATGTGGCCCTAGGAAGCGCCCAGGTGATGCTGAGGTTTTGATCCTCAAATCTCACTTTGAAGGTGAAGGAGTCATGGCACCACAGCTGGGTTTCTATGCAGACACTACTCATAATATTACAGCATGTTTGTGCAACTGTCTTTGGGGTGACTGATGAGATTAAGGGTACTCTTCCAACCAATGCTTCTCTTGGCTCCTGATCGAGCTCAACTACAATTGTTTATTAAAAACTAGTGGCCTGGTGCACGGATTTGTGCACATTGAAAGGAAATTGATTAGAAGAAATGTTTTACTATCGCTATTCACCCTTTCTCTAATTGTGAAAATGTCAACCAAATTCACAATTGACAATGACACATCAAAATATAATCCTGCAATTGGCACCAGTAAGAGCTTTATATGTACCGCCCATGCACAAGACAACATTTATTTTTAAAATGCCAGTGCACATCATAAGTACTGGCCAGTTGATTAGTTAGATGGTTAGACGGTCGGTCACTTACTTTATATATATAATTTTAAGCTCCATTAATATTCTCTAGAATTTCCCTTCCTGAAAAATTCATCTGCACATTTTTAGGAAAAGTTCACCTATCTTCTTGAATTGTATCTTGTAAAATTTGGGATATATTTTTAGCCATTATTTTTTCCAAGTATTTTTTTCTACTGCCTGCTTGGGATACCAAAGTGATGAATGTAAAATTTCCTATCTAATAAAAGAGTAACATGCAAATGTGACCGTACCTTGGCTCCTGATGGGCTATGCTACCAGTCAATCAGGAGCAGGGGGCGTGACTGGGGGGCATGGCTATGGCTTGCCTGGACGCCAGTGAACTCTTCCCTTCACCAATGCTTCTGTCGCTTCGCTTCACGCCGGCGCCTCAAGTGCTCATGCCTGTGGGGAACACTTTGCTTCACACCAGCACAGGCGGGAACCAAGGGCTTCACGCCAGCACCAGCTGGGAACGCTTTGCTTCACACTGGCGGGGGCGGGGAACGAAGCAGGGACCACGCCTCTGCACAGGGTATTTTCGAGGGCCTAGCAAGTGAGCGGGAGAAGCTCGGTCCTTGAGGCGTCCCTGGTGCGGGGAGGGCTGGGCCAGGACACCACCAAACTTTCAAAGAAAGTTGTTTCCCACTTAAATATGCTCTGATGAGTATCTTTAAAAAAGAAGTAAATATTCAGCCATTGTCACACCTTGAAAAGTTAAGGTAATTCCTTAGTATCACCTAATATCCACTGTACGTTCAAATGTCTTTGTTTCAAAGATGCCTTTTACTGTTGGTTTGCCCCCTCCGAAGGCTACCCAAGGCCTTATTTCAGCCCAGATGTTGGGCTGCTTCCCCTGACCATAAGTTCCCAATGCACTTCCAGCCAGAGTTAAAGGGGGCTTCTTCTGTTTTTAAGGCATCGCCATATCCAGTGCCTGACAGGCCTCTGTGAAAGCACTACTCCTTAGGTCCGGGGTGCTGGGAGCTGAAGCAGAGAGGCCGTGAGGCCCAGCTCACCCAGGATGCTGGCCCCTATCATCCCCCAACCCCCAATTATCCTGGCCCAGACTTCCCTATGCATACCTGCTCATGGAGAGCATGAGGTGGTCCTGGCAGCTAAATGGGAGGCCAGCAGGGGGAATGGCTGTAACACAGGGAAGGGAGGCCTACACCCTCCCCCAATCCAGAGGGGCTTGACAGGGGACCAAAGGCCACGCCCTCCACCCAGCAGGACTTGACAGGGAACCTCAAGGTGTGCTTCCCGCCCTGGTGCTAGGCTAGGGTACCTCAGGCTGCTCCCCCCACCTGAGCTCTAGGCTGGGGAACCTCAGGCCATGCCTCCCACATGGTGCAGCTTGACAGGGGACTACAGGCCACACTCCTAACCCAGCAGGGCTTGACAGGGGACCTTAAGGTGTGCTTCCCATCCTGTTGCTGGGTTAGGGGACCTCAGACTGTTCTCTCCACCTACCAGGGCTTGACAGGGGACCTCAGGCTGTGCCCCCCACCCAGCAGGGCTTCACAGGAGACCTGAGCCTGTGCCCCTGTGCCAGTGGGGATTGATGGGGGACCTGAGGCTGCACCTCCCTCCCAGTGCTGGGCTAGGGGACTTGAGGCTGTGTTCCTCTGCCTGGTGGGGCTTGATGGGGGACCTCAGGCCATGCCCTCTACCCAGTGGGGCCTGACAGGGGATCTCAGGTTGTGTCTCCCACCTGGTGGGACTTGATGGAGGACCTCAGGCCACGCCCCCCACCCTGGTGCTAGGCCAGGGGACCTGAGGACACACACTGCCCTGGGTAGCTTGATAAGTAGGACTGGCAGGGTCTGGATCTACCCCAACGCAGGGGTGGAGGGTGGCTGGGTCTGGGTCTCACATGATTTTGAGGCACATGTGAGTGGGGAATTGACTCTGGGCCCTGTGGTACACTCCAGACTCTGACAGGAGGAAGGCTTTCATATGCATTTTACTAATTTTCTTTAGTTTCTGATACTTCTATTATAGAGAAAGAGAAAATAGCAATATTAAATTATTTCCTCTAATTAATACCCTTTAATGTGCATGAATTTCGTGTACTGGGCCACTAGTTTTGTTATAATTCTGCAAGTACCTGAGGCACTGTTAATCTTTTTTCATCCTGTTATCTCTTTATTGTTCAGATTGGATAATTTCTATTGTTCTACACTCCAGTTCACCCATTTTTTCCCCTCTGTCACTTCTTTTCTGCTATTGAGCTTCTCTACTAAGGTTTATTACTTTATTTTCTTTATTTACTTTTTATATTGGCTATATCTTTTAGTTTTAAAATTTCCATATGGATCTATTTCTTTCTCTGTTTTAAGCATGTTTGTAATTGCCCTTTAAAGCATTTTTAGTGGGGCTTCTTTAAAATCTTTGATTATTTAACATCTCTTTTATCTCAGCATTGTCTTTTTTAGCTGTTTGCAGTATTTATGGTTCTTGGTATAATGAATGATTTTCAATTGAAACTGGCATTTTTGTATTACAGGATGAGATTCTGGATCTTATTGAAACTGTCTGTTTTAATTGGGCATTTCTGACATTACTACAGCAAAGAAGGGAGTCATCCCCTTATTCCTGCCAGTTGGAGGTGAAAGCCCAAGTTCCCTCATTTGGCCTACATCAACCCCTGGGGGAGAAGGGGCTCTTCTTCATTGCTGGGTCAGGTAGGACTTCCAGCTCCCGTCATGATCCCCACAGACATGGTGAAGGGCTGAGTGAGGAGCTTATAACCAACCATGGGGGTAAAAGTCCTAGCTCTAAATGTCCTGTGTCACTGCCCTGGGGCAGATGCTGTGGAGGGTTTTGGGGCACTTCAGCAGAGCCTCCCAGGTGGGAGTCTAGGTTCCCACTTGGCCTCTGCTCACGGGTTCCGGAGGGCAGGGGGAGCCCAGTTTTTACCATGGAGCTTGCTGGTGTAGAGTGGTTATTGTCTAAAAGCTTTCTGTCTTCCTAAATTGGCCTCTCCTGGGCTTAGCTGGAGAGAGCAGGCTTTTGGGTGTGGTGCAGGGCCAGATATGGCAGGGATCTCCCTTTTCCACATCCAGCACGGAGAGAGAGATGAAACTGGTTCTGAATGGAGGTGTCTGGGCATTAAGAAATAAAAGAATAGAAAAGAAGATGCAGAAATAGAAACAATAAGCTGGGGCTGGGTGGGAAGCTATCTTCTCTTTCATGGACAGGGACCCAGGGCTCAAGCAGCAATTTTATTTTATACCCTGCAAATACCAGGAAGTTACACCAAAAGTTAGAATCAAAGGAGATTTTTTTTGCATTCTTGAATAGGCCCAAGCATTTCTGATGCTTGACTACATTTACATCTCAAAGCCCCACTCCCTGACACCTGGGCAAATGTGAAAGCCAAGCCGATAACAAGTGAGTCTTCTTGGTGAAGCTTGTTCCCAGGGCGTGGCTCTGCCTGTTGCCTTGAGTTCAGCTGACAATAATTAAAGAAATGCCCCGTGTGCCTTCCCAGGGAGCCCTTTACATTTGGGGTTGTTTGTCTAAGTCTGTTTCTATTTCTGGTTGCTTCAGCTCCAAGTCTAGTCTATGGGAGATGAAAAGAAATTCCAAGTACTTGCTACTGTGCCATTCCCAGTTCTGAGAGTTCTAGCAGACTTCCTCTTTTCTTCTCCTTTCAAGGTCTCTTTATTTTAGTTGTATGTAGTGGGAAGAATAAGAAAAGTAAATTCACTTCACCTTCTCAGAAGCAGAATTAATTATTATTGTTATTATTATTATTTTACATTCATGTAAGGGCCATATACAGCATACATATGGGTCAGTTTACAACTTGCCTTTTTCACTTACACTTCAATTTTGAGGACCATCCATATTGCTATATGAAGACCTAGGTCCTAATTTACTTTTCATAGTTGCAGGTCCAGGTAGAGGATAAGTGAAGAGTACAAAAATTTATTCAACAGACTCTATAATATGGCATTCAGATGATTCACATGGACTCTAGCTGTATGACTTAGCTGATGTGTTTGCCACTAAATGATAGAATTGAGTGATGAATTGAAATATTTTGAAATGGGGTGAGAACTGGGGAGATTGTAGGTTATACTGAATAACAACATTGGGCTAGTAAAAACAACAGCAACAAAACAGCAATCCCAATTTCTACCACCATTGGATCACCCCACATTGTGTGCCAAATGTGATCTATTTCTTAAAACATCTATGTTGGGGAGGGGGGCAAAGCCCTTATTTTAAAGACAAGGAAATGAGCTCACAGAAATCAAATAACTTTCTTAAAGTCATCTAGTTTGCTTTTGTCAATGGATATATTCTGTGAAATTTTTAAGTGAATGAAAGGCCCATCTCAAATGGTAAAAACAAAAAAGAAGCTTTATTACCTCATATGACAAGAAGCTCCACAATCATTCACTCAGTCACCCAATGGCCATACCAAGTTCCAGGTTCTTCCAGCTTTCTTCCCCATCAAGCTTAGCTTCCCTAAGAGCCTAAATGGCTGCAATGGTTCCAGGCATCACATACATACACATCTTTGAGTGAATGCATGTTTCTGATCAACAACACAAACACTATTTAGAAGTTCCTCAACAACATTTCCCCATGTCATGGTACACAGAATTGTATTATCTGCTCAGGACCAGTAATATAATTTGTGGGGCCCATTGAAAAATGAAAGTGTGAGGTTTCTTGTTCAATGATCGTTGAGAATATCAAGATGATAGCAGAGCATGAAGCCCAGCATGCGGTACTTCTAAGCTCAGGGTTCTTGGCAACCGTACAGGTTGCAGGCTCATAATGCTGGCCTTGGTCATGTCCATGGCTGAACTAATTACAGAAAAGGGAAGAGGGACACTGACTGGCTTAGCTCAACTGGGATTCATTTGTGAAATTTGGGGTAGGAGCCACTCTTTCTTGAACCTTAAGAAGAGGTGGGAAACAAAATAGAATAGAGACACAGTCATTGCAGAAGTGTGAAGGGCTGTTGTTGGTAATCAGCATTGTCTGGTTTAAGTGAATGCATCTCCAACTTCTCTGCTTGTTTTTCTATATTTTGCTGTCTCCCAAGACTTCATTTTTCTGTGACAGAGCTTAATTCTGTGGCTATTGTGCATTTAAGCAGGTGGTGTTTTTTTTAAATTATTTGAACTTCAATTATCTGAAAAATTAGAGTATATAGGTGTACCCTCAATTCAAGGAGCAATCTTTATGGCCGGCCACATACATCCATCATCAGAAAGTGGAGTCCTGAGCCCTCCATCCAGATTGCAGTAAGTCTGCAGCAAGGCACACCCCTTCCTTGTTACATGATCAGGGATCTTCTAGGCGTTCAAGTCCTGGGGAACTTAGCAACTCAGTTTTCTGCATTTGGGGGAGCTGAGAGGGCAGTCGGTAGGCAAGGCTATTTCTTGCTTTGATCACAGAAGGAGGGGCCTGGGAAGTGCAGTAGCCGCTGGTGTAAAGCAGACTCGTGTCCCAGTCTATCCCAGCCACAGGCACTGGATGTGCTCTTCCACTGCATTTTTTATTTTTTATTTTTTATTTTTTGTTCACATACTGGGTTGCCTCTTAGAGCATGTGGTGAGCTTTTCAAGTGGCCACAAATGTTTCTCCCATGTCCTACCCTTGACTGACATTGCAAGTTCAAGAGGTGGAACCTATTTCTCTCCCCCACCCCCATCCAGGCCTGCCCATGCCCTACTTTAGGTGATGGGACAGTAGTTAATTAATAATTAACATGCCCCAAGAAGAGACTCAAGATTGTGCATTGGAACTGTCCTCTATTTCTCAAATTTGGAGTCTTAAAACTTTGTGTGAAGAAGCCCATGCTAGCCTGCAGAGCTGAGGGTCCAATAGAACTAAGTCCCCCAAACAACTAGCCTGCAACCACCACACATGTGAGTGAGGACTTCTGTATTAGTTATCTTTGCTGCCATTAAGACACACACACACACACACACACACACACACACACACACACACACCATAAACAAACACAAATTTAGCAGCTAAAACAGCATAATTCTATTATCTTACAGTTTTGGGGGTCACATATCCAACATGGGTCTCACTAGGCTAGAATCAAGGTGCTGGCAGGACTGCGCTCTGTCTGGAAGTTCTAGGGGGAAAACCAACTTCCCTGCTCTTTTCTAGCTTCTTGAGGGTGTACATGTTCCTCCCTCTTCAAAGCCAGCACTGTCTGGTCAAGTCCTTCTCATGGTCGCTTCCCTCTAACACTGAATCCTTTCTCCCACTCCTACTTTTGAAGACTCTTCTGATTCCACTGGACCCACCTGAATAATCCAGAAACCCTCCTTGTGTTAAGGTCAGCTAGTTAGCAACCTAAACCTATCTCCAACCTTAATTCTCTTTTGCTTTTGAACTTTAATGATATTGAATTTACTCACAGTTTTTAGGATTAGGACATGAAGACTGTGGGGCACTATTCTGCCCACCACAAAGTCCATGCTATAAACCACAACATCAGTTAAGTCCATTTATACTTACATCTGAACCAGAAATATCTGAGACTCAATCTTTGAATACATTCACCCTAATACTCAAGTTATATTAAAGAGATCCTCCACTGTCTCCAATGTGGGTCAGGAAGGGCTCATTTGGGTTGTTGGGAGAAACCACTTCCTACAATTTGTAGGACTGAGATTCCCATTGTCTGCCTGGCTGTAAGCTGAGGACCATTGCTGGCTTTAAGAATCCACTCACATTCTTCGGTTTAAGGCCATCTTCTTCCATCTTCAAAGGCAGCAATGGAAGGTCAAATTGTTCTCATGCCTCATATCTCTTTTACCCCTGCTTCTACCTCATCTCTCCCAGTTAACTAAGAAAGGTTCTCTGCTTTTGCAGAATAGTGATCAGACTGGTTCTTCAGGGATAACCAAGACAATCTTCTTGATGGGGTAAGGGCTATTACAACTTGCTTCCTTGTCTCACTTTGCCACAAACTTTGTATAATCTTAAAAATTAATTAGTATTTTCTGTGTCAATTCTTATAAAACAAGGAAATTAAAATAAAGAGCTCCTAGAATAATTACCTTATCTAAATTCCTAAAGTATGTTTCTAGTTTTGTTCTAGAAGATTTTGATTTAGTAGGAGTGAGGGTGTGAACATATTAACATGCTACTAAAACATCAACTCATTTGACTACAATGGCTATGTTTTAGTGGCTGAAAAGCTGAGGTGAAGTGACAAATGAAGCAACAACCAAATACAATCATAAATACATGGAAGATAATAGGAGGTTTTACTTATACATTTTGGGTTAAAGTTATGGTTACATTGAGATAGGAAATACAAGGAGCTATTTGAAAATTTTAAGGTTGAAAAAAAGTAGTACCATGAGAAACCCTTGATTTTCCTCTATGCAATCAGGAATATCTTCATGGCAGACAGAAGTAGGACCTTAAAAATGTGTTGTTACCCAGGAGAGGACCCTGTATTGCTTTTATACTGCTATGTAACCTATCACTACAAAATTAGTGACATAAGAAAACATATTTATCATCCCATAGTTGCTGTGGGGAGGAGTCAAGCACAGCTTAGTTTCTTCCACTGCTTAGTGTAGAAAGGTGTAATTAAGATAGCAGCCAGGCTTCATTCTAATCTGAAAGCCCAACTGGGAAAGGTCTGTTTCTGAGCTCCCTCAGATTGTTGGTAGAATTGATTTCCTAGTGGTTGGGGACTGAGGGCGAACTTCTTGCTTGGCTGGAGACTGTACTCAGCTCTTAGGGCTACCTGGAATTCCTAGAGGCCACCTGTGGTTCTCAAACCCATCCACAGTTTAATGCTATGCTTCTCAATATGACCACTTCCTTTATCAAGCCAGCAATAACAGACTCTAGAATAAATATGTTAGCAATATGGGATGTTATATATCATCCTACCTAATAAAAGAGTAACATGCAAATGTGACCGTACCTTGGCTCCTGATTGGGTATGCTACCAGCCAATCAGGAGTGGGGGCGGGGCCAAGTGACATGAGTGCCGGCCCAAGGGGTGGAGCTGAAACTGAGGTGGCTGTGAGCCCCAGCCCCTGGGTGCTGTGAGGTGAAGCAGCTGCAGCAGCAGCAGTGGTGGCAGCAGCAGGGGGTGCCTAGCCCCTGGGGTGCTGTGAGCAGAAGTGGCAGTGAGCAGCTGGGGCTGAGCTGAGCAGGGCAATGGCTGGGTGCCCAAGGCCTAAAGCCTCGCCAGGCACTTTAGGCCTTGGGCAGGCTGGGGGTGAGCCATTAGCTGACATCCCCTAAGGGTTCCCAGTATATGAGAGGGGGCAGGTTAGGTTGAGGGACCACCCACCCCCAGTGCATCTCAGAACCATCCTATCTAATAAAAGAGAAACTTGCAAATATACCTTCGCTATGCTACCAGCCAATCAGGAGCAGGAGGGTGGGGTGGCAGGGCAGTGGTAGGATGGGGGCCAGCGCGGGGCGCGGCTGTGGCAAAGGACTGAAGTCATCCCTCTGGAGGCTACCCAAGGTCTTATTTCAGCCCTGATGTTGGACTGCTTCCCCCAACCATAAGTTCCCAACACACTTCCAGCCAGAGTTAAAGGGGGCTGCTTCTGTTTTTAAGGCATCGCCATATCCAGTGCCTGCCAGGCCCCTGTGAAAGCACTACTCCTTAGGTCCGGGGTGCTGAGAGCTGAAGCAGAGAGGCTGTGAGGCCCAGCTCACCCAGGATACTGGCTCCCATCACCCTCTCCCAATTATCCTGGCCCAGCCTTCCCTATGTATACCTGCTCACAGAGAGCATGAGGTGGTTGTGGCAGTGGATGGGATGCTGGTGGGGGGCATGGCCGCAGTGCTTGGGAGGGGAGGCCTACACCCTCCCCCAATCCAGAGGGGCTTGACAGGGGACCTCAGGCCTCGATCCCCACCCTGGCACCAGACCAGGGGACCTGAGACCATGTCCTTGAACCAGTGGGACTTGACGAGGGACCTTAAAGTGTACTTCCTGTCCTGGTACTAGACTAGGGGACCTCTAGCTGCTCCCCGAGCTCCAGGCTGGGAGACCTCAGGCTGTGCCTCCCACCTGATGCAGCTTGACAGGGGAATGTAGGCCACACTCCCAACCAGGCAGGGCTTGACATGGGACTTCAAGGTGCGCTTCCCATCCTGGTGCTGGGTTAGGGGATCTCAGACTGTTCTCTCCACCTGGCAGGAATTGACAGGCGACCTCAAGCTGCACCCCCACCCTGACACCAGGCTAGGGGACCTCAGACCATACTCTCCGCCCCAGCATCAGGCCAGGGGACCTGAGGCTGCGCCTCCCTCCCAGTGCTGGGCTGGGGGACTTGAGGCTGTGCTCCTCTGCCTGGTGGGCTTGACGCGGGACCTCAGGCCAGGCCCCCTACCCAGTGGGGCTTGACAAGGGATCTCAGGTCATGTTTTCCACCTGGTGGGACTTGATGGGGGACCTCAGGTCATGCCCCCTATCTTGGTGCTGGGCCAGGAGATCCAAGGATGCCCTCTGCCCTGTGGGGCTTGACAAGGGTGGGACTGGCCAGGTCTGGATCTACCTCAATGTGGGTGTGGGGAGGGGGTGGCTGGGTCTGGGTCTTACGTGATTTTGAGGCACATGTGAATGAGTGGGGACTTCACTCTGGGTCTCGTGGTTCTCCCCAGACTCTGACCAGAAGAAGGTTTTCATATACATTTTACTAATTTTCTTTAGTCTCTCATACTTCTATTATAGAGAAAGAGCAATAGCAATATTAAATTATTTCCTCTAATTAATGCCCTTTTAATGTGCACAAATTTTGTGCACTGGGCCACTAGTATTACAATCACAGCAGTGACATCCCATCACCTTTGCTATATTCTGTTGATAAGAAGTATGTCATAGTTCCTACCCACATGCAAATGAAGGGATATAATACAAAAGTGTGAACACAGATGGCAAGGACCTTGAAATCTTCCTGCCACAACCTCCAAAGAGGTAAAAAAATAAGCATTCGGAGTCTGCCTTCTTTGTAGTCCTATTGTCTATAGAAGTGACCTTTAGCAAGTAACTTTCTCTTTTTCTCAAGGCTACTTGTCCAGAAGGACTCTGGGACCAGTAATTGTTTCAGGTTATTAAATCCAAATAAAGAGCTACCTTGGCAATTAATAAAAAATGGTACTGAGTTCATAAGGATAACTTTAGTTAAAATTTCCCATATTTTGCTTCACTGAAAGGTGTAAATCAGGGCAGAGGAACCAAGATGGCGGCATAGGTAAACACTTATCTTGCTGCACCACACAACAATTCCAAAACTACAACTTAATGACAGAACAAGCATCATCCAGAATCACTGGAAAGCTGGCTGAGTGAAAATTCCACAAGTAAAAGTAAAGATAGGACACTGTGACTCAGAGGAGCGGTGGAGGGCAGCGCTGAAGATACTCGTGGAGCCAGAGGTTTGGAGCTGTGCGCGCGTGCCAGAGGAGAGGGCAGGTGGCTGCAAACCTGGCTGGTTTTCTCCAATAGGGAGGGCAGAGGCATCCCATTGCACTGATTCCCCAGTTCCAGGTGAGGTCTGGGGAATCCACACCTTACGGGGTGAAACTGGGCAGTGGAAAAGCAGACCCAGCATGACAGAGGTCTGTGAGCTTGTGGAGAGGGCGAGCTTGAGGAGAGTGCGCGTGAAGTTGGAACAGCAGTTTGCACGTAAAATTGGCAACAGAAGTGTGCAACCACACAGAGAGGACTCGTGACTTGCTCCTTCATTCGGGAGACCACTGGACTGTATTGTGTTAGAACCCTGGGCGAGACTTTGGGGGTGCAGACTCATTTGGGGATAGGCGAGTTGTCTGGCAGAAGGTGGAGATTGGCAGCAGCTTTCTCTCAGAGGTGTGTGTAGCCATTACCACCTGGCACAGAGACTCTGGTGCCGCATAGGGCAGAGCTGACACTGCTTGCTCAGCCCAGAGACTCTGCCCATCCAACCTGAACACAGCTTACCCTCACAATCAATTGGCCTGGAGGTCAAACCCTCCTAGTGATAACAACAATAAGCTGGGCTTAATTTCAACAATACTGTACAACCCATAAAGAGCTGCAGCAAGAGTATCCACCTCAGGTAACTGGGGCAGCTGAGCCACTGTCCCTAAGAGGACATCTAACACACAAAGCTAATGGACCAACTCAGGAAAGCAGCCACAATGCAGAGAAATGGAAAGAAATCAGATGTTAAAGAAATGGAGGAAAAAAGACGACTAGACATAGAGTTCAAAACTGCAGTAATAAGGTTTTTCAAGAGGCTCCTAGAAAAGGGTGAGACCAACAAGGAAATGAACAAGACCTACGAGGATATGAAAAAGGACCAGCTAGAAATTAAGCATACACTGACTGAAATAAAAAAATGTTATACAAAGACCTAAAAGCAGTCCAGACGACCGCAAGAACCAAGTCAAAGATTTGAAATACAAAGAAGCAAAATCCACTCAGCTGGAAAAGCAAGAAACCAAAAGAATCCAAAAAATTGAAGATAGTGTAAGGGGCCTCTGGGACAACCTCAAGCATAACAACATCCGAATTATATGGGTTCCAGAAAAAGAGAGAGAGCAAGATGATGAAAACCTACTTGAAGAAATAGTGACCGAAAACTTCCCACATCTGGTGAAAGAAATTGTCCAAAAGCCCATGAAGTTCACAGAACCCCAAAATATAGGAATCTAAAGAGGACCACACCAAGACACATCACGATTAAAATGCCAAGAACAAAAGATAAAGAGAGAATATTAAAAGCAACAAGAGAAAAACAGTTAGTTACCTCTAAGGGAGCACCCATATGATTGTCAGCGGATTTCTCAACAGAAACTATGTAGGCCAGAAGGGAGTGGCAAGAAATATTCAAAGTGATGAATAGCAAGAATCTACAATGAAGATTACTCTACCTAGCAAAGCTATCATTCAGAATTGAAGGTCAGATAAAGTGCTTCACATATAAGAAAAAACTAAAGGAGTTCATTACCACCAAATCAATATTATATGAATTGCTGAAAAGTATTCTATAAGAATAGGAAGAAGAAAAAGGTAAAAAAATAAATTATGAACAACAAATACACATCTATCAACCAATGAATCTAAAAAATCAAGTGAATGAATAATCTGATGAACCAGATAAACTGGTGAATATATCAGAATCATGGACATAGAGGGGGAATGGACTGACAATTCTTGGGGAGAAAAGAGGTGTGAGAGGTGCAGCAAGAAACTGGACAAAAATCATGCACCTATGGGAGAGGACAGTATGGGGGAGGTGAGGGCGGAGGGTGAGATGGGTACTGGGTGGAGGGGAGCAATAGCGAGAAAAAAAGGGAACAATGTAATGAATAAACTGAACAATAACGATAAAAAAGAGAAAGGTTTAAATCTTTTCTCTGCTTTAGTCTCAACGTCTTTTAGAATGAGGCTCCTGAAGGACCTCATAGAAGGTTAAAGATACACTGAGTCACTATAAAGCAAGAGGGTAGCACTGAGACAGAGAAACTAGGTAAGAACTTATACTGCTCTTGTTGGACCAATTTTGCCGAATTGAGCAAAACACAAATTTACTAGGAAAAGAAAGTTAATCAAATACCAGCTGGAAGGTAAGTTGCATAAACAAATTTTGGAAAGAACAGAACAGAGTCATGAGCTTCCAATTGTGATCACAGTTTTTTGTTTTAAACAGAGAATTAAATTTAAAACATATTTTTTTCTGTTGCAAAACTCTCCGCACACAGTGTGATAATATTTAAGTAGGTTAGAACGCATTTTTTCCTGGACTCAATTTCTTTCACCCGTCCTCAAATTGCCTTTACAATGGAGCATCCATATGTCTAAACAAACAGACAAGTGAGGAGATTAATGAACTGACCTTTAACCTTCTAAGTATTTATCCCAGGCTCAGGGAGAAACCATGTCTGCACCAGCGAAAATCCTAAAACTGTCTCTGATAATTTGGTATTAAAGATAGCTCTGTCAAATGCCTCCTGAGGCATAGTGAGCATCGCCCTTCTCCTGACCCCAAGCTTCTTAGCCTTCACATTCCTCTCTCTCCATTCAAATGCATGGCACTCTATTCCGTTGTCATTTTTCCTTTAAAAGAGTGTATTTTTAACAAAGAGCTTCATTTATTAAGCACCTACTACATAAGACTCTGTGTTTAGCTATTTTCATCATCATCATCATCATCATCATCATCATCATCATCATCAAACATTTTTGAGCCTTTACTACATGAAAGGTAATCTCATGTTCTCTCATTCAATTGTTGTACTAGTCATCTGAAGAAGGTATTTAAAAAATAGCCCATTATTACTCACGCTTTAAGTGTCAGAAGATGCAGTAGAAATTGGATTTGTTAAAAACTTGATTAAAGAAATGGCTCTTGAACACTTTACATATATATATATATATGTATACATATATACGTATACATATATATGTACACTTTACATATATATATATATATCCTTGTCACAGCAGTATGGGGAATAATTGGTGTTAAAGGCAAAAACTGGTATAATGTGAAAGTTATTCTTTCTGCCTCTAATCATTCCTTAATTTCATGTAGGTGTCCATATAGTCAGCACGTGGACATATATGTGATTGCAGGAGGCAAGTTCTCTCTTTTCTGTCTATGCTCTTATAGTAGGACAATACCTTGGAGGAGGAAAGACACAAATATGTATCCGGAACATAAAAATACACCAGAGTGATTGGGCATGGTTTAATCCCATATTTATTATGGCTGCTTGTGTTCGAAGATGGCCTCTGCCCATTTCCTGTGCTGTCACATGACCTTCTTTTCCCACTCTGTCTCTGTCTCTTTATCTTTTCTTATAATGACACCTGTCATCTCGGATTAACCAGCTGGAGCACTTGGGGATTTGAAATCTAGATAAGGTATGCAGGTCATAGAGTAAGAGCAATGGATGATGACCTTTAAGGCTCATTACAATGAGAGGATGTGATCCAGGCTCATATAAGTGTCATCTATCCACTGGGTGGGAGGGTACTCCTTCAGGCCAGAGGTAGAGCTTATCTTCCCAATCCTTGAATCTAATCTGCTCCTGTGTCTGTTTTCACCAAAAGAATGGCGTTAAAAGTAAATTCTAGTTGTTTCAGACTGAGGCCTTATGAGGCTGACAGCTTCTGAAAACTTCCCTCTGCAGCTTCCTTGTTAAGTATCTTCTTGGAAAGAAGTCACTGTGTAGTGAGAAGGACTGAGCAGCCCCGTGGAAAGGTCCAATGGAGGGAAAATGACAGCCTCCACCCATGGCTCCGCTGAGCTCCTCCGGGACAGAGAGCACCAATGGCCAGCCATGTGGACTTTCCAGTCATTGTAATACTCCCACTGGCACCATCAGAAGCAAACTGCCCCTTCTAATCCACAGAATAGAAATCATCCATGGTTGTCTTTAAGGCATTAGGTATTGGAGTGGCTGGTTATTCTGTCCCCGATAACCAGAACACTACAGTTTCATTGCACAAGGGTATTCTCTGCAAGTCTTTTATGAGGAATGTCTTTCTTTTCCTTTCTGATACTTCTTTGTCTCAATTCACGACACAGAAGCAACAGGGCTAATCCAAGACTCCTTTTGCCGTGGGAAGCAGAGCAGCCAACATTTGCACCTCCACCTCAGAGGGTTTCTCAGGACCTGCTGGAGTTCAGGGGAAGGACACAGGCAGCCAGCAGACCAGGCTTTCTTTTCTAGAAAGAAAAATTTTCTTTTACTTCTTTTTCAGTTTTCGATATTTCTACTTGAAAAAAAGTTTCAATTTGAGTTTCATGATCCAGTGCTAACCATCAAAGCCCCAAGGTAACTGTTTTGGCACAGACATGTGGTCTCTGATGCCCTTGGCATGACTGGGGCACTTGGGGATTTGCTGGTGCTTTAGGGGTTCAGCTGGTGCTTTTGGGATGCAGTACAGCGAGGCTCTGAGGCTGTGTTGGGAGCTGCCAGGAAGATCGCTGTGTCCACCATGCTGCGAGCATGCCCCGGATTCATACCCAGGCTTTAGGGCTTCAGAAGCTAGGAAGCACCCCAAGGACAGGACAGCTACATATCATTTGATTTCATGCCATCTCAATCTGATTATGCTGCCATTGTATTAATTTGGAGACTCTAGATTACATTTTAATGGTCTGGTTTGCATCCTCCCCCCTCAATTTTTCTGGTTGATAAAATTTTAAAAGGACATCTGTTGTACTACAGATGACTTTTTACTTAGGATGCAAAGTCATTGGAATGTGTGGTAGCAATTTTTCTTAGGTAATGACCTCCCCTATCTTATCAAACCAGGCTTTGGCCACACCAGGCTCTCTTAATTCAATTGTTGTGTATATCTGCCATTTGTTGCCTGGCTGAATGAATAGCTCCCTCTCACACCTCATTCTGACTTTTCACATATTTGTCTTCAGTTCTGAGGAAGGAGTCTGGAGTTTAGAGGCCTGGCCAGAGACTAATGAGAAATTCAGATGTTATTTTACAAGGTTTTAATAAAGAATCCATTTCCTTTAGTGCCAGAGAAGGTAGAGAGGAGCTGTGTGCCAAGATATAATTGCTATCACCATCAAGGGCAAGTGTTTAATGAGTGTCTCTGGTGGATAGAGCCCTGTGATGTGTCTAAGACAACGATTCTCTACTGGGGGTCATTTGCCTCCCTTCCACTTCCCAGTGGACATTTATCAATGTCTGAAGACAAAAAAAATTAATTGTCACAATTTAGAGATGCTACTGGAACCTAGTAGGTGGAGGTCAGGGATACCACACAACAGAGAGGAATTCTTCACAGCAAAAGATATAAAGACACAATGAATATGGGCCCCTTCTTTGTGCAGCTGAACCAGGACAAAGAAAAATAGGGATAACATATGAATACAATGAGGCACAAAACAGAGAGGGGTCAGCCAAGCCTTGACTCAGTGCACACAGTGTTTGTATTCCAAATTCACTGTAGTAAGGACAGGCACTTCTGCTCCACATGCAACATTATAAGCCTTAGCAAAGGTTCAGGCCAAAGAAAAGAGAGCCATAGGTTTCTCTGGGTTTGGGGAAGGGTCCATTTCTGCCCCCCTCCTCTATATTCCTTTTTTTCTGGAGAGAGAGCATCTGGCACCATGGACTTGAATCAGCTTTTAAAGCTGATACCTCTCAATTTCTATCTCAAGATCAGTTTTCTGCTCTGACATTTAGCCTCATACACCCAAATGGGTAACATTATATTTCCATGTGGATGTCCACAGATATCTCCAACTTAACATGCCCAATCTGGAACACTTGATTTTCTCTCCTCAAAGTCTTCCTCACCCCCAAATATTCCCTCTTCCATCAAATACTGCACCATCTTTTCAACTATTCGGGACAAAACAGTGGTTCTTTCACTTTCCAAACACTTATATCCAATAGGTAAGGTAAATGGTTTACCTCATTCTTCCATCTTGTCCTGCTGCCATCTAATCTACCTAGGACACCCCCAGGGGAACTAAATCATGTCATTTCATTGCAATTAGCTCTTAAAGGTTCTCACACTCTGACCTACATGTCACATCTGGCTTTCAGCCCCCACGTGCTCTGAGCTAACCCAATATGACTGCTGTCATTAGCAGAGGAGACACACAGACCACAGGGAGAAGAGCCATGCGAGGGCAGAGGCAGAGGCTGGAGGGGAACATCTGCAAGCCCAGGAAAACTGGGGTCACCAACAATGCTGGAAGGTAGAGGAGGAAGGAAATATTTCCCTCACAGTTTTCAAGGCCATGCCAAAACTCTGATTTCTTGGTTTCTAGCCTCCAGGATTGCAGACAGTGAATTTCTGTTGTCTTAAGCCACCTGGTCTGTAGTGCTTTCTGATTCCAGCCCTAGGAAACTCAGACAAACTCACCACTTGTATCCTCTCGTTCACTTTTTTCTAGTCACTCTGGTCATCTTTCTCCCCAACACTGTTCCCTTTCTTTAAAAACACACACGTTTTCCTTTGATCCTCACAGGCTGACTCCCCCTTGTCATGTAGATAGCAGCTCTGAGCTCACCTCCACCACACCACACCTGGTGTCCACATCACACTTTTTCCCTATCCACCTTTATCCCAGCTCTCATTCTCTGCTTAGAACATAATAACAACACTGCATGACATTGTACTTGTTTACTTTTTTTATTCTCAGGGTTCAGCACTGCATATAAACTCTATAAAACAGAAACCTTTTCTCTCCTGTTAACTCCTGTTTCTCTTCCACATGACATAGTGCCTGAACTTTGTAGATACTCCATAAATATATTTTGAATGAATGAGCCAGTTGTAAAAAAAAATGTCTTTACCAAAGTGAACATCATTTGAGTCGGTGAACAATAGGGAATAGGCCATTAGTAATTCAATTATATCATTGAAATGGAATGAGTAGAGGCTTTTTGATGAAAAGAGCAGGGGTTCTCAGAAGATCACCCTCTACAAGTGAGAGGAATGTCAGCCCATGCTCAATGCTGAACCTCTAGAGGAAGGGTCATGGATGGTTGTGTCCTATCAAGCCCACTCATTTTCCTCTACAAATATTTGTGCTATGAGCTCCCTCTCCCAAGCTCAATAGGAGCCCAGGAGAGGCCCAGCACCAGCACGGGGCCTAATGGAGACATTGCAGTGCATTAGCACAGATGGTTGTCATATGTATGCAAATGAGAAACAAATTGAATTTGGTGTCCCCTCTCACCAGCTGTCCTATCAAGGAAGCCTCCCACAGCAGCAAAAAGACTGCTGCTACACCGCTAATCTGTCACCACAGATTAATTACAACGAGCACATTAATCACCATTTGTTCCTAGTACAAAGGAAAATATCTTGTTTTTCAAGTACGTCCTGTTAAAAGAAGGTGTCCTGCCTTGTAGAAACAAGATGCAACAAAGGCATGAGGCTTCCTTAGTTAGGAACAAGAGGCAAATGGATGGTAAAGAGCCCTAGGTGGCATGCTGCCCTCAGAGCTGCTACTAGTGAGGATGCCAGGGAGGAGGGGAGGCTGGACCATGGAGTCAACTAGCCAACACTACTTCACCTGCCACTCCCACACCCAGAGATTGGAGGCAACTGAAATGTGTTGTTGTTGTTGTTGTTGTTGTTGTTATTATTATTATTATTATTATTATTATTATTGTGGTAAGGCAAAGGATAGAGCAGTAGCTGAGGATTCAAGGGATCAGATTTCAGTTCTGACTGTGTATCTTGTTCTTGGGTAAAAATTGGATTAAACTAGTGGTTTTTCATCATTTTGGAGAGCAAGAACATTTATATCTTATCTAATAAAAGAGAAACGTACAAATTGACCATACCTCTGCTATGCCTACCAGCCAATCAGAATGAGTATGCACATTAACCCAAATAAGATGGTGGTGGCCACAGAGCTGGAGAGAGCTGGAGGTTTGGAGGAAGCCAAG
The DNA here is from genome assembly GCA_027563665.1 of Antrozous pallidus. Lineage (NCBI taxonomy): Eukaryota > Metazoa > Chordata > Mammalia > Chiroptera > Vespertilionidae > Antrozous > Antrozous pallidus. The sequence continues at coordinate 6,562,384 of CM050526.1, forward strand.
TTTCCCACCTGCCCTGGCTGGCCATGGCCTCCACTCAAGGCTACAAAGTTTGAATTATAGAAGATAAATAAATCCCAGATACCTGCTGCCAGCTGGCCCTGGCCTCCACTCAAGGAGGCGCTGAAAAAACAAAAGAAAAAAAAGGAAGGGTTGGGAGCTTGGGTCACTGAAGGGCATGGCCAGCCCACAAACAGCCCTCAGCCCCTCACCCAGGCTGGCCACGCCCCCCCCCGCTGGGAATCTCACCCCATGGGGGTGTGGCCGGCCTACAAACCACCACATGCCCCTTACCCAGGCCATCCCATGCCCCAAGGGAACCCCCACCCTGATCTGGGACACCCTTCAAGGCAAACCAGCCAGTCCCCACCCATGCACCAGGCCTCTATCTATACTCATAAAAGTGTAATATGCTAATTAGACTGGGAGACCTTCCAGACATTCTTCTGGACAAATCCATGGTGATGGGGCAGAGGTAGAGGTGGTTAGAGACCAAGAGGGGAGGGAAGTTGTGGGTGATCAGGCCAGGATGGGACAGCAATTATGGGTGGGGGAGGGGTCATTGAGATAAACAGACCAGCAGGTGGGCCAGTTGGGGCGAGCAAGCTGTCAGTGGGGAGCAGTTGGAGGTGATCAGGACAGCAGGGGGGAAGGCAGTTTGGAGTGAGCAGGCCAGCAGGGGGGCAGTTAGGGGTGAGCAGCTTGTCAGGGGAGGCAGTTGGGGCAAGCACACTGGCATGGGGTGGTTGGGTTGGGGGTGATCAGGCAGGCACAGGGGCATTTGGGGGCAAGCAGGCCAGCAGCAAGGGGAAGTTGGGGTGGTAGCAGACCAGCAGGCAAAGTGGTTATGGACAATCAGGCAGGCAGGCAGGTGAGTGGTTAAGAACCAGCAGTCCTGGATTTCGAGAGGGATGTCCCACTGCCGGTTTAGGTCTGATCCCTGTAAACCAGCATTAGGACATCCTTTGAGGAGTCCCATATTGGAGAGGGTGCAGGCTGGGCTGAGGAACACCATGCTCCCTTGCATGAATTTCCTGCACCAGGCCACAAGTACAGTTATAATAGTTTGAGTCTCAGAAGCCTCTCTATGCAGCTTGTTAAGAAGCCTTTAACCCATGATCTCTCTTCCCTGCTCCCCGTCCCATACCACCACCATCAGGCCAGTTCCTCAATCACCCATCTCTAGGTCTTACAAGCTATGCCTCTCAGGTTTAGCCATTCATTCGTTCATTCGTTCGTTCATTCATTCATTCAGCAGACATGTCTTAGATGTTGCACTTGATGATAGGCAAGTGATGGTGAACTAGATGCCATTCTGGTTTTAATGAGACTTATACTCTGGTAGGGGAGACAGATATTAACCAAACAAGTACAGAAATACATATGACATTTCAGCTGTGAGTAAGGACTAAAACAGAGAATTACATGGCACAATGGAAGCATAGAACTGGGAGATTCAGCCTTTTCTGAGGTAGAGGAGTCTTCCTTGAAGAAGTGACAGTAATGTGAAGACTGGGACTATGAGGCAGAGCTAACCAGGCAGGGAAGGGTGTGCATAGCATTCCCTCAAGGGAACAAACCTTTGTGGTGGAAGCAAACATGGTTTGCTTAAGAAACTAAAATAAGGCCAATTGTCTTCAGAGAGTGAGGGGTATCATGGGAAAGATTTGTGACTGGAGAGCAGGAGGCTCCTGGGTCCTCTATAGGAGGCTGACCTTGACTCCAGGAGCAATGTGTGATCCCTGTAGCACTTGAAGCCAAAGGGGAGCTGATTGGGTTCGCATTCTGGAAAGCTCACTCATCTTTGACCTTAAAACAGAGACTGAGTCATGTGGTGTCTCCAGCTACTAAGAGTATTAGTCCAGGGGTCAATCAGTTTGTGCTTCTATCCTGAACACTGTAAGGGGTTCAAAGGCAGTAGCACAGAGTGTCCTGCAGAGTAGCTCCCACGTATGAGAGAAGAGGGGAGAATTCAGGGATCCAGTGTTAATTTCACTTAGTGGATCTTCAGAGAATTAGGAATCAATTGAGACAGATGTATTAATTATTATTATTATTATTATTATTATTATTATTATTATTACTACTACTGTTTGGTAAAAAACTCAATGGATAGGGCACTCGCTGAGGATTCAAAAAGTTAGATTTCTGTTCTGACCATGTATCTAGAACCTTTTATAAATGTTTTTTCATCTTTTTTGGCGAGCAAGAAAATTTGAATATTTAATGAATACCATGGTCTCTGTCACCACAATATACATATGCACACCCAATTTTATACATGGCTGCAGTAGATGGTGTCTCGGAACCCTCTCTATGCAGCGTGCTATGCAGGCTCTGAGGAGACGATTCATGTCAAGAACCGAGAAACACCTCTGGGTGGAGGAGATCCGGAGCATTTGAGCAAAGTGTAAATGGCCCGGGGAACTTTGGGCCATTGTTTGAGAGCCAAGCATTTCACATGGGAGACTAACAAAAATGAACAGAGGAGGGAAGACAGCAGTCTATGTGCTGGGTACCTGTGAAGAAGAGGAGTAACCATCCCTGATAATTTAAACAAAATGCCTTAAAATCCAGAAGCAGTTTGCAAAACTGCCAATCAACTCCCTATTGATCACTGTGCTGGCAGAAAAATGACCGGCTGCTTTTAAAAGCAAATAATTAACATGAAATCGCACATGAAGTTTAACAAATCTGAGAGGAAGACCACAATGGATCGAAAGAGGTCTGGGGGATAAAATCAAATAAAGGAAACAGTTTTCCTAGCACAGGACGTTTAAAGAAAGTGACTGTTACAACCTTTATGCTGTGTAAAGTAGACTTCTGGTTGTTCAAAGAAGTAATGGAAATATTGGAGAAAGGAAAGTTGATTAATACAGAAGGATGATTTTTACAACATTCCCATCCTTCTAATCTATCTAGAGGAAAATGATCCAAAAATGTTTAAGGATATTTATCATCAAAATATGGGGGCGGGGTGGGGGAGAGGAGGAGTCTGGCCAGCATGGCTCAGTGGTTGAGCCTTGACCTATGAACTAGGAAGTCACAGTTCGATTTCTGGTCAGGGCACATTCCCAGTTTGTGGGCTTAATCCCTGGGTGCAAGAGGCAGCTGATCAATGATTGTCTATTATCATTGATATTTCTCTCTCTTCCTATTCTTTCCTCTATGAAATCAATAAAAAATATAAAAAAAACATGGGGGTGAAGCAGGAATTTTAGGGGGACATAGGTAGGCTTAGATATTTTTTTAGAATTGGGGTCCATGGGAAAAAGCACTGGGCTGAACACTGGGAGAAGGTACATTTCCATAACACAAGGAAGCTGGGTGCAGTTACATTTACATAAGACAAGGAGGCAGCAATAGGTATCCTATCTAATAAAAGAGTAATATGCAAATTGTCCATACCTCTGATACACCCATAAGCCATGCCCAAGAGCCACACCCACCAGCCAATCAGGAGCAAATATGGAAATAAACCCATCTAAGATGGCTGCAGGCCATGGAGAACAGGAGGGAGGCTTGGGTTTCCCCAGCAATGGAGGAAGGCAAGCTTTCCACCTACTATTGCTGGCATCGGCCTCCACTCAATGCTACAAAGTTTCAATTATAGAATCTCAACAGAAATGGAAGCAGCCAATGAGTGAGCAGAAGGCTTGGCTCGGCTCCAGGCTAAAAGTTTCAATTATAGAAGATAAATAAATCCCAGATACCAGGGCCTCTGCTTGGGTTGCCAGAGGGCATGGCCAACCTGCAAACCACCACAGGCCCCTCACCCAGGCTGCCCCATGCCGCAAGGGAATCCCTTCCCTGATCCGGGAAACCCTTCAGGGCAAACCAGCTGGCCCCAACTTATGCACCAGACCTCTATCATATCTAATAAAAGAGTAATATGCAGATTGACCATCACTCCAACACACAAGATGGCTGCCCCCATGTAGTCAAAGATCCTGCTCCCATGTGGACACAAGATGCCCAGGAGGAAAGGGCATTTGGGGGTAAAAGGCCTGCAGGGGAGGGCAGTTAGGGGCAAACAGGCTGGCAAGGGAAATTGTTAGGGGGTCATCAGGCTGGCCAGCAGAAGCAGTCAAGTGCAATCAGGAAGACAGGCAGGTGAGCAGTTGGGAGCCAGCATTCCTGGATTGTGAGAGGGATCCCAGATTGAAGATGGTACAGGCTGGGCTGAGGGACGACTCCACCCATTTATGAATTCCATGCACTGGGCCTCTAGGCCTATCTAATAAATGAGTAATATGCAAATTGACCATACCTCCATGACACCCACAAGTCATGCCCACAGGCCACACCCACAAGCCAATCAGGAGCAAATATGCAAATAATCCCCAACCAAGATGGCTGTGGCCACTGAGAGCATGAGAGAGGCTTGGGTTTCCCTGGCAATGGAGGAAGCCAAGCTTTCCACCTGCCATTGCCAGCCTAGTCCTCCACTCAATGCTACAAAGTTTAAATTATAAAAAACACATAAAACCCAACAGAAATGCCAGTAGCCATGGAGCTAGAGAGAGCAGAGGCTAGGGTTGCTCCAGCAATGGAAGAAGCCAATCTTCTGCATCTCTGGCCAGCCTAGGCCTCCATTCTAGGCTACAAAGTTTCAGTTATAGAAGGTAAATGACCCAACAGAAATGGCTGCCGCCACAGAGTGAGCAGGAGGCTTGGCTCTGCTCCAGGCTACAAAGTTTCAATTGTAGAACATAAATTAATCCCAGATACCAGGGCCTCTGCTTGTGTCTGCAAACCACCACAGCCCTCTTCCCCAGGCCACCCCATGCCCCAAGGGAACCCCCATCCTGATCCTGGACAACCTTCAGGGCAAACCAGTTGGCCACCACCCTTGCACCAGGCCTCTATCCTATTTAATAAAAGAGTAATATGCAGATTAACCATCACTCCAACACACAAGATGGCTGTCCCCATGTGGTAAAAGATCCTGCCCCCACGTGGACACAAGATACGCAGTATAAGATGGTCATCAGGAGAAGGCAGTTGGAAGGTTCCAGGCCTGCAGGGGAGGGCAGTTAGGGGTGACCAGGCCAGCAGAGGAGGCAAGTTGGGGGCAAACAGGCTGGCAGGGGAGCAGTTATACATTAATCAGACTGGCAGGGGAGTGGTTAAGGGGTAATCAGGCTGGCAGGCAGAAGCAGTTAGGAGCAATCAGGAAGGCAGGTAGGTGAGCAGTTGAGAGTCAGCAGTCTTGGATTGTGAGAGGAATGTCTGATGGCCCACTGGGATCGGGCTTAAATGGGCTGTCAGACATCCCTCGAGGGGTCCCAGATTGGAGAGGGTGTAGGCTGGGCTGAGGGACAACCTTCCTCCATGCACAAATTTCATGCACTGGGCCTCTAATATTTCCATAAGACAAGGGAACTGGAAGTTGCCAAGAAAGGTCTATATTTACAAAATAAAGAGAAGGAAGCCCTTCATTCAGTAGGAGATTAAGAAAGCCCAAAGGGAATAGGGAAACACTGAGGAAGGAGGTCGGAGAACCTCACATGTGTCATGTGAAGTTCAACCTTTGAGCCCAGGAGTTACTATAGTAACCAGTCTAGGGGAATATTGACCAATCAGAGGGGATATCAAGGCACCAGGATCTGCAGCCTTTATAAGTCTTTGGGAAGAGGAACCAGGGGGACTTTCCCCACTCCCTACTTGGGAGTCCATTCTGTGGGACTCTTTCCTCTTCCCACGTAGAAGTCTGTACTTTTCTTCAATAAATCTCCACCTTTGTCTGTAGATTCATTCTTCTATTCTGGCAGGACAAAGAATCCAGGTTCCAGTCCGAAAATTTGGTATCAGGGGGAATTAACTTGTCTCCACAAAAGTACCAATTAACTAAATAATGATTGACTATATAAAGGAATGCCATGGAGTAAGGATAATTGAGATACATATCTGTTGATATGAAAATATGTTGATGGTATATTCAATGGGTGACTAGGGCAGACTTCAAGATATTTTTAATTGCATGACCCTATGGATATGAATAAATCTTTATAGAGCCATCAGAGGGCACGCACTTCCCCCGAGGCTGCAAGCCCTGCCTGGATGAGTTCCCATGTTCCCATCTCCCAGTGGGGTTCTGAGGAAGAGGAGTCCAGGCTCCCCATTTGGACTCAGCCCACTCCGGCTTCCACAGGGACATCACCAATGTGGTGATCATCCTTCTCTCTTTTATTATGAAATGCTTTTCTATTTGGCCATTCCCACTGGAGCAGGAAAAAGGTCTCCATTTCCCACATCCAACAGTGGCTAATTTACACCTACCTGTTCAGAACAGAACTCAAAACACTGCTGCTGAGCCTGTTCCCTCTGCCATTCCCTCCACTCTGGTTCCTTACCCATCACTCCTGTCAGGGCTACAAACTGCCACTTGTTGCCAAGCCTCCGAGGTTTCTTCAACTTGATCCCATTCACTTAGCATCCTGGGAACCCCAGGATCTCGCCTCCTTTTCAACCCTCTCTTCTCTGGCTCTCCTGCTCTTCAATAGCCTTTAATTCTCAAACCCATGCTGATGGCTTCAGAGTTGATTGAGATTCTGCCTTCTTTCATTAGATTGGTGGCTGTTCCTCAGCACCACCCAGGAGTGTTTCCAAATGCAGCCAGGGCTGGGCCCTCGACAGGGACCTGCAGTCCCAGGCATGGAGCTCAGCTCAGGCAGGTTTCATACTTTCTCCAGGTGAACCTGACAGGCACCAGGGCGAGAACCATGCCTGAGGGGTCTTATCCAGCGCCATGGTGCTGCATATTATCACCACGAGGCCCGATCCCCATTGAAATGAAATCTGTAGGTTCCCTGAAAGAGCCAGGCTGATCGAGTGTGAAAGAAACTCCAGGTCCCTCAGCAGCCCTGCTCTAGTCCTGGGCCTGGGGTGGGGTGATCACAATGACAAGCCAGAGAGCTGCCTGGGGCCCCAGACATCTGTGAGTGTGTCACACACTTGCCATCAGAAGAGAGGGACTTCCTGCTCAGGACCTTTCTTACAGATTTCTTGTCTCAACATCATTTTCTCAACAGGATGAGTGATTTGGCTTGGACAAAAGATGAATAAAGACAGTGTGTTCATTCTGAATCCTAGCTGGTTGCACAAACACCTCATGTTACTCCAGGTTTACACAGGCGCGAGTTCTGGTTGTCTAGTGTTCACTGGCCAGCCCTCCGGGCCCCATCAATAACCACAGGTAGATTCAACTTTGGTTGCTTTGCAGTGTCATGCTGTGAAGATTTGCATTGACCTGTAGTCCAGCAGTTCTTTCTCATCTCATACCAGGCTCTCAGGGAGGCTGGTTAGCTGTTTTTCCATTTACTTCCAGTTCATTCCTATACTTGTGGGTGATGGTTAATTTTATGTGTCCACTTGGTTGGACCATAGGATGCACAGATATTTGATCAAACATCAGCCTAGTGTCTAAATGCTATCTCTTGAGGAGATTAACATTTGAATTGGTAAAGCAGATTGTCCTTCCCAGTGTGGGTGGGCCTTATCCAATCAGTTGAAGACATGAATAGAAAAAAAAAAATGCTGACCTTCCCTTGAATAAGAGGTCATTTTTCCTACTTGGCTGCCTTCACATTTGAGCACCAGCTTTCTCCTGCTTTCAGACCCTGCTGGTCTATGAACCTGAACTACACCATCCGTTCTCCTGGTCTGGCTGGGATGCTGGGCCATGTGCTTAGGAAGCTGCCAGTGTGCAAAGGCAAGAAGGGAGCTGAGATCAGAGAAAGACCTGCTGGGAGAGAAAAGGGGGATCTGTGTCCATTCTCACCAAGCCCTGCTGTATGTCCTACCAGTTACACATTATTTTGTGGTAGAAGAAGCATTTTTTCTCTCAATTTTTCTTTGTTTTCGTTCTATCAATTTTTTAGTGTAGAATTTTAAAAAAATAATTTTTAGTACCAAGCATTTTAGTTTTGCCTTTTATAGAATATTCTTTACAGCAAGCACAGTAATTTTTAATTATTTCATTTTAATCTTTGTATTTGATTAATATAAAATTTCTTTTAGGGGAAGTAGGAATTTTCCTCTCTTCTTTATTCTTCTTGGTTAGCTGATTTTCTTTTATGATTTACAAAATGTCATTTTGGCAGTATAAGTTATGTATTTTCATTGTTTTCTGGTTCATTAACATGCATGTTAAAAATTTTCTTGGTTCTGCTTTAGCTGTATCCCTTAAAACATGTATCGTATGTACTGTTTTATTATTTTTATTTTTGTTGCTATTTGCGATTAACACAACATTTATTTTTAAAATTTCCAGATGGTTGGGTATTTTTTCCTACCAGTTTTATATATTTTTTTAACTTTATGTTATTGTGATCAGATATTTTAAAAAGATTTTCTCTTTCTGAATTTATGAGGTTTGCTTTCTGAACTAATGTTTTTTCTGATTTTGTTTTGATTGGGGGGGGAGGGAGTAATTCATGGGCATTTAAATGAAGATCTGTTCTCTTGTAAACATAAATAAATGCTACCCATATTACTATGTTCTTTCAGCGTTTTAAATCTTTGTAAAATATTTACTTATTCTTTTGTAGACTGAGCGAGGTTAAATAAAGTTTCCCACAATTGTGCCTGTCCATCCCTGGATTTCCTGCTCTAGTCTTGAACGAATGATAATGCTGTTATTTGGGGGCCATCAGTAAGCAGCTTTTCATTGTGAGTTGATCTATTATTTGAAATGTTCTTTGGGTTTCTTTCTGTCTGTTTACCTGGAATCTATTGTGTCTTTTGTTGCAATCACTACCAGTTTGCCTCTCCTTGTATTTTCAACTTTTCTGGTTCATTTGGTTTTAAATTTGTCTATTTACACAGTAAAATTTGAGTTTTGCTTTGTGATCTGAATCTTTTTTTAAAGAGTGAGTGTTGCCCATTTATTTATACAATGATAAATAAATTTGTTCTTCATTCTATAATTTATTTTCTGTTAAGCTTTGTGCTTTTCTTGATTTTAAAAAAGTTTCTAGGATTGAATTTTCTTGGCATTTTGGATATGGTTGTGTGTTCTGATAATATGGAAAATTCATATTTTACTTCAAGGGTTACTTTTTATAAATGTATAACATATTTGTGTATGACATTTACATTGGCATTTTGGATATATTACATTTACATACAAATGTCTACAAACAGAACAAAATTGGTATGCTATGCTTTCTTTATGTTTTTCTTTAGCATCCACCACCCAGTTTTAGTTGGCATGATTTTCTCGGTGTTTAGCTTAGCGTTGTTAAATGTACTTATAGCTCAATTACCTGATACATCATCCTTTTTAAAAAAATATATTTTATTGATTTTTATTTTTAAAGAGAAGAAGGGAGAGGGATAGAAAGCCAGAAACATGGATGAGAGAGAAACATCGACCAGCTGCCTCCTGCACACCTCCTACTGGGGATGTGTCCGCAACCAAGGTATATGCCCTTGACCAGAATCGAACCCGGGACCTCTAAGTCCACAGGCCAATGCTCTATCCACTGAGCCAAACCGGTTTCTGATACATCATCTTTAAGAGCTATTTTCTTTCTCTCCACAGCTGCAATGCTAGGTCTCAACTCCTTTCTGCCATTCTCTTCAAAGTTTGGTTAGAAGTTTATTTCAACATTTTTAGAGTTATAATTTATATTCTACTCTGAGCAATTATCCACTTTTGTTTTCATCTTAGTTCTGTAATTTCATCAGTATTTTGTCACACTTTTCATTACCATTGTTTCTAGTTAGCTAGAGTTTATCCTCTCTTGTTCTCTTATTGGATATAACAATTTCTTGAGTAATGTGTCATGTATGTCTTTCCTGTCTATTGTTTTCTCCTCTATCCTTTACAGTTCTGATGATCCCACTTTACTTTTCTTGTTTCTCTTATTTCCATTCTTTATATTCCTTAGTAATTTTATAAGTGTTTCCTGTATGTGCTACTTCTAAATGTGGATTTTTTTTCTTTCATTTCTTTTCCTAATAGTTTCCAACTCACGTTTGTTTCCATCTATCATTTCTCTTACCTTTTTTGCGTCCTGTTTCTCTGCCTTCTACTTCTATAAAATAAAGGTGATCGCTTCTTAAGGTTTTGTTTGCCTGAAGAGATGCTTGGTGAATTTTCCTCAGCCATGGCAACAAGTTCTTGGTGAGTGTCATTCATCTGCACTTGGCTTTCCTGCGCTTGTTTTGTGTTAACACGTGCTCATCCTGGTTGAACAAGTGAATTCTTCCTGACCTGCTCTTTGTCAGTGCTCCCTGGTCGGCAAGAGGAAGAAGGTAGTGCTCTATGCCGGCAGGACTTCTCCTAGGGATGAGAAATTTGAATTGTGAGCGGATTCTTCCAGCCTGGACTTCTCCCCAACTGGCCGGGGCTGGCAGAGCTGGGCTGCTGTGAGGAGGCCTTTCTCCACTGCCTGTCTCATCGCTGATTACTCCCTGCAAAAGGTTTGTCTATGCCATCCTTCCTCCTCTCCCACCTGCCTCTCTCTACTTCGCAGCAGACTCAGTTAGAGAAGCTTCCTCTGCCAGCCTGTCTCTCATGCCCACTGTTCCAAAAGGAGCGCTTCCCAACTGCCTGCTTCTCTAGAACAGCTGAGCTGTCCCGCTTTGGCTGAGATCTGTGGCTTTGGTCTTTCTCCTAGTTCAGTGCGGCCTTCACTTCCTTATCTTATGAACAGTAGGTGCTCATTATTCACCGGTTTTGTATTTGTAAATTTGCTTCTCACTAAAATTTAGTTGTAACCCTTAAATCCGTAATAGTGGTACTTTTGTGGTTTTTAGTGGATGTTCTGAGTGGCAGCATTTTTGAATTCCCAGCTGAGGTGGGATGAGGCAAGACTCTGCCTTCCTGGTGTAGCTCTCACACTGTAAGCCAGTGTCCTCTGTGATGGCCAATGCCATGCTTTTCACATGGCTACACTTGCTTTTGGTAACTTTGCTTAGCCCCTAAGTGTAGTGCTGAAGTGCTGTTTAGCGTTCCTAAGTGCAAGGAGGCTGTGCCATGCCCCATGGAGAAATGAGGGCTAGAGAAGCTTCATTCGGGCACATGTTAGAGTGCTGTGGCCGTGATTTCAATGTTGAAGAATCAACGACATACATTAAATAAATGGAAGCATGCAGAAGCAAGGTTAAGTATTGGTTAATGGAGGACAATGTTGTGGGCAGACACTTGTGTTTCCCTCAGAGCCCTGGTTCACTGTTCACAGCGACTTTACAGAACTTGACTACAGCAAACAGCCAGGACAAACTGCATTGGGCATTCAGGTTTCCAATGTCTCCTAGTGACACCAAGGATGGATTTGCTTCTCTCTTCTCTTCTCATTCTCTCCTTTGATTGTTTGCTTCTTGCTTTGGGCTGGTTTCTGATTAAAAAGGGGGTGATTGTCACATCTTACCGTTTCAACACCGAACCCTCTTTCCTGCTGCTGTTGAAGGGTTTATTTTGTTGGAGGAAGTGGAAGGTGCTGACAGGAAGCTGAGGCTCAGCCAGAAGGCTGCTGAAGAGGGAGGAGGGAAAGGGATCAGGAGGCAGGTCACAAGGCCAGCTGAGTGCACAGCAGGGGCCATCCCAGGACACAGTGCGTGCAGTCGGGTGGCTTCAGCTCTGATCCGTTACCTCTGAGACTCACCAGATGCCTGTTCTGGGACTCCACTTCTTTGCAAATGTTGACCATATAGTGTAGTTGTTAGATCACGTTTTTAAAGATTGTACACAGTAGCACTCACATTAGTTCACTCCTCATTCACTCAGAAAGCTCGTGTACCTGCATTTCTGAATTCTCTCAGAACCAGTTTATGATCCGTGCCCAGAAAAGTCAATCTCAAAGTCACTCTTGTTTATCACCCAGAGTGCTATTACCCTGCTTGATCGGCTTCTCTCACCAGGCTTGGCAATGACTAGCTCTTAGCCGTTTTCCAAGATCAAATTCACTCCAAGCAAATGGAGATTTAACACCAGTAACAGTATCTTGGGGGCATGTTGGACTTTGGGTGCACGGAAGGAATTGAGACACTCTGCCAGAACACCTCTCGGACCCTGCAGCCTCACAGGCTCCTGCTGGAGGAGGACAGCATCCACCAGGATGGCATGATCTGGCATGTTTATTCCTTAGTGTTACAGCTCGTATGGCCCAGCTAATGCCGGCGAGAGGACACAGGGGACTCCTGACTGGAGACTGGGGGCTGGGTTCTATCTGATCCTCATGCTGATGGGCCAGCCCTCCCCCTCAGGGTCTGTGCCCGGGACCTGCCGTAGGCAACCAGGTAGATTCATGCTTCTCTGGTGGTGACTGGAGTGTGCATGCGCAGGGAACTTTGTGGTTGCTCTGTGCTCTCACTAGAAACTGCACTCGCTGAGTGGGAAGAATTAGAGAAATGAAAGAGGGTTTGGTGGTATTGAGGATTATAGGGCTAGGATTCCACACTTGCCTCTCTTGACAGTAGAGCTCAATATGTTTCAGGGGTTGAGGAGTAGGGACATGGATAAAGGCCAGAGCACCCAACCAACCACTGTAGCTGTTCTCTCTGTGTAACCTTCACACTCAATGTTCATCTTACTGGCTCCCCACTGCCTCCTTATTCTTGACGATGATGATTCTCTGCACTTCCCTTAACCACTCCAGAAATTACATGGCACACTTTTCACAGCCTTTCTTCTTCCTTCCCTCCTTCCCTCCCTTCCTCTTTCTTCCTTCCTTCCTTCCTTCCTTCCTTCCTTCCTTCCTTCCTTCCTCCCTCCCTCCCTCCCTCCCTCCCTCCCTTCCTTCCTTCCTTCCTTCCTTCCTTCCTTCCTTCCTTCCTTCCTTCCTTCCTTCCTTTGTTTCTTTTTTTCTTTCTTTCTTTCTGCACATGTATTCCTTTTTAAAATTCTTTATTGTTGAAAGTATTACATAAGTCTCCTTTTCCCCACATTGATCTCTCCCAGCCTGCCCCTAGCCCCTAGCACAGGCCTTAACTCCCCTATTATCTGTGTCCATTGGTTATCTTTATATGTATGCATACAAGTCTTTTGGTTGATTTCATAACCGCTCCCCCCTCCTTCCTACCCTCTCCTGCTTTCCCTCTGAGGTTGCATGGTTTGTTTGATTCTTCTATGTATTTGGATCTATTTTTATTCATCAGTTTATATTGTTCATTATATTCCACACAAGAGTGAGATCATGTAATATCTATCTTTCTCTGACTAGCTTATTTCACTTAGCATAATGCTCTCCAGGTCCACCCATGCTGTTTCGAATAGTAAGAGTTCTTTTTTTTACTGCAGCATAGTATTCCATTGTGTAGATGTACCACAGTTTTCTAATCCACTCAATTTGCTGATAGGCACTTAGGTTGTTTCCAAATTTTAGTTATTATAAACTGTGCTGCTATGAACTTAGGGATGCATATATCCTTTGTGATTGATGTTTCTTATTTCTTGCGATATATTTTTAGAATTAGGATCACTGGGTCAAATGAGAGTTCCATTTTTAGTATTTTGAGGAAACTTCATACTGTTTTCCACAGTGCCTGCACCAGTCTGCATTCCCACCAGCAGTGTAGAAGAGTTCACTCAAAACAGATAAAAGACTTAAATGTAACATGGGAAACCATAAAAATCTTAGAAGATTGCATAGGCAGTAAAATATCAAACATATCTCATAGCAATAGGTTTACTGATACATCTCCTAGGACAATGGAAACCAAGGGGGAAATAAACAAATGGGACTACATCAAAATAAAAAGCTTCTGCACAGCAAAAGAAATTGTCAACAAAACAATAAGAGAATCCATTGCATAGGAGAACATATTTGCCAAACACCTGACAAGGGTTTAAATTTAAAGGGAACTTATAGAACCTACCAAAAGAAAAATAAACAATCCAATAAAAAAATGGGTAAAGGACATAAATAGACACTTTTTGAAAGTAGACAAAGGGAAGGCCAAGAAGCCTATGAAAATCTGCTCAAAGTCACCAATTAATTATCTGAGAGATGCAAATTAAAATGACAAGGAGGTAGCACCTCACACCTATCAGAATGGCTATCATCAACAAATCAATAAATGACAAGTGTTGGTGAGGATGCAGAGAAAGGGAACCTTTACAGCTTTTCAATGAGCAGACTGAAACCTGTTAAGTACACTGTTACTCAGTTCACTTAACAGATGAGGGGACTGATGCTCAGAAAGAGTACCTCCCCTATATCACACAGCAGGGGTGGCAAAGCTGGGATTCACAGCTATGTGTCTTCCTGCCCACCCCATGCCAGCCTGCAGTGAGAACCTGCACATGTAGGCCTATAGGAACCATATCAGGAGCCGCTCTTCTTGATAGTTGGGAGTGAGGATGGTGTTCTGCGCTCTGCCTATGGAATTACAATCACATTACCATGATGTGTCCCTTTTATCCAAAAGCCTTCATTTTACCCTGAAAACTCAGCTTCTGCTTGTTCATACAGGCATGCATATAGAAACCACCTGGAAGTTTGAAATAACATGTGAAATAAAAGAGTTTGGAAAACTGCATTGACCTCCAAACTCTTTCATGATGCTTTGGGTTGTAAAAACACTGAGCGACCTCAGGCAAGAAAGGCACACTCTTGGAATGATCCTGGGGTATTTGATGAAATCAAAAGACAGAGTGTTTGAGCCCTTAGAGAGGAATTGAATCTCTGGAGAAGCCAGAATAAGGTCTGGGTATTTATTTCCTTATCTTTGGTTTACTTGATAAGTAGACTTTATTCTTCTTTCTCATTCCAGGCCAGTGCTTCCGACAGTGTGGTACCCAGACCAGCAGCTCCAACATTACCTGGTAACTTGTTACCAATGCAGTTTCAGATCCTGCCCCAGAATGAAAAACAGGGGAGGGGGCCAGCAAGTTGTGTGTGGAAAATGCCTCCTGGTGATTCTGGTGCTCAATAAAGATTATTGTATGGACCACATTTCTGTTTTCTAATGACAATGCTATTGCTTACACACTATGGGTTCAGCCACAAAGAGAAGTTTGAAATGAATATTGTTTGTTCTTAAATGAAGATATACTGAGAAGGCACACACAGATCAAGCTTGAATCAACACACAACTCTTGGGACATACACTATAGTGGAGGGTGAAAGTGGGTGGAGGAGGCAAGAGCCATGGTTACTCCAACTGCAGCCAGATGAATGGTGGAAAAGGGACAATACTTTGGAAAGAGATGCTTAGCAGCAGCCCAATAATAACAGACATAGCAGCAGCAGTTTTAAGAAGTATTAGCTGCAATGGTACTATCTGCTAATCATTGAATGGTTACTATTGTCAGGCCTAGCACTCAGCACAATTTCTATGGATTATTTCGTCTAATTTTCACAATGCCTCTATAAGGTAGGTTCTGTTAATATCCGTATTTTGCATATTAGGAGCTGTTTAAAGGTATTGCTTGATCTGGCATAGCTGGCAAGTGGGACAATAATGTGTGCACTCTGAGACTTAGTTCTATTATAGTCTAACACTAGAAGGTGTCCACTAGCTAAAGGACAACACACCTTCAAATGGGATGGTTTGAGATTGGACAAGGTGATACTTGAAATCCTATCTATCTACAAAATCACAGGTCACACTGCCATTTGATATTTAAAAATATGGCCAATATATTCTGTGCTGCAGAGCAAAGCAAGAAAGGTGCTGGCATTGTGGGATTCTCAACCGCAGGTTTGTGTTTTAGACTTAGAGTATTTGGAATTTACTTTGGCTTGGACCAAGGCCACCTGGACATAGAGGGTGAAATGCACGTTAACTACCTTTATAAATGGAGGTCATAAATGGAGAGCAAATGTGGACTGGAGAGAAAATGTTTCAAACTTAACCAGTGGGGCCCCGAATGGGAGACTTGATTTGGAATCACAGAGCTATCCCCTTGGCTCCCTCACCTCTGTCCCTCTGCAGCTTTAAGATATGTAGGCAGCAGTCTGAAATCTGCAGTGTCCAATATCACAGTGGCAGGGGGAGCCATTCCAGAAGAAACTATGGGCATGAGAGATTTGCATTGTCCTGCTTAGCTGGCAAATTTGAGCAACCTTATTCTTTTAAAAGATTGAGTCATTTTGTTTATTCACCCAGGTCTTCCCCTTTCTGGACTGAAAACTTATGCTTTCCTGATGCTCTCAAAACTTATGTTTCCTTTCTTAGAGCTTCACGGCACACAGCGTCTCCCTCCCCCGACCCAGATTACCCATGAAACTCTCCCTCTTCCACTCTGGCTCCTTTTGGCAGTCAGCCTGCACCTTTGCCTTCAGGTTCTTTCATTTTCCTGCTGCTTCCTCCTTTTCAAAATAAACCTGGATTACAAGCCTGCCTGTCTTTTTCCTCTTCTGCCCCCTCTCCTTTCCTTCCTTTCTTTCTCTCTTATAGGCAGCCATATTGACAATCTCATTTTCCTCTTTTAATAGAGAAAATACTCGAGACCCTTTTATTTACTAAGAACAGTTGAAAGCTGATATCTTGTCTGGACTGGCCAAGAATCCTTGATGCAATGGAGATCTTTCATCACAGTCCCCACAGGGCACCTTCTGATGTTTTATGGTTGAAACCAAAGTTAATTCAAATCCAGCAGGCATTGTTAGAAGTCCTGTTGGCCAGCATGACTTTATTGCTCCCATTTTTAATTATGAAGTGTAATAAGGTCACATTTCTGGAAATAGAACTCAGTAAGATACATTGGTTTAATTTGTAAAAGTAATCTCCCTTCATAGACAATGTTTCATTTCATTTCAGCTAAAATCCACATCAATAGCAGAAAAATGAAACAGGCTTCAATTAGCCTCAATAGTCCTCTGCACGATGATGAAAGGGATAAAAAGAGAAATTGATATTTCACATCTTCATCATTTAAGGACTTTGATGACACAAAATAGATTGGCCCTATTTATTTCCCTGTTGCAGTCCACATCTTCTTGAAAGGTTGTAATATAATGAAATGATTTTAATAAAATGAAGGTGAAAAGGATTCCTTGGAACCAAGTCAAGAAGCTTTGGACTAGGCAGCAGAGAAGGTCCAGGAGAGCTTTTGCAAACTGGAGGCTGGATTTGACCTGTGAATGGATGGGCTTGGCTTGAAGGCAAACTATTCAGCCAGTTTTCAGTTGAGTATGGAAATAGTGCAGTCTTTTTAAAAGTCCTACCTTATAAAAGTAGGGTGGACCTTATAACTCAATGGCCTATGCCATTCAGAAAGGGTATAAGCAAAGATTGAGGTTCTAGGAGTAGATAATGCATCCCAGGTGTCTGAGCTGAGTTATACCCCTTCTCAGTCCTATGATACTAATCCATGAAATAGGAAAACGGTTAGGTCACAATGGTAGTATTTTTCTCATTTCTATGTTAGTTCAACAGTATCCATAATGAGTGAATCCTGACCCACAGTATTTTCTAGTTAGCAAAATGTGGCTAAATGCATGAGGCTATTTGATCTTTGCAAAGGTTGTCTGAGCAAGAGAGTATAGAAGCCACCCCCCCATTTTACAGATAAAGAACATTGACACAGATCAGGGTGAAATCACAGTTCGTCTAAATAGTTGTGGCAGAACTAAGACTAGAACATAGATTTCCTGATGGATATTCTTTGTTTTCAACTGAACTCCAGTTCAGATCGGCACACATTGACCTCACTATATACCAAACTTTAGAGATAAAATAAAAAGAATTTCCAGACTTTTAAATGCAGGATTTTTTTTGGAGGAAAAAAATGTACTTTACATAATAGATCAAATCATATAACATTGACATTTTGTAGGTCATTTGATTCAGTCTAATAATTTTTAAGTTCTATGACAGAGGTATATTGATAACTTGGTTGTTTTTCCCCTTATATTTCTTGCATTTATCCTGCTTATACCCATTTTCTCCTCTACTTCTTGAAGCACTGGCTTTGCCAGAGATGACTAGATGTCACACTCACTTAAACTCACAAGAGCACAAGTGCACACTGGATGGTATCTCTAGCTATTGGCACAGAGCTCTCTCTTGCCTAAACCTTAAACTCAAGTTTATTTCTTGTCTAGATTTCCTCTACTGAGCCTGTGAGCACACAGAACCAATGCTGAGCAACTGATTTAATATAGGCTCTGGGTCATATATAACAAGATGGACCACCTCAAGCTGAGGGCATGGCATGTTCTAAAGTGTCAAGACTCAGAAGTCATAATGGTTATTACTTAAGAAACATCACCGATTTTCCAGCTTAGAAATCCTTGGTGACCTCAAGAGCTGCTACAGCAGAGTGAATAAGAGCAAGACTGGACTGTAAAGGTAACAGCAATGAATGAGAAAAGGGGATATCAAGCACTACTCAAAAGGCTTAGCAATTGACAAGAGAAGTCAGAGAGAGCAACAGGATGTCCTTCAGCCGGTGCATGGATAACTGTGGAGCATCCTGAAAGAAGTGAAAAAGCCAATCTGAAAGGCTACATACTACATAATTCAAAATATATGAAATTCTGAAAAAATAAAAACTATGGAGAATATAAAGAGATGAGTAGTTTCCAGAGAATAGATGAGGGTGGGGGTGGGGTGGGGGGGATGAACAGGCAGAACACAGAGGATTTTAGGGCAGAAAAAACAATTTTATATGCTATCACAACAGTGAATATATATATATATATGTATATATATATATATGTATATATATATATATATATATATATATATATATATATATATATATACACACACACACAAATGCATTTACATTTGCCCATAGAATGTACAACTCCAAGAGTGAGCCCCAATGTAAACTACGGACTTTGGGTGATAGTGATGTAGGCTCATCAGTGGTAACAAAGACACCACTCTGCTGGGCGGTGTTGAATTGGGGAAGGCTGTGCATGTGTGAGGGCAGGAAGTAAACAGAAAACCTCTTGTCTTCTCAATTTTTCTGTGAACCTAAACTGCTCTAAAATCTGTTTTTATGTTTTCACTTTAGACACTTTAAAGACTCAGAAATATCACAATATGTCTGAAGAAAGGAAGAAAGAGGGGTTGAGAGAGAGGGGGGGCTATTGAAGCCCCCTTCTTCAAAAGATAAGGAAAGAAACTGATATTGATTTAAAGGCATTTTAAGAAAATGAAACAACTAGTGACAGATGAAGAGAGGAATGCATTAGAGGATATGAACCTGGACTTGTAGAGAATGATGTAGTCAGTTCACTTCTGGAGGCAGAGATAGAGATGGGGCTGAGTTTGAGAAAACATGGAACAAATTCTAAACAACTACTGCAAGAAAGGTAGCAGGGAGCCAAGGAAATGGGATCTTGTATGAATAAATGAGGTTAGTGCATATTCCTTGGATATTATTTTAAAGTAGAAGAAATGCTTTTGAAATAGTCCAGACAAGATTTGGTACATATATAAAAAAGTAACTACCACATCTTATTATGTAGCCTAGTTATCTACTATTGCCCTATTTCCCTGTTTAAGCTCCCCTTTCTCCCTCAAACCTAGGGACAATGTAGAAACTTTTGGCTCTTTCTTTGAAGAGAAGGGAAGGAAGAAGGAGGTGATTAAGATAACACTAGCTCCTGTAACAAGCAACCCCCAAATCTCAGTGGCTTAACAAAATAAAGGCATATTCTTTTTCAAAGACATTCCTACATGGGCAGCTGTCTTGAGCAGCTCACCTGGGTGATTCTCCTCCCATCTTGTCACCTGCTGTTCCCAGGATCTCAGAGTCCTCCAGCCGCCCTCCTATCAGGCAGAGCGAGTCATGTGAGCAGAGGGCACCCAGAGAAGGTGGCAAAGGGAGGTTCAGGGTCAAACCTAGCCCAACACCAGTTTTTGTATGACCTGAAAGCTTAGGATGTTTTTCAGCTTTCCATGGGTGAAAAAAAAGAATACTATGACATGTACAAATGATATAAAATTCAAACTTCAATATCCATGAGTACAGTTTTATTGGAAGACAGCTATGTTCATTTGTTTATATGTTTTCCATGGCTGCTATTTTTCTAAAATGCCAAAGTTGAGTAGTTGCAATAGGGACTATGTAACCTGAAAAAAACCCAAACATTTATTATCTGCCCATTACAATAAACTTTGCCAACCCCTGACCTAGAGGATGGAGCACCCAATATTTACCCACCTCACTTTAGAAGCCGACACCTCATTCACCCCATTGTTTTGGCAAGAACTAGCCATGTGGACCCACACAGAGACAGAAGCTGGGACACAGGCTCCCTGACTGGGCAGCTATTCCTCTGTGTGGGCCATACCCTTCCCCGCTGGGGAGCCAGACTCTTTGTGTTCAAGTCACTCTGTCCATAGCAGGGGATTACGTTGCACACTCTCAGGGAATGGATTCAGATGCCCTTTAGATATGTCTGCTCTGTAAACTCCATTTTCAACTGTGCCACCAGCACAGCTGTGTGTGTGTGTGTGTGTGTGTGTGTGTGTGTGTGTGTGTGTGTGATCTCTGCCCTTCATGTCTCATCTTTCTCTTGTGATGAGTGACTCAGCTGCACCTGAGCTCCCAGTCTGATATCACAGGTCCACACCCAGGACACTAACAGCCAGCCCCTGTCAGTAGAATCCTCAGGTCTTTGAAGGACATGGGCATCAGAACTAATCACCTGCCTTCCAGACATGTGGAGCAGCTCTCCACCCAGGAAGGTGAGTTAATGTACACACAGTTCTTCCATGCCCTTGACAGGTTTTCAACATTCAGGTAAAATGTCAACGTATTCAATGCAGAAATATTTTGGGAGCTCTTCTGTTGCCAAGGGGTGGCTTACCGGGGATTTACTGTTCCTCTCCCACCCACAACCTAAAGCTACCTGAAGAAATAAAATAGCTAGGAGAAAATTCATCTGCAATGCAAACCCAGCCCAGAGATGTTTCTCCTGCCATGTTGCCTTAGATTACAACTCCTACACCACTGCTGTCTAGGAATCATAGAGTTTCCACTATGATGCAATCATAGTGAAAACATCCCTTCCCTAAAAAGAATCATAGCCCAGTAGACAGGCAGGTTTCTACATGCTCATGGAGCATAGAAGGTAGACAGGCATCAGTACTCAAATCGAGGTCCAAACAAAGTACTCTGAGCAAGCACAGGGGCGGAGTGATTAATTGTGGCAGATGTTAGCCAAGAGGAATGATTTTAGCTGTCAGCAAAAGAAAACCTTTCTCCATCACCCTTGCAATGCTAATCCCCATTCATTCATCATCAAGCTTCACCTTGCCTGGAAATTTATCTTGAATGCAAACCTAGCTTTATTCAGGAAAATCAGTCATCTCCATTTATCCTCTGACTGTAGACACTTAGAAAGGATAACTGTTGTCAGTCATATTTCATGGTTATCCACTCGTGTGGTGGGCCCAGATTTTGCCAGGTGACCTGTTTTCTTGAGATGGTTTTTAATTCAATATGCAACTGAGGCATGGTAATAGGTAGCCCTGTCATACACCCGAGGACAGGCACACGTTCTTATCTCTAGTCTGGTAGTCTAGTGAAAGGAATTCTGGGTATTCTCACAGGAGCACATCTTATGAGCAGATATGGAGGTGGACAGATGATTGACATGGATTTTTTTCTTCAAGAAAGAAAGGTCATATTCAGCCAAGCAATGACACTGCAGGGCTGTAGGTGAAGTGGGAGGAAAGGGCCTGCGACCAACACATCATGAAGCACGAAACACAGAGAAGTGAATTGTGATTGAGAAACTGGGGCCGACTCCATCCTCCTTCCTCTGTTACAAGTACAAAGTTTCTCCTTCTTTTTTTTTTTTAGTTTATTTTTTTAATCTTTATTGTTCAGTTTATTAATTACATTGTTTCCCCTTTTTATCCCCCTATAGCTCCCCTCCACCCTGTACCTATCCCACTCTCCACCCTCACCTCCCCCTTCCCACTGTCCTCTCCCATTGTTGCTAGATTTTTGTCCAGTCTCTTGCTGCACTTCCCACAACCCTTTTCTCCCCAAGAATTGTCAGTCCATCCCCTCTCTATGTCCATGTCTCTGTTATATTCACCAATCTATCCTGTTCAACAGCATATCAATTCACTTGATTTTTATGTTCATTTGTTGATAGATGTGTATTTGTTGTTCATAATTTTCATCTTTACCTTTTTCTTCTTCCTCTTCTTAAAGAATATCTTTCAGCATTTCATATAATGTTGGTTTGGTGGTGATGAACTCCTTTAGCTTTTTCTTATCTGTGAAGCACTTCATCTGACCTTCAATTCTGAATGATAGCTTTGCTGGATAGAGTAATCTTGGTTGTAGATTCTTGCTGTTCATCACTTTGAATATTTCTTGCCACTCCCGTCTGGCCTGCATCGTTTCTGTTGAGAAATCCGCTGACAGTCGTATGGGTGCCCCCTTATAGGTAACCAACTGTTTCTCTCTTGCTGCTTTTAATATTCTCTCTTTGTCTTTTGCTCTTGGCATTTTAATTATGATGTGCCTTGGTGTGGTCCTCTTAGGGTTCCTATATATTGGGGTTCGGTGCACTTCTTGGACTCCTAAGTCAATTTCTTTCAACAGGTGTGGGAAGTTTTCAGTCACTATTTCTTCAAATAGGTTTTCATTGTCTTGGCTTCTCGCTTTTTCTGGCACCCCTATAATTCGGATGTTGGTATGCTTGAGGTTGTCCCAGAGGCCCCTTACACTATCTTCAATTTTTTGGATTCTTTTGGTTTCTTGCTTTTTCAGCTGAGTGGATTTTACCTCTTTGTATTTCAAATCTTTAACTTGGTTCTTGGGGTGCTCCAGAGCACTTTTAGGTCTTTGTATAATATTTTTTTTTGTTTCAGTCAGTGTATGCTTAATTTCTGGTTTGTCCTTTTTCATATCCTTGAGAGTCTGCTTTATATCCTTGAGGGTTTCTTTCATTTCCTTGTAGGACTCATTCATTTCCACGCTGGTCTTGATCATTTCTTTGCAGCTCTCATTTATATCCTTGAGGGTCTTGTTCATTTTCTTGTAGGACTCATTCATTTCCTTTGTGGTCTTGCTTATTTCCTTATAGGCCTCGATCTTTTGTTGGAGCCTCTTAAAAAACCCTATAACCGTGGTTCTGAATTCCATGTCCAGTCGTTTTTTTTCCTCCATTTCTTTCACATCTGATTTCTTTCCATGTTGTTGCATGGTGGCTGCTTCCCTGAGTTGGTCAATTAGCTTTGTGTGGTAGACTTCCTACTAGGGATAGTGCCTCAGCCTCCCCGGTTACCTGAGGTGGATATGGGCTGCACAGCCTTGCTGAAGTTAAGCTCAGTTAATCGTTGTTAGCACTTGGAGGGTTGACCTCCAGGCCAATTGTCTGTGAAGCTCAGCTGTGCTCAGGTTGGGTGGGTGGACTCTTCGGGTCAAGCAGACAGCGTTAGCTCCGCCCTATGTGGCCCCAGGGACTCTGTGCCGGGGGCAATGGCCGCCAGCCCCTCTGAGAGAGAGCTGCTGCGGAGCTCCACAGGCTGCTGGTTGCCGGGGAATTCAGACTTTCCCAAAATGAGTCTGCATGCGCAATGTCTCACCCAGGGTCGTAAAACAAAGCAGTCTGACGGTTTTCTGAATGAGAGACAAGTCGCGGTGCGCTCTCTGCGCCGTCACACAGCCGAGCTGTTCTCGCAAGCTGCCTTCTCCACAAGCCGGGAGACCCGGCAGCACCCGAGCTTCGGCGTGCCCTCCCACTGTCCAGTTTTCACCCCGTGTGATAGTGGGTTCTCTGGACTTCGCCCAGAGCTGGAGAATCAGTCCAGTGGGACGCCTTTGTCTCCCCGTTCGAGAAAACTGGCCGGTTTTCAGCCGCCCGCCCTCTCCGCGGCTCGCGCTCCAAACCTCTCTCCGTGTGAATCTTTCAAAGCTGTTCGCCGCCGCTCCTCCGAGTCACCGTGTCTTATCTTCACTTTTATTTGTGGAATTTTCACTCGGCAAGCTTTCTGGTGATTCTGGAAGGTGTTTGTTCTTTCGTTAAGTTGTAGTATTAAAATTGCTGATTATGATGGCAAGATAGGTGTTTTACCTTTGCCGCCATCTTAGTTCTCCTCTGGAATCTCAAAGTTTCTCCTTCTTGTCCAGGCAAACCTCTCCTCCTCCTATGACACCACATTCTGCTGCTTCCCTAATGACTTAATGTTTTCTCTCTACTTACCCCTTCTCATGGAAACATGAGAGAATCCACACCAGACTTAACAGCCTCCTCTGGCTACTTTTACTTACCTTTCCCCACGCAACATCTGGATGTAGGCCTCCATAATGCCCTCACCAGCAGCATTGCTGTCTTCTCACTAACAACATTGCTTAAAACAAGACCTAAGCATCTTCGCCATCCTGCTTTACCTGCGCTCCTGCTCCTGCTCCTGGGTAATCCTGTGTTACTGCTGTTTATAGACAGTGCTCCTCAGTGTCCATCAGCAGCTCCTCTTCTCATGTACATTTGTCGGCTATCTGTGATGTGGATGTGATTTGACCTAGAAACCGTAATCCGGGGGGTGGCGAAACCACAGCCACTGGTCTCCTCTGCCTGGTTCAGTGTGTAAAGTCTCATTGGAACACAGCCACACTCACTCCTTTATGAATCACCTGGCCTGCCTTTGGGCAGCAATGGCTGAGGTGACTGGCTGCAAACAGAGATGTGGAGCTTCTCAGAAAAAGCTTGCCAACCTCAGACTGGATGTTTCTTACAGGGAATGTTGTGGGCTCTATGTGATTTTCATTCTTTGTCCCATCAGTAAATTAATCCCAGACTGTGGGAGGCCATGTCCTATTCTAATAAGAATATTTTAGTTCAAAAGGTTGGGTGAATCCTGATACAAGGAAGGACACCTGTACTTCAGTTATCTTGTGCTGCAAACAGGATAACTGGCCCACAAGCTACAAGGCCCACAAATGGGGTCATACTGTGCATATTGTTCTATACCTTACTTGGTTCATCTGCAAATTGTCTTTGTGATTTTTTCCATATCAAAACATTTTTGACAGCTGCATAATATTTTATAGTAAAAATATAATATATCCTATTAATCCCCTATTAGTGGACATTTAGGCATTGTTTACTTTATGCGAATCCCAATCATTCTTAAAAATTTAATCATTTAAAAAATTTTCAACCAAGGATATATTTATTGATTTTGAGAGAGAGAGAGAGAGATATTAATGTGAGAGAAAAACATTGATCAATTGCCTCCTGTACACCTGACCAGGGATGGAACTATTTGGAGTATGGGAAGAGACGCAAACCAACTCAGCCACCCAGACAGAGCTACAGTAAGTATTCTCGTACTCAAATATTTCTTTAGCATAAATTTCTAGCTTATTTTCAGTTTTGATAGATACTATCAACTTGTCTTCAAAAGGGCATCAATTCATAACTCAGATATGGTATTCAGGAGAATATGAATTCTTCAATGATAGCCATTACTTAGCTTAATCAAGTTTAAATGTTTGCCAATCTGATACATATTTTGTTTTTGTATTTTAAGAAAACTTTTAATGAGAATTTTTACCCTGAATTTAATTCTCAGAGCACAGAATATGCAGCCAGATTCCCTTGTTTGATACCATGACTCTGTCACCTATGATATGTATGACCTTAAGCTAGTTGCTTCACCTTCCTGTGACTTATTCCCCTCCCCTGTGAAATAGTAACAATAACAATACCTAACGCCCTGGGTTGTTGTGAAAACAAAATGGGTCAATCTGTGTAAAACACTTATAGTATCACATTGCATATTGTCAGGATATATAAATACTATATTAATACTATATTTTGTTGTATATAACAAAACAAATGGCTTTATTAAA
The DNA here is from genome assembly GCA_027563665.1 of Antrozous pallidus. Taxonomy (NCBI): domain Eukaryota; kingdom Metazoa; phylum Chordata; class Mammalia; order Chiroptera; family Vespertilionidae; genus Antrozous; species Antrozous pallidus. The sequence goes on from CM050526.1 coordinate 6,588,116, forward strand.
TTTTTTCTACTTGTCCACTTTATTAAATTACCCTTTAATAATAGTTTAATGGTTTATCTTAGGTTTGTTTCATTGATGGTTATAAAAAGTAGACACTTTTTTTTCTTTGCAATAGTTAAAACTCTTCCTTTTTTTTAATCTTGCAGCATTAGCTAATATTTTCAGTGGCAATGATAATAGAGATCTGGTACTTCTCTAGTATAAATACCCTTAATATTTCACAATTACGTAGTATTTTCACTGCATTAATTGTCAAATACCCTTTTAGAGAGTGAGAGCATTTCATTATAATGAAAGCGTATCATTGAAGTATTTTATTGTTTTAAATAAGGAAGGATATTGAATTTTATCAAATGCTTTTATTGGCATCTTTTAAGGTGACCATATTTTTTCTCTTTTAATCAGCCTATGTGATGACTTATATTAGTGGATTGCCCAATAGTAAATGAGATGAACCATTTTGACATTCTATTATTGAACTGATGGATTTAATATGCTAATATATTACTTAGAACATGTATATGTACATATGTGAGACTAGCCAAGTGTTTTTTCCACGTGCTATCTGCAGGTTGAGTTGAATGAACATTTTCTTATCACTTATTATGCTATAGAATAACTTAAATGGCAAAAATAGTCTTTTCCTTGGAGGCGTGGAGAATTTGCCTGCGAAGCCCTTGGGCCCAAAGTCTCGGTGGTAATCTTTGACTACACTGTCAGGTTCTGCAGAGTTAATAGTATATCTAAGTTTTGTACCTATTCTTGAGTAATTTGTATTTTCTTAAGAAAACCTTTATTTCATCTAGATTTTCAAATTTGCTGGCATTAATTGCTACAATATATTCCCGTACTTTAAAAGCCCCCTCGACAGCCCTGGCTGCTGTGGCTCAGGCTAGAGCATGGGCTCATGCATCAAAGGGCCACCGGCATGTATCTGGGTTCCAGGTTCCATCCCCAGCACAAGTCCAGGCACCTGTGGGAGGCAACCAATTGATGTATCTCCTTCACATCAATGTTTCTCTCCCTCCCTTTCCTTCTCTTCTTCCCACTCTCTAGAAATCAATGGAAAAAGTATCCCCAGGTGAGGATTAACAACCATAAAAAGCCTCTTCTGAAGTTATCGTCATACCACTTTTTTTCGCTTTCAATATTGCTTACTTTTGTATTTTTCTTTTTTCCCCCTTAGTCAGACCTGAAAAATATTTATTAGTCTTTACAAAGAATGGACTTTGATTATTACAGAACAACTGTAACATTTTTGTGTCTGGCTGTTTTCTATATCATTAATTTCTGCTATCCTTAGAGTTTCCTCCTTTTATTTTCTTTGGGCTCATTATTTTGTTCATTCTTTTTTGACATGGGTATGACATACATGGATAGGAAAACATTATAAACTGTGAGTCTATACTTAGAACACTGAGAACACGCAATCGGAAGGGACAGGTTGTATAAGTGGGGGTGGAGAAAGGGTGCAGCTTCAGGACTGAAAGATGAGTGGTTGGTTGGAAAGCATGCCCAGGTGCTCATACTTGTCCATGCCTACATTGCTGTTGCCATGACTGTCTCTAATGCAGGTGAGCGAAGGCTTTGCAAGTACATACACTTGTATGCAGCTTGGTTCGTTTTTTTTCCCAGAGGCACTCATTTTCTATTCAAAAGATGTGTTTATGAAATGTGTTAAGTAATGAAACAAAATCAAGTTATTCCAGTGAAGACAAAACTCCAACTGGAAGGCCTCTTGCAGATGCGCTGGCTTAAACATCCTCCTGCGTTTAAGATCTTTGTGAATGACGGAAGGCAGTCTCAGAGGTACACAAATGCAGGTCTGGTATCTCTTTGGAAGCCAGATGTCATGGCTGCATGAAACCTGCTGTCTGGTCTGCTGACGGGCAGTGGCTCAGGCAGCAGCTCAGGGCCCAGCACTCAGCAAATTCCAGAAGGAGATCCCTGGATCCAGTCACAACAGTGAGAGGAGGGAATGATAGGTTTCCTGTCTGAGGCAGGTTTTTGCTTTTGTTTCAAGACTGCTTATCTTTTTCGGGTTGTCTGCCTCCACTCACCTAACAGCCCCTCCCTTTTTTTTTTCTTCTGACTGGGCTCCAGCTCCAGACAGTGTCACTGTCTGCCCTGCCTTTGACCTGCAACATCGCTTTATTGCCCAAGCACTCCACCTCTGTCCCCACTTCACTGCTCCTGTCACCAGGGAACAGGAGGTCATGGTAAATGCAGGTTGTAAATAACCATGAGGTCAAAACTAGGTATTGAAAGTTGAGAAGAACAGACATGGAAAATGGAATTAGCTAGATGGATGGGGCAATAAGTGAATATTTATTCGGCCAAGGTGGAAGCACACCTTTGTGTGGGATGAGGAAGGAGAGAGAGTAGGGCAGAAGGTTATATTTAGAAAAGGTAAACACCAACTTCAAGATCTCAGAGAGCAGAGTTACAAAGGGAGAGAGGGAGGAAGTCAACAAGCATTTCCTGTGTTCCAGGAGCTCTCTGGATAGGATCTCATTGAATTCTCTCACTTCCCCACATTTTCCAGATAAGGATTCGGAAGCTTACAAGAATTCAATACCTCAACCAGGACCCAGAGCTGACACATGGAGAGGCAGGGTCAGAGGTGGCTGATAGAGACGAATGGTGGCCTGAATGTGAGACTAGAGAGTGGTAAACTTGATGCCCCCCTTCAGTTTTTACTGATTTGTGGGAAGTAAAAGTAAGGTGCTTGCCATCTGTTAAAACTTCCAATAACTTCCTACCACCTTTCAGATAACTTCCATTATCATGAATGTGAACTAAAGCAAGCTCGGTAAGCTTCACTTAGTTTTAGTATCGTGAATAGCATCCTTTCTCCACTTAGCATTTCCCCCCTCTATTTGCCTATTCTTTTGCACAGTCTTTTAATTGTTTAGGTTTCAGATTCAGTGGAACCTGTGCTGGGCTGTCTCCTTGCCTGTGCTGTGCACCGAGTCTGGGTTCAATACCCTGCTGCATTGCTAATTAGTGGAATGATGTGTTTCAGCTCATTTCTAGCACCAGAGTGAACACGTCATGAGAGGAGAGATGGGTTTATTGTTTACTGTCTGTGCTTGATAATCATTTTGAATGAATGAATAAATGAGTAAGTGAAACATTAAATGGATGAAAAAGCAGTTCATGAAATCAAATCACAAGTGTGGTCTTGTGTTACTTAACCAGGCCCATGTGTTCAGGATGAAGGGCCCCTGGCCTCACTCCCTCCTGTTACTTACATAGCTATGAAGTAATGGCTCAGGCCGTGGCTCACCCACATGCCTTCCAAGGGGTCCGGCCATGACCTTCCTCTTCTGATGGCTGAAAGAGCCTGACTCGTAGCCTGGCTTTCGGCTGCGGGCGCTCCTCTCCAGCCCCCGTGCCCGGCCCGTCACCTTCTTTACTTTGGCTTGGAGTTTCAGGTGCTGCTGGCAGGCAGCCCCCTGCTTCGTGTGAGCTAAATATCATACCACAGGTTTTTCATGGAAAAATTAAAAAGAAACTTAAGAAAAAATGTGGGGAGGGGGACAAAGTTGCTCTGCCATTTGGCATCCCCATGAAGCCACCTTGGGGCAGCGTCCTCATTTCTCTCTGGGAGGCTACAGGCTCCCCGTGCCCAGACCCCCACTGTCGCCCACCCCCAGTGTGGGCGCTGCCAGGCTCAGCAAGGGGCACGGCTCTGCTGGAGGGATCTGGGATTTTTCCATGTCATGACTCAACCTGGGCAGCCCGGTCCTGCTGAAAGGAGTTATAAATTGCGGGTTGTGGCCTTCTCCTGCTGAGAAGCACTAACAGTTTATAAGGGAGAAAAATGGATAAACCCCTGGGTATCAGTTTTGTTTTCATTTCGCTCCAGGGCCAGCTGTGGAAGGGAAATGACAGTAAACAGCCTGTTAGTGAAACAGCTTTAGTGAAAATACCGCAGAGGAAAATCACAGCAATTGTTACATCAGCCGGGCTTCCCTTTTCCTTTGAAAAGGCAAGAGAAGTGGAATTAAGCTCCAAGGTGCACCTATCTTGCCAAAAACAAAACAAAAACAACACCCAAAGCTCCTTTTGTGGGTGGAGCTGGGTCCTGATGGCACTGTAACATGGTGACACACCAGGCCATGTGGCTTTCTCCGGGACAGTCTTCCGCACTGGGTCTTGTGCCTATTCTCCTGAACATTGATTATGGGCAGCGCCCACAGGGCAAAGGAAATTGCATCCAAAGGTAAACAATACTGGCAGCGCATTGTAATAGAAGTCATAGTCCAACCAAGTCCTTTAGGAAGCTTTCTGAGATGTCCAGGGGAGAAAACAGGAAGGATGCAGCTTCTGAACCTGTTTGGGGATTCTGAGGGTGGGCAGGAGGAGCAGAAAGGGAGCTGCCAGAGGGGCAGGAAAGAGGGGCTTTAGGGAGAAGCCTTTCTCCACCCCCGTGGGGCTGCAGTCACTGAGAGTCAGAAGGCAACTACTATGTTAATAGATGAGTGAAATTCTAAGTCAAATACCAAAACAGATATACAAACAATGCCAACTCTCAGCCAAGGATTCTTTATTGATTTGAAAGAGAGAGGAAGGGAGAGGGAGAGAGAGAGAGAGAGAGGGAGAGAGAAACATCAAACGATGATGTGAGACTGGGGATCAAACCCACAATCTTTCAGCGCACAGGGACAATGCTCCAACCCACTGAGCCACCCAGGCTAAAAACACAAACTTCGGTGTCAGCCAGACCGAGTCTTCTTCTTCAGCTGAATTCTGTGACGAGTACAGCAGCCTTGGAGTCTCAATCAGTGTACCCTCAGCAAAGCAGCCAAGGGTCTCTGTGCTGCTGATGCTGCTTCCCAGCTGGCCCCCTGCTTCCCCTCCTTATCCAGGAGGAAAGAAAGGTCCTCGTGTGGCCCCCCAGGCCTGGCTTCTCACAGGCATTTCAGGCCTGAAGCCCCATGGGAAGTCTGCAGCCATGGGAGGCTCCTGTGAGGCCATTGGGGCCTTGGTCTCCTTGGCTGGATTCCAGGCCCAACACCTCAGGTCCCAGGGAGCCTGGCATGACCTTGGGCAGGGTCTGTTTATTAGCTGTTCTGCTAAAGTTCCATTCATTGATTTAAATAAACAACTCCATCTAACTCAGGGCTCTCCCCCAGCAGCCTTAAATCAAAGGAAGCTTCTGTTATACTTTATTACTTTACTTTGCGAATTTGAATTAGAAGAAGGGGGTGCCAAGGCCAAATTGCTTTATGGCTCAGCTGCAGCTACAGAGCAAGTTCAGCTACAAGCTGTGTTTGCACCCCAAATTCTGCCTCTTTTTTCACTTGCAAACCTCTCTATTGTTGGAACTGCAGCAGAGCAGGCCCAGAAGGCCAGTCTGCGTGGCTATGTTCAGGGCCGCAGGCCTGGAGGGCTGGGGCAGTGAGAGCTGAGGGTTGGGTGGAGCCCAGGGCTGGGACCTGGGAAGACCCAACCTGTGGTCAGCGCCTTGCTGGGACATGGCTCTGTGATTGGGGTAGTCACTGTGTTTCTGATTTCGAGTTGGTACTTTGAGTTAAGTTTAGGGATAGGGCAAGACAATTTTAATGTTCTTCTTAGGTCTAACATCCCATGGCCCTGTGACTGACTGCTGTGACCAGCTGGTGATGGGAAGCCAGGCAGAAACTGTCCTACCAGAAGCTGCAACTCGGGTGCGAGTGAGAAGGAACCAGCTCAGGTTCAGGAGGGGAAATTGCATCCAGGGTAGCCTCCAACGAACTGGGATCACCGCCGTCTCTCTGGCTGCCGTGTGACCACCTGAATCCACCTGCAGTGTTTTCCCTCCCACACACTTCCTCCTTCTGCCGTGACCAGCTGTCCTACCCACTGAGAACATCCATCCCACGCTCCACGACCCCCACAGTGACAGGTCTGATATGGCCCCACAGCTGTTATAACCTAAGCAGTGGTCAGCAAACTCATTAGTCAACAGAGCCAAATATCAACAGTACAACGATTGAAATTTATTTTGAGAGCCAAATTTTTTAAACTTAAACTTCTTCTAATGCCACTTCTTCAAAATAGACTCGCCCAAGCCATGGTATTTTGTGGAGGAGCCACACTCAAGGGGCCAAAGAGCAGCATGTGGCTCATAAGCCACAGTTTGCAGACCACGAACCTAGAGTATAGTGCCTGTCCTCCTCATGCCTACACCATATCAGGGAGAAGTGGACAGGAGAATCCACATGAACACATCTGTAGAGGGAAAAAGGGAGGAGTGGAAACAGAGCAGGTAATGACCAAGACGACCATTATGTTTCTGTCTGTGGGCTCAAGTTATCTCCCTCATGAGGAGCGTTGTGAGACCCCATGCCAGCATATTGTGCCCTAGGACAACCCTACCCTTCCTACCACCCAGGGGGCGATCTTCCCTCCTCCTCTTTTCACTTCCTTCAATACTTTCTGGACTGTTCCTTTCCTTCCTTCCCAGGGGGTCTGCCTCTTCCATTTTAACTTGATGGTTAGTAACCAGCTCGGAAGCCATGTAGCCACGTGGAGTGGCAATGCTTCAGACACCAGGATGCTGGGCAGCACCCTGCAGATGGGCGCTGCCACCCTGCCTAGTACCCAGCCATCCCTGGAGAGGACAATCTACACAAAGCATGTGAAATTCAAAGGCTACCACGGGCCAAAGAAACAAGGTGCAAGTATAAACACAGAGGGGAAGCCTATTGCCCCTTCTCATGCTGGTTGTTTTTGGGTTGCAGTGACTAGACCTAGACGTGAGGGGATGCTGGAAAGCTCACGGGGATGCTTGGTTTAGAGGATGTGGCTACAGCAGGCAGGAGGAACTGGGGCCTGTGCAGCTCCGAGAAGAGAGCTCCATGAGCTGCCTTCACTGCCCATGATGGGCAGCAGCACCTGCAAAAAAGTCAAGTGGAATTCAGAATTGGTTTAGCCAGGCACCTGGGCATGAAGCCAGAAGGCCACAGGAGCCACCTAGACCAAAATGTCAAACTCGTGGCCCGTGGGTCGCATGTGGCCAACAGTGAATATTTTTGCAATCCAGCCAATATAACATTATATAAGAAATGTTTTAATAAAAATTTCATAACTTAACTTTTGCACTGGGGGAGGGGTCCCTAAGCCCAACCTGCCCCTTCTCACAGTCTGGGAGTCCTCAGGGGATGTCCTCTGCAGGAGGTGGCCAGGGCTGATCAGGGGAAGACACAACCCCCATCACCCTCCTGCTGTTGCCATTGCCAGCCACCGCAGCCACTGCAGCCACCAAGGTGTTTTCATCAACACAAACTCCAGTCCCTTCACCATGAAAAAATAACAACTTTCTTTAGACATTTTCAAAATGTCTCTTTCATGGGATATGACATTTCTCTCTCTCTCTTTTTTTTGTTTGTTTGTTTGTTATCCTCATCCGAGGACATTTTTCTATTGATTTTTAGAGAGCATGGAAGAGAGAGGGAAAGACAGAGGAAAACATCAATGTGAGAGGGATACTTCGATTGGTTGCCTCCTGCATGAGCCCTGACCTGGGCCCCGGCTAGGGAGGAACCTACAACCTAAGTAAGTGCCCTTGATCAGAATCGAACTCAGACCCTACAGGTCCACAGGCCTAGGCTCTATCCACTTAGCCAAACCACCTAGGGAAGGATATGACATTTTTTAGCCTTCCAGCAGCAGACCTTCGTTTTTTCCTCCAGGTGTGAGGTGGAAAAACCCTAGATCACATTCTTGGATTGCTATTACCCAAGTTACCAAGAACACTGCAAGTGGCATACAGAAAGAAAAGGTGTTTCCTCTGCAACTCAAATGCAGAAGCACACTGTCTCTCAGAGAGGCTGGGCCCCCCTGTGTGTTGTGTCTCTTCTCTGGGCCCGTGTGTGTGTGCAGCCTCCTCCTGAGCCAGTCATGACTGCTACGGCATCCTGGCTAATTTGCATATTGCCTCTTTATATATATATATATATAGATTTTTAAGGCTTTTATTTTCATAGCAAACAAAAAGCAGTGACTTGGAAGAAAATGGTGAGTGTGGTTACTGCAGGGAGAATCACAGATTAACAGAATCTGGGGACGCACGCTGAGTCTTCACCCTGCCACTCTGCAATACAGACTACACTCATTCACATGCTGCCACTGAGGCAGAGTTTTCTTCCTGTTTGAGTCAGCTCAGGTTCAAAATTAGAGAAACTTTGCTGTATAACATCTCGCACATTTCTTCAATTCTTTCCTTATTCAGGTCTATCTTTTCTTTTACAATTTTGATTCATACCTTTGCCCACTTGGAGATATTTTATGATCAGGTTCTAAGAGGAATTCATCCATAACTTATTTGGCTGCCTGAAACTAAAAAAAAAAAAAGGAAAAAAAAAGAAGAATAAAATAAACAGAACAATGTCAGAGAAAGCCAATAAAATAGCACTTAAAGCTTGTGTGTGTCACGTGCCCATGTTGAGTCCCGTGGCTTCGTGCTTCCCCACTCCTGGAGGGCGAAGGTGCTGGCAGAGTGGCTGGGTTTGCCACATGCTAACACAGAGTAGATCCAGGCTGGCAGCTGCCTTGGATCTCTTGATGGGCCTCTTTGAGAAGAAAGATTGATGTGAGTCAGCAAAGCCCTCATTAAGTGAGTCACACCATTAATAAAAGGTGCAGATTGCAAAGTGGTGTTTATTTCACTGTTGATAGAAACCAGGACACAGTGGCCTTGAATCAAAAATAACCTGAGCCAGACACATTGAACCTGGATCTGATGTGAAATCCCGGCATTCATTCCTCCTGAGGCAAATGTATGCAGATACTGCTGCTGCCTTAGCCCAGCAGAGGAGCTGCTCCCAGGACCGCTTCCCCCTGGTGCCTGACAGTTACAAAGCCCATCCACTTACAGCTCAGGGAACAGGAATAAGTCTTAGGCAATGACTAAGTGACGTGCTCAGGTTTCAGGCTGCCCCGGGTCAGAGTCATGGCTTTGCTTTTTTAAAGATGTGTGAACTTGGTTAACTGACTTAACCTCCTTAAGTTTTGGACAACACTAAATCACCTCTAATCGCTCTTGCTACTCTAAGCAAGCCTCTCCGATTTCCTCATCTGGACGTAATGTCCTTGGATTCTTCCATTTATTGGTGAGGATATTAATAGTATCTCCATCATCAGTCATGAAGATTAAACTAGGTAATATAATTAACGAAATAATCTCAATGTGTGGCACATAATAAGAGCTCAAGAAAAAAAGGCTTGGGAGGTGTAGGCATTTTTGCCAATTAATAGATAAGGAAAGTGGAGTGGAGAACAATTATTTATCCCAAGCCATGGAAGTAGGACTAAGTTGTTCTGACTTAAAGCTGTACTCTTTGAAAATCAAACAACAGACCTCTGTGGGATGGGTACGTTTCCCTTGATTTGTTCACTTTCCAGGAAGTGAAACTATCTTGTATTTCCCCCCTGGTTCTTCTTAATAGTTTACTGTTTGGTTTATAGTCACTTTGATTGATATGCTAGTGTCTGGGGATACCCTAGTGAACAAGACAAAGTGCTTACTACCTGGTACTGTGTTACAGTGAAATAACGAGGACATACAATTTGGTGTGATGGGTGATATGACCATACATTTTACCCTGGGCTGTGAGTGGAAGGGAGAGGATGATCAAAGACGGTCTGGCATTTGATAGTTGGCCCAATAAATACAGACAATGCTCTGGAGTAAATTTGGTTTCTCTTTAAAAGAGTGGAGAGAAAAATTCTGTCAGGAGAAGCTTCCTTTGAGCTAAGGCTGGAAAGGTGAGGAGATGCCAGCTGTGGATAACCGAGGATACATTCCAGGCCCAGAAAAGAGCTGTGATGAAGACCCAGCCCTGGCTGGAGTGTGTGAGAAAGGTGGGCCTGGAGAATAGTGAATGATCTTGTTTGTTAAACAAATAAAAACAGACAAGCCAGGCCAGCATGCTCAGTGGTTGAGCATTGACCTATGAACCAGGATTTGACCATTTGATTCTCAGTCAAGGCACATGACCAGGTGGCGGGCTCAATACCCGGTGGATCTGTACAGGAGGTGACTGATAAATTATTCTCTCTCATCATTGATGTTTCTGTCTTTCTCTCCCTCTCCCTTCCTCTCCAAAATCAATAAAAATATATTAAAAACAATAAAAAAAAACATATTCAAATACCCTCAAGTTCATACTGAGGCACATTAAACCATTAAAACAATTTTCAGTAAAGGTCTGGCAAAGAAAAGACTCTCTTATGTACTGTTCGTGAGAGTAAATTGGTACACACTTTTCGTAAGGCAATTTGGTAATCCTATTTACATTTAAATATTCTTTTATTTTATTTACTTCCAGATGATTTGACATTTTACTCATGTATCACAGCTACATTTAAAAAACTAATAAAAAATTAGACCTGTTTTTTTTTTTTTACATATATCAGAACAGGACATATACACTACATACACAACTAGAGCAGTTGCAGAAGAAGGAGCAACGGCACAGAGTCTAAAAAGCAACGAATGAACAAGCATGTAAAGTAGAATTAAGCAAATATGCCCAAGTCCTTTACTGAAACCATTAGATCAAAAGTAATAGCTGAACCCAGAAGAAATCAGCTTAGACCCATTTTTTTCTTTAATTAAAAGTGTATTTCTTGAACTACGTCCAACTCAGGTCTTTCTGTTATTTTTAAGTCCTACCTTTGATTCCAAAACTTTTCAACATCTATCACACTTCACAGCCACCTCCCCAGAAGAAACACAGGTTGGTCTGTGTAAGTGAAATAGATGAGTGCCTGCCAGTGCGACTGTTGCATCATTTCCCTTAGGTGATCCAGGAAGAGCTTTGAGCCCCGAAGTGGCATATCACAGAGGCCAGTTTATTGCAATCAATTTTTCAGTAACTCCCAACTGGGCCAGATTCAATCCAATAACAAAAGATGAAAGTGTCTTAGTCTATTAAACAACCAGGTGCCTGAGTTTACTTAAATCACACATTAATTTCCTTCCCTGATCTCACTCCTAAGCTGTCAAAGCTCTATCTATGTGTCACCGAATCAACTATTCTGGGGTTAATTATGTTGAATTGCTTTGCTATTAATTGGATCACAGCCCAGCAAACTTAATTCAGTCTTCATTCTAAAATCGTCCATGATCCAATCACCTCCTGTCCTCTCTCTAAAACCAACACACAGGGAATGTGTTGTCTGATTGTCCTTCTGGAGGTTAACCTTAAAATTCAGGCATATGTTCTCACAACCAGTTATAGCAATGTTGATTATATAACCATTTGTGAGCTGATAACTTGTGCAGGTCTCAATAGCAACTATTTACTTGAGTTATAATGACATAGTCTTGTTTTATTTTTTCCCCTTTGCTTAAGTTAGCACCGCCAATGTAATGGTTTATTACTTCTCAAGTCTTACTACCAATCCCTGTTCTTTATAATTCTCATTCTTCCAGGATGGGATTTTCTACTGCCTACCCCAGACTTGTTTCTTTATGACGTTAAGTCCTGTTCATCTTTAACACCTTTGCAAGTGCCCACGCTCTCTTGCTCCAGTTTCCTGCTTTTAATGTTTTCAAAAGCCCGCCTTCCATCCTAGACCACTGGAATGAATCCAAGAGTCCTTTCAGAAGCATGATGCGTGGTATCCATTTTCACTGAGGAAGAAGTGTGGCATCTTGTAGAAACAATGAAAGATTCTTCTTAGCTGCAATACTTTTTGCAGCTTTTAAAAACACCTGGATGTATTCTATGACATTTTTTGATACTAAGAATTTCTCCTTCCAAATATGGATCTAACCCACAGCTGGAAATAACATGTTCTGCAAATCCCCTTGCCAAAGAGTTGAATATCTTCCCAACATTTTAAATCATTTAAAGGCACTTAACCACTCAAAGTGGTATGAATTCTCCTTGCACTCACAATTGACAAAAAAGCATTAGAGGGGATTCAAAACCAAAGCTAGAAAAAAAATGGAAAAAGCAAATACTCTAGAGATTTATGAATAAAAATCTTTAACTAACCCACAGTGAAAAGTTTATCAGGAATGAGTGGATAGACCTTCCTGGTTTCACATCCATATTGGAGTGAATTCATTTCTTTTGGATGAATTAGCAGAGACAAACAGGGCTTCTACAAAACAAATAAAGCATAAACACCACAGGAACAAATCTCCTTTTATAAAAAGGGAATTAAATCGAGCAGATATTAGGGAATGTATGCAATGCACTTATTGTCGTATCTACTCCTCAAGGCCACACCATCATCGTCTCTTACTTGCATAACTGCCTACTTGGATTTTTGCCTCCTACTTGTACCATGTTAATCAATTCTCCAAAGAGCCTCTAAATCATATCACCTCCCTGTAAGAACCTTCTAATGACCATCCATTGTTCTTCGACTAAAACCTAATCCTATTAGCAAGGACCTGCTTGACTTGCTTCATGCCTGTTGCTGCAATCTCATCTTGAACCTTGCCTATACTTGCCATGGGACAGCCACATTGCCTCTGTCCGGAACACACTTTTCCTTGTTGGTTTTATTTATTTACTTACTTACCTGTTTGTTTGCTTATTTGAAGGTTCCTATCTTTTAAATTTCTGATTTCTGTCCCCACCATCTTTTTCCAACTAATTACATTTTGTTAAGGATGAGCTATCTGCCTGAGGTTTTAGGCCCAGTAATACAGTTCATTTGAATTTTTGTTGTTTTGTTGCCCAATATAGGAGGGTCCACTGCATACAAGGTGCTATGGAGCAATCACTATAAAGAAAAAAATAAGAACATTCCATGGGAAAAGTGATATTTCTGTGGGGTGTATAATTTTATTTTAGAAATAAATTTATTTAACATGTAAGGTAACATTTTAAAAATTGAATTTGTTGGGGTGACATTGGTTTGCCAAACCATACAAGTTTCAAGTGTACAAGTCAACAAATCATCATCTGCACATTGCGTGGTACACACCTTGCTCCAAGCAAAGTCTTTTTTTGTCCCCATTTATCCCCCCTTTTCCCATCTCCACCTAGCCCCATGCCTCTTTTCTTCTGGCTATCACCACCCTTTGTCAGTATCTATGTATTATTTCTTTGGCTAACCCTTTCATCATCTTTCATCCAGTCCCCGCAAACCTCTCCCCTCTGACAGCTGTCAGTCTGTTTCATGTATCCATGCTTCTGTTTCTATTTTGTTCGTCAGTTCATTATATTCCACATATAAGTGAGATCATATGGTGTTTGTCTTTCTCTGGCTGGCTTATTCCCTTAGCATAATAATTCCATGTCATGATTATCTTCTGTTCTAAAACCAATAAAAACTCCTCAAATGTTTGAGATGATGACACTCTTCTATGCATATTCATGGCATATAATTGCTTGTGATGGAGCTCAGGACATGCTACCCCCAAATATGGCACCTTGGCTTATTCTGAATCTTAACCTAAAGAAATATAAGTAAACAGCAGAAGCCCTTCTTTTTTAAGACAAAAGTATCCCAGGAGCAAGCTACCCACCATGTATCAGGAGGAAAGAGGTTGTTCATATCACTGGAGATGAGGAATTAAGGGCTGGGAAGGCACTATAAACAAACGTTATAAATCTTTATTTTCTTCACCATTAACTATATAGCACCTAACCCAACTCTTTGTATTGTCAATTCTTCACACATTTATTGTTTCTTTGTCTAAAAGGTTAAAAGCTTCCTGTTCTGATTACTTCTTTAGGTCTTCATTACCTTATGAAGTTCCCTTGTACAAGTAAATATTTAATAAAACTAGTGACCCAGTGTACAACATTTGTGCATTGGGGCATATCCCTCAGCCCGGCTTGCACCCCAAAGGGATCAGCCTAAACAGGCAGTAGGATATCCCTCTCACAATTAGGAATTGCTGGCTCCTAACTGCTCACCTGACTGCCTGACTGATTGCCCCTAACCACTCTGCCTGCCGACCTGCTCACCCTCCAACTGCCCCTCCCTTGCTGGCCTGATCACCCCCAATAGCTCCCCTGCCAGCTTGCTCATTCCCACCTGCCCTCCCTGCTGGCCTGCTCACCCAACTGCCCCATCGCTACCGGCCTGATCACTCCCAACTGACCCTCACTGACAGCCTGATCCCACCCAAATGGCCCCCCATTGACTTGATCACCTCCAATGTCTCCTCCCACCAGCCTGATAACCCACAACTGCCATTTCATACTGGCCTGATCACCCACAAGTATCTTCCCCAGTTGGCCCCTAACCTCGCCCCTGCCACCATGACTTTGTCCAGAAGAACATCCAAAAGGCATCCTGAAAGTTCTCCCAGTCAAATTAGCATATTACCCTTTTATTTGTATAGACTAGAGGCCTAGTGCACCAAATTCATGCACGGGGGGCAGCAGGGAGGGTGTCCCTCAGTCTGGCTTGTATCCTCTCCAATCTGGGACCCCTCGTGGAATAACCAGCAGTCAGACATCCCTCTCACAATCTGGAACTGCTGGCTCCTAACCACTTGCCTGCCTGCCTGATTGCCCAAACTGCTTCTGCCTGTCAGCCTGATTGTCCCTAACTGCTCCCTGCTGGCTTGATGGCCCCTAACCACCTCTGCCTCGGACCCACACCCAGGACCCAGGATTCCCTCCTCCAACTGACCATAGGCACCCTGGATCCAGGCTTCCTTTCCTCTGGTCAGCCATAGATGCTCAGGTCGGTTGCAGCCTCAGGGGATAGTGGGCAGGTGGCTTTGCCTGTGCTGCAGCCTCAAGTGGGTGCCTGGGAGCGTGGTGTGGGAGGCATTTCTGTCTACCAGACTGTAGCCACTCACAGGTGCTGGCAGCTGGACCACAGGAGGGTGGGTTTCCATCTTCCCTCGGATGCAGTGGGGGCTACTTCTCTGGCTGGCTGCAGCCTGGGATCACGGGGCAGGTGGCTTCTTGGTCTCCCTGTCTGCAGCCAGCCTCAGGCACTGGTGCCTGACTTCTCCAACTCCCACAGGCCCAGAGTGACTGGGGAGCAGGGCTGCCACCATTTTTTTCAGTTTAATTTGCATACTCACTCTGATTGGCTGTTGGGGGTAGCTGAGTGATGGTAATTTACATGATTCTCTTTTATTAGTATAGACTAGAGGCCCAGGGCATAAAATTTGTGCACAGGGGGTGGGAGGTGTCCCTCAGCCCAGCCTGCACCCTCTCCAATCTGGGAACCCTTGAGGGATGTCCAACTGCCC
Organism: Antrozous pallidus; assembly: GCA_027563665.1. Taxonomy (NCBI): domain Eukaryota; kingdom Metazoa; phylum Chordata; class Mammalia; order Chiroptera; family Vespertilionidae; genus Antrozous; species Antrozous pallidus. Next base: position 6,603,291 of record CM050526.1, read on the forward strand.
GTTTAGGCCTGATCCCAGTAGGATTTGGCCTAAATGGCCAGAGATCAGGCCTAAACGAGCAGTAAGACATCCTTCTCACAATCCAGGACTGCTGGCTCAAACTGCTTGCCTGCCTGCCTTCCTTATTGCTCCTAACTACTTCTGTCTGCATGCCTAATCACCCCCTAACCACCACCCTGCCAGCCTAATTGATGTCTAACTGCTCCCCTACCAGCCTGTTTGCCCCCAATTTCCCTCCTCTGCTGGCCTGGTCACCCCTAACTGCCCTCCCCTGCAGGCTTGATTGCCCCCAACTGCCCTCCCTTGCAGGCCTGGTTCCTCCCAACTGCCCTCCCCTAATGGCCTAATCGCCCACAACTGCCCTCCCTTGCAGGCCTGGAACCTCCCAATGGCCCTCCCTTACTTACTGTCCATCTTGTCGTGGCCATCTTGTGTCCACATGGGGGCAGGATCTTTGACCACATGGGGCCAGCCATCTTGTGTGTTGGAGTGATGGTTAATCTGCATATTACTCTTTTATTAGATAGGATAGAGGCCTGGTGCATGGTTCAGGGCCAGCTGGTTTGCCCTGAAGAGTGTCCTGGATCAGGGTAGGGGTTCCCTTAGGGCATGGGGTGGCCTGGGTGAGGGGCCTGTGGTTGTTTGCAGGCCAGCCACGCCCCCCAGTGACCCAAGTGGAGGCCCTGGGATCTGGGATTAATTTATGTTCTACAATTGAAATTGTGTAGCCTGGAGCAGAGCCAAGCCTTCTGTTTGCTCCCTTGGTGACAGCAATTTCTGTTTGGTTTTAATTAAATTCTATAATTGAAACTTCTAGCCTAGAGTGGAGGCCTAGGCTCTAGGGCTACAGAAGCTTGACTTCCTCTATCACCCAGGCAACCCTAGCCTCTGCTCTCTCCAGCTCCATGGCTGTCGCTATTTCTGTTGGGATTATGTAACTTCTATAATTGAAACTTTGTAACATTGAGTGGAGGCCTAGATGGGCAAGGGAAGGCAGAAAGCTTAGCTTCCTTCATTGCCGTGGAAACCCAAGCCTCCCTCCTGCTCTCAGTGGCCGCAGCCATCTTGGTTGGCATTTATTTGCATAATTTGCTCCTGATTGGCTGATGGGCATGGCTGTGGGCATGGTTTGATCAGAGATATGGTCAATTTGCATATTACTCTTTTATTAGATAGGATAGAGGCCTGGTGCAAGGGTGGGGGTTGCCTGGTTTGCCCTGAACCGAATCAGGGTGGGGTTTTCTTGGGGGGTGGTGTAACCTGGGCAAGGGGTCTGTGGTAGTTTGCAGGCTGGCTATGCCCCCATTGGGGTGGGGGTACCCACTGGGGACAGTGCCAACCTGGGTGAGGAGCTGGAGCAGTTTGCAGGCCATCCACGCCCTCATGGGGTGAGGGTACCTGCTGGGGGGTAAGGCCAGCCTGGGTGAGGGGGCTGATGGCTGTTTGCAGGCTGGCCAAACCCCCAAGGGGACCCTCAACCCATGGGGGCATGGCCAGCTTGGATAAGGGGTTGAGGGCTGTTTTTAGACTGGCCACACCCTCTTCAGGGTGGAGGTCCCCATTAGGGTGCCTGGTCAGCCTGGTCTGGGGGCTGTTTTCAGACTTGCCATGCCCCCCAGCAGGAACTCTCACCCCGATGGTGGCAAGGCCAGTCTGAGTGAGGGGCTGAGGGCCATTTTCAGAGCCCTCCCTCGGCAATCAGCCGAGGTGACCCAAGCTTCCCAGTAGCTCTGGCCTGCTCTGTGGCCACTGCCCACAGGCCCCTCCTTCAGTGGCCAGCCTACACAGGTGGGAAGCTTGGCTTTCTCTGTTGCTGGGGGTGACCTAAACCTCCCGCCTGCTCTGGCTGGCTCCATGGCTGCCACCATCTTTGTCCCACTAATTTGCATATTCCCTCCTGGTTGGCTTTGGGTGTTGCAGAGTGATGGTAAATTACCATATTTCTCTCTTAATAGTATAGATTTGCCCCCTTTCTTCCTGTAAATCTTTGTCAGTTTAATTTTCAGAACAAGCTAGGGGCCCTATGAGGATTGAGAAACATTTTTTTCTCCCCCACACTTGCAATGCTAGGTAGATTGTACTATCAGTGCTTCAAATCTGAGTCTTAGAGTCTAAGGACACATGCATATTGATAAATTCAGTGATCAATTTTGGATCTTGTTATCCATTGTGGGAAGACCTTATCATTGCTGCAGCTGTGATTGTGAAAAAGAAGTTTCCCTTGACTGGCTTTGGTCAAAGGCCATGTCTTATATTCAATTAGTCAGACCTTTGGCACTTTCATCATTGAGCAATACATCTGGTTATCTCCTTAAAGACTGACATTGTCAAACCTTTATTCATAAAGCCAGAACTTTGTGCTGAACCATAATGAGAGTTGAGGGGGAAAAAAAGCATCCTTTTGGTGAGGACTAATATGTGCTCTTGAAATATGGTCTTTTGGGAAGGAAGGAGGAGAAACAATTCCATTTCAATAGTCCACTGACACCAATGACTCAAACAGTCCTGTTATTGGAGTTTAAATCACAGGCACCATGTTATTCTAGGTGAGAAGCAGCCTTAGGCCTCGTATACTCCAGCAATGAGAAACAAGTTTTTAAAAATCAACTCAAAGAGCCAGATAAATGCAAGCAGCATATCTTAAGTTCCACTTGTGGCTAGAGCATCTATACTAGTCTAGAGAGGTGGCATGTTTAAGACAGGTATTATCACAGAGTGAAAATAAAATCAGTCTTTCCACTTGCTAACTGCTCAGCATTAATCAAATTTCCTCGACAATTTAGGATTTAATTCCCCTTGCATCTAAAATAGAGCCTTTAAGTTCTTTCCATTTCAAAAATTCTATGGATCTTTGAGTGTTTTAGTTGGTGCCCTCCTAGAACTACTCAACTTAGAACTGGAGGTCTGTAGCTCTTAGTCAGTAGGCCTTCGTTATTGAATGGTCTCTGATGACCAGCCAACTAATTGGATATTACCAAGACCATGCTATCCTCCCAGACTAAGCACTGTGGCTTTGCTGTAGAATAAAGTGAGGATATTTGCATTCTGAACCAGGGTGTGCAGGTACTTTTCACTGGCTATAACTTTGCTTAACAAAATAAGAGGACACATGGCCACATAGATGTTTATTCAGACCCTTGCAACTGGCCCCCCTTTCAGCACTCTTTTCAACACTGTTGTGAAAACAGCAATGTAATTGCCAAGTTCAACCAGCTTCCATGATGTAATAAATGGAAAGACCCGTGAATTGCTCCATTGCTAGACATTAAGGCAGGGAGTGATGTCATTCCTTAAAAATAAACAAGCATAACCTCATGTCTTTTTATTAATAGTCAACTAATTGCTGCATCAGAAGAAGGAAGGCTTTGTAGAAGGGAATGAGAAACTGCCCTTGACATCATACCAACAGCACAAGAGGAACTTTATTCTCTGGGTACACACACACGCGCAAGAGTAAAAGGCTTCTTACAAAATGAATCCCTAGATAACGCTCTAAGAGACATGGAAAGTGGTGTCAGCCAGCTGATTGGCTTGCAGCTGGAAAGAATTAGAGCCTGAGAAACGACAGAATGATACAATGCGATACACGCTGAAGTCCTGGCTTGGGAGGAAGGGAATGAGCAGCTCTGATTGGAGACCAGCCTCCTGCCATCATGGAGCTTGCCTGCAGACCCGGGCTGTCTCTGTGCCTTCATGCACTTGGTCAGATGTGCTCAACAAAGGCAACATCTTAGTAATGTGCAGTTTGGTTGAATGGGCAGAGAATCAATAAAAACAATTTATGAATAAGGGAAGTTTAGAAAACAAGCCATCCTAAAGAGCAGATTATCCAAGTATTGTGGCCCTGAAGTATTCACAGCTGAGCAATGGGAATTTTTCTGATCAACGGGTTTGAATCCGGCTTGTTCTACCCCAAGAGACTGGATGTGTCCCTCTCTCATTCACTCTGACTAGCTTTGCACTAATTCCTGCAGTGCAAAAAAATTAATAAGAAAGGTTCTTTCACAGCTTCTGGAGTATATCCATCATATTTTCTCTGAACAGACCTCACAAAATACTTGCTCAGAATGAAATACATGATCCACCACTAGTGGCAACACAGCTCCACATGCATTCCCATATATAATGTTGAGGGCAACACGCGCCTTGTTTTTAATCTGGGCTTTCCTACGCTGTGTAAAGTCAACATATCTATCTGTTAGGCGAGGAACTACTACCTGCAGCATCCTTCTGTCGTCCAGGGAAGTCTGAGTACCACTTCTTGATTAGTGTCTTCACAGCTGTGGGGCAGCTGCACTTCTAGTACCATTCCTCCTTGGCTAACCTTTAATACTGAGCCACTGCTTGAGGATTAATGACTTAATCAAAATAAATAACTAATCAAAAGAGCAGAAAATCATTCTCAAGGTCCCTATCACTGGGAATTATAAATAAATGATTGCTTATCTCTCTTACACATAACAAAGCTGAGGTGGCCCTACTGAGATTCCTACCACCAACGGTGCCTGATGTAGAGTGACCACTGGCACCTTTTATAATTAGACACATAATAGGTGCCTCAGTGATTGTGAGAGAAGAAAGATGGCAGTGGAAAATGGAATAAAGAGGAAGAAAACGTAGTTAGCAGATGCCATATAAACCACCTTTTATGTAAGCACAGCAATGTATTGGGAAGAGTACTGAATGTGAAAATCCTATTTAACAGAAGAGTAATATGCAGACTGACCATTACTCCAATACACAAGATCATTGCCCTCATGTGGTCAAAGATCCTGCCCCCATGTGGACACAAGATGGCCACCACAAGATGTCCAGCAGGGGAGGACAGTTGGGAAGGATCAGGTCTGCAAGGGAGGGCAGTTGTGAGTGATCAGGCCAAAAGGGGAGGACAGTTGAGAGGGACCAGGCCTGCAAGAGAGGGCAGTTGTGGTCAATCAAGCCTGCAGGGAAGGGCAGTTGGGGAAATCCAGGCCTGCAGGGAAGAGCAGTTGGCGGGGGGGGACTAGGCCTGTGGTAAGGGCAGTGAGGGGTGACCAGGCTGGCAGGGGGCAGTTAGGAATCAATCAGGTTTGCAGGGGAGTGGTTAGGGGATGATCAAGCTGGCAGGCAGAAGTGGTTAGTGGTAAACAGGAAGGCAGGCAGGCAAGCAGTTTGGAGCCAGCAGTCCTGGATTGTGAGAGGGACGTCCGACTGCCCATTTAGGCCCCATCCTAGTGTGATTGGGCTAAAATAGTCATTCAGACATCCCTCAAGGGGTCCAAGATTGGAGAGGGTACAGGCTGGGCTGAGGGACACGCTCCCATGCATGAATTTTGTGCACCAGGCTTCTACAACCAGGCTTATCAATCATAGTAAGAATTGGGAGTCAGGGACATGAGGCCAGTGGTCCTCACCATGTGCTCTCTCTCCTTGTTCAAAATGCAAATCCTCAGGCTTCATAAGAATCTGAATCAGAGGGTGCTGGCCAATGTTTCTAAATGGTTAGAGTGGTATACCATGCACTGAATGGTCACAGGTTTTATTTCAAATTAGGGCACATGCCCAGGTTGTGGGTTTGATCCCTGTTGTGGTGTGTGCATGAAGCAACAAATCAATGTTTCTCTCTCACACTGATTTTTTTCTTTCTCCCTTTTCCTTCCTTTCTCTCTCTAGGATCAATGAAAAATATATCTTCAGCTGAGTATTTTTAAAAAAATTCCAAGGATAAGGCCCCAGCAATTTGTGTTTTAACAAGTCTTCAAAGATAATTTTGATCCAGACTAAAGTTTGAGAACCACTAGGCTAAGAAATCTACTGAAGCTCAGCCAGTCAATTTTGTTGTTGTTGTTGTTGTTGTTAATCCTCAACCTGAGAATATTTCCCCCTGATTTTTAGAGAGAATGGAAGGGAAAGGAAGAGATGGATAGAGAGGAAACATATATCAATGTGTGAGAGACAAGCACCCCAAAAGGGGCTGGGATTAAGCCTGCAATTGAGGTATGTGCTCTTGATTTGAATCAAACCCAGGACCTTCAGTCTATTGGCTAATGTTCTATCCACTGAGTCAAACCAGCTAGAGCAACATGTATACTTTCTGAAAGCAATTCTCCAGTGTCACAGAATCCCCAGTCTCACTTCACTCCCACTCTTCTCACACCCTCCTTGATCACAGTGGAGGACTATCAAAGTCACCTGTAAGTAGAAAAGAGACAGCTTGGACTGCTTTATAGCTATTGAGGCAAGTACTGCTACTTTCTGGACCTAAGTCTCCATTTCAGCAACATGAGATGTTGGCCTCGCAAACTCATTAGCCAACAGAGCCAAATATCAACAGTACGATCGAAATTTCTTTTGAGAATCAAATTTTTTAAACTTAAACTTCTTCTAACACCACTTCTTCAAAATAGACTTGCCCAAACTGTGGTATTTTGTAGAAGAGCCACATTCAAGGGACCAAAGAGGTGCATGTGGCTCGTGAGCTGCAATTTGCTGACCATGGGCCTAGAAGATCTCCAAGTTTCCCTTAAATCTAATATTACATGATGCTAAGAGCTGCCAGTGCTATTCCTCTAAATCCTAATACCCACCACTGCTATCAGCATGCATGTCATGGAAGCATTCAGGACAGGAAGTCTGATCATAGTCCTCAAGACAGTAGCACAACAAACAATTGAAGTCTTGAAATAATAAGCCCTTACAAAAAAAAAAAAAAGGCCTGTGACATCACTGTCTGAGACAAGGAAAGTGATATGTACCAAATGAGTATGTCTAAATTTATCAGTCTGCATTCTTGGGACATACATTAAAGATAGTGTATTAATGTTAGCAAAGGTGACACATTTTTTATATGGGTTAACCTCAAGTAAGCATTGAATGATTAAGTGGTAAATCCAGGTGAATAGATATTATGATGAGGTTTCATGATAAATTTTTTCAATAGCAACATGAGCACCAAGACCCCAGAAAACATTTGAAAACCAGATGGTGTATGTTTTAGATAGGAGATACAGTTTTATGCTCATTATATCATTATAATTCTTTTAAATTAGCTCTTATTATGGAAGTGTAGAACAGATGCAAAATAGATAACAATAGAATAATGAATCCCCAGAGTTCCTGGAACCAAAATTTAGTGCAAAGACTGTAGTCAGGAAATGTGCAAACAGTAAGGTTGGATAATCAGGCAATGAGAGTAGACCCCAAAAGGTGGCTATATATATATATATATATATATATATATATATATATATATATATATATATAGAGAGAGAGAGAGAGAGAGAGAGAGAGAGAGAGAGAGAGAGAGAAAGATTGTGTAAATGAAGTAATAGTCCCAGAAGGCTAGTAAGTAGCAGGGTGGGGATTTGAACCCTGGGAGTTAGCTTCCAGATCCTGTGTGCTTATCCACAAAATGTCTCTTCACTTTAGAGAGACTGCATGCTTGTCCCCTCATTTTATAGTCCAAGGAGAAAGGAGATGGACCAGTGGATTCTTTTCACTTGTATTTGACAATGCCCCACCTCCAAATAGTGATATCTACCCAAGACAAATTAAACTGATATTTGAAATAAATGAGGCCCAGGCATTCCTCAAAGCTCTCCAGATCATGCTAAAGGACAGACAAATTGGGAAACCACTGATAGTAGAAGGGGCCTTGGGTATTACCTGTCACCTGCTTCAAAATCTTAGCTCCATATGATCATACATCCAGAGTGACTTATAAAAGACATAACTTCAGCAAGACTAAGTGACTTACTTAGTCTTATTTTGTAGAACCATCATTTTAAAAAATTAGAAATATAAGATATACCGGGTGTAGTGTTTAAAATTTGGGCTTATGATGAAAATTCAAGTCCCTCCAGGCCTTTAGAGCTTATTGAAATGAGAGAGAGAACATTTTCTTGCCAAATCACTGCTCTCAAAACAAACTCTGGACTGGAATCCCATTCCATTATAATTATCTGGCCACCTCCAGCTGTGATGCTCTCCTGGACTACAGAATGTTCAACTGCTTCTACTCAGTTGAGTTTAAGTGTATTTTATTTTCCTCCCAAGAGAGGCTTTACTTTACTGGTTTTAAAGTGATCACTCTGGAGAGTTTAGATATTCTTCCATTTTCCAAAAACCCATCTTTGGTTCCTAAACACTTACATTCATGAGCTTCAGAGCTAAAAGTGGCCTGGGTAGTTACTACAATGTCATAAGAAAAGACATAATTTCAGCAAGACTAAGTGACTTACTGACAACCATGACTATTCTATGCTGAGGACAGTACCCCCTTTCAGTGTTTTCATACTGTCTCTGACATTTTTAATTTTATTACTTTATTGAAAAAAATTAAATTTTTTTATAATGTAAATTTTTTTAAAAGAATAGTTTATTGATTTTTTAAAAATATATTTTATTGATTTTTTACAGAGCAGAAGGGAGAGGGATAGAAAGTCAGAAACGTCGATGAGAGAGAGACATCGATCAGCTGCCTCTTGCACGCCCCCCACTGGGGATGTGCCCGCAGCCAAGGTACATGCCCTTGCCGGAATCGAACCCGGGACCCTTCAATCCGGAGTCCAATGCTCTATCCACTGAGCCACACCGGTCTCGGCAGTTTATTGATTTTTAGAAAGAGAAAAACATTGATCTAAGAGAGTGAAACATTGGTCGGCTGCTTCCTGCATGTCCCCTATCAGGAATTGAGCCTGAAACCTGGGCATATGTTCTTGACCAGGAAGGAATCAAACCAGAAACCTTGGTGCACAGGATGACACCCAACCAATTGAGCCCATACAGATCAGCTCTATAATGACAAATTTTAAGCATTTATAAGTAGATAAAATAGTATATGAACACCCAGTATCCAAATTCAACTTTCAATGATGATTGTCAAATCTTGGTCAATGTTATTAATTCATCTTGGTCAATCTTGATATTACGGTTATTTTTGTTTCATTTATACCCTACCACTTTCCTTTCTCCCACATTGATCTGAAGCAAAACCTAGATATTATATTACTTCATTCATTATAGCTCTATAAAAAATAAAATAATCTTTAAAAATGCAACCATATAACCACCATGATAATATCACACTTTTAAAAATCACAGCATTTCTGATATACTCAAATATGCACTTTCAAAATTTTCATTGTCTCATAAATTTTAACAATATTTTGTAGAACCATCATTTTAAAAAATTAGAAATATAAGATATACTGGGTATAGTGTTTAAAATTTGGTTGAATGACTTCAGTATGAAACTACCAATAATATAAGAGGTTTAAAGAAGAATGATATTATATACATAAAATATGTTTTACAAAAGAGACAGCAAGATCAACAGGAAAGAAGGTGAAGGATATATAGAGTGTCCCCAAAACATATACAACTTTTAATAATTATAAAAGCAGAGTATTAAAATACATTTCACTTTCAAAATATAATAGAATCAGCTATTAAAGTGTGTATATATTTATTTGGTACACTGTGTAATTTAAACAGGGCCTTGAAAATAGGACTCAGACAACTAAAATTTTAAAAAGGAAAATACAGAGTAGGGGAAGATATGGCTAAAATTTCAGAAGCCAAATATACAAGGCCTATTTGTGAAATGATGAACAGAACTTTCAGTACAGCAGAAGTCTTATAACTTTACAACAGCATGCTAAATGATAACATTAGAATTTAGGTTGGATTAGATCCTGAAATTATTTAAATATCAAGCTCAAGATTTTCAGCCTGTCTTTGCATACATCAGGGAGCCATTGGAGGCCTTTGAGCTGTTATAAAAGCAATTTGGCTTCGTGGATAATGGCATAACAGGAATGTAACATTTTGTCATTATTACGCAAAATACATTGAAGCAGAAGTAAGCCCTATCTATCTCCATACCACCATCAGGAAATATAATTAGGGGAAAATATAATTTAAATAATAGCCACTAACGCACTAGATATTAAGATTTATTATTTTCAGGGATATCCTAATATCATTTGTCAACGGACATCACATTACATTGGGGGGAAAACATGACTAGCTTATGTCTCCAGGAAAGATATTTGAACTTGTTTATTGAACTGGAATTCAATCTCCATAATTTGTGGCTCCTTCTTTTCATCTATAATAATTCATCTCTATAATTAAAGCCTAATGAACCAAACAATTTCTCCCTTCATAATCAACTTCATCTGTGTGAATGGCCAACATTAAAATAGAATCTTTCCAGTAAGCGGATTCAATGCTCCTAGTTAAAAAAAAAATCTCCTCTTTTCTTGAAATTTTACACTTATCCCCAATAATTAGCTCTATTTCCTTGAGAGTGCTAGGGTGTCCTTGAAGACCACTAATATGGACTCCTGATAACCTCCAAAACTGGAGCAAAGCAACATTATTAAATTAATTAATTGATGCTGCTCCAGATCTGAAACAGAGCAGTGTCACCGCGATCTGTGGCGCCTGAAGTCCCCAGCACTCTTTGCTGTTGATTAGTGCTCTCATTCTTGGGAGAAGGATGGAGAAGAAAGATGACACTTTCATCTTTGAGTCCTCATTTAAAATGTAAATATCTCTTAAAACTATAAGGTTCTGCGCCATTATCAGCTAATATCTTTGGGCATGAATAGTCCCCATTCTGCTGAAACAATGAAGAGGATGGAGATGGTCTCCTGTGGGAGTGAAAGCCGGACCAGAAGGAATGGGCAGAGGCAGTCACTCTGGAGGACTTTTTTCCCCACAGCCTTTCGAGGCCAGCCACTCAGGTTACCTCCAAGCAAATCACTTTCCCCTGGAGTGAGTGCCGAGACTGCTGAGCTGAGGGACCACACCACCTGCTAGGAAAAAGTATGTTGTTGAAATGATTGTAAAAAATGGTTCAAATACAGTGCTTTACATATAATGCCTTTTCTGTTGGAGCCTTGAACACTAAGGTTTTAAACCAGTCCTCATGGCCTCAATGTGGCCCACAGATGTGACCTCTTTGCCCGGCATTACTGCCCTTAAAAAGCTCAAACTAACATTAAACACACACACATATTTCACAGAAAGATATGCATTTCCAGGTTCTCTTGAAAAACGTGCAGATGTTACCAGACTGGCCCCATGCTCCACACAGCAGGACTGCGGGCTCCAAGGAGAAGCTGTCCTCACTGGTAGGTTTGCGTGTCCCCATTCCTGTTGGCCCCCATGCCTCCCACTGTGTCACCAGCCACTATCATTGTCCGGCAACTGACTTTTCCCTCTATTATAGAAATATTTTTTGTATTTCTGTAAAAAGCAGGCACTTCAAGACAGCAAAGGGGAGCAGCCCATTTTTCCTGCATCCTGTGGCCTTATTCACTTCGCTTCTCTGCCTGGTCCCCCGGACAAACAGGCATCGAAGTTTTTAACCTGCCTCAAGGCCTTACAGGGGAGACCTTTTGGGATCTATGGCTGGGTCCCAAAATTAAACCAACAAATACAGACTAACAGGAAAGAAGCACACAAACTTAATATGTTTTACATGACACAAGAGCCTTTTTAAGAAAATGAAGAGCCAAAGAATCAGTCTAGCCCAAGCATTTTTATGCCAGGTTTGGTGCAAAGTGGGCAGTTGTATAGAAATATGGGAGGTCAGAGAGTACAAGGTAAGTGACAGAAACTGGGGGCGTTAAGAAAAATGCACTGCTAGAATTCTTCTCAGCCCCATCACTTGTCTTCAGAAAGAGATAAGGATGCCCCTTTTCTCCTGGTAGAGGGAAGGCACCTCTCACGTGAAAGTCCTGAACTGCTTAGGGGTGAAGGGTTAGGAAGGTCGAAAGGGCCTTTTTGCTTCTTTTGCTTCTGTTAAGAAACAAAAACTTATATTCTGCTTTTAAGATACTCCTTTCATCTTTAACTTTTAACATTTTAATTGTAACATGTCTTGGTTTGAATATATTAGATATAAAACATAATAAATTAAGCATAATACAATGACCAAAAAATGAAAGATCTTATTGGTTTCATGCAATGATTCAGGAATCGGGCAGCCTCCCAGCTAACAGACAGAAAGGAGCTCCGAGGAGCTGGACAAAAGGAAAGGCATTTATAGGCAGAAGGGAAAAGAAGGCAAAAAGTGGGGTGGTTATTGCAGGTCACTTTCGTTAGTGATGACAGGGATCTATCAGGCAGATGACTTCACTAATGCTGACTACTTGATGCCTGATTGACTGGTTTAAGATTCCATTTTGAGGAGACCCAAAACTAGAATTAAGTCTTAGTTTAATGACCTGGGGCTTAGCATAAGCAAATCCATTTTGGGCCGGTTTTCTTCAACATTTCAAACTTATTAAGCTTATGATATTCACTATGCCACGTTGTCATAGTTGGTTCATTTTGACTTAAATCCCACCAGTGACAGTTGAATTCTTTGGGACACTTTACTTTGGGGCAGATAAGGGGAACTCAGAAAAAATAGGAACTTCCTATCCTTCAGCTGTAGATTCTCACATGTCTTCAGCTCAAAATAATCTTTATGTCACTATGGCATATACATAAGCCATTCAAGAGCTTCCTGAGAGAGGTGGGGAAGGTTACAGGAATGACAAGAGGGTGCGATGGGGAGAACCCAGGTGGAACAAGCAAAATTACGTGGGAGAAATGATACCTAAGTTAAAGACTGTGGGACAGTAGTTGCTCCACAAGTGGAAGAGGAGATGTGGGAGGAAAAAGAAAGGGAAGTCTATGGAAAGGCCCGAAGAACAATTGGCAGGCATATTTGGGGAAATGCAAGCTGATAGAAATTCTTTGTTTGACCAAATCTCAGTAAAGCTCCTGAACCCTCTCCTGGGCCCATTGTTGCAGTTCCTTGTAAAATCGGGTATTACCAAAATCCCACTAGGTCTACTTATCCAGCATTACAACCTTTGGTAGCTGACCTCATGTGGAATAAAGTCCCTCATCCTCTACCATCCCTGAAGCGATGTTCTTCACCCTGGCCTGCCTTTGGCAAGAATCCTGTTAGGTCTGTTCAGCCAGAACCTTTCCCCCTGATGTTCCCTCTGAGTAATTTTCTATCCATTCACCTCTTCCTGTTCCTTGGCTATAAATTCCCACTTGCTGGTGTTGTATTCAGAGTTGAGCCCAATCTCTCTTCCCCTGTAAAATCACATCGCAGGGCTGCCTAGACCTATTGCAATAGTCCTACCTTACCATCTTTAACAAGTGTTGATTTTTTTTTTAAGAAAGTGTATCTATCATTTGCAAGAGAAATGCTGAGGGCTGGTGCTGGAGAAAGTACAGACCCTTTGCCTTACTTAGCACGTGTGCAATCATTTACATGGTCTTCCCTTTCAGCCCAAAGTCAGGAACCGTCTCTGTGTGGTTCACTTCTGTAACCCCAGTGCCAGGCACATGGGTCGATTCCCAGTAAATACCTGTTGTCTGACATTTGAACATTAGGCTTAATCATGAAGGATAGAAGGTTTTACCAGATACATTTGTAATAAACAGATTGAGGATCATCCAGAGGTCTTTGCTGCAACTTGATTCACAGTTTTTTAAAAATCCATGGGTTACACGGGAGCCTATAGCTCCAACTTTGTGCATTCTACAAAAAACACATCCATCCTTATGTAACCTTTGCAAGTTTTAAGAAAGATAAGACTAGTACATTGACTGCACCTATGAAAACAGTCCTTCACAGCTCCTCCAATGAAAAAGCAGAATTTGGTTCTTACCACTTGCACTTGGCCTGGTCTTGTGACTGGCTTTGACCAACAGCAGAGGCCTCTGAGTGCCTTGTGCATGTCTGCTTATTTGGAAACCTCCACTGCCATGTGTATAAAGCCAGGCTACTTGCAGATTCATGGCTCAGTCTAGCCATTGCCCCAAAAGCAGAAAACCAGTCACAGACATCTGAGCACAGCCTCTTGGAGCTCCACAGATGACCTAAGTTGGGTTCCCCTAGAAGACCTGCTGAATGGGACTGGCAAAAATTGCAAATCAGCAGATGCACCCAGATGACTGACTGAGTGGTGAGCAATAATCAATATGTATTGTTTTAAGTCACCAGGTCTTGGAATAGTTTGTTATGTGGCAATTGCTAACCAACCTAGCGAGGAAAAGTGATTCCTCCCATCTGTCTTTTTTTTTTTTTTATAATATATAACTTTCTTCTCTCTAGAGGCTTTACCCCCATTGTCCCCTCTATGCCTCTCTCCCCAGGTCACCGGTCAACATCCTTTCTCTTTCAATTATTTAGCCTTTTAGTCTATAATCATGTTTCATATGGATTTATAGATCACCACTGAGAAATGAAGATGGGATCTGGATACATATGGAAAGGCATTTTAAGGGATAGGCATATTGTGCAGGAGCTAATTGTGTGTGCGCGGTTGAATGACTAAACATGCCTTGGAGAAGCCCTCCAGCATTCCATCAAAGCTTGCTCAGAATAGAACCACAGAAATGGGGTGTGCGGCCTGATGGGAAAAAAGATACCCCAGGTCACGGCTTTCCCACCCACTGGTCACAAGCAGAAGAGGTGGAAAGCCTGTCTTTTGTCGTGGACACAGACTGCAGTTGGGGCATGTTTTGTGCCTTGAGCCAGATGAACAAGCTCTTGAGGAGGTAACAAAATGGGAGCTTTGACATCATAAAGAGGAAGGTTTTGGGCAACACAACTGTATCTCCAAACAGCCATTTCTCGTTGAGTGCTCCAACCTGTTGCTTAGCATTCCCCTTAAGCTTCACCCCAGCACTGCCACTGTCATTGGTCTATGGATTCAAAGAGAAATCACATGTATTGAGGAAAAGAGCTATGCATTGTCAAGGACAGCTTTAGCCCAGGGAAAATAATTAATTTCTTTGTTTCTGCAAAAAAATACCACTAATTATATTTGTGATGTAATGTTTTCAAAGGATTTTCTATTATTTATAATACTTGATCCTTATAATGTGATAGAAATAACCAATGTTCAAGGAAATTAAATTACTAACTCCAAATCATAAAGAATTTTAGTGACTGAGTGGCTAGGCACCCAAGATTTTAATTTCCTTCATTTTATTTCTTGATGGATATTTTTTGGTCATCGACCATGTGACCTTTATAAAGTGAGACTGTTTCTTTACAAAATTTGGATTTCTTCCTGGAATTTTCTTTAATTGTTAATTTTATTATATAAATATATGGAATTGACTTGCTAATTTGGAAGAAAACCATGTTTTAGTAAATTATAAATTTCTCCTAGGACTAACCTAACATAGTGATAATAAATATCAGAAGAAATAATTTAAAACAGTAAAATAAATTATTAATGTTGACTTTAGATAAGTAGACTAGGCGAAAACCAAAGTATTCAATTAGATAGTTACAAAAATGACTGGTATTAGAAAAATGATTAAGAAGCTGGTATAAGTCCTTTTTCATAAATGGCAAGGAATCCTATATAATAAAAGGCTATTGCAAATTTTCCCCTTGACTCGAATTTTACCAGGAGTTCAACTGGGAGTTCAACCAGGGGACAAGGCCAGCCAACTACTTGTAGCCCCTCCCCCAGAGGGCTTCGCCCCCTAACACCACCTCCCCACCCTGATCAGGGTGGGCCAGCCAGACTCCACCTGTGCACAAACTTATGCACCAGGCCTCTGGTTTGTTAAACAAAAGCATGCTTTCATATTTAAAAATAAGTAAATGTTCTATGGTTGTATGGATAGGAGGCAATGGGAAACATTTGCATTGGCTAGGAAAATAAAATATTTGTCCAAAATTTTATAAAATGTATTACCAGCAGGTTAGCCTCAATTGGAACTGAATCTCCTTTTGTCTTTCTTCAACTAGTCTTGTAATTGAAGACAAAAGATCTCTCCAGAAAACAGTGGATACCAAGATGCCAGGTGTGCTGGAGCAGAACAGAAACCAAAAGGAGGTGAAGCTGAGGGGATGAGGTGGAAACATCACCTCAAATTCAGATAAAGGAGCAAGGTCAACTCTACGTGTTGACCAGATAAGTTGACACAGCATCCTGCAAGGGCCCTGTTTCAAGAGAATAACCCCATGTGGAAGGTGATGGACATGCTGGTGTGGCATAAAGGGGACCATAGATTCATGGTTGGGGCAATGCCAGCCAGTTCTGTGTTCCTAACAGCTTTTCCCCTTTCCCTTCACAATTCCTGCCTCAGTGGCCTCCCAGTGTTGCTTTGAGCAGTGAAGGCAGATGAAGGCCAACCACACCCCCTTCCAGGCCCAACTGCAACTCTTCACTTATAGACCCAACCTAGAGCCCTGTGGGGAGAAGTGAAGTATGTTAAAGCAAGAATGTGAGGATGCTATGATAGAAGTCCAGAAGGATGTTACTGAGGAATGAGGAGTTTGTATTAAGAAACTCTAGGCAAAAGCAATAATTGAAAAACTAGAGTGAGCCACAGGGGTTTTAAGAAACACCTTGCCCCAACCCCATACCATTCCATAATCCTCTCGTGTTGGCCAAATATGGTTTTGAAGCTGATGCTAGCCAGCATCACATTTCTCAACGAGCTGTCCTTGTGTCAAAGTCTGCTGAGGTGTTTGTTAAATATGCACATTCCCATGCCCATTCTTTGCCTAATTGAATCAACTATCCGGGAGCAGAGCCTAGGAACTTATATAATTAGCAAGTAGCTCAGGTATATCGATGGTTTTCGAGTCACTCAAGTATTTGACAGCACGGTTACCTGGAGCTGGATGCTGCTCTGGACTCTCCTATAGTTATCAGTTTCACTCTTGTGCTAGACCTGGTAGCAGCCCCAGCCTGCTTAACTGTTCACATTAAGTGTTTAGTGAGTACCTATCATGAAACAAGTACTTTCCAGGTCCACAAAAGTTGCAGAGTAACAATTTAAATGAATACCTTTGCCCTCATGGAGCGAGTATTAAAGTGGGTGGAGAAAAATGAGAAGTAAGTAAAATGGAGAAAAGTCAGAAATTGGTAACTTCATGGAGATGAAGCATGATAGGAGAGTGGGAGGGCTGATGTGGATTGGGGATAGGGTGGTGAGTCTTAAATAGGGGCTCCAGAAAGACATCCCTCAGGAGATAACTTCTGACCAATGACCCAATGGAAGAGAAGACACAATGATGTGTGAAGTTGCCAGACAAAATAAGAATGGTGTTAGGAACTGAATTGTGTACCCCCCAATTCATGTGTTGAAGCTCTAGCCTCCAACATGATTATATTTGGAGGTAGAGTTTTAATAAGGTGATTAAGATGAAATAAAATCATAAGCATGGGGCCCTGACCCAATAGGCTTCCTATAAGAGGCTCACTTCAGATTGAAAGACACATATAGACTGAAGGTAAAGAAATGAAAAAAGGTAGTTCATGAAAATGAAAACAAACAAACAAAAAGAGCTGGGGTAGCAATATTTTTACCAGGCAAAATAAACTTTAAAACTAAGACTATAACCACAAAGAAGGACCTAGCAATTCCTCTTCTGAGTATTTATTCAAAGAAACCCAAAACACTAAATTGAAATATATGCATCCATATGTTCATTGCAGCATTATTTACATAGCCAAGATATGAAAGCAACCTAAGTGTCCATCAATAGATGAATGAATAAAGAAGTGGCATAGCATATATATATCCTATCTAATAAAAGAGTAATATGCTAATTGACCGTACCTTTGCTGCACTCACAGTGAATCAGGAGTGATATTCCCACAGTGAATCAGGAGTAATATGCCCACAGCCAATCAGGAGTGATATGCAAATTAACCCAGCAAAGATGGCGATATATTTGCATATGCAGGAAGGGAGCAGTGGCCCTATGCCTCCGAGGGGATCCAAGGGGACATGAGCTGGTGACGGTTGGCAGTGCCCTAAGCCTCCAGCAGAGTCCAAGCTATCCACTCCGGAAGAGGCCAGGCCAAGCAGAGACCCGCCATAGCGATCATGGGGCAGGGCAAACTGGACAGGCAGAGCCTAGACCTGCCATCATGATCATGGAGCTAACTGGACAGACAGAGCCCAGACCTGCCATCTCTATCCCAGGGTCAGGTGAACCGGACAGGCAGAGCTGAGACCAGCAATTGCAAACGGGGGAACTATACAGGCAGAGCCCAGACCCGCCATTGCAATCATGGGGCAGGGCGACTAGACAAGCAGAGCCCAGACCTACCATTGCGTTCAAGATCACGGGTGCAACTGACAGGCAGAGCCTGAGATCAGCAATGACAATCTCTGAGTTAACTTGACAGGTAGAGCCCAGACCAGTGATGGCAATCACAGGGGAACTGGAGAGGCAGAGCCCAGACCCACCATCACAATCGTGATCATGGGGGAACTGGACAGGCAGAGCTGAGACTGCCATGTGATCATGGAGCCAACTGGACAGGCAGAGCCCAGACCCACGATCACAGGGGAACAGGAGAGGCAGCCCCGCAATTCCAGGCAAAGAAGCCACTTTGCTGACCAACCTGTGCCTGGGACCTTTTTGGGTATGTGGTTCTGAGTCCAGGGCCTCTAGCTTGCAGCCATGGGAAGTCTCCCTCTCCTTAGAGTTAGGAGCACCAGCCCACGTCTACACAGTGGCCTGGTCCTGACTGTGCGGATTAGTTCCCGCAGACTGGGGTTTGATCCCCACACATTAGCAGTAGGAGACCAGTGCCTTTGTTATACCTGTGTGTCTGGATTTTAATTGGACAAATGTCCTGTGATCAGCTTAGCAAAATCTTTCAGGAGAAGGATTCTGTTTGGGCTTCCTCAAATTCCCTCAACCCCTACTCACCCCTCTGTAAAGGCACAGAACAAGTGAGACACTTAAATAGAAATCAGAGGTCTCCAGCAACTGTGGGCCTCTCTCATCACAAGTCATTTGGACTGGATGGCCTTAGAGTATTTATCTAGGCACTATAACAGAGAATCACAAGCTCAAGTCATAATCTCTGCCCTTAAAATCTTATTAGAGTGAGTGGATGATAAAAGCGCAATAATAACATCAGAATGTAAGGCAACAATACAGAGAGGAACAGAGGCAATTGCTAAGATGACTTTCCAATAATCAGTACAAAGAGTATTTGCTATGAATTAAATTTAAAAAATATGTGTGGAAGTAGCTGCTTCATTAGTGTGGCATTCCTTCCCATTTTAAAGGAAGCTGAATTCCATGTGAATTGTGTGCTATGCTATGATATCTGAGGCACAGGACAAGGGAGGCCCTAAATATACTATGCTTTGATACTTGAGTCATTCTTTATTGTTCAATGTAATTTATTTCTGTTCGCCTCAGTTTTGTAATAGTTAAATTACTAGAATAATACATCTTGCTATAAAATGTTACTAGAAGATCAAATGATCAAGTGACATTTATTGTTATTTTCTATAAGTGAACATAATCTCTGGTATGCTAAAGTCATAGGTGTTATAAAAATATTTAGATAGAGAGACCTACAGGCTTGATTACAAGTAAGGCTTACTATCACAACCCAAATTTATTACTTAAAAAAAAAGCAGCAAGTCAACTAGAAACTGAACCAAATGTAAGCCCTTGAAGGGCAAATGTAAATTGGATAAATTTTGCTATTATAAGAGCAAGAAGAAAAATATCAGATGCAAGAATGAAAACCACATTGCATTCACTCTAAGTAGCTGTTAAAGAAAAAGAATGGTATACTATGACAATACTTAATACAGATTGTAAAGACATTTGTTTAAAGAGGATTTCCTAGAGTAGGTAATATTTCAGTTAATTTTTTTTAAATGTGAAGAGGTTAGCTAGATAAGAGAAAGGTGTAGGGGTCCCAAATTGCAGAGGGTGCAGGCATGGCTGAGGGAACACCCCCCTCCATGCATGAATTTTGTGCACCTGGCCTCTAGAATATATATAATATAATATAATATAACATAATATAATATAAAATATATATAACATTATATAATATATAGTATATAATGTATAACATATAACATATAATATATAATATATAATGTATAATGTATAATGTATAATATATAATATATAATATATACTGTATAATGTATAATGTATAATATATAATACATAATATATATTACTATATATATAACATAATATCTAGATAATGAAAGGGTAATATTCAAATTGACTGCAGTTCTGCTACACCCATCAGCCATGCCCACCAACCACGCCCACCAGCCAACCAGAAGCAAATATGCAAATAAACCCCAACCAAGATGGCTGCCAGCTACAGAGAGCAGGAGGGAGGCTTGGGTTTCCTTGGCAATGGAGGAAGCCAAGCTTTCCGCCTGCCCTTGCAGGCTCAGGCCTCCACTCAATGCTACAAAATTTCAATTATAGAAGATAAAGATGGCAGCCACAGAGCTGGAGAGAGCAGGAGACTTGAGTTGCTCCCAGAGATAGAGGAAGCCAAGCTTTCCACTTGCCCTGGCTGGCCCAGGCCTCCACTTAAGGCTACAAAGTTTCAATTATAGAAGATAAATAAATCCCAGATACCAGGGCCTCCACTTAGGTTGCCAGGGGGCATGGCCAGCCTGCAAACCACCACAGACCCCCTTCCATAAGCTGCCCCACACCCCAAGGGATACCCTTCAGGGCAAACCAGCTGGCCCCCACCCATGCACCAGGCCTATATCCTATCTAATAAAAGAGTAATATGAAAACTGACCATCACTTCAACACACAAGATGGCTGCCCCCATATGGTCAAAGATCCTGCCTCCATGTGTACACAAGATGGCCACCACACAAAGGCCAACAGGGGATGGCAGTTGGGAGGGACCAGGCCTGCAAGGAAGGGCAGTTGGGGGTAATCAAGCCTGCAGGGGAGAGCAGTTAGGGGTGACCAGGCCAGCAGAGGAGGGAAGTGGAGGTGATAGAGCCTGTAAGGAAGGGCAGTTGCAGGGGACCCAGGCCTGTAGGGGAGGGCAGTTAGGGGCAAACAGGATGACAAGGGAGCAGTTAGGAGAGTCATTAGGGTGTTATCAGGCTGGCAGGCAGAAGCAGTTAGGGGCAATCAGGAAGGCAGGCAGGTGAGCAGTTGGGAGCCAGCAGTCCCGGATTGTGAGAGGGATGTCCAACTGCCCATTTAGACTATCGGGGTCAGACCTAAAGGGGCACTGGGATTTTCCTCAAGGAGTCCCAGATTGGAGAGGGTGCAGGCTGGGCAGAGGGACACCCCCCCCCCATGCACGATTTTCATGCACCAGGCCTCTAGTATATATATAATGGGATATGACAAGCTTAGTAAAAGAATGAAATATTGCCATCTGCAAAAATATGATGGACCTAGAGGCTATTGTATTGAGTGAAATAAGTTAGAGGAAGACCATATGATTTAACTTATATGTGGAATTGAAAACAAACAAACAAGCAGAGCAGAAACAGACTCATAGATACAGAGAACATTTTGATGGTTGCCAGATGGGAGGGAGTTAGAGAAAGGATGAAAAAGGTAAAGGGATTAAGAAGTACAAATTGGAAGTTACAAAATAGTCATGGGGTATAAAGTACAGCTTAGGGAAAATAGTCAATAATATTTTAATAAATATGTTCTGTGTCAGCTGGGTACCACATTTATCAGGGTGATCACTTCATAAGTTATATAAATGTCTAATCACTGGGTTGTACAGCTGAAACTAATATAATATTGTACCTCAACTGTAATTGAAAAATTGAGAAAATAGTTTTTTTTAAAAAAGAGGAAGAGACATCAGGCATATACATGCACCCTGGTAACAGGCCCTGAGAGAACACAGTGAGGGAGAGGCCATCTGCAAGGCGAGGAGAAAGGCCTCCAGAGAAACCAAACCTGCTCACACCTGATCTTGCACTTCCAGTCTCCAGAAGTGTGAGAAAACAAGGTTCTATTTTTTAAGCCACTCAGTGTGTGATATTTTGTTATGGCAGTCCTCAGAAACTAATACAGCTGCCTAATCATATCTGAATGTCATTTGAAAACAACAAAAAAGTCTTATTGTGCATGCAACTTATATTAAACCTTGTTTGTTGTTTATATGAAATTCAAGGACAGCTGGGCATACTACATTTCCATTTGCTAAATCTGGCAGCGGTAGTACCTGGAAAAGAGGTTCTAGACAGAGTGAACAAGAGCCTGGTGTGTTGGCAGAAAAAAGAATTGCACTTGAAATTGAGTGAGGAGGAGGATGGGAGGGAGTAATGTAAGAGTAGGGTGGCCAGAAAAAATACAGAACATACTCATACTAATTTATTATGCTGGCATATTATCTGTTGCTGATAAGATTTAAAGGCCCAAAGTTGAATTTTTAACTGGGTGTCCTGCGTGTTTATTTGCCACATCTGGTGATCCTAACTTCAGAGCAGATCCCACAGCAGCTGGTGGCCACTGCGAGGCACGGGCTTTCGCTCTTCCTGAGACAGTGAGCAATGGATATAAGCTTTTCAAAGTAGCCCTAAAGCTTTTACTTTTATCTGAAGTCTTCAATAGACAATGTTTTACTTCGTATCTAGTTGTAGCAAAGATTGTTTTCTTTTGTAAGTTTCAGACAAACAAGCATCACTCACCTAAGTCCCAACTGGTCTGGGAACCGGAATCTGGAACTCATAGGAGATTCACACTGTACTCATTACACCATCAACTGTGATGTGTGCTGAAGTTTGGAATCTCACTCTGATTTCAGAGCCATCCCAGCCCCACCGGGCACCTGCATACATACCATTTAAAGAGAAAGGAGGGCCAGAGCTATGTTGTTTAATTAAGTCTTTTTAATTGGAAACTTTTTATATATCAAAATCTGATTTTCCTGGTTAATTTTGCTTATAAAACCTTGCCAATTAAAACCTAATGGAAAAGACCTAAAAAAGTTAGTTTTGAAAAATTCCCAAACACCACAATGAAAAATTGTTCTATTTGTTCAGAAAGTTTACTGCTAGGAAAATCTCATAACTGGTTTAATCCACTGCAGCTGGGAAAAGCAGTTTAAGGTAGACGGAGAAGGCAGCTGGAACTGCTTCTCAAAGAGCAGGGACAGAATCACACTCTACTGTGAAGCAGAATGGCTCGCAGTCTAAGGAAGAGCTGAAGATTTGATTAGAGGTATGGGAAAATATCGATTAGGACTCTGTACCTGCCCTAAATTCTAAAACTGTGTAAATTTCACTTCTCTTAAAGGATCAGAAGAATAATAGGACTATAGAAAAGTTTTTGTATAGTATGCATGATGATGATAGAAATGGTTAATTAGGAGTAAAGTGAAAGCATTTACTATTTGGTCCTTACCACTATATAAGCTCAAGCAGAGACATGAAATGTTATTAAATTAACCATGTTTCTAAAGTAGAAATCAGTTTCCAACAATGACTTGGACATTTAGTCACTCAATTACAACACAGACTTAGAGCAAGAAACGTGTCTGAAGTAGTTAATTATCCTATCTAATAAAAGAGTAACATGCAGATTGACCAAAACTTCAACATACAAGAGGGCTGCCCCCATGTGGACACAAGATGGCCACCACACAAAGGCCAGCGGGGGAGGGCAGTTGGGAGAGACCAGGCCTGCAAGGGAGAGCAGTTGTGGGCAATTAGGCCAGCAGGGGAGGGCAGTTGGGAGGGACCAGGCCTGCAGGGGAGGGCAGTTGGGGGCGATCAAGCCTGCAGGGGAGGGCAGTTAGGGGTGACTAGGCTGGCAGAGGAGGGAAGTTGGGGGCAAACAAGCTGGCAGGAAGCAGTTAGATGTCAATTAGGCTGGCAGGGGAGTGGTTAGGGGGTGATCAGGCTGGCAGAAGTGGTTAGGAGCAATCAGGGAGGCATGCAGGTGAGCAGTTTGGAGCTAGCAGTCCTGGATTGTGAAAAGGATGTCCAACTGCCTGTTTAGGCCCAGTCCTACTGGGATCGGGCCTAAATGGGCAGTCGCACATCCCTTGAGGGATCCCAGATTGGAGAGGGTGCAGGCTGGGCTGAGGGAGATCCCCTGCCCCCTATGCACAAATTTTGTGCACCAGGCCTCTAGTCTATAACAATAGAAGGGCAATATGCTAATTAGACCAGACGTCATTCCAGACATCCTTCATGCATACTGGTAGGAGCGAAGCCCAGGACCTGGGTGCCAGAGGGAAGCTGGTGCTGGCAGCTGGGGGAAGGAAGGGCTACTCTTGCACAAATTTTGTGCATCAGGACTCTAGTTTTTAAAGTAAAGCAACTTCTGAATATTTTGATTAAAAAGAAATTTCTCCATAGTATTTATTAACTTTTAAATGAATCTAGGCCCTGGACAGTGTGGGTCAGTTAGTTGAGCATTGTCCTGTACACCAAAGGTCACCAGTTTGGTTCCTGATCAGGCACACATTCAGATTTCAGGTTGATCCCCCATTTGGGCAGGTGGAGGCAATGATCCCTGTTTCTCTCTCACATCGGTATTTCTCTCTTTCTCCCTTTCACTTTCTCTCTCTAAAACCAATAAAAACATTTAGAAATAAATAGATAAAAATAAATAAAAATAACGTCAGGTGTGTGCAGTGTAGACCTGGGTTTGATACGCCCCAAATTCCTTTCCTACTCTTTTCCCACAAGCATCTTTCCGGTGCCTTTAGGGGCCCACCCCTTCCTCTGGAGGAGCTGGTGGGCACTCAGCTGTGTTCCCAGGGCTGAAGTGTGATCTAGGCCAGGTCAATGAGGATAGCTGACAAACTGGCACACTGTCAAAAATCCCAGGGATGGACAGGAAACATCCTCTCCTTCCCTTGGGGTTTTTATGTGCTAAGTGGGGAGAAATAGCCTGGTTCCTCCTTTAACACAGTTGCTATCTCAGGATAGTATAAGGATGCAGCTTCCTGGTCTGTGTTTCCCATGCGGAGAAGAACTTTGTGGAAGAAGAGGAAAGTGACCCCAGGATATAGGCAAGTAAAGACGAGAGAGATGAGTCGAGAAAGAGATTACCCAAGAGCAAGAAGGAAACCAAGTGAATACCACATTCTTTTAGTTCCTAGATTTAATCAGTCCTGAGCCCATTTTATCCCTGTCCTCTCTCTGTATAACCCACTAAGCCTCTTTATATGTTCTTTTTATTTATATTTTATTGATTTTCTTACAGAGAGGAAGGGAGAGGGATAGAAAGTCAGAAATATTGATGAGAGAGAAACATCGATCAGCTGCCTCTTGCACTGGGGATGTGCCCGCAACCAAGGTACATGGCCTTGACCGGAATCGAAACTGGGACCTTTTAGTCCACAGGCCAGGCCGATGCTCTATCCACTGAGCCAAACCGGTTTTGGCTCTTTATATGTTCTGTTGGTCTGAGTTAAGTTTCTGTCTTTGAAGCCAAGAGCCCTGGCTAAAGCAGAGCTGATTCCCTGGGGATAGATGTAACTCATCGTTTATACACCAAACACAATCTCTCTCTCTCTCTCAGTTAGAAAAGACAGTGTCACTGTATTTTTGAAATCTTACCAATCCCTTAATATTGTGTCTGCTTTCTCAATTACTTTAATGTTAAATTTGGACCTTTATCCTGGGCACCTGACATAATCTTAAAACAAACAAACAGACAAAAAAAGAGGCAACAAGGTAAACAAATCCAGTAATTATTCCTGAAGGGTATCCAATAGTAATAGGATATGTGGCAGATGCCAAACTTAAACTCACCGATGACGAATGGGATCAAACAAACAAAAAGCTGTGCTTATGTTCTGAAACTGGAACCTTGTGGCCTGGGACAAAAACTTCAGCAGCATCATTATGCTCAGCTTCAAACAGGCCTTTGTCTCAGAAAGGAAGCAGAGATGTGTTTTCTGGGAAACTGTGTTTAATGGCTCAAGGAAAGTGGTTTAATGAAGAGGGAGATATTGATCTGAAATAAGCATAGGAAAAGCTTGAATAACATTTCTCATTAAATGTGAAAGAGCAATATTTCCAAGTTAAAAAACTATTCTACATAGTTTATATTTTTAAATATTATATGTACCCAATTAATTATGTGGCACAGAGGCTTTATATTTTTTCATATACTGGTATATGACTAATATTTTAATTAACCAACATTTTCTTTTATTTCATACTCTTATGGGGAAAATGGAGAATCACCTTACATTTGGGGATATACAGTGAGTGGCACTTTATTAGGTATATACTTGAGTGGGGGAGGGATAGAATTCAAGGGGTCAGAAGTACAAGTGGCAGTTTGACCAATACTTTTGGCAAACAGTGGGCAGGCCAACCAGATAATCCAAAGCTTGTGAGCTGAGCTCCACATTAAACAGTTCTTCATGTCAGGTTTCTCTGGTTTCACATAAAGTCAATTTAAAGGTAACTACAGAGTGGCAGCACCAAGAAAAATATTATAAAGCACTCTGCACATATGGCTATGATTCCCTCTCCCAGGTCTCTATTTGTCTAGGGATAGACACTAGGTCCTCACCTAGCATTAAATAGATTACACATGGTAGGTATGGCCAGGTAGGTACAAAGTCCATGACTCTTGTGAAAAAGATGGAGAAGAGAAGGCCTATGAAGAGTGAGAGGTAAGGCGCCCTTTTAGAAGCTGGGATACCATTCCTCCACAAGCAGCATGTCTGTACGTCTAGCTGACTGTTTGACTGTTTGTGCAGCTGAGTCCTATTTTCCCAGCTGTGTCCGTCACCACCATCACCATCCTTGCTAGTGTATCCATCGCCATGAACAGCAGGCTCTGCGGATCCACAGCAAGGAAGGGCGTGCCCTGGGCTAAGTGATGCACTTGGCGCTCCAGGAACGTCTCACACCTTGGTGACTCCTTTTCACTAGTTAGTGGATGGCACTGTGCTTATTTCTAGGGTCACAGAAAACAGTGCCCCTGCCTTAAAGAGAACACAGTCCAGTAGGGAAAACACAGTGTGTGGGTAAAGACTGAGCTAACCCTAAAGGTGGAACTAGATGATACTGAATGAAAGCAAGCAATACAAACAAGAAAGTGGTGATTTTGTGCTCAGTGAGCCCATTATTATTGCCATGCTGTCCAATATAGTTTCCCTACATCACCTGAGAGGGTGATGAAATGGCAGCCAAGGGACCAAATGCATTAATGGCAGAAACACACACACCAACTTTGAATGTGGCTACTTTCCCATTATTCAGTCTCTAAGGAGAAATTTAAGTTTCAAATGAAATCTTACAGAAGTAAATGGAAGGTTTGTCCTCTGAAATATTATATTTCGCTCATTCTCAGGCTGCTGCTTTCTAAAGATGTCTGGGTCAGTCAAGATTACTTTTTTAGTAGATTTCCCATCTTCCACCAACTTGAGTAAAATAAAAAATTGAGCAAAAATAACCCCTAATTTCAAATGTGTTCTACATTTATAAAGTGTTTGAGAGTCAATAAAACTTGCAGGGTATCACAGAACGTGGCCCACCATAAAATGTTGGAGAATAAGTAAGAATCTTTCTTGCCCTCCAGCAATTGCAGTAAAATTATGTTTCTGTTCCTCAGTGCCTGCTTTCAGCAGAGGCTCAGTGACATTTTGGAGGAGTGTAGACAGAGAGGAGGTGAGAGAAAGGAAGACCTCACCAGGAGGAACCTCAGGCACCAGGGTGTCAAGTAGATTCTGGGGCTCATTGTACAACTGAAAGCTCCAGAACTTATAGTCATTTCTGAGAACCTCCCACTGAGTAATTCAGTCACCTTCTATACTATATTCAGAAAGGGTTCGTATTAGAAATATGTTTCTATCTCCCAAACCCTGCAGTGGCTCCAATGTTTCAGTCCCTGCCTTTGCTGTGCGTCTTTCCCCCTCAGAGTTCATTGGGTACAGAGTGAACTTTGTCATCTTTCCCCATGAGTATGTTCTCTGGCACCTTGATATTGAACTAAATTTAAACTCTTTCTAGTGACAAAGCTCTTGTCCCTTCTTCTCTCAAGGATCCCACCCAGTCTGTGATGGGGAAACAGAAGTGTGTGTGGAGTTGCTTTCTTTACCCTTTTGAGCTGTTCTTTCTCATTAAATCCCCAGCAAGGTCCTGAGGCCCATGAGCTGCAACTCTGAGTATCGGTCTTTGCTTGAGATTTATTAAGCCTGTGAGAACAACCCCCAGGGGTGCTTTGGTTTTAACCATAACTTTGCTCCAGCAGGACCATCCCTCTCAATAAGTTTCTTAATGGAAACTGTTAATAGTTTAAACATCTGGTGGTCAGTGCCCCTTTGTTGACCAATATGACTTTTACTATAAGTTCCACCAAACGAATCCTCCAAAATCTTTGAATCTTCCAGTCTCAGAAAGATCAGGAACCAAGGTTTTCACCTGAGAAATATTATTGGAGTTTCATTTTCAGTAACTCCACCATGTTTTAACAATTTTGCTGATTTCTATAATGTGTCCCTCTCCTTCTTAACCAGAGGCTGGGCTACATTGGTTGACTGACTCTGAGGACCTCTTTTCTTGCTTCCACCCCTGTTTTGGGGATTTAGATATTTATTTTTTTTTAATATAGGATTTTAGATATTTCTCTCATGTGTCTGTCCTCCCACTCCACTGATCAAATAGTGAAAAATATACTGTCAGTAAGTTTTTAGGCTGCTAAACACATCCATTGTGCAAACAGTACCCTTCTCCTAGAATTGGATAACCTGGTGGGGTCCTGTCAGTCCAGCTTCTCAGGCTGAGCTCCATCTATTGCCAGTGGTCATCCTTCCACATTCCTTTTGAGAGCTGCCTCCATCCATTTTCTTCCCATTTTTTCTCAGGGCATTTCTGAATCCCCACCTACAAAAACCTTCTTAATTTAAAACTTACTCAACAATGTTTGAAATATTTCATATTCTTTTTTCAGTTTTTTTCTGCCATATCATGGTGTGAAAAATTAACTTAGTGAAATTATTTTTCTGATTTTAAAACACATACTTTCTGTAAATAATCAAATAATACAAATCAGAAAAAAGGAAACTTGAAATAACCAACATTTCCATGTGCCTTACTGTGAGAAGAGTGTGTGTGGGTGTGTGTGAGCATATAACATAATAGACCATATTCCTTCCTATTGTCTGTTAGAAATGCACTGACATTTTAAAATTTTTGTTAAGTTCAATATCTGATTAGGCAGCCTCCCATTTGCAAGGTGTGTGAGCTAACACTCTACATTCCAAAATCGATGTTTTCCCATGCTTCAGCTAACACACATTAGCAAGGTCAGTGCTATCTTAGATCATAGACTACCTTCTCGTGGAGCAAAGCTTGGACCTCTACCTCTGAATTTGGCTGTATTGAGTCCTAACTCACTTCATGGACCTAGAAGAAATGGTAGGGTGACCAGTTGTCCCAGTTTTTCTAAACTAGAAGGAGTCCCTCAAACATAAGACTTTTAGTGCTAAAAACCAAAACAGTCCCTGGCAAACAGTCCCTGACAAGGTGGTCACCCAAGGTTTAGGTCCTGATCCAATAGGGGCAAGGTTGTTATGCAGACAAAGACTAAGTTACCTTAGTAAGGGAGACAGTGAAGCTGCTTTTTCCTACAGTGGAAGTTCAAAGACAGTTGGATGTTCTGTTCTCATTTTTGTCCATGTTTGTTCAAATATTCTCATTTTAACTCTTAGGGTCCCAGTTTCCCACACCAGTGTCCTTACAATGTCCTAAGAGGCTTGGTGTTGTTAAGCATTTAGTTGGCATTGCAGTTCTACCCACCCCTACCTACACTCATCCTCGGGGATTAGCTATCAGCTACATCTTCATAAGACCACAGGTCATGAAGGATCCTGTAAATTGCTAGAGAGCCTCCTACTTCCTGTGCATGTCCTCAACTGTGTGTTCAAGGTTTTCCATTTCTTTTTCTCTGAGCATAGTACCCCTCCAGGTCTAAAAAGAAGCCCAATAATATTTGTTATTTCTGTTCACCCAAGGAAGTAATTACCACAGGCTTATATTCTTTCAATGCCTCTTCTCCTTTATGCATTTTATCCTGTTCTAGCCACCAGAGATCATTTGAATTATTGAATATCATAGTTTATGTATCTTCTATTTTCATTCAGCAAGGAAGTTATTCCTACATTCTTTGAATATATGACCAACCCAGTTCTATAATCTCATTTTGAGAGCCTCTTTCCTGGGCCATTGCTGGAACCAATTATTAGCCACATCCCAACAGAAAACAGATGGTACACTTAAATAAGATAATTCCAAATAAGAAAACAGATGGCACAGTTTTATGAGGTGTGGGTGTAAAGGATTCACAAGGATAGTGTGATTACCTGGAGCTAGTAGCTGAGATATTACAACCTTAGACCTAAAGGGACAAGAGGGAGAGAGGTTACTAGGATTTGGAAGCAGGGAGAATTGAGTAGTCAGTTATCTTGGGAGGAGGGATTTTCATCAAGGAACACAGCTGGTCCAGGATGACCTCTTCAGGAAGGATCTCATTCTCCCTCTCACCAATCTTTCTTTCAGTGTTCCCATTGACTAAAACAAACTGGAAACAGGCAGATGTAGGTACCCTGTTAATTTAGTCTTTATATATTAAATATACATAGTGAAATATGGTAGTTTTCCAAACACTCATCACTGTTTAGCCTTTTTGAAAGTTGATTTCCTCTAAGTGGCATTAGGGGTCTCAAAGCTTATGTCCTTGAGCTCAAGAAACACTATTATCTAATTTTTCCTTTTGATTTTAGAGTGTTGCCTGCCTTTGTTACCTCCCTCCCTTCAACCATTCTTCACAAGCAAAAGGGATTCTATCACTTGATGGGCTGATTCAACTAATTTATCTCTTACATGATTTTTATTTTGAGGTGATTTTTTAATATTTTTTTCTCTCTGGCATGATCAAAAATTGTATATATGTTTTAGTGACATTCTATTGATTTTACATTTCTCTGCTTTTCTCTAAGGTCATGCAAATGCAGATCACAGTCCACTGTTCACAGCCCATGGCTCAAGCATCTTCACCCAGAGTTTCATTTTTTCCAGTAATTTCTCTGCTGTGCAAGAGTATTCCCAGCCACACCTTCTCCCACTCTTCTCTCCAGCCTTTTCTCCAGAGAAGCTCTAAATCTATAACCCATTATTTTTATGAGTAATTGTAGAGATCAATTTTTGCTACTAAGCCTCCTAATGGAGTTTCATCTTCAAAGTATGTCTCTAAACAAATTCAAGAAAAATTTTGATTGATAAAATTTTCCTCAGGTTTATTTTAAATAATTAGTAAGAACAACTAAAACAATATATGCCAAATGTTAAGTCTAGGTGGTAGGATTATGAGTTTTATTTTCTTCTACACTAAACATGTTTATTTTTATAATAAGAAAATTTAAAATATAATATGGATTAAAGTTTGAGCTACTATTTATATTCATTCATGGATTTAGACATAACTGGGCATGTTACAGAAAACTAATGGACACAATAATAATAAGAATTAAGTAGATATGTTCTCACACTGGCTCTGGACTCCAGTCACACAGGCCGTGTTTAGCTCAAAAAGATTTGCTTTACCAAGTGTAGTAGGACACAGTCCTTTTTGATCTCCCTGTGTCCATGGGTAGCATTGGGTCTCAAAGGCCATAGGGCAGCAGTGTCACATGGCGGGCACAGAGGAGGGTCTCTGGCACCTAGTAGAACACAGAACAGGATGAAGAAGTGTCAGGTGACAGCTGGTGGACTATCACAAGATCCTGGTGGGAACTATAGGACCTATCAATGCAGTGGAAACAGACCTTTTTTCTTAGATCTTGTGAGACATCTCCTGGAGACTCCCAGAGAAACGTGGAGGATACTACTTTCTAGAGTGCTAGACGGCTTGTTCTGAAGGTGGGTTCAAGAATCATGTAGTTATTTAGATTAACCACTGCCTAGGATTCCACTTTTATCAATGATGTGAAAATATTCGAGGAAACTAGGATTGATAGTTTAGAAACATTTGTGTGTCTGCTCTGTTTCTAACGCTGTGATTGCCAGAAGCCAATCAGTGTTTTAATAATAGAAAGCTATGGACAGGGAGTTAGGAGGGGCTGATCAACCTTGATTGCTCTGAGCTGGTTGGAGCTGGTTACTTGGATGTTCGTGGTTGAAGCAGCCCCCACCTGTTAGTCCTAAGAAGATCTACTGATTGACATTTACTGGTGTTTCCGGTCTGGAGGATATAGCTGTATCTTATGATTTTAATCTTAATAAAAGACGTGGTAAAGCCGTAGTGAGTGGGAGTTCTGCCACTAGAGTTGAACTACTGCCTGGCCACCATTTTCCAAATTAATATATTTCTGAGTCTCTTTATTCATTTGTATGCAGCCTTCTCCAGAAACCGGAACCCTGAACCAGGGACCCTGAATCTCATGGGACATAAAAAGGGGTTCCCACATTTGGCACCCACCTAGGGATGCCACATTTTGGCGCCTAACCACGGGGCGTCTGGAGGAGATGATATTGTTTGCCTAGAGCAAAAGGGGAAGGATTCACCAAGAAAAAGGTGAGCAAGGTTCACTGCATGCAAAGCCCACAAACTAGCTGCAGAGTCGTGCTCGGGGTAAGTAGGGTGAGAAGGTCTTTTTCAGCCAGGCTAATGGGAAAGAATTTGGCTATAAGGTATTTTTTATATTTTATTTATTTTTTACAGAGCAGAAGGGAGAGGGATAGAAAGTCAGAAACATCGATGTGAGAGAGACATCAATCAGCTGCCTCTTGCACGCCCCCTACTGGGGATGTGCCTGCAGCCAAGGTACATGCCCTTGACCGGAATCGAACCTGGGACCCTTCAGTCCGCAGTCCGACGCTCTATCCACTGAGCCAAACAGGTCTTGGCTATAAAGTAAATTTTATTATAGACTTTTGGTTTGTTTGCTCAAAGAACGTGGTTTCTTTTCCAAATTAAAATCTTAATTGATATTAGGAATTTAAAATCAGTAATAAGTCAATCTCCAATGATGAAACCACCTCTGGTGTGGAGAAATTCAAAGGTGGCAGGAGAAGGCAAGGCTATCTGTTTTCCTGAAATTATACTGCTTAAGGTGTTGTTTAAAAATTATAAAAGAACTCGCAGGGAAATGCAAATCTTGGCCAAACTGGGTGTTAGTTATTGCTTTGGAAAGAAAAAAATCTAAAACCTTGTCTATATAGGAAGAAATTGATAGCCAGTTTGAAATTGAATTGTCATGGCTTAGAGTAAAGAATATCCTTACATGATATTATTCTACAATGTCATAATTTTTTGATACTTTATAATAGCATATTCTACAATTATTCCAGAAAAACTTATAAACTAATTTTGGAATGATTGACAGCAATTTAAAAGTGATATGAAAGGATTTACTTCCTTCCACTGTGTGGAAGGTTCCTTGGGAAGGCACCTGAACATTGTATATTGGCCTCTTTTTTTTGCCTTTTTTCCAAGAGGGACACTTTTCTTACACTCTAATTGCCTATGGCTGTTAGAACTGGTTACTGGGATGTTCGTTATTGAAGCAGCCCCCACCTGTTAGTCCTAAGAAGATCTATTGATTGACTTTTACTGGTGTTTCTGGTCTGGGGGATACAGCTGTATCTTATGATTTTAATCTTAATAAAAGGAGTGGTGAAGCCGTAGCGAGTAGGAGTTCTGCCACTAGAATTGAACTACTGCCTGGCCCTCATTTTCCAAATTAATATTTTTCTGAGCCTCTTTATTCATTTGTATGCAGCCTTCTCCAGAAACCTGAACCCTGAACTGGGGACCCTGAATCTTGCGGGACATGAAAAGTGGTTCCCACATATGACAAACATAGCAAAACAAAGATGCCCAGCCCCTGACTCAAAAACCCAGGTTGATAGTAACCAGTTTTACATGTTCAGGGCACATTTCACTGTAGCAGGATGTCTGAGATCCATAGGTGCTGTGCACACCAAGGACAATATTAGGATTGAGATGTGGATGGCCCTTTTCAGTGCCAGGTCTCAAGCAGTTGCTCAGTAAGATATGCAAATTGATGGGTGGTGAATGCATTTTCGAATACAGAAGTGTCAGGTTAATATTAAATAAATGTTCCAAGGTTCCGGAAAGCAGAGAAAGCAGATTGACCTTTTTTGAATCTCTAATTACATTGAAATAACTGAAATATTATTTTGTAAGTGATATTTGTGTGTTTCAAACAATAGAGGGAATGGTCTCAGTCACTAAATAGAGTAGAAAATGTGCTCATTAATATCAAATGGAATAGAAGGGATAGTAACAAATTCCCAGTTGCCGAGATAAGAAGTTCAATTTTAAAGAAAGAAAAGAAATCAATATTGCATGGGAACTGTGAACCCAAACCTTTTGAGAGCAGAAAACCTTGGTTTAGTTGTTCAGTGACATGGGAAGCGAGAGTGTAAGTAATGCCAATAGACAGAGGGTAGGCCAGGAAAGTCTCCTATCTCCCTCTCTATCTCAGCAGCCTCTTTACACCTTTGCCAAGAACAATATGTTCTTACACCCATGCTGCCATGTGCATCATCCAAGAGCAGCCTAATGCTTTCTGAAGCACCCGTGTCTCACTCAGCAGCCTTCAAGGAATGGTTGGTTCCTAAAGAGATGCCAAGTTGAGTTGTGGGGTTCTTTTATGTGGGTTTCTGAAGTCCTGACAGGTAATTCAATCAAATTCCACTCTCCACCTGTCCCATTTTCCTCTCACCCTTGCCCTACCTGCCAGGAAAGAAAGATAAATGGGAACCAGAACTAACTGAAAACTATTTGGAATATTACATTCCCGTTGCAGATTGTTTCAGTCTAAGCCCCTGGGATTTCAGTTGTTCTGGGTCAATGCCAGTCCAGGGTTTCTCTGAGGAAGCTGTGGACTCCAGCTGTCTTTCGAGTTTCTGGTCTCAAAGACCATGAAGTAGATGCAATGTGACTCCTGCCGCCTGATACGGGGTGGAGAAAGAGGGAAGGAATCAGGTGAGATCGTGTCAGCCTCAGAGTCCTTGCCTAGACTGCCTTCAGCTCCACATCTGCTGCTGCAAAACAGCCACACAGAGAATGCTAATGACCTTGAAGCAGACTGTTAATAGGGAGGATACATCTGGAAGGTCACAAATGAGCAAATGTGGGGAAAAGAAAAAGGTGGAGAGTCAAAAGTACCTTCACCACATGATTGATACTACATTTTTTTTCATTCCCTTTTTTAAAATATATTTTTATTGATTTCAGAGAGGAAGGGAGGAGAGACAGGTAGAAACATCAATGATGAGTGAGACTCAAGGATTGGCTGCCTCCTACACACCTCCTCCTGAGGATCAAGCTCACTAACTGGGCATGTGCTCTGACCAGGAATTGAACTTGACCTCCTGGTTCATAATACTACATTCTTAATAAAGTGTTCCTTGACCACTCATGGACATATTAACGAATATGTATTGAGCACTTACTGTATGCCAGAAACTGTAATGCATCATGAGGTTATAATGATGAAACACCTTGGTCTCTAATTTATGCAATTAATTATCTACTATTTCAATTAATTCCAAAGGTATTACAGGGTAATATGTTGTACAAGATGCCAGGAGAAGTCACAGAAGGCAGTGACTAATTCTTCCTCTGAGGATCAGTGAATACAACATATATGGTAATGCTAGACCTAAAATATGGAGGATGACTGGCAGTCACTGCCAACCACACAAGAGGAGAAAATTCATCAAGAGAAAAGGACATAGGGAAAGAGCCAGATTCTGTAAGCAGCATTTAGTTTTAATTGAAGGATTTAAAAAATTAACTTTATGCATTTTATGCATATTTTGTGGTATAGAGTTGTGGTATAGAAACAGGGAAATTAGACCTCAGATTATGCCATCTATAGCCTCAGATAATATTGGGGAGTAGGGCATCAGGGATCTTAAGGAGGGAGAGACATCATCAGATTAATGTTTTATGATGAGTACATAGTAGTTACACAGGATGTGATGGATAAAGGAGGCAAGGAGATACTTAGAAGCCTCTTGCAAGAAGTGAGCAGCATCTGAACTTGGGCAGTGGCAGGTGGGAGGGTGAGGGGCCTGAGATTGTAATAAGGAAACATGATGTAATGAAAGAGGAAGGCCTCTCATCTTCACTCCTAATTTCTCACTGCCACCTAACCTTCTGCGTGTCCATTTAACCCTCTGTCAAATTAGATTAGCACCAACTCACAGGACTATTACAGAACAAAAACAGAAATAATGAACATGAAGTGCTTTCTATCTTCTGAAATACGTACTATACCAGGGTTGGGGTGGTTCATACTATTTTAAGAAATAATAGATATAATGTTACTCCAGATTTAGATTGAAAATGCTTGCTTTTTCCAAAAATGGGAATCAGCTAACCTGTGTTTATACCCTCCCTTTCCTATCCCATGACTTTAGAAGCTGCCACCATGTTTAGGAGCAGGGGAATATTTGGCTTCCCCTGAGCATTGCAGCTCCCAAAGGAAAGTGCAATAGTTGACACCAGAAAGGCTTTCAGTACATGGCTGTTGAGTTGTGTTTCTGTCCAGGTAGAGGGAAGAAGAATGCAGACAAAAAGGAGACAGGACTGGTGGGAATGCAGAACAGGAAAACCAGCTCGGAAAGGAGTATGGCTGTTGCTGATACCCTTAAACACGCACCCGCTATATTGCCCAGCCATTTCACGTCTAGGTGCTTAAGAGAAATAAAATTTGCTCACCCAAACGTCTGTTGCAATTGTTTTGGTGGCTTTATTTGTGCCCCAAACTGTAAACAGTCACATGTCCAGGCACTGATGAATGGAGAAACAAACTACAGTACATCCAGGCAATGGAATACTGCTCAACAACAACAAAAATGAAATACTGACAGCGTGTAAGAATTTCAATGTCTTCATGCTATTCAGGTGCTACTCTAGAAAGAATGAAGCTGTGTGAACAGTAATCGTTTCAGTGGTCACCAGAGCTGAGGGTAGGAAAACATTCCGCCTTTCACTTTATTCAGGGAGACAGTGATGCCTACGCCCAGGGAGTGGGAGTGCCATGTTAGTCTCCATGTTCACAGGAGATACATATTCTCCCTGTCTCTCTTCCTTTATGGCTCTTACATGAAATGGAGCCCACATTCATTTATTATTTGTACCAATCTGACTCTCGGGTCTAAAGTCATAAAGCCTTTGAATAAAGTTATTTGTTAAAAATTGTTATTCTGAAACCACAACAACATTAGTTTTTGCAGAGTAAGAGATAAAAGTATCAACAGCATTTCACCAGCCATCTTTCTCCTATTTTGAATTATCTCAGCACCAAACCAGGTATCTTTTATGGGTGGCCACTGCAATGGACCTTTGACACCAGGAATATAATTAGGGTCACAGATCCAAAAAGCTTAGAAGTTGATGATCTCTCTCTGGTGCTTTAAGCATAAAAATTCATCACTTAAGAGTGACATTATCAAATGAGGGCTATTGTTTCATTTGTAAATGAACTAAATCCTTTTCTGATGTAAATGCTGTAAATTTAGCTAGTTATCTTTTTTAAGATGTCAAAAGTTAACAGGAAGAGTACATGAGGATTAAAAAATAAACAAAAACCATGCAATGGTTTATCTACATACAGAAGGCAAACTTTAAAAGCTAGAAACAATCTTTGACACCATTTAGTTGGAGATTTTCATTACACACACAGACATATTCAATATATAGCATGTAAAATAAAAATTGCAAGCTACATATATTTATATGAGATTTAGTGGATTGTTCAAGATCATACTACATGATAGATGCAAAAATAGGATTAGGACCAGTGTTTTATTTTGAAATATAGCAATCTAATGATTATCTTCAGATGCAGATGTGTGACTACATTTTTAAAATATTTTTAAATGGTTTCAGAGAGGAAGGGAGAGGGGAAATGGACACAGAAACATCAAGGATGAGAGACATTGATTGACTGCCCCCTGCACACCTGGGTGGGAGTCCAGCCCACAACTTTGGGCATTTGCCTTGATTGGAATTGAACCCAGGACCCTTCTGTCTGAAGACTGACGCTCTATCCACTGAGCCAAATCAGCTAGGGCAATGTGTGGTCATCTTTAGGGGTCTCTTTGATGATGACAGGGGTTTGATGAGAGAGAGGGTGTGTGTGAGTTTGTAGGGGCTGTCACTGTTCTATTTCTTGACCTGGGTGATGAATATGTGGGTGTCTATGATAATTAATTGAGCTATACATTTATGTCTTAAGTACTTTTTAATCATGTTATATATTTGACAAAAAATCTAAATAATATATAAGTATCTATAGCTATATACATGCACATACACTCACATGTTTATTCTTCAGCAGCATAGTATATAGTTTCCTAACATATGATTAATTAAGCAATATCTAAAAGGCAGAGACTGAGATCAGCTACAGACTGATTAGCTCCATGGCTACAGATCCCTAATTCCTTAGGAAAGCTGCCTCATGGGGATGGGGAGCCAGGTCTTGTGGTAGAATGAGCGCATACCCAATAGTGTGCTGTGCCAGACACTGCCAGTCTGTTAACTTTCCTCCAAGAATTGTTTTCCTCATCTTTCCATAACAATAGAATTTCTAGTGCCCAGAATAGAGTCTATTTCCCAGCTTAGCTTGCAGCTAAGTCCGTTCCTGTGGCCAAATTCTGTCCAATAGGATGAAATTGCAAGTGTCATGGGGCAGTGTCTGAGAAGCTCTTTTGGGAGAAAATTGGTTTAATATCTCTGTCCCTTTGTCTCACCTGTTGCTCATAAGACAAACGTTGTTTTGAAATGTGAGGATGAAGCTACTCTCTGGGACTGGCTGAGCAGTGGCCAGAAAGCTGCCTGGGTCCCTGGGGACTCTGTGGAACAACCTGCCAGCCCTGGATTATGTAGCTCTTGGCTTTTATGTGAAAGAGAATGAAATTTTTATCTTGTTTAAGCCACTGTTGTGTTACATTTATACACAATTGTCTCATCCTAATAAATTCACATGTGCTTCTATAGTGTTGCTATGTATTCAAAAGGCTTTGGTAGATGTTTATAATTACATGGGCTAAAATGTTGTACTTATACTTTTATATACTAGGAATTTATTAGCCAAGACAGTACTAATTAAGAAACCTAAAATTAGACTATCATACGGGTTTACATAATAGTTCTCTAAAGTATTGGGTGTATTTTCTTTTCTTTTGAGAAAGATACTTATGGCTTCCTCAGATTGTGCAAATGCTTAGTATTTTTGCCATGTATTTCAAGGAAGCTAAAGTGTGTGGTAACGCATTCCTGTACAGTGTTTAGGATAAGAAAGTCACACATCTGGGGCACTTCCCATTGCTTTAGAGTATGGCCTCCAAATGCAGGCAGATTTGGACTCAAGTCCCATCTTCATTGCTACATGGCTTTGACCAATAATTAATTTTTCTAAGCTGTAGTTTTCTGGCATGTACAATAGAACCAACAATAACAGCATTTATTTTATGGGATTTCATGGGGATTGAATGGGTGAATGTTTGCAGTGTGGGTACAATGGGGACCTCACAGATGGGCTGTCTGGTCTCCATCACTGGCTGTCTGGGGTCATGCTTGTTCCTGGTGCTTCACCTCCACCTCTGGGGCTATCAGGGGCATCACCATGCCAGTTGGTGAGCAGAATCCACTCTGACACCAGGAACCCTGATGGAGCGAAGTCCCTTGTAACTGTGCCTTAGCCCATACGCCCAGGCACACCACAACTCTCCCTCAAACACACCTACTTGAAACTTTGCTGCCTCTCTTGGGTTTGGTTGGATTTCATTGGGACTTCCTTACATCCTTGTGATTGGGAGCTCCCAATGTCCTTTCCAAATGCCATCATTTTCTAATCTGAAAGAAAAAAGACTATGAGGTTTTCTCATAAATATTTGTATTTATCACAAATTCTGTCTATTTCTTTAAGGATCTGAGCATTTTGAAACCCAGGCACTGAGGAGATTCCTCTTTGTTTGCTTCTCTCACATTCTTTCCCTGACTACAAGCAAATAATGGCATATTTCCTTGAAAATAGTAAAGAGTAAATATGGGAATTCCAGGTCAAATATCTGTAAACCCTTCAGATCTTACCCTGTTAAAGACATACTGTCTGCGTCACAGAGAAGAGAAACGACTTATCCGAAGTCACCTGTGGAACTGGAATTGTGATCACATGTTCTGTTTGCAGGTCCTCGGCTAAGGGAATAGGGTTCTGCTAGCTTGATCTCCCATGGAGTCCAGTACCCTAATAGTGGCCTAGCAGTATTCTATATCACATATGTTATATTTTATATGTATGCATAAGATATTTACAATATTATTTTTAATCATGAGAAAATAAAATACCATTAACAGTTGTTTTCTCGTGTGCTTGTTTGTGTGTGAGTGCATATGTGAACTGAATACTGTATTTGTGATAGTTTGTAGAAACAATGTGAGGGTCAGAAACATGTTTTCTTCTCAAGCATGATGCCTGTCGGGCTGCCGGGAGGGCTACAACCCAGGACTGCTGTAGTCTCGTTTGGAGGACCACGATGCCTTGAAATTGTGGTGGTATCCTTGGGAGGGCTTGCCTATTTCTGGCTTGTGCCCCTTCTATGGATAAAGACTTTAGGAATTCAAACCAAATGGAGGGCTTCAGTCGTGTTCTCTACTTAGCAGAGATAGAATGCTAACCCCTGTCCCTTCTGCCCCCCAGGGCTAAAATCACTGCTCAACAATTCAGCACCTCAGCTGCCTCCTTCTGAATGAACACCCATCCTCAGGCAAAAAGTGACTCTAAATTCTAAGCTTACCTACTCTAACTCTGGTCCAATCATTCTTCACTCTCTTGTAATCTCTCCATTGATTAATTTTTAGGAGCATTTCTTCTTTAATTTGGTTCAGTTTTTCTAGTTATCCACAGAAGGACTGGCTCCAATTCCATCCTAGTGGTAAAAGTCTGAAGTTATTTTTCAATCTCATGGTCATATCAAGTTCTTTGACTTCTCTAGCTATTTTATAAATATTTACACTTTGTATTTTCACTTCCTTTCATCTTTGCTTCCACAACATATCGCTTCAAACACTAACAAAAATCTTTAGATTCTTGATGTCCTTGCCCATTAAACAAAATATACAAACTGAATTTAATGCCTTTTTTTCTCATTTTCAGTCATTACCACTGATTGCCATAAACCTTGGCCACATTTTCAAGTTTTCCCTTTCTCTTCCATGTGAGATCCCTCAGCCATTAAATTCTCTTATTTCTACTGCAAAAACACTGACTTTCAGGGCAATATCTTGAGATATTAATCAAATATTTCCCATACTTGCTTTCCCCAAAATCAGTGTAGGCTTTCAGGGTTTCTATCTTCATGGGGAGGGCTGAATATTGTTGTGAAGAGAATCAGGTGCTTGTCTTTGAAATCACAACGTTTTCTTCATACTTATATCTGATATAATGTCTTAGAAGTGAAAGTTTTTCATTAAAAAATGGGCTTTTTTGGGAGAGAAGTTTTGAATGCCAAAAGAATAAGGACTTGACTGGGGTACTCATAGCATGAAGTGTATGTTACAAAGAATAGTGAAGGGAAGAAGGCATGGTGTTCCCAACCAAAGAGATCAAGTTTAATAAGCTAATGTGAGCAGAAGTGCAAAACACACAACTAGAGTACAAGTCCTGGTGGGTCCCTGAACTCTGTACTCTGGGGGTCACAAAACAGAGGGTATGTGCACCTCCATATGAGGTGCAGCTGAAGGAAGCAACAAATGAGAAGGTACTTGCAGGGCTGAAAAGGCAATGGTGAAATAGAAAATGGTACAAGTGCTGTGGAGAACAGTTTACAGCTGTACTATGAGCCAGCAATTCCTTACCTAGCTACACATTCTAAAGAACTGAAAACTGATGGTCAAACAAATACCAGTACATGCATGGCAACAGCAACACAATTCACAATAGCCAAAAAGTGAAAATAACTCAAATGTCGCTCAAACAAAATATGGTATATCCACCCATACAATTGCTTATTATCCTTATCTAATAAAACAGTGACATGCAAATGTGACCATACCTTGGCTCCTGATTGGCCATGCTACCAGCCAATTGGAACAGGGGGCAGAGCAGAGGGTGGGGCAGAGCAAGGGCATGGCCAGTACACAGAGGGCAAGGCTGGCAGAGGTGTGGCCACAGTGCAGTGAAAGCAACCCCACCCTATAAGAGTGGCCCACAAGGTACTTAAGGGCCAGCCCTCCTTAAGGTTATGGTGCCTGAATCACATGCAAATAAGCGCCCGGGTTCCCTGCATACCCCCCAGCCCAGCACCCACGATGGGTGTAGAGGG
The DNA here is from genome assembly GCA_027563665.1 of Antrozous pallidus. Classification (NCBI taxonomy): domain Eukaryota; kingdom Metazoa; phylum Chordata; class Mammalia; order Chiroptera; family Vespertilionidae; genus Antrozous; species Antrozous pallidus. Next base: position 6,645,390 of record CM050526.1, read on the forward strand.
CTGCTGCCAGTCTCTGAGGTGTGCGGAGACCCTGGTGGCCACCACGGGGTGGAGAAAATTCACAGTGCTCTTGGTTCATGCAGGGTATCGTGGGTGCCAGGAATTCTGGGAAATGTATTTCTCTTGATAGACCCACTGTAGGAGTGAGTTTGAAGTACTGAGGGGAGCGGGGGACGTGGAAGTGGCAGGGTGGGGCTGGCCAAGCTGGGGCGGGGGCTTTAGGCCTTGGGCTGGCGGCGGGGGAGGGCTCAGCAGGTGGGGCGCGTGCAGGGTGCAAACCTGCTGGTAGGCTGGCATCCAATAGCCCCTGGATCAGAGACACAAACCCACAGGGTACCGGTATCCAGCACCCACAAATTCTGCCACCCAGGTGCTGGAGCTGCAAAGGCCGAATCAGAGACATAAACATGCATAGAGGCCAGCACCCAGCGGCCCCCAGATTGGAGATACAAGCCAGCAGGGAGGCTGGCACCCAGCAGCTGCAAGCCCCGCCATGGGGTCGCTGGGGCTGTGAGGGGCTCAATCTGAGACACAAACCAGCAGGGAGGCCAGCACTCAGCAGCCCCAAGCTCTGCCACCGCAGACCTGGGGCTGGGGGGCACGAAGGAGGTGGACTGGAGATGCAAGCCAACAGGCCTGGCAGCCAGCAGCCCCAAGGCCGGATGCTTAGGCGCTGGGGCTGCTGCGGGGGAGGGGCGGGGGCGCGGCGGGCTGGGGCAGCTGAGACACAAACCCACAAGAAACCTGTGGAAAGGGAGAGATAAACTATTATAATTTTATCTCCCTTTCCTCAAGATGAGAAAATTGTCCCTGGATTATTTAGGATGTGGCCCACACCTTTCTACATACACAGGGTATGTTATGACCACTCCTAGAATGCTGTCTCCAGGGAATAACCTACTGTGGCAAATCATCTGAGAGAGGAAACAAGCTTTTGTTGGGTTTATTCTGAAGGTCAGAGAACATGCCACCCCCCAACATATGCTTTATTGTTATATTGATGATCTTGATCTGCAGATTCTTAAAAAACTGCAAGTGCATGCAGAGGATTTCACTGAAGTCTCCTGATCTGTCTAAAATTGGACCCCCCTAAAGGAGCTTAAATGTCATAGGTCCCCTTGATGGGAGAAGTGTCATCAGGCAGAGAAGAATGACTCCCATCACAGGACATAACACCCAAACTTTGTTACAAACAATTTCTCTCCACCCCCATTCATCTTTCCTAAAAATCATTTACTCTCCTCTAGGAGGCCTACATCTCCCATTCCTTTTCCCTAGGAAGAAGAAAGTATTTAAATCTGCATTTTAAGTCAGCTTGGGGAGTTATTCATTTTTCCCTGATATCTCCCATATTATATACATGAGGTACACATGTTAATGAACTTTGGTTTTTCTCTTGGCAATCTCTCTTTTATTACAAGGGCCTCCACTAAGAACTCAGAAAGGTTGAGGAAAACTATTTTTCTTCCTCCATAATTCTCTCAGGAAATCAAGTCCACAGCTGCCTTGATGATACTTCTCCCATCAAGGGGACCTATGACATTTAAGCTCCTTTAGGGGGGTCCGATTTTAGACAGATCAGGAGACTTCAGTGAAATCCTCTGCATGCACTTGCAGTTTTTTAAGAATCTGCAGACCAAGATCATCAATATAACAATAAAGCATATGTTGAGGGGTGGCATGTTCTCTGACCTTCAGAATAAACCCAACAAAAGCTTGTTTCCTCTCTCAGATGATTTGCCACAGTAGGTTATTCCTTGGAGACGGCATTTTAGGAGTGGTCATAACATGCCCTGTGTATGTAGAAAGGTGTGGGCCACATCACTAAATAATCCAGGGACAATTTTCTCATCTTGGGAAAATTGGGTGTTATGTCCTGTGACAGGAGTCGTTCTTCTCTTGGCTCAAGTATCAAGTGTTCCCAGCTGACAGGAGGGAAGCTTCTAGGGAGAAATCAATGATATTGGCATCAAAGTGGGATGGAGGACACATGCATGGTTGATGGTGGGAGTTTAAAGTGGTTTGACATTTTTGGAGGATGACTTGGCAAATCTGATAGAAATGCTCAAGGTATATCCAAGAGTCTTCTTCTAGGAATCACATCTGCTGAGATAAAGCACAAGCACTTAAGCCCTGGTCAGAACCCAGGATGCTACTGCGGGCTCCCCTTCCATGACAGGAAAACCTGGGAACAACCTGCATTTTTAGGACAAGGTAGCATCTATGCTAATAAAAGGGTAATATGCTAATTAGACTGAACATCTTCCTGGAGACCTTCCAGATGTCCTTCTAGACATCCTTCCTGACAAAGCCATGTTGGCGGGGCCAAGGCAGAGGAGGTTAGAGGCAATCAGGCAAGCAGGGGAGAGCAGTTAGGGCAAACAGGCTGTCAGGAGAGAGCAGTCAGGGGGATCAGGCTGTCAGGAGAGAGCAGTCAGGGGGATCAGGCTGGCAGGCAGGTGAGTGGTTAGGAGCCAGAGGCCTGAGGGGTCCTAGATTGGAGAGGATGCATGCTGGGCTGACAGAATCCCCCGCCCCCTCCCCTGTGCATGAATTTTGTGCACCGGGCCACTAGTTCATCTATAAAAAAGAATACATTACTGATACATGCTACAATGTGATAAGCCTCTAAAACCTTATGCTTACTGAACAAAGTGACACAGAACATTACAAGTATGATTTTATTTACATGAAACATCCAGTATACAAGTCCATAGAGACAGAATGAAGACTGGGGGTTGCAGGGGCTGGGGAAAGGGTGGAATGGGGAGTGACAGCTTAAAGATTATGGGGTTTGTTTCCTTTTAAAAAGAGAAAAATGTCTTTGAACTAGACAGAGGCAATAGTTGCACAACCTTGTAAATGCACGAAATGCCACTTAATTGTACACTTTAAAAACGGTTAATGGTTAAATTGATGTTATGTACACTTTAGTTCAATTTTTAAAAAAAAGCAATGGTGGTCAGCTGCCTCCAGGAAGAGTGAGCCTGGGACATTCCTCTAAGACCCTGGAGAACATGAAATATTGTTGTGTTCTAAGAGTGTCTCAGAACTGGTGGAGAGCAGGCTCTGTGGTCAGGGAGACAGTGACCTTGGTGGGCTAGACTTCAGAGTGCAGTGAGGAATCTGATGTTTCAGCCAAAGACATACAGGAACAAGTAGCAATAACCAAAGACTAATGAGTGTATACATTTCAGCAGAGGCCAGTGGGTGAGTGCTGAGGACCACGAGCCCATTCCTTTCTCAGGCACAGAAGCCTCTAGACTTAGCACATCTCCCCAGGAAAAGTGGAGGGAGAGGAATCTCAGCTGAGCATGTTAAATACTGTATTGACCAAGCTTAATTCATAACATTACCTCAGTAATTCCCAAGCTCACTTAGTTTTCCTTGAAATGCCTACAATGAATTGGAAGACTGGGCTGGCAGTCACATGTCCAATTGAATTATATTAAAAAAATGCATTTCATTGGACATTGAAGTCAATCACTACGGAGTACAAATTCACTATAAATCTTACAAATGTGTTCACCTTTTAGTGTTTCAAGTGGTTTGTGTGCTGCAGTGTGCTGACACTTGCTCTGGAATTATGCTTCTGAAGGGAGGGGAGCATGTTGTATTTTGTTTGCATCCCCAAGAGCCTCATCTGGCTGATCACAAGCAATGGAATAAGGAGCTCCTTTGTCCAGAAAAGAGGGTTTATCAGACCTCTAATTTTGTGGATTAAAAAGGAGAGGCTGCTAGTCTCCAGGAGGGGCTGGGAAAGGAGGAGAGTTGAGGTTTGAGTACAGGAGGCAGAGGGAAGCGAGGTCAGGATAACTCAGAGCTCTGGCTGGCTGCAGCCTAGGGGATAGACTGGGATTAATGAGGAAAAATGCTGCAGCTGGCCGTACCAGACCCATCCCAGATGGGGGACACACTAAGCCTAGATCTACAAAAGATATGCCTCCAACACTCCAAGATGGCGTGACAGGAGTGAAGCGCTCACAACATGCCTGGTCTGGGGTTGTGGTAGATGCCACTTGGACGTGGGAGGGAGACAACACCCCTGCTTATACCTGAGTACCTGCCCTTCTCTCTTCTAGCTTCTTTTCCATCTACATTTCTGTCCCACACAACTTCTCCCCAGCCCTAGGCCATACTATTCCTTTTGCCTGGAATATGCTTTCTTCATACCCACTATCTTTCTTGTTTAATTTAATCTCTACCCATTCTGTAGATCCCAAGTGAGTTGGCACTTCCTCTGAGGCATCTCCATTGATTTCTCAGATGCATTTCTATTAATCTGATAAACCACACATTTACCCCATCCTAACCCTTGTCACTTTCTCTCCACACTCAATGATCTGACTTCCCTGTGGGGCAGGGTCAGAACACTTTTTCAGTACCAGGCCAGGGAGTAAGTATTTTAGACTTTGCAGGCCTAAATAGAGTTTTCTGTGCTTCTTTTGTTTTAACCTTTGTATTTTATTTTTCTTTGTTATAACCTTTTAAAAATGTAACCCTTTTAGTTCACTTATAGTGTAAAGAAATAGCACGCTTGGCCTCCCTGGCTGGTGTGCTGACACTTGCTCTGGAGTTATGCTTCTGAAGGGAGGAGAGCATGTTGTATTTTGTTTGCATCCCCAGGGCCTAGCACAATTCCTGCCAAGGTGCTCAGAATGTGTAACTGAATTAAATGCATCCCTGTGTGTTAGGGCTGGATTATTCTAGCTTATTCTGCTTCCCCAAACCTTTTTCACCTCTGTCAACCCTGTAATATTTTTTGTTGTTATTTATATTTTGTCAACTGTTCCTTCAAGTCCAGCTGCTTTTCTACCAACATGAGGCTTTCAGTGCAAGGATTTGCAACCAAGTCAGTGAGGGGTTTCCTTCCTTCTTTCCTTCCTTTCTTCCTTCCTTCCCTCCTCCCTCCCTTCCCTCCCTCCCTCCCTCCCTCCCTCCCTCCCTCCCTCCCTCCCTCCTTCCTTTCCTTCCTTCCTTCCTTCCTTCCTTCCTTCCTTCCTTCCTTCCTTCCTTCCTTTCTTCCTTCCTTCCTTTCTTCCTTCCTTCCTTCCTTTCCCCATCCCTCCTCCCTCTTCTTCCCTCCCTTCTCTTTCCCTCCCTTCTCTTTCCCTCCCTTTTCCTCTCTTCTCTTTCCCTTCTCTCTCTCTCTCTCTCTCTCTCTCTCTCTCTCTCTCTCTCTCTCTCTCTCTCAGAAAGATTGTGGAAGCCAGACATGTTGCCTTTTTAGCACAGACAAGGCTATCCTGGTATGCCCAGGGATTGTGAGCTAATGAGTGCTGAGAGGGATTTCTTTGTGAAAGCCCACCCTACTCCAGAATAAGAAATCTGGTCCTTAAATTGACTGTACATTTCACTTCCTTCTCAGTATTTAAAAGCATATTTGAATAGAAGTTTTTAAATGGAGATATACTGGGTTTGCCTCAGGAACCCAATCCCTCTATGACTCAAAACTATGATTTTTGGACTTATGGACAACTATTCTCTTTCCAAATAGCTTGCACACACCTAATATCGATGAGTACTTTCCCATCACCTGAAAAGTAGTCACTTGACATGGTGAAAAGAAATAGAGAGGAATGCTGTCTTGGAACTGCAATCTCATTACAAATTTATGTGTGACTCCTGAACAAAATAGGGCCATGAAAGCTATAGCCCTCCCTCCCGATCATTTTCCCAATAATCTACATCAAGGTCTGAAGCAAAGTAAGAAGCAACAACAAAACATACACTTACCAAAGCAGGCTCTGGCTGATGAGCGAGCAGTCAGTAGGTGAAACCTCAGTGCAGCCAAAAGTCCTCACTGCCCTTGTTTGTAGCTGGGTTGAGGCTCTTTTTCTGGCCCATCTGCACTGTTTTTACAGCAGTCGCGCATACTTAGGGAGTGAGAGAATGCTGCTTGTTGCTACAAACAGCTCCCATAAATGTTGGAGCCAAGCGTATCTAAACATTACAACATATTAAACACCTTTAAGCATGATCCATAACCTTGTAATTGGTACCGAAATAATAAGACTTGTGTTTTAAATGGGAATTTTACTCTGTGATTGCTGTTGTCAATCTGTTCCATTAGAACACAGCTGGGAAAGTGGGTCATGAGAAAAGAATGGATGTGATTGAGGCATAGAACCCTGAACTGAGACCTTAGAGATCATTTGGCCTGAAGCCCATCGTTGATTCCTTAGGAAACAAGGCCAAGGGCGCTCCTTGACTTACTCAGGGATGCCTGGCTCTCCATGCTCTTTCCATTCAACACAGCATTTTCTATAAAAGTGCAACTTTTGTTGGTATAAAAATAGTTGCATTAGTTTAGAAATTACATAATTTTAATTTGAAATGTATCTTTGATGACACAGAAATAAGATAAAATAAATATGACTCATATTTCATGAGTATCACCAAAACCTTTTTTCTTTTAAACTCACTCTTTCCAAGTCTATTTCAGGTCTCCAAATCTTCATTATTGGAATCATTTCTTTAGCCATGACCTCTGCAGGCCTTGGCTAAGACAAAATACGTTATTAAGAGGAATTGTTAGGTATTGGAATGAATGCAGGCCCTAGAACAGTAACGCTTGCTGGATTTATGACTTTGAGGAAGATACTAACTCTCTTACCCACAGTCATTCAAACACTTATGCAGAGCCCGCTATATTCCCATTTTCTCATCTGGAAAATGAACCAACCCTAAGAGCTGTGAGGATTATGTGAAATAAATTAATCATCCTAATGTCTTCTACATAGCAAACATTTAAAAATTATGGTTAAGTATAAATGGATGTAAAATGATTGTTATATATGTAACTAAAGGCCCAGTGCATGACATTTGTGCACTGGGGGGCTTATCCCTCAGCCTGGCCTGCACCCTCTCACTCCCTAAGGCCTGCTCCCCCTAAGCCGGCAGGCTGACATCCCTGGAGGGGTCCTTAGCGCTGTCGCAGAGGCAGGAGAAACTCCTGCCACTGCTGCTGCACTCGCCAGCTGTGAGCCCAGCTTCTGGCTGAGCGGCATTCCCCCTGTGGGAGCACACTGACAGTCACCCCACATTCAGCATATTTGTATATTAGCCTTTTATTACATAGGGTTATCATGTGTATATTAAATGTAGGCTATAGGGGATAATTGCCCAACCAGTGCACACTAACATGAACACTAAAATCTTTAGCTTTCGTCTCCAAATGACTGACAAAGTCATAACAGGTGATATTCTAAAGAATATATATATATATATCTCCTCAACCAAGTATGTGGTTTTATTAATTTTTAAAGTGGGAGAGAGAGAGAGAGAAACATTGATCAGCTGCCTCCCATATGTGCCCAGATTGGGGATGGAACCCACAGCCTAGGTATGTGCACTGACTGGGAATCAAATTTTTTTTTGGTGCACAGGACAATGAGTCACCCATCCGGGCTACTAATACTGATATTTATTTGGGGGATTTAGATTCTGATTTACCAGTGTCTTATAAATGAGAATTGGTAATTAAAAACCTTAAAGTTTTTTTTGTTTGTTTGTTTTGCCTTTTAATCTCCATCCAGGCTTGTGATTGAAAAATCCTTTCAGGATGCTTGCTTTCTGGCCAGCAAACACTTAAGAAAACTATTATTATGTTGAGAACATATAAGAGAAAATGGATGCTTTCTTCAAGACCTATTTTCATTAAGTAAGGAGAAGAAAACAAAAAAAAAATCTTTAAATGCTTATCAAGCAAGTGCCAGAAGCATTGCATATGTTATTCCATTTAATCTTTAAACCTAGAGAGGTAGATACTATAGTCCCTGCTTGAGATGTCTTGTAAATCGTCTCAAAGTTTTTATCTTTAAGGAAAAAAGGTATTTCTCCTACAATTAAACTTTGAATGAATAAATACAGGCTTCATGAATATGAGTGATATAAATAATATAAGAAGTGACAAGAAAGATAAAATAGTGTTAAGGCCAGTACAAGACAATATCATTATTAACATTTTCCTGAAAATAGACTCATTGGAAAAGGGTGCAGGTCAGCCAAGGAGGTCCAGGAAAAAGAGGGCCACTGAGACAGACAAAGAGCTGTCAGGGAAAAAGAAGAAGCTTGGCCAATGAATTTGGAGGAGTCTCGTTCCAGCAGCAGATTTTCCATTTTATGACATGGAGACCTGAGGCTCTATTCACCTGATTCCATTAAACATCCAAGCAATTCCTCTTTTTCTGATTTCATGCTCAACAAATAAGATCTGGCTGCAATTTCACTTCCCAGGCAGGTTTGCCTACAGAATAAGAAAGTTGCTGATCATGCAGCTGTGAGGACTCTGGTCCAAATCTTATTTATCTTGGGAAATTAATAAAGTAGTTTCTGATTTTTATATGTTAGTCTTGAGATTGGTGAATGTAAGCAGATCTGCCAGGTTTCTGAATCTACCAAGGCCTAAATCTGGGATGGTGAATTTATCTGGTAGCCCATGCCAACCTATGATGTCTCATTAACACTAACTATCTTACCTGCTCCATATAAGAACCACTTTATGAGACCACCCTTCTGCCAATAACAATGACACATTTTGGACAAAAAAGAAATATAAACTATTTGAAAGGTTGTAGAACAAACCAAAAATGGCAGAAACTAAAAGGAAAGAGGGGGGAAAAAACCCCAGGTGAGCTCTAGTCTACATGCTTCTCCCTCTGAGGATATTTCCTACTTCTCATACGCACACAGAGAAAAAGAATAAAATAAGAAAGTGATAGTTTTATCTGAAAAAAAAAAAAAAACAGAATCCAGAGTTCAGGGTTGCCACAGCTCTTAGAAATGGAAGGCGAAATCAAAAAAGGGGAGAAGTATCCAATGGGGAACCCTAAAATTTGGGTAAAAATTTTCCTCACTGATTCCCAAACTGTTTAATCCAGGACAATAACCATCAGAGAGCATCAGTTGGAAAGCTAAATAAATAACTCCATAGAGAACTTCTTAGTGCTAGAGACAGTTCAGAGTTGAAGTCTGCCTAATAAAGACAATTGGTAAATACAGTGGGATTCTTAATGAAACCCAAAAAAAGGACCACACATTAGGAATAGGGGCCATATCCCTGGATTAATGACAATGCTGTAAAGAGCAGTGAATAAACTATGGCCTATGGCCCAAATCTTGCTACGCTAGATTTGAGCCGGGTAAGACTCAAATCTTGCTATGCTCAGTCATATATGCACTATTGATGGCATCTTTCACACTATAATTGCAGAGCTGAGTAGTAGCAAAAGAAACCCATTTGGTCCATGAAGCATAAAATATTTATTATATTCTCTTTACAGAAAAAGTTTGCTGACTCGTTCTTCAAGAATAAGACTAAAGTAGACCTGTCTTAATAAAGCATTAAAATAACTCACAAATTAAGTTGACCTTCTGTTTTATTTTTTACCCTCCTGTCTATACAAAACTAAGCAGCATTTAGAAATCAATACAATCCAGATTCTCTACAACATGTTATACTCAATGTACTCATTATACTCAATATACTCAATATACTCATATATTCAATATACACTAAGAAAAAGAAATTGCTAGATATGTATTAGGGAAAAGAGACCCATAATCTAAGTAAAAAAATCAATAGAAAACTTTATAGGTTGTTGAGATTTTACAATGAGCAGATAAAAACGTAGAGTAGCTATTATGAATATATAAATATATATATATGAATAACCCAAAATTGACAGAATAGATAAACAAATGTAGTATTTCAATAGAAAAAAATACCTCTAACAAGAGTCAAGCTGGAATTCTAGAAATGGAAACACATACAGTATTACTTCTAATTTCAGCTCTGACCTATAAAGAGCTAGAAACTTACCACTTCTATCTTTCTAACAAGAGAAAGCCTGACCAACTAAAACTCAGTGATGTTTGTTGGACCCAGCAAAGAACAAGTTGCATGGCACACTACCACCGAGAAATCTAGAGGAAGAGGCCTATCCAGACAGAGATGAAGCTGAGATCTGCTTGCCTGGCCCAGAAGTTAATGGAGCCATAAACTTCTCAGCTGCAGACTAAATATAGAGTAGTCACACAGAGAGAAATGCCTGGAGACCACATTCTTAGAGTTGGCCCGTTAATTCATGGCTTTCACTCAAGGAGTTCCAACAGCTTCTCACAGCAAAGATCTGAGAAAGAGTCCCTTCATGGTTTTGGCAGGGAGAGAGAATGAGTAATCATATGAAGCACACCATGAGCCTCTCTATAAAAAATGCCTTTTCCAGGGGAAGGGATGTTTTTGGACCAATTGCCCAGCTGGGGGAAGAGCATTCTTCCTGCTCAAACTCTTTTTCAACTTATATCACCTAAGGAAAACAAAAAATAGAAAACATGAGCAACAGGACTCAGTGCTTCAAGTTTATAGGATGGGAATACTTTAACCATGAAAGAAAGTAGGACACAAAGTGGGTAAGGAAACCAATATATACAACTGGAGAAGACATGGACTTCAAGACCAGGCCCCCTACACACAGGTAGATCCACTAAAACATTGAGATTTAATCAAATTATACAACACCGTATCTCCTCCACTCATTATTATCATTGACAGAGCTTAAGTATAATAAGTACATTACAGCTGAAAGGGTCCTCTCTAAGGAGGAATACTAGGAAGGCCCAAAGTCAAGAGGAAAGACAAAATGTGACCAGAGGAACGTAAAACCTCTTGTACCTAAGACTACAACAAATATTCAATTGACCAAGTTACCAAAAAATCCATGCAGTTAATTTCTAATTACCTCAACTCCTATTACCCAATACAACATGTCTGGCTAGCGACGACAAATTAAAAGATGTACCAAAAGGTAAGAAAAAATTAACAGTTTAAAGAGACAATGTGCTCTTTCTCCACCATCGTGGTGCGTGCGTTCGCTTCTCCTTCACCATGTCTTCCCACAAGACTTTCAGGATCAAGAGGTTCCTGGCCAAGAAACAAAAGCAGAATCGGCCCATTCCCCAATGGATTCGGATGAAAACTGGTAATAGAATCAGGTACAACTCGAAGAGGAGACATTGGAGAAGAACCAAACTGGGCCTATGAGAAATTACATGAGAGATGACTCACATACTTAAGCTGTATCCAGGTTGCCTACACGTTTAAATGATTAAAAAGATGCTACTGTATGGACAGTTGGGGCATTTTAATTGGGGGATTAATGAACTTGTGATTTTGTCCTGTTGATTTTTTCCTCCTGCCATAGTAGGATGATTCAGTAATAAATGTGTGAGACCTTTTGAAAAAAAATAAAAAAATAAAGAGACAATGTGATCATCTCCAACTCAGAAATGACATAGATGCTGAAATTATCAAATTTTCAATTAATAATTCATCATTAATAATAAATTATGATTAACATGTTAAGAGAGCAAATGGAAAAAGTAGATGACATGAAAGAAAAGATGAGAAATGTAAACAGAGAGATTAAAACTCTGGGAAAGAACCAAAAAGAAATGCTGGGAAATCAATACAACTGAAGCAGGAATGAAAAATGTCTTTTATGCTCTCATTTGAGGCTTAACATAGCCAAGGAAAAAATAGATGAGATTGGAGCTTGGTCAATATAAACTTCCAAAACTAAAAGGCATAGAGCATTCAAGAACTGTGAAATAATTTCCAACATCTTTAGATATGTGCAATCTATCTATATAAAAGCCTAAGCAATCAAACAACTGGAACGACTGGTTGACCAATCGCTATGATGCACACTGACCACCAAGGAGTATATGCTTAATGCAGGAGCTGCCCCCTGATAGTGAGTGCACTCCCACCAACCTCCCGTGGCCCCTCCCCCACATGCTAGCCAATCCCCATGGCCCCTCTCCCCTGCCAGACAGCCCCCCTCCCACCCCTAAATAGGCCTTGATCACAGGCCAGGCCAAAGGATCCCACCCATGCACAAATTCATGCAATAGGACTCTAGTTGGACTATAAGAGTGAAAGAAAAGTTGAAAGTAATAGTGACTGAGTACTTTCCAAAATTAATAACACCAAACCACAGATCCACAAAGTTCCAACCAGTATAAATACCAGAAAGAACACACATGGGCTTATATTCAAACTACATAAGCTCAAAGACAAAGAGAAAATGGGGCAGGGGGAAGAAAAAATAATAATTACAAAGAACTCATTAGAAATCATGTAAGCAAGGAGAATGTGGGGTGAAATGTTTAGTGTGGAAAGAAAACCCCTCACAAACCAAGAATTATAAATTCAGCAAAATTATCCTTCATACATAAAGGAATAAAAACTTTCTCGTAAAAAAAGGAGAAAATTAGTTTTACCTTCTCTGCAAGAAATATTAAAATAAAATGATTGTTAATTGTTTTTTGGTTCTTTTGTTTAAGGCAGAAGGAAAATATGATAAATGAGACATGTGGGTCTACATAAAGAAAAGAGCAGCATTAGAGAAGACATCAACAGGGGCAAATAAAAACTTACATTTTTAAATTCTTAATTAATCAGAAGAAAATTGTTTAAAGTAACAAATGTAGTAATATATTAAGACATTATGCCTTCAGGTAAGTAAAATAAATGATAGAAATGTTACAAGAGATGGGGTGAAAGAATAGAGAAAACTCTATTATATGGTACCTGCACTTTATTTGAAGTACAATAGTATTATTTACAGGTGAGCTTACATGAGTTAAAAATGCATATTGCATTTTTTTGTTTTGCTTTGTTTTATGGAGATTTCTTTTAAAAAATAATATTAGGGTTACCATATAAACCAGCAACCCCTCTTCTGAGTATTTACCAAATAATTTGGAAACATTTATTTACAAAGACATATGTGCCCATATGTTCATTGCAGCATTATTCATGGTGGACAAGACATATAAAAACTGCAGTTGTTAATTTTTTTATTTTTCATTACAGTTGATGTGCAGTGTTTTTTGATAAATGATTGGATGAAGAAATAGTATAACTATACAATGAAATACTCCTGAGCCATAAGAAAAGATGAAATACTGCCATTTGCAACAACATGGATGGACCTTAAGAATATCATGGTAAGCACAATAAGTCAGACAGAAACAGTTAAGAACCATGATTTTTCTCATATATGGGATATAAAACTAAAAACAACAAATTAACAAAGTAAGAAAAACAAACAAAAAGGAATAGATACAGACAACAGTACTATGATTACCAGAGGGAAGAGGGTCGAGGGAGTAGTAAAAGGTAATAGTGATAAAATATATGGTCATGGAAGCTGATTTTACTTTGTGTGGTGAGCACACAATACAACAGAAAAATCATGTATTATAGTAATGTGCAGCTGAAACCTATAGATCTTATTGACCAATGTCACCCCAATAATTTTTTAAATAATTAAAATTTTTTAATTACAGTTGACATATATTATATTAATTTAAGATGTACAATCCAGTGATTAGACATTATATAACTTACTAAGTAATTATCCTGATCAATCTTGTACCCATATGGCACCATACATAGCTATATTATTGACTATATTACCTATGTTATAATTTACATTCTCGTGACTATTCTGTAATTACCAATTTATACTTCTTAATTCCTTCACCTTTTTCACCTATCCCCCAACTCCCCCCTCCCATCATAGATACAGGTCCTCTACTTATTATTTATTTTGTGGGGGTTTTTTTTACATCCAATGTACATATGCATTTATTGCCAAATTATTGTTCATAATTTTTATATATTTTTTAATCTTTTTCTTCTTAAAGAAGACCCTTTAACATTTCATGTAATATTGGTTAAGGAGTAATGAACTCATTTAGATTTTTATTATTTGGGAAGTTCTTTTTATGCCAGTACCATGATGTTTTGATTACTATAGTTTGACATCAGGTGGCATTAATCCTCCATGTTTGTGCTTATTTGTCAGATTGTTGGGACTATTCATGGTCTTTTGTGGTTCCGTATAAACTTTTGGAATATTTGCTCTAGTTCGGTGAAATTCACCATTGTACCTTGATAGAAATTGAGTTGAATCTATAGATTGATTTTGGTAGTGTGGATATTTTAATGATGTTGATTCTTCCTATCCATGAACACAGTATATGTTTCCACTTATTTGTATCCTCTTCAATTTCTTCCCTTAGTGTCTTATAATTTTCTCAGTACAAGTTTTTTATACGGTTGGATAAATTTATTCCTAGGTATTTGTTTTCATCAACAAAATTAAACGATAACTTAATGAATAATAGAACATATCCACTGATACATTTGATAAGGGATTATTAATATTAAAATTTATAAAGAAGTTATAAAACTCAACATGAAAAAATAAACAATCCAATAAAAAAATGAACCAAGAAGAATCACCTCACACCTGTCAGAATGGCTACCATCAACAAATCAACAAGCAGCAAGTATTGGTGAGGATATGGAGAAATGGAACCCCCAGTACACTGCTGGTAGGAATGCAGACTGGTGCAGCCATTATGGAAAACAGTATGGAATTTCCTCAAAAAATTAAATATGAAACTCCCATTTGATCCTGTGATCCCACTTCTAGAGATATACCCTAAGAAACCCAAAATACCAATCAGAAAGAATGTATGCACCCCTATGTTCATAGAAACACAATTTATAATAGCTAAGATCTGGAAACAGCCCAAGTGCCCATCAGTATATGAGTAGATAAAAAAGTTGTGGTACATTTATACCATGAAATACTATGCATCAGTAAAAAAAAAGAGAGAGAATCTCTTACTTTTTCAGATAAGCATGGATGAATTTGGAGACCATTATGCTAAGTAAAATAAGTCAGTCAGAGAAAGACAAGTATCACATAATCTCAGTCATATCTGGAATCTAAGTAACAAAATAAACTGATGAATGTAGTGGATGCAGAGACACAGAAATATGGAATAGAATGCAGAGCTCGGAGAAAAGGTGGGTAAGTGGGAAGTAATAAATAAAGGACCTTGTATGGATATAGTCATGGCCCATGGACACATGCAATGTGGTGGTGAGCACCTGGGATGAGGGGTTAGGGATAGGATGGAGAAAGTTGATGGGTTGAAAAGGGGACATATGTAATAGTTTAAACAATAAAGAATTGTTTTAAATAAATGGGCCAAGGTCCTGAATAAACACTTCTCCAAAAATGACATACAGATGGTCATAAATATATGAAAAAAAGGTCAATGCCACTAATTATCAGAGAGATACAAATTAAAACCACAATGAGATATCACCTCACACCAATCAGAATGGTTATTCTATCTAATAAAAGTAATATGCAAATTGACTCTCACATCAACACACAAAATGACTGTTCCCATGTGGACACAAGATGGCCGCCACAAGATGGCCAGCAGGGGAGGGCAGTTGGGAGGGACCAGGCCTACAATAGAGGCCAGTTGTGAGCTATCAGGCCAGCAGAGGAGGGCAGCTGAAAGGGACCAGTCCAGCAAGGGAGGACAGTTGGGGGGAATCAAGCCTGCAGGAGAGCGCAGTTAGGGGTGACCAGGCTGGTAGAGGAGAGAGGTTGGGGATGACTGGGCCTGTAGATAAGGGCAGTTGGGGGGAATAAGGCCTGGAAGAGAAGGCAGTTAGGAGTGACCAGGCCTGCAGGTAAGGGCAGTTAGGGGCAATCAGACTGGCAGAGGAGCAGTTAGGCATCAATCTGGCTGGCAGCAGAGTAGTTAGGGGTTGATCAGGCTGGCAGGCAGAAGCAGTTATGGGCAATCAGGAAGGCAGGCAGGTGAGCAGTTGAGAGCCAGCAGTCCTGGATTGTGAGAGGAATATCTGACTATCTATTTAGGCCCAATCCTACCGGGATCATGCCTAACTGGGCAGTTGAACATCCCTCGAGGCATCCCAGATTGGAGAGGTTGCAGCTGGGCTGAAGGACATCCCCCCCCATGCATGAATTTTGTGCACTGGGCCTCTAGTCATCAACAAATTTACAAACAATAAGTTTTGTTGAGGATATGGAGAAAAGGTAACACTTGGACACTGTTGGTGGGAATGCAGATTGATGCAGCCACTGTGGAAAGCAGTATGCGGTTACCTAAAAAAATAAAAATAAAAATGGAATTGCCTTATGACCTAGTGAATCTCCTTCTGGGGATTGATCTGAATAAACCCAAAACACTAATTTGAATGATCCCTTATGGTCATTTACAATAGCCATGTTTTGGAAGAGCCCAAATGCCCATCAGCAGATGAATGAATAAATATGGTGCATTTACACAACAGAATACTACTTGGCCACAAAAGAGAAGGAAACCTTACTCTTTGTGACATCATGGATGGATCTAGAAAGCATTATGCTGAGTGAAATAAGGCAGTCAGAGAAAGACAAATACCATATGATTTCTCTCTTAGGTAGAATCTAATGGACAAAACGAAGTACCAAACAAAATAGGAACACTCACAGTGAGTGAGAAGGCTGATAATGGTCAGCAGGGCATGGGGAGTGGTTGGGGGTTTCATTGAGGTGGGGACTGAGCAAAAAAGAATGAAAAAAAAGACAAAACTCATGTAAGGCAGTGTGGTGATTGCAGGGGAAAGGACAATGGTTGGGAGGTTAAGGAGGGTGTAGAGGAAGGAACCTAACTTGGGGTTGTGAAAACATAATACAGTGTACAGATCATGTGTTATGAAATTATGCACCTGAAACCTGTATGATTTTGTTAACCAGTATCTGGAATTTATTTATGTTCTACAATTGAAACTTTGTAGCCTGGAGCGGAGCCAAGCCTCCTGCTCACTCCGGGGCCACAGCCATTTCTCTTGGAATATTTACCTTCTATAACTGACACTTTGTAGTCTTAAGCAGAGACCAAGGCAGGCCAGGGCTGCGGAAAGCTTGGCTTCCTCCATTGCTCAGACAACCCTAGCCTCTGCTCTCTCCAGCTGAATGGCTACTGCTATTTTTGTTGGGATTTTGTATCTTCTATAATTGAAACTTTGTAGCACTGAGTGGAGGCCTAGGCCAGCAAGGGCAGACATAAGCTTGGCTTTCTCCATTGCCAGGGAAACCCAAGGCTCCCTCCTGCTCTCAGTGGCTGCTGCCATCTCGGTTGGGGTTGATTTGCATAATTTGCTCCAGATTGGCTGATGGGCATGGCTGTGGGCTTGGCTTGATTGGAGGTACAGTCAATTTGCATATTGCTCTTTTATTAGATAGGATGTTACTTCAGCCCTTTCTACACCAGCATCACATATAATATAGATGAATTTCTTCTTTTTTTTTCTGAACGCACCATATTATTGGTTTAAAATTAAACTAAGAGCCAATAGAAGTATAATGTCTGAATAAAGCTTATCTAACACACTATGAACACTAGATTGTCAACACTACACTTGTCATTTTAAACAATAAAATCCCTAACATAAAGCATTAAATGGACAGTAAAAAGGATGCTTGCTTATAGTATGAGAGTTTAAACGGGAAGGTCAGGTGTTGCCTTGTTCAGCCTCAGCTAGCAATCTATATTAGGTGAGTCAAAAATGTTTTGCCACTCTGTACATGTCCACAAATGACTGCGAGAACACTGGGAGCATTGATTTTGGGAATACAAATAACATTCAGTGAGTAGACAAATTTGTAAACACAAAATCTGTGAATAATAATTAACTGTACAAAATTCAATTGTTTTCTTATATTCTAGCAATGAAAAAGAAATTTGAAAGGAAAAATATATAAAGGACAAATTAACTCCTTGCACAATGCAATACTTAGGTGTTAATCTAACACAATATGTACAAAACTGTATGCAGAAAATTATAAAACACTCATGAAATAAATCAAAGTTCTAAATAAATGGAAATATATCTTTTGTGTTCATCGTTTGGTACAGTCAGCATTATTAAGGTGTTTATTCTTCCCAACTTGATGTATAGATTCACTGCAATTTTAATAAAATTCCCAAATATTATGTTACAGATATTAACAAATTTATTCCAAGGTTAATATGGGAGGGCAAAATCCTGTAATAACCAATATGATATTAAATAAGGCAAACTAGAATAATCTCACTACCCAATTTCAAAAAAAAATGTAAATGCAAAACTCTGAAACTTTTGCAAGAAAACAAAGTAAGATCTAGATGACTTTGTATTTGATGAAGAGGTTTTAGATACAACACCAAAAGCACAATACCTGAAAGAAAATATTTGTAAGTTGGAATTTAGTAAAATTAAAATCTTCTGTTCTGCAAAAGACACTACTAATAGAGTAAAAGGTTAAGCCAAAGATTGTGAGAAAATATTTATAAAACACCTATCTGACAGATGACTCACATTCAAAATATATGAAGAACTCCCAAGTCTCAAATTAGGAAACAGACAACTAAATTTAGCAAGGGTTATTAATGAAAAACGACAAAGCAGATTTATAGAAGGTAAAAAAGTATATGAAAATATAATCAACACTTTTTGTCACTAGGGGAATGAATGAAAATTAAAACATCAGTGAGATAACACTACGCACCTATTACAATAGGTAAATCCGAAATACAATAAAATAGAACAATAATAGTTGTTTGTGAAGATACAGAGCAACAGAAACTCTCATTTATTTATGGGATTGCAAAATAGGTCAGACACTCTAGAAGATTGGTAGTTTCTTAGAGAGCTAAACAGATTTACCACATGAATCAGGGCTTTTAGATATTTTGCCAACCTTTTTGAAATTTATGTCCACCTCAAACAGCACAGGAATGTTTATAACGCCTTTATTCACAATTGAACAGACATGTAACAATCAAGATGTCCTTCAAGGCCATCAAGATGTCCTGGGTGACACCTGCAATAGGGTTCTTAAATAGACATGTGGTCTATGGTATTTCCAGACACTGGGATTCTATTTAGCAATAAAATTAAAGAGATACCAAGCTATGCAAAGACCTGGGTGAATCATAAATGCATGTTTCCAAATTAAATAATCCAGTTTGAAGAGTCTACATACTGCATATCTACACATATATGCATTCTGGAAGAGCCAAAACTATAGAAGTAGTAAAAATATCAGTGGGTCCCAAGGATGTTGGGCAGGGGCTGGAAGAATTTAATAGGTTTAGCAGATGTATTTTTTAAAGTGCTGAAAATATTCTATATGGCATCGTAATGGTTGGTTCAAAAACCTATCTGATTTTCAAATTTCATAGACCTTACAAAATCAAGCATTAATCTTAAAGTATGTAAATTAAAAAAATATTTAGAAGGTTAAGAAATTCCACCACGAAATGCAAAATGCGACACAATTACAAATGTATGGAACAACCTTCCTGAAAAGAGTGGGAAAAGAGGGTGCTGAACTGCTTTTTGACATGAGTGTAATTAAAAACAAAGTGAATCATATATAAGTACTGTACTCTGATTGACAAAGTTATTTGCACAGCAGTAATGGTTGACAATTTTGAGAAACTATACATGTATACTGGAATTGAACACCTATGAAATGATGGATGGTGGGAGCCAAGTTTCTTAATCTTGGAGTGGGAGATTGCATATTAATAACAAGAAGAAATAAGAATAATCAATGTAGTTATAGAGTTGGGAACATTAGAACTGTATGAACTTATGCTTAGCTTAAATAAATACAAAGATTGTATGTAAAATATTTATAGATACATTTTATGTGATGTCTTAGTATATTCTAATATATTTTCTTGGCCTGTCTTCTGAGCCCCCAGTAACAATACCACCTCAATAGCAAAGAGCAATACCTGGTACCCAAAGTGTGGTTTCTAACACTGCTCTCTAATAAAAGGAACCAGAGCTTCTTAAAGAAGCTGGTGATTCTAGAGGAGTGGGGAGGCAAATATACTAAATGAGGATGGAGCACCTTGTAGTAAAAGAAAGGGCTTAAAAGAGAGATAAGTACTTAAACACACACACATTAATGACATATTAAATGAATATAGAAACAAATGAAAAAGCTCCCAATGGCCAAAACTGAAACATGTGAGCAATAAAATGAATAAATAAGTTTGAATTATAAAAAGTAGAAAATAAATATCCATGACTCTATGATGATATAAATAAATGATTGAATAGACAAATCTCTAAAACAAAAGAATTTCAAATAATCTTTAGGGACATGAACTATAATTTTTTTACCTTGTAGAATCACACAATGATATCCTTCTGAAATACAGTATGAAAGAGAGGGAGAATAACTTTACGCTGGGGAGAGCTGACAAACATTTCTTCAGCTGAGGGAGCGGGGTTGACATCAATATTGATGCCATGTTGATAATGTGCAACCTTTTTACAGTGTAATGAAATGGCACTTTATCTCTGTGTCTTTCTCCCAAATAACCATAACTCCTGCCTGAGCATAAAGGAAACATCAAAAGTTTTATAAAATACCTAACCAGAACTCCTCGAAGTTGTAAAGGCCATTAAAAACAATGAAAATCCTGAGAAGTTACCATAACCAAGAGAATGATAAGGCAACATAGAACTACATGCAATGTGGTAATCAGATGTCTGAAGGGGATCTTGGAACAGAAAAAGAGCATTAAACACAAGATAAGGAAATAGAAATAAAGTATGGAATTCAGTTAATATCCATGTATCAATATTGGTCCACTAATTTTGAAAAATGTACTAATGTAAGATGTAAATAGAAAAAAATGGGTATGGAGTATATGGGAACTATACTACTTTCACATTTCTTTGTAAATGTCAACTTATTCTAAAATAAAAAATTTATTAAAATATATGTTAAATAAAACATTTGTAAGATTGGCTTATTGACAGATTAAACATAGAAAAAACAATGAATTATTCAAAGGGTTGTCAATAGCAACTATTTAAAGTGAAAGGAAAATTATTAAATAAATGTAGAATTACACTGTTTTAAATTACTATGATTGTGACATGGTATAGTATCAATTTAAAACAGACTTGATTGAGTTAAAGATGCATATTTTAACCTATAGCATGATACTAGTAATAAAAAATAAAATAAAGAGATATTTACCAAAAAAAGCCAGAAAGAAATAATAAAGACCAAAGAATAAGTGGGACAAACAAAAAACATATCATAAAATGGTAAGATTCAACTTAACCACATGTACGAAAACATTAAATATAAATAAACTAAATACTCTAATTAAAGGCATTAGTTTTCAGACTATACAAAAAAGAATAAGCAATATGGTCTTTGCAAAGGGAAAAATTTAAATATAAAAACACAGGAAAAGTAGCTGTATTAGTATAAAAAAGAAGGGGCAAGGAAATATATAATTGAAGGTATTTCACAATGATAAAAGAAACATTTCATCAGGGGGACATAACAAACATAAATTTACATGCTCTGACTAACAAACATTCAAAATATATGAATCCAAAAATGATATAACAGAAAAAATAAACAAACAGATCTCTAACCATAATAGATTTTGACATTTTTCTTTCAGTAATAGATATAAGAGCAACAGTGAGAATACAGAAGAATTGGACAGCATTATTAACCAATTTGAACTCAATGATATTTATAAACTGCAATTCCCTATATTTTCAGTATATAGAGGTGTCCCTTGAACAACATGGGAGTTAGGGGCACCAACCTCCTCTGCACATAAAAATCCATATATATACAAATTATTTTCAAGTGTACTCAGACTATACATTAGAACTAGTCATAAATAAGTCCTAACACAAAGTATTAAAATCTCACTGAGTATGTTCTCAGAAAACAAAAGAATTATAATAAAAAACAATAAAAAACTATACCTGTAAATAAATTAACCTAAATATATGACTTATGAATCAAAAATAAATCAAAAATAAATTAGACAATATTTTGGTAAGAAGAGCACAAAATATCAAAATTTGTGTGATGCAGTACCTAGCAGTAAACTTACAAGTCTAAAGGCATATTTAAGAGAGAAAAACAAGTTTAGAATCAATTGTCTAAGTTATAAACTCAATTAATTAAAAAAGAAAAAATTAAAGAAAGCAATAGAAATATAAAATAAAGAGCCAAAATCAATTCAAAAGAGAAATAGTAGTATGAAAAACTTGATGCCAACAATACTGATAAGTTGGAGAAAATGAATGTCTTTTAATAAACAAGTTTTTAAATTAATACAAGAAGAAATAGAAAATTAAACTCCCCTGTGTCTTTTAAATAAAGTTAAAGAAATGAAAATCTCTTCCACAAAGAGCACTGGGTCCTGATGGCATCATTGCAAATCCTTCTTAAAGGAAGAAATAATTACTATTGCTATATTATATAAACTCTTTCAGATGATAACGGAGAAAAGAATACTTCGCATCTTGTTTTCTTTTTTGGTCAGAATAACCCTGACATTAATACAAGAAAAAAGCAATAGTGAAAAAGAAAATTGCCAAATAATATATCTTATGAGCATAGAAAGATAAATTCTTAATTAGAAATCAGTAAACAGAATCTACCAATAAGCAATTAGGGTAATAAAACTATAGAAAACAGGCACACGACGCATTGTGCAGGTGATGTTTTGTTGAGTTGTACACCTGAAACCTGTACATTTGTGAACCAATGTCTCTTATTGAATTCAATTTTTTAAAAAAAGATAGAAAACTTCCAAAAGGCTTAGAGATCTCCAAGAAAATATGAAAATCATATCTTACCACATTATAATTATACTGTGGATAAACAAAGGTAAGATTAACTTACAAGGGTAGCTGGAATTAGAAAAAAAAAAAGACAGTAATTTTACATACAGGGAAACCATGATAGGAACATTATTTTACTTCTTATCAGAAACAATGGAAACCGGAATGACATTTTTAAAGTGCTGCAAAACACTAACAGTCAACTGTCATAATCAAACATTCAAAAATAAATGAGGTCATAAGAAAATTTTCAGACAGACAAAAGCTAAAAGAATCTCTAGCAAAACTGTTCTATAAATAATAATAATAATATTAATGGAAATAATAATAATAATTTCTACAGGCTTAAGGGTAAGTAGACCAGAAATCTAGTTATATAAGGAAGAATAAATGTTACAAAGAATAAAAAACTTTCAAAGATTATTGTTTTCTTTGCTACACATAAATTATTGAATCTTCTTAAAGCAATTGGTAGTTTACAGTAAAAATAATAATAAAAGTATATAAGCTATATAAAATATGTAAAAGTAAAATATATGATGACAATACCAAAAAGGGATGAAGGTAGTAATTGAAAATATATTGTCATAAATATCTGAAATTATTTGTGAAGCAATTAAGTATTTTTAAGAAAAATTCTGATAACGTAAGGATGTAATTTTAACCTCTAAAGCAACTGTTTAAGAAAAAAAATTATGTAACTAAAATTATTAGAGTAAGTAAAATAGAATAATAGCCCTAGTTGGTATGGCTCACTTGATTGCGCTTCATCCCATGAACCAAAAGGTCATTGGTTTGATTCCTGTTCAGGGCACATGCCAGAGTTGGTAGCTTGATTCCTGGTTGGGGTGCATGCAGAAGGCAGCCCATTGATGTATTGCTCTCTCCCTTCCTCTCTCTCTTAAATTAATAAAAGCATATTAAAAAAATAAAGTAGAATAATAAAAATAAACAAGATTTATCATTAATCGGTGGTGTTTATCTCTGGAAGGCATGACTGGTTCAACATTCTAAAGTTAAACATAACTCACTATATTAATAGAACAAAGGAGATAAATTATCTGATCATCCTAATACAACAGATATAGAAACAGTATTCTTTTTTAAAAAATATGTTTTATTGTTTTGTTTTGTTTTACAGAGAGGAAGGAAGAGGGATAGAGAGTTAGAAACATCAATGAGAGAGAAATATCAAACAGCTGCCTTCTACACTGAGGATGTGCCCAAAACCAAACTACATGGCCTTGACTGGAATAGAACCTGGGACCTTTCAGTCCACAGGCTGACACTCCATCCATTGAGCCAAACCAGTTTCGGCTAGAAACAGTATTCTTTTTAGTTTTTCAGGAAAACGCATTGACACACTAAGGCTCCAAATCAAATCCCCATCATATCTTTATTTTTATTTATTTATATTTGGCATTAGTTTTTACTGAATATAAATTTATAGTCTTTAAATAACTTAAATATAGTGCTTTCAATATGCAGTTTTTTAGCCTTATTTATTTATTTACTTTTGACAGTGTTACTTATATATGTACCAATTTTCCTCCCTTTTGCCTCCATCCCCTCTTCTCACTGGCTTTCATCCTACTGTTGTCCGACTCTGTGGGAAGAAATAGTGTCGAGAAAGTCTGGAGTGCCTGGTTGGCTCAACATTCAAAAGTTAATCAACATACTTCAAAAGAACTTAAGTGTCAGGCCATTATCTAAAGTCTTCAGGATTAAATGTATTATCTTGTTCAATTGTCACAGAAATCCAAGGTGGTTAACCTATTAATAGAATAAAGGAGATAAATTAGGTGATTATCTCAATACAATAGATATAGATATAAGTCAATATCCATTCATGATTTTAAAAAACTCTCTGAAAACTAGAAATAAAATAATTTATCAATTTAATAGAGTGTTATGTACACTACACTTAATATAAAATAACGAATTATTAAGAACAAGGAAAGTATCTCTGCTCTTATTACCCTGTCCAACATTGTACAGGAAGTATAAGACAATGAAAAAATGGAAGTCACAAAGAAATTGGTGGCATTTTTATATACCAATAATTGAACTGTCAGAAAGAGAAATTAAGAAAACAATCCCAGTTACTATTGCCACAACAACAAAAAAAAAGGTACCTAGAAATAAATTTAGCTAAGGAGGTAAATGATATGTACTTGGATAACTATAGAACATTGATGGAAGACATTGATAAAGATACAAATAAGTGGGCACATATACCATGTTCATGGACTGGAATAATTAACATTATTAAAATGTCCATACTACCCAGAACAATCCATAGGTTCAACACAATTCCTATTAAAATACCATATTTAAAATGGCATATTTCACAGATCTAGAACAAATATTCTAAAAATTTATATGAAACCCAAAAGACCCCAAATTGCCTCAACAATCTTGAGAAAGAAGAACAAAGTTGGAGGAATTATATTCCTAATATCAAACTGTACTACAAGGCCATTGTAATCAAAACAACCTGGTCAATGGAGCAGAACGGAGAACCCACAAATAAACCCAGGCTTTTATGGTCAATTAATAAATTTGACACAGGAGGAAAGAGCATATAATGGAGTAAGGAGAGCATCTTTAATAAGTGATGTGGGAAAATAAGACAGGAACATGCAAAAGAAGAAACTAGGACACCAATATACATCATACATAAAAATAAACTCAAAATGGATTAAAAAAAACCTTAAATGTAAGTTGTGAAACCATAAGAATCCCAAAAGAAATCAAAGGCAGCAAAATTTCAGACATCTCTTGTAGCTATATGTTTGTGGATAAATCTCCTAGGGCAAGGGAAACAGGAAAAAGTAAGCAAATAAGACTACATTAAACTAAAAAGCTTCAGCAGAGGCAAAAGAAATCATCAACAAAATAAAAATGGCACACACTGTATGGAAGAACATGATATATATGATAAAGGGTTATTTTCAAAAATATATAAAGAATTTATGCAACTCAACACCAAGAAGACAAGCTAATAAAAAAAAATGAGCAAAGGACATGAATAGATCCTTCTCCAAAGAGAGCATACAAATAGCTAATAGACATATGAAAAATACTCAGTGTCATTAATCCAGAGAGATGAAAATTAAAACTATGATAACATATAACCCCCCACCTACCAAAATAGCTATAATCAATAAATTATCAAACAGCAAATGCTGGTGAGGATGTGGAAAAAGGGGGATCCTAGAGTTCACTGTTGGTGCAGTCACTGTGGAAAACAGTATGGAGTTTTCTCAAAAAACTTAAAAATGTAACTACTTTTGACCCAGCAATCCCATTTCTGGGAATGTATCCTGAAAGTCCTAAAATACCAATCATAAAGAATACATGCACCCTATGTTCATAGCAGCATCATTTACATTAGCCAATATCTGGAAACAGCCCATATACCCATCAGTAGATGAGTGGATAAAAAAGCTGTGGTATATTTAGACAATGGGATACTACATGGCCATAAATAAGAAGGGACTCTTACCTTTTGTAGTAGCATGGATGGACCTAGAGATTGTTATGCTAAGTGAAATAACCCAGCCAAAGACAAATATCATATGATCTCAGTTATATGTGGAACCTAATGAACAAAATAAACTGATGAGCAAAATAAAAACAGAGGTATGGATGCATGGAACAGACTGACAGCTGTCAGAGGGGTAGGGGTAAAGAGGATGATGAGATTAGCAAAAGGAAATTTATGCATAGCCCAGAGATACAAACAACAGTGTGGTGATGGCCAGAGGGAAAGAGATGGGGGTGGGTACTGGGTGGAGGTGTGAAGGAGGGCAAAGGTGGAAAGGGGGGGCTGGGAACATTTGTAATAGTGTTAACAATAAATATAAAGTTTTAAAAAAATAAATGTAAGTGCCTAGAATGGGCAAAGCATCCTGGAGCAAGAATACAGTTAGAGGATTTCCATGGTCTGATTTCTTTTTTAAAAAATATATTTTATTGATTTTTTGCAGTATAACTTATATTTAATAGTAGTACATATGTTTTCCTTCCCCCCCCCCATTATCCTCCCCCCAGCCTCCCTTACGCCTCAGCACATGTCCCCACCTGTCCCCATCCCCGCCCCAGTGTCTTTCATTCATTGGTTATGCTTATATGCATGCATACAAGTCCTGGTCTGATTTCTTATAACCACTATAAAACTGCAGGGTATAAGACAAGGACAAGTATTCCCTGAGCTCTGAAAATTTGCATTACACCACTTTGCTTTTTTATAAAAGGCCTGCATTAAATCAGTAATGGTTTTTTTTCACAAAAGCAAAATCCTCTTCTGATTTATTTTGATCAGCAAATAGATGTACTTACTAATGGAGATGTTTTGGAAAAGTGAAGTGTAGTAATAATGCAAACTTTCAGAAAGCAGGAGATACTGCTTTACATCAATTTAGCTTCTGAAAAGTTTCATAGGAATATTCTTTCAGATAGTGGGGGAAACCTGTGTAACTATATAGGTGAATTGCACAGAACGGAGTCTAGCCATAGTTGCACATTTATGGAGTCAATTACTTTATTAAAGGGATGCCAATAAAACTCAATGGTGGGAAAAGTCTTTTCAACAAGTAGTGATACCATAAGTAAATATCTTTATGGGGAAATTAATCTTCAATCCTTCTTTACACCATGCAAAAAATCAATTCAATAGAATCATATACCTAAATGTAAGTGCTAAAACTATTAAGCATTTCAAAGAAAATAGTAGGATATTTTATATTATTGCAATAAGTAAAAAGTAAAAATGAATCACAAAATACTGTATGAGTAGATAAAGCCAGACACAAATGAGTACATTTTCTATGATTCCATTTTTCTGAAGCTCAGGGACAGGTAAAATGATCTCTGATTCTAGAAATTGGAACAATAGTTTCCTTTTGGAGAAGGATATTAATGGGAAGTGGCATAAGAAATCTTTTAGGAATGATGGGAAAATCAAATAACACCATCTTTTGATGGTGCAAATGGCCATAAATATTTGTCAAAATTTGTTGAACCATACTCTTAAAATCAAAAAATTTTACTATGTACAAAAAATATTCCAACACAGAAATCAATATGCAGGAGTCCACACACTTTTCTCATTTAAAACACTGAAATAAATCAAATCAATAAATTCTTAATAAAGTGATTTCTCACTAAAGGCAGCAAGGGCAGATGTAATGTGAGGGATGTAGAATGCCCTTTTTCAAAAGCATCCTCTATGGTATGACTAATTCCTAATAAGCTTTGGACAGAATGTGAGTTTTCATTTTAATTGATTCTCGAAGAGACAAACACATATGTCGTCAATATTGTTATCCTGTAAAGTAGTATTAAGCGAGGACTGAATAAAACAGGAGGAAAGAAAAGACAGTGAACGTCAAAGAAAGAAATGAGCATCTCCCAGGAACTGAGGCACCAGAAAAGGAAAAGGGGAACAAAACCTTTTTCTCCATTCTTGAAGTTTAAAGGCACCACTAAACAACACGAATTCTTCATTTTATTGTAGCACATGGACTCCAACATCTCAATGGCTTTTGTAGAATCACATACTACTCATTGGATGAGTAATTTTCTCATATTCTATGGACTCTCCAAGCCTCAGTTCCCTAAGACCAGACCAATAATTGCAACTCCAAAAGCTTATACCTTAAAGATCAACCTGAGCCTTTTCATAGTATTTGTTTCCTTGCAGGCGACAACTTGATATAGGTAGTTTTGTGGTTTTAAGAAGCAGAAAATAATCACAATGTGTACATACCCATCTCTTCTGGGTGTGACTGCAAGGCAAAGGAGAGCAGATACTGCTGTGTGTACATCGTGTAAACATCACCTCTTGTGGGCCAAGGGGTCTGTGTAGACTATTCTGCATCAAGGGAAAGAATGTTTCATGGTTTCCATTTAGACCACATGTCCTATAAAATATATTGCTTGCTTGCCTTGGGAGATGTGTGCAAATCTTTGGTCTTATAGTTAGGAAACCGTGCATGATAGAAGGGATTTTGAGCAGGATTGGATTTGAAAAGCCAAAACTCACCCAAACTTATCTAATATATTTTGGAGACTCAGAAAGAGCTGCTTTGATGAAACAACCCGTGATGTCATTCTCAACTTAGTAACTTACATTCAGGGGAAATATATTGCTGTAGTTTCGTGTGGTCTATGGTTTGCCCTGGAGGAGGCAGATGAGGAAATCAAAGCTGAGATCAGCCCTTGTGGATGGCAGGTGTGGATTCCTGAAAGACAAGTGGAGATTTTAAATAGGAATAAGGAATGTACCTCTCCAGGGAGAGGAAAGGAGGCCCTGAAGACAGAACAAGCGCCTGAACTGGCTGCACCTAAAGGGTCTGGGGAAGAGCCACACTTCATCATCCATCTATCCTGTTACCCAGCTGTCTTCCATTTATCGTCTTTTATTGTGGGCTCTGAGCACAGACGTATTTCACTTCCAGTCTCGAGCCATTGTTTCTCTGTAGAATAGGGACAATTATCCCACCTCTATAGTAATATCTGTTATAAACAAAGACATGTGTGGTGGGGTTGAAGGAATAAGAGATACAAGGGTAAAGGGAAACGGGCACTCCACATTTCCCAGGCCCCTAATGCCAGTGCAGCAGAAGCAGCAGCGTCAGATCAAGGAGGTAACGCTGGCAGCACAATGAGTGTGGTCTGTGAGGGGCTGAGAATGGCTGAGAGGAGTGTGCAACTCAGGGAAGCAGCTGCCAGTAGGTGCAAGAAACAGTTTTACAAAAACTCCCCTCTCCTAAAATATGGAGAAGGTAAGCCTAGCACTTAGGTTACATATAGATTATGTCAGATAATATATATTCTGCACATAGTAAGCACTGGATATATGGTAGCTATTAAAATAATAATAATAAATCTAAATGAATTCCACATGGAACTATTTATCTGTGGAGGAATCTGGAGAGAGGTATGGCAGATCAGGGGCCTCTGGGAATGAAGTAATATTATTTAAAACATCAACAAATACTGAAAACATAGAAGCATTGAATGCTAGCGCTGGAGAATCTCATGAGGCATTTTAGTTCAACACTCTCATTTTACAAATGTATAAACTGAGTCCATAAGAGCTGAAGTGACTAGCTCAGAATCACCCAGAATGCCTAGCAGTGGAGCTGGACATACTTATTTCTAATTAACTGGACTTTCTGTTTTTGTGCTATTTTCCAAGAAATTCTCCATAGAACGTTCTTATTAATGCCTATCATAGACCTTAGATTTATCTCAGTGGGGGAGTTACTGTCAGACATCTTCCCAGAAAAGTGGAACCATTCAGTGTAAAATAAATTCTTTTAGGATTTAGTGATAGACCAAATTCTTAAGAGAATGAAAGTATTTCCCCAGGAAATACTATAATAGATGTTAAATTTTGTGAGTCACCTGTAAACTTGATTTTCTGTTTTCTCTGCTTATACACTGATAACATTTCACTGAGATGGTAGCAGCGAGGTTGAAACTTTCTCCGCCCTACAAAGCTGGGTCCCTCTGGGAGCAGGAACAAAGAAAGGACAGGCCAGCCCGGTGAGCACACCAGGCTTACGGCCATGGGATGCAGAGAAGCTCCAGCAAAGGTATCATGAGATTAAGTGTATGTGGAGAAGCTGAATTTGTGATGTTTCTCTCCATTTGGGACCCTTAAACTAGGACTATCTTTTTTCAATAAAATTCAATCCTGGGAAACAACTATGCTTTACAAACAGAGAAATGCTGTCACTATGGGGAAGTCATTAATCTCACCTTCAGGACCAGGACTACAACCTAAGACTTTTTTTTACTACTAGACCTTTCTGGAAGATCAAGAAGATATACAACCATTGTCAATTTCAAGTTAGTAAAGGTGTAGGATGACCAAGGTAGTTGTTGTGCCTGAGTCATATGATTTACTGGCCTTGCCCTGCAGCAGGTCTGGTTCACTAAATCAACTCTTTCTATGGTAGCAGGCTTGGTTTGACATGTTCTTTCATTAATCCAAATCCTGGTCAGCCTTTTTTTAAAGATTTTTTCCCTTTATTGATTAAGGTATTACACATGTGTCCTTTCCCCCCATTCCTCCCCTACCTCCCCCAACCCTGCCCTCACCCTCATCCCCTGTTGTCTGTGTCCATTGGTTAGGCTTATATGCATGCTCACAAGTCCTTTGGTTGACCTCTCCCCCCTTGTCTTCCCCCTCCCCTACATTTTCTTTGAGGTTTGAGCGTCTGTTTGATGCTTCTATGACTCTGGATCTATTTTTGTTCATCAGTTTATGTTGTTCATTATATTTCACAAATGTGTGAGATCATGTGATATTTACCTTTCTCTGACTTATTTCGCTTAGCATAATGCTCTCCAGCTCCATCCATGCTGTTGCAAATGGTAGGAGTTCCTGGCTTTTTACAGAAGTATAGTATTCCATTGTGTAGATGTACCACAGTTTTTATCTGCTGATGGGCACTTAAGCTGATTGCACCTGGTCAACCTTTTTAGTGAAGGAGTGGCCCAAATGAACCTGTGTTCTTAAGCTTATTATCCCGGACTCTGTGTTCCCTTAGAAATCATGTATGTCTAAATTTATCCAGTCCTCTCAACTCCAGAGGTCTTCCATAGGAAAGTCTTCTCTCCCCAGCTCCTTGCCATGATTTTCTAGGTCTTCCCTCTGTCAACCACCTCCTCGGTCAGACCTCCATTGCAGAGATCCTTGCTGTAGGTGATGCCCAGACACTACCCCAATAGTGCCAACAGCCCTCTCCTCAGGCTACAGAAAGCCCAAGTTCCAGCTACAGGGAAAGGAGCGAAGGACAAATACTGAGTCTGAATGGCATGGGTGTTTAGATTGAGATTACAAGTGAAAACTAGAGAATGAAAGAACTGGAGATAATTTTCTGTTTTCTTTCTATCTAATACTTAAATAAAAATTTTACTTTAAGCAACTTCAGTATCAAACCAAACTTCAGTAGTTCAAATGGCCTGCAGTTCCTGAGGGAGAGATCAGAGGCACTTGTTCTGATTGTGACTGGAAAACAGGAAGGTGCTCTGGAAAGGTGATTGACAGAGAGATGACCTAGAAAATTCGGGGGGGGGGTGAGGGGGAGGGCAAGACTTTCCTATGGAGAACCTCTGGGACTGGAAGATGGGAAGCCACTTGTCCCCATTCAGTAACTGCATCACAGCTGGGCCCTGTGTTCACGTATTATTCAGACAATGCAATCTCCGAGCTTCTTGACTTGCCAGACTTGCCATGCTATTTTCACTGTGGAACCAAGAAAGGGCTGTGCTTGCATCCTTCTTAGATGTTCTCTGTCTTATTAGCACACAAGATTTTATACAATTTAGAGAAATCTCCCAAACTTTGCTACCCTTTATCTTCCTAAGTTTGCTCATTACATTATCAAAAGGACAGCCACACCACCAGTATACAACTGTATGTCTTATCTTCCCTTAATTTCCCAGCCAGCTGCTCTCTGTGGTGTGCGAAGTTGGATTCTGTCAATGCTTTTGACATTGCCTCTTTTGTATTCTTATTTCCTCAATGGAGCCTAGTTTAGTTGAGTGTGGATATTAGTATTGTATTAATTGTGCAGAGACAGGGCGATACTGGCATATGCCATCTCCATCCTTCAGAAAAAAGTGACTTTTGTTCATTGTGGTGCCTGAGATGCCAGAGGTGTTGGAAGTATATGATATATGATAGAAGCATCCTCATCCCAAGATGTGTGCCTCCTACTATTCATCACCCAGGCAGCAGAGCTAGGGAGAGAGTCCCAGAGATGCGATGGGCATCTGGTTCTAGCTCAAATGCCCTCAGTTTGCAGATGAGTAAACTGAGGCCCAGATTAGAACCCTCCCTGAAGGACATAAAGCAAGTTACTGGTAAAAATGCTATAATATGATCTGAAGGGAGGCATATCCATTTGCAGGTGGAAGGTCTCACTCAATGATGATGGCTGCTGATTGACCAGCCTGGTGGATACTGAAGGCACTTTCTTAAAGTAAGTCTACAATGGAGTTTGCCACATCATTTGACTCTTCCTTTTGCAAATGATTTCTCTGTTGCACACAATTTGATTCAACAGCACTTTAACCACAATAGAACTTCTTCCACAACTGGAGTCAGTCCTCTCAAACCCTGTCTCTACTCTTCAATGAAGTGTATGTAATATTCTAAGTGCTTTATTGCTATATCAATAATCTCCAGAGAGAGAACTAAGATGGCGGCAAAGGCAAAACACCTATCTTGCCGTCATAATCAGCAATTTTAATACTACAACTTAATGAAGGAACAAACACCTTCCAGAATCACCAGAACGCTCGCCAAGTGAAAATTCCACAAATAAAAGTAAAGATAAGACACTGTGACCCGGAGAGCGGCGGTGGACGGCGTTGAAAGATTCGCGCGCAGAGAGGTTTGGAGTGCACGCCGCGGAGAGGGCGGGCGGCTGAAAACCGGCCAGGTTTCTCGAACGGGGAGACAGGGGCGTCCCACTGGACAGATTCTCCAGCTCTGGGCGAAGTCCAGGGAACCCACTATCACACGGGGTGAAAACTGGACAGTGGGAGGGCACGCCGAAGCTCGGGTGCTGCCGGGTCTGCCGGCTTGTGGAGAAGGCAGCTCTCCTGCGAACAGCTCGGCTGCGTGACGGCGCAGAGAGCGCACCGCGACTTGTCTCTCATTCGGAAAACCGTCAGACTGCTTTGTTTTACGACCCTGGGTGAGACATTGCGCATGCAAAGTCATTTGGGGAAAGTCTGAATTCCCCGGCAGCCAGTGGAGCTCCACAGCGGCTCTCTCTCAGAGGTGCTGGCAGCCATTGCCCCCGGCACAGAGCCCCTGGGGCCGCATAGGGTGGAGCTAACGCTGTCTGCTTGGCCCGGAGACTCCACCCATCCAACCTGAGCACAGCTGAGCTTCACAGACAATTGGCCTGGAGGTCAAACCCTCCTAGGGCTAACAACAAAAAGCTGGGTTTAAATTCAAAAACACTGAATACAACCCATAAAGGATTGCAGTAAGAGTACCCACCTCAGGTAACTGGGGAGACTGAGCCACTGTCCCTTTGAGGATAGCCACCACATAAAGCAGCCACCATGCAGAGACATGGAAAGAAATCAGGTGTGAAAGAAATGGAGGAGAAAAGACGACAAGACATAGAGTTCAAAACCACGGTTATAAGGCTTTTCAAGAGGCTCCTACAAAAGGCCGATCAACTTAATGAGAATTACCAGGAAATAAACAAGACCAACCAGGAAATAAACAAGACCAACCAGCAAATGAATGAGATTTACAAGGAGATGAATTATACTTACAAAGAAATGAATGAGACCCTCAGGGAAATGTGCAAGACCTCTGAGGATACAAACCAGACCCTCACAGATAAAAAAAAGGACCAACTAGAAATCAAGCATACACAGGCTGAAATAAAAAATATTACACAAAGTCCTAAAAGCAGTCCAGAGGGCCACAAGAACCAAGTCAAAGATTTGAAATACAAAGAAGCAAAATCCACTCAGCTGGAAAAGCAAGAAACAAAAAGAATTCAAATAATTGAAGATAGCGTAAGGGGCCTCTGGGACAACCTCAAGCAAGCCAACATCCGAATTATTGGGGTGCCAGAAAAAGAGAGAGAGCAAGTTAATGAAAACCTACTTGAAGAAATAGTGACTGAAAACTTTCCCCACCTGGTGAAAGAAACTGACTTAAAAGCCCAAGAAGTACACAGAACCCCAAAATATAGGAATCTAAAGAGGACCACACCAAGACATATCATAATTAAAATGCCAAGAGCAAAAGATAAAGAGAGAATATTAAAAGCAGCAAGAGAAAAACAGTTGGTTACCTACAGGGGAACACCCATACGATTGTCAGCGGATTTCTCAACAGAAACGATGCAGGCCAGACGGGAGTGGCAAGAAATATTCAAAATAATGAACAGCAAGAATCTACAACCAAGATTACTCTATCCAGCAAAGCTATCATTCAGAATTGAGGATCAGATAAAGTGCTTCGCAGATAAGAAAAAGCTAAAGGAGTTCATCACCATCAAACCAGTATTATATGAAATGCTGAAAGATATTCTTTAAGAAGAGGAAGAAGAAAAAGGTAAAAATATAAATTATGAACAACAAATACACATCTATCAACAAATGAACATAAAAATCAAGTGAACTGATAGGCTGATGAACAAGATAAACTGGTGACTATAACAGAAACATGGACATAGAGAGGGAATGGACTGACAATTCTTGGGGAGAAAAGTGTTGTTGGAAGTACAGCAAGATATTGGACAAAAATCTTGCAACAATGGGAGAGGACATTGGGGAGGGGGAGATGAGGGCGGAGGGTGGGATAGGTACAGGGTGGAGGGAAGATATAGGGGGATAAAAAAGGGGAAACAATGTAATTAATAAACTGAACAATAAAAAAAAATTAAAAAAAATAATCTCCATAGCCTCTTCACCAAGAAGAGATTCCATCTCAGGAAACCACTTTTGTTCATCCATAAGAAGCAATTCCTTAGGTTAAAGTTTCATCATGAAATTGCAGCAATTCAGCCACATTTCAGGCTCCACCTGCAATTCTCATTCTCTTGTTATTTCCACCACATCTGCAGTTTCTTCCTTCAATGAAGTCTTGAATACTTCCAAGTCATATGTGAAGGTTGGAGTCAACTTCTTCCAAACTCCTGTCAATGTTGATACTTTGATCTCCTCCCATGTTCCTGAAAGTTCTTAATGGAATGCTGAATCCTTTCTAGGCTTTAAATGTAGTTTGCCCATACCCATCAGATAAATCACTCCCTGTAGCAGCTCTAGCCTTACACAATCTATTTCTTTAATAATAAGACTTGATGTTCAAAATTACTCCTTGACCTATGGATGTTGTGTCAGTAGGCATGAGAACAACATGAATCTGGTTGTACGTCTTCATCAGAACTCTTGGGTAACAATGTGCATTGTCAATGAGCAGTAATATTTTGAAAGAATATTTTTTTCTAAGCAGCACATCTTAACAGTGGGCATAAAATAGTCAGCATACCATGTTGTAAACAGATGTGTGGTCACCTAGACATTTTTATTTATAGAGCACAGGCAGAGTAGATTAACATAATTTTTGAGGGCCCAAAGATTTTGAGAATTATAAATGATCACTGGCTTCAACTTAAATGCACAAGCTTCATTAGCCCCTAATAAGAGAGTCAACCTGTTCTTTTAAATTTTGAAGCCAGGCATTGACTTCTCCCCTCTAACTATGAAAGTCCTGGATGGTATCTTCTTCCAATATAAGACACTTTCATCTACATTGAAAATCCTGTTGTTTAGTGTAGCCACCTTAAGGAACTATCTTAGCTAGATCTTCTGCAAAACTTGCTACAGCTTCTACATTAGCATACAAGGGTTATGGAGATGCTTTCTTCCCGGAAACCTCATGCTCAACCTCTGTTAGCATCAGACTTTTCTTCTCACCATTCTCAGTCTCCATAGAATTCAAGTGAGTTAGGGCCTTGCTCTAAATTAGGCTTTGACTTAAGGGAATGCTGTGGCTGCTTTGATGTTCTATCCAAACCACTAAAACTTTCTTCACATCAGCAATAAGGCTGTTTTGCTTTCTCATCATCCGTGTGTTCACTGAGAAAGCACTTACAATTTTCTTTAAAATCTTTTCCTTTGCATTCTCAACTTGACCCAGTGGTACAAGAGGCTTAGCTTTGGGGCTGTCTTGGCTTTTGACATGCATTCCTCACTATGCTTCATCATTTCTAGCTTCTGATTTAAAGTGAGAGGCATTATACTCTTTCTTTCACTTGAACACACTGAGGCCATTTTAAAGTTATTACTTGGCTTAATTTCAATGTTGTTGTGTCTCAGAGAATAAGGAGGCCTGAGTAGAGAGAGATGGGTGAATGGCTGGTCAGTAACTCGGTCAGCACACAGACATTTATTGATTGTTTGCCATTGCTTTTTTTAAAAAAAATATTTTTATTTATTTCAGAGAGGAAGAGAGAGACGGAAACATCAATGATTGGCCACTTCCTGCACACCCCCTACTGGGGATCAAGCTTGCCATCTAAGCATGTGCCCTAATCAGGAATCAATCCATGAGCTCCAAACCACTGGGCCACTCCAGCTGGGCAAGTTTGCCATCTTATATGGGTGCAGATTACCATAACAAATATACTAATAATGAAAAAGTTTGAAATACTGCCAGAATTTCCAAAGCGTGTCATGGAGACAGATATGATGTGAGCAAACAGTATTGGGAAAATGGTGTCAGTAGACAGGCTACCGGCTTTCCACAAACCTTCAATTTGTAAGAAACACAATATCTGCAAAGCACAATAAAGTGAGGTACAATAAAACAACTCATTCCTGCATACACAAAATGAGTGGAAACCAAGGAAATTAAAAAATAATGGAAAAACAAACCAAACCTAGAGCTTACTCTGAAAAAAACATATAACTCTTCACTGAAAGCTATAGAACATTGATGAGTTAAAGAAAATCTTAAAAAGGAAAAATGTAGTATCTTAATATTATATTAATTGTGTTAGAGTACTTGAATGTACTAAAAAAATACATTTTCCATAATTGATCTATCATAGTTTCTTTTGAGCAGTTGATCCCAGTTGGGTTTTATCCCTTTTGAGTCAAAATTGACAAGCTGTTTCTAAATTTATGTAATGATCCAAAGGGTTGATAACAGCGAATTTTTATTAAAAAAACAACAACAAAAAACCAGAGAGCAAAAAAGCAGAACTTACACTATGCAATTACAAGGTTTCTTATAAAGGTACAGTTATAATGACGATGTGTTATATGAGTAAATATAGGGAAATAAATTAATGGAAAGAATATAACTTCCAGAAATAAACTCAATGGATGTTTGACAATGTTGATAAGGCAATAAACTGGAGAAGAAAATTCTGTTTTTTATCACATTGTGCTTGATGTAAATAACATATAGAAAACAGAAGTCTTGATCCACACTTCCCCTCATATTCAAAATTTATTCATATGGTTAATAGACTAAAACAAGGTAAGTATAGAAGGTAGAATGATAAACCTTCAAGAAAAAAAATATGGAAGAGTATTTACAACATTGATGTAGGGAAATATTTATTAGCCAGAAAATAGTAAAGGGAAAATGCTAAGTAAGATTTAATTAAATATAAAATTTTCTGCTTATCAGAGGTAATAAATAAGTCACAAACTGAGCAGGCAAGTCACAAATTGAGAGAAAATATTATCAATACACATATCTGACAAAGAATTTGTATTGTGAATTCTTATAATGAAAATAAAAATGAGCAAAGACTTGAACAGACTTCACAAAAAGTTTTATAAAATATACACATGTATATATATACCTGGAAAGCTGCTCAATATATATTTTCATCAGGGAATGCAAGTTATACCCACACACGCTAGAAGGACTAAAATATGCTCATGGCAGCATAAAATAGAATAACTACTTGGGAAACTTATTTAACAAGTTCTTATATAATTAAGTATATACCTTCCCTTAGACCCTGTCACCCAAGTTGTACTCTAAGTAATAAATAAGTAACAAATAAGTCCACAGAAAGATTTATATAAGAATATTCATGGAGACTGGAGAAACCAAGATAGTGGCATACTTAAATACCTAAACTGCTGCCTCACACAACAATTTCAAAACTGCAACTAAAAGACAAAATATATATCACCCAGAACCATGGGAAAGCTGTCTGAGTGGAAGTTCTGCAACTAAAAGGAAAGAGAAAAGAGCATTGAGATGTGCACAAGCGCTGAAAAACTGGAGGCATGTGAACTGGGCTGGTGGTGGGCGAATGGGTGTGCTGCTTTTTTCAACCCAAAGGGAAACAAGCTCCTGATTACTCTGAACTCCAGTTCCTGGGGAGACACTAAGGACCCAGAATTCTACAAGGAGAAGCTTGACTGTCTGCCATTGGGTCGGAAAGTGAGGGTAGTGCCCTTGCAGAGGTGCATGCAGCAATCACTTTTCACTGCGCTGGGATGCAGGATGTGGGGACTTGAAAACATGGAGATGCAGAGATGGCTGACTGGCAGCCATAACTGTTTGCCAAGCCCTAGTCTAGTGACTCCCTGAGATCCTGCCCCACACATTCTGCAAACCCGCCGAGCTGTGCGCAGCAGCATTTGCTTATAAATGGCTTGCCTTATCACAGCTTAATCTAACAAACTGCAGCTCTGGCCAAACAGCTCCACAACCTCCAAACCCCAAGCAAAGAGGAAAAAATTGTAGTTCTCACTGTAGCTCCTGCTGGGTCACCTCAGACAGTAGCTGACCTGCACCCCATTGGAAATCCAGAAGCTAGTGTATCTAGAGGTCAGGGTGAGACGACACCAGAATTCAACTACTCACATCCATAAGTGATATATTCAAGAGGCAGACTTGGTGAGCACCAAAGCCCCACTGAAGCAAGTCCTGCCCCATAGGCATGTCTCCAGCACAGCAGTTCTTCTACTCCATCAACACAGGGAAGCAGCAAAATGCATAGACAAAGAAACATGTCATGAATGAAAGAACTGGAGGAAAGCATGCTATTGGACATAGAGTTCAGGACCACATTTATAAGGTTACTCAAGAATCTTCTAAAAACCATTGAGAAACCTGATGAGACCTCCGAGGAGCTTAGTGAGACTGTCAAGGTCCTTAATGAGAATGCTAAGAAAATGGAAAAGGACCAGTCAGGAATTAAGCATACATTGTCTGAAATAAAGAATATACCGAAATTCAATGGTAGATCAAAGGACCCCAAGAATCAAACCAAAGATCTGAAATATAAGGAAACAAAAACACCCAACCAGAAAAAAAAAGAATCCAAAAACAGAAGATAGTGTAAGGCGTCTCTGGAAAAACTTTAAGCATATGAACATCTGAATTATTGGGGTGCCAGAAGAAGAGAGAGAGCAAGATATTGAAAACCTATTTGAAGAAATAATGACAGAAAACTTCCCCTACCTGGTGAAAGAAATATACTTATAAGTCCAGTAAGTGCACAGATCCCCAAACAAGAGGAATCCAAAAAGGACCACACCAAGACACATCATAATTAAAATGCCAAGGGCAAAAGACAAAGAGAGAATCTTGAAAGCAGCAAGAGAAAAACAGTTGGTTACCTACAAGGGAGTACCCATTCAACTGTCAGCTGATTTCTCAACAGAAACTATGCAGGCCAGATGGTAGTGGCAAGAAATATTCAGTGATGAACAGCAAGAACCTGCAACCAAGATTTCTCTACCCAGAAAGGCTATCATTCACAATTGAAGGTCAGATAAAGAGCTTCACAGAAAAGAAAACTAAAGGAGTTCATCACCATCAAACCAGGATTATATGAAATGCTGAAGGGTATTCTTTAAGAAAAAGAAGAAGAAAAAGGTAAAGATAAAAACTATGAACAACAAAATGATAACAAATGCATACCTACCAACAAGTGAATCTAAAAATCAAGTGAATAAAAAATCTGATGAACAGAATGGAATGAGGAATATAGTAGAATGAGGGACATGAAAGGGAGTGGACTGACAATTCTCAGGGGGAAAAGGGTGTGAGGGGTGCGGGAAGAGATTGGAAAAAAATCTTACACCTATGGATGACGACAGTTGGCAGGGGTTAAGGGCATGGGGTGGGGTGGGGAATCAGGTGAAGGGGAGCTATGGGGGAAAAAGGGGGAACACATGTAATAATCTGAACAATAAAGATTTATTTTTTAAAAAGAAGAAAATTATCATTGGCCAGACAATTACAACTGGAGCAAGAAGCACCGCTACTCTGAGCACAGACCTTCCAGGCTGCCGAAAGAGAAGGTAGAGCCCAGCTGCCCTTCTTACTGAATGAATTTTATGTAGCCTTATCAATCACTAGGTTGCTCCTTGCAAGAAGCCTTCAGAAAAAAATAAATTATCCATTAGTGGGAAGAGCAAGTAAAGGCCAGACATCTCATAAAAGGACAAAATTCCCCTTTCCAATATTGTAAAATCACAAGGAGTTTTCAATGTAAACTGTAATTCAAATATTCTATTGAGCTAAAAGCAGGCATTTTCCTCTACCTCATATAATACAATCTCATTTTCCACAGAATATTACCCCAGTTTTAAGAGGAGGCTTTGGATGACTATTCAAGTGAATGTGTTCCCTTGCATTTCAATTGCTTTTCTAATTTGTTATTTGCTAAAAAATTAAAAGGTCTGCTATTTTTTTAAAAAAGAATATTCATGGAAGATTTATTCACATTTGACAAAAACTAGAAACAAGCCAAATGAAGACTAGAATAATGTTTACCCTCTACTCAGCAATAAGACACAATGAACTACATACACAATCAGCAGCATGGATGAATCTCAAAATAAATTACAATGAGTGAAAGAAGCCAAAAATAAAAAAAGATATAGTTTATTATTCTATTTACATGAAGTTCTAAATCTGGTAAAACTAAGCTCTGGTGATAGCAATTGGAATAGTGGTTACTCTTGGTGGTGATAGGGGGAGTGGTGACTTGAAAACATGGGAAATTTAAGTGATAGAGGTGTTTTATACCTTGATTGGGGTGGTGGTTAGTTGGCAGTTATATTTGGGTATAGAACTCATTATACTGTTCACTTTAAATATGTGAACTTTTACTGGTAAATTACATCTTGATATAAGTCACACTGTGAAATATTTTTGATTTAGTTCTAATTCTCGGAAGGATACAGTTTTCCTTCTGACATAGTATCTACCTAAAAGTCTTAACACATCTAGGAATCCTTAAGCATTCTGAAACTCAGCAATATTTTCTGGCAGTGAAGTGACATATAAACCTATGTGTCACAATATCACTAGGAAAGGCTTATCATAAATGTTGTATTCAATTTAATACCAGAGACAAGAGGAATTTGAACATTAATTAACTATCTATACACCTATATTCTTAGCAGCATATTCACAATAGTCAAAAGATGGAAACAACCCAAAATATTCATTGATAGGTGAATGGGTAAACAAAATGTGGTAAACACATACAGTAGATTATTTAGCCTTAAAAAGAAGGCAACTCTGATATAACCTACAACTTGATGAACCTTGATATATTAAGCTACATAAAAGAAGCCAGTCACAAAAAGGTAAATACTATATGATTTCATTAGTATGAGACACCTATAGTAGTCAAACTCATAGAGACAAAGAAAAAAATAGAGATTACCAGGGGCCAGGGAAAGGGAGAATGGAGAGTTGTTTCGTGGTTACAATTGGACTATTTCTATTTGGGAGGAATTTAAAAATTCAGAACAAAATTAATTGACCAACAAAATGAGTTATGAGGCATGGAGGCATGCAACAGGCTCTCATATTTCAGGGGGTAGCGGTAAGGGGAAGAACAGATAAACCAAATAACTTATATTCATACTAGAGTCCTGGTACATGAAATTTGACCATGGGAGGGGGTCCTGCACCTTCTCGAAATCCGGGATCCCTGGGGGGATATTCCATTGCTGGTTTAGTGAACATCACTAACCCAGCAGACAGACATCACTCTTGCAATTTGGGACTGCTGGCTCCTAATTGCTCACCCGCCTGCTTGCCTGATCCCCCCTAATTACTTTGCCTGCCTGCTTCATCACCTCTAACTCCTCTGCCTGCCTGCCTGCCTGATCTCCCCTAACCACTTGCCTGCCTGCCTGATCAACCATAACTACTCTGCCAGCTTGCCTGATTGCCCCTAACCACTCACCTGCCTGCCTCATTGCCCCTCACCACTATGCCTACCTGCCTGCCTAATCAGCCCTAACCACCTCTGCCTTGGACCCCACTGCCAGGGCTTCATCTGGAAAGACATCCAGAATGATGTCTGGAAGGTCATTTGGCTGTACAGTTTAATTAGCATATTATGCTTTTATTATTATAGAAGATATGCATAGCTTATAGCCCATGGACATGGGCAATAGTGTGGTGAAGGCTTGGGAGGGCAGGTAGGAACTGGATGGAGGGAGGTAAAGGAGAGGAAAATGGGAGACAGCTATAATATTGACAACAATAAGAATATATATTTAAAAATAAAATGATCCCACATTAATGCCAAAAAATAAAGCTAGCTTAAGTGTGTTGGTTTAATTAAAACAGATATGTCTTTAGAGTTGTCAGTATTAAATATGATACCTGGTTTCTGGACATTTTGCCCCTTTGCTGCTTCTGATCATTAGGCAGAATGTGAGTGAACTAAAGAGGCAGCTGGTCAGCATTGCACAGGGTGAGCTCACTGCCTGGGAGAATACAGCTTGCACCACCATTGCTGTTATCACCTACCCTCACTTACTCTTACAACTTCCTTTTTATTTGCTGAGAGAAAATTTGTCTCCTCTTTTCTCAGGCTGCTTTTCACAAATTCCTCCATTTAACAAAAACAGTTTCATTGTTTCTCACAGGAGACCAGCACAAGCATTGATTACACAAATTTCTGTCCTGTGCTGTGTTTCGAAGTATGACTTGCAAAGTCTTAAAGGTTTGTTAACCATCAATTTGGAACAAATACTTTGAATATCCAGTCCCTTGCCATGTTGCAGTGTACACATAAAACCACATTTTAAATAACTCCAAATGCATTGTTTTGCATGTATCTCTGTGTATTTTTAATATATTCATTTTGGTTTGAATCAGATTATTAATTTGATGAAGGTAGTGTAGGAATTAATTTATTTACACAATATAGATTTAAGAGGGGAAAGAATCTCATTGTTTATATTTTTGCTAACCTTGATGATGGAGAAGAGGTTTCCATAAAATCCCTGCATGTTGGTAGTTTAAAAGCTTCTCATACCAGCCAACTCATTATTAGAAGATGCTATGAATGAAAGTGTCCTCCTGCCCAAATTCATTATTTTGAGCTTGGAGATAGGGCATTTGGGGAACTAAATGAGGTTAAATAAGGTCATAAATGTAGGCCCCTGACTGACACGGTTAAAACCTCCTCTCACATGTGCACACACTGAGGGAAGGACATGTGAGGACACAAAGTGGCCGTTTGCAAGCCAAGAAGAGAGCTCTGGCCAGAAACAAAATCCTGCTGGCCCCTGGGCCTCAGGCTTCCAGAACCGTGAGAAACATGCTTCTACTGGGTAAAGCACCCTGTCTGCAGTTCACTGCTGAGGCAAACAAGCTGACTGAGATTGATGGCATTTCAACAAAAAGAAAATTTCCAGCTTGATCATAATGATTCAGAAAACTATGTCTGCTTTATAAGCACTGTAAGTCTGAGTACTGTCTGACATACATTTTTGAACACATAGTAATAATAATATGTATATTTCTCTTCACAATTTTTTGACCAGCGCGAGAAAATAGTCTTCTCACATGCAAAAAAATATGGATTTTTTAAAAAAATAAGGACCTATTTGTGTAGCTGAATAATCAGGTTCCATAGGTTAATTTGAATCATTCATTGTCCTTTTTGGGGGAAATCCTTCCATTTTGCAGTTTCTGCATCACTTATCTCGACCAAATCTCTTGAGCACCATCTTAAGAGCTTTCCAGAACATAAATCATACAAAATGGATAGTAAAAAATGATAGAAGTTAATAGGCTGATTTGCACCATTCTTCTTTGTGACAGTTCACTGTGATATCGGCATTGTGATGGTTATAAGCCACAGAGACCTGGCCCACTCATCAGTGCTTTGTGCATACACCTCCAGATGTGCTAAATGGAAACGCAAGACCCACAGGAAGCAGCAA
Organism: Antrozous pallidus; assembly: GCA_027563665.1. Taxonomy (NCBI): domain Eukaryota; kingdom Metazoa; phylum Chordata; class Mammalia; order Chiroptera; family Vespertilionidae; genus Antrozous; species Antrozous pallidus. The sequence continues at coordinate 6,689,692 of CM050526.1, forward strand.
GAACCATTAAAAGGAGGAGAATGGGGATGGGCGCTGTGGTTGAACCAGTCTTGGCTCCTAGCTCCTCCATGGGACTGCTTGATCATCTTGAAAGCATGGCAACTAGTTTCCCACAGAGAGAGTATTTTGAAGGGGCCAAGGTATGGGTTGTAATGCCTATTATGACTAGTCTTGGAAGTCAAACACTATCACAGCCACCTATCCAGCTGGGCAAATGGTATCTCTGATTCATGCAAAAGTATGAATGCCAGAAAGTGTGTCATTAGGGACCACTTTGGAGCCTGATTCCCATGCATGGTATAACCTTGCGCCCTTGTTATCTGGGATCTTGCATGAGCTGCCCTAAGAATTCTCTCCTCCTCCTGCCAAAGGGAGTATCTTTTTAGGCTGTTGTAGGGCATGAGGGAAGACCCACATTTCCTTCTGTTTCAAGCAATACAATTGTCTATTGTGCCTGATTTCTTCTGTCCTCTTATAAGAACTCTAAATTCCCATGGGGGTTGATTTTCAAAGATAGCTATTTATTGGAATTACTTGAGGAGTGTGTGTGTGTGTGTGTGTGGGTGGGGTGTACACAAAATATTCCAAACAACAAGTCTACCCCTTCAGAAATTAATGCTCCAATTCTATTCAATTTCCATAGATTCTGATTTTGCTGATTTGAAGAGTATCCAGCCAATAGTAAATTTTAAGTGTCCCTGAATGATTCTAACCTGTGGGTTAGAAGTCACTGCTTATGTTTATGCAAACACAAGAGCCAAATGTCCAGGTAAAATACAGAAATCTCAACTGTACAGCTCAAAAAATGTTTACCTATGTCTACACCCAGATAGCCACCATCCAGAATGTTCTGTTGAATCTTTCTCCATTAGCAATAAAGGCAGAAGAAACTACTTATATTGAAGAGAGGAAAAAGAGAAAACAAAGGGGAACGTGTGGGAATATGTAATAATACCTCAAAACAGTGCCTCCAATAAATTTATTTATCAGATTACAGGCTCTTACTCATCTATGTTGTACTTACCTTCGCATCCAGCACAATGCCAAGCTCAGTGTCTCATGCATTATATATATAGTTCAATTCATGTACTACTCAGGTTCAGCCTCTGCCCTCCCTCCAAAAGAAGAAAAGACAAAAACAAGAGTAAACATCTCAGATGAGTACTGGGACAAGTTGTAGATAAAGTGTTCACATCGTTGCAGAGGAAGTAGGTGAGAATCCTCTGGTCCCACCTGGTTAGTACAGACCATAGCTTGATCCCAGCCTTCCGGTTAACAGATCTTTCCCACATCTCAAAGTCTCTGGAAAAAAAAGAGAGAGAGAGAGAGAGAGAGCGCTATTTCTAAAGGACCCACATGAGTTTCAGCTGTTAGATTGCTTCACTGTTGATTCAATATGTAAACAAAAGAGTTCTGTTGTTCTTGTTATTTCTCTCTGCTGGATTACCAAAATCCAAACCAGCAAAAACTTAAAATATCATGAAGTTGGTGGGAGTTAGGGGTAGGAAATGAAGGGAAATATAGGAAAATATTGATCTCAGGTAACAGTGTCTTCTCTTAAGGGCTTCCATGTTTAGGATCAATTTTGAATAGGGTTTTTCATGACTCCAGGCAATCCACCTTAGCTCACATCTGCTTCCTCTACTTTCTCCTACTTCAGGCACAGGTACCTGAAATTCTGGAAATACCAATTATTGAAGCACTGGCTTCATCTTTTTTCATGCAGTAGTATTTATTTAGACCCAAGATTTCCAACTGGAAGACTGGGGCTAGGTAAGGTCCATGGATGGGGTCATCTGTATACAGCAGGTCCTCCACTAACATTGTTTTGTTCAATGCCATTTTATTATAATATTGATGATAAACAAATGGATTCACTGCTGGGACCACTGCTGGTGTGGAGTTTGCACATTCTCCCCATTTCTGCATGATGTTCTCCAGGGATTTGGGTTTCCTCCTACATCGCAAAGCTGGGCACACATGGTGAAATGTTGTGTCTAAATTTACCAGACTGAGTGAGTGTGGGAGGATATGTGTGTGTGTGGGTATATGTGTGTGGATGTGGGGATGTCCTAGGAGGGAAGAGTGACCTTCCCAGGGCATGTGCCCACCTGGTTAATGCACTAACTGCTAGAGTTGGCTCTGGTCACCAGCCCTGGAACTGAAATAAGCAGGACAACAATCTTACTTGTTTTGATTAATCTTTGCAATGTATGAGTAACTCACATTTATTTCAATTCTTAAATGTATGAATAACACATTTATTTCAATTTTTAATTTTGTGTCCTTATTTGGAAGTTTGGTGATGTTTTTATGTCCAGAAATATGCCATAGGAACTAAACTTTTATTTAGTATATCATTTAGCTGGTGGTTAAATTGAGTTTGTTATATGCTATTCCCTTAAAGTTGCAGTTCTCAAGAACTTATCAGACTTTAGGTGAAGGCTTACTGTATGTGTTTAACGACTAAGCTTTTAAATTTTTCATATTAAAAGAACAGAACTTCTAGCTTCCTCTGAAGAATTCACATATAGTTGACAATACTGTGATTGAATTTCAACTTGGCAACAGCACACCTGAGTTTATCAGCTTACCTGCAATTGATTTGGGAGTCTTATTGAAACAATGGCCTAAACTAGGTCATTTTTATGAACACAACACACCCTGAAAAAAGTTTAAAAAAAACCTTTTAAATCACACACACACACACACACACAGAGAGAGAGAGAGAGAGAGATATAGAGAGAGAGAGAGAGAAAGAGAGAGAGGAGGGTGCAGTTCACAAAATTCATGCACAGGAGACGAGGGGTGTCCCTCAGCCCAGCCTGCACCCTCTCCAATCGGGAACCCTTAAGGGGTGTCTGACTGCCCATTTAGGCTGATCAGAAATCCTTCTCACAATCCAGGACTCCTGGCTTCAAACTGCTCCCCTGCCTGCCTCCCTGATTGCCCCTAACCCCTTCTGCCTGCTAGCCTGATCACCCACTAACCACTACCCTGACAGCCTAATTGATGTCTAACTGCTCTCCTGCCAGCCTGTTTTCCCCCAGCTGCCCTCCTCTGCCAGCCTGGTAACCCCTAACTACCCTCTCTTGCAGGCTTGATCACTCCCAACTGCCCTCTCTTGAAGGCTTGGAACCGCCCAATGGCCCTCCTCTGCTGGCCATCTTGTGATGGCCATCTTGTGTCCACATGGGGGCAGGATCTTTGACCACATTGGGGCAGCCCTCTTGTGTGTTGGAATGATGGTCAATCTGCATATTACTCTTTTACTAGATAGGATAGAGGCCTGGCACATGACTGGGGGCCAGCTGGTTTACCCTGAAGGGTGTCCTGGATCAGGGTGGGGGTTCCCTTGGGGTCTGGGGCAGCCTGGTCCAGGGGCCTATGGTGGTTTTCAGGATAGCCATGCCCCACAACAACCCAAACTGGAGGACCTGGGATCTGGGATTAATTGAAACTTTGTAACCTGGAGCGGAACCAAGCCTTCTGCTTGCTCTGTGGCAACAGCCATTTCTGTTTGGGTTTATTTAAATTCTATAATTAAAACTTTGTGGAGGCCTAGGCACTAGGGCTGCAGAAGCTTGGCTTCCTCCATTGCCAGGGCAACCCTAACCTCTGCTCTCTCCAGCTCTGTGGCTGCTGCCATTTCTTTTGGGATTATGTAACTTCTATAATTGAAACTTTGTAGCATTGACTGGAAGCCTAGGCCAGCAAGGGCAGGCAGAAAGCTGCCACAGCCATCTTGGTTGGGGTTTATTTGCTGATTGGCTGGTGGGTGTGGCTGGTGGGTGTAGCTTGTGTGTTTATTGGTGGTATGGTCAATTTGCATATTACTTTTTTTATTAGATAGGATATATATATATATATATATATATATACACTTTATACACATACTTATGAGAAGACAATAGTGACCTAACGGTTTTAGTTACATTCCTACTCTGGGGGTAAATTCATTATTTGAAAGTTTTTACTTTTTTGAGTTTATTGCCAGGATGCAATGAACAAGGCTCGATTTTGTGGCTATATTTCATAAAGTGTCATTATCTTCTGCCAGAGCAAACTAATAGATGGCTGGGAGGAAAGATACAATTTGGAGGCAATTAATTCTGCTTCAAGTCTCAATTCACCATCGCTAATAGCACTTGAGTCCAGCTCAAGATTTAGAGCCCAGCAGCCAGGAAGTGGCCTGCAGCTCCTCCGGGCTCCTTTCTGCTGGGCCCACCTTTTGTCCCGCTTCCTCTGGCTGGTGCTTGTGGGCAATTAGATGCGTGATGGGGCAGCCCTGCTCCCTTTCCTGGGCCTCAGGCGGCTTTGTGCCCTGTTCTAGGCATGAAGGGAGCGCTGGTGAGCTGGTGCTTGAGACTTGCTTGATTTGCCCTGCCCACAGCAGGACTCATGCTGCCATCTGCTTGCGACACTGCAACCGAAAAACCCAGTAAGGAGCCTGGAGCCTGATGTGTCTCCCCCTGGGGTGCTGCTCGCTTCACTCTGAACTGGGAAGGGACCCAGACAGCCAAGATGCTTCATGCTCTGTGGAATCATCCCAAGCAGGAGGCACGGCCAGCGGCCGGTCTGCAGATAGCATGGCTGGGATCACACACACAGCACCTCCCAGTGATGATTTACAAACACAAGGGGAAATGGTTATTAAGCAACTGCTGCTGGTGGATCAGCTGTGAGCCCACCCTTCCCTTTCCTCTTACAGGATCAGGAGGCCGCAAGCCTCCTGTGTCCTGGCCTCACCTCCCATGGCTCCCAGCACCCACGTGCAGCTGCGATTCTGTCTGCTTTGCCTTCACCGAATCCCCGGGGGGGGGCCCTTGGCCTCTCACTCACTCACCACCACAGGCAGCTGAACATCTCTGCTCTCTGGTGTCCCCTCCTGGCCAGGGTTGCTGTGAGCGTTAGGACCCAGATTTTAAATAGTACTTGGCACACAGTGAGGGCTCAGTGAGTGTTAGTATGGTTGCTATTTGTGGTGTTTCAACTCAGCATCAAGCTGGAGGTGGGGACAGCACACCTGTGACGGAGCCCTCTGTGTGGAACTCTATCAGGAGACGCTGTTTTCAGTGAGATGGGTCCCCACAGCGCAGGCACGACGGCTGGCCCCTGGTAGCCCTAAAGTCCATGTGGTTTGTGTGTATAGAATCCTGGCCAGCATCACAACTCTAGGAAATTGTTACTGTTTTTATCCTTATCTCCGTTCACTGAGGAGAAAATCGAGGCTCAGGAACATGAAGTAAACTCCAAAAGCTACACAGCTACCAGCCAGGGTCTGGCACTGGCTCTGTGCATGCTCTCAACCCCAGGAAAAGCACAGTCTCAGGGCACGGAGGTGCGCTCTTGGCTGGCCTTGAGCTTGGAGCACAGCATCCTTTCATAGTGCAGGGGAGAGGAGGGCCCTAACTGTGCCACACACCGGCTGAGCTACACCGCCTCTCTCACTGAGCCTTTCTAGTCACATCTCAGGGGGGTCTCACTCCCTCGTGATGCCACATACCTGCCTCCAGGTTGCAGGCAGGACCCCCTGGGCTGCTGTGCCCAGTGTACCTTTGACAGTGTAGGTGGCTGTTCTTGTCCAGTTTTATGCACTGAAGCAGCAGAACCTGGAGTCTGACCCGGGGCAGCCTTCCATTCCAGGATGCTTCTCACCTCTGTCTTATCTGGACAAAAGCAAAGACAGAAACAAAACCGAAGCCAGAGGCCTGCTGAAGTCCAGCCTTAACTCCACCCTCCCTAGCCCCTCAGCCTTCACAGGCTTAGGGGGTCAGCAGGAGGAGGGGCCAAGTGGTGCACCTGTAAGACCTCTCACTTGTAAGAAGACCCTCACCAGGAGTCACAGTGCTGAGTTCAAGCCCCATTCCCTCACTCCAACTCACTCAGGCTTTGTGGTCAGATAAATCAGTGACCTAGGCTTTCAACCCGCCTTTGCCAGTACAACGCTTGGGTGAAATTGGGACTAATTGCAGGTGTCCATTCTCCAGGGTTCCATTTACCTCAGTCCATTGCTGGATATCATTCAGAGACAAACAGATGTACAGTTGGAACTTAGAATTGGGGAACGGCAAGCAGCCGGTGACCATGCATGGCGTCAGAGAGAAGTTAAGTGCGGTGCTGTGGATTCAAAGAAGGGTGTGGTTAACTCCTAGTGAGGGAGGAGGTGACATCAGTAGAGGGTTGAGCACCTCATGCATGTAATCTCATTCAATCTTTACAGCAGCCTCAGAGAGACAATACAGCTAAATGGAATCCCAGATGGAACTCAAATGGCTAAAGTCATATACGCCCAAGGGTCAGGGTCAGAGATGGCACCTGAGTCTTTAGAGAAGCAAAAATCGAAACCCTTTGCTAGTAGGTAAATTTGTTTCTCAGCAATTAGGGAGCACCTACTGTGTACCAAGTGTTCTGTGATGCGTGCCATATATACTGGTATTGCTGTATTTAATCCTCAGAGAATCCTTTAGAAATGGAACTATTAGTCCTGATGTCTACTAAAAGAAGGCGTAAGTACCTTGCATAAGATCACATAATAAATATAAAGCTAAGATTTGAAACTGACTTTGTCTAGTTCCAAGACCTATGCATCTTTTATTGCATCATAATTTTCCCTATCTTTTTAAATATCCTTTAAACAAGTCCCATCAGGAGTTTAAGAATGAATCACCATCCATATAAATTAGTCTATTCCTCACAGTCACTACCAGACATTTCCTTAGTATTTTAGGGATCATGTGTGACCTCTCTCACCCTGGTCAGCCACCAGATCACATCTTCCTGTGACACAGGACTTCCAGGTCAAGGCACTGGCTGAGCTGACACCTTTTCATGTCTTTCCTTTGATCAGGAGTGGGACTAACCATTCCCCCGCCCAAGCCCTACACTCCATCAGTTAACAGACCCCTGACTTTCCAAGGCAGCTCTTCGTTTTCCACATACTTTCTCAAGTTCAGGGAGAACTAACTATATCTCTAACTATATCTCTGGCTCAACTCTCTCCTTTGACCTCAGAACTCATACATGTGTCGAACCTTCCCACAGAGCAGCAGAGTGAATCTGGACAAAACAGTACCAGGTCCTCTGTGAAATGTTTAGAAGATATAACATATTCATAGTTGTTGTTTTTCTTTTGTTTGTTTGTTTTTTGTTTTGTTTTATTTTGTTTGTTTGTTGTTGTTGAACCCTCTGTTGTATTTGCATTATTTAAACTTCTCCTTTAGCTGATGGGTCTCTCTCAGCTCTTTGCTCTGTCTTCCCCTAGTCCAATGGGGGCAATAGCATGAAGGCAGGCAAGAATGCAAGTTAGTCCAGGAATGTCCCAACTGGGACTGTTCCTCAGATGGTGACCAATCTGTCTGTTTTCCTGGGACTTCCTCAGTTTTAGAACTGAAAGTCCTGCATCAGTCCCCACAGACAAATCAGGTGGCAGGTCACCCTATCTTACTAAAATGAGGATAAAGGAGGATATGCATGTAAAATAGATATAAATTAGTCACAGGCATTTGCTCAAGTTCCTTTTCTTTGGACTGAGGAGACCTTCTATAGCTGAGAACCCCCTGCAAAGTTAAAAACACAGCTCACCAAAGTATCCCGAGTTTTAGATTCAGGTCGGGGTGGAGCAGGAATTGCACTCCTGACCATTCTTATTCAGATGATGCTGATGCTGCAGGCCCAGGGGCTACACTCTGCAAACCTCCCTGCTTCAGTTCAGAGCCCTCTCCTGCAGAAGGTGCAGTCCTTCCGCTGCAGTTACAGCAGCACCATCTTGCCACTAAGCCTGACCTTGTACATGCCCATTGAGCCATTTTATTCTCTCTCTACAGTCTTCATTGTTCAGAGAGAAAGAAAGAGAGAGAGAGAGAGAGAGACTAGCAGCATGGCCACCGATCAGTAATGAGCCCCCTGCCACCCTGGGCCTTGGGGACACTCTGGCATGCAGCTTTTGCCCTCACACCTCTGGTCCAGGGGAGACATAAGAGGCCTCTTTAGAAAGCCTTGAAGACTGGAGGGGCTGGGCAAAGCTACAGATCACTGGAGAAATACTAATCTGACCCTCTCCAAGCCCACCACAAAGCAACCTTTTCTTGAGTGATTAGCCCCAGAGAAAGGTGATTTGTTAAAGTGCTGGGTCCGCTGCCTTTGTGTCCTGGGCCTAGGACATCTGGAAGGAGCGGGGCGCTCTCTGATAGCTGGCTGGAGCCCCCATTCTCACCCACTGGACTGTGCATCATTGAAACACTGGCCACTCATTCTCATGCTAATCCCTGAACTCTGGGAGCAGATGTGAAACATTTGGTTCTGTTCTTGCTCACTTGTAAAGAACTAATGCAACCTTTTAAAAGAGGGAAGGGGAGAGTTGGGCTGAGAGAGGGGTGAAGGTGAAAGGGGAGAGGGGAAGGAGGGCAATGGGGTGAATTCCAGAAAGAAAGAAAAGTTTACTTGAACGGCTTTCTTTCATGCAAAGGACTGCATTTATGTGAACTCCAGTCAAACAAAATGAGACAGAAAATTTAAAATAATGTTAAAATAGTGAAATACCTGCAACTTGCAAAACAGACAATACTTAGAGAATGCAAAGGCAGGAAGGAGTAGACGGTGTCTCTCCGCAGAGGTTCCAGGAGTCTGTGCTCTGCCTCATGCCAAAGCTTCACCTTCTGGGACTAACAGATTCTATTTCAGTGCCCCCAAAATTTGCTTGACAAACTTATGGCACACTTCAATCATTTTATATTTAAATTATCATTGGAGAACTGAAAGTTCTCAAAGTTTAAGTTGACACAGTTCATTTTTAAAAGGAATTTACCTATATTTCTGTTTATTTCCATTTTTCTATTGTTAAAAAAATATGTATCGATTTATGGAGAGAAAAACAGATAAATAACTTCCAAAGCTGTCAGGCATTTAATACTGCTATCCCTGAGTGGTTCATTTGATGAAAGTGCTGATATTATTGATTAAATTATAAATCTATTAATGACAACATTGATTCAGTGGAATATCTAGGTCTGTTTCCTACATTGTCATCAAGAAAATTCTTAGGAAGGAAAGACTTATAATGTATTTGCTGATGGCAGACTGTCCCTCTTGCCTAGGATTTGTGGCCTGTTTAATGCATGCCACAGACATAGCCTGACACCTGCAAAGCATGCCAACTCGAAATTGTTGACAGCCCTCACCCAAATGTCCTCTATTTGCCACCAGCTAGCATCACTCACTTTCACAGTGCTGCTGTGTCCATAGCTTCTGCATGCTAAGTGTCCAGGCCTCCACCTCCCACCTTGCACTAGTATCCTTCTCGAAGTCTCTTCCATCACCCTTGCCCACATCTCCCCAGTGGCGAGAATACCCTGCAGCACTTGTTAACGAACTTCTGGGCCCCTCCTAGAGATTCTTACCCGGTAGATGGGCAGTGACTGTAACAGGCCTAATGAGCATCCCAGGTGAGACTGGCCAGCAGAGGAATCTGGGTCACATGGCCCCAGTGTTTGTGAGCAGCCTCTGGGTGAGCTGGGCTCTGACAAATACCTGGGGCTCTGCCCTCTGCCCCTTTTCTCATGGTGCTGTCAGCCCACCTTCACAGTTGAGGTGTTGGGGGCCAACTTGGACCTTTGTAATCTCGGGTCCTGTTTTCATTTTGCCACGCTTACCTAAATCCTTGGCTGCCTGGCTCCTGATGTCTGGCACTCAGTTCTCTCCTCTGTAGGTAAAAATTCAATATAACTTTTAGACAGAAGTCATCATACACAGATGAATAACAAGAAAAATGAACTTAAGGACATCATACATGATGAAACATATAATTTTAATAATGGTATTTTCTGACATATTTTAGAGTACCTTTGCTTGGCTCTTTAAAAAATTGAAAAGAAGACACACATATACACAACACACACACAACATACTGAATCCCTGAAATTAAAGATAACAATACTAAAACAGGATCATAAGCTGAGATTAAAAGGGGGCCTTGTAGAACAAAACAGAAACAAAAGGGGGGCTTGATGATATAATCTTTAAAAAATAATTTAAAAATCTGAAAGTCATTAGAAACAGTAAAAACAAAACTTAGCCTTAAGAATATAGAATTGGGAGAGGAACCAAGATGGCAACACAGGGAAATGCCTGTCCTTGCTGCCTCCCACAACCATGTCAAAATTACAGCTAAAATACAGGGCAACTGTCATCCAGAACCACAGAAAAGCTGGCTGAGTGGAAGCACTACAACCAGAGAAGTAAAAAAAGAAAGTGCATTGAGACTGGTGGGAGGTGCAGAGGCATGAAACAGGTTGGTCTGGCACCTGGGTGTGCCACTTTTTTAATCAAGATGGAGATTGTCTCTTTGGAGGCTGCCTGGAGGAGCAAAGAGTCCTAACCCCACATCAGACCCCCAACCTAGGGTCCCAGAGCTGGGGAAGGAAGTCCCAACAAGTAGTAAGAACTACAAGCTGTACAAACCAGTGTTGATTGGGGCTGAGTGACCCACAGGTTGCTGGAGACCCAGCTGCTCCACTTAAAAGGCCGGCACTGCAAACTGAATTACAGGCCACTGCTTGCTCTGAGCTCCAGTGCTGGGTGAATGTCTGGGGGACCCAGACACATACAGGGAGAAACTGGGCTGTCTGGCATCCGGGCAAGAACACAGGGGCAGCTTTCTTCCAGATGGGGGTTCTTGCAGTGGTCATTGTTCCCATGCTGGGACCTCCCCAGTACAGTGTTGATTGGTAGACATTTTTGTTCCTTCAGCCCTGATATTCTCTGAGACCCTGCCCCACCCATTTACAACCCCACCCAAGCTATATACAGCAGCTTTTGCATATGAATGGCCTGTTCTTTCTCAGCCTGAAACCTGTCAAACAAGCTGTAGCTGGGTCAGGGAGCCCCAAAACTATCAATAAAAGGCACAAGGCCAGCACAGCATCAGCCAGCCTTGCTTCACAGCTGGGCCTCATCTGGGGACTTTCAAACCCAATACAAAGAGAAGGATTCTTCAGATCCCTCCATAGCTCCTGCTGGGTGGCCTCAGGCAGTGGCTGATTTTGCACCTCCTTGGAGATCCAAGAGCCAGTGTACTCAGTGATCAGAATGAGACCATCCAGATTACAACTCTTCACATACATGGGTGATACACTCAAGAGGCAGACTCAGTGAGCACCAAAGTCCCACTGAAGCAAGTCCTGCCCATTAGGGTGTCTCCTGCACAGCAGCTCTCCCATTGTAGTCTCAGTTATTCCCCACAGCCAATGGCCTGGAGTTCAATTCCTCCCTGTGATACCAACAGCAATCAAAGCTCAACTACAACAAGATGGTGCACACATCCCCGAAAGGGGTGTACCAAGAGTGTACACCTTAAGTAACTGGGGAGGCTGAGCCACTGGGCCCTATAGGACACCTATTACACAAGCATACTCTATCAACTCAAGGAGACTTAGCAGCTACCCAATACATAGAAACAAGCACAGGGGAGCAGCCAAAATGTGGAGGAGACAAAGAGACATGCCACAAATGAAAGAAATGGAAGAAAGCAAACTATTGGATATAGAGTTCACAACTACAGTTAAAAGTTACTCAAAACCCTTCTAGAAACCTCCAAGGAACTTAGTAAGACCTTCAAGGATCTTAGTGAGAATGCCAAAAAAAAAAAAAAATGCAAAGGACCAGTCAGAAATTAAGCTTACACTGACTGAAAGAAAGAATAATACACAGGGGTTCAAAAGTAGGCTAGATGATCCTAAGAATCAAGTCATTGATTTGAAATATGAGAAGGAAAAGAAAAAGAAAAAAAAAACACCCAACCAGAACAACAAAAAGAAAAAAAGAATCCAAAAACAGAAGATAGTGTAAGGAGCCTCAGGCACAACTTCAAGTGTACCAACATCCAAATTATGGGGTGCCAGAAGAAGAGAGAGCAAGATATTGAAAACCTATTTGAAGAAATAATGACAGAAAACTTCTCCTACCTGGTGAAAGAAATAGACTTACAAGTCCAGGACGCACACAGAACCCCAAACAAGAGCAATCCCAAAAGGACCACACTAAGACCATCATAATTAAAATGCCAAGGGCAAAAGACAAAGAGAGAATCTTAATAGCAGCAAGAAAAAAACAGTTAGTTACCTACAAGGGAGCACCCATATGACTGTCAGCTGATTTCTCAACAGAAACTATGCAGGCCAGAAGGGAGTGGCAAGAAATATTCAAAATGATGAATAGCAAGAACCTACAACCAAGAATATTCTACCCAGTAAAGCTATCATTTAGAATTGAAGTTCAGATAAAGAGTTTCACAGATAAGAAAAAGCTAAAGTAGTACATCACCACCAAATCAGTATTATATGAAATGCTGAAGAGTATGTTTAAGAAGAGGAAGAAGAAGAAAACAGTAAAAACAAACAAACAAACAAAAACTATGAACAACAAAGTGACAGCAAATACATATCTATCAGCAAGTGAATCTAAAAATCAAATGAATAAAAAACCTGATGAACAGAATAAACTGGTGAATAGAATAGAATCAGGGGCATGGAAATGGAACAGAGTGACAATTCTTAGAAGAGTGCGGGTAGAGATTAGACAAAGATCTTATAGGCGTGTATGCATTACCTATGGGCACAGACAATAAGGTGGTAAGGGCATGGGGTGGAATGGGAGCAGGATGGAGGGGAACTACAGAAGGAAAAAAGAGGGACATCTGTAATAATCTCAACAACAAAGATTTAAAAAAATATTTTAAAAAAGAATATAGAATTGGAAAATGGGGAGTGAAGACATTATTCCAGGTGGCAGGAAGAAAAGGAAGATAATTTAAAATATGAGCTGATAGAAATGGAGATCAAAGAATTAAAAGATTAACTATGTAACTCTTCTAGAGTTGATGTAAAATAGGTGAGAATTTTCAGGTGGGCTCTCTCTGAAGCAGGCCCACACCTTCCCCCATTTCTTTCTCCGGTGTGCCTTCCCCCTTTAAGTTCTAGGGGAGACCAGGAGAATGCAACCAGGACAGCAATGGGCAACAGCAGCTTGTCCCAGGCTTCTCCCTGAACCTGTCTCCAAGCCCCCCTCACCTTTTATTGAGGGGACAGCAGCCCTGACTCACTCCTGTCACTGTGCCTTTTACTTCTTAGTGAGCCGTCAGCAGCCCCACTACCACTCATTGCTCACTTCTCTCCTGCAGCTTCTCTAGCAGCCAGAGCACTCCTGGCTCTCCTTCTGCTTCTTCTATGCTAAGCCCGCCTTGTTTCACTGTCTCCAGCGTTCATCAAAGTGCTCTCAAAATAAAAGTAAAATAAAATAAACACATGAGGACTTTCTTGCCTTGCACAAATCTAAACAAACAGAAGTAAATCTTCAGATTAAAAGAAGTAACAGATATCAGAGAAGATTAATAAGAAAATACCTGGGTAGGTCTGATGGAAAAGCAAAGCTATTTAAACACAGTGAAAACTCAGATAGTCCCAGGCCAACTTTAAAGACCCATTCAACTTTAAATACTACAACTTGAAATACTAACAAAAAAGTGGAGGGACTTTTAACAAGTAAAGCTATTTTATTTTATTTTTTAAATATATTTTATTGATTTTTTACAGAGCGGAAGGGAGAGGGATAGAAAGTCAGAAACATCAATGAGAGAGAGACATCGACCAGCTGCCTCTTGCACGCCCCCTACTGGGTAAGTGCCAGCAGCCAAGGTACATGCCCTTGACCGGAATTGAACCCGGGACCCTTCAGTCCACAGTCCAACGCTCTATCCACTGAGCCAAACCGGTTTCGGCAAGTAAAGCTATTTTAAATGTTTCAAGTATTATAAAGCTTTTTCCTGCAGAAGATAAATAGCATATATATTCAAGAATCAAGAAAACATTGTATTTATGTAAAAAAAAATCCATTTGAATAAAAAGTAAATAGGAGCCGAACCAGTTTGGCTCAGTGGATAGAGTGTCAGCCTGCAGACTGAAGGTCCCAGGTTCGATTCCAGTCAAGGGCATGTACCTTGGTTGCGGGCACATCACCTGTAGAGGGTGAGCAAGAGGCAGCTGATTGATGTTTCTCATCGATGTTTCTGACTTTCTATCCCTCTCTCTTCCTCTCTGTAAAAAAATCAATAAATTATATTAAATAAAAAGTAAATAGGAACTTTAAAAAATGACTGGAGTATTTAAAAATGACTATTAAAAAGAAAAAAAATTATATGTAGTTTGTGGATGAAAAAAGGGGGATGGTAATTTTTATAAAAAGTAACCTTACAGGGTGACCTGCTCATAAATCCCTACCTGGGCAAGTCAATGTGGGAGAAGGCTTATCTTTGCCTTAAGCAAGTCCTGTCCACTGACTCTGTGCATCTAGGTTAACACACATTTGAGATAAGCAGCGACCACCCTCAAGAGAGCACATAATCTTACGTATTCTATAATCTAATCCCTGCCTTGCCTTTTCCTCCTCTGTAACGTAATCTTTCTTACATTAGCTATTGAATCTCAACGGCATAGCAAGAGCTGCAACATTGTTATTTTTGGGAGCATTTGAAAAATCTTGCTCCCCTGCATTTGTCATCAGGTTGGTCAAATAAACTCATAAAAATTCTCTACAGGTTTGGATATTTCTTATGTAAACAGGTTAGAGGATTAAGATGTGCTTATAAAAATATCATTTGAAGCTTTCAAATAGGATTTGACATATGTCAATAAATTCTGTAAGTGATCTTGACAACAAGTATTGAAAAGTTTCATGTGTTTAATTTAAAATTTAGCCCTCGCCGGTTTGGCTCAGTGGATAGAGCATTGGCCTGTGAACTGAAAGATCCCAGGTTCAATTCTGGTCAAGGGCACATGCGTGGGTTGTAGGCTTGATCCCCAGTGGGGGACTTGCAGGAGGCAGCCGATCCATGACTCTCTCTCATCATGGATTTCTCTCTCTCTCTCTCTCTCTCTCTCTCTCTCTCTCTCTCTCTCTCTTCCTTCCTCTCTGAAATCAATAAAAATATATTTTTAAAAATAAAATAAAATTTAAACAATTTTGAATGGAACTGCCATATACAGAACTGCCTGAAATAAATGTTTTTAAAAAGCAAAGATCAAAATGGGAATGTTAGATTAGATCTGATAGATCCAAGTTTATTTCTTTTTTTAAAAAAATATATTTTATTGATTTTTTTCACAGAGAGGAAGGGAGAGGGATAGAAAGTCAGAAACATCAATGGGAGAGAAACATCGATCAGCTGCCTCTTGCACACCTCCAACTGGGGACGTAGCCAAAGTACATGCCCTTGACCGGAATTGAACCTGGGACCTTTGAGTCCGCAGGCCGACGCTATATCCACTGAGCCAAACTGGTTCGGTTATCCAAGTTTATTTCTAGAACTAGAGGCTTGGCCACAAAATTTATGCATGGAGGGCGGGGGTGGGGTGTGTCCCTCAGCCCAGCCTGCACCCTCTGCAATCTGGAACCACTCTAGGAAAATGGGCAGTCAAACATCCCTCTCACAATCCAGGACTGCTGGCTCCCAATTGCTCGCCTGCCTGCCTTCCTGATTGCCCCTAACTGCTTCTGCCTGCCAGCCTGATAACCCCCTAACCACTCCCCTGCTGGCCTGATTGATGCCTAGTTGCTCCCCTGCCAGCCTGGTCACCCCTAACTGCCCTCTCCTGCAGGCATGATCCCCTCTTACTGCTTTCCCCTAAGGGCCTGGGTCCTCCCCTCCCCCCAACTGTCCTTCCCTGTAGGCCTGATTGCCCAAACTTCCCTTCTCTGATGGCCTGGCCACCTCTACTTGCCTTTCCCTGCAGGCTTGGTCACCCCCAACTGCCCTCTCTTTTAGGCCTGGTCCCTCCCAACTGCCCTCCCCTGCTGGCCTGATTGCCCACAACTGCTCTCCCTTGCAGGCCTGGTCCCTCCCAACTGCACTCCCCTGCTGGCCATCTTGTGTCTAGATGGGAGTAGGATCTTTGATCACATAGGGGCAGCCATCTGGTGTGTTGGAGTGATAGTCAATCTGCATATTACTCTTTTTTATATAAGATGGGCCTAGGATCACAAATTTCATCTGTGCGTCTAAGTCCCAAAGATTTTTTAAGAAAAATAACTTCACTGAATTAAGAGTGTCTGCATTTGGTGACTGAGTATTGCATATAACTTAACCAGGATTCAAAAGTACATAATTCAAACAAAAGTAGAATTTATACCTACTTTCCACTTTATGCTCATTTGGTGATGTATAATTAATGGAGTAAAACTTTTACAACTGAAAATTGTATGAGAGATGACAATCCATTTTAGTTATAATTGTTACCTGATTGAAGGGTGCTGGAGGTAGACCAGGCAAGGTTACAATAGGAGCAGGGTGCTGGTGAAAATGCTTTCTGCTCAGTGGAGCCATGTGTACTTACCTGATAAAGAACATTTACTGAGAAGTCTGCTGGGGCACATCTTTCGCCCTCTGACCCCTGCAAGTGCATGAGTCCAGTGGAAAATATGAAGATAGATCTGGAATATATCCCTTTGTAGGCCTGTTCAACTTTCTGAACCCAGTCCCACATTTCTAAGATCCTATAGAAGAGCTGAAAGGTGTAGCATTGATATAGAAAAAGCACCTAGCATACAGTGAATACCTGCTGCATGTTTTAAGAGGTAATACTGTATATTAAAATTAATGTATTACAATGAATAATAATCAAAAGCAGTAAAAAGCAGAATTTACGTAAATTTAAGATTTAAGTTATAGAATGTTAGATATGGATCCAGCTGTAGCATTTTACTAAGTAAGTGACTTTGGACAAATTATTTTAAATATCTATCTGAAGTGTGTTTTTTAATCTATAATTTGAGAATACTATTAGGAGGAGTTGTGATGAAAATAATTAGAAAAATACTGTGGTAAAAAGAATTTTAAAAATGTGTAGTTTCATTAGCTGAATGTGTGACATACTAAGTGCTCTATAAATGAGATGGCCTTCCTGATTATTATCCTATACTAGAGGCCTGGTGCACAAAATTTGTGCATGGGGTTGGGGGGCTTGTCCCTCAGCCCAGCCTGTACCCTCTCCAATCTGGGACCCCTTGAGGGATGTCCGAATGCTCGTTTAGGCCTGATCAGACATTCTTCTCACAACCCAGGACTGCTGGCTCTCAGCTGCTCACCTGCCTGCCTTCTTGATTGCCCCTAACCGCTTTGGCCTGCTAGCCTGATCACCTTCTAACCACTCCCCTTCCAGCCTGATTGATGTCTAACTGCTCCCCTGCCAGCCTGTTTGTCCCCAACTTTCCTCCTCTGCCAGCCTAGTCACCCCTAACTTCCCTCCCCTGCAGGCTTGATTGCCTCCAACTGCCCTCCCTTGCAGGCCCAGTCCCTCCCAACTGGCCATCTTGTGGTGGCCATCTTGTGTCCACATGGGGGCAGGATCTTAGACCATATGGGGGAAACCCTCTTGTGTGTTGGAGTGATGGTAAATCTGCGTATTACTCTTTTATTATGTAGAATAGAGGCCTGGTGTGTGGGTGGCAGTGCACAAAATTTGTGCATGGGGTTGGGGTCAGCTGGTTTCCCCTGAAGGGTATCCTGGATCAGGGTTAGGGTTTGCTTGAGGCATGGGACAGCCTGGGCCAAGGGCCTGTGGTGGTTTGCAGGCCAGCCATGCCCCCTAGCGACCCAAGGGGAGGCCCTGGTATCTGGGATTTATTTTATCTTCTACAATTGAAACTTTGTAGCCTGGAGCAGAGCCCAGCCTTCTGCTTACTCTATTACAGCAGCCATTTCTGTTGGGACATTGACCTTGTATAATTGAAACATTGTAGCCTAGAGTGGAGGCCTAGGCCTGCCAGAGCTGCAGAAGCTTGACTTCCTCCATTGCCAGGGAAATCCAAGCCTCCCTCCTGCTCTCAGTGGCCATAGCCATCTTGGTTAGAATTTATTTTCTCCTGATTGGCTTGTGGGCGTGGCTTGTGGGTGTGGCTTGATCAGAGGTATGGTCAATTTGCATATTACTCTTTTATTAGATAGGATAATAAAAGACTAATATGCAAATCAACCAAATGGGTGAACAACCAGTTGCTATGACACACATTGACCACCAGGAGGAAGACATTCAATGCAAGAACTGACCCCTGGTGGTCAGTGCACTCCTACAGGGGGAGTGCCACTCAGCCAGAAGCTGAGCTCACAGCTGGTGAGTGCTGTGGTGGTGGCGGGAGCCTCTCCTGCCTCCACAGCAAGCACACATCCCATGAGGGGTCCCAGACTGTGAGAGGGCAAAAACCAGGCTGAGGCTCCTCCCCTCAGTGCATGAATGTCAAGCACCAGGCCTCTAGTATTTTATATGCCTCTTCCTCTCCATCCTTGCATAATATCTATCTATACATTTTTATTCATAGCACCTATTCAGTATTTTAATTTATTTATTTATCTTTTAAAATATATATTTTATTGATTTTTACAGAGAAGAAGGGAAACGGATAGAAAGTCAGAAACATCAATGAGAGAGAAACATAGATCAGCTATTTCTTCTATGAGGGATGTGCCCGCAGCTAAGGTACATGCCCTTGACCAGAATCTAACCTGGGACCCCTCAGTCCACAGGCCGATGCTCCACCCACTGAGCAAAACTGGCTTCAGCAATTTATTTATTTCTTATATTGCTTTATGTCTTTCTTCACACCACCTCTTTGGTGATAGCCAGATTTGGCCCTTGTTCATTACTCTATCCTTAGTACCTCACATATGTAAGGCACATAACAGATTCTTGTTAAATGAACAAATTATTATTATTATTATTATTATTGATCTGAAATACAAGACTAAATGAATCCCTCAACTTTTCATATATTTTCCCTTTTTTGTATTAAACTTATTTTTCAGCATTTCCACAATGCTTAATGTCCTAAGGATCTTACATGGTAGCAAAACATTTACAAGCTCTTTTGCCAAAAGTTCAGCAATTCAAAATTCATGTATCATGCTGTCCTGTTAACATGAAATGGGTCTTGACCTTCTTATACTTCAGTAGTCTAATAATAATACCTGACATTTAATAACTGTGTATTGATGACAAAGAGATTCATGCAGGGATAGTTAATCATGCTAATGGGTAGGCAGCATTGCTCTCAAGAGATTACTAGAGCAATTACTATAAATACCAAAAAACTTCAGTGGAGGCCTTTCTTAAAAGTCTGCTGACATCAGCACACCCAATGGGAGGAAAATAGCACCATGGGAAGGAGAAAGTGCTTATAGGAAAGAAATGGAAGACATTCCAATTTTAAAATTGTTCCCTGAAAAAAAATGTTCAGTGACAATTTGGCTATTTTTTTGGTCTTATTATACCCCAGATTTCTATAATATCACATTAAGTTTGGTAATATGTGTTACCATGTTCTTAAAATTGGTTGTACCATTTTTCACTGCTTGGTATCCACTCGTCCTTCTGTTTCCTCCCACTCAGCTTAGATTCCCTGGTGTTTAAACAACCCAGCCCATCCCTTAGCTTCCTTTTGCTTTTTGGTTCCATAGTTTTTCTTTAATAAATTCTACCTTGGTTGGTCCTAAATTTTTATCGATTTCAGCCTGCAAGAAAATGCAACTGTACTTATTTGTTATATGTTAAGTTCATAACCACACATGTACTCTATTTCCCAGTAATTTCACTCTCTTAATCTTAGAGAATACATTTTCTCACCATCTTCCCCTACCTCAAGTTTCCTCCATTAACCCTCTTACTCTGCCTTGAGGACATAGAAGTGAGCAGTGACAAAATGGAAAGAGAACAATTTGTTGTATATCCTGAAGAGACTAAAGAAAGATTGAAATGGCTTGACTTAGGTGAGTTTGCATTACAGAAAGTGGTGACTGCTTAAAGTATGAGATACTTAAAAGAATGTCATGCTTTATCCTCTCACCACCAAACATTCGATTCATCTGTACCTGTGCCCATATATTCTGTCTTAATGTCTGCTTCTGCCCAAGGTCATTTCCTCCACGTGGGTACCAGACCTCCTCATTTCTCACCTACCCAGGCACTTTGTTTCTATACTTACCTCTTTTTCCTATGGATTGAGTCATTCTGATCAATATAAAATATAACATATCTCACCTTTCATAAACTGTCCCCCACTTTCTCCAGTTCATGAACCTTTTCTCTATTTCCTTTTGTTTGCCTCTCTCAAAGGTAATGTATGACTATTTTTCTCTCTATTAGATCAGTTCCACCAGGAAACAAACATTCTGCATGTGGATAATATTTCCCATCTGAGCAAGATGAAACCCTCTATAGACCCTATCAGTCTAATGAACCATTATTGTTAAACTAAATATATATATATATATGGCCAATTCTCACTCTTGATTCTACATGATCAACAGCACCATTTGATCCAGTGGACTCACTTGATTCTTCTCAAAACATGTTTTTCCTCCACTTTATCAGGCTAATCTCATTTTCCTCCAACACCCTTGGATGCTTTTTTTCATATTTCCGTTTTGATTTATCTTTCTTTACCCAGTCTTTACTTATAGAATGCCTCACATCTCAGAACTTTGTCTTCTTCATTTTTCCATTTATGCTCTTTCCTCAGGCCATGATTAAATAGATTTCCATGGTTTTAAATGCATTCAATAAGCTTGTAGCTCCCACATTCTATCCTTAGTTCCAATTTCTTCAATGAGCTCCAGATTTATATTTGTCCATTTGACATTTCCATGTGGATATCTAATAAACATCTCAAACTTAGCATGAAACTGTACTCTTGATTACTACTGCTCACAAACCATTATACAACTGATTTCCCTAAAATTCCTCATTTATTTAAGTAGTCCAATCATTTTCTGAGTTGCTTAGGCCAGTGTTTGGCAAACTGCGGCTTGCAAGCTGCGGTTTGTCGCTCTGTTGACTAATGAGTTTGCCGAACACTGACCTAGACTCTCGATTCCAATAATTACAGGCTGTTCTTTGTTCCTGTGATTAAGCCCCTATCCCAGTGGTAGGCAAACTCATTAGTCAACAGAGTGGCAAACCGTGGCTCACGAGCCGCAGTTTGCGACCACTGGCTTAGACCAAAGACCTAGGAGATATCTTTGTAATCTTTGTTTCCTGCCTATATATATATATATATATATATATATATATATATATATATATGGTTGATTTTTTACAGAGCGGAAGGGAGAGGGATAGAAAGTCAGAAACATCGATGAGAGAGATATATTGATCAGCTGCCTCTTGCATGCCCCCTACTGGGGATGTGCCCGCAGCCAAGGTACATGCCCTTGCCAGAATCGAACCCAGGACCTTTCAGTCCCCAGTCCGATACTCTATCCACTGAGCCAAACCGGTCTCAGCATGTTCCCTGTCTTTCTTATACTACATTCAATCCACCAACTGATCCCATTAATTCTACTTCAAAAAATATATTTCTAATATCCCTGCTTGCATTTTCATCACTAATAACCCCCTATTTCAAGAGATCATCATTTCTCTTCTAGAAAACTAAACAGTCTCGTCTATGGTATTCCTGCTTGTTTACTAACCCTCCATACATTACTAGAGTGACCTTTTAAATATATAAATTATATCACATTACTCTTACTTAATATCCCTCAATGGTTTTCTATTACAACTAGAAAGTTCTCCATATTTCTTTTTCTGTCTTAAAAGACTGTAAATGAACTGGACCATAACACTTCAATGGAATCATCATCCTGTCTAATAAAAGAGTAGTATGCAAATTGACCATAGTCCTATCAAGCCATGCCCACAGCCACACCCACCAGCCAATCAGGAGTAAATTATGCAAATAAACCCCAACCAAGATGGCTGCGGCCACTGAGATCAGGAGGGAGGCTTGGGTTTTCCCCACAATGAAGGAAGCCAGGCTTTCCTCCTGCCCTTGTTGGCCTAGCCCTCCACTCAATGCTACAAAGTTTCAATTATAGAAGATATATCCCAACAGAAATGGCGGCAGCCACAGAGCTGGAGAGAGCAGAGGCTAGGGTTGCCTGGGTGATAAAGGAAGCCAAGCTTCTGCAGCCCTAGTGCCTAGGCCTTCACTCTAGGCTACAAAGTTTCAATTATAGAATTAAAATAAACCCAAACAGAAATGGCTGTTGCCACGGAGCAAGTAGAAGGCTTGGCTCTGCTCCAGGCTACAAAATTTCAATTATAGAACATAAATTAATTCCAGATCCTAGGGCCTCTGCTTGGGTCACTGAGGGGAGTGGCCAGCCTGCAAAACACCATAGGCCTCTTGCCCAGGCCGCCCCACACCCCAAGGGAAATCCCTTCCTGACCCGGGACACCCTTCATGGCAAACCAGCCAGCCCCCACCCATGCACCAGGCCTCTATCATATATAATAAAAGAGTAATTTGCAAATTGACCATCACTCCAACACATAAGATGGCTGCCCCCATGTGGCCAAAGATCCTGCCCCCATGTGGACATAAGATGGCCACCACAATATGGCCAGCAGGGGAGGGCAGTTGGGAGAGACCAGGCCTGCAAGGGAGGGAAGTTGGGGGCGATCAAGTCTGCAGGGGAGGGCAGTTAGGCATGACCAGGCCAGCAGAGGGAAGTTGGGGGCAAACAGGCTGGCAGGGGAGCAGTTATACATCAATTAGGCTGGCAGGGTAGTGGTTAGGGGTGATCAGAGTGGCAGGCAGAAGCAGTTAGGGTCAATCAGGGAGGCAGGCAGGTAAGCAGTTTTAGCCAACAGTTCTGGATTGTGAGAAGGATGTCCAACTGTTGGTTTAGGCCCTATTCCAGTGGATTGGGCCTAAACATGCAGTCGGACATTTCTTGAGGGGTCCCAGATTGGGGAGGGTGCAGGCTTGGCTGAGGGACATCCCCCGTTCCCCATACACAAATTTCATGCACCGGGCCTCTAGTATATAATAAAAGCCTAATATGCTAAGTGTTCAATCATCCTTTCAACCAAAATATAATATGCTAATAGTATGCTAAGGCCATTCAACTGCTTGCTATAAT
The DNA here is from genome assembly GCA_027563665.1 of Antrozous pallidus. Lineage (NCBI taxonomy): Eukaryota > Metazoa > Chordata > Mammalia > Chiroptera > Vespertilionidae > Antrozous > Antrozous pallidus. The sequence continues at coordinate 6,712,658 of CM050526.1, forward strand.
GTGCACAGACCACCAAGGGGTAGACACTCCAACCGGTAGGTTATCTTGCTGGTGGGGTCCAGCTGATCAGGACTGAGGGAGATGGGCTGGGTATGCCTTGGAGTTCTCCTGTGATCCCTCCCAAGCTAACCAACCTCCTGTGTCCCTCCCTGGACCTGATTATGTACTGGTAGGTCCCTCAGCCTGCTCCCTCTCACAATCCAGGATCCCTCAGAAGATGTGGGAGAGTTGGTTTAGGCCTGATTCTGCTCAACACAGGAGCTGCCCCCTGGTGATCAGTGTACTCCCACAGGGGGCGTGCAGCTCAGCCAGAAGCTGGGCTCATGGCTGGCAAGTACAGCAGTGGTGCTGGGAGCCTCTCCTGCCTCCACAGCAGAGCTCAGAATGTCTGACTGACAGCTTAGGCCTGCTCCCCACAAGACATCCCCCAAGAGCTTCTGGACTGTGAGAGGGTGCAGGCCTCCCACTCCCTTCCCCCAAATGCAAGGATTTCATGCACCAGACCTCTAAAGTTTTTAATAAATGAATAAATAAAAACAAAAACAATAGAGTTTATGATTATGAGCTTGGGATCTGATATCAGATTACCTGTGGTCATATCTCCATTCCACTAACAGTTATGGGATCTGTGGGATTCAACTTTCTAAGGACTCTTGATTTTAAGTGAGCAAAATAATCTCAAGTATCTGAAATAAAAATTCATTGGCTCATTTACCCAGGACATTCAATAGGGTGATTCGGTCTTTAGGTATATTTCGTTGTAGGTGCTCAGATATTATTGAGAATTTGTCTTATTTCCTCCATAAACCTGCACAGGTTCCCTTGTGTATTTTTCAAGCTCAGGCCAACTCTGTCCACCATGGGGCAAAGTTATCTGTTTTATTTTATTATATAGCTAAAGATTAAATAGTAAAGAGTATATTTTTTTCTGAGAGTTTTAGCAAAAGTCTTATGAATGACTCTAATTGGCTGGATTTGGGTCATTTGCCTGGTTGTGAACCAATTACGGTGACTAAGTCCTGGGTCATGTGCCCACTCCTCTACTGGAGCCATGCTTTCCAAACCACATGGGCTAAGAATGGGAAAATGCTAGCTTCCCAAAAAGATTTTTTGGGTCCTTGACATGTAAAATGAGACAAAATAGTTTCTACTTGTTCTCTGAAGGGATTATATTATCTATCTATATTATAAAAGGCCTGTTGCCCTAACACAGTAACAAGCAAAGATAGGTGGCAGGTGGGTGGGGCTACGTGATTTCGGGCACTGGGCTTCTAGTAAATATATAAATTCCTCTTTGAGGTATCAAAAAAGATAATGAATGTCTAATAAAAACATAAAAATAATTTTTTGGTGATTTGGCCTCATAAGCCTAAAATTTCTAGAAAATAAATATGTGAGAATAGTGAAAAAAATTGAAATGATAGTTTAGAAGTTGGAGTCCTTTGATAAAAGTATATAAAAAATACTGTGATAATAATATGTGGTACTGATGAAAATGACAAATTAATAAAACATAATGTCCCAGGAATGGTTCAATTATGTATCAATTAAAAAAATTTATATGTTTTATGTTGACACTGTTACAGATATTCCCCATCTTCCCCACCATTGCTTGCCTCTGCCCAACCCCTGCCACCCACTTCCCTGGTCTTCACCTCACTGTTATCTGTGTCCTTGGGTTATGAATATATGTTCTTTGGCTAATCTCTTTACCTTCTTTACTGCCCCCCCTCCGAAGCCTTCCCCTCTGACATCTGTCAGTCTGTTCCATGTACTCATGACTCGATTCTATTTTGTTCATCAATTTATTTTGTTCATTAGATTCCATATACTAGTGAGATCATATGATATTTGTCTTTCTCTGACTGGCTTATTTTGCTTAGCACAATACTCTCTAGGTCCATGCTGACTCAAAAGATAAGAGTCCCTTCTTTTTTATAACCTTGTAACATTTCATTGTGAAAATGTAGCACAGCATTTTTATTCATTCATCTACTGATGGGCACTTGGACAGTTTCCAGATGTTGGCTATCTATAATAATAAAAGCATAATATGCTAATTAGACCTGACAGCCAAATGACCTTCTGGAAATCCTTCCTGATGAAACCGTGGTGACAGGGGCTGAGGCAGAGGTAGTCAGTCGTGATCAGGCAGGCATGTGAGCAGTTAGGGGTAATCAGGCAAGCAAGCAGAGGTGGTCAGGGGTAATCAGACAGGGAGGTGAGAAGTTAGAAGTGATCAGGCAGGCAGAGGAGTTAGAGGCAATCAGGTTAGGGGCAGGCGAGTGGTTAGGGGTGATCAGGCAGGCAGTCATGCAGAGTGGTTAGGGACAATCAGGCATGAAGGCAGGTAAACAATTAGGAGCCAGTCGTCCCAAATTGTGAGAGGGATGTCTGAATGATGGTTTAGGCCTGATACCTAGGGAATCAGGTCTAAACTGGCAGTGGGACATTCCCCAAGGGGTCTCAGATTGCGAGAGGGTGCAGACCAGGCTGAATTTTCTGCACCAGGCCTCTAGTTGTAAATATAGCAGCATAAACATGAATGTGCATAAATTCTTTCTTTTTAAAAAAATATGTATCTATTACATTGATTGGGGTGATATTGGTCAACATGACTATACTAGAAGCCTGGTGCACGAAGATTCATGCTAGAATGGGCTTTTCTTTCCCTGGCTGCTGGCACCATCTTTCCACTCCAGCCCAGGCCCTTTCAGCTCAGGCCTGGGAGCAGCCTCTTTCTGCTCTGGCCCCACCTTCCCACACTGTCCAGAGGCCCTGAGAGACCAAGGGTGGGGCAGAAGGCTTGTGTGTCACCATGGCGATGATGCAAGTATCCCCACCCCTGTCATTTGGCACCTGTGTATGCAAATTAACCGCCATATTTGTTGGGTTAGTTTGCATATCACTCCTCATTGGCAGGTGGTGTAGAGGAGGAATGGTCAATTTACATGTTTGTCTATTATTAGGTAAGATAGGTTTCAGGTATGGGTTTCTATATAGCAAGATCTGTATATTGTACCATGTATCCACCACCCAGTCAAATCTTCTCCCGTCACCTTATATTATAATCCCCTTCCCCTCCCATCCCCTTTCCTCTGGCAACCACAATACTGATGTTTGTGTTCACGAATTTATGTGCCATATATTCTTTTTGAATGGTATTTCAGGATTCTTAGGATATATTTCCAAAAGTGGGATCACTGAGTCAAAAGGCAGTTCCATTTTATAATTTTTTGAAGAAACTCTATACTGTTTTCCATAGTGGCTGCACTAATCTGCTTTCCCACCAACAGTGCAAGCGGGTCCCCTTTTCTCAACATCTTCACCAACACTTGTTTGTTGATGTATTGATTGTAGCCATTCTGGCAGATGTGAGATGATATCTCATTGTCATTTTAATTTGCATCTCTCTGATTATTAGTGATTTTGAGCATTTTTTGATATGTCTATTGGCCATCTGTATGTTCTTTTTGAAGACATGTTTATTCAGATTCTTTGCCAATTTTTTAAATTGCATTATTTGTCTTTCTGATGTTGAGATATATAAATTCTTTATATGTTTTGGAAATTAACTCATTGTGTCACTGGCAAATATGTTCTCCCATACAGCAGATTTCCTTTACATTTTGTTGATGGTTTGTTTATGTTTTTTTCTGTGTAGAAGCTTTCTATTTTGATGTAGTCCCATTCATTTATTTCTTCCTTTGCTTTCCTTCCCCTAGGAGATATTTTGGCAAAAATATTGCTATGAGATGTCTGACATTTTGCTAGTCTATTTTTTAAGGATTTTTATGATTTTGCTACTTAGATTTATATACTTTATCCATTTTGAGTTTATTCCTGAGTATGGTGTAAGTTGATGGTCTAAGTTTATTGTTGTGTGTGTGTGTGTGTGTGTGTGTGTTTGCATTCATCTGTCCAATTTTTCCAACATTATTTATTGAAGAAGCTGTCTTTACTCCATTATATGCTCTTGCCTCATTGTCAAATATTAATTGATGATAAAGGCATGTGTTTATTTCTGAGCTCTTTATTCTGTCCAATTGACCTATATGTCTGTTATTGTGTCAGTACCAGACTGTTTTGATTATAATGGCCTTGTAAGTTATGATTAGGATTAGGGTTAGGGTTAGGGTTAGGGTTAGTTTGATATCAGGTATTTTGATAGCTCCAACTTTTTTCTATTTCTCAAGATTGTTGAGGCTATTTGGAGTCTTTTTTGGTTCAATATAAATTTTTGGAATATTTGTTCTAGATCTGTGAAATAGGCCATTGGTATTTTAATAGGAATTGTGTTGTCTCTATAGATTGCTTTGGGTAGTATGGAAATTTTAATGATGTTAATTATTCCAGTCTATGAACATGGTATATGCTTCCACTGTTTGTATCTTCCTCTGTTTTCATTTTGTTTTGTTTGTTTTGTTTTCTTCAATGTCCTATTCTTTTCCAATTATAGGTCTTTTACTTCCTTGGTTAAGTTTATTCCTAGGGAAAATGGACATTAGTTTTCTAGGTTGACATCATTTGGGATTGTAATGATGTGATGAAGAAGAAAGCAGTAAAGAAGGGTGTGTTTTCAAATCACATTAGCATATATCTGACCTGGAACAAAAACCCCCAGGGGACAGAGAATAAAACATGTCCTATTGCTAGCCACTGTCTGCCTCCTTTTTAGCCACCCAGCTCTGTAGTGTGTGTGTGTGTGTGTGATTTTGCAAGTAATGCAATATTTTTTTAATCTATGGAATTTTATTTATTTCTCACAATCACCCTGTATTTTACATGCTTTATAAACTTAAGTAAAAGGCAAATTTACGTTAGTGGAATATTGCATAACCTGAGAAGCATCCACAATGAGTATTTTATGTCCAGTTATTACTCCTGCTCAGCTGGATTAGTCATTTTTTTTCTTTTTGTTTTTTTCTTAAAAAACCAATCATTAGCAGGGTAAATGAGATGTGTCCTAAGAGAACAATCAACTTAAATCTCACCCTATAAATATGAAGCTATTTATGTTTCTGTATCCGCATGTTTATGTATGATTCGCACATGTCTTATCTAGTTATTCCAGGGAACAATGGAAAGGAGATTATTTGGGCAAAGAAATTAGAAGCGATCTCTCATTTTGAATTTAAAGTACCAACTCTTAGAACCCTGGTGAACATTTATTAACTTGATCAAATAAGACCTGTTTATACTCCAGGAGATCAAAACCATCCAAACTTTAAAACTGTAAGTATTTAACTTTGACCATGTTTTATTTTCTGTTCCCCCTAGTGCATAAAAAATCAGCAGTAATCTTACACTCCTAATTGATGAATAATACGATTAAAACAAGATATATGATGAGGTTGAAATAATATCACAACTGAAAATAAAAATTAAAATAGCATTAGTTAAAAGAAGTGGCATTCCTTATGTTTTCATGAGTAAATTAAGCATAGGGGCTTATATACCTACTTCCATGAGTGTGCAGGCACAAAACCTTGGGCTGGGAAATTAGGTGTACAAATATAACTCTTTTGTGCTTTTGAAAACTGACCTGAATTTTCATTTTGATTATGAAAAGAAATGTAATCTCAGTCCACTCTGGATAACCTCAGGGTCTTCCCGGACTCTACCTGTTCCCACACCTTTATTAGTTCCTCTGCTCTCATTCTACTGCTCCAATATGGCCTCAGAGAATTACAAGATATCACAGGGAATCTGGGCTTTGATCACTCCCATCCATGGGCACCTGACGAGCTGCACTTTTCCCACCTGTTCATGGGCAGCAGCTCATGCTACTACAGATGTGTCAGGACGTGTTCCTGGCCCCCACCTTCTCCAATCTGTGCTCAGTCCTCCAGACCTGCTCCCTCTGCTTCTGTCTGGGCCCTTTCCCAGTGTCTCTTGGGTCCCCGGGGGAGCTTTGGCTGGTGCTTTCTGCTAAGGAATACACAGCCCTTTCCTCTTTCACCTGATGCCACTCTGAGGTAGGGGATTTCTTTGAGGCTTGCCCCTTCCCTGGGCCCTCCCTGAGGGCTGGGGCACATGTTTCTTTCATTCTGAGGCTTACCTGGGGGGTTTATGTCTCCCCTTCCATGCCTGTTGGCATATATCTTAGAAGTGGAAATGTCAAGATACTGACTCCTGCTCAGGAAATCCCAGACTATCTCTCACTTTTCCTCTGCCTGGCCTCTCTCTTCTCCAGCACAAGGAATGTTTTAGAAATTGCTAGAGGTGAGGAACCATGAAAACTCACTCAGACTCCCCTTATTTTTCACCTCTATTATTTATGCCCCACAATATTCTAAAAGTCACCTAAAATTAGCTTATTTTGTCTATTCTGAAAAGTATATCTTAAAATTAAAAGTTATCAGTATTATAATAAAACACAGAGAATTATGGACTCTGCGGTCTCTACTTTCAGAAAAGAAAATGAGAGGAGAACAAATAAAAGAACTATACAATCCTCATTGAATCAACTTTAGCCTCAGGTTGCTTATTTGAATAGGTTCCAGTTTTGTTTTTGTTTTAACCAACAGTTCATCTTTCTTCAGAATGTTGCTTAATTTTTATTGTCACCATGAGATTTTGAAAACTGGATCGTCAGTTGACTGAATAAAAATGTTTATTGACCCTTTTGCATGCCAATTTATTTCTTGATGCAGTATTTTTTAAAACCTGCACCTATTTTTTAATATGTCACAGAATCTGAAAAAATTGACTCAGGATAGAAGCAGGAAGCCTGAGGAAATTTCTGTGTAATTATCAACCTTTCCCATTATTTTTGGCCAAATCAATAACTCATGAAAATTGCCATTTGTCAAGCAAGACATTACTTAAAACCCTATCCCTTGGGGAATGTTGGTCCCTGGAGAAATAACAGAACAAAAGAGAATCCCAGATCATGGTGAAATGTCCCTGGCCTCAAGCTAACCAAAGTCTCACTATGTGCAGCTGAGACCCCAGTATATTCTGCAAACATCAGTCCTCTGAGGTTCCTGACAATAGCCAGACATATAAAACTCACTAGTAGGTTCTATTTTTTTTATGTGTGTTCCTCAGAACAGTGAACGTTACTGGACAGGACTGGGGTTGGAGGAGTCCATGGTCCCAAAGGCTTGGCAAACAGTATGCTAAGCAAAATTGAAATGGCTTCTTTACTGAAAAGTCATCTCAGATACTTCTATGAGGAATGCTATTGTTTGTCAAGAATGCTCAAGAGGTAAAAATGGTTTCCCAAATTTTCTTGGTTACAGGCTAGTTTGTTATGGAGAATTTCTCAGGACTGGGGTTATATTGAGGGAAACTCTGGCCTCTTCCAACATTGGAAATGACAGGAAAAGACCTGCCTATCCATTCAGACTAAGTAAGACATGGTGCCCAGCACACTGGCATTAGTAAACATCAGCCCCTGCTCAGTCTCTCTCCCTCATCATCTTTTCTTGTCCAAGCTGCAAAGAGTTTTGCTCACTATTGTTGATGAAAACACTCCTGAATGTTGCCTTGCCTAACTTTCTGTTTTCTTTTGTTTTTCAACCTGAAACACCATCTTGCTCATCTTCACCTGTAAAAATCTTACTCCTTCTTCAACAAGGTTTTTCTTAAATTTCACTTACTTTGGGACTTTTAGCGATATTTCTATTTTATTTGAATTCTCAATAACCTATAGCTTAGTAATTAATATATTTTTAATCATCATGTCCCTTGAAATTGAGAAAATAATTTTGCCCTCAACATGCAATGAATAAGAATCATGTATGATTTAGACAAAAAATCACTGTGATCAAATAGTCACCGTGATTTCATTTCAAGCCAGATCCAGCTTTGAGGAGCTCTGGCTTGTCAACAAGGCAGTGCAGGTCTTTCTGGTAATGACTGGATCCAGCTTCCAATCCCAGGTGGCCATTTGACTGCCACTCATTGAACTCATCTCTCCAGTCCCACTGGCAGGTCCCATCCCCCAATCCACCTAGAGCAAGGCACCATAATCCTGACTGTACAGACAGAGAAATAAAAACCAACTACAGACCAACACAAGGCCAGTTGTGGAAGGACCAATTCAGTAAGAATACTTGGAGTGGCTTTTGACTCTTACTTTCCCTTCCTCTGCTCTAACTACCCTATCACAGAGTTTTAGGTTTCTTTCTTTGTTAGATATTTTAGATTCTCTCTTTTTGTGTGTGCCCTCTGTGAATTCTGCCATTGATATTCTGTGATTTCATGGCCAGCATCTAACTCCAGCCTCTCCATTGGGTTGTCTCCTGAAAAATTTCCTAATCTGTATAGCATTCTGTTTTCAAAGCAATTTTCCAAAATGATGCTTTCATAATTTCTGGGGATGAGAACAAGAAATCATCACTTAAATTAAAAATTCTGAAGATCCTGGACCCCAATTTTTGTCTCTTTGTTTTCGTTTATTTTAATCTTAAAGAGTTTATGGTATCAGGTAGTTTTATATCCCAAGCAGTGGTGAATCAACCTTTTATTCTCCTAATAGTGTTGTGATTGAAATAAGTTGAGAGAGGCAAATATTTCTATTCATGAATAATAAATCCTTTAAAAATGATATTGGAATGATGTGCACATATTGTTGAAAGCAGTATGTGTTATCTGTTGTATAAGAGTCAGCAATTAAATTTCGAAGCCCACATTCCTTATTTATAGTAAAGAAAGATTAGTAATATGTTAAACATCTCATAAGGTTACTAAAAGACGATTTAAATGTCAGGATTAACTTACTGCCGTTGAGCTGGTCTCCCTAGAGCCAGGCAAGGTGACCACAGTGTAGGTTGGCTGATGTGCTGCAGGCAGGAGAACAGGTATAATCTGACAGGTGAGAGCAGGTGGTTCCTGGGAGATCTAAGCTGGTGAGCTTGAGCAACACAGACTGAGAGCATTAATAGGACAGGGAGGCTTTACTTGACCTGGGCACAAGCCTGTTTGAGGGAGCAGAGAAATAGAAATGATGAAATCGAGGAGACAGGCTGCTTTAAAATCCTAACGAACACTGAAGATTACAACAGCAGAATGTACTCCACGGCATGAATGAATCTGAGATCAGACCAAGTTTCCTGGAGTCTATCTCTGTTTCCTGTGTTGAGTTCATCGCCAGGAAGATTTCGCTCCAGAGAGGAAAGTATGGCCGCCAGCAGCGCGGGCTTATATGCCACAAGCTGGGCAAACCTAAGGCAAAGGACAGTAACTCCATCAGTGTTCTCCCTCGGAACCTTTGGGGCTGGCTTGATTTACTTGCTTTCTCTACACAGACCCTGTGCACTGGAACATGGACCACTATGACAGCGAAAGCCAAGAGTTGAGTATAGCTGTCTCCAGATTTTATGGCCTGAGTATGAGGAGGAGCGTTGGCCAGAGCAAAGTCCAGGTGCTGCTATTAGAAGAAGAGCGGGCAAAAGTATGGCTATTCACCAGAATATGTTTGGGAGCTTCCTGTCTCTAGTCTGGCTTCTTGGTATTTATGGCAGAAAGCACCTCTTCCCAGGACGTCACATGTGTCATAGGCAAACTTCATTCCAGAGTTTCAGCATCCCTGTGAGTCCTCTTGACAAAGAGAAAGATGCTTATTTTCTGCCCTAGCAGGTTTGGCTAAGCGGATAGAGTGTTGGCCTGCGGACTGAAGGGTCCCAGGATAACAAAGGTACATGCAGGCTCCTGGCCCTATTCAGGGGCATATGGGAGGCAACCAGTCAATGTGTCTCTCTCACATCAGTTTCTTTCTGTCTCTCCCTCTCCCTTCCACTCTCTCTAAAAATCAATGGAAAAATGTCCTCAAGTGAGGATTAAAAAAAGAAGAAGAAAAAAAGATGCAGCTTTTTCAAAATGCTATCCTGCCACCTCACAGAAACTGTCATCGTAAGTTACAAATTGGCATGACTCCCACGCAAGTGTCTCTGGGATGAATGAAGGGGACTGAGGCTGGGATCTGTGGGTCCTCACATTCCCCTTCAGACAAACAGGGGCATTTTCCTGAGGTTCCTCGGTCATTTCTCGACCACATTTGATCCTTTTGGGTCTTCAAGGTATTTGTGGCAACATGATGTGTGAGGCAAGACTTTAGACAGAGAGAACTGGTGAAAGCAGGCATGATAGGTGAACATTGATGACAGAAGAACGTGGCTTCTTACCTGGTGACTGCATCCTCTCCGGATGGGAGTTAACATAACCCAGAGAAAAGACAGGGTGCCTAGTCAAACAGACACTACAGCATCATGGAGAAGCTGAGGCAGTTTCCAAAGACTGCGGAAATCACACTTCTGCTTCTAGGAAACTTTCCTACAATAACAGATAATTGAAACATGTCCCAGACTGAGAAGAGGATAAAGAGAGATGTGGTCACAGCTCATGATCAGCATTTATTGACTGCCTCTCTTGACTGTGGCATTGGTGCTTAGCCCTGGTGACCTCATGTCCCTCAACCAATTCCTCAAGAGTCATCTTAAATCCACCACCTCTGCTAAACCTCCCTTCTAATTGTAAGCTAATTATCAATTACCACATTTTCTCTGATCTACCAAAAACTGGAATCTTGCCCTCTAGTCTTGACAATTTTAGGAGAAACCTTTTTTAAAAATGTGTCTTTATTTTAAAAAAATATTACAGATTTCCCTCCCTTTTTTTCCCATTGACCCCTTTCACCCCATACTCATCCCCCTCCCCCCAGGCCTTCTTCACATTATTGTCTGTGTCCATGGGTTATGCATGTATGCATACAAGTTCTTAGGTTAATTTCTACCCTCCTACCACCCACCACACCTGCCCTCTGAGATTCATAAATCTCTTCCATGTTTCTATGTCTCTGGATCTATTTTGTTCATTAGTTTATTTTGTTCATTAGATTCCATATATGAATGAGATCATGTGATACCTGTCTTACTCTTACTGGCTTATGCTTAGCATAATGCTTTCCAGGTCCCTCCATGCTGTCTCAAAGGGTAACTCCATATATAGATACAGATATAGTTATAAATATAGATATAGATATTGATATAATATAGATATAGATATATTATAATATATCTATTGATCACACAGCCCAAGTGTCCATCAGTAGATGAGTGGATAAATAAAGCTGTGGTACATTTACACCATGGAATCATATGCAGCTGTAAAAAAGGGAGTTTTTTTTAAAAAAAGAGAAACTTTGCTCAGAAAGCAAATGTAGTCATACCAGCCTCCACAGATGTGTGAAAAAAGCACAGACTTCAAAGAAAATCTTACAGGGCCCTTGAGATCTCGCTCCTGTTTCTTCTCCATTCTCATTTTTATGCTACTTCTGGCTCCTTTCAATGCCTCCCCCAGGCCAACCCACACTTTATTAACAGTGAAGTTCAGACAGGTAACATCACACCAGGCCCTCTCTTGTCTCTGGCCTTTCTGTGTGATCTCAGGCTGAATGCCTAGCCCCCAACTCTTCTAGGATCATAGGTCATCAACAAATCTTATTGGTCGCCTTGCACCATGTAGGTGTTTCTGGTGAACTATCGAGTTGTCTCGGGCTCTGTGGAGTGCTTGTGTGATCTAAAAGGGAAGCCTGGACATCACCACCCACCTATAACATTACAAACCATCACAAAGTCTGTCGGAAGAACTTCTGGAAACTTTGAGAATCTGTACCAGGAGACTAGATCAAACCAGGGACAGGGGATGGACAAGAAGGCATTCTTGAAGATGCGTTTTCAGCTGATACTTGAAGGATGAAGGGGATTTGAACTCTAAGTAGAAACACCATGTGCTTTGGAACAGGAATGACTGGGCAAATCTGAAACTACATGTGAATCAGTTGAATGCAATGTGATCTTGCATTTCAAGGAATGTGTGCATGTTTTGTCTGATTAAAATTATAAGCTCCAAAAACTTGTTTCCCCACATGCAGAACATAACTTGTTTGCTCCCCCAGAACCATGTTACCCCCTAAATTGCTTTGGTAGGTTGAACTGGATACATATATGTGTATATATACATATATGTATATGTGTGTATGTGTGTGTGTATGTGTATATAAACTTTAAAGGAAACTAACCAACATATTAATCACAGTCATCTCTAGGCAATGAAATTTTGAGTGTGCTTTGTTTTACTTTATTCTTTCTATTTCATTGTATATGAAGTGTTTTAAATAAAAACAAATTACTGATGCTAGAAGAAAGTCGTTGAAATTGTATTTCTTTTTTATATATATTTTTATTGATTTCAAACAGGAAGGGAGAAGGAGAGAGAGATAGAAACATCAATGATGAGAGAGAATCATTGAATGGATGCTCCCTGTATTGGAGATCAAACCTGCAACCTGAGCATGTGCCCGGACTGGGAATTGAACCATGACCTCCTGGTTCATAGCTCAATTTTCAACAATTGAGCCATGCCAGCTGGGCTGAAATTGTATTTCTAAGTTTAAAGTGTAAACACTCTGGGTAGGGATGAGGGAAGGTAAGCGATCTTTGGCACAGTGGAGTGGATGGATCTATAAGATCTAGGGCTAAGAAGGGCCTGTGGGGAGGAGGCCTTGGAGGATGGTGGAGCAGAAGTGGGCACACACCAAAGGGAGAGAAGGCTGCAGAGAAGGAAGCTGGAAGGCACTGAATATCACACCCACCTACTTCCCTGCTGAGCACAGAGCAGCTTCTATGGTGGCAGGAGCTTTCCTGGAAGAACCTGTGAGGAGTGGCTGTTTGCATTGCCTGGCACCACAAAGAGCAAGGGGAAACAAGAAGGCCCTGTGGCAATACCCAAGCACATCTTGTATTTTGGTAGCCATATTTCTCCCTCCAAAGCTCAGTAATAATGGTTAGCTGTGACTGGCTTCATTCTCACAGATGCCCCTGAGTGAATGGAAAGAAGCCGTTTCTACTAGTAAAAGGGTTGTGGTGACTGTAACTAATGTTATCATAGGAATTCATGGGACTTTAATCAATCACTTTATGATTAGATATATGCCAGATATCTGTTCCCTATTGTTATGTTGTGTTTTCTCCCCCCCACCCTCTCTCGTATGTGTGTATTGTTTTTGTTAAAAATATTTCTCTCCCCTGGACCCTTTGCTGAGAAATTACCTTACTGTGCTGAGCTCCTGCTCCTCTCCAGGGCCTCCTTAGGTGGCCTTTTCCTTCTGGTTGTGATAACCTCTCCTTCCCTTCATTCCTGCGACTGAATTGTGGTAACAACCCCAAAGCTGCTGGCCCAGGGTGTTGCTTTATACCCTCATAGTTGCCTTTCCTACTACTTTCTAAACAAATCTTTTGTAAATAAGCTCTCCAAGAATTACCCTAATTTGAATGTGCTACCTGTTTTCCGTTGAGACTCAGAAAACAAGTACTTTCCAATGTGGGAGTCACTAGCCACATGTGGTGTTGAGCACTGAAACGCGGCTATTCCCAACAAAGAAGTGCTAGAAGGCCAGTTTGGCTCAGGGATAGAGCATTGGCAGGTGGAATAAAGCGTCCCAGGTTCGATTCCAGTCAAGGGCATGTACCTTGGTTGCTGGCTTGATCCCCAGTGGGAGAGTGTGCAGGAGGCAGCTGATCAATGTTTCTTTCTCATTGGTGTTTCTAACTCTTTATCCTTCTCCCCTCCTTTCTGTAAAAATCAATAACATATATTTAAAACAAGTGCTGGAAGCATGATGTTGAAGACTTGGTATGAAAAGAAAGAATGTAAATGACCTCAATTATTTTTATATTGACCACATATAAGAACCACACTTTTAGGTGTAGTAGATATATTACTAAATTTAATTTCACCTGCTTCTCTTTACCTTTTTAAAGGTGGGTTAGATATAATATAACTGCCTCCTGCACACCCCCTAATAGGGATGGAGCCTGAAACACAAGCATGTGCCCTGACCTAGAATCCAACCCTGACCTTCTGGTGTATAGGTCTATGCTCAACCACCCAGCTACACCCACTGGGTTGTGGCTCATATTTATTTCTAATGTACAGAGAGGCCCTGGATAACTGGCGAGTCCCCCTAAAGAATATCTCTCCTACATAATGTGTATTTCTAACAGCCACATGGAGGAATCTCCTGTGCTGGAAATGTGAAAGAAGAAACACATAATATCCCACCAGGTGGGAGCTGGAGGAACTTGGAAGTCATCCTTTTCAGGAGGAGAAAACTGAGGCGTGCTTGTAAGCACTTACTGGGCTGAAAATGCTTTAGAATAATTTTAAAATGGTCTGATTTTTTGTTGTTCGTTTTCTTCTGCAGCGCAGAGTGAAATACCTGGAGAAAAAATTTGAAATACACTAAATCTCAAGTTAGTATTAAACCTCAACTGGTTTGTCGATATCCAATTTTAGCACACAACGAGGCATTAAACTTGGCAGGATTTGTTTGTTATCCTTGTAAAAGCCCATTGCTTTATGGCATCAGAATGCAATAAGCTCTTCGCTGGCTTGTAGAAGAGGCTGGGATTGGTGCTTCATAAACATAAAGCCACATCCAGCACTGTGCATTTATCTCTCCAGCGGGCACACGCCTCCACTTTCCCCAGCACAGCTAGAACCGCTGGGGTCCCTTTGGAAGGTTAAAAAGGACTTGCTGACTGCCACTTTCAAGGCCAAATAGAGCTCAGCAGAGGGGAAGGGCACACAGTCCCGACACTGGGCAGCAGGAATCCCCCAAGTTTCCTGCCACACTGACACGTGCCCGCTGTGGGCCCAGGCTGCCTCAGCCACGTCCAGTGATTTGTGTGCAAGCCAGGCTACCGCCCACATTGCGGGGTGTCCCACTGAGAGGAGGAAGCCAAGAAATGAGTAACAAATCAGGATTGGAATAAAAACCTGCCTCATGCAGGTTCCAAGACCCACCTCCCTCCATTAAACTGCAAGGCGATTTGTATCCCTTCCTGACCTGATATCCCAGGGGCGCAGGGAGAGGATGTAGGGTCAGAGAAGGCAAGAGAGGGGAAATCACCATTTATGAAAGGACACTTAAACTCCTTTACACACACACACACACACACACACACACACACACACACACACCATTTAAAAAAATCCGTCATCAAAAACTGGGCATATGGATTTGGAATTGAAGTTGACTAATTTTTTTAATCTTAATTTCTCCTCTTGATTTTTTGGCTTCTCTCCTAGTAGGTCAGGGGACTCCTGATCATCCTAAATTTATAGAAGGGAGAACAATCAAAAGGAAAAACAGCTGCAAACACTGCCGCGGGGAGACCAGCCTCCCTCCAGGGCCTCCGCACCGAAGAGGTGCCGCCGCGGAGGGATCCCGCCCGCCCGGGACACACGGGCGCAGCGCGCAACAGCGCCGAGACTGCGCCGCGAAACTTCGAGGGTTTGGGGAGGAGCGGCGGGCGCCGGGCACCGGGGGCTGCAAAAGGCTGAGCCGAGCCTGAGGCTTCGGGAAGCCCTCATCCAGGAGTGTCCGCCGGGTGGAAGTCAGGCCCCAGGGATCTGGAGGCTCTGGCTGTCAGTCAGACGCCCCGGGGGCCGCCGCCCCCAGCTCCAGAGACAGGGGCGCGGCCGGCGGCGGCGGAGGGAAGGGACGGCGGCGTGGAGAAGGGGCGTCTCCCTGGCCGCCCCCGCCCTCTCCGATGTCATTGGGCCGCGGCTGCGGGGTCCGCGCCACCTTTTCTCCTTCGAACCCGGCTGGTCCCAGGGCTGGTCGGGCCCGCCGTTGACGTCACCTCCAAGTTTGCTGCCCTGGGCGCCCCACGTGCGGCGGCAGCGGCGGCCCGGGAGGCAGGAGGGAGCGCCTGCGAGCAGCGGCCGCCGCGCTGACAGGTCCCACGCAGCCCGACCGGCCGCGCGGCTCCCAGGTAGGGCGCCCGCGCCGTTGGGAGCAGCCGGGCGCTCGCCGAGAGAGGCGGACTGCGGGTTGCGGACCTCCTGGCTCCCTCTCGGGCAGTGGAACTCGGGGCACCTCACCCCAGGGCCCTAGGAAGCGAAGGCCAGGGAGCACTGTCGCTACTGCTGTCTGGAGCGCACGGAGCTCAGCGGCACCGCAGCGGCGCGTCCCCCAGGGACAGAGCGAGGGATGGGCGGCCGCTGAGCAGAGATCGGGGCCGAGTTTCGCTCGGGCCGGGCTGAGACGAGCGCCCTCGCCACCGCCGCGGAGACCCCCCCCCTTTCCCGCGACTCTGAGAACTGGGCGCCGAAACCTGCCACCACGCTCCGGACTTGGCGAGTCTAAGACGATGGTTTCTTAAGCACCGCACCGAGTCTCCCGTCCCGCCCCGACCAGAGGCAGGGCTCCCGCGCCGGCTCCCGGGGCCCGGCTCCCCAGCAGGGGGGAGCTCCCGGAGGATGTCCTGGCACCCGGAGGAGTCCCGGCCTAGCATGGCCCGAGCGCTCCCCGACGTCGCCTCCGGCTAGGATGGCCCCTCCGGGCCCAGCTGGCGCGCACCCCTCCCCGGCCGAGCCGCTGTCCCGCAGCATCTTCCGGAAGTTCTTGCTGATGCTCTGCTCCCTGCTCACATCCCTGTACGTCTTCTACTGCCTGGCCGAGCGCTGCCGGACCCTGTCGGGCCCCGTCGTGGGGCTGTCGGGCGGCGAGGTGCGCGCCCCGGGTCGCGGCGCCCTGGCCGGAGGCCCCCGGGAGCTGACGGTGGGGCCCGCAGCGCAGAGAAAGCGCCTTTGGCAGCCGCGGCCGTGGAGGAGGCGCCGGCGGCCTCCGGGGCGCGACGGTGGCGAGGAGACGGCCTGGGAGGAGGAGACCCCCAGCCTGGCCGGGGGTCCCGGGGGCTCTGGGGCCGGGAGCAGCGTGGCCGAGCCCCCGCCAGGGACCCTGGCGCTGCTGCTGGACGAGGGCAGCAAGCAGCTGCCGCAGGCCATCATCATCGGCGTGAAGAAGGGCGGCACGCGGGCGCTGCTCGAGTTCCTGCGCGTGCACCCCGACGTGCGCGCCGTGGGCGCCGAGCCCCACTTCTTCGACCGCAGCTACGACAAGGGCCTCGCCTGGTACCGGTGAGCTGGCGCCGGGCACTGGCGGGGCAGCAGAGTGCTGGTGTGTTTGGGGAGGCAGTGGAGGGAAGGCTCTAAAGAGCCCATGTTGACCCCCAATTCACCTCCCTCCCCATTCCAGGAAGAAGGCAACAGGTCCTCCTTACCTGTCCTTAACTCGAGAGGCGCCTTCCTTTTACCAGGATAGGAGGTGATATCCATTTTGCAGGTGGGTGGGTGGGAAATTTGGGCCTTCAAGATTTTTTCTTTAGTGCTCAAGATGCCTTTTCGCTCAAACAGCCAATCTCATCTTTTCCTCCTGGTCTGTGAGAGGATCTTTGTTAGCGAAAGAAAAAAGAAATCTCACCCAAGCTGGAACCTGTTTATCAATTACTGGGCGGACACCCCTCTCCTGCGGAAGCCTGTTTCTACCTCTTTCCCTCTTGGGCAATCCCCTGTGATAAATGCAGTGTTGGCCACCACGTATTTATTCACCTTGACCCCTAGATAATTGTTCTAGGTGGTAATATAGAAACTCCGTAAAAGTGTCAAGAATCAGAGTCTAGGAAGTTGGGAAAAATATGCTGGAGCAAGTGCCAGCAACCGGTCACTATACTTCAAAGAAGCTTCCTTGGTAATAGTAACTTTCGTTTGGGGCAAGGGATGAGTTTTGCACGGTGCCATCCATATTGATAAGGGAAAGTAAGTACCTTTTGTCTCTGGCGTCGCAGAAACTTTTCCAAAGCGCTTCAAACAATTCTTTTTAGAAATTAGGTAGAAAAAAAGGAAGAAAAGGGCAACATGTAAGGACTCTGGTTACATGGTAAAAAACTCTCTTAATACAGTTTAGGAAGCAAGTCTGATTTAGATCTTTTTCTTAAACTTAGGAGTTCCCTCAGATTCAGCCCACTTTTAATAATAGAACCAGCCAAACTCTAATAAATCCTAGTGTCACCTGGACTTTGCCATAAAAATATGGGCCTTTTTCTTTACTCTGGGAACAAGGGAAAATCACGTAGCCAGGACTTTCCGTTTCACAGTGTTAGCTTGTTCATTAAATATGCAGTCTCCTTGTCATTTTAACAGAAACAATATTACAAAAGTTACAACACATTTTAAATATATATCAAAAGCCCACTAAATCAACCATGCGTCCCCCAAACAGAAATGGACATGATTTGACAAGTTTATTTACATGAGGGGTCAAACACACTCTCAGATAGCTTTCAGGAGCTGAATTTACAGTAACCCAACTCATGAGAAAACATTGGGTCCTAAAAGTCAAATTCAAACATTAAATACTTTAAAACAGTAACTTTTCATTGGTTGAGAAGAAAAAACAAACAACCTCTCCTTAATATGGAATATATATCATTTAAAATCATCAGTCTCTTAAAAAATCCCCTTGTGTTTCTGTCATTTATGTTGTATCCTCTGGGAAGTTCTTATAAAAATGACCTGTTGAATCTGAAAACAACAGGTCCTTCTTTTTCGCACAAAGGCAGCTCTGTTTTTTCCATCAAGGACACAAGAAAGAAGTGATTAAAGACCCCTAAAACTCTTATCTGTAGCAGTTCCCATTTTGAATTCGGCCTCGTACAGTGTATAAGTGAACGCGTTGCAAGCTGACTGCCCTGTATATCTGAGACAGTGTTTGGCTCTGAGGTGCTATTATATATGGTGAAATGTTTAATACTAAACCCTTTATTTAAATTTTACCTTTTAGACTTTATTTCCACAAAGTAGGATTGTTTCTTTGTATTCCAGAAATGAGTGTTTGAGGGTCCAGTACATGTAGAGACTTGGAGACCTGGATCTTATTTTCTGTGGCACTTTCTGAGCTTATGAGAGAGAAGGAAGGCTTCAAGGTAACTAGAAACACAAGTATTGGGGGAGAGAGAGACAGAGTGAGAGAGAGAGGGAGAGAGGGAAAAAGTCATAAACATTTAGAATGCTCTCTCTCTGGAAACTGGATGCATGTTGTAAAGTAAATCTTTCTTTGGATTGTTTACTCCAGCAGAAGAGTTTTATAAAGCAATTTATGGTGGTGGTTACAAAAATAACTGCACAGTAGACTTCATGGTTTGGTGAATTTAATTTTCCAAGTGTTGGAGCAATGTCTTTGTTTTGCCATTTGCAATGGGTTTTTTATTGGATGCATAAATTTAAGTTTAACTCAATTACATAGGAAACTCATTTAAAAAAAAAAAAAAGATCCAAGCTGTGGAGCCTGGATTATGTGATTATTTAATGAAATTTTGCCACAGTTCTCTTTCATTTGGCCCTGAAGTTAGAGTTTGATGTTTGTGAGAAAAACTGGACTGCACCTTGAAAAAAAAATCTCCCACACAGAATACCACTTACCTATCAAGCACGTTTTAATTTTCTGTTTGTTGACTTTTAGATAGACATAGAGAGAGGAAGGGAGAGAGAGAGAAATATCGACTTGTTGGTCCACAAATCTCGATGTATTCATTGGTTGCTTCTTGTATGTGCCCTGACCAGCCATGGACCCTGCGACCCTGGCATATTCAATGGACACTCTAACCAACTACCCTGCCGGGGATTAACTGTTAAGTGCATTTCAGCTGCTTGTATTTACCCAGTATTTAAGAATAAGGGGTTCAGTTAGACTTTCTTGAGTTAGACAAAAATTTGTAATATAGCACTTCTAATCCACACTTATGACCACATGTGTGTACACACACACACAAACAGGAAGTCCTAGTATTTGCACCCTGCTGTGAATTGTGGAAGAGAAAAATCTGTGTAATCACTTTTAGATGCGCAATGATATGGGAGAATCATACATGTCTAGCCCTGTTTTTCTGCTCATAATAGTTTGTTGTGGCAGTGCCCCCTACTGTCCAGACAAAGGGAGAAATCTGTTGCTGTTAGGAAGTTGGAGAGAATCCCTTGGGGAATGAGTTTGAGAGTTAGCAATGCCTTGCTGGGATGTTTTAATATATTTATTATGCTGGGGGAAATCAAAGTACTTTATAAACTGCATCCCAAGAATAGTGTAATCAACGGCTTCTTTGAACAAATTGGTAGTGAAGGCAAAGAAAACTAATTTATTTAACATATTCAAAAAGGATTTTTTCTAATTAATTCAAAATGTCCTAACATTATTCTAAAGCAAATGAAACAAAAGCAAATTTTAATGTCCGAGGAGATTTGTCAGTGATAATTCAGGCTGCCTCAGTGTAGTTTTCTGGATATGAAACTCCACACGGATGGGTTTAAAATAGCAGACATGATATCAGTGCAACAAATGTCTGTGGCTTGACCGTCCGGGGAAAGCAGTCCTTTGCAATGAATAGTCTCCACTTCCATTGTCTGTTTGGTGGGTTCATAAAGGAGAGTGGGGAGTTGCTTCATTGGCTGCTAGGCATTCAGATCTTTTCTGGGAGTCAAGACCACATGCCTCTATGGGGTTCGAGAGCAGTGAGTTTAGGATTGAATAGGAGGGCCTCCCTCTCTCCTGCACCAGCCGTAAGGTGTGCTTTTTTATCTGAAGACAAGATATATCTACTCATGAAGGACTTAAGGATGTGTGTATTTATATATAGGGGTGTCTCTCTATATATGGATGTATATACACATACACGTTTATATGTGTGTATGCTCATAAATGTTTGGTTTCTGTAGTACTTTAGTTTCATATTTAGGATAGGATAGTAAGTATTTATTATCCAATCTTTTACATTTATTTCCCACGTTTTGATTTGCTTTCTTTAGTGAGACCGGACTGTTTCAGCGGAGATTGGTATCACCTAAATTGCTTTACTCCACAGCATTCAGGAAGATCAAAGATTGCTGCGCTTGGTATTTGGGAGTCAGTTCTCCCCTGACCAAAGTTTTCTGGCCTTCACTGATTGCTGCCTGTTTTCCAAGTCCAGGGTGGGACAGGCCGAGCGGAGGAGCTTTGGTTCCTCTCGGGGCAGTCGGCGCTTGGCAGCAGCTGGGAGCAGCTGCAGAGGACCTCCTTGTGCAGTTTCCCACCCTCCTGAGCTGCAGGCCCTTCTGCACGGAGGCTTGGAAACGAAACGTGAGCCAAGAGAGCTGCAGGGCTGGCCACCCGGGCTGGGTCACATGGATGAAGTCCGGAGGGATCTCTCTGTCCCTGGGGCCGAGTTAAGAGCATGGGGAAGGGACTAGGGTAGGAGGAAGCAGGACCAAGTTGATCTGGACTCTGAGTCTAGGGCACATGTCTGGGGGGGGGGGGCGGTACAGTTTCTCTCATACATGCATTCGCAGGAGCTCTCAGTGATGGCCACTTCCATCCCTGAGAGGCGGCACACTGGCCGGTGGAGAAGCCGGACTGCTGCCACTTGTTTGCTGAGTGTCTGCCCTGGGCACCTCCTGCCCAGCAAACAAGCCAGATGGCCTCATTTTGTGTATCTGTGGATTGCATACCCACACGCTTGATGCAAGACCAGACACCTACAGGAAGGGAAATGGATGGAATTGATAACGGGAAGGTTATGAAGCAGTCAGGAAACTTCTGAACGATATCAGTTACTCCAATATGGGACAGGCTTTGGGACTAATGAGGCCGGGCCCTAAAAGCAATAACAGCAACAAAGCCACATTCAACTTGGTCCTGGAATACCTCATGTGAGCAAATATCTCTTCATAACAACGAGATTTATAATGTGCTGTTATGTTTTATGTCAACTGCATAGCCACCTATGAGTAAAAATCCTCCACAATATTAAAATCTTCTGCCTTCCCCGTAAAGGAAAACACTCTGGCAAAGTAGCTGTCTCGTATAAATGCGTTGGTTGGTTAGGAAATATGTGTCAAATCTGTATTTCTGGAGGGGTCATGGGAACGCCCTGAGCCGGTGCCATCAGTGACAACCGAGCTAGACTTCCACAGACCGACGCTCCATCCTGAGGAGGGAGTCACAGACAGCCAGGCCCGCCAGGGGAAAACCACAGCACGCCTCACATCTCCAGGGGAAGCATCTGAACAATCATAAATTGCAGTGACCACCAGCAAATAGCTGGGCCAAGTTGGGAATTTTATATCCTTAGCACGTCTCCTTAGTCTTTCTCCACCAAGTAATGGTATCGTGGCTGCTAAAAGTACCGTTTCTTGGTGTGTTTCCCAGGTATATTAGATAGATGGCAAGCTTTTAGAAATGTGTTTTTGCTTAAGTGATGAGCTAACATGGTGACATCGAGGTTTCTTATTAAATATACGTCTTTAATGTGTAATAAGAAGAAATTACACCTAAGTATTATTTTAGCTTCCTAGGCTTCGTCTTTGTGAAACTGTCTTAAAAATGCTTGCCAGCACTTTTAAATGTGATGCAGCTTATAAATATCTGCAGGGGATATTGATATAGTTAATAAATAAAATTATGTGAACAGAACTTAGAAACTGAGGAAACGCCAAGTTCAGTGGATTGAAGCATCTTCCAAGTTTTTTGCCCCCAATGATAGAAACTGCTTTTTGCATTATTCACATGGTCCCTTTCATGCTTCTGACATTGACATTCATCTTTGAACACCTTAGGAAGGGATTTCAGAAGTTCCCATTAGGCTTGATTCAGAGTTTGTCAGATGACAGCAAATGTAAAAAGAAAGGAAAAGTGTTTATTAAGAACGAAGTACTTGACATTAAGCTTGTGGTATTCTTGAAAAAAAATTTTTGAATCTATTCACTGACTCCTGAGAGCAGCTTACTTTGAATGTGACCTGTTGCGCCACCTAGTGGAAGGGAGAATCAGCAAGGAATCGAAATGGCTAAAGTTTGAAAACATTATCAGAATATAAATTCATTCTCAACTGAAAAAGGGGGGATGGGTGGGGCTGTGTTAGGGAGCACTTACAGCAAGTAGGCTCTGCTAGTGTGGCTGAGCTTCCTTGAATCTCTGCCTGAGCTCGCTTCTTTTAGGTAAAGAGTTTATTCTTTGGAGAGGAATAAAAGAGACTTGGCTTCACAATAAATCTGAAAAACAAGATATAAATGATTAGGAGACTTATATTAGAAATGCACATGACTGAAAAGAATGCCATATGCCTCAGATTAGCTTTGTTATTGTGTTTTGCCTCTGTTTCTGAAAGCCAGCCTCAAATGAAAATACTTCCAGATGATTTTATTTCAGCAGGCAGCCTTATTTCTGCCCCTGATGTACAGGCTCTGGAGGAAGGTCCTGTGATTCCTAACAGGGAGCACACAGAAGTCTGTTTAACCCTTCATGTCCTGCAATGCACTGCGAAGGCCCTGCTCATCAGGATGCTGTATGGGAAGTGCTTCTAGAGTTCCAGGAGGCCTTCCTGGGACCACAGCCCAGTGCCCAGCCAGGGCCGCATGGGAGTGGGGTAAGGGTCAGGGTAAATGCAAGAGGGAAGGGAAAAATAGGAATGTTATGGTGGAGAAACCTGGCAGACAACACCCTAATCAAGTGGTAAGGTTCACTTTGCCATTTTATCATGTGGATGTCCCCTCTCTTTCCAACTCCGTAATCTCACTCTAATCATGAGAAGACATTTGACCAACCAAATGGAGGGGCATCTACAAAATTCCTGACCAGTATTCTTGAAAAATGTCCAGATGATGTAAGACTGATAAACTATCCCAGATGGAGGAGGCAAGCGAGACTGATCGCTAATGAGTAAATAAAGGTGATACTCTTGATTGGATCCTGGGACAGAAAAAGGCCGTTCATGGGAAAGGGGAAATGTCAGTAATGTGAGTGCTCCAGTCCAGTGGTCGCCAACCTTTCGGATCTCATGGACCGCCAGTGGTCCACGGACCACCAGTTGATGACCACCCAACCAAGGTTCATTCCTAGTTTCGTTCATTGAACTAGGGTTACGTAGGATAACAAGCTTAGGAGAATTCGGGCAGAGTTGCATATGAAAATGCGTTCTACTATTCTTTTACGAGTTTAATATCTAAAATCATTCTAAAACAAAAGGAAAAACAGCTCCATCAACAGAGATGGCAGGAGATGTGTCAGCACAGAGAGACAGGGCTCGTGCTGGCATGTCCTGCTGGCAGCTCCCTCGTGTCCGGGGCCCTCTCTCCCTGAAGGCCCCAGCACAGGCTTCCCGGCCACTCCTGCACCTGTCGCTTCAGACATGCTCACCCTCCCTCAGCTGATTTCATGTGAAAATTGGCTCATGACTCCCCTCCCACTCTCTCATCCCTGAAACCACCACAGAGATAGTTTTGTTTTTCTTTCTCCAGCAAATTTAAAGTGAGGAAGGTTTAAGAAGTTGCCCACCCAACTGCCTCCCTCTCCTGCTGGAGAGCAAAAACTCTGATGTAAATGACAGGTCCCTGGAGACACAAGGAACTGAGGTAGGGGTCAGAGGAAAGTCAGATGTGGGCATCTGGCTCTTTTGCTGCAAATACAGGAGGAGCAGTTGCCAGGGGTGAAGAAATGGGCTTATGGCTGTGGACATGCCTGTGGCTAAGGCAACAGCACAGCCTAGATTTCCTGGGCCAGCTCATATAGTCTGCCCACTTATTAGTACTCTGCACTTTTCACCTTTGGTTTAGGCGTGAGGATTAGGAGGTCAGCCACAGGAGCAAGCCGATCTGGAGCAATCTCAGGGCTAAAGGACCAGGGGATACAGAAGCTCCGACCCCCAGAGCACAGGATGGCCAGGCCTGGGCATCTCGGCGGTTCTTCCTGCTGGAGCTGCCAAACCAGAGGCCGGTCATCAAACGCAAAGTCCCTGACAAGGGGCACGCGGGCATTCTCTGCTTCTGCCTTTAAACACACAGTGTGCAATGTGCAACGGAGAGTCCAGCTCAATAGAGGAATGAAAATCTGATTTGAAGCATTTTCTTTGACATTTTTCACAACTGTCATTACATGTTTACGTAAGCAAAACAAAACCTCACATAGCTATATCTTAAAATCATAGAATTTAACGGTATTTCCTATTAATCGTTGAGTCACTTATCTTTATTGGATCTGTTTTATGAACTTGTTTCCTGCAAAAGACAGACTACTTATGCTTATGTAGGTAAAGTGAATTTCTGTGATTTAATGCCATTCCCAATTTTTGTTTGCTCTTTTTCTATCTTAATTGATATACACTTTTCTGCGTGCATTTTGAACCTTTTTTTTTTAGTTAGCAAAACACTTAAACCCTGCAATTACATTTGATAAAAATCTATCGTTTTAGTCTGGTTTCATTTATTTCCTTTGTTGTTATTTTTTGTCAATTCCTTCCTTCTACTAACTTTCAGCTTAGTTGTTTCTTCTTTTTCTGGTTTCTTAAAAGGTAAAGCCAGGTTGTTTGAGATCTTCCTTTTCTCTAGACGTAATGCATTTATCGCTGTAAACCTTCCTGTGCAAACTGCTTTCGCTGCTGTCATAAATTGTATTTCTCTATTCAGTTGTCACCAGAATTTTTTTGATTTCTTCTTTGACTTGTTGTCCAGGAGCGGATTGTTCAGTCTGTACATATGTGTGAGTTTTCCTGTTACTGATTTCTAGTTTCGTACCACTGTGTTTGAGAAGATACTTGCTATGATTTTTAGTCTTCTTACGTTTGTTCAGACTTGTCTGCGGCCCCGCCCATGATCCCTCCTGGAGAATGTTCTGTGTGCTGAAGAGAATGTGCATTCTCCTGTTGGCCGACTGTGCTGTGTGTCTGTTAGATCCATCTGCCCTAAAGTGCAGTTCAAGCCCGTGTTTCTGTCCTGATTCTTTCCCGGATGAACCATCTATCATTGCAGATGTTCCAGAATGGCTACATTGGCTGGGCCCTCACTGTGTGCTGGATGCTGCTGTGTGCCCTGCTGCATGGTCTGGAGACTTGATGGATATGATTAGTATTATTAAGTAGATGCAATTATCGATCAGGAAACAGAAGCTCAAGGTAACTGGCCCGAACTCATATAGCCAAATAGTAGGACTGGTGCTAGTCCCAGCATGCCCATGCTCCACCATGCGACATTCTCCATGTTCTCGGACAGCTGCTCATCAGTGGCTGGTGCCCACACAGCAGGCCTCAGTGGCTTAGCGATGGCAGGGATGGAAGGACTGGCCTATGTGGCAGGGTGACTTGGAATGTTTGATTCTGGGTCCTGAATCTTCCGTTAAAATACGAGGCAACATATCAACATGTAGTTGAAAAGTGAATTTTTAAAGTAGTTGATAAATGTCTTGTGTGCTCACTGGCCTGTATAGAATAATGGAGGGCGCCTTTGCTTTTGGTGTAATTCTTTTTTTAAAGAAGTAATCTGATCATAGGACTCAGCGTTCTGAGCATATCAGAAATCCTGGGTCATTCAATTGATTTTTTCCTCACCCATTAAAATATCACAGTAACTGTGAAAAAAATCCAACTTGTCATTGGTTCAAATGAGCAAGCTTCTTTCTAAACAGCTGCATCGGAAAACAAAAATATGAACAGAGTTATAATCGGATAGTTGCTTACTACTCCTGGAATCGCGGGCAGGTGAGTTGGTGGCCGTGCCCCTTGGCTGCTGTCCTCAGCAACTGTAGACCATAGGAATCCCCCACAGCCCCCTCACAGCCCTCTCCCCCATCCCCCGAATGTGGCTGAGTCACTGCCTAAGTCCATCTTTCTCACTTATTTCTGTATTTGCACTTTTTGACGGATACTTTTTTTTTTTATTCTGTAGATATATTAATACTCTCAATGAGGGCAGGGCCCATTTGTTACCTCTACACTCTATTCTGTCTGTCTTCATTATTGTTGTTAGTAACTTTCATCTAATTAATTTCTGACCAGTATAGTGGCCAGGTCATTGCCACATCAGATGTGACTCTAGTCAGATAGAACAGTAAGTTATGAAGGATGTTGGAATTAAAAGTCACAGTCTTCTTTGTATGAAGAAACTGAGGTGCCTTGCCCAGGGTTAAGCCAAACCACAGGTGTTTGAAGCTCCTGATGGTCAGGGCATAATTCTGGAGAATACAATTGGGAAATAATTAAAGGCTCTGAATTACATAAGTGTAATTTTGGAGGATTTGCACCAATGACAAAAAATATTCCAGGGAATGGAACAAGCTATAGCATTATTTTTTTTTCTCCTCCCAGAACTAAAGCACTGAATTGAATTGAGTCAGCGGTGCTTAGAGATTTTAGAGGCCCACTAGCACCATTGGCCCATGGATCCTTGTAAGTAATTTGTGTTTTATGCTAGTTGCCTGCTTGTAAAAGATTAGTGGGAGAAATCCGAGCACAGGCAGGAAAAGGTTTGCTTTTTCTCTCTTGAGTGTTCAGAGTAGGAAGTAATCAATCAAATTATGGGAATAAAATTCCGTTTTCCTTTTACAGAGTTCTTACTTGGATTAGCCCTCTCTTTTCAATAGAAAATATCAAAGTTGCCAGGCTGGTTTGAAAGACAAAGTCAGAAATGATGTGTTTGTTACGGTCATAAATCTTGGCAGAGTCTCATTAAGTTCAGGTATTTAAAAAGGGAACTGGGTTAAGCAGCAACTAAAGTTCCATTCCCAGAGCCCACTGCTTCCCTCGGCACCTTTTTTAACTGAAGCCACGTTTTCTCCGACTCGCTGTTTTGAAAAGTCTGGTAGGAAAACACTGTAGTCACCAGTGATTTCATTTCACAAACAGCGTTTTTCAGTAAACAAAAACAGACATCTCCTTTTTTTTTTTTTAATTTCCTGGTGGACTCTAATTATTTTTTTAGTTTCTTTCATCAAATGTTGTGGGTGTGTGTGTTTTTTTCTTTTTTTCTAAAAAATAAAATAAAATAAAGGCCACTTGTTTTTCTTTCTAATGAGACCTTACTCTTTCTTCTCGGTGTAGGGGGACCTGGACTCCAACAGTATCTGTTAAAACGGCTTTCCCCAAAGCCAGAGGGTCTACTCGAAGCCCTGCCAGGTTTAACGATGGAAAGAAAACAAATTGGATCTGTTTTATATTTATATGGGGGGGAAGTCATGGGGAGTTAATGCTTGTGATAAAAATTCCTGGGATTTTCAGGTGCATTTTTCCTGTGGCGAAGGCTGGCAGGTTGGAAGCAAATGTTGGAATAAAGACTTCCCAGGTCCAGCTGGTGGTGACCAAGTAAGAAAGTGGACTCCTGACTGCCATGCCCTCTGATTTTTTAAATACTCTAAACACTAAAAAAGAACACTAAAAAAGAAACATATTGGAGAACATGTTTTTTTTTTTTAAAGAAAAAAACATATTGGGAAATAATTCATATATTTAGAACCCAAACCAAATCTAAAACAAAACAAAATTCTGCCTGGATGAAGCACATCATTCTTATATGAGGGGAATAGTTGCTAGTTTGGAAACTTGGCTTCTAGGGAAGACCAGAGCTGGACAATAAAAAGCTAGAGAACCAAGAGTCTTCAAACACTGAGTCACAAGACATCTGTGTATAACAAAATCAAACGATTTAATGGAAGGGACTACAATAGGAAACACTAGAAGAGTGAATCCAGGTAGCTAGCAATCCATACATCTTGACAAACATAGTTCAGTTCTCTCTCTCTCTCTCTCTCTCTCTCTCTCTCTCTCTGTGTGTGTGTGTGTGTGTGTGTGTGTGTGTGTGTAGAAAGGATTGGGCATAAATGCATTTGCTATACTGGATCTCCATGGAAAAGTAGTTTGGGAAACTCTGGCTGGTGTGAGCAGGAGTTCTGTGTGAAGAGACTAAGGTGAATATGCTGCATTCTTGCTGGAGATCTAAATCTTGTATCTCCAGGACCTGGAACTGTACCTGCCATGTAATAGACTCACTATTTGTTTCATGAAAAAAAAATTGAAAATTACCTTTAAGGCAGAGGTCAGTATTTGTTTTCTGGGAAGGGCCAGGTAGCAAATATTTTAGGCTTTATGAGCCATGTGGTTGCCATCAATCATTCAGCTGTGCTTTTAGAGCAGGAAAACAGCCTTCCACAATACGTAAATGAGTGGATATTGTGATGGCCCAATAAAACTGTATTTATAAAAGAGGGGGACGTCTGGCTTGTGAGTGGGAACATCCGTGTCATGTGTGCCTAACGAGTGATTTTAAAATGGGTGACATTGAGAAGGGCAGGAAGATTTTTATTCAGAGTGTGCCCAGTGCCATACTGTGAAGAAAGGAAGCAAGCACAAGACTGAGCCAAATCTCCATGGTCTGTTTGGGCAAAAGACAGGTCAGGCCCCTGGATTTTCTTACATGGATGCCAACAAGAACAAAGGTATCACTTGGGGTGAGGCTACTCTGATGGAGTATTTGGAGAATCCCAAGGAGTACGTCCCTAGAACAAAAATGCTCTTCACTTGCATTGAGAAGAGTGCAGAAAGAGCAGACTTTATAGCTTATCTCAAAAAAACTATCATGTGGAAGAGTTGGCCACAGCTTTATTATGAGTGTCTCATGACACTTTTATGTGTACCATATTTACCGTGTATAATTGATCTCCTACACCACAATTAAGATCCTGGATGGCTAACAGAGCATGTCTTTAGGACAGTCCTGATTTAAGTAAGATTGGCTTGTGTTAAATGAATATGGTCAGCTTCCTGAGCTTTGATGATGATTTGGGTTCAGCAAATGCTGTCACTGTCCTCCCTAAAAACATGATTAGACTTGATTCCTGGTGTTCAACTTTTCACAGAGGTGGCACGTGCCATCTCAAAACTGTAGGAGATGGGTTTACATGTAGATTTATAGTACTAGTTGTGTTAATATGTTTAAATTCTGAGGCAAGCCCTTCACTGTCTCTTAGACCTGCAAGACTTGCTCAGGTTTCAAATTGTGTTCATCAGCCTGTTAAAAGGCAAGGGCTGCAGATAAGCTGGCAGTGACCATTTTATCTTTGTGGTCCCAACTATGCCGATGTAATAAAATTCCCTGTCTCTAAGCTGTTGCCTTTTACTGAATGAAAGGCATTTTAGTGTGATTTATGTATAATATTAAATAAAGAGCATTTAACACTTCTAAACAAAACTGCATTTACCAACACAAACCTTCAGCTCACTGGTCATAGTGAGCAGACTTCTAGGGAGGCTAATGGTGGATCCTTCTTTACTTACCTTGTCACTCTTATGTGAGTGAGTACCCACCATCCAATTCCTGGGAGGTGTGAGTGCCTGATATAGGTGATAAGTGATACAGCTCAGAAATGACCAAGCTTCTTGCAGCTGTGTGAGGAGGAGACAATCCATCCAAATCTGCAGGACAGTGACCTAGGGAACTTTCTGAAGTCATTGGAGTTGTTTGGGGTGATGGCACTTTCTGTAAAGTGATTATATGTTCCACTACAAGCATTCTGTTTTAGAAAAGGCACCACAAAAGCACAAATCAAAACAGTCTTGGGTCATTTTTTAAAAGCCTAATAATCCATTGATATTTCCTTCACTTTGTACTTTAATACATGTATAATTTACAGATCTTCCCCTTCTTTCCCATTTTCCCTTTTGTCTTTGGGATGGTGATAAAGGACACAATGAGGGAATAGCTCATCATCTGGCCTCCGTTCTGAGGAATGGTCCCACCATGTGGTTTACTTCAACCACCTGCCTCTGCAAGTGAAGAGCGAGCCATTGGGAAAGATCATTGAGGATTATTAAAAGGCATGTTTCGGGAGTTTGGACCTTATTCTCGATCAGCATTGTCTAATAGAAATGTAACAGGGGCCACATATGCCATTTAAAATTTTCTAGTAGCTGCCTTAAAAAACAAGTAAGAATGGAGAGGTGAAATTCATTTTAATAGTATTTTTACGAAAGCTGATATGTCTGAAATATTAACATTCCAATATGTAAACAAAAATAAAACATTATCAATTAGATATTTTTGTACAAGATATGATAGGCCTAGTGTGGGTTTTATGCGTGCAGCAATCTTAGTGCTGACCAGCCACATCTCGAGGGTTTACTAACCCCATGAGGCCAGTGGCTACCTTGTTGGACAGCAGGACAGCATAGCTCCGTCTGAGGGCAGGCCTGGAAGTGCGTGTTGAAGATTTTAGGTAGAAGTCCGGCTCTTCCAATCTTCTCTGGTTTTGCTGTGGAGCCTAAGCCTCTTAAAGTTGGAGGATACTGAGAAGGTTACGGTTAAAGGACCTAAAAGAAAGACGATGGAGGCTTGAGCTAGAGCGGTGCAGTAGGCATGGGGCTGGGGGCATGATTTGCTAGACACTTTGGTAATAGGAATTGTAAAGCTTTTTGTGGAATGCTAGCAATGAGGAAAGGAAAAGAAATTGGAGAATGTGTTTAGTAGTAACTGTGACTATGATAGGGAACAGATAGGAATGATAGTTATTAGGAAGAATAAACAGCTTTCTTGTAGACCTAGAGGAGGAAAGTGCATCGGGATGAGCTGTAGCTCATGAATGAGGTCAGGCTTGGGAGCCATCAAAGGGCATGCCTACTGAGGTAGTGCCAGCCATGACCATGGCCACAATGTGCAAGTGTGTAGCAGAACACAAGGAGGGGGTGGAAGGGGCTCAGGACCAGGAAAACATGTGCATTCTTTCCCAAAGGGAGACAGTTTCCATAGGTTATGCCTATGGAAAGGCAGAAGTGTTTAGCAGGAACAGTACTGATGTCTATAATTTACTTTGAAATGCATTAAAAATGACAAGATGGCTAGATGGATGAATCGATATATGATAATAAAAATATAGAAAGTATGATAATAAAAATATGTATTTAGAATTTAGTTGGTGGGTAGATGGTGCATGTTATTCAAGTCTCTCCTACTGTGGTCGTGGTTAAAGTTTTTATAATACAGGGTTGTGGGGAGGTGGGAGAGATGGTTTCAAGGTCAGTGGTGTCGAGTGCTAAGGAAGTGGGAGGAGGTCCGGAATAAAAGGATGTGTGCCTCTTCAGTTAGGAAGGGATTGGCCACCCTGTGACCAGGTAGGCTGTTGTGGTGTGACAGAGCCAGCTGGCAGTGGAAGAATGGAAATGCTTCAGAGAGATGGGGGTATAAGGGACTTCATCAGGTGTCTGCTCTATGCCATCTTTTTCTTTGCTGAACTGGAATTGGCCAGTGAGTTCCTTATCCTTGTTTTAGGATCATCATTGCTAGTTATCCAGCTTTAAAATTCCCCATAGGGAAGGAGGCTTTAGAATGTATTTAGTGTGTCTTTGTCCTGGTTACTGCCTTTGTACATAATGTTTTCTGCATTGACATGGTTACATATGCCTGGTGACTGGATCATTGGCCTTTTTTTATCAGAAATTTCTAGCCAGATTTTTTTTTTAATTGCAGATTGTACGGTTAGACTTTGGCCTGTGCACCAGAGGTCACAGGTTCAATTTTAGGTCAAGGGCACATACCTGGTTGAAGGGCCAGTCTCCCCTCCCCTTTTGGTGTATGTGTGGGAGGCAACCAATAATGTCTCTGTCACATGGATATTTTTCTCACTCCCCCCCCTACTCCTTCCCTTCCACTTTCTCTAAAATCAATGGAAAAAGTATCCTCATTCCTTGGGTGAGGATTAAAAATGTTATTTAAAAAAGAATCTCCATCTTTTTAACTTCACTTGGAAGGCCCATGAGAGAATGAAGGAATTTAAATGCCTTGTATTCTCACTCACACTGATTTTTTTAAAAAAGTTTCAACCATTGAATATTTTTTTCAGTGACACACTGTTATTTTTCCTGTATAAATGCCAAATATCAAACATTCTTTCTTCTGTTCCTGATGCTTTCTCTTCTCAGGAAACTGCTGATGATGAGAATACGAGAGAGAGAGAGAG
Source organism: Antrozous pallidus (assembly GCA_027563665.1). Lineage (NCBI taxonomy): Eukaryota > Metazoa > Chordata > Mammalia > Chiroptera > Vespertilionidae > Antrozous > Antrozous pallidus. The sequence continues at coordinate 6,745,248 of CM050526.1, forward strand.
AGAGAGAGAGAGAGAGAGAGGGAAGAAAACCCTGAGAAAACCAAACCAATTTATTCCTTAACTGGTTGACTCACAAATTGATTGCTCATGGAAAAACTGTAGTGTTTTATTTGTCATTTATTTTATGGTGATAGTGTCTCTGAAATTCACATAAACTCCTAGAGAAAGGAGTTGGAAGACATTTCAAGCTGAAAGTTGCTTAAACAAGGGGACTTGCTGCATCAGGAATGCTTTCCACAGTGTCTCTCTAGATTTGGTGCTGGAATATTGCAGTAAGGATTCCATTGTACCAACCTGTGATTCCAGTGCACCCAGAGACGCAAGGTGGGCTCTCAGCAGCAAGCAGCACCTCAGCGGATCCATTTGGAGAGGATGAGGGAGGAGAGCAGAGGGAGAGTGTGTGAAGTCCAGAGAACTGAAGAATTCAAAAGCTAGTGGGCTTATGTTTATACAGATGACTGCATTTGTTCTCTACTCTTCTACTCTCCTGCCTGAGATAAAGCAGCTGCCATGCTAACTTCTGTGTATGTGTGAGAGAACTTTGAAAGGTTGAGCTCCATGACCAGAACTCACCATAATTGCAGCAGGAGTGAAAGTAGAAAACAGCACTGAACAAATACGTGCTCAGAGGGCCACCAGGAAAGGGCCAAGGAGACCCACGTGCATTGGAGTGGGATGCAGAAGCAGTTTCCGAGATCATTCATGGTCAGCCTTGGTATTTCCAGTGGGTACCCCCAGAGACATTTGTTGAGTTCTGAAATTCATAGATGTGGAAATGTTCATTGTCCCTGCTTCCCCATGTCTGTTTTCCTGGTCATCCTTTCTACGGCCGCCCGTGGGTTTCTGGTAAATTTCCTCGGGCCCTTAATTTATTGCTTTTTCAGTTTCCACTATAATTTTGTTTACTTGATCTTTTTTTTTATAAGTAACATTTCCTGATGTTTGTGGAGATGAAGACCTGTACCATCTTTACAGGAATGCCAGTCATCTGTCTCCACAAAATTAACAATGACAGGATGTCATGAACTGCTCAGTCTGCTTACACATCATCAAAGTCACTGCCGGGGGCTACTCTGTACAACAGTGCTCGTTGAAAAGAAAGGCACTCAGAGAGAGATGACAGCATTTCAAATATGGTTTCTTATAAGAGATGATTAACTTATCAGGCAGAGGAATCATTAATTAAGTGATCTAATTAATGTATGAGCAGTGCTGTGCAAATGCAGAAGGTGACTATTACGAAATGCTTAGAGATCCATTGGCCATTCATTGTCTCATTCCATGTGCAAACCCCTTAATTATATAGCAAAGTATGCCAATGCAAGGGTTATATTTCAGCTGTCTTCTTGCAAGCATGTTTTCCTCATTTATAAAAAAGTAAGTAAGTTAATAGTTCATTGATTACTAATCGGCTTGAATATGTGACTTATGTATATCTATTGTTATAATACTAGAGGCCTGGTGCATGAATACTAGAGGATTCGTGCACCACCGCACATGGGCCTTCAGGATTAGGCCAAAACTGGCAGTCCAACATCCCCCGAGGGATGTAGCAGTGCACAAAGTGGCAGGTGGCCAGGGAGGAGCTTGAGCACAGGCCGGGTGCGCCACTCCTGCTCATTCTGGCCCAGCTGTGCCTGCCAGTGCTGCCATTGGGTAGGCTTGCTGCCACTCTGCTGTAGTCTCGCATCCATCCAGGGCAATACCACTCTGCCCATGACTGAGAAGTGGCTGCAGGCTCATGCCCAGTTAGTCCAGATTGCCAGTACCAATTCTGGTCCTAGTCTGGATGGAGGAGGGGCATGCTAGGGGAGTGGCCACAGGAGAGGCTGCTGCAGCTGCTCTTGCCAGCTGTGAGCCCGGTGTCTTGTGCTCATTGGTCAGCTGAGTGGTGCTCCCACTGTGGGAGTGCACTGACCACCAGAGGGCAGCTTCTGCATTGAGCATCTGCCCCCTGGTGGTCAGTGCACGTCATAGAGCAACCAATCGAATGGTCTAACAGTCACTTAGGCTTTTTATATAAATAGATGTCAGCACAGTGTGAAGTTTGGGTGACATCATGGTCCTTCAAAACAGGAAATTCTCAAAATCAGATAATAATTAGATATGTAAGCAATTTTAATATATTGATTTATGAATGCCTATGATAAAAATGTAGAATATACTAGCTCAGTTTGAAAAGCTTGGGCAAAATCATTTTCCTTGAAAACAGAAAGTTCTTTTTGTTCCTCCCCATGGCCTCTGGAAATCTGAACTATTGAACTCTGATTTGAGTAATGATATACTCTCCTTTGCCAAATGAGTCGTTTCCCCTTTTATAACATCCATCAGAAGAAAAGGTAAGTGTTCATTTGGACAAACTGTTTCCTAGGAAAGTCCTTTTCTTGTGTTTGTTTAAGTCACAGTGATTTTTACAATAGAAGAAAACTTCCTATTTTTCTTAGTGACATTTAGGGAATAAAACAGTTTGAGTCTCTGGGTTGTATTCTGTTGGCACAGAGATGATAAGATAGTAGTTAAACAACTGTCTTCCATCATCAGAGGAACATAACTCAGACTACTTATCAGCATACGTTCATATAAAAACAACATAAATAAGAGATGGTCCATATATTTGCAGTTTTCTTAGACACACAACAAAATATAGAATGTACTTTAAACACATTTTTATAAATTTGAAATATTTAGGCTCAAAATAGTGAGACTGGATTTACTTTTATTGTATTCTGTTCCTGTTTGAAATTCATGGAGCACTAAATCCCAGCCCACTGGGAACTGTACTTGTTTACTCTTATCCAAAATAAAGTGCCTTATTAATAAGTAAAAATCCCACTATCATCAAATCTCATTATCGGCATTAAAAATGGCCTCCAGGCCATTTAGTCCAATACTTACCTGATAGACCAGAGTTTGTTTAAACAGCTCATACCTTTTCTAGTCATTAAGTAATGTTTCTGAGAGATGTCCTCACAACAGTGATATACCATGTTTGAAGAATAAAATATTTAGTCAGCCCATTGCTTCCTTTGCATACTGATTGACAAGCAGGTTCATATGTCTTTATTCTTTATTTTTGAGACTAGTGGTTTTGAGACAGTATAACTTGTGTAGAGAACTGTAGAAGTATCCCTTTACTAGCCGGTACCAAAGTTATTTATTAGGAAGACAGGACAGGCAGCTCTGCTCTAATGCTTGTTTTAATCAAGTGAATCTGTTCCTGGGAATGAGGATATTAGGGGATAATTTGAGCATGAAGTAAATTTTGCATTTGTTTATGTGCATTTTCATCCACAAAAAAGACTAAAGAAATGCAGAAAACTGTACTCAGCTGAACCCAGTCATGCAAGAAAACACACACATGCAAATATACACACACTCACACACACACAACCCTCAGCTCACCACATGTTACGGGTCACACACATGTGTGGTGTCCAACTTTAGGTACCACTTCACGGTAACTGACAAGCTGTGGCCTTTCAGTGCCCACTCTCACAAGAAAACTTTAGGGTGTTTTCCAGGTTTAGTGCCATATTTATTGTAGTAGTTATGAATTTCATAACCATTTAAGGTGTGTAAAACTGTGCTACTATTATTATTAAGTTACCACCTTTTTTATGGTGCTACTGGTGAAGTTTCTGAGTGTTGTATCCTAACTCTATTTTCCCCATATGCCCTGTAACTTACTGCGTGGTTTTATGCACTATGATGTTTTTAGGACTGCATATGTTGGAGTTCTTCGCACAAGCTCTGCACAGCTGACCCATGACAGAAAACATAGCAAATACAGCAAAGACAACCCTTGCAACCTACTGGATACACTTCTTCCCAGGCATTCTACTATGCATCCCTCATTTTTTAAAAACGTTTTAACCTAATGAGGCTCAGGATATATATATGATGTACAATCATTTTATCATTTAGGAGAATAATATAAATGTTTCTAAGCTTACTGGTAAGCCTTTTATAAATATTGTATTGACTTCTAAATCCCATTTTAAGAATATATTATAATTTACTTATTTAGCCTTCAGATAGTTTTTAAATTTGGGACTGTTATAAGTGGTACCTTGCTGGATATCTTTGTAATGTTATTTGTTACACTGAGTACAAATTGTATAGAATGTGTTCTTAGAAATAGAATCATAAGGTCAAAGACTATGAACATTCATACACACTGCTAAATTGATTGAAACAACAAAGAGAAAATGTCATTTGAATGCCAAAATGTGGCCAATTACACAAATGCTTTAATAAAAAAAAGGATGCACAGAGCTGGGCATCAGATATTTAAATACATAGCTGTGTGATGTGGTCAGAGACTCTCCAGCTTACTAATAGTAAAATGTTTTCTTAGGTACTTTGATATCAGACAGCTAGCTACATGTTATTCATACACTTAGTACAATTAATATCAATAGAGAATTGGGGGATCATAATAATGGAGAGTCAATGCTATTTTTAATACATGAAGTAATTCAAACTTCAATAATCACTATACTTGCAAGTACTTATTGATATTGACATGGTATTTGTAATTTCTCTTACCCGAGAATGACTTTGTTATTAAAGCACTTTGGTGTCACAGTAAGAATAGTTGTTATTTCCTCATTTGCTCATTCATTAACTATTCCAGGCCCCTTTCCTGCAAGAGCATTGGGCTGGAACTGGGTTTCCATAGGAGGAGATTGGTGGTGCCCAGGTCCCAGACTCGATGAAGACTGTGAGTGAGGAAAGCATAGCTCTCCAAACACCATGGCAAAACCCCCATTCTTAAAAATGCTTAATGTGGAAGAGATTCTGTTTGTCTGGCTGTGCCCTAAGGTGCTGAAGAACTCCTTACCGTCCAAGTCCAGCATTTCACTACTAGAGGCCCGGTGCATGAAATTTGTGCACGGCGGGGGGGGGTGTTTCCCTCAGGCCAGCCTGCACCCTCTCCAATTTGGGACCCCTAGAGGGATGTCTGACAGCCCATTTAGGCCTGATCCTAAATGGACAGTCAGACATCCCTCTCACCATCCAGGACTACTGGCTCCCAACTGCTCACCTTCCTGCCTGCCTGTTTGCCCCTAACTGCTTCTGCCTGCCAACCTGATCACCCCTTAATTACTCCCTTGCCAGCCTGTTTGACGCCTAACTGCTCCCCTGCCATCTCAATTGCCCCTAACTGCGCTCCCCTGCTGGCCTGGTCATCCCTAACTGCCCTCCCTTGCAGGCCTGGTTCCCCCTAGCTGCCCTCACCTGCAGGCCTTATCCCTCCCAACTGTCCTCCCCCACAGACCTGGTTGCCCCCAACTGCCCTTCTTTGCAAGCCTGGTTCCCCGCAACTGACCTCCCCTGCAGGCCTTCTCTGTCCCAACTACCCTCCCTTGCAGGCATAGTTCTTCCCAACTGCCTTCCTCTGCAGGCCTCATCTCTCCCAACTGCCCTCCTCTGCTGACCATCTTGTGGTGGCCATCTTGTGTCCACATGGGTGCGGCCATCTTTGACAAGATGGAGGTGTCCATCTTGTGTGTTGGAATGATGGTCAATTTGCATATTACCTCTTTCTTAGATAGGATGACAAACAAAACTGAACTGGGCTCTCTGGAACAGATCTTTAGTGTTCACTACTGGTTATTTTTTAGGGTGACTTCTGGGGAGAAAAATGGTTGGGCTTTCAGTAGACACTGCAAAATTGCCCTTTAGGGACTATTTTCAAATGCCCCCACTGTGGTCTGAGTGAGTCCATTCAATAGCGTTCTGGATGACAGCTACCCTGAGCAATCTTTTCCTTATAAATAACAAAGCTGCTGTCAGCCCTGACTGTGGTCCAGCCCTAGCCATGGGCACAAATGTGGAGTGGAAGCCTGAGCTGAGGCCAACGGCAGTCATGTGGATGGTTGTGGAAAAGTCTGGAATTTGTGGCTGGCTTCCTCCCTAATTAGTGAACTCATACCACACTCTAGACTTCCTCGTGACTGAGGTTTTTCATCTGCAAAGTAAGAATGTATAAGTGATTTCTGTTGGTTCACACTGAGCCAGAAAGTGCACCATTCTCTATGTTGTATGTCCTGGTGTATAGATGTGGACCACGAAAGCCTGGCTTTCCCATTGTCATGAACAGCCCTGCTCTCATTCCTCCTCTCACCCAGGCCAGTTGGTTTCACTGGTCCCTCCACATACAGACCTAAAGGCTCTTTGGGGTGGAAGGTGGTGGAGAAGATAGCCATAGGCCCTCTGTGGTGAGCGTCTGTGAACCCACTCCATGGACCCATTGTCAGCAGAATGTACATACGGCTTAGAGGACTCTACACTGGTCAGCTCTTATCTCATGCTGGCCAGGCAGTATACCTAGGAATAAAGAATTGATTTTTAGGATGGTGTGCTGGGGAGATTTTATTTTATTTTTTGAATTGCAAAATAATCACCACAATAAGTCAAGCTAATATCCATCACCATATATAGCCACACTTTTTTTATTCTTGTGATGAGAACTTTTAAGATTTACTCTTGGAGAAACTCTTAAATATATGAGATTATTAACTACTAGAGGCCTGGTGCCCTAAATTTGTGCACGGGAAGGTGGAGGGTTGGAGGGGGAGGTAGAGTGTCCCTCAGCCCAGCCTGCACCCTCTCCAATATGGGACCCCTTGAGGGATGTCCAACTGCCCATTTAGGCCTGATACTATCAGGATCGGGCCTAAATAGGCAGTTGGACATCCATCTCACAATCCAGGACTGCTGGCTCCCAACTGCTTGCCTGCCTGCCTTCTTGATTGCCCCTAACCACTTCTGCCTACTAGCCTGATTACTCCCTAACCACTCTCCTGCCAGCCTGATTGATGCCTAATTGCTCCCTGCAAGCCTGTTTGCCCTTAACTGCCCTCCCCTGCAGGTCTGGGACCCCCCCACCAATTGCCTTTCCCTGCAGGCCTGGTCACCCCCAACTTCCCTCCTCTGCCAGCCTGGTCACCACTAACTGCCCTCCCCTACAGGCTTGATCACCCCCAACTGCCCTCCCTTGAAAGCCTGGTCCCTCCCAACTGTCCTCCCCTGCTGGCCATCTTGTGGTGACCATCTTGGGTCCACATGAGGGCAGTCATCTTGTGTGTTCGAGTGATGGTCATTCTACATATTACTCTTTTATTAGATAGAGGCTTTGTGCATGGGTGGGAGCCAGCTGGTTTGCCCTGAATGGTGACCCGGATCAGGGTGAGGGTTCCTTTGGGGTATGGAGTGGCCTGGGCAAGAGGCCTTGGTGGTTTGCAGGTTAGCCACTCCCCCTGGTGATGCAATGGAGGCCCTGATATCTGGGATTTATTTATCTTCTACAATTGAAACTTTGTAGCCTGGAGCAGAGGCAAAGCTTCTGCTCACTCCATGGTGGCAGCCATTTCTGTTGGAATTTATTTACCTTCTATAATTGAAACTTTGTAGCCTTAAGCAGAGGCCTGAGCTGGCTAGGGTAGGTGGAAAGCTTGGCTTCCTCCATCTGTTGGTGCAACTCAAGCCTCCTTCTCTCTCCAGCTTTGTGGCTGCTGTCATTATCTTCTATAATTGAAACTTTGTAGCATTGAGTGGAGGCCTAGGCAGGCAAGGCAGGAGGAAAGCTTGGCTTCCTCCATTGCTGGGGAAACTCAAGCCTCCCTCTTACTCTCTGTGGCCTACAGTCATATTGGTTGGGTTTACTTGCATATTTCCTTCTTATTGGCTTGTGGGCATAGCTTGTTGGTATAGTGGAGATATGGTCAGTTTGCATATTACTCTTTCATTATGTAGGATAGCCACCAAGCTATACAGTATATCCTCATGATAGTATTTTATAACTGTAACATCCTAATTAAAATGGGATGATTTAGCTGCTCTGTGCTCAGGGTTTGTGGACATCTCCAACACTGCCATCTTGGTGGCTTAAAAGCTGTCCCCACAGAGTTTGTGATACCCCTTCTTTCAGGGGCTGGACTTAACCCTGTTCTCCCAGTGTGAGCTGGGCCTAGCCACTTATACCAAATTGAGTGTGGCAAAAGTGATAGAATGCTACTCTCGGGTTCTGTTGTGAAGACTACTTTCTGACATGGGTGTGTTCTTTGCCTTGGACGACTTGAATGGGGAAGTCAGCAGCCTTTAGAGAGGCCCACAGGGAAGGGCCAGAAGTCTGCCAACAGGCAGGTAGTATTAGTGTGTTGATAATGGATCCTCCAGCCTCATCAAGCCTGCCTGTGACTGCAACCCCCCTTGACCACAGGTCTGTGATCCCAGGGGACACCTGAGCAGGAACCGCCCAGATATGCTGCTCCAGTATTTCTGACCCTCAGGAGCTGTATGAGATAACCTGTCTGTTATATGAGTCACTGAGCTCTGGATCATTTGTTACACAGCAGTTGCTGACGCACCACCGGCATGGTCTTTCTGCTCAGGCCTGCTGCTCCAACCCAGTGGATGTCAGAATCTTCTGGGAGCTCATTTATACACAGTCTTGGGCCCAGCTGCCGTGAATCCGATGCAGGAGGCTTCCTGTGGAGCAGAGAATGGGCACTTCTCACAAGTGCTCAAATGATGCCAAAGCTGGTGGCTTGGAGGCCATCCTTTAAATGAGAAGGCCTTCACCAGCTCCCAGAGAACCTTGCTGTCCTCGTGGCCACAGCAGGGCAAGGTTCTCCATGGTGTTGTCCTGGGAGAACTCTCTAGCCTTCCAGCGACTTGCTGCCCAGCATTGGAGCTGAAATAAAGCTTAATCCTTACAATGGACGCTTTGGAGGCTTTGCAGCCTGCTCGTCTGCTGGTAGCCATTCCAGCAGTGAGTATGTTTTCAGTTCACTCTTTCCCAATACAATTGCCCTCCTTTCTTAGCTTCTGTGGGCAGACTCTTGGTAATGCTTATTATGGTCTTGCGTTGTCTGGGAATCTCAACAAATGTGGAAGAAGCTAAAATCTCTGAGCAATGTTTAGAATGAGCTGGAAGCTGAAATTGTGGGAGCTGAAGGTTAACAATGGTTTTCCCATTGTTGGGACTGGGTGCTGACTGCATGCAGACGCAAGCCTGTGTCTGTGGTTCTTTCTTTAATGCACACACTCACCTTTATCTGAGCTGTGCAGTGTCACATACAAATGTATTATGAAGTAGAAAATTATGAAATCAAAATGCAGGTTGGGGATTTCCTTGCTTTATGACTTCAACCATTATTAGCCAACTTTTTTGAGCCAGTAAAAGGTAACTTTTCCCCTTAGTGCTGAAGCTTGCTGTTCAGTTGAGGGATCTGGAAAAAGCTGCCGTATCAGGTAGTGTGTGCAGTTCCACCTGAAGGCGTGCAGATGATAAGCTTCAGAACATTCCAGAGCGGGTAGCGCAGTGGAGGCCTGCGTGTGCTGGGACAATGGAGGAAACCCCAGGGGAGGAGATAGGGGTCTCAGAAATGAACAGACGTCGATAAACAGGGAGACCTGGAGGAGAAATTGCAGGAAGGGAAACTGCAAAGTGGGGGAGAGAGTGCCATGTGGGGTGGTAGGAGGGCCACTTTAACAGGAGCAGATAGTGTCATGAGATAAGATGAGAAAGAAAAACTAGAACCTCCCTGTGGGGGGTCCTGAAAATTAGTTTAAAAGTTTAGAGTTTTTTCCCTATGGAAATAGGTAAAGGTTTTGAGCAAGGCAGTGGTATAGACCCTTAAATGTTTTCAGGAACTAGATAGGGCTGACTGAATTAGGTTGGTGTTCAGTGTGGGGTGGTCCTGCAGGTGGGAGCTCATCAGAGGCACTGCCTGTGGTCACTGGGCCACAGCGAATGAAGACCTGAGCCAGGTGAGAGTGGAGGGGAGACGCATCAAATTGTGGCGTCTGGTTGGTGTGGGAGAAGGGAAAGGAATTAAAAATGACTCTCCCCAAATGTTTAGTCTGGAAATGCGTGAGGCTGAGTATGGCTGAGGGGTGTGGATCTGAATGCACAGAGGTCTGGGGAGGGAGGCAGAGGTGTAACATGACCAGTGTGGACATGGAGTGCTTTTATCAGTGAGAGAAGAAACCAGAGGTGGACTGAGCTTTTAAGAGACCAGGGCCATGAGGCTCGGAGGAAGCCTTGCTGGGGGTCCTGAGCTATAGGAGAATATTTTAAAGTGCCTTCTGAGAGGTCAGATGAGACACAGGGCAACTGAAAGGCCATGGCGGAGAGTGTCATCTTAAATGCAGACAGGAAGGAGGCTGGGGGCAGCCGAGACCTCCACCGATCGAATAGGTTTGGCACTTAGCAGGTCAGAGTGAGCATTTGGAGGGACATGCATATTTTGACTGCAATCCAGGTATAAGGGGAAAGCTTTAATGGAGTGTGTTATACAGTTTCTGCAGGACCTTCTGAACTCCAGGCCTTTCCATAAAAATCTGTTTTGCTCACAGGGGTCAAGGTATTCATTAAGTAGAAAAGGGTCATCACTTTTCTGCAGTTCAGTACATAAAATTTTCACTTACTCCTTTGCTCTCCCAGGTCCCCAGTAGGATGGTGATCTCCTTATATCTGGGTTTTGCTCATTTAAAAAAATTTTTCCTGAGGTTTTCCAAAAATGGTTGTTGAATTTCCATCTTCTAAATCCTCTCAAATGAGAGAATTGGTCTAAAGGTCAGCAGGTGAGGTGACCTCAGCAGATTAAAACACAGTTGGACATCTGTCCGGGGAGCCAGCTTCTAAGAACAGAAGCCAAAGGTCAATTGTAAGCCCTGTCTTGACCGCAGCATCCAATCACATACACTCTTGCAGGCTGTCCTTAACACCCTAACTTCTTTTAAACCTCCTCTGAAGGTTTCCAAATGCACTAGCTTCCTAGTCCTCCCAGGTGAGGGTTCACAAGGAAGACATCCAACTCTCCACCCTGAAAGAGATGTGTTTAGGGACGCTGTGTAAGCTTGGAGATAGGACCTGCGTTCTTCTCCAACCCCCCCTGTGATTACTCGATTTTGGACCTTAATCCCCTCTTTATTTTTATTTTTATTTTTTAGTATGTTTTGTTGATATTTTACTAAGAGGAAGGGAGAAGGATAGAAAGCCAGAAACATTGATGAGAGAGAAACATCAGTCGCTGCCTCCTGAACACTCCCTACCGGGGATGTGCCCGCAACCAAGCCACATGCCCTTGATGGGAATCGAACCAGGGACCCTTCAGTCTGCAGGCTGACGCTCCATCCACTGAGCCAAACCAGTTTCAGCCTTGATCCCCTCTTTAGGAATCAGTTTGTTTTCTCATAAATGGGTTTGAGGCCTGGCCCGTGTGGCTCAGTTGCTTGGGCATTTTCTGGTTCACCAAAGGGTCGCTGGTGCCATTCTCAATTAGGGCCCATGCCTGGGTTTTGTGGCTGGATACCTGGAAGGGGGTGTGCAGGAGGCAGGCAATCAATGTTTCTCATTGATGTTACTCTCTCTCTCTCTTCCTCTGCATTTCTCTCTCTCTCTTTAAAATCAATAAAAATGTTTTTTTTAAACAAATGGGTTTGATTCACTATTTTCTGACCACATTTGGTTACCTTTAGAGGAATGTTTTCAAGCAATTCATAGATGTACTAATAAAAAGGACACGTGAGAGGGTGAGGTGAAGAAAGAAGAAAATCTATGCAGGAACAGTTTTTCATTTAGGGAACCATTTTTTTCTGTGAAGTCTCTATCTTGTTTTGTGGTTAAAGAGCATTTTATTATGAGAAATTTCAGTACGTAGCAAAGCTAAAATGAGTTTACAGTGAACACGCAACTGCTCACCCTAGAGTTCATTCGTCACATCCTACTACACTTGTTTTATCGCGTATCTTTCCACCATTTCTGCTCTCTCCAGTGTAGGTCCTCTTGTTTTCATGATTCCTCAGGGCCTGTGACTCCTCGGACTCCCTCCCAGGGCTAAAGGAGAGGAAGGGCAGTTGCTAATTACCATCCAGACAGACTGGAGTTGGCACGTGGACACCCCTCGCCGTTGTGGATGCCCTTTGAGGCAGCTGCTCTTCCTACAATCGCAGAGCACAGAAGTTGCTGAGCTAACACTCCACTATGCAATGAGAAGGCGGGGGTGGGGGGTAGTGGAGAAGTTGCAGATCCCATTGAGCAGGTTTACCAGCGAGCCCAGCACGAGGCTGCTGCTTGCCCCGTACTGCCCTCACACAGGTTTTGGGGGATTCTTTCCTTTGGAATTCCCTTCAGAACTAAATGTCTCCCAGGAAAGTTGGTTTCATTGCTTCTTGGGAGGCACATACTATAATGAGTGATTAGACATGTAATTGCTGCCTTCCAGGCCACCGCAGTCCCTTGCTCCCGCAGTTCCTCTGGCTTCTCCACACTGCCCAGGAGCCCACAGTGGCCCAGCAGGTGAGTCCCCTGGGCTTGTGGACACCCAAGAAGAGCCTGAGAACAACCACTCTCTGTGTCTCCCTGTCTTGCCCAGCAACTCGCCATCAAACGCCTGCACCTTGGTTTCCTTTTCTGAAAAATTCAGACAAAAATTTTTTGTTTGCTCTGGTTAGAGGTTGTTAGATGACAAAAAGAGTGAGATGTTTAGGAACCCAAAACTTTCTTAAAAACATTAAAAATACATGGGGTACTATGATTTTAACTGTTTAAATAAAAGCCCTAAGGCAAAAAAATAGACTGAAAAGAAATACATTAAGATGTGTGTGTGAGCTAGAATTAAGGATGAGTGACTAGCCTTTGCCAGTTTGGCTCAGTGGGTAGAGTGCCAGCCTGGGGACTGAAGGGTCCCAGGTTCGATTCTGGTCAATGGCACATACGTTGTCTGCAGTCCCCTCCCTGGCTCAGGCCCTGGTCAGGGAGTGTGCAGGAGGCAACCAGTCATTGTGTTTCTCTCACATCAATGTTTGTGTCTGTCTTTCCCTCTCTCTCCCATTCTCTCTAAAAATTAATGGAAAAATATGCTCAGATGAGGATTAAAAAATAAATAAAAAGGATGAGTGATGATTTTCTCTTCTTGTTTCCAAAATTGTTTATAAAGTGTTATTACTGTTATGAAAATGGGGATTAGGACTAAATATATGCATTCATAACATATGAATTAGAACAGAAAGCAAGAAAAACTTTTGTGGTAGATAGTACATATAGGAAACAATCAGTCATTTGATAGAGAAATGGAAATATTATAGTGATAAACACTTTTTGGCCAATGTGGTACGTACTATTGATTTTTACCTTCTACTACAGGCCTGGTGCATGAATTTGTGCATCAGCAGGGTCCAGCTGGCCCTCCCTGATCAGGATTGGGAGGCTGATCGGGGTGGGGCCGGCCAAAGATAGGGGCCACAAGCGGTTGGTCAGCCAGGTCCACCCTCTGGTGGAACTCCCCATCGAACTCCCAGTCCAGGGGACAATTTGCATATTAGCCTTTTATTATATAGTATATCCTAAGAATATCTTTTATTTTGCTTTCCTGAGTAACAGCTGAAATCTCCCAAATGTAGTGAAAAGATTCAAATGTCAATAATTCTGGACTATTTCATCAATTTTGAGCTATAAGAAAGCTTTGGGAGGCTAGAGGTACTGCTGGTTAATCTGCTCTCGCCTAGCTTTTGCACTGTGCTGAGGTCCAGCTGGATTAGTGGCAACTCCCAGAATAGAATTTCCCATCTACCCATGTAGGACACAGCTTGCTGCACAGGAAGGTGGGAGGAGTGTGGAATGGCTAGAGGCCCGTTTTAGATTATAGAACAGAGCATGTGAAGACCAGGAGGCTAAAGGGGGAGGCAGCAATGAGATTCCTTAGGTGTGCTATCCAAGACTTCTATTTTAAGTTTTATCCCCCGCTACCATCCCAAGGGAATGAATGTACATCAGATTTTGCTTCCAGACTAGTCTCCTGAATGAAAGTTTCACAAGTTGATAGTTGTGAAAAATGAGCATCTTTGAAACAATTAATGGTTGTGCAGACAGAGGAAAATGGAAGGAGCTGGCAGGCACGCCTGGGGACATGAGCAGCATGTGATCAGATTTCCTCTATGTCACCGTAGGACATCCAGGTGTGTGTACCTGGTACCAGCCAGCACACCCAGCAGTCCCCACTGGAAGGTTCAGGCTGATGCATCTGTGAGTGTTCAAGTAATGCAGTGGATATGGGGTGGTTAGCTTCTCACTCGTGAGATGTGGTACCTATATAGCCTCATAATTAAAACCTTTCATTATCTTAGCAACACTTCCAGCAACGAGATGGACTGAAGAGGAAAGATGTGATCTAATTCCTGCCTTCCGCTCAAGAACAATAAACACATAGGAATGTTGCATAAATATAACCACCACAAAGCAAGTTCACCACACTGAAGTTCAAAGAAAGGAAATTCTGCTGGAGCAGTGAGTAGAGGCTGAGCTGCAGGAACCTACAGAGGGTAAGCGGGAGAGAGGAATTCAGCTCCTGCAGGTGGTGGGAGCCCGGGGCTGGAATTCAGTTGTGTGTTTGTCAAGAGAAACAAAATTGCTCCCTCCAGAGTGTCCAATGCCCAAACCCCATGGTCTTGACCTTATGGGTAGAAAACCTCAGCTCCCAGGACCAGAACACAGTGCTGAAGAGACAGGATTTTGGACAAAATTTTAAAATCAACTGTAGGGAAGAAAACCACAGTCTCTGCTGTATGTTCGCATGTGGTCTGAGTTCCTACTTCCTGTGAAGTGTGAGAACCACGACTTAGACGTCAACAGAAGGACTGGTCTCAGGACCGTTGATACCCTGGTATCTTTGGCAGAAGGAAAACTGAAACCTGTCCCATAATTTTTCATAACTTGGTTCCCAGGAGACTTCCCCACAATCAGCAACCACAATTGAGGACAAGTGCACAGTTAGCAATTTAGGAAAGAAATCAACCATGAGGGGGAGGCAGCAGACACAACAAACCCCAAGACAGACCTCAAAAATATATACTCTGAAAGATACTTTCATGCTTGTTTTAAATTTTTTTTAAAAAGAAAAGAAAATATAAAAATCATACTGAAAAGGTTGGATAGCATAAAGATTTGAAAAAGAACCAAATAGAATGTGAAATGAAAAACAGAGTTGAAATTAAAAACTCAGTGAAAATAAAATAGCAGAAAAACATAATAATGAAAATATCAACTTGCTAAACAGCAGAGCAAAACAGCTATGTAATATTAATCACTGAAATATTTGATAAAGTTACCAATGAGATGGGTGACTAGCAAAAGGTCATTTATAGAGACAGAGAATAGAATAACTAGGTCCAATAGATGTTTAATAAGAACTTGGAGAACTTTCAGATAAACAAAGAGTTAACCACACACAGACTTCCCCTGAAATAATGACTAAATGACATACTTTAGCCATAAAGACTGAATCCAGAGGAAACCATCCTATATAATAAAAAAGAAACATGCAAATGTGACCATACCTTCACTCCTGATTGGCTATGCTACCAGCCAATCAGGAGCAGAGGTGGGGCCAAATGGCATGAACGCTGTGCCCAGGGGGTGGAGATGAAATGGCAGTGGCGGTGAGCGCCCGGCCCCTGGGCGCTGTGAGCAGAAGTGGCGGAGAGCACCCAGCCCCTGGGGCCAGGTGGTCTCAGGCAGCAGGGGCTGAGCTGAGCAGGGTGATGGCTGGGTGCCCAAGGCCTAAAGCCTTACCAAAGGCTTTAGGCCTTGGGCAGGCTGTGGATGAGCCATCAGTTGGACATCCCCGAGGACTCCCAGTATGTGAGAGGGGGCAGGTTGGGTTGAGGGACCACCCACCCCCAGTGCACGAATTTCATGCACCGGTCCCCTAGTGATGTAATAAATGCAATGTTAAACCAAGAAATTGGTAAACATGCTAGTGCATCTAAGTTAGCAAAGACTAAAAGATTAATAAAAGTAAGAAATTGATTGAATCACTAATGAGAATAAGAGGAAGGTGAAGTTGGGGGAGCCTTGAAATATTTTAAAGTCTCTGTTGACAGGACAAAAATTAGAGATACCAGCTTTAGATTTTCTTAAGTTAATTGTCATGCAAAACATTTTAATGTAACCACTAAAAGAATAAAAATAACTTCAAATTGGAGAGATGCTAAGCCAAACTACAACTAAACTTGACCAATCCAATATGATGATAGAAAACAAGGCCAAATTTATAAGTAATAAAAATAAATGTAAACCTGGAAAGATTCTCTGATTGGATAATTTTCTCAGAAATATGTATCTCCATCAAGAAGAGTCTGGGTCTTTGGGGAAATGTCACTCTCCCAGCTTTCCCAATGCACTTCCCACCAGTATCTTCACCAAGGGATAAAAATACATGCTGCTGTGCAGAGAACAGAGATCTGTATATAGAAACATATTATTAACACATGTCCTGAGGTGCTGCTGATACAAGAATTGCTTTTCTTGGATTAACATTAGAAATTCCCTAAAACCAATGCTAAACTCTAGCTTCCTAGAGAGCAATAGCAATGCAGATTTGGTCAATGGGATGAGTCCAAATGTTTCATTGTGTAATAATAGATCAGACCATTCATTCACTGATAATTCAGAAAAACTTTATTCCTGGCACCAGTGCTAAAAGATGCAATTTTGTGATTTTAAATTGCTCTCTCACAGTTAATTATAAGCATTTACAAAGTTCAGTAGCATAGGCTGAGGGGAGGAAGGGCTGCAGCTGTGTTTGCCTGGGACAGATTTCCTAGCCAGAGAGCACGGCAGCCTCCAGCCATCATCGGGACCTGTGCCTGGAGGATGGGCTGTTTTGTAATGCTTTGCTGGGCTGACATCTCTGGATTCTGTCCACTTAGTCAGTCCTGGTAAAAAAAGGTGGGTGTCCTCACGTTTCTCAGTTTAGCTGGATTCCCACTTTCAGATGCCCTACAAAATCCCTGCACACATTGAATTGCTCAGCCAACACCATGTCCTCCTGCACAATGACTAACTAAGACATAACATGGTCCTGGGCCTCAGTTTCCCCCCACTTCCTGTGCTCCAGGCCTCAGTTTCCCCTACTTCCTGTGCTCCAGCCTTAGTTCCTTTCAGTACTGCAGCCACCTTAAACGATGACATGTGGTCTCCCTTCCCTGGGCTTTGGATTCAGTTGGAGCCATCAGTGACTTCAGCTATCCCGTGGGACCCTGACCCCGCAGGAGTGGGAGCTGGCGTGTGGGTCAAGTGGGCTCTCTTCTTTGACTCCCCCCGCAGCATGTGCAGATCAGGCATGCATTTTCTTACTTGCAGGGCACCCTGAGGGTTGTGGGGTCGTTAGGGCCCCTTTAGGTCTGACTTGCTCCTTTACCCCAACAAAGTGAGCAAACAACAGCTGCTGACCTGTCTTTTCAGGTCCTGTGTCTGCTCCTGCTGCACAATCCCCTGAAAAAGCAGCTGGGGCCTGCAGGCAAGGCAAGTCAGATGAGAACCGTCTTCTTATGAGTGTGCGTACTGCCCTGTCATCGTAAACATAAGATAGTTTATGCTCGAAGGCCTGTGGACTGGCTTCATGAGCTGCTCTCTGGAGCTCAGCCGGGTGCCAGGGCATTTAACTCTTGGTCTGAGTGTGGCCCAGTGGATGTGTTTGTCAGTGTTTTCTGTCCATGTAGGGAAACGGGCCATTGACTGTCGCCTGGCCAGGGGTGATATGGTAGGGTTTGGGGGCAGGGCCTGAGGCAGAGGGTGGAGGATGCTGAAGGGCCTCATCAGGGTAAGGTTTCTAAAACAGACTTTTACACTGGACATTTTTACGGGGCCATTCAATCCCAGGATTTAGGGAGATCAGAGTGGGTGGGAGGGTGTGCAGTGTCAGGAATCAGATAGGGTTACTGCCCCGCCCACCACCTTGGTGACAGGATGTGCCTTGTGCACAGAATGGCCTGGGTGTCTATCTGTCAGAGGCAGACTTGGTGGCTGCTGCCTTCTGCAGAGTGAGCTACCCTGGACGTACTTACTGTCTGGCCACCCGGGTGGTGTCTGACTCAGACCCTGGCAGGTGGCAGGCTGTGGCTCCCCTCTCCCAGACACGAGCCTGAGTTACTACTTGCCTGTCCCCCAAAGACAGGGTGGTAATGGCCACCCAGCCTGTTCCCATTTGTAGGTATTTTGAGATAGTACCAGCACTGGCCTTGGAGGATCTCGCTGACCACAGGGGCCTCTGCCTGTGCTGTGTCAGCTACGGCTTTCTCTGTGGCTGTGCTCGCTGCCCAGCCAGGATGCCAGCATCGCTGAGGACGGGCCTTCAGCCCCAGCCAGACCAGCACCCTGCATGGCATCCTCACTTTGCTCTTGGCTCCTTCTCTCCTCACCTATGTTTGGGACACCTGTGCTGGTGAAACACACCATTGTCTTTTGGATGCTTGTGTGAGTGGAAGTGCTGCCATTGGCCACTGTGTCTGGCTCCTGCTAGAATCCCTGGTGTCTACAGCCTGGTGGGAGGGCTGTGGCCAGTGAGTTTAGGAAGGGCTGTGGCCTGGCAGTTTCTCACGGTGAATGCTGGCCAGAACATAAGCAGCAGAGAGAGAAAAATGCTGTCTGGTGTTCCTCCTAAGGCGAGAGACTTACACTGCCTGGAGCTGGGCAGACATACCCAGCTGCAGCCAATGTCTGGGCTCCCACTGCTCTGGGCATGGGGCCCCACGCTGGCTGTGAGAGTCACCTGGGGAGCTCACAAACATTGGTGCCCTAATTCTTCCAAGAGACTCCTGGTTAATTGGCCCCGGGGCCGCGAAGGCATCTGTGGGTCCTTTAAGAGGTCCCAGGGTGCTTCTGCTGGGCACCAGTACGGCACCCTCGCTCAGATGTGTGCCCAGAAACTAGGCCAGGGAAGCAGCCCCTTTCTGCTCTGAGTGGCTGCCCCGCTCCCAGAGGGTAAGCATTTTGCACCTTTGTGCTGGGCTGGCTGACATTGCTGGAATTAGTCTGAATTTCACCAAGGGGTAGCTCAGGAATGCCACTTTAAGTTCCTAAACTTTGGTGTCTTTATCTTCTTAAAAGAAGGAAACATTTTAAATGGTTTTCCTGGAGCACTAAGAATTCTAGTTCAATATCAGGTTCTTTACTAGGCACCTCGTTGTGTTACAGTTGTCCTCTGAGTAAAACAGAATGACAATATTATGTTGAGATATTTGTTCATAATACGGAGTGATGGAGCCTGGAGTGTTTTGCACTGAAAGAGGTCTGATCACTTTAGCCTGGGCATCATCAGGCTAAACCTAAGCATAGACACATGCTCTGACCAGAAATAAAATAAAATAAAATAAAAGTCTCAAGGTGACCTATCCTGAGGGTGATAATTGCATTAGGATTCCTTAGGAGCATTGTTTGTTCTCAGAAGATATACCCAGAGTATTTACATGTCAGATGTCACAATGCCTGCAACCATTCAGCAAAGGAATATATGTGTTTGCACACATACAGAAGCAAGTGTGGCAAAAAACAAGTAAACACAGTCCATCAGTATGTCAAGAGTATATGGACAATTCACTCTCACTATGGTTGTGACTCTCCTGTAAGTTTGAAATATTTAAAAATAAAAATTTTCAGAATCAAGACATTGATTTTAAAAGATGGTGGCCCAGCTATAATTTAAACTCTTTGAAAAAAGAATACAGTTGTTTGTACAATCTGAACAAAGTAAATTCTATCTAATAAAAGAGTAATATGCAAATTGACCATCACTCCAACACACAAGATGGCTGCTCTCATGTGGTCAAAGATGGTTGCCCCCATATGGACACAAGATGGCCACTATAAGATGGCCAGAAGTGAGGGAAGAGGAAGGTCAATTGGGGGCAATCAAACCTGCAGAGGAGGGCAGTTAGTGGTTACCAGGCTGGGAGAGGAGGGAAGTTGGGTGTGACTGGGCCTGCAGGGAAGGGCAGTTGGGAGACACCCAGGCCTGCAGGGGAGGGCAGTTAGGGTGACCAGGCCTGTAGTGGAGGGCAGTTAGGGGTAACTAAGTCTTCAGGGGAGGGCAGTTAGGGGCAATCAGGCTGGCAGGGGAGCAATTAAACATCAATCAGGCTGGCAGGGGAGTGTTTAGGGGGTCATCAGGCTGGCAGGCAGAAGCGGTTAGGGGAAATCAGAAAGGCAGGCAGGTGAGCAGTTGGGAGCCAGCAGTCCTGGATTTTGAGAAGGATGTATGGCTGCCCCTAGTAGGATCGGGCCTAAAGGGGCAGCCAGACATCCCTTGAGGGATCCCAGATTGGAGAGGGTGCTGAGGGACACACACACCCATGCACAAATTTTGTGCACCGGGCCTCTAGTAAGTAAATAAAAATCTGTATTTATGTGCCATTTGCCAACCTCCTTAGTGACATTGAGGTCAATGTGTGCTTATACTTGTTCCCAGCATGTGAGGAAGAAGTGCTAGTTGCTGTCAGCTGCTTGTTAGCTGAGGCTATCTACTAGCAATGAACTCATTTCTAGAATTTCAGAAGGGAATGGTAACATAGAGATAATAAATTGCTTAAAACCTTTATATATGTATAACATATAGCTATCTTACCTAATAATAAACACACATGTAAATTGACTGTACCTCAGGAGTGATTATGCAAATTAACCCGACAAAGATGGTGGGTTAATTTGCATATTCATGTGCAAAGCAGCTGGGAGAGGTGGGCGCCTGCTATAAGGGGGGGGGGGCAGCAGAGGGAGCTACAGGAGTGGTGGTCCAGCTGGGAACAAGGAATTGCAGCCCCCCTCCCCCCCCCCGGGCAGCCTGGAGTGAAGTCAGGGGAAGGAAGGTCTATTCTTACATGAATATCATGGAATGAGCCTCAAGTATATGGTATATAATCCATTTGTCCCTTAGTATCCCCAGGGATTTGGTTTTAGGACATCCCCACAGATATCAAAATCCCAATTCTCTCATGTAAAATGATGCAATATTTGTGTGTAACCTATGGATTTGTTCTGTATGCTGTACATCATCTCTGGGTTATTTACAATACTTAATACAATGAAATGCTATGTAGAGACTTGTTGCACTGTATTGCTTAGGGGTTATTACAAGAAAAAAGGTCTGTACATGTTCAGCACAGACGCATCACAGGCCTGATGACATAGTATGCATCAGCAACAATGAAACTATTTTGGAATATTTTCAATCCCTGTATTCGGAACCCACATACATGGAGGGCTGACCATGTGTGTGATATACATTTACTCTCTTAGTTATAAATGTAATCTAGAACTAGAGTTTCACCTGTGAGTGTTTGAGTTCCTAGATGTTTGGAGAGATACTGCCTGTATATGAAATAGTCTCCCTGTGCAAGAGTGCCCACACAGAGCCAGGCACCGAGGGCGATGCTCGCGGCCACACCCAGCATCCTGGCTCAGGGCCGCTGAGCCCAGCGATAAGGTCCTTTTTCAAATTTGCATCAAGTTTCTTTATGGGCAACCAGGGGTTTTTATTCTTACCATTATTTAGGTCATTTATTCATAAACTTGGACTTATTTGGTGTTTTTCTCTTATGCTTAAATTGTTCATTAATTTTTGCTTGTTCAACTTCTTTGCCTTTATTTTTACTTTACTTTGACTTGCCTTAGGTAACTCATTGTATCTTTTGTTTGTTCTTAAAATTTTGAAGCATTTACCAGGGTATCCTGTGTTTGTCCCCTTTCAGGAATTTTCCTGTCAGAGATAGACCTTCTTGGCTGCAGATCTGATCATGAGGACTATGCTGGCATAGCCCATGGCCGAAGCTCTGCTCCCCAGTCAATGGGTCTATGTCCGCCCTTCTCCAGCCCCTTCTCATCTCTGCCTAGGGTTTGTCTGCACTTTAAGGGGAGATGGCTTAATTTAGCCTGCATAGTGATCATTCACTTTTTACTTGTGTGTTTCTTTTAATTACTTTCTTTATCCCCTTTTCATTTCTCTTTACCTCTCAAGTAGCATCTTCATAGCCTGTCTTATCCTTAGTACTTCATTTTTTTCTCTGGTTTTAGAAGGTCTATATTTAACTTTTGTGAGCACAAAACTACAGGTTTTGTTTGTTATACATCATCATTTTTTTTTCCCCTCCAAAATGTACCTTTGTAGTCTCTTCTTAGTGAAGGCTTTTTTCCTTTCTTTTAATTTTATGGCTGCTCTTTCAGAACTGATGTCATTTGTCCTCTTTTGACTCATAGTTGACTGTTCAAGGTTTTATTCAGGTCTTTAATTTTCTTACAAAACAGGACACATGACTTACCTCCGATACACAGGAGGTCCAGCTAATGGTGTGACTCAGCAACTGAGAGGTGGGAAGAGGCTGGGCCTCAGCACCCACTAGGGCCGTTCCTGGCTGCCCCCCACCCTCCTCATTGTTGTAAATGTGCTGGGCTGGGCAGCCGCCCTCTGAGTGGCCTTTGTGTCTCAGTAGTGTTTCCTCTGTTTGTTTCGATCTGGTGGGGCTGAGCCTTCTCTCTGTGTCACGGACAGGGCTGGGTCTGCCCTGCTCCCTGTGCTGCTACCTGTCTTCTCAATGAGCTTTCCACTGGATCTGGCCCATTGCCATTGTGTCTCCGAATGGGGCTCCATTTTTGTGTGTGAAGTCCCCTGAGATTCAAGGAGTTCTTTGTGGGGTGCCCCTACTCACTACTCATCATACAGTCTACCTTTCTAGGAAAGATGCCCAGGAACAATGGCCATAGCTACAGTTTCTTAACTTGGCTTGTCTGTGTCTGCATGCCCAGGTCACCTCACCAGTTGTCAGCCACAGGGGAGAGGTTTCCACACATTCACCTGCCTCTGGTCATTTTGACTAAGCCTGTGGAAGGATGTGATGGCAGGGTATCAGGTATCTGTGTATCGGAGGTAAGTCATGTGTCCTATTTTGTAAGAAAATTAAAGACCTGAATAAAACCTTGAACAGTCAACTATGAGTCAAAAGAGGACAATGCAGCCTTAGGCATCTTTTACCTTCAGGATTTGTTCCTTTGCTTTCATGCTTAGAAAACACTTTGCCAGGAGTGGCTACATATCTTCAGTTCTATATATCCAAGTACATGTGGAACTCTTAACACTTGGAATTTACTGGGTGTGTGGTTTGTGGTACAGATAGAACTTCACATCTTGTCTCAAATAGTTAGTTCACCTTCTGATGAGTGTAAACACCTTTCTTATGTTCATTATTTCATGAGAAATGTGCCATATTCATATCAAGAGGGGATGTTAATATCATTTGGATGTTAACTTAAACTCCACCTGGAAGGTAACTTCTCATAGAGTCGTTTACCTGAGGAACCTGGAGTCAAGTGTAGTGTGCTGTGTGGCGACGGGCTCTGCGGGGCCCCAAGGAAGCAGCAAGCAGAGGCCATTCTTTCTCGGGCATATGTGCCTGGCGAAAGCCAGGGCAAGTCCCCTGCATTGTTTTAGATGTGTGCCCTCTGTGGCCACTCTGACCCTGTGTAAGTGAAATGGGTGTCAATGTGATGCCCCTTTAAATAAGGGTGGTTGCATTTCTCCCTCTGGCCGCTCTCCTTTGTGTCCACATGAGCCACATGGTGGGTTTATAAGAGCAAGACTTTTGGGATGTTTCCCAGAGTGCACTGCAGTGGGTGAGCTCCCTGGCAGGCAGCTCAGAGGAGGCATGAAACCTAGGTCTGTGTTCAGGCAGCCTTGGGTGTCTCGGGTCACAGAAAATGTGGGTCTCATCTCAGGCTATGGAGGAGTGGGTGGTGACAATAAACAGGAGATCTGGGGCAACTATGACTTCCATACTAAGATGTCCATTCATAATGTGCTGATCAGCCAGGTGCCACTCAGTTATTTCCAGTGACATCATCCTCAGGGGCTTGCAGAAGAGTAGGCAGCATGGAGGTTCAGGGTGGAATCAGACGGTGGGCAGTCTGCCTGAGGAGGTAGTTGCAGGATAAGAAGGCAGAGTGGAGTGGGGGATGGACAGTGGTGAAAGGAGGTGGCGTGTTATAGCCTCAAGGATGGTATCTTACTTGCCCGGCAGGGTTTGAAAATCTGGAGGAACTTGACTCTTCCTATTTGAAAACAAACATTTGCCTTGTCTCTTTGGAAGGATGGCTGAGCGTCCTCTACCTCGACTGTTCTTGTAGGTTGGAGACTTGACAGTTGCTAAGGCACCAGTGCCCAGAGAGGGAAGCAGTGGCCAGCTGCCTGGTCAGGGTGTGCATGGATGCTGAGCATCTCCAGGGCCTGCATCCAGGGACATCGGCTCACTGTGGGGCCTCGTGCTGTCAGGTGGTGGCTCTGGCAACAACTGTGTCTTCGTGGACTTGCCATTCCCCTGGTGAACACTTGCATTCCCCATTTTTAGTTGCTTCTCTGAGTGCTGTGAGTTTCTGCTACTTTCATCGGCAGAAGGCTCTGAGCTGCTCACACTGCAGAACTTGGGCCGTGGGCTCTGCAGCTGGGCAGATAGATGCTCTGAGCCTGGAGCACAGGCTTGCTGCTCAACAGGAACTCTTAG
This sequence comes from Antrozous pallidus, assembly GCA_027563665.1. NCBI lineage: Eukaryota > Metazoa > Chordata > Mammalia > Chiroptera > Vespertilionidae > Antrozous > Antrozous pallidus. Next base: position 6,769,584 of record CM050526.1, read on the forward strand.
AAACAGAGCAGAAGGAAACAAACTAACCCTCAAGAGAACCAAAAGGATCAGTCAAATGGATAAGATGTCCTGTCTTTGCAGCAGAAGTCCCTAATTCTGGTTAATGCACCAGGAATGTCCTTTTCCCTTGGAATCTCTGATTTTTGTTGATGTCTTCAGCTTCCATACTTTCTGGTAAGCACATGAGGAGCATCGTTCCCTTATCTTGGTGCCTAATTTCCTTTGCAGATTGCTGCATAGAGTATTCATAGTAAAATTATTAGATTATCCATTGCTCTAAAGTCCTTCTCTCTAAAGGGTATCAAAGCAATACAATTTCTTCTGAACACCGTTTTAAAAGTATATTTTATTTTAAGTTTAATAAATTTTTATTGTTCAGATTATTACAATTTTCCTCTCCCCCCATAGCTCCCCTCCTCCCAGAGCCCACCCCACCCTCTGCCCTTACCTCTCCCCACTGTCCTCATCCATAGGTGTACAATTTCTGTTCAGTCTCTTCCTTCACCTACCACATCCCTTTCCCCCAAGAATTGTCAGTCCACTCCCTTTCTATGCCCCTGATTCTATTATATTCACTAGTTTCTTCTATTCATCAGATTTTTAATTCACTTGAATTTTAGATTCACTTGTTGACAGAGATGTATTTGTTGTTCATAATTTTTATCTTTATCTTTTTCTTCTTCCTCCTCTTCTTAAAGAATACCTTTCAGCATTTCATATAATATTGGTTTGGCAGTGATGAACTCCTTTAGCTTTTTATTATCTGTGAAGCAGTTTATCTGCCCTTCAATTCTGAATGATAGCTTTGCCTGGTAGAGTAATCTTGGTTGTAGGTTCTTGCTATTCATCACTTTGAATATTTCTTGCCATGCCCGTCTGGCCTGAATAGTTTCTGTTGAAAAATCAGCTGACAGTCGTATGGGTGCTCCCTTGTAGGTAACTAACTTTTTTTCTCTTGCTGCTTTTAATATTCTCTCTTTGTCTTTTGCTCTTGGCATTTTAATTATGCTGTGTCTCAGTGTGGTCCTCTTTGGATTCCTTTTGTTTGGGGTTCTGTGTGCTTCCTGGACTTTTAAGTCTATTTCTTTTACCATGTGGGGGAAATTTTCAGTCACTATTTCTTCAAATAGGTTTTCAGTATCTTGCTCTTTCTCTTTTTCTGGTCCCCCATAATTCGGATGTTAGTATGCTTGAAGTTATCCCAGAGACTCCTTACACTATCCTCAATTTTTTGGATTCTTTGTGCTTTTCCAGCTGAGTGGTTTTTGCTTCTTTGTATTTCAAATCTTTGACTTGATTCTTGCAGTCCTCTAGTCTGCTTTTAGGTCTCTTGTATAATATATTTTTTTACTTCAGTCAGTGTATGCTTAATTTCTAGTTGGTCCTTTTTCATTTTCTCAAAGGTCTCGCTAAATTTATCGGCCTTTTCTAAGAAATTCTTGAAAAACCTTATAACTGTGGTTTTGAACTCTATGTCTCATTGTTGTTTTCTCTTTATTTCTTTCCATTGTGATCTTTTTCCTTTCCTCCACATTTTCGCTGCTTCCTTGAGTTGGTTGAGTAGCTATGTGTGGTAGGTGTCCTCTAGGGGACAGTGGCTCAGCCTCCCCAGTTACTTAAGCCTAGATTGTTGTTGGTATCACTGGGAGGGGTTGACCTCCAGGCCAACTGGCTGAGGATCATCTCTGCTCAGCTTGGATGGGGCAGAGTCTCAGGGCTGAACATTCAGCCTTTGTTTCCTGTCAGTCCAACCCTAAGCGGTGCCTGGGTCTCCGTGTCCCACAGCAATGGCTGCATACAATTCTGAAAGAAAGCTGCCCTTGAGTTTTGCCCACTGCCAGACCATCCAGTTTCTCCCCAAATGAGTCTGGACACCCAAAGTCTCACCCAGAACAGGAATACAATGCAGTCTGGTGGTTTTGTTTTCCTGCCAAATGAGAGAGCCAGCCACATGCCTTCTCCACGAGCTCGCACATTTCTGCAGCTCCCGAGTCTCAGTGTGCTTCCTCCTGACAGCCTAGTTTCACCCTGTATGAGTCTGGGCTCCCCGAGACTCAACCAGAACTGGGGTTCAGTGCAGTGGGGAGCCTTTGTCTCCCTCCCCGTTCAAAAAAACCAGCCAGGTATTTAGCTGCCCACCCTTTCTGCTCTGGCGCATCTCTGCATTCCCGCAACTCTGCCCTCCACACCTCCTCTGAGTCTCAGTGTCCTTTTATTTTCCCTTCTAGTTGTAGAATTTCCACTCAGCCAGCTTTCCGGTAGTTCTGGATGATGTCAGTTTTGTCTTTAATTATAGTTTTGAAATTGTTGTGCGAGGCAGCAGTATAGGTGTTTACCTATGTCGCCTATCTTCGTTCCTAATTCCTGAACACCATTTTAAGGGATGCTTGATAAAGATGGATAGTTAGGCCAAGATCCTACTTACACTTTTAGAAGGAAATACTGGGATGATGAACATAACATTTTTTAAAGAAATCAGCACTATTTCAAGTGCCTTGGAAGAACTCCAGGAGCATTCAGTAAGCTGTATATCAACTGGCCAGGGGCAGCTCAGAAGAAAAAGCTTTAAAGAAAGAAGGGCTGTGGATGGGGACTTGGTTTGTGAGGACAATCTCAGAGATATTCAGGGAGATCTGAGCTATGTTTTAGAATTTTGGTACACGGACGAGTGTTGAGAATCCTGAGGGAACCACAAGTAGAGAATAGCTTAGTTTTTGCAGGCATCCTCTTCATTTCCCTTGTGCATCTGCAATGATGGCTAGTGATGGGTGGCCTGGAGTTCCCCTCCCTTCCTCAGCAGCCTCAACTGCACAGGGCCTGGGGATATGCCCTACTTGGTCATTCCAGGTTGCACCTGTCAGGCCAGGCACCACTTTTCCTATCCTGTGCAACTACAGTCCTTCAATGAGGAGTTGAAGGGAAGAACTAGCTCCATCTCTATACTCAGGCTTGGAGACATCATCTGATCTTGTGCTGATTGGGTTCTCTATTTTGTTCTCAGTTTGGGTCACAGCAGTTCTTGCTTCTTGTGCACACTCTGTCCCATGACCAAGAAACAGCCACTGGGGTTGAACTTAGTTGATCATGGAAAACCAGGAAGGATAAGGCCTAGGGATCCACATGTAAGCTGACAATTCTCCTTTCTGCTAAAGGGGAGCAGTGTTGGTCAGGGACCAGAGGGGAGAACTCCTCATCAGGGTGTAGTCAAGGTCCAGGTGACTTGCTTGGGTTGGAGAGGTAAGGCCTGGGAAGGCCCACCCTCATCTTCTGCTTCCATTTCCCTTCTTGGGAACAGGGCTGCTGATGAAGACATTGTAGCTGTACCATTTTTGTTTTAATTTGCCTTTGAAAAAGTCCCCCAGGCCCACCTGAAATTTTCATAACAAGTTCAGCTCTAAATAATCATGAAGGCAGATATGGCACCATCCCTTCAGCTAGCAGGCAGGGTTCTGGGTGAAAAACACATTTCAGGGCACATGGGAATCTTCTGTAAATAAATTTCAAATAAGATAATAGGGCATAACCCAGCCACCTAAGAAGAGGAAGAAGGAGCATCCACCCCCCCCACCTCCCCCCACACACACTGCCCCCATTCCCTGCACACATCCACTTTCCATGTTGCCCTTGAGAATGCCTTTATGAGGAAGTTATATTGATCAGTGCCTCCATCATCTTTCCCCCTGACATGCCTGGCTCTGGGATCATACCACCATGGTCAGCCAGGGAAAATGAAAGTGTTCAGGAACCACAAATAGCAGTGGCCAGTCAGATAGCCATAAACTCAGGTCTAAATCAGATCAGTAAGTGCTGTCAATTGATGTCTCTGTGTGTGGAGATAAAAAGAAGATGAAGACAGGGTCTTACTTCAGGAAATTGGCTGCTTCCTTGGGTAAAATAGATGCTGACCTAAAATGTTAAATTGTAATTCTAGAGTTAGATAATATATGAAAAACATAAATGAGGAAAAGGACATACCACGAGGCAAAGAGGTCCTATGATAAAAGCATATGAAGGAGATAGTGGGACCTTAATGGGGAAGGGTGGGACATGATGAAGAAGGTAGAGAATGGAAATGTAAGAGTGGAAACAGTTGAAGCATAGCATAGAGACAGAAGTGAATACAATTTATTCAAAATGGAGATTGAAAATTACTTCTTTTTCTTAGAGAATGAGATTCATGAAAGCAGGGACAATATTTTGGAGCCAGAAAGTGAAGGCTCTGCTAAGCAGGTCAGCATCACCCAGGAGCCCTTTGGATGGAGCTGATGTGACCACAGTGGTGTGTGATTCACAGGCTGCTGTGTGCATGTACAAAGCTCTGTGAAGTAGGAAAATGTGCCCACTGAAGCAGGTAAATGGTGATACTGTCGACATCCTATATAATAACCCTATATAATAAAAGGCTAATATGCAAATCAACTGAATGGTGGAATGACCAGTCACTATGAGATGCACTGACCACCAGGGCGCAGATACTCAACATAGGAGCTGCCCCCTAGTGGTCAGTAGCTTCTCACAGGGGAGCACCTCTCAGCCAGTGGCTCATGGCTGGCAAGTGCAGCAGCAGTGGTGGGAGCCTCTCCCGCCTCTGGCAGTGCTAAGGATGTTTGACTGCTGGCTTAGCCCATGGGGAGCGGTCCAAAGCTGTCAGTTGGTCATCCCCCAAGAGCTTCCAGACTGCAAGAGAGCCCAGGCCAGGCTGAGGACCCTCCCCAACTCCCACCCCCACAAGTGCACGAATTCCGTGTACCGGGAAGCTAGTTTAAAATATTGACAATGTGTTCCTGATGGATTTTTTCATCAATTTTGATTTTTTTAAAAAAAATATTGTGTTAGAATTTTGCTCATCCTGATTCCTGAATTTTTGTGCCCTCTTAAATTTTGCACCTGAGGAAAATATCTCAGTCATCTCACCCTAGCTAGCCCTGGCCCTGAATAAATCCTCAAATTTGAGCATCTACTGAGAAGTGTACTTGTCACTCAGGTAACTATCATTGCAGGTGTTTTTGGTCAGGTGACTCTGCTGCAAGTGATAATTCTGCCATACACATACCGCCCGGTTTGCTCTGGGGTTACCTCTGGTCCAGTAGTTGGAAGTGGGACAGAACAGGGAGGGCTGTGGAGGGGAGGTCTGTGGAGCTGGTACAGTCAGCTCTGTTCTCAAATCATCAGCTGAAGCTCAGCACCTACCACCCATATTGTGCAGTGGGTGGTCAATAAGGTGTAGCTGTGTTCTCAGGAATAAAAGGAAATAGGTGGGTGAACAGCTAGCTGGACCCCTCTGTCACAAGTCCTGCAAAATTAAATTAAACTTATTTTTAAGAACTAAGAGTTTGGTCTTGATCAGCTGCCTCTCACATGCTCCTTACTGGGGATAGACCCTGCAACCTGGGCATGTGCCCTGACTGGGAATCTAACTAGCAACCTTTTGGTGCATGGAGCAATGCCCAAGTCACTGAGCAACACCAGCCAGGGTGGATAAATGAAACTTTAATTTAACCTTATGTTTCCCAACATAGGTAGCCATGGAATCTTCTTTTCCTAGAATTTCTGTCCATCTCCTATGAGCACTTTGGGGAATGGTGTATCTAGAGGAAAGGGAAGTCTTGAGATAATCAATAAGAAATGAATAAAAAGTTGTCTGAGTACCATTAGCCATTAACAGGTTCAGTTGTTTTAGTCAGCAAGAATTTATGGTGAACTAAGGGTAGCTTTGTTACTTTTCTTAGTATCTTTCCTTGAGGCTACAAGGGAAAAAGCTCGGGAGTTCCAAGTGTGACAACAGGTACCATGGATTAAGTCCATATGGTGGCTGGAGGGACCAATGCGAGTAAGTGTGAGGAATGTGTCGGACACAGAGTCTAGCAGAGTGAGGTGCAGCTACTGTGAGAGGAAGCCAGATGGATCTGATTCACTGGGAGGGATCAGTATTGGGGAATTTCTCTGCACCCAGAGAATCATTAAACAGCGGTGAGCAGGGAAACATAGCAAGAAAAATGTGCACGTAGAAAGCAAGAAAGTTTGGAGAATTCGGAGATTGTGTGGTACAATAGCTGAGTGTGTGCCCTGTTTGTGGCTGACAAATGTGGCGTGGAGACTTATCAGTGAAGTCTTTGAGGAGGATGGACCGCAGGTCAAGGTTATAGATGGTTCCTTAGCCTGACTAATATCTAGGATGCTAAGAGACATGGTGGATCTATGCTTTGGATTGAATATCCATGCCTCCCACCTCCCCCATTTATATGTAATGATGTTTGAAGGTGGGGGCCTTTGGGAGATGCTTGCATTCAGGTGAAGGCATGATAGAGGAGTCCTCGTGGTGTATCAGTGCCCCACCAGCCAGTGCAGATGCAGTAAGGCGGTGATGTCTGCCAACCAAGAGCTCTCATCATGCACCATATCTGCTGTCACCTTGATGTTGGACCTTTCAGCCTCCAGAACTTTCTATTGTTTAAACCACCCAACCTATGGTATTTTGTTTAGCAGCCTGAACTGATTAAGACAATATATAAAAGCAATGCAGCCAGAAAATCATTAAAGACCAAGGAAATGCCTACTGGGAAGCATTAGAGTATGAAATGAGGCTTGGAGTGCTAGTGTACTTAAATAATGGGGACTTTAGATTACAAAAATAATAATAATAGTAATAATAATGGGGACTTAAAAAGGTGAGGCACAGTGCTAGATGCAGTGCAAATGAGTCGAAGACTCCTTTTCTTTGAAATGATGGGAGTGAAAGGTGGGTCTCGATGTAAGATAGTTGGTCATAGAATTTAATAGGTTGTGAATATTTAACAGAATAGGAAAGTCGATAATCACTGAGTTGGATGTGTGTTCTGGGAGGGCTTCCTAGGCAATCCACACATGCACCCGACAGTTCTAAGTGTCACAAACCATGTAATCCTGGAGTTTCACAGGGCCCACTAGCACTCAGAGGGTGTGAAAGCTCCTAAAGATTAAAGTCACTTATTTCAACTCCTCCCAAAGTTATTTGTCTGTGAAATCCATCTTTTTTATGGTACATATAATTTTATGTATTCAGCACCTATTTATTGAGCATTTTTCCTTGGGACTGTGCTATGAAAGGTTGGTGACCCAGAGAACCCATCTGAGAAATGCTGATCTTGCCCAACGTCTTTATTTTTCAGAAGAGGAAGTTAAGCTTGCAAATAGTCAGATTTCAGTAAAAAGAGGAGGTTAAGAGAGAGGCTGAGGAGGTGGTAAATTTCCATATGGGTGTCAATAGGGAAAAGTCCAAGCAGGATCTTGGAACTGAGCGAGTGGTGTGGTGGAAATGATGTTGCGGGGCAGGCACATTTTTCTCAGGTGGCATATGGAAAAGCAATATGTACCATCATCATGGTGAGGAGAAGGTCTACCAGTAGACAGTTAGTTTTATGATATTGGAGAGGAAGGAGTGGAAATTAAGCAGAGAAATACACATACATAACCCCCTGCTTAAGTGCTCCCCAAATGACAGAGTCTGGGAAGTGAAAATTCACTGTGTTTCTGAGTTTCAGGCTGGATGCTCCAGGTGATGCAGACATGAGGAAGAGAGCATCCCTTACATAAACTCACAGAGGTGGCACAGCCTCAGACCCAGGTCCACAACAGGTCACATCCCAAGTCTGGTCCTTTGGAAGTCACACGACCACAGCTTCTATGGCAGAAAATATAAAACCTCTTCCATGCAGAGATGCTTAACTCCCAGGTCCTGGGTGAGGGAAGAGAAGGTTGCTCAGATGGCGAAGGCAAACCATGAGAGAGAAACACGCAGAATAAAAGCTCCTCCCCTGGGGACAGACAGACGCTGGGAGGAATTACCCATGGATGCACTCCCTATGAAATGGAGAACTCTGATTTCTCCATTCATTGTGCACGTCTACCTCACCCTGTTCATTACTTGAACACTATCCGGTGTCATTAAGATATCAGTGTTATTTAAGGGTATCTGCATTGGCAGTTTAATTATGTCTGGGTAAGGCTGGGCATTTGTTCAGGGTGGTCTGGGACTTGTCAGACAGCAGTGCCTGAGGAATACTAATGCTCCTGAGCACACTGACACACGTGCCCATTATTACCAAACTGATGACTTCAATCATTAGCAACACATACATCAGCCTCCTTAGCCAGGACTGCCACACAGGTTCATCTTTTCATAAACAGTTATCTGACAAGGCACTGAGAATGGATGTTCTGCGGGGAATTGGCTAACTCGGGTCAGCCAGGAGATGTGGCAAGCTGACACCCTGTTAGCATCATCATTTCATTAATCAGACTAGGACAATCACCCGGGAGTGAGCACCACGTTTGTAAACAATCACCAATCAGAATGCCTTTGTGTTGACCGGGGGGTGGCTGAATCTCTCTTTAGAGGATGCTGCTTCACAGGTCCCCTTGGAAAACCTGCATCTTTGCTCATCCTATCACCCACCCATTTATAATAATTACTGTTGTTCAAAGGATCAGGGCATGCAGAGGGACTCTGGGGCTGTGGAGGCACCATCTGCTCCTTATTGCTCACCTGAGTCAGAGCCCCTGGTCACTTCTCCACAGCCAGGTGAGTCAAACCACGCAGATGAAGAGGATGGGGCTGTGCCAGATGTGGCAGAGCCTGATGGTGGTGAAGCAAAGCGATGGGACACAGCAGAGCTGCTCCCAGCACACAAGCCTTTCCTTCAAAGGGTGACGCACAGAAAAGGCATCTCTGTCCCATTATCAAGGTCAGCAGATCCTTTTAATGACCCTTTTAACTTGTCTCTCTACAGGCACAGCCTTTTCTGATTGCATCTCATTTTGGAAGAGACCATCTGTCCAATCTCACCTAGACTTTTTCTTCTGATAATGAATACAAAGTTTCAGAGTCTAGATGATTGCCTTTCCAGTAAATAAACATTTCTATTTTTAAGCAATCCACAGGGAACAAAGAGCTTTGTCCTTGGAGTTGTTTCGTTTGGCGGCACCTGCGACACGATGGTGCTGGTGCTGATGCTTTCCATCCATGTAATGCTTCAACAGCACAGTCCTTTTTGATTTTTCACAAAAGTTGGGTTTGTTTCTAAAAGGGTTTTGGGAACAGAGGTTAAGAGACCTTATGCAGCTTGCCCAAGATCATGAGTTGGTTAGTGGTGATCCCTTATGAGAGGTGTTCTCTCTCTCAGCTTTCCCACATTAAAAGCATCCTGGAGTCACAGCAGCCAACATTCTACGTGATGCTTCAATCCTGGCAAATGCTTATTCACTCCCTTTTGGTGTCTAGCTCATTCTTCTTTTGAAAAACTTTAAAAAATTACTAATTCTTTTTTGTAATTGGGCCAAATTCTTTATCATTTCCAACTGATTCTAGATTTTGTCCCAGGTGTACATAGAACAAATCTGATTCCCTACACAGGAGCCTCTCAGACCATTAAAGACAGCCACACCATCTTCTAGAAACTTTCCTGCCAAAGGCCAATGCCCGGGATGAAGGTTAAGTGGTACTGCACTCGTCTTCTAAGGACCCACCACAAAATACCAAACATGGAATAGTTTCCACAACAGAAATTTATTTTCTCATAATTCTGGAGGCTGAGAGCCCACAATCAAAATGTCAGCCAGGACAGTTTTTCCTGAATCTTCTTTCCTGGACCTTCTTGCATATTCCTGATGACTATTCTTATAAGGACACCAGTTTTATTAGATTAAATAAAGCTCAGCCTTATGACCTCATTTAACCTTAATTACCTCTTTAAGTGTCTTATCTCCAAATATAGTCACACTGGGGCTTAACAGATAAATACAGCAGGGTGTCCGGGAACAACTCAGTTCATACCAGGTACAATTAAATAAAGGCCTCCATTTCTTTAACATACTTTGCTGCTCAGGAAACAGAGAAAGCCAGTACCTTTCAGAAGTGGAGGGGGTGTGTGGAGCTGTGAGAAGGACCCAACCTCTATCTTCAAGAAGCCTTCAGATGTTGTTTCCGTGAAAGTGTGGTGTAAATGGCCCACAGATGGTCCTCTAGCCATGATGCTCAAAGTCTCAACCTACGTTCATGTTGAAATGATCAAGTCCAAGGCAAGAGATATGATTCCATAAAGGCAGAGAATTCTCAAGGATCTTGGGTTTCTTGGAACTGGTTGTTTTGTAGCAAAGGGTAGAAAATTGGAAGGTCACCCCCTCCAATCTCAAAGAAACCAGACTCAGGCTTTGTTTTCTTATTCTTCATTGGAGAAGGTGGAGAGGGTATATAACTGGCTCTTCCATTCCCAATATGTATACTAAGGGTGAGTGAGACAGTGATGAATTACCCAGGATGAGGTTAGAATAATTTAACAAAAAGAAGTGGAAATTGGGTCTTTCATTCCTAACCTTTGGTGCAGTGTCTCAAATTCATTACTAGAACATGGATTAGGAAGTCCAGAGTAAGATTACTCAGTATTAACCACTCTGGCACTTGGGTCAGAATTAACATCTGAGAATTCTTTAAAACGTCATGACTGGGATTATTTTTTTTTCCCTGTTTTGACTTCTTTTGTAGTCTTAGTCTCTTTATCTAGTGAGATAGGAAATATTTGGCATCCATTCAGAACTCATTCAAACTACAGGGCAGAACTATAAAAGAGGTTTGGGGGAATATGCAGGGTCAATCTGAAGAGCTTATATCATACATTTCAGTAAAAAAAAAAATATTTTACAGTATCAGTAGGGAGATTTGTATCACAATATGTAAGTAGAGTTAGCAAGATTTACAAAGCTACATGTGTTCCCTTAAGCAGCAGTTTTCAAACATTTGATGATCTTAGAACTCCAGATTCAAATGAAATTTTTCATTGAAGTAAAATTATATTTAAATAAGAATGTGAGGTCTCAAGGATCCCCACCACTCCATTTCACTCTTGTGGGTAGACCTTAATGAGAAGGAATGCCATGATCTTTCAAGAAGATGAATTAAATGTTTTTTCTCGGGAAGATTTTTATTCTACAGTGAATTTCTCCGGTAAAACACAGAACATATATGAGCAAAGCTGATCATTAGGTAGTAAGTCACACCTCATGTTTTGAAAAACATTTTTAAATTTATAGTTTGTCTTCCAAAATAAATGTAGAGGTTCAGGAAAGTAGATTTCCCTCATAGCAAGAACATTTAAAATTCTTTGTTTAGCCCTAACCAGTTTGGCTCAGTGGATAGAGTGTCAGCCTGTGGACTGAAGGGTCCCAGGTTCAATTACGGTCAAGGTTGTGTACCTTGGTTGCTGGGTACATCCCCAGTAGGGGGTGAGCAAGAGGCAGCTGACTGATGTTTCTCTCTCATTGATGTTTCTAACTCTCTATCCCTCTCCCTTTCTCCCTGTAAAAATCAATAAAATATATTTTAAAAAATAAAATAAATAAAATAAAGTTCTTTGTTTAAAGCAAACTGCTGAAAGCAGGTGTATTTCATCAATTGAGCATGCATTTTTAATTCATCAAATCATACAATGGTGAAAATGAAAGGGACCCTAGAAATTGAAATCAAATGAAGTAGTTAGATAAAAGAGCTACCTAACCTGAAAAACATTCTGCAAGGATGAGCATTCATGATGATGATGTCTACCCCCTTCCTTTAACTCTGATATTCCTTCAACCCCTGGGCCTTTAGCTGGAGCTCAGAGAAGGGTAAAAACATATTGTTCAGTGTCAAGCAGCTTGTCAGTGATGTATAGAACACTAGAACATTATTGATAGCTGCTTGAGGACATTTCGATCAGTGCTATAAACCTAGTAATCAAAGGTCAACAGGAAATTTAAAATCAACCATTTGCTTTCTCTTGTGCAGAAATGTATTTCATCTATACCTGAAATAAATGCCAAGGAACTGCTTTTGGAAAACACAAAAGATAAGTCTATCAACCTGGAGCACAAGTCTAAATAAAACATGTTCATGGAAGGACTTTAGGCTCATTTACCTAACCCCAGCTGAGGGGCAGAGGGGCATCCTCGCTATAGCTCTGCACTGGCAACTTACAAGGTTGGTGGTGAGCTTCTAAAATCAGTATAAAAGGTAAAGAGACTACAAAATCAAAATCACCTCTGAGAATCCTTCAAGCTCCTAGAAGCTCAAAGACAAGTTCTGTATTTTGTCTCTAGAGAATGGGCTGATATATTACTTTCCCTGTGATGTTGGAAGCCAAGGTCATTTTTCACCTGAGCAAGGCAGCATAACTATGTTATATGACTGGTTCTTTTGAGCTTCATTGGTTGACTGTGTTGAGGAATTGCCCTTGATCTGATTCCACTGTACAAGTGTCCCACTTCACCCACAAATTGACTCATAGTGATAGGACTGACTTGTAACTCAAATAAATTTAAAATGAGGATGTAGTAACAAATACGCAGTGATGCTTAATGGAAAAGGTGTTCTTTGGCAATGTTTCTAAACTGTGGAGAGAAATTATGGAGGGTGACTGCAAACTTCCTCAGATGACCTTTAGTATCATTCTTCGAGCCTGGATCTGGGTTTAGAAGAACAGTGGCATTGACTCTGATGGTGGCCACCAGCGATTCTTCCCATTCATATTTGTGCATTTCACCCCTTCCATCAAGAGGGGAAATCTAACTTCCTCTCCCCTTGGATCTGAGTTGGCCTTGTGACTTGCAGTGGCCAATTGAATGAAGGGATGTCATGCCAGTTCCAGGCTTAGCCAGGTAGAGGCCTGATAGCTTCGGTTTTTGCTTCCTTGGACCCCTGAGCCACCATATAAGAAGGCCAGCCACCCTGCTGGAGGGAGAGGCCAGCCAGCCCCAACTCTTCAGCCACCACAGTGGAGGACCAGCCACATGAATGGAGCCATCTTGATCATTGTAGCTGAGCTGAGCCTCTGGATGAATAAAGCTGTGTGAGTCCTACTGACATCATATGACGCCCTTCCTAAAATGCGGAACCATGAGGAACTAAATGCTTTGTGTTGTCTTAAGCATGGAATGTTGTTGCTTTATTAGACAACAGTGAATGACAGCAGAAAACAGTAGATATCTCTGCCTGATACTTTTCCTTCCTCCAGTAGAGTCTTCTGTTTTTGTGTGTTCCAAAGCTGCCAGGTTATTGATGAGAAAAAGCAAAACAGAAACAAAGCCTCAGGGACTTCCTCAGTGGTGGGCCCCGCACAACCTTCCATTTCATCCAAATGGGTGATGGGGCTGTGAGACTTGGCCACAGTGTTTGCCTGTGGCTCTCAGCTGGGTAAGATTGGTCACTAATGCATATTTTATACATTTCATATTTATACATTCCATATTATTTTATTCCATATTTTACTTTTTTTGGTTTTCAGCTCCCATTGCAAAGGAAGATAGTGACAGTTGGCACACAGTTACTTCCTAAATGATTTAAAATCTAGGGAGAAGAAGGCAGTGATAAGGATCAGAAGTGAAAAATTAGACAATGATAAGGGAAGGGTGGCAAATGAACTTCAGGAAAAGAATGTGCTACCACAAAAATATCCAGAATCCATTCCAGTGACTTTCAAAATGACAACTTAACCAGGAGAGGTAGAGCCTGCAAAGTGAAGGGTCCGAGGGCTGTGGGTTGATCATTCGCCGCGCCATGCCATCTAAGTCAACTGTGAAAGAAGTTGTCTGGAAAAAACGTGGAATCTCCCCTCTTCTAGTAAACACAAAGGTAGCTTGCCCATGCAGTCACACCACGAGCTTCACTCCGGGAAACACAGAGGATGGATGCTTGGTCATCAATCAGTAAGCCATGTCCCTTTTGTTGGATCAAAAACACTATAAAATTGATGTATCACTTAAAATACCCAAATGCTGCACTTCCATAGAAAATACATATTTCTTGATAGAAAACACCTTTTAAAACCTTGGCAGGGCAAAGCAATCTACTAAAGAATGTGTATCATATTAGTTGAAACTCAGTTAAATTGAGCAACGTTGTCACTTAGGAAAACACCGAAACCCAGATTTTAACCTTACAGAAGTATTGACGTCCACAGTGGGGGCTGATGAAATAAAGGATTCTCGTTACTGTCACCGCCTCAAAATGATCTTTGGCTGTAAAGTACAGGGCACTGCTTTCCCACTGCCATCGCTGCATCCGCTCCCCCCACTTCTGTCCTGTATAAGAGACAGCTCTTCCCTCAGTTGACAAGTGTCTGGTAGAAATTTTATAAGAGTTTTCAGTGAGGCATCAGTTGTCTTTACTACTTAAGAGAAAATGGAAAGGAAAGATTCAATTACTCTTGTGAAAAATGAACCTTCTCTGAAGGTTTGGCCACTGCTGCTGTGCTTGTTTTAAAGCTGAATTATAGGTGCAATACATTTTCCAGAGACACCGGCATTAATTCTTCTCAGACATTCAAGATTGGTAGGACAGAGTGGGAGGGAGCAGAGAGAAAATAAGATAATAAGAGTTTCATGTTGATTTATTCACCTTTGTGCAATGTATGAGGACAGGAGGGAGGCCGCTTCAGGAGCCCAAGGAGATGAGCTGCCGAGGGAGGGATGCAGGGCAGCCTGCCAAAGAGGTTGTTGTTCTTAGATTATAGAAGACCACTTTATTTCTCTAAATACTTTATGAAAATACATACGCATAAAGTATGCCACTTGATGCTGCTTGAGTGACTGACTGGAGGCCATGGTGTTTGTCCAGGAGCAATGTGCTCCTAACTTGCCTGTCTGTTAGCTCATTCTTTTCATTCAGATAAAAGGGGTCTGTGCAGAGCAGAGCCCAGGCGCTGGTCCCAGAGTATGTGAGTCTGTTAGTGTGAGAGATTGGCTCCCAGCCATCCTGGTGAATGGATGGGTTTGGAGGCATGAAGTTGACGCCACACAGAAGTGTCTGTGACCTGTTTTGCAGACCTTGTAGGACCACTTAGAGTAGACAGGAAGCACCAGACCAGGAATCGGTAGTCCTACCTCAGTAATTGGCTCCAGGCAAGACCAGGTTCATAATGTGTGGGTAGTGTGCAAAACGAACATGGAGGACTCCTTGTTTAAAACTTTTGAGAACTTTTGGCTGCAACATCAAAGCACAAAACAGAGGACAGAGCCTTTCTAAGCGAGGACCCTGTGAGACTGCACGGGCTTCATGCCTGTCAGGCCATCTGGGCTCCATGATTTTGTAACAAGAAGCTTCTCGTTGGAGTTGTCAGTTTCCATGTATTTAAAATGCACTGATCAGGTGTGATTAGCAACGTTAACCTCAGGCAGGAGTGAAACATGGATGGAGTCAGCAACGTTATTAATGAAATTTAAGTTTTACACTCAAAAACCCACTCCCCATCCTGTTCTTTAAACCATGGATTTGTACAGGGAGATCCTGGATTCTCTCAGGCATCCAAGAGGTGGGGAGTAGAAAGCTTGCAGCCATTGTCTCATAAAGCAAAAAAAGAAATTTAAAAATTTAGAGAATATTTTCTCGAATCCTATATAATTCTTATGTAATAAAGAGCTAAAGTGCTAATTAGACCAGATGTGGAATGACCTTCCAGAACAACATTCTGGAATGACCAATGGGTGGGGGTGGAACAGTGAGTCAGCCGGGGCTGTGAAGGCATACTCTTGCACGAATTCTGTGCTTTGGGCCTCTAGTCTATAACAGAAAATCAAGTCCATTCAGTTGCATTGAAAATTAGCCTTTGCCTTTCTTCTAAAACAATTTAAACCTCTTTTGGTTCTCAACAGAGATTTTAAAAACAACACATGCTCATTTATCTCAGACCTGACTCTTTAGCCCACACTGGCAGGTTTATCTGTTTGAAAAGGGACCTTGAAACCCAAGTGCCTTCTGTAAAGCCTGGGCTCTGAGATTGAACTTCTGGGAAATGACAAATGAGATTGGGATGAAGGCTTACTTTCTTTAAAAATATATATTTTATTGATTTTTACAGAGAGGAAGGGAGATAGAGAGTTAAAAACATCCATCAGTTGCCTCCTGCACACGCCCTACTGGGGAAGTACCTGCAACCTAGGTACATACCTCGACCAGAATCAAACCTGGGACCCTTGAGTCCGCAGGCCGACACTCTATCCATTGAGCCAAACCAGTAAGGGCAAGGCTCGCTTTTCTTGCTGTGACCATAAGAGGATCACTAACCCTGAGCACCGAGGTTTGGATTGTGAGTCCTGAGAAACATCACTCTGTGTCTGGCAGCTGTGCAATGAGTAACTCTGGTTCTCCAGGTCATTTAGGGAAGGTTCTGGAGTCACCAGGAAAACAATACTGATACTTCAGTTTCTGGTTGTGATGAAAGAAGTTAATATAATTCTGCAGATCTGTTCTTCCCCCTCCCAGGACCCAGGGTGTAGACAGTGGGACAGTTAAACTATTCACTAGCACAAGGAAAATGATTTAACATCAACTTGCCATTTTGGGTGTGTTTCTGGCCATTTCATGTTTTGCTTTCTTTTATTTATTTATTTGTTGTCTTGTAAAAGGGGAAAGCCTGACTTGGAAGAATTTTTGCAATACATTTGGCATACTTTTATAGGTTTTTAATTCATCCACTTAGCAAATACAGTTGACCTTTGTTATTCATAGATTTGTATTTGTGAATTTGTCTACTTCCTAAAATTTATTTGTAATCCTAAAATTAATACTTGTAGCACATTCACAGTCATTGGTGGACAGGTACAGAGCAAAAAAACATCCGAGTAAAGGGCACATCTGTTCCCAGGAGAGGTCAAACAAGGACACACTCTGCTTCTCATTTTAGACCTTGTATTGCAAACAAGTGTCCTTTTTCTGGTCTGTTTTAGTGTCATGAAGTTTTTTGGGGTTTGCTAATATACATTTTTTTTTTGCATTTCTATGCTTTTGTTTTCTGTTTTTGTTTTTTTGGCAATTTTGTTGTTTAACTGGCCCCCAAGTATAATGCTAAAGTGTCTCTAGTGTCCCTAAAAGAGAAGCTGTGATAATCCCACAGGGAAAGTATGTGCGTTAGATCAACTTTGTTCAGGCATGCATTATAGTTCAGTGGACTGTGAGCTCAATGTTATGAATCTACTATATATATTTTTAAAAAGGTGTCTTTAAACAGAAACCAACATAAAAAAGGTTACTAAGTATTGATTGGTTGATGAAGTGCTATGACCAGAGGCTCTTGGGAACCTAACCCTGTGTTTCCCTTAGGTAAAGCAGGTCAGTATTTACTGATTCAGTCTTCACTTTATAGGACATAACTACACTGAATAATGAGAATCCATTGTATATGTTGAGAACCCATCCTATTCAACTGTCCTGAAGCTGCAAAATGCAATAGAAGAGGGCATCCTGTCCTCAGGGAGTGTGTTGAATCATAGTGTGACCATTTCTTATTACCATTTATTCCAAGCACCTTGGATATACAGTACTAGGGGCCCAGTGCACGAATTTGCATACCTTGAAAGGAACTGTGGGCTGTGAGGCTGCAGTAGGCACAGGGGCAGGCCTTGGCCTATTCTCTGAGCCCCCACCTGGCCCCTCCCACCGCAGCTCCTGGTCCTCTGTCTGATGGCAGCCCGACTCGCCCTGCCACTGCTCCCACATGCTGACAGTGCCAGCCCCACTCACAACCTCTGAAGGCGCAGAGTGATTGGGGCCAGAGCCAGCAGAATGTGTGAGTGGGGCCAGCACCATCAGTGGGGTATGAGCAGCAGCTGCTTCCCTGATCATCCCTCAGGAGCAGGGAAAGGTGAAGAAGCCCTGAGGGGTGATTGGGAGCAGCAGCTACTACTCGCCTCCACTGGGTGCCAAGTGATCAGGACTGGCACCAGGCATGGGCAGTGGGTGCAAGCAGTACCTCTGGCACTGGCTGCCGGTGCTGGTGGGGCCATTGCTGGAAGTGGGTGCAAGAGGCACCTGCCAGTTCCAATCTCCCCTCAGGAGCATGGGGAAGTGGAGAAGCCCTTAGGGGCGATTGGGGCTTGTAGCCACTTCCCACACCCTCTGATGGCACTAAGTGATTGGAGCTGGTGCCAGGTGCTGGCAATGGGTGTAAGCGGGTGGACCCATGGCATACAGGAGCAAAGAATTTTCAGTAACCACCAGAGACTTGCCCTGAGGATAGTGACTGGTGCTCTGCCTTGGTCTGGGACCCCCACTCACCTGCTCTACCATCCCGCTGTGGCCAATGCCTGCCATGTGTGCTGGTGGTCAGCACACATTATAGCAACCAGTTATTTGGTTGGTTGGTTGTTCCAGTTGTTCCACCATTTAGTCTATTTGCATATTAGCCTTTTATAATATAAGATATTCTTTAATTCTCCAAATAATCCTGTAAGTTGGGCATTTAACCATTTGTTAGAACAAAGACTCACGCTGGCACAGCTCCTAAGTGGTGTAACCAGGAACTGGACCTGAATCATTGACGTTCCAAATCATGCATTCATCCTCTCAAACTCTGCTGTGTAGTCAAAGAGAAGGAAACATGCACCTTGCCTCTATGAAAATGAGAAAAAGAAGGTACCAAATAGATATTTCTGGTTTGTTTTCTCAAAACCACCACGCCCATCTTACTTTCTCCCTCTAGCTTGTTTTGATATTATTTATAAAAATCTTCTCAGAGAAGCTCTTGTAAAATCTACAGTTCTTCATATCAGTCATTTTTTCATGAGTTGCTGGATTAAATATTCCATAGGAATTTTAAAACAAGCAAGAAAACAACTTAAACTCAAGACTATGATCCTTTACTACAATAAATATTATTTAATTTAGGGGTTATTGTCCTCTTTTATCAATTTATAGACAGTATCCAAAGTTTTAGGAAATTATCTCTATGAAAGTAACATCTTTTTACCTCCAAACAATCAGATTCCTCCAACTGTATTATTTTAATTTAAACCTTTGCAATAGATTCATCAAACTCAGGGACAGGTATATGCATGGAGTGATTTAATCCTTCCTTAAAAATGAATGTAATAGTTTGTCAATTTCTTGTCCTGTCTTCCCTTTAAAGGTTTGGGGACTCTTTTAAAGCAGGGTCTATGTCCAGGACTTTACCATCCAATCAAGACTTAATGATATTTTTGTCCTGTTCCTTCAAGGTTGCTGTAAGGATAAAGGGAAATAACATAAAAATCACCTTCAGTGTCACCTGGTAATAGCAGGACTCATTAAATAGTTTATTTTCTACCCCCCCCCCCCCCCCCCCCTACTAAGCATCTTAATCTCTGGTTAGCAGTTGAGGCCACTTGTAAGGCTAGTGTGTAAATAAGAAAACCCAACTTCTACATATTGCTATGTAGAATTCTCTACAGTTTACAGAGCATCCTCCCATCTCCTGCACATATTTTAGTTAATTTAATCCCCACAGTGTTATCGGTCCCCATGAGTTGCTAGTGGAAGTGAAACTCTTGGGGTGCCACTGGAATAAGAATTTCTGGAGGATCCCAAGGGAGAATGAGGCATAATGGAAAGCTTTATTTTTGTGAATTAAACCCCTGAGCTTTCAAGGTCCTCTCTTCCTCAACGAGCCAAAGAAAAGCTCCCACTTAATCTTCAGCAGAGCTAAGTGAAAGCCCTGGCCCCGTGTTTCCATTCCACATGAAGCACAGTCCGGCCAGCCAGTGTGGCTTGTGTCCCCAGCTGCAGCCAGTTGCATGCAGGGCCTATATGGCTGGCGGTGTAGCTTCTAGGGCCATGTGGCTAACATGGTAGCAAGGGAGCAGGAGTGAAACAAGATGAACAAGAGACAGCGCATGTCTTTAGGGATTTTTGTATTCCCAAAGTTTCACTGGCTTGCATTGAGGTTCATGCTCCTAGCCAATGTTTGTCCCAGGTTAGACTGACAAGCAAGCACCTTCCCGGCACTACTCAGCCTTTACTGTCTCTGCATCCATCTTCCCTTTTGTTGGACCCCTTTCCCCAGTGATCTGTAGAGAGTGGACACATGGTTCTGGCCTTTAGTTCCAGAGATCTGGAACCTTGGCTGCTGCTTATTTTTCTTCCTGGGGAGTATGAAGTTGCAGCTTCCGGGTGAAGCTGCCCAGATGATCATGCTTACAATGCCTGCCCCCACTTTGCTTTCTTACTATTATTAATATTACTAACTAGCTAGTTACACCAACCTTGAAAAAAAGACATTGCCTTCTTTAGTAAGATGATGACATGGAGGTCTACTGAGGATGAGACCACTCAGGAAAAGACCACACATGTCACTGAAGGAACCTGTTTTACTTCTTCCATGTTCATAAGTCACCATATTGCTTTAATAAGCAAATGCTTCTTAAAGATGGTCAAAACCACCAAGATTGTAAAAACAGCAGAACCCGATTTAAAGAAGCTGCTTTGTGATCCTCTGTCCAGACATCCCTATTCATACTTGGCCTCAGGACTTCCAGAGAATGGTTGTTTCCCCCCATCTGGGGTATCTCATCCACAGATACCAACAAAATTCTTAATTCTCTCTTACTTTCTGAGTATCCAGATTCCTTCTCTTTGTTATCTCCACTTTGTTCCCCTTGGTTTTGACCCTCAGGCTTTGGATTCTATTGGAATACTCATTTCCTCCCCAGAAGCCCCGTCTCTTGGTGGCCAGGTTTTCTGCGGCTTGTTCCTCAGGCGCTGGCCTTTAGTTCCAGAATTCTGGAACTTTGGCTGCTCCTGCTTTTTCTTCCTGCCATAGGATCACTCACTTGCCCGTTTGCACTTTCTGGTGGTTTGCTCACGGCCGTCTCATCCCCGTGGTCCTCTGCTGCACAGGAGAGTCTGCCTCTGGTGCCCATGTCACATGATAACCAGGTCTTTACTGAATGCACTTTTGATGGCACAGGTGTGCAGGGAGGATTGGCCAGTGCACTAGAAATCTCTGTGTGCAGGAAACCACCTACGTCTCAGTACAGCAGTCCCCACTCCAGTGCAGCAGCAATTGCCAGACAAGTCACTGGTGAGCCCTGCCCACAGCTTCTTGGCCTCAAAACTGGCTGTTTCAACTCATCTGGCTGATTGTGCTACAAAGAGGCTTGGTTTTCAACTCTAATTACAGCACTGATTCAGGCCAGGCCTTCTGGTCATTCATCTTGAAGTGTTCAGCTCCGACTCCCATTTGGTCCCCTGTCCAGTCTCTCCTACTACCTCCCCTTGATGTGGCCAGAGTAGTGAACTGAGACAATTAGTAAATGCTGAATCATTGAGTCCCTGAATGAGGAGAGTGTCTGTGTGAGGTATACAACTTCCTGAGGGGGCTTCATGGAAACCTAAAGAGATTTTTCACAGATTCATGGGTTTTCAAAGGAGAAATTTGCATATTAATAAGAAGCTGTTCAGACTGATTCGCTTAATGTGTTTGGAGTGAGTATAATTAAATGTCAAGGGAGATATATCATGAAGTAATGAAGCTGAAGCCAATTTATCAAAAATAAGGTCCAGGGAGACATTTCAAATAATAAACAGTCCTCTAACCTTCCCTTTTTAGGTGCTTTGCTTAGTCTGGGCCCAGATTTACATGTTTTTTTGAGACTCAGTTCAAACAAAGCTGCTGGGAACAGAGTGGGGGTTGGGAAAGAGAAGAGACATTTTTCCTATTCAGGTTTATAACATTAACGGAGGTCTTTCCTGTCTGAAGCACTTTTAAAGGGGACAAACCTGTTTAGTCTTCCTCTCTCCAATATTGGGATGTGACTAGGATTGGCACCCCCACTGCACCCCAACACACACAGCTGTCCACTCCAGAATTGCACCTATAACAAAAATCTTTGAAAACATAATCCTGGCTTCTGGGTTTTGAAGAATAAGCTATTTATTAATACATATGTCTAAGGAGTTGGCTATTCTTCAAACAATTTCAATCCATGCTTCGCTTTGAATTCCTTTAGAAGCGAAGTAATGATAACATTACACAGCCATCTATTTATTCTTTATCCCCTCGGTGTTTGATTGAATTAATCAAGACAGTCAGGCTCTAGCAATAGATGGGTTCTCTGGAATTCCAGATGACACTAAAGTACCCTCATAAGAGTTGCTTGGCTGGGTCACATGGAGACACTCAGTAGCATCCTGATTCTGTTTATGGACGTGTGAGAGCAGTGGGCTCACTCCTGGGTGGATGTCAGGAAACAGCCCTCATTGGCCCTCCTCAAAGAGGTCTCAGAGGCAGAAGAGAGACTTGGGGTATTCTAAAACCATGGCAGAAGAGAAGAAGTGCTTACCTTGTACTCACTTACCACACTAGGAAATTGAAAAGGCACATATACAAAACAGGGAGACTGAAGAGGTTCCACCTACAATGACTGCATCAGATTGACTGGGGCCACCAGATGGAGTGAGCAAAGAAAGGCCAGGATTTAAGGATTTAAGGTTTTAAGCTTCTGAAGCTTATAGCACTCAAATCTGGGTGACAGCAGATTACCTCAAGTTCCACAAAGCAAGCTAACTTTAGAAGCTTTGAAAACAATCTAGTATGTCCCATATCTGAACAGATAATGCTTTCGTAAGAGCACTGCCTTTGAAACCTGCCTGACTGTGGTTCTAGTCCCAGCACTTACGTAACTGTGAACAGTTGCTTAGCTTGTCCACACTTTAGTTTTGCCGCTTGAAAAAGTAGAAATGATTTAGGCCTTGGCTGGCTTGTGTTGGAGTAGAGATGGTGTGTGATTCTTCTTGTTCCTGTTGTGATTTTGATCCTCGACCCATGACCTCAGGAAGCCATCATTTTGGAGCCCAACATTAGTGGACATCCTTTACACTTAAAGCAATTGGAGACATTGAGCCCTGCGGTTTCTCTTAAGTTTCAAGGGTAGCAATGAGAACTAATTTTGGTGGGACTGTGGCTGTCTGACCAGGAGAATCTTTTGGGAACTCTGTGTTGCCTCTATTTAGAGACTGAAAAGGGAGGTATTTCTTTCCCCACAATCAAGCCCTTGGTCATCCCCCTTATCCTAATGGCAGACTTACCTTCCACTATGTGTGTGTGTGTGTGTGTGTGTGTGTGTGTGTGTGTATGTGTGTGTGTGTGTGTGTGTAGATAGATTATAGTTTACAGTTGTGGTTTCAAATGATTGTACCCTTAGGATTCATCCTTAAAAAAAGTGGCAAACTATTACCATATCATAGAATCTGTGCTGATTGAATGAGGGAGGGAGGGTGTCTGGCACCCACCTGCTTAACCCACTTTCTCACCTTATAGGGCGACGCCTTCAAACTTTATCAAGCAGCCTTTAGAGTTGCCATCAGCCTAGTTTGAATGCACAGCTCAATGGCTTGCATTGTCTCTGTATTGGACAGGTTTGCATCATTATTTTAGTAATGTACAACTTTTACCACATCACTGAAACTTCAGATGAACACAAAAATATTGTACTGTGGTCACAAACACTAAGAAAGACTTATACAAATATTCCCTAAATTGGCAGAATTGGAGGTTCTTTCCATAGATGATTGTTTGGCAACCCAGCAAACCATAGGCTTTGAACTTCTTATTTATACCTTTAAACTGTGTTTCCAGCTATAAGCTGCTCTTTTTCTACCACAGAAAGAGCACATTGACTATTCCCCAGTCCCACTGCCACAGGACCCTCCACAGGTGACCAGTGACGGCCATCCACATACCAGGGTAGGAACAAAACTTCTCTAACTTTATTCTGAAGTTCAGGACGTCAAGTTCATGAATAAGAGATGAAGCTTTATGAAACTGAGGATAATTTTTTTGTTTACTATGATCACATTTTAATATGCAATGTTTATGAATTCCTCAAAGTCAACCTGCAAAATATCTTCACTGTAATGTTACTTCCATAATGTTATGAAAGTAGGAAGAATTTTTGGTCAAATGTGAATGGGAAATAAATTCAAATGGATTTCTTTTACAGTGAACTTATTTTAATAGAATGCAAGGTCTTTTAAAATATATATTTTATTTATTTTAGAGAGGAAGGGAAAGGGAGAGAGAGAGAGAAACTTCAATGATGAGAGAGAATCATTAATCGCCTGCCTGCTGCATGCCCACACTGGAAATCAAGCCCACAACCCAGGCATGTACCCTGATCTAGAATTGAACTGTGACCTCCTGGTTCTTAGGTTGATACTCAACCACTGAGCCATGGCGGCTGGGCTACAGAGGACTTTTAAGAGTTGTATTTTTAAGACTCACTGTGGTCACTGTGACAAGTCAAATAGGTTTTGTCATTTGCAGTATTTCTGACAATGAAAGTATTTGTAATGAAAATCCACAGCACTATGTGTTCCTTGAAACACAGTTTGGGAAAAGTGGTGTTTTCTTTAATTATAGAAAATTGTGATTTATAAAATGAAAACTTTGCTAGGATGGATGAATTTCGTTGTTATAATTTGATAATGGTCTCAAGGAAATTATTCTGAATCCCATGAGCAGGTAATTTTCTCCTCCTGAGGAAGTAGATGTCGCTGGGAATATTAACTGCCGATTTCTTTCCTGGAAACCTGGTTTTAGAGACTGATTTTTACATGAGAGATTGGTGTTATGATATGATTGATTTTGCTGTAGCATGGGACAAGCAGTTCATTTTCTCCCTAACAAATAGCAGGTGCTATTTGTTCAAGGAAACCACCTACGTAGAATAAAACATCTTTTTAAGGCTGTCAAAACTTCTGTGCTGTGGAATTTTCCACACTTTGTCGCTGTAGGTCGCTCA
This sequence comes from Antrozous pallidus, assembly GCA_027563665.1. Taxonomy (NCBI): domain Eukaryota; kingdom Metazoa; phylum Chordata; class Mammalia; order Chiroptera; family Vespertilionidae; genus Antrozous; species Antrozous pallidus. Next base: position 6,794,142 of record CM050526.1, read on the forward strand.
TTCTCCAAGGATTACCATTTCCCTTATCAGAGTCTACAAACAACAAGGCTACATATGTAGAGCATTTGTGACAACTGTATATCCTGGATCCAATATATTCCAGCATTATCTTCCAAGTCCTCCTCCTGCCCCCACCACTGCACACTCTCTTCCCACCCAGGACCCTGTCCCACATCCTTCCTCTTCGTACCATGGTGCCTCTGAGCCTGTGTCCATCTCTTTGCTGGAAATGCTTGTTTTCTTCTTTTCTGCCCATTAAAGCTTCACTGATTCCTCAAAGATAAAGTCATTTTCCTGTGTGACTTTGCTTTTCCCAGTGTCCCTTTCGATGACAGAGAAATATCCCTCCATGGCTGGACTTACCATGCCCTTTTCTGAGTTGTATGCCACATTAGCTGCAGCCCATTCTCTGTTGTTCTTTGGGTTTTCGAGAAAGCAGATCCAGAGAAGGCATTAAAAATACAAAGGTGTGCCCTATCCAGTTTGGCTCAGTGGGTAGGATGTTGGATTGCTGAAAGGTCCCGGGTTTGATTCCGGGCGGAGGCATGTGCCTTGGTTGCAGACATGGACACATCCCCGGTAGGAGGTGTGCAGGAGGCAGCTGATGGATGTTTCTCTGTTGTTGATATTTCTAGCTCTCTATCTCTCTCCCTTCCTCTCTGTAAAAAAAATCAATAAAATATATTTTTAAAAATAATACAAAGGTGTTAGGAGAGGGCCACCTGTAAAGAGAAAGAAAAGGGAGCCAACAGGGCAGACCTGTAGGGAGTGCCAGCTACCAGGAGATCTGGAGCCAAGAGAAGCTGCAACCAGGGCAGACTGGGCTATGCTCCTCTGTCACCTCCATTCAACCACCGACTGAAAGCCACCTGTGCAAAGTCTGTGCCAGTAGCTGAAATGACCCTAAGGATTCTGACAGCTGGAACCTGTCAGCTGACCGCGCTTCACACAGCTGGGCCACAGTCCTCCAGTGAATGAGACCAGAGTGGCTCAGCTATGTGCCTTCGGTCTTTGTCCCCCTGTCAGTTCATGCCCGGGGTGTTAGAACCAGAGGGACTTTTGAGGTCATGCAGCAGGGCCTCCACATTTTACAGACACGGAGACAGAAACACTTGCCAGCCACAGGGCATGGGATTGCCTTCATTGTATGATCCACACTGAATTGAATCCCAAATCAGAATCTACCTGATCATTCCACCCATCCCATTCCTACTCCCTCATTCCAGTGGCATTGAAGGTTCTATTTATCTGGCCACACAGGAGGTGCTGCCTTTTCCTGGGGCCAAGAGGAATGGATGTTGGAGGATGTTGGATAAAAAAGGCAGGAAATTATTAGATCTGCAGAGACCATCGTAGTTCAGTTGCACATTTAACACAAACAGTATTGGCACTCTGAATATTCGGCTTTGTGACTTCAAGTCCCCAGACAATTACAGACAATGAAGGGAGCTGGGGCCCAGAGCCAGGGTCCTGCAGCTGTGGGCAGAGTCTGTGAACAAGGCTTTGTCTGTGAAAGGAAGACTGCTGGTGAGCAGGAGTGGAGCAAATCCTGGGTTGGCTGAGTGTTTACTCTCCCCTGGTTGTCAGTCGCTCTTCTAGAACCTGCTTAACACCAAGGCTGCCTTAGACATACTTACTGTGACTGACATCAGGGCTCTCGGCACCGTGGACATCTCCCCAGGGCCACCCTCCCTCACTGGGACCACCCAAAGGTCTGTCTTCTGGGGCCTGGAGGGCGCTCGATTACTCAGCTCCCTACAAGGAAACACTCTCTGCATCAATAATTGAGCAGAGCAATTAGGGGGATACAACACATATAATTAGACAGAATGACCTCTGTGTCCTGTGAGCATTCTGCCTCTTTCCTCCTTCATACTCTAGTCCCTCCTCCTTCCCAAAAGCGTCACTGTGGACATGGAGTGGACATACAGGACGAAGCTGTGGTCTGTGCTTCTAAAACTGGGCAGAAAGGGGGAGAGTCATCAGAAAGGAACAGGCGGAGGGTGGAGGAAGTGCCACCAGCTGCCGGCTCCTGTCCCAGACTTGCCCTTCTTTCCTCTCCATAGAACCACCAGCTCCTGGCGAGGCATGGACATGGCCCGGCCATGGGACTGGTACGTGCAGCTGTGCAGGTCTCTGGAACCTGGATCCCTGTTCCCCGCACGGTATGGTGGCACCCTGAGGCCCCACAGGAGGTGACCTCTGCTAGAGCCAGCTTCCCTCGCTGAGACATCCTGGGTCCTCGGGTGAAGAAAATCCAGCTTTTCCTACTTTGAGGGCATGAACATCAATCACAGGATAACCAGAGAACAAGAGAATTGAGATGTATTCCAGTTCACTGTGGTAGTAGGCACCTTGGCATGTAAATCTCCCTTTTCCAAAAATCCCCAGTGAAATGACGAAATAAATAATTTCAATAAGAAAAATGCAGTCCCAGCAATTAAACAAGTCACCTCCACTTGCCAATGAAACTTCTCACAGAGATAAAGCAAAAGAATCTGAATTGAGGGGGGTGGTCATGCCAGGAGCAGAGGAGGAAGCCCAGGGACCATCAGGAAGCCCCAGAGAGGGTGCGGAGCAGCACAGACACTGAACAGAGATCTCGAGTTGACTCTGGAAAACACCAAGTGCCAGGATGAACATCAGCACCCATACTTGCCTTGGCGGGCTGGGCTTGGAAATGTCCTGCCTCCAGGGACAGTGGGGTACAGGTGGGGCTCAGCACAGCTGGCTTCAAGTTTCAATCCAGGCATATAGCTCTTGTGTTCAACCTCTACCACCTCCCCTAGCCAGGCTATCTATCTATCTATCTATCTATTTATTTATTTATTTATTTATTTTTGCTGTTTCAGATTATTTAAAATTGTTCCTCTTTTCCCCTCCATAGTTCCCCTCCACTTGGTTCCCACCCTACCCTCTGCCATTACCCAGCCTCCGCTGTTCTCATCCATAGTTGTATGATTTTTGTTCAGTGTGTTCCCACACACCCCTTTCCCCCTGAGAATTGCCAGTCCACTCCCTTTCTATGCCCCTGATTCTATTATATTCACCAGTTTATTCTGTTCATCATATTTTCTTATTCACTTAATTTTCAGATTCACTTGTTATAGATATGTATTTGTTGTTCATAATTTTTATCTTTATCTTTTTCTTCTTCCTCCTCTACTTAAAAAATGCCTTTTAGCATTTCATATAATACTGGTTTAATGGTGATGAACTTCTTTAGCTTTTTCTTACCTTTGAGGCTCTTTATCTGCCCTTCAATTCTAAATGATAGCTTTGGTGGGTAGAGTAATCTTTGTTGTAGATTCTTGCTATTCATCACTTTGAATATTTCTTGGCACCCTCATCTGGCCTGCATAGTTTCTGTTGAGAAATCAGCTGACATTCATATGGGTGCTCCCTTGTAGGCAACTAACTGTTTTTCTTTTGCTGCTTTTAATAGTCTCAGTATTTGTCTTTTGCTCTTGGCATTTTAATTATGATGTGTCTTTTTGGATTCCTTTTGTTTGGGGTTCTGTGTGCTTTCTGGACTTGTAAGTCTATTTCTTTCACCAGGTGGGGGAAGTTTTTGGTCATTTTTTTCTTCAAATAGACCTTCAGTATCTTGCTCTCTCTCTTTTTCTGGCACCCCCATAATTCAGATGTTGGTATGCCTGAAGTTGTCCCAGAGGCTCTTTACACTATCTTCATATTTTTGGATTTTTTTTTTCTTTTTGCTTTTCCGGTTGGGTGTTTTTTGCTTCTTTGTATATCAAATCTTTGAGTTGATTCTTATGATCCTCTTGTCTGCTGTTGAATCTCTGTATATTATTTTTTTTATTTCAGTCAGTGTTGCTTAATTTCTAGTTGGTCCTTTTTCATATCTTCGAGGGTCTCACTAAATTAATCGGCCTTTCCTTGGAAATTCTTGATAAACCTTATAACCGTGGTTTTGAACTCTGTATCCAGCTATTTGCTTTCCTCAATTTCTTTCATTTGTGATCTGTTTATTTGTCTCTGCACTTTGGCTGTTTCCCTGAGTTGACAGAATGGCTTTGTGTGCTAGTTGTCCTATAGGGCCCAGTGGCTCAGCCTCCCCAGTTACCTGGGGTGGACATTCTTGGTGTATCCCTTTGTGGGCTGTATGTACAGTCTTGTTATAGTTAAGCCTTGATTATTGTTGGTATCACTGGGAGGAATTGACCTCCTGGCCAATTCACTGTGAGGATCAGCTGTGTCTACACTGGGAGAACTTCTGTGCTGGGGACACCCTTATGAGACAGGACTTGCAAAAGCCTCTTGCTTTGCTTGGATGGGGCAGCTTCTCAGGGTAGAGCAGACATTCTTGGCTTCCCCTCAGCTCTACATAAGTGGCCCCTGGGTCTCAGTGTCCGTGGTAATTGCTGCAAGCACTTCTGAGAGAAAGCCGCACTCGAGTTTCGTCCTCTGCCAGACAGTCTAATTTCTCCCCGAATAAGTCTGGGTCCCCAGAATCTCACCTGGAACTGGTGTTCAGAGCATTCAGAAGCTTTTGTCTCCCTCCCACTTGAGAAAGCCAGCCTCATACTCAGTTGCCTGCCCTCTCTATTTATTTCACTTTTAATTTGACAAAGTAAATTCCAGAAAATACCTGACATTTGTCTTCTTCCTCTTCTGGCTCTGACAGATTGCAGTAGGAACTGGGAACAATAAGTCATTTCAGCCTACATGTGGGCAAATATAGATTCACCTTTGGTGCCCGGTAGGGTCAGCATGCAGAAACAAGATCAAACCTAAGTGCTGGCTGTTCAAAAGGACATAGCTGATGGGAGGAATCAGAAAAAACACCCTCTCCTCCAGCCCTCCCCAATGCAGAGCTTCAGTATGAAATAGCAAATCAGAGAAAGTTCTCATGTGTTTCCTCAACAAGGTTTCAGTCTCCAGTTGAAAAGATTAACTGAATACCATGCAAAAGTAATGAAAATGGCCTAAATATATTCTGACTCCAAATTGGAAAGTTTGATCAAAGTATGAAAGGGGGAGTGGGGAAAGACAAACAAAATGCTCCAATCATCTAAATGACAAAAACAGTTTCCTCAAAGAAATAGAAATGAAGTTGGCATTAGCTGTCTTTCTCAAAATATATTTCAGAAAACTTTAGCCTCTTAGAAGAGAGTTTTGAAGGTAAAATTTTGTAACTTAAGAATTTTTAACCATCCAAGTGACCTCAAATGGCTAAGGTACAGAAAGTTAAGACATCACAAAAAAATGAGTGAGCTGAAGTTATATAGTACAACGCAGAATTAATCTATGATGGGAATTCATTGTTTACAAGAGGAATACAAAAGCAATATAAAATAGTATGTAGAAATATAAGAATGGTCAAAGCTAATACACACACACAAATTGAGAAAGAGAAATAAAAGTAATCAAGCTAGAGTGACAACATCATATGAGTCAATGTAAAATTCAACATAAAGACTAAATGAAATAAAAGATCTGTTTTTAATAATAAAGAGTACAACATTTAGCTTAGTTTCTGAGATGACATAACCATTTAGCATCAAAATATATGAAGTGAAAGCTGTTAGAAATACAAATGGATTTTTACTTTATTTTTTCATCTTTTATTTTGAAGTCATTTATACATTTATAGCATTGCTAATCGATGTACAAAAGTTCCTGTGTACTATTCACCTAACTTTCCTCAATTTTTAGCATCTTGTGTAATTATGGTATAACTAGAGGCCTGGTGCACGAAATTCTTGCATAGGTAGGGTCCCTAGGTCTGACAGGCCAATCTGTGGGGTGACCAGCAGAGCGATCAGGAGAGGGGGAGGTGGCTGGCATCTGCCTAAGCCAGCCTGGTGCTACCCACTTGCCAGCCCCACCTCCTGCTGCTGATGCCAGTTGCCTCCTTCTGTGGGGTGATCAACGGCGCAATTGGAGGGAAGGGGGCAGGCTCACTTGCACCTGCCTTGGCTGGCCTGGGGCCTGTGGGCTGGGGCCAGGTCCTGCATTGAGTGTCTGCCCTCTGGTGGTCAGTGTGCATCATAGGAACTGGTCACTCCACCGGTCATTTGGTCGATTTGCATATTAGGCTTTTATTATATAGGCTACCAAAACCAGGAAATTGACATGGATATAATCCACAGTTCAAGCAGATATTATTTTTTTAAAAACATTAGAACTTGATGAGATATTCTAATATACTCATTTGAATCTGCATCACAGCAACTAAAAAAATAAACATATGAAAATCTCAAAAATAAACTTAATTTTAATTTAATAAATAGGTATAAGAAGGCTACCTATACTACAAACAGAAAATCGGAAGTCTTTTTAAAAGTTCGGAGAACATTTGTAAAAGCGTTTATATGCATGGCCACAAAAAAGTATAATAAGTTTCCTGAAAGTTTAAGATTAAACTCACACTTTGAGTACAAATGAAAATTTAACAGGGGCAACGTAAAATTACTACAAGGTTAAAAGGTATTTTCTTTAAAACCTTTGAATTACAAGAAAATGAAATCTACACTTAGGTAAAAGTCAAATGATTACACTACATACCTGTTATTATTATAAAGTCAATGATATAAGTAAAATGAATCCAGTCCTCATATATTTTAATTTCAAGCTAGAATAGATGAAAATGAATAATGTTGGCATTCAAATCCTCTTCCTCCAAAAAAAAAAACAACACAAAAACAAAAACGAAAAAGAGCTAGAAATAATAAAACAATAAAAATAGATATAGCTAAAAATGTCAAAGAAATTAGAAAACATCACTCTGTAAAAATGGATTCAAAGAATTTCTGAAATAATTTATAATCTGTAGAAAGACAAAAATTGCCAAAACTATAGCAAACAAAGGGGACATCAGTTGTTGAAAGACAATCCAAATTACATCAAAAGCAACCAAACAAAAGCAGACAAAAACTTGCAGAGAGAAACTTTCAGGGATTTCTCCTTGTCAAGCTCACTCTCATCTGAAGCACAAGGAAACCGGCCCCACACGGGGACACATGTTCTAGGAAAATCTTTCTCTCCAAGGGCAGCAGTAGTGCACTGTGCTGCCCAGCCTGTCATCCTCTCCATCTTTACTCATATCTTTGTAGCATTTGACACTTGACACAGTGAATCTGACTGCTTTATAAGGCCTTGTCCTTATCCCCTGATTTCACTTCCCATTGCCACCACCCTCCTCATCCATTGCCTTTTCTTCCTAATTTTACCCCATGTGGACCCCCAAAGGTCCAGGCTTTGTCCTACAAATTGTTATGTCCTTTGTCTTTATTAATTGATCCTGTTTCCTACTGAAGAAATTGATTGGTCAAGTGACATTCTTTGTCTTTTTCTGATTCTGCCCACTTTCTGCACAACTACATGCCAGGTCTTGAAATCCCATTTTTCTGGAAAGGAAAATATGTAAGCAGAAACATGGACAAAGCTTCATGTGTTCTTTTGCTTGATTCTAGTCTGAGATGCTAGAACCTTCAGACCTAGCTCCTCATCTCTTCTTTGTGAACCTCCTTGCTTGTAAAACTTGTCACTTTTTACTATACCTCCTGCCTCTGCTTCATATTTTTACCCACATCTGTTTCATTCCCACACACTCAGCATTTCTAGCTCATTCCAGAATTTTTTTCCCAACTTGAGAAACTTTCTCTACCACTGCTTCTAAAACTTCACTTCTGTTTTCTATGGAAATATGGCCAAAACTGTACTCGTGTGTGTGTGTGTGTGTGTGTGGTTGGTAAAGCTTGACTTGAAACTGAAGCTTTGGTGTTGTTAGACATTATTTTACCATTATATACTTGTTTCAGTCTTTATATGTTCATATGATACGTTCCTTAATAAGAAGATAGCATTTCTTGTATGACTTGATTTTCACCAACTAACTCTGTGATCTGGCTATAAAGTGAGACCTGAAGAGACCTTGTTGAATAGACCATCCCCTGAAGTAGATGATGGCACTGAGAGGACAAGTTTTATTCCCACATTTTCCTGCGGCACATAGCAGACTCACTAGTCTGCTGGATGATTAGTGATGTTCTCTTTTGATAATTTTGTGTCATATGATAGAGAGATAAACCGCTATTGCTGTAATTAGGTAGAAAACAAAGTGCCCATTAGTTGAAATGAAACCACATTAAATTTAAAACAATCAAACAAAAGCATATAATAAATTACTGAGACAAAAATAGAGATTTCTAAGTGGGAGACAATACCCTTCTCCTAGCAATAGTGCGGATAAATAATTGGCTTTTGAGAGTCAAGATACTCTATCAGTGTTTTTCACACTTTTTTTTTTACCATAATCCACATTATTTCTATGCATGTACAGACAAATAAGTAAGAAATATGTGTTCATAAAGAACACTTTTATTACCTTATGTGATTTTGTCTGATATTTTCTATCTATCCTATTTTATACTATTTTATATTTTTAAATGTATATTGTGATCTTTTAAAGCATTAGTTCTCAACTGGGGTGTTTTTTCCACAAGGGACTCTAGACAATGTCTGGAGACATTTTTGGTTGTTCTACTAACCAAAACAGAGATCTGGGAGGATTCTTCTAGTGAGTAGAGGTCAGGAATGCTGTTCAAAACCTACAATACATAAAATAGTTCTCTAACAGAGAATTATTCACCCCAAAATGCCAATAGTGTTGAGGTTGAGAAATCCCGATCTTAAGGGTTGTGCCCACAGACCTCAAATTACATTTATTCTACATTTACCAGAAAGGAAAGAATGCTGTCTATAATAATATGCCAAGGTTTTTCCAAGAGGAATGATAAGAATAATTTTTGTCTTTTGGGGCCTTTATGAAGTGTACCCATTTTTTCCTTATTTTAGTGCTTGGTGTACTCTTCACGTTTACATCAACTTGTGAGTGAGACTTGGGTCTTCGGGCCGAACAGGGCACTGTGAGGTTAAAACGTTAATGAAGGCCCCCTTAAGTGTCCCTGAAAGCTGAATCAGCACTCAAGGCGATTAGCAGTGTTGGGTTGGAACTAATGAGCTTTGGGTGCCAGTAGCTGACATTAGAGCTCAGTGAGGCACTGAGACCCAACAGCACTCACCTTTTTTCTGACCTGCTTGGGCTTCTATTACTTCAAAACTCAGTAGTGAGAAAACTGCTGAACTGGCTGTTTATTCCCCATCAGGCTAATTACTTATTTTCCCAAGATCAAGACTGTATTTTGGAAGGGCTGTGACATCTGAAAGAAGAGAACATCCTGCCTACTGGGGCAGGGGAGTTCAGGGAGTTTTTGTGCCTCTGAAAGAACAAGGCAATTAGCAAAGAAACTGAAAGCAGATCACCAAGTGGAGGGACTTTTAATGTAGTCTGTGGACCAGCCCGGCCAAGAAACTGGCTGTGACCAGAACTCAGAAACATAGGTTTGGGAGGCATGCCACCATGGACAGCTGCTGCTGTGGAGCAAGAAAGGGTGGCAGTGGGACTAGGAAAGCTCAATGGGATTCATGTAACAGTACAGAATTTGGAAGGGGGCATGTGAAGTTGCTTTTGATGGGAAGATTGAGGTTGTCAGAGCAAGTGCTCATCAAACGTGATATGTAAGGATGATATTTTGGTTTTCCTAGGAATAAGCAATACATTTTTATCTAACCAGAAATATTTTGCATATTCTTCAACATTCTTTGCCATAATCACTATCCATTAGTTCTGTAGACATACAGTAGTTGGGAAATGTTTTAGAGGTCACTCTGACGTGGAGGTGGGGTCCTAGCTCTTTGTTCCTATGTGATTGGTGTAATGTTGGGTACATTACTTTGTCTCCCAGACAGGCTCTTGTAATATCTAAGCGTGTGTTTGGATTGCTGTGACTGCTAAAGGCCTGTTTCTCCTTGAACATTCTATGGATGTAAGAGGACGGGTAATGATGGAACTGTGAAGTACAGCAGCTCCTATTTCATATCACTAATCTAGCAGACATTAGAAAACGGAGGCATATTGGAGGAAGAAAAGTCAGGAGTCAAAACATTTTTGTTATAAGGAATATGGAAAGTGTCAATAGCAATAACATATGAGTTCTTCACTGATCCTTTGCCAGGCTTCTTATTAATCTGATAGGAGGGTAGAAGTAGGGAGATGGTGACAAATGACTTAATTTGATTTTTATAACAAAGGTTCCTTGATTATTTACATTGAATAAATGGGAAAACTGAGTCAGATAAATTAAAACACTTATGGGACACAGTTATTAGGAAATGGAACCAGATACTTATAGTCACCAAACCTGACAAATTTTCTTACTATTTTTTCATTCTATTCCCTGTAAGTTCCAAGCTTCACACTAGGGGATAAGCCTCTGGCATTTCAGATTTCTAGAGTTATTTTAAATGTATTTCAGTATTTGTTGAAGCTTAATATGGGACTAACAACCCAACTAAATCAATAATAGTTTGTAATTATTTTCTTTTTTTCTAGACTTGATAAAGATGAAACAATAATCATATCTTCTAGACAATTGGCATGATTGAATGAAGTAACTAGATACTTCAGTATTTAGTTATTTATAAAGTATCTCATGTGTTTTAATCATCTGAAAGTCCAAAGTAGATCCACTACAAGACTTTTAGAAATTATACAGCAGTTGGCTGTCACTGTGCATAAAAATAAATGCTGCATCATCATTATCATCATCATCATCATCATCATCATCATCATCATCATCACCATCTCCATGTCCATGCTAAGCACTTTTAGCTTCTTTGTTCATTTGTACAGCATTTCAGGTAGTTTTAACAGTTTCTCATCATGGCTTTCCTGTTCATAATATAAACAATTATTCTCTTGATGACTCCACTCAAACAAGAGCCACTTGCACCTGTGTGAAAGAAAAATTGGCGAAAATGGGGGTCTCTGAGCTTGCTCACTAATGTCAGCCCATCCATATGGCAGACAAGAACAAAAACAAACCATTCTAAAAGTCACTACTGAAACCATTTGAACTTAATCTTAAGATCCTAGGTAGCTATTGGAAGTTGGAGTATTTTTTTTTAACTAATCTATTTTGACATTTTAAGAGCAAGTTAAGGAAAGAAAATGGATCAAATCAGAAATAGCAACTCTATTTCTTAGAAAGTATAGCAATACTTTCAAGTGTTTGGAAATACAATGTTAACCAATAATTCCATTCCTTAGAGGTAACCACTGTTAATAGTTTGGTGTGCAACTGTCCAGATTTTTGGCAAGTCTATATTATATACAAATACTGCTTTATAACATTACCACAAACCTCAGAAACATACAATAATAGTTATTTTACAAGTCTAAAGAGGTCAGCGGATCCAGGCTAGTTTGAGATCTCAGCTGGCCTTGTTCATGTCCCCGTGGTCAGTTGTGAGTCAACTACATGCCTCTCTTGATCTTGGCGGTTCTGCTCTCATGTCTGGGGAATCAGCTGGCTTCAGACAGAACTAGGGTGTTCTTTGCTGGAATAACTTGGTTGGCTCAAGCATTTGTTTTTGATCCTGCACAGGCTTGTCCAGGCATGTCGTCACAGTGGTGGACAGACACAGGAGCGTGAACTGGACATATAAGAAGTTTTTCAAGCCTCTTCTTGTATCACAACTGCTAGTGTCCATTGGCCAAAGCAAGTCACATGACTGAACTCAATATCAAGGGTTGGAAAGATAGATTGTACTCACGATGAATCATTTGCAAAATCTATGGTTAAGGGTAAAAATAGAGAGGGATGAAGAATTGGGGCCACCAACACACTCAACGTAATAATCACTGAAACACATTAACACAAAAGCATTCTTTTTTATTGCCTGTTTTTTAAAATGTGGGATAATATCCTATCATTGTACGGCTTATACTATTTTGAAGATTTTTTAAAATGTGAAACAAATGTAAGTCAATGTTTTTAACTTGTTCTGAGATGTTCCATTATATGGATATACTGCACCAGAAGTTTTTATCCAGTCTCCTCACGATTGACATTTGATTTTTGGTTTGGAGGCTTTTGTAAAAGTACTATAGTGGACTCTCATTTACAAAAATATTTGTATTTCTCTCTATTGAACCTGTAGAAGTAGGTCTGTGGGCTCCCTCATACTTTGTCCTCCAGGAAAACTGAGCCTTTTGTAGTTCTCAGAACATGCCTCAAACACCAATGCTTCCATGTTTCCAAATACTTATCCCCTAGAATTCTCTCCTTTGTCCCTCCTAAACTACAGGGATAAATTGAGTCTATATGTAACATGATTGATGCTTGGCCCCAAGCTTCCATATCAGACTCACTCTGAAACATCTCAACTTTACAGTATAAACAATTGAACTGTTTGGGAAGCCATTTATGGCTCTACCTTCATATACATTCTAGTTTTTATTCAAGCACCACTGTATTTGTGAAGCAGTCTCAAAATTCCTTTATTAGATCAGGTTTTCCTTTTCTGAACCTGATAAACACTCCTACTATAGTAATTCTCCCATTGAAATACATTGGCTATTAAGTCTATATGCCCCCTAGATGGTAAGGTCTTTGTGGACAGGAACATCATCACTTTGTCCATGTAATTCCATTTTTTTAATAGGGTACTTAGACAAAGTTGGCACTCAATAAATGCTTGCTAAATAAAAAAAATTTATACTTGAGGTCAAAACCAAAAGGCAGCCACATAATAATAATTCAATAAATGTTTATTTGTTCATTCATTCAAAATATATGTATTGAATATGTACAGTGGATTGGACATGTTTGAAATGAGAGGATGGAGAGAATGTGAATGTACCTTCTCAAAATGGAATGATCTCTCAAGAACATCTGATGAAATTTCAGGCTTTTCTCTCAGAAAAATGCATGCATGCATTCTCTTGTTCACGTTTTTCCACACACTCCCAGTGAGCTCACTACTTGCTGATACTCATTCTTTGGGACTCAGATTAAGAACCTCTGCCTTTAATTGATAAGAGTATGGCCTTTTGTCAGATTTAGCTACACCAAGGACAGATTTGGGGACCTTGAGCTTATACATCCATCAAAGTCTTCATTCTTTACGCATGACAATTGTATAAGTTGCCAGAATAAGGAGTCTGTCATATTTATACCTTTATCTACATTGTAGATATCTTTTTGACCCCTAAAATAGTTTTAGAGACTCCCATATTATTTTAGGCTACTGATAATGCCATAGATGCAAAGGTAAACCTCTCCCACACACAAATGCCTCATAACTTATTTGACACAACTTAACCATAACTCTAGGCAAATACATAAATGTTTGATTTATTAGAAGAAAAACATCACCAGATAGAAAGTATAATCTCAGCATTTTAAAAACACTTTAAGCTATATACAGTTTAAATTTAACATTAGGATCACATTCAAAGTAGCCTGTAAAAAGTTTTACTGACGCTTCCTGACCTGGGGCTGGACAAAGAGTTTTTAGACATGATTAAGAGCACAATCCATAAAAGTGGATAAATTGAGCTTTATAAAAATTTTAAGAAATATTGCTCAGTTATAGACTGAGCAATATTTTTTTATATTTTAAAAGACATATACTTTATTGTGTCATTTATGCGTGGAATCTTTTTAAAAAGAAAAAAGAAAAAAACACACACATCAAACAGAAACAGAGTAAAAACTGGTTGCCAGGAGCTGGGTATGGGAGAGTTAGGGAGAGGTTGGTAAAAGGGTTCAAACTCTCATTTATAAAATGAATAAGTCTGAAGATCTCATGTCTAACGGGATGCCTATAGTTGATAACACTGTATTATATAATTAAAACTTACTAAGAGAGTAGAACAAAATATTCTCACAAAAAAAAGAACTGAAAAAAAGAAGTCCAAAATTTAATTGTTAATGTGTCTATTATTCATTAAAAAAATAAACAATGATAAGACAAACTACAGATTGGGAAAATATTTCCAAATCCTGTATCCAACAAAGGACTTCTAGATAGAATATATAAAGAACTTTAAAATTCAACAGTTGAAAATAAACCACCCAGGTTTTTTTTAAATAGGCAAAAGGCTTTAACAAACATTCAACCAAGAGGCAATTAAGCAAATGAGAAGATGTTCACTACCATTAGCCATTCAGCACTGTAAGTTAGAAACCACTGTGAGAGACCACAGTACAACTGTTAGGTTAAAAAATGAGGCAAAAATTATATCACATGCTGACAAGGATGTGGAACAAATGGAACCATCATACATTGTTTTGAAGAATGCAAATGGAACAGCTACTCTTTAAAATAATTTGGCAGTTTTTTATAAAGTTAAACAAAATTACTTATCAAATTATTCAGCAATTTCACTCCTTGCTTGCCAAGAATCAGGGAAGACTATAAAGTGGTAACACATTGTTGGAATGATGGAACTGTTTTTTATTCTGACTGTGGTTGGGTTTCACAAATCTATACAGATACTGAATGGCATATACTTGTACTTCAAAAAAAAAGTCTATTTTTCTACATATTAATTTAAATATAAAATAAAGGCTTTAGTGAGGAATATTAAAGAAAATTTGTATAACTGAAAGGCATATAAGATTGATAAAACCAACATAGAAAAATGCCATTTCTTCCTAAAAGTGACCTCTACATTTTATGAAATTCCAATTCCAATGGAAGAAGGTACGGGATTTGATACAAACATTTTATCATTGTTCAGATCATTTGAAAGAGAATACATTTAATAAAAATATTCAAGGATAGAATAGATAGGCAATTTCATGTTAGATTTAAGACATATTAGGACATTACAGTAATTAAAAAGTGTTCTAGTAGTGCCAAAATAAACAAAGAACACAATCTAGAAACCTAATATACAAACAGCATATAGAATCTTGACATACAAAATGCAGGTTATATAGGAATTTACTATAAGAAATTGGTAGATATCAGTATTGAAATTCATTTTAGATAATTGCTGAGGTTGAATTTTAAATACTTTTTAAAGACTGATAGATAATGAATTCCAAAATAAAAAAATAAGATGGATATTTATTTATATTATATTAAATAAGAAAGCTTATTTAGACATCATAAAAAATGCAAAAGTCATAAAGAAAAAGACTGATTTAAAAACCAAAAAAATTAAAGGCCACAAAAATGGAAATGAGAAATTATAAATTAGAATAAATGTTCCATAAAAGAAAAGGAATAAATGTAATTAATATAAAGAAAATACTTAAGATCTAAGAAAAAATCATTCAGTAGAAAATAACAGGCGAAAAATAATATACAACCAGCAAATGTTTTTAAAATTTATATTTCTAATAGTATATGAGATAATGCTCACTAGTTTAAAACAGTATTAAAATGTTGAAAGTCATTTTTATTTGTTTATTGGCAGTAATTGTGCAATATGATAACACAGTATTAATGAGTGCATGAGAAAAAATATACTTTAATATATTGAACTAGAAATAAAATATCTAAAAGGATATATTAAAATTTAAGTGCCTTCAGAGAAGGAAGTTTGTAATATGATTCTTTAAAAGATGCCTTTAAACATGCATTCCTTCATTTTCCCTTCGAGGAAATAATTAAATCTATGAATAAATTGTTTAACTTTGGAAACAACCTAAGTATCCAACAATATGGGATGCACTAAACCCCTTATCACAGTTCACCTAGTCAATACTGTATAGTCATTTAAAATGAAGTTGACATGTATTTAACACTGGGAATGATGTTTCCAATTTATTCCTAAGTGCAAAAAGCATTTCAAACATCCTATATACAAAATGATCTATTATATAAATAATTTATAAAGATCAGAATAGAATGACTTGGATGGATATAGTTCACAATGCTACATCTGCAAGCTAGGTGGGTGATTTTACTTTTTAGAATTTTGTGTTTCTTTGAATTTTTCTATAATAGATCTTTGTCATTTGTGTAATTTTTAAGTTTTGAAACATTTAATTGTAAAAATGTCCATTTGGAAAGCAGCTATTTTCTACGTGGTCTTCCCCTAGAGCCTGTTTGTCTTCTGTGCTACAAAAAGAGAAATTTGTTTAATCACATAAATGCCAGAGCTGTCTGTGGCATCTGCTGTGAAGAATCCCTCGTCCCTGGGAATTGCTTCATGGCAAAGTCCAGCTCCTGGGGCCCTCAGCTTGCTGGGAACCAGTGCCTCGTTTTCTGCTGCCCTTTCCTTTATAATGACTTGTCTGAGCCCTGGCACATTCCCCCAGGCCCACCCTTCACCCTGTTAGGTTGCTGGACAAGAGTACAAATGGAGGCCCCTCAACTCACATGTCTAAGCATTTAAAAAATGATAAATTAAGCTAATAAACTCTTAAGTGAAATATACTCTATTCTCCTATTTTGACAACTATTCCTCCATAACAACAAAGCAGAAAAATATGTTTAAATCTACTGTTTTTATATGTCTGAAAGTTTTGGCAAACTACCAAAGATGACTTGATTTAATTATTATTGCTCAGCAGGGTATTCTGTTGATGGGCCAGCGATGTTTGGATGAGTAATAAAGATCTGCACAAATCATGAGCTCATATATTTATTCAGTGCAACCTGCTTTTCATGCTCAATTTCAACAAAATACTAATTATGTTTCAATCAAGATTTTCTATTAATCTTCATCTATTGACAATAACGATCTAAAGCAAGAATTGACAAACTTTCTGAAACAGTCAAGATAGTAAATATTTTAGACCATCTGGTCTCTGTCACAACTGCTCACTCTGCTGTTGCTGCTCAGAGGCAGCCGTAGACAATACGTAAGCAGGTAGGCATGGCTCTGTTTCCATAAAACTTTCCAATAAAAATAGTTGGATTTGGCCTGTGGGCCACAGTTTAGCAAATCTTGGCCTAAAGGATTTTTAAAGGGCAGTGTATAAATTTAAATGTATCTTTAACCAAACTGTAAATCGAAGTAAGTACAAAAGTTAAGATTATTTTCATCTTTTTAAAAGCCATTTTTTTTCTTCTGAAGTATTCCAAGGTATCCATTAATATCCAAAGACAAAGATACAAATTGTAATTAATAAATAGCAAAATTTGAAATCAGAGTTAAAGTTGAATTTTATTCATTTTTAAAATTGTAAATTTTAGATAGGTTCTTTGTTGATTATACTTATTCCTTTTCTTATTAAAAATTTTCATAAAATTAGGACTGTTTTCTGTTCTAAGCTGAAATGTCCGTCGAGTTGCCAATTCATGCCTCACCTGGTTCACTTGACCTACACATTTACAAGTTTTTGATAGCATAATCAGCTTAATAATGCAAGTTGTCTCTTCCCCTCCAGGGGCTATACATTGGAATAGGAGAAGTCAGTAATTCTAGAAAATTATACTTTTAAAAAAATATATATTTTATTGATTTTTTACAGAGCAGAAGGGAGAGGGATAGAAAGTCAGAAACATCGATGAGAGAGAGACATCGATTGGCTGCCTCTTGCATGCCCCCTACTGGGGATGTGCCCGCAGCCAAGGTACATGCCCTTGCCGGAATCGAACCCGGGACCCTTCAATCTGCAGGCCGACGCTCTATCCACTGAGCCAAACCGGTCTCAGCTAGAAAATGATACTTTTAACAAGAAGCCACCCCATGCTCTTTGATATGAAGATTTGGTAAGTTATTTATTTGTCTTTTCTCTCTGCTAACTCCTTCCCTCACTCATCTCTTCCTGTAGCAGAGAGAGGCCCAGGTTCAATGTTGGCAGCATCTCAGACCCACCCAGCTCATTCTCAGCATCCTGATGCTTTGTTTTGGAAACATGGGGCAAGAGGCTGGGAGAAGCATTTCCTGGTGCCTGAGCAGTGTCGGTCACCAGAGTGGGTATTTGAGCTTAGGGGTTGCACTGTGCGGCGATGGAGTGATGATCTCTTGAATAAATTTGTATGTTGTGTGGGACTTTCCACACTGTGGGACATGGAGCTGGGGCTCACCTTGTCCTACTGGAGCAATAGTTTTCTCCTTTGTGGTGGCACGTGGTACAGCCATGCTAATGGACTGTGTTTAATGGACATGCACTGATTTGCTTCCTGGAGTCTGTTTTGTCTGCAGGACTCATTTCAGAATTATGTTATTATTTTGAAAAGTTGTTTCATGCCAAAGGAGTGAGATTATTTGGGAAGTTTTGCTTTGATGTTAGTGAGACAGACTGTCATTTTCTTTTCTTTTTTTTTTAAATATTTTTTTTATTTTTTTTTATTTTTAATATATTTTATTGATTTTTTTACAGAGCAGAAGGGAGAGGGATAGAAAGTCAGAAACATCGATGAGAGAGAGACATCGATCAAGCTGCCTCTTGCATGCCCCCTACGGGGGATGTGCCCGCAGCCAAGGTAAATGCCCTTGCCGGAATCGAACCCGGGACCCTTCAGTCCCCAGTCCGACGCTCTATCCACTGAGCCAAACCGGTCTCGGCCAGACTGTCATTTTCTACTGTTGAAAGTCGTGGAGGCTGCTGTCAGGGCACTGGTAGCCAATTTTAAGAAGGACATCGAGGTAAGCCCTGATCCCAGATCATGCAAAATCATGGTTTAGCATGACTATTCCTGTTTTAAACTCAGAAGATATATTGATTTAGCATTTACTCTGTGTCCAGAACCTAATAAACAAACAAACAAAAATTAATAAATGGAGCCCCTGGCCGACGTGGCTCATTTGGTTGAGAGTCATCCCTTGCACTGAGAGGTCACCGATTGGATTCCTGGTAGGGCACATGTCTAGGTTTCAAGCTCGATACCCAGTATGGGGCATACAAGAAGCAGTAGAATGGTATGTCTTATCCATGTCTCTCCCTCTCCCCTCTTTTGTCTCTGAAATCAATAAAAGCATATTAAAAAAACTTTTAAAAAATCAAGGAAACAAAACAATTAATGAAAAATCCATTATTGCCAGAATATAACAAATAATGTATCTAAAATTTTAGGTTTTTCCCTAAACATGTTTCTGTCTTGCTTGCCCTTCGATTGTTGATTTTCAGGGCAGGAAAGCAGCTCTTCCTTTATCTCCAGCAGCACATGTGAGAAGACCTGATAAGTCTGGCTGATGAGAGACTGGCTGAGGTGGTCCACAGCACCATGGCTGGTGGGAGACTGGCTGAGGCCTCTGTCCACAGATTCACGCAGCTGATAGCCCAGCTCCCAAACGCATCATGTAGAAAAACCCTGTCAGGAGGCTGGAGGAGCTGTTAGGCCAGGCTGGGCGTTTGCTGGGCCATCCCACGGAGCTGGGAGGTGCCTATCCTTGGCCCATTCTTTGGGCACTTGGAGAACTGTGGGTTATAAAGTGGTTCATGGTGTTCATGTGATGCTTCCCCCTTCATGAGGGCTCATGGTGAAGGGCACTCCCCTCCTTCAGGAGCACTGCAAGGGAGATTTTCCTCCGCAGATGAATTTTATTTTTCAGGGATCTGGAACATCAAGGTGGTTGAATCCTGCACATATTTTATTTTGAGGAAATTGGCTGCATGAGAAGAGGCTGGATTAGGAGATTTCTGTGAATCCTCACAAGTCTAATGCTTAGGAGGACACAGCCCGCCACTTCTTTCTTCCACACATTCGCTTTCCTCTGCTTTCTTGTTCTCCTTTGTATCTTAGTAATCAGTCCTTCTCTCTCTCTCTCTCTCTCTCTCTCTCTCTCTCTCTCTCTCTCTCTCTGATTGCTTTCATTTTAAATTTTTTATTTAATAAATCTTTATTGTTCAGATTATTATAATTGTTCCTCTTTTTTCCCCCATAGCTCCCCTCCACATGGTTCCCACCCCATGCTCTGCCCTTACTGCCCCCATTGTCCTCATCCACAGGAGTACGATTTTTGTTCAGTCTCTTCCTGCACCCCGCACACTCCTATCCACCCAAGAATTGTCAGTCCACTCCCTTTCTATGTTCCTGATTTTATTATATTCACCAGTTTATTCTGTTCATCATATTTTCTTATTCACTTGATTTTCAGATTCATTTGTTATAGATATGTATTTGTTGTTCATAATTTTTATCTTTATCTTTTTCTTCTTCATCTTCGTCTTAAAAATATGCCTTTCAGCATTTCATATAATACTGATTTAGTGGTGATAAACTTCTTTAGCTTTTTCTTATCTGTGAAGCTCTTTATCTGCCCTTCAATTCTGAATGATAGCTTTGTTGGGTAGAGTAATCTTGGTTGTAGGTTCTTGCTATTCATCACTTTGAATATTTCTTGCCACTCTCATCTGGCCTGCATAGTTTCTGTTGAGAAATCAGCTGCCAGTCATAGTGGTACTCCCTTGTAGGCAACTAACTGTTTTTCTCTTGTTGCTTTTAATAGTCTCAGTATTTGTCTTTTGCTCTTGGCATTTTAATTATGATGTGTCTTTTTGGATTCCTTTTGTTTGGGGTTCTCTGTGCTTTCTGGACTTGTAAGTCTATTTCTTTCACCAGGTGGGGGAAGTTTTTGGTCATTTTTTTCTTCAAATAGATCTTCAGTATCTTGCTCTCTCTCTTCTTCTGGCACCCCCATAATTCGGATGTTGGCATGCTTGAAGTTGTCCCAGAGGCTCCTCACACTATCTTCATATTTTTGGATTCTTTTTTCTTTTTGCTTTTCCAGTTGAGTGTTTTTTGCTTCTTTGTATTTCAAATCTTTGACTTGATTCTTATGATCCTCTAGTCTGCTGTTGGATCTCTGTATAATATATATTTTTTTAATTTCAGTCAGTGTATGCCTAATTTCTAGTTGGTCCTTTTTCATATCCTTAAAGGTCTTGCTAAATTTATTGGTCTTTTCTAGAAAATTCTTGAAAAACCTTATAACTGTGATTTTGAACTCTATATTCAATTGTTTGATTTCCTCCATTTCTTTAATTTGTGATCTGTTTCTTTGCCTTCCCATGTTGGCTGCTTCCTGCATTGATAGAGTGGCTTTGTGTGCTAGGTGTCCTATAAAACCCAGTGGCTCAGCCTCCCCAGTAACCTCAGGTGGACACTCTTGGTGCACCCCATTATAGGCTGTGTGCACAATCTTGTTGTAGTTAAGCCTTGATTGTTGTTGGTATCACTGGAAAGAATTGACCTCCACCAATTCACTGTGAGGATCAGCTGTGTCTATACTGGGAGAACTACTGTGCTGGAAACACCCTTATGAGTGAATATTTGCAAAAGCCTCTGTGCTCAGCTTGTATGAGTGGTATCTCAGGACAGAGCAGACAGCATTGGTTTCCCATCAACCCTGCTCTAAGAGGCCCCTGTGTTTCAGTGTCCCATGGTAATTGCTGCAAACACCTCTGAGATAAAGCTTCCCTCAAGTTCTGCCCACTGCCAGACGGTCCAGTTGCTTCCTGTATGAGTCTGGGTCCCCAGAGTCTTGCCCGGAACCAGAACTCAGCGCAGTAGGGTACCTGTCTCCCTCCTGCTTGAGAAAGCCAGTTGTGCACTCAGCTGCCAGTTCTCTCTGTGTGCTCCTCTTTGTCTCTGCCTCATGCAGGTCCTCTGAGTCTCAGTGTGTTTTTCTCTTTCCTTCTAGTTGTAGAATTTCCACTCAGCCAGCCTTCCTGTGGTTCTGGATGATGTCAGTTTTGTCTTTTAGTTCTAGTTTTGAAATTGTTGTCCAAGGCAGCAGTTTAGATGTTTACCTATGATACCATCTTGGTTTCTCTCTCTGACTGCTTTTAAGGGTTTGTAAATATCAGGCTTTAAATCCTGACTAGTTTAATTTTAGTTATTTCTGCTATTTATTTATGGCCATTTTTTATAACTAGATTTGGAATCACTTTTTCACTTACTTCTATTCCACCTGATTTTAGATTTCCTTTATTCTTGAGCTCTGTCCAATTGAAATGAAACGAGTATTTGCGTTTTTCATGTAGATGCTAAGCATCCCTGAGTGCTAAGGTTTTTGACTCATTGCTTCTCTGGAAAAGTCCTTCTGAGGCTACTTCAAATGAACTAAAACTCAGCTGAGTACAAAGGTCTTTTTCTGCTGTAGAGTACTTCTTACTAAAGTCTAAGGCCAAACTATCCCTCCCCATGTGTCAGTAGCCTAGTTCTTGTGTGATTTTGTTTGTTTTCTGCATGAATGCCCAGGAAATACTTTCTGTATTCTGAACTCTAAAAAAAAATGTGCTAATATTTTTCAAATTGTGGCTCCCTGCCACACTAGAGTCAGGAGTGAGGTGAGGCACCAGCAGTACAGATTTAAGGAGCTGCTCACACTGAGAGTCCTGCCGGCCTCTCAGAGTGTTGAGCTCTGCACAGGAAGTAACAGAAGAATTGCCACTTTTTAGGTTGATTCATAAAGACTGTTTTAAATCCAGAGACACTGTGCAGGGGTGGGACATGTCCCTATCTTTATCCAGGTGCTTTCTTAGACTCTGATTGGCTTACATATTCTGACATTATTAGGTTTGTCTGTGAATTTTAGTTTTTAATGTTTTTTTTCCCTGCATATTCTTTGATAATTTGATAGGACAAATGGGAGAAGCACATGGGTTCCGAAGAGCCAGGCAGAGTTCGAGGTCATGTCTACAGGGTTAAAATGATAATTATGTCTCATGAATGTGTGTGGTCCTCAGTCAAATAAACTGAGGAGGAAAGTAGAGGGTGCAGTAGTGAGCATGTATTCGCTAAGAGTTAGTGCATGAATAACGTGCAGGATTGCTTGGAAAACAATAAGGTCATACACAAACAGAAAGCATTGTTGCTGGAATTGATGGCCCAGAATAACTCATATCCCTTCCATTTCAGAACTCTTCTCTCTGAGCTGGATGTGAGGTACTTTCTGTCCTTTTAATCAGGGTCCCCAAAATTATCATCCCAGAATCCTTGACCTTCCTCTCCTCTTTTGGAGGGTCAAGGCCATAGTGTTGCTTTCTTGGAATAAACTTTCTTCATTTGTTGTGAGCCTGGGGAGAGTAAGAGACATCTTACTCTTTCTTTATTTGATAGTTCAGAGATTGAGAAGGAATGTTATCACTGGCACAGGGAGGCGTGCCAACCATCAGGTTTACTGTGTGACTTATCTAGACAGTGGTTTGATGACTAGAATTACACATCTTCCTTTAGTCAGTGTGGAGTTGGTTTAGCAACATATGTCTTCTTTTTCCACAGAAGCCAAGTCAAACAGCAATTAGAGGGAGGCTTCTCTCCAGCTTGACAAGTCACGTTTTGAGTGGGATTGCACATAGCAACAGCAGGAAAGGAATATTGATGTGGTCAGGCCAGGCCCAAGGGACGCAGGCTGGCAGCTCTGGGGTTTGCAGCAGCTTCCTCCACTCCAGCCTCATGCCACTGGGGACCCACAGGAATGACCTTCATATGATGGCAATGAAAAGAGTGTGTTTTCTTTTAATGTTCTGCTGCCAAAGGCTTCACAGAAAGCTCTCAAAAGCCGACACATGGTTCTGTTTGGTTGTGTAGATGAGAAAAATGTTATGTGTCCATGGGCCAGATTTATTTGCTCCTCAAGGTACATTGCCTCTGTATTACATGGTAGCATGTCCTTCTACTACAGAAGCAGCCGTTGGATAAACTTGTGATGGTTTTACCTCCTCGCAGCGTTCCAGGCAGGCAATTTGCCCTCTGAGGTGAACAATGAAGTTTGCCTTCAACACTCACATGTTTTAACAAAATCCCAAAGACAGCCAGAGAGTATCACTGATGTTTCCTGAGTGTCTGAAAGGTTGACAGAATATGTGCTGTAGAGGTGTCCCTTCCACTCATCCCTGTGTTTCTTGGGCAAGTCACATGAGCTCTTTGAGCCTCCTTACTCATTACTCTGATAATTCCAGCTTTTCACGTTTGTGAGAGACAGGAATTAATGCATCAGATCTTTACCTATAGTAAATACTTAATAAGTATCCATTTGCTCTGCCTTCACCATGTTCTGTCTAAGGCACCCAAACTTGAATACTTGGCTGCCCTGTATCTGCTATTCTTAGCTTAGTCTTTTCTGTGTATTTCATCTTCTCGCTATGACATCTTTGATGCTTCAGGCACAGAGGGAGCAGGGAACAGAGATGGGTTTTCTTAGTCATTGTCTTATCAGATGCAGTGAGATCTTCAACTTGCTCAACTCGAGGGCTACCTGGTCTTTCCTTCCCTCCACGTGCTAGGGAAGTGCCAGGCGAGCCTCCATTTGAACTAACCTCAGTGTTTTTCTCTTGGCAGCCACTGTATGAGCTGCATGCTTTCAAACCTCCGTGACTTTGAAATCCATTCTGTTGATGTAGAATTGCTTTGTCTGATAATTTACACAAAATTATTTCAATTGTTAGAGTCTCCCTTCGGCCCAGAGCAGAGTGAGGCAGTGTGGAGCTTTCCACTTGACACATGAATAATTAATTAATAGGTGGAAAGGCTTTGGAGACATGGAGGACATTAGTCTTATTCGTCTTATGAAGAAAACAAGGCCTAGGAAATTAACATGGTTTGTTTAAGATCACCCAGACTGAACCATCAAGACTGAATCCCCATTCTTGTTCCTAGATTTGAGCTTCCGATGAAACTGTTGTCTTCATGAAGATATCTGTCTGTGCCATGTTTTAGGATAAAACGAACAATGTTTTGTCTTCATTAGAATTCTTAGGCAGAAATCCTAACTTTGGAGAATGAGCCTTGACTCGACTGAAAGAGAAACTTACATTTCTTTCCTTTTCCAGTTACTTCAATTACTGTTTTGTTGCTGTTTGTTTTAGTAAAATTGCCATCATTTTTCACTTGGGATCTCCTTCTGCTTTGCTCCCTTCATGAATAAGCTGTCCAGACACATTGGCTCTCCCTTCAGTACCTTTCATGTTCTCACCACCCCTCTCTCCAACTCTTGTTAGCTTCCACACGGGGGTTATCCTGGAAGAGCTTCCTAAAGGATTTCACTACCTGTTGCCAATTCTTGCTCATTCTATTTGTACATCACCTCAGATTTAACTTATCACTGTTATCAAATGCACCATCATTTTCTCATTCTAATTTTACACAGTCCTCCTGTTCAAGCAATCAGATTCCTTCATCTGTATTCAATTTCGATTAGGGGTCTTTCAGGACCTTCGCAGCTCTCCACTGGATAACTTTTCACATTCTCACATTCTCCATCTGTCATATTTGTTCTGAGCCAACTTCTGTGTGTTATTTTCCTATCCTCTTTGCTGACCTTCTCTTACCCAATTCAACAGAAGTAACCTTGCCCTAGGCTTTGGGAAGAGCATCCATTGCCTTCCATACGTGGACTATGAGAACTTGCCCATGCCACATGCCTCTCTGCATCTCAGCTTTCTCATCAGAAAACTTGGAGAGCATATATATCTTATCCCTCTTATGTCTGTGTAAAGATTAAATCATAAAGTAAGTGCTAAACTGTTGTGCAAATATAATATGTTCTTCAGCTATCTCTGTACTTGTGTCCACACTCTAGAGACACATCCTCTATGATTCTGTGAGCACTGTGCTTAAAGCACTGTGCTTATAGCTCAGTGGCCCATGAGGGGGACAGAGGCTCAGCAGTTCCTGTTCTGATAACTTACTTTAAACGAGTAGGTTGTGGCCACTAAGATGTCCACTGACTCCTAAGTATGGGAGCTCAAGTGCCATTCCTTTATTATCTCAGTGTCCACAAAGTGGAGATATAGTTGGTTTGGCAAATGCAGTTTTCTGAAATGAATGTTTTTCTTGGAGAATATAAAATTTTGGTCCATTTGTTTTTTTTATAGGTATTGTAAATGTTTGTTGAAGTATAACAAAATTCAGAAAAGGATACAAATTCTGAGGTACAGCTCAATGACTTTTCACAAGTTGGGTGCACTGTGTAACCAGCACCCAGATCATGGCCAGAGACACTTCCGTCTCTCCAGATCTCTTTAATGTCCCCTCCAGTCACTACCTCCTCCATGAGTGTCCACTGTCCCAACATATAACATTCTGATGAGTTTTTGAACTTTTTATAAGGAAAAGCATAAGTATATACATTTTTGTAACTGGCTGTGTTTGCTAACATTGGGTGTATGAGATTCACAGATTTGAGTTATTCATGCCAATTCTGTGTATGAACATATATACATTTATATATAAACATATATATATAATTATACAATTATAAGGGTATTCATGTTTGGTTAGCTTGCATTTGGAGCTGTCGTGCTTAGCTCTAAACATTCATGAACATGTCTTGGTGAACATGTTGTGGTGATGAGTATATCCTTGGCAGTGAGATTGCTGGGCCATAGTACATGCACATGTTCAACTTTGGTAGACAGTGCCAAACAGTTTGCTCAAGTCATGTTATTTACACTCTTACCAGCGGAGAGTCAGCTGTCCCCCATCCTCCCCATACTCAGATTGCTTTGTGATTTTTATATTAGCCACTCATGAAGAGGTGTCATCATATGACATTCATTGTGTTTTGAATTTGGGTTTCCCTGAGGGTTAATAAAGTTCAGCACCTTTTCATACTTGTATTGACCATTTGGAGACTGTCTTTTACAACCATTATATGTTTAAGAAATTTTAGAAATCTTTACTCCCACTAAAAATTCTTAAGATGGCTCTTGGTTTTCTTTCAAACTTTTTTAAAATTTTACCATCTTTATTTATACCTTCATGCCATTTGAAATAGATCTTTGCCTATGGTAAAAGGTTAAGTAATTTCTACGTAATTATACAATTGACCAAACACTGTTTATTAAAAGTATGATGGGGAAGGATATGATTTTTAGGAAGCCTGTAGAGAGAGCCAGTAGCAGTTGGCTCTCTCTACAGGCACTTCTTTCTAAAAACCATAGAGGCAGTTCCAGTGGATGGTGGGGAAGTAAGAAGACTATAGACGTGCACTAAGGATTTAAGGTAAATGGCCCAAATATATAAAGGGAAGCACATGAGGTGGGTTCCTTTTCCATACTTTTCTGATGTGTCATATGCACAAAGAACATGATGTTGAATGCCATCGAGGACTGCCTCTGGGGTGGCTCCCCCGATCATGGAGGTGGTGGTGGTGCAGACAGTACTAATGTGATGGGTCATTTTCTCCCAAAGAAGGCCTCGTCCCATAACTGTCAATGGGGCATAGCCCTGGAAGCAGGTCTGTCCAATCAGCAGCAAGGTTTGAGTAGGAAAAAAACAAACTTCTTACCAGGTCATAGTACCCAAAATAAAATCCCCAGGGCACTGCAGTGGTATAGCATCTGGAATCAGATGGAAATGTTACCAAACACTTTCCCTCTTGGCACAACTGCACCACACTTCCTGGGGAAAAGTTGATTCCCTTAAAAACTGAGCTCACCTCTCTCACATCACAACAGTCCAGCCTGTGTCCTTCCACAGAATTTGGCTTTTCGAGCTCATGCTCTCAAATCAGGTGTCTTCACTCTCTGCATGTTGTACATAGGAGGCCTCAAAGGGCAGGTGTGTGGATGTCCAAGGACCATGCTGGAGGGCTCCCACTCCTCTAGGCCCTGGAAGCTGGGGATTTTGAATGCAGCAGGCACCACTTTCCTGAGAGCAGTGTTTGGTATAATCCCTGTGGTAATGGCTGTGCCAGCGCTCGTGCACAACCAAGATTTCCCAAACCTTGGCTTGATTCTTCTGGTGAGGTGAGTCACCTGAGATTAAAGAGGTTAAGTGACTACTAGCTCATGGTCACCCAACTGGGAATGGGCAGAGACAGGCCATAGACCTCAATTTCTAATTTCACATAGTTCCACAAAGTCTTATAAATTATTCTATTCCCATTTGATTCAGTAATAGAAAAGCAAAACCACAGCCTCCTTGAGTACCTTGTGCTAAAGTTTAATTATCTGCAAGGCCAAAACGATGCCCTTGTTTAATTAAATTCTTTGGATACCATTGGAGTCCTTGTCTTCTTGGGGAGTTCTTTTTAAAATAAAATGTGGTAAAATAGACACAACCTAAAATTTACCATCTTATCCATTTTTAAGGCTACAGTTCAGTGTTAAGCAGTCATTCTCCAGAACTCTTTAATCTCAAAAAACTAAAAGTCTGTACTCAGTAAGCAACTGCTGATTCCCTTCCCACAGCCCTTGAAGCTGCCATCCTACTTTCTGTGGGTGTGAATTTGGCTCCTCTAGTTCTTCATGTCCGTGTCTCTCTGTGGTTGGCTTATTTCACTTAGCATGACCTCTTTAAGGCTCACCAATGTTGTAGCACATGCCAAGTACTTTTCCTCTGTGTGTACACATCACATTTATGTTACTTATCCATTCATCCACATGTGGAAACTTGGGTAGCTTCCACCTTTTGGTTATTGTCAATTCTCATGTTTTTTAGGGACAAAGTGCAAACGTGAGCCACTCACCTTGTAGTAATCCTCAATTTGCTTGTGAAATTCCTTCTTATCCAGTCTTCTCCTGGAGAAAACAAATAAGCTTCTCTAGTTTTCTTTGTAATTTTGGTTTCTACCCATTTATGCATCTCCATACTCATTATAAATGTCTTCAAATCCCTTTTATTATTTACAGGTGACATTCAAATAGCCTACACCAAGCATATCAAACTCAAAAGCTAACAAGGACTAAACAAGCAAAGCATGTGGCCTGAGGGCCACAAGTTTGACATGCTTGGCCTAGAAGCTAAGTCCTCCTGGAGTCTATCCTTGCCATTGTCCAGTTGAATTTCTCACTCCCACCCCAACGTTTTCTATCTTCAGCCGAACACACTTTTCTGCCCCACAGCCTGCCTCATAGTTCTACAAACACTTACCAGGGACGGGCTGGTTCAATCACTGCCGGTCTCCGACACACCCTGGCCCCGAGATGGCCACAGTACATACTTCACTCAGGTAGGGAAAGACAGTTCCATTCCTTCCACTTCGAGATATGGCACTACAAAGCACAGGTGCATTCCATCTAGTCTTCTTCTGAACACTAAAATTCAAATTGTAGTAAGACAGTGAATGAGGAAATTAAAAAGGGACATTGCTAGTTTAAGAAAACTGTCCTGAGTCCTTTAGCAAAGCAACCGTTCTCTACACTGTTTGCTCAATTAAGGATCTATTTAGACTATCACTTCATCATTTCTAGAAAAAGTAGCTTTCAGTCAGTTTACATTTGACCTGGACCCCCACCCCACCTCATGCTAACCCAGTGACTTTTCTCATCCTGTGGATGACAGTAATTAATGTTTTTTCTTCTGCAATTCTATTTTAGCTTTTCCTCTTCTACCTCCCCCTCTTTGGAATAGCATTTTCCTTACTATGTTGAGATAACCTAAATATGGTTCCTTTTTCCAGAGATATTAGTAGTATTTTCTCAGGTCCAGCCCAATCTGCAGCTTTAATCTCTGCTGATCGACCTCCCCCTTGACCCAGGAAGGAAAGCCAGTAGCTCCAGAGTGAAGAATGTTATCTCTAATTTACTGGCCAAAATAGGCGGTTGAGAAGTTAAAAGATGGAGATTCCAGGAAAGGAAGCAAGAATGCTGCCTTTTTAAAAATCATGTTTTCGTTTTTTTTTTAATTGTTCTTATCATGTTAGTGATATTTGATCTTTGCTTTTATAGCCCAAACTTCTTAACACATCTGATCAAATTTCCTTCACTGAGATATTCCCACAATTTCTGGATAGATCTCCTGCCTCATCTGATGAAAGTGTAACCTAAGCTTTCAGGGTGGGTTGGCCTAGCCAATTTCTCGAGTCCATTGAAGGGAAGTGCTTAGTGACAAAATCTGTGAAAGTGTCTCCCAGTGGCACCGGCATAGCTCAGAGAGGAATGGCAGCTGCGGCTCCCTGTGCACTATTTGGTTACCATTACCCAGATCTTAAGATAGTTAGGAAATGGAGACTATGGCACATTAAATTCATTTGAAAAGAGAATTGCAGATTTCTTTAAAAAAGAAACAAACAAAAACCAACCAGCTATCAGACATCTAATTATCATTTTCCCTTTAAAAAAATTTTTTTAAAGATAACCTGACTGCAATATCAAAGAAAGCAAAAATAGGGAAAACCTGCATCGTTCAACTCAGTCATTGTCAGGCCACGAATTGACACAAGGTTGGAGAATCTGTGCCAGATCCAATGCAATGTCTAAGAACCAATCGTGATCTCTGAGCTAGGCTTCTGGGGAATCCTCTTGGGATCTAGGGGGAGTAGAAATGGAAAGCTATGAATGAAATCAAACTGGCCACTAGTGATCACTTCTCAAACCTGGATGTAGGGCACTGAGATTTATGTTACAGTTCTTTGTATTTTTGTGTCTGTTTGAAATTTTTCACAGCTAGGAAA
Organism: Antrozous pallidus; assembly: GCA_027563665.1. Classification (NCBI taxonomy): domain Eukaryota; kingdom Metazoa; phylum Chordata; class Mammalia; order Chiroptera; family Vespertilionidae; genus Antrozous; species Antrozous pallidus. The sequence continues at coordinate 6,824,266 of CM050526.1, forward strand.
TAGGAGAGGTTAGAAAAATTATAGGAAGTCAACAAAAGCAAACTCACATATCATAAGTACATTCTTGTCTTACAAAGGCAAAGTAGAAATTAACAAAATTGCCACAAACACACACACACATACACACACACACACACACACACACACTCACACACACAAAATCAAATCAACCATTAAAGTTAAAAATAAAGAATCAATCCTAGCTAATGCCTGGACCATGATGGAAATAACAAGTACAAAATGTAATTTCTAAGTAATCATGAAGTTATGAAAATTACACTGTACATATAAACACTTGTGGAATTTGCTGTAGTTGGAATGTTGGTCCTTGGACTGAAGGTCCAGGGTTCCATTCTGGTCAAGTGCACATACCTGGATTGTAGGCTCAATCATTGGCCCTGGACGGAGCATGTGCAAGGAGGCAACCAATCGATGTGTCTCTCTCACATTGATGTTTCTCTCTCTTGCTGTCTCTCCCTCTCTTTTTCACTCTCTCTAAAAATCTGGAAAAATATTTTTGGGTGAGGATTAAAAACAAACAAACAAAAAACGTGTGGAATTTGACTAAGTCTGTACTTAAAGGGAAATTAGAATCTTCAAAATGCTGTTATTAATTGAGACGGAAGATTGAAAATAAATGAACTAAACAGTCAATTATATAAACTAGAAGAATAACAAAGTATAACTAGAAAAAGTATAGAGGGGCATCAAAGAGCTAAAAGGGAATTAAAGAAGATAGCCTAATAGAGGAAGCAGAAAAATAGGCAGAAAATATTAAATCAACTCCTCAACTGGCTGATTTTTAGAAAAATATTTATCGCTAAAATTTACACAGTGAGTCAGAATATTACAAAAACAAACAAACAAACCAGTAACCAGGGAAGAAATTGAAAAGAGATCTGAAGACCTAAGTTCCTTTGCCACCCTCACTTTAAAAGGGGAAGGATTAGATGGCTGTGTATGTGACATGCATCAAATTTTTTAAAAATAGAAAATTATTTTGGTACTTAAAAGTTTTCTAGGATATATAATAAGATGAAAATTTTCTGGACTCATTTTGTTTGTAGGATAATTGATAGTTTAGCAATTGGTTAAGCTATTAATCAAAGGGGAAACTGCAGAAACATCTCATTAATGAATATGGATGGAAAATCCAAAACAAAGTAAAGATTATTCAAATGCAGGACTATATTAAAAGAATAATATACTATGATCAAAAAGAATATATTCCAGGAATAAAAGTGAATCCAATATAATGATATTTATGTTTGATTTTTCTTATTGATGAATGAAAGGACAAAATACATTCAGTTGTTGTAAAGCCCCAAAATACAGTTATTTTAATATTGATTTGAGGAACATTTATTTCTTGTAAAACTTGAAACTGGAAAACACTGCCTTAACATATACATATTCAATATGTATTTTTTCTAGTAACTAGTGGATTTAATGACAGTACACTTAAATTGGAATTGTAAATAGGATTTCCCTGTCTGGCTCATAAGTTTTGACTGGCCCTAAGACCCAGCCATTCTTGGGAGGAATGCATGCTGGTACTGTGTGGCAGTATCTGCTCTATGAGGTGTCTCATGGGCTCTAGCAGGGTGCCTCAATTGGTTGAAGTGTTATCCAGTTCATCCAAGAAGTGGTGGATTTGACTCCCTGTTAGGGCACATACCCCCTTCCTCTCTCTAAATATACATAGTTGGTTGCCATTATGGAATATATATATTCCATATGGGATTGTGTGTGTGTGTGTATGTGTGAGACAAAGTGATTCTAACATTCAGCAGGAAGACTAGACAGACAAGACTCACCAAGAACGTTTTGAACGAGTCAGAATTTACTTTGGTGTACATAAAAATGTACTCTAATATGATAATAACCCTATAATTGGGCCAATGAAGAGAGGAAGCAAGATACTTAGAATATTGTAATAATGACATTTCAAATTATTAGATAAAAGATGGACTATTTAATGTCTTATTTGTTGTAGGAAAACTCCAGAATTATAAAGACAAGTACTTTATGTAATATACTATGGTATGATATTAAATACTAGGGGCCCAATACACAAATTTGTGCACCTTGAAATGAACTGTGGGCCACGAGGATGCGGTAGGCACAGGGACGGGTCTCAGCCCATCCTCTGCACCCGCACCTGGCCCCTCCTGCTGCAGCCCAGTATTCTGTCTGCTGGCAGCCCTGCTCCTGCCACCACTCCCAGGTGCTGACGGTGCTGGTTCCACTTGCATCCACTGATGGTGTGAAGCAATTGGGGCCAGTGCCAGCAGCAGGTGTGAGCGGCAGCTGCTGCCCCAATCGCCCCTCCAAAGCAGGGACAGGTGGAGAAGCCGGCAAGCCACCACTTAAACCCGCTAATGGCACTGAGTGATTGGGACCAGTGCATTGCACCAACAGCGGGTGTGACCGGCAGGCAGGACTGCAAGCACACTGGAGCAAAGGATTTTCAGTAACCATTAGAGGCTCACCCCGAGGACAGCGACCATTACCTACCTTGGTCTGGCACCCCCGCTCACCTGCTCCACCATCCCACCATGGCCAATGCTTGCCATGTTCCGCGCATGCCCCCTGGTGGCCAGTGCATATCATAGTGAATGGTTGTTCTGGTTGTTCTGCTGTTTGGTCTGTTTTCATATTAGCCTTCTATTTTATAGGATAATTGCTTTGTTTTTAAGAAAACTACAGAAAGTTTTCAGGTAGTTTAATACCATCTCATAGCAGTATGATTGTGCTTATTTCAATATTCTAATTCACATAAAGAATTTGATCAAGCTTATTTTCTACTAGAGACCCAGTGCACGAAATTTGTGCATGAGAGCGGGGGTCTCCCTCAGCCCAGCCTGCACCCTCTCCAATCTGAGGTACATTAATTCATTTAATCATTACAATAATCATCTGAAATAATATTAATAATAATAATAACTATTATTATTATTATTATTTCCTATTAAGTACACAGGCACCTGAGGTACTGCAGTCATACATCTAGCAGGTGGGAGACCTGGGATGGGGGGGGGGCGGTCAGTCCGACTCTGAGTATATACTCACCTCCTCCTTTTGGAATGAGCTCTCTGTGTAAACCAGGCAGTCGCTGGGTTTGGGGCTCACGTGCCATTTTCTTTCCTCAGGGACCTGATGCCCAGAACCCTGGACGGGCAGATCACCATGGAGAAGACGCCCAGTTACTTCGTCACCCGGGAGGCCCCGGCGCGCATCTCGGCCATGTCCAAGGACACCAAGCTCATCGTGGTGGTGCGCGACCCGGTGACCCGGGCCATCTCGGACTACACGCAGACGCTCTCCAAGCGGCCCGACATCCCCACCTTCGAGAGCTTGACGTTCAAAAACAGGAGCACGGGCCTCATCGACACGTCGTGGAGCGCCATCCAGATCGGCATCTACCCCAAGCACCTGGAGCACTGGCTGCGCCACTTCCCGCGCGGCCAGATGCTCTTCGTGAGCGGCGAGCGGCTCATCAGCGACCCGGCCGGCGAGCTGGGCCGCGTGCAGGACTTCCTGGGCCTCAAGAGGATCATCACCGACAAGCACTTCTACTTCAACAAGACCAAGGGCTTCCCCTGCCTGAAGAAGGCCGAGGGCAGCAGCAAGCCTCACTGCCTGGGCAAGACCAAGGGCAGGACCCACCCCGACATCGACCCCGAGGTGGTGCGGAGGCTGCGCGAGTTCTACAGGCCCTTCAACCGCAAGTTCTACCAGATGACCGGGCACGACTTCGGCTGGGATGGATAACAATATAATTTAAAAAGAATCAAATATAATATATTTTTTTACCAATCGGTAGAGAAAAGGCAGTTTAATATTTGTGCTGAAAATATTTCTTTCACTAGTTTTTTCAATGAATGTTAAGATGTTGTTCTCACCTCTGACCCCATCTTCCTGTGTTTAACTTACACCAAACATTTGGATAAACAAAAAAGGAAAACTTTACTTATCTAAATACTTTCCATCTTTAATTTTTATTGTATGTTTTGTATACATAATTACAAAGTAAGAGCATCAATTGCCATTAATACTTTTAAGGGAACTCTGAGGGGAAATCAGTCTCTCTCTCTGACTTACAAGGCCCAGATAAAATTTATATCTAGCCTTGTGTATTTCTCCCTTTGTGTTTTTCTTCTCCTATGCCACTTTTTCTAAAACTATTTCCCAATGAATAATACTGTATGGTTTTACACTACTTCAGTTATCACAGTGTTTTTAAAATAAAACATTTTTTGATCCTTATACTACTGTGTGGTACGAGAACACGGTACACAGAGATTATGACCCCCACTATACAGATAAGGAAACTTGAGTCTCAGGGAGGTTAAATAACTTACCTTAAGGCCAGATGGTGACTCCTGGACAACCTTTCTTTCACTTGTTCTTTATTACACGCCACTTTTCCCAGGAGAATTGAAAATAAACATCTGTACCTTTAGAATTGGTTAGCCAGGTTGGACATGGGCTCGATGGAATGGAGAGGGTATCCTCTGGCTTTCTCAGTGCCAAGCCAGCTGTTGGCCCTCGGTCAAACCACAGTACACTCCAGGAGAACATCAGACCTGGGCGCAAATCCTGTTAAGAGCCAATCTTGGTTTGAATGAAGCTGAGAGAGAAATTACTGGATTCTTGTATCGAGAACAAGGGGCACAGTCACCCTGGCAACAAGACAAGGTGTAGTAGGAGCACAACTTACCTATTTGTTCTTTTGGCCCGACTATCCTACTTTTTTTAATTAAGAAAAAGCCATTTCTCTAAGAGCTTACAAGTATGAATCTCATTTTTGTTTATCCCTTTTCTTAGCAGAGAAAACTTGCTTCAATTTGTAATATCTCATTTCTAACTTTGGAGCTAGCACTAAACATGTATCCATAAACATCTGTTACCATGACATTATTTTTCATGGGTGGAAGACTGTCAACATGCCTAGTCTAACCTAATATTCATTACTATTTGGAAAATAGTCTCAGAAATGCAGATGGGTAAAAATGGTGGTTGTTCCTCCTCTCCCATCTGTTTCTGCCCATCCCATTTAAATCTCTCAAATAAATCAATTGTTTATTAAAATGATTCTTTTCCTCTCTGAGTGGGCATTAACAAGATTAGCATTAATGGGAATTAAATTGGTTTAGAGAGGAGCACATATGCATGAAATATATAAAACATGTATAATTAGCCTGTGGGCAACATTTTATTACAGGTTTAAACCCAGAGAAAAATGTTTCCTCTCTCATGGAACTTTGCTGTAATTGCCAGAATTTAAAAGACCAAACACTCTTGTATTCTAAAAGCACATTATTTTTCTTCTCCGGTGTTATCAATAAAAAAAAAACTAAAGTTGTTTTGAATATGCAGTACAATTTCCCATTTGCAGAGGGAAGAGCCAATCTTGGTTTGAATGAAGCTGAGAGAGGTTGCATCAGGAAGGAAGTATTTTTTGAGAAGCCTAACACAGGATTAAAAGGAGGGGGAAATACTTAAGTTTCTGGGTACTTCATGATCGCTTCTAGTCTTTGACTCTATTTTTTTAATTCCGATCTTTAGGAGTTCAGTAAGCCCTCAATCCAGGTCCCCTTTTCCAGGTGACTCCCCCCGCCCCATGCCCTCAGCTTTCCAGTGCCCACAGCCTGTCTCTGTTCCACTAGAATTGCCACTACCAGCAACAAGATACTCATTTCGAACTCTTTATATGGTTTTCTTAACTCATTTTGTGCTTTTGATCCTTTTATAAACATTTGTTTGACATAATGCAAAAGTAGCTGGCACAAGGAAACAATTGTATTCAGCAATCTTCATCTTTCTTTGTGTTAAGAAACAATAATAAAAAACAAGAATTGAGTGCAAATAATCTCTTCTTGCATGTGGATTTCTTTTTGTTCATATTTTTTTAAGTGAATGACTAAACAGCACTCTAGGAAAGCCTGACTTCTAAGATTTCATGATGCTGATAGAAGTTATAGATCCTGGGGCGGGGGGGTGGGGGGGGTGGGGGGGGTGCGGGATGCGTAAAGATCTAGAATCAGTGTATTCTGTTTCCTCCTGAAAAGGACTTTTCCATATCTGCTTCTCTGTGGCACTTACACTTTGGACGTGGGCTCAGATTTCTCTGTCCATGTAGCCACACCAAACAGTAGGTTTTGCTGCTTCCACCTGATTGGCTGCTCCACAGCCGGCCCGCTGACCCCCTTAACTCTAAAAGTGAAGAATTGTCTCCAGAACAGCTTCCTTCTCAGTAGTTTCCTTTCAAGGTGACATCTACTGTGTATAAATTCTCCAGATAGCTTAGAAACGTTTAAGGGAAATTAATTGTATTCTAATTACCTTGAATTAATGAGCTTCTAGAGAATGCATGTTAAATAATCTAAGAGTATTAATCCCACTCCAATTTCCCCAATTCCAAAAACCCTTAAAGTTAAAATAAACCTCAAGGGTCCTTTAGATCACATCCCCACTTGGCATTTGCACGCTTCCTTGAACTGGGCATGAAAACATTGATTTGTCTGTAAATTCTTAACTCTTGGCTTTTCAGTTGTTAAGAGGATAAATTTCCTCTCTGCACATTGATCCTGCTCTGTCAGCTGAAACCTGCCAAATCTGTTACCCAGGAAAGTACCTAAGTTCAATGAGTGAACAAATAAATATGTCTGTAAGTAATAACACCTTATAGTCACATAGCAGCATTTCACCTTTAGCCACCAGCAGCTCTCCACTATCATTAGCTCTACTTTATCATTGAGGAAATGAATCCTTAAGACAGTGATTCTCAACAAAAGCTGCTTTTGCATCCAAAGGCCATGTCTGGAGGAGATATTTGGGTTGTCCCAAAGGTGGGGCATGTAGGGTGCTTCTGGTAGGTGAGTGCCAGGGGTGCTGTTAAACATCTCACAATGCAGAGGCGAGTCCCCAGCACATAGTTAAGTCACCCACCCGACAGCCAGTGGTGTGAGGCTCTGGTGGAAGAAGTAAACCTGTCGCAGTAGTGAGTGTCTGAACCGTATCTACAAACAAGGTTCTTGACTGGTAACTCTTCCACTCACCTCTCCGGGTTTGTCTCCTGGAAATCGTCCTCTCTCTAACTCTGCACGACTGCACCATAATAAGCAGACAGACGTTTACTGCTGCGCTTTGGCAGGAGGAGGACCAGAGAGAAACAGCAAAGAACTGGGCATTTAAGGAGCAGCTTGGAACAAGCAGGAAGTTACATTTCTGTGAAGTGGAATCAGTTGGAAAATGACCTTCCAAGAAGACATTCGCAAAGGCCTTTTCAAGTTCAAGTCGCTCAGTTTCGATTTGCCTCCGTGACAGTGCTGTGACAGTAGTTCTTGTCGCCAGACACAACCAAATGACAAGAGTGAGGCTCCTCTTCTGCTAAGCAGCTGTTTTCAGATGGATGTGCTATGATATGGTTTACAAACACTCTGAGCTGCTGAGTAAAAGCAAAAATAAAAGAAGAGTTCTTACTGGGACACATTTTCTAGACCTCCTGGGAACTTAGTATCTAGTTACCACAGAAGCGGGAGAGAGAAGAGCTTATGGTTCACAAACATAGTGTGGGGCTGAGATTCAATGCAAGTCTGGTAACAGAATAAAGGACCCTACCTGTCCTCCTCTTGCATCTCGGGGTCACTGAGGAAGAATCTGACTTCAGTAGCCCTGATAGGGAAGCATCCATCGGCATGACTGTAGAATTTATGGTCCTTAAAATACCATCCTTCATCAGCAGGAAAACAGCTCTGCATTCAGAATCTCAAGTACAGTTATGTGGGTGGAAAACAGGGATGGTGAAAGTTTCACCTTTTTATCATGGAGTTTGAGAATGGGATGCCTTTCCTCTTAAAAGGAGGTGAATTTTGGGAAATTACAAAGCAGTGCACCTTCATACAAAGAATAGTAAAATAATGAATTTTTAATTATGCCGGGAGGAAATAAAACTGGAAATAGAAATCACTTCTAATATATGAATTCATTGTGGTGCATTTAGGATATTTAGTTAGTATGTTTCAGGCTATCACCCTAATTTTCTAGTTTAATTTCTAAGTGTTGGCTGTGTCGTTTTAATAACTGTATGTTTCATAACCTACTTACCTCTAGTTTTACCATCAAATAAAAGGTAACAATAAATTGGGAGCCTATTTTTCAACCCCAAATTCTTAGGTTAGTGCATTCAAAAGATCAAATATGAGAAGTGGCATCTTTGATTGTCTCTGCTGGCTGGAACATGATAAGCTAGATTTCTAGCTAGGTATAAACTGGTTATTCCTAAAAGAGCTTTCAAGTTCCTGTCTGGTCCCCACAGTGAGAAACTAAGTCTATGTGCTCTGGTCTCTCCCAAAGTCACTCATAATAAACCTGGAGTGTTCACTGTCCCCAGGTTCTCGCGTTCATGGCAAAGGGGAGGGATGTGTCTATCTCCCTCCCACCTCCCATCTCCTGCTTCTTCCACCTTGTTAATGCCTTCTCTCCCTGCTGTGTCCAAGGATGCCCGTTATCCCAGCCACTTCTAGCCTAAGTTCTGTCCTCTCTTCAAATGCACCAAACCAAATAGATTCCTGGGGAAAACCTTGCAGTCCACCTTGGGCCACTGCTCTCAGCTTCAGGCCTAGGGAAAGCCATCCAAGTATTTGATGCATATCCCCAAACTGATGAAGGTCAGATGGGTTTATCTTTTCCCAAGAGTATTACACTAGGAAAACGGGGCCCATAGGGAGAAGGATGAAGCGGAGTAGGAAAGCACGAGGCCCATTTTTGACAGGAGATGGAGGTGCTGTTGGAAGGTCACTTACCAGCTTCCACACCCCACACCTCACCACTGACCTGAGGAACCAGGGTCAGCCACGTGATGTTTCACTTCTGACAGGTTGTCTGCCTCAGGTCTGAGCTGCAGCATTTTCCCCACCTGTTTTCCCATAAACCCTTATCTAAGCTCAGGTTTCTTTACTGCAGGCCTGCAACAGCTGGTCAAGCAGAGGACAAGACAATTGTAGTCATTTTACTGCAAGTTTTCAGAGGGAACATGAGAAGCCTTGTTCTTATTTCAGCTGACTCGATCTACCAGATCAGATGCTTTGTCATGAAAAGTCCAATTCAGTATGCTATACTAATAATAATCCTACCTTTAAATGGAATGACTCAAATCATTTTCTACCCTATTTTGGTTTGAATAGTTTTTTCCTTTTCCTTTCTTTCTAAATACAAAGTGTGTCCATCTGCTACAGCTCCTTCCCACTCCAGTACAACCACACTTCCTCTCACCTGAGTTACTGACAAACATCTTTCACTCTCGCCCCTCCACGTCATTCTTACTCCCATGCCATTTCTCTTCTGATGAAATTTTTCCCCCTTCAATATTTTCCTGTATCAAAATCTTTATACCAAAATGTCATCTTGCGGCCTTATTTTTTTTTTATTCCTCCTTTCTTTTCAATGTGACTCTTGTTACTTTTTCCCTTTTTGTAATTATCTGGCCCCAGAATGACACCTTATTTTTTTAATTTCAAAACTCAGCCTTTTGTCTACCCTCCTTTCCCTTTCCTTAGATTGTGCCCTTACCTTGTAGGAACCATTCTCTCTGGAGAAAGTCCCTTTCCCCGGCCTCCAGCATGTGCCTCTGATCCCCCTGCCCCTGAGATGCAGATGTCCTCCATGGCATTGGCTCCCACTGTGAGGTGACTCTGCATGTATTGAACTTGTCGGCTCTGTTTCTATCGAGTGGTAAACAATGAGCTTTTTTTCAGACTCTTTGGCCTTTACTATTTGATGAGGTCATTAATAAAAAGTTCTATATCAACAAAATTGCTCTATGACCCAGAGCCATATAGAATGGATACACAGAAAAATTGGAAGCAGATTTGCTTTTCCCAGCCCTACCCTGTCCTCTAACTCAGGCAGCAAGTCCTTCACACAGTAACAAGGCCCGGATTCCATTTCCCTCATTGATCCTTCCATGCTGGTTCCTATGGTTCTCGAGAGTGTATTCTCTGCTTTTACATGTCCATTCATTTGGACAACGCTTTCATTATTTAATTGACTCACAGTGCCAATTTCTCCAGTTTGAACATCATCATTTTTATGATTGCCTTCCTTAGTTCTGTTATTGCCACAATGGTATTTTCTGGTGTCTTCATCTGTCATTCCCTGACACCTACCGTCGTCATAAGCAGCCCTTCTTTATTTCCTACATCATTTAAAACTCTTCTCTACTCACTGTTTGAGGCAAGCGATATAGCTCTATTGTTACATAATACGATTACACAATCATTATATTTACCTACCACCGTGTGTGTGTGTGTGGGGGGGGGGGTGTGTGTGTGTGTGTGTGTGTGTCCTGAAAGGAAGGAAATGATAGTTCTTTTCCATCCATTTTCTTGACTCTACCTTCAATTTTTAAATGACATTTGTTCCACTCATCAGCTCTTTCTGTGCTTTAATGACAAAAAGTCATATTTTGTGAATAGTCTTCATTTGACTGGGAATAATGAGGTCTTGCATGAATCATCGGTACCAACGAACCTCAGTTTTCTCATTCATTGAAAAAATGCAGAGGACAAACTATGCTGGCAGCCTTATGCCAGCGGAAATGTCTGCAAACACTTCGTGCCTGGGGCTATCACAGTCATTATTTTTTCCTGTCTCTTAAAATGATTATCATTAAATCAATCACTTTTCTTATTTCCTATGAGGCACCGAAAACTCTTAACAAAAATTGTGCTTTTATCAATAAGAATCAGTGCTGACAGCCCCCAGACCTCCCTCCCCTGCATGCAGCCACATTGCTGAGGCTGAGGCTGAGGCGTAGCGCCTGTGCTGGCCCCGGGCTCCTTCCTGCTTCTGCAGTTCTGCAGAGCCCTGCTTCTTCATGCTGGGCCATCATACCTTTTCTGGATTCTGAAAACAATTAGTCAAAAAAAGGTCCTTAATAACAGTTTCTAAATTGGGGATATCTTAATCCATCCATTTTGAGCCCTTTAATTTACAGACTACTCCCCACCTTGAGCAGTAAAGTAGAGCTATAAAAAAGCACCTTCATTCTTGTGCTAAGCATTGCTTTCATTGTCACTTTGATCTGGTCCAGACAGACCATGTTTTCCTTTGAATTTTTATACTCTACTTTTTCCACCTTCTGTACCACTTCATCCTCTAAAAAGAAGGTTGAATATGAGGGCTTGAATCCTAATACTGAGAGAAAGCAGCCTGTATCATCTTTTGGAAATAGGGACAGTGCTCCTTGCCTCTTTATCAATCATACACTTGTACTCTAAGCCTCGGGTTTACCAAGGTGGCCATCAAGTGACCAAAAAGTTAATATGCTTGCTTGAGTCCAGGTCTGTGGTGCTTGCAATTAAATCCATCCTGCTTTGGTTCCTGAGGATTTACTTGGTTTTCAAGGTGTCTCTTGAAGCCCATGTGGTAAAATACACATAACATAAATTTTACCATGTCAACCATTAAGCTTATGATTTAGTGCCATTAAGTACATTCACATTGTTGTGCAACCATCAGTACTATTTATCTCCTGAACTTTTTCATCACCCAAACAGAAACCCAATACCCATCAAACACAAACTCCCTCTCACCTTCCACCAGCCCCAGGGAGTCTATTTTACTTTCTGCCTCTAGGAACTTAGTTTTCTAGGTACCCCATGTAATGGAATTATGTAATATCTGTCCTTTTGCATGTGGATTCTTTTACTTACAGTGTCTTTTAGGATCATCAACATTGTGTGTTTAGATTGTCTTCATTTTTGAGGCTGAATACTACTTCATTGTGTGTGTGATGTATATCCAACAATGGACACCTGGCTGTTATGAATAATGCTGCTATGGACATGGGTGTGCACATATCTGCCCCAGTCTCTGCTTTCAGTTCTAGGGAACATACCTCTGAGCAGAATCCTGGGCCAGGTGATAATTCTGAGCTTAACTTTTTGAGAAACTGCCAAAACGTTTCCACAGTGGCTGTACTCTTTATATTCACACCAGCAAACCATGAAGCTCCCATGCCCCCACATCCTCTTCAACACTGTTGTTTCTGGCTTCTTTCTTCACTTTATTTTTTACCAGAGGCCCAGTGTACAAAGATTCATGCAACAATGGGCCTTCCTTCCCTGGCTGCTGGCACCGTCTTTGCTCCTGCCTGGAGCTACCTTTCCACCTTCCCACACAGCCCAGAGGCCAAGAGCGGCTGTGGTGGTGCAGAACTGGCCACTCAGCACCCGTGCATGCAAATTAACCTGCCTGATTAGCTGGTGGGTGTCTCGAAGGTACAGTCAATTTGCATCTTTCTCTTTTATTAGTGTAGATAACAGCCATCCTAACAGGTGTGAAGAAAAAGGATGCTGTGTCCTGTTCTTATTCTCTAACTCCAAGTAGTTATTTATAGCTGCCCTGTACTTTTTTGGGAGTCTTTTTCATCATCCTTCTAGGGTGCTTTTAAATTGTTATTTCTTCTTAAGTACACAAACTCATTTTTCATTTCCTTCCTCTTCTCTGTCCCTGAATTTCCCCCTTTTCTTTCCAAAACAGGAACTGAGTAACCCTCTATCTTCTTCACTGCTTCCTCTGCCTTCCTTTAAACCCCCCAGGCCTTAGCAGCCTCCTGACCATCTGCCCTGAGAGCAAGCGGGGGCTTGCCTGATGGAACTGAGCCACTCAGCCAGGCGGGCTCTCCACCAGGGGCCTTGCAGCTGAACAATTTGTACTGTCTTTCTTCCTGTCCCAGGAAGCACATGGCCAGGGCACCCACAATCACTAGCCTCACCCGCACTCGCAATCCAAGTGTCCATTGTCCTTCTCCAAAGATTGCGTTTAACTTTAATTTCACCCTGACCTGAGATTGCCAGGTGCTTGTTTTGCATACTGGTGACACTTTTTTGCTGGTATTAACACTCAGGTGACCCTGTTACCCACTCCAGACTTTGAGTAAATGGTCTAGGTCTCTCACTACCAACCATAAACACACGAGTTCCAAATAGCAGATCCCATTGTCCACAGGCCACATTCGTTCCTCAAATAATATATTCATCAATGACTTGTCAACCTATAAGCACAGCCCAGGGCTTCTCTACTCAGTCACAATTTCTTTCCATTCTTAATTTAAATTCTTTATTGTTTAAAGTGTTACATATGTCTCTGTTTCCCCCTTGACCTCTCCCCACCTGCCCCACCCCCAGTGCATGCCCTCACCTCCCCCACCCCATCTATGTCCATTGATTATGCTCAAATGCATGCATACAAAGTCACAAGTTCTTTCTTACCTTGAAGGAATGCACAAAATTTAACTGGAGCCTACTTACTAAGATCACTATTAATAAAAACAAGTTGAGCCATGATATATTGTTTTTATTTCCGCACAATGGAAGTGTCACTCAATGAGAGGATCTGTCTGAGTTCCTATTGCTTCATTTTGGAAAATGGGCATCAGAAAAATGCTACCAGGGAACCTCCAAAACCAACCCAGGCTCAGACTAATTTGTCCTCAGATGGGATATAGGTGCCCAAACCTTACACCAGCAGTCATAGCACTAAGCCTCACCTACCTGGAATTTGGTTCCAATCTGATAATTGGGCTCATTTTGCTTTTCCATCACTAAGCTCCCATTCTCATTATTCTGCCCCATAGCTGTGTAGTCAGCGCCTTTGGAGCCCAGTCCTAGGCTTTCTGCCCCCAATTTTTCAACAATCAGGAGGTGTGCCCAAACCCGCCTCTGTGACCACATTCCAGATGTCTGCTGCTGGACCTCCTTGGACTTGTCTACCTGGGCGAGGAAGGGGACAGGACAAGTGGCTTTCATTTGAACTCGCTCAGGCACCAGACTGGCCTGAAGTTCTCTGTTCCTTTGATCACCTTAGTGGCATCCTCTCTGACCCTGCAAATGCCAGGGAGGCCTGATTCTGAAGAACATGTGGCTCTTCCAACTTCTCTTCATACAGTTTCTAAAACAAATCAGTTTTCTCTCTCGATGTGAGTGGATTCCTTGTACGAAGTTAAAGGGCAGCTTTGGCAACTTTGGTTCCTCCCAATGCAATTGCTATCCCCCAGAGGCCTGTGGTTTCTCCTAGGAACTCTCTGGAAGAAATCTGCTGCCTACCAGGGCACACGGGCGCAGGCATTCTTTCTGCTGGCTCCTGCCTTCCCCTGAGAAGGTGGGTTCACTGCAGAGGGAATAAGCTTGAGCTCTGGATCCTTCACCATGTAAGCCCCTCCAGGCCCCTTTCCCTACTCCCAGCAGTGCAGCTTTGTGTCCTGTTCTTAAAGAAGCCCCTACAGCTGTCGAAGCTTCAGGCCACATGAAAGCAAATCCTCTTCTGCCTGTGCATTTTGGAAGATCAATTTGCAGGATGCAATTTCTTACCTTTGCACCCCCTTAAGTTAGTACATCCTGAATTCTCTCCTCAACTCCTTAGCTATACTCTCCAGTTCTCTCTTATTCTGACCTTGCACCTGCCTGATAGCTATATACAAAGAGGCTTAAGGATGTGTGTAAATAGTAGTGACAAACCAGGGCAATGGAGGACCCTTCTCTCATTTGAAAGGACTGGTAAGGATGCATTTTATTTATAACTAGAGGCCCAGTGCACAAAATTCGTGCAAGGAGGGGGCAGGAGTTGTCCTTCAGCCCAGCCTGCACCCTATCCAATCTGGGACCTCTCGAGAAATGTCCAACTGCCCATTTAGGCCCAACCCTAAATGAGCAGTTAGGCATCCTTCTCACAATCCAGGACTGCTGGCCCCAAACTGCTTGCCTGCCTGCCTTCATGATTGCCCCAAACTGCTTCTGCCTGTCAGCCTGATCACCCCCTAACCACTACCCTGCTAGCCTAATTGATGTATAACTGCTCCCTTGCCAGCCTGTTTGCCCCCAACTTCCCTCCTCTCCCAGCCTGGTCACCCCCAACTGCCCTCCCCTGCTGGCTGTTTTGTGGTGGCCATCTTGTGTCCACATGGGAGTAGGGAAAGGGGCCTGGAGGGGCTTACACAGTGAAGGATCCTGAGCTCAAGCTTATTCCCTCCGCAGTGAACCCACCTGCTCAGAGGGAAGCAGGAGCCGACAGAAAGAACGCCTGCACCCGTGTGCCCAGGTAGGCAGCAGATTTCTTCCACATGGGGCCATGATCTTTGACCACATGGGGGCAGTCATCTAGTGTGTTGGAGTGATGGTCAATGTATGTATTACTCTTTTATTAAATAGGATAGAGGCCTGGTGCATGGGTGGGGGCCAGCTGGTTTGCCCTGAAAGGTGTCCCAGATCAGGGTGGGGGTTCCCTTGGGGCATGAGGTGGTCTGGGAGAGGGGCCTATAGTAGTTTTCAGGCTGGCCACACCCCCTAGCTACCCAAGTGGAGGCCTTGGGATCTGGGGTTAATTTATATTCTACAATTGAAACTTTGTAGCCTGGAGCAGAGCCAAGTCTTCTGCTCACTTCATGGCAACAGCCATTTCTCTTGGGATATTTACCTTCTATAATTGATAGTTTGTAGCCTAGAGTAGAGGCCTAGGTGCTAGGGCTGCAGAAGCTTGGCTTCCTCCATCGCCTGGGCAACCCTAGCCTCTGCTTTCTCCAGCTCTGCTGCCACCATTTCTGTTGGGATATATCTCCTATAATTGAAACTTTGTAGCATTGAGTGGAGGCTTAGGCTGGCAAGAGCAGGTGGAAAGCTTGGTTTCTTCCATTGACAGGGAAACCCAAGCCTTCCTCTGGCTCTCAGTGGCCATAGCCATCTTGGTTGGGGTTTATTGCATAATTTGCTTCTGATTGGTTGATGGGTGTGGCTGTGGGTGTGGCTTGACCGGAGGTATGGTCAATTTTCATATTACTCTTTTATTTGATAAGATTGACAATGCCAGATGGAACTAATCAGCACAGGCTGAAACCATTGGTGGTTATGGGTACCAGATATGTTACTACAACTCACAAATCACCTGGCATGCTCCTTTAGCCTATTTCTAACAGAAATCCTCAGACTTGATTATTGATTAAGAGCATGGGTATTCTGTTTGAATTCTAGATTTGCCAGGCTCCAGTGTGGTCTCTCTGGGAAATATAATCTCTCTGAGCCTCAGTTTTCTAACCTGTAAAGAAGGGATGATAACAACAGCACTCACAGTCTAGGATGTTATGAGGATTAAATCATTATGTAATGTACTTATACCAATGCCTGGCATACAGTAAATAGGATATACATTTCAGCTCTTACATTAGCCTCTGTTTAAAACCTGTATAGACTCTCTCATCAACGTTTCTGACTTTCTATCCCTCTCCCTTCCTCTCTGTAAAAAATCAATAAAATATATTTAAAAAAAATAAAATAAAACCTGTATAGACTCACTCTTGGCTCTGAAGAATGACTATAGTTTGCCTAAATATGTTTGCGTATATGTATGTCCCTGTTTTGCTTCACACTTCCAGGCCTCTTTGCAGAGAGAATATACAAACTGGGATCATTGTAATACATTTTAAGATTATTTTATCTTGAAATTAGAAGCCTACCCAAACACAAATTGAAAGTTTCCGAATTCTAAAACTCTCTAATAGTGAAGTAGAAGTCAGAAGGAAAGAGGAGTGAGTTAAACCCACTGACAGAGTCTACATTGGTCATTGCAGCAGGAGGGAGGCCATTGGACTTCCTCATCCTGAGTCACCAAGAGGAAGCAGACATGGGGGTTGCCACAGCATGGGTCTCCCATCGCAGGCTGGGAATCGGTGAGGAGCAGCTCTGGACCTGGAGTCCTGCTCTGCCTGACACTGACTTGTGACTTGACATAAAAGGGCTTTCTGAGTCTCAGTGTGCTCATCAGGGAACAGATTAATATCTTCAAAGATTCCTGCCAGCCCCAAGCAAATATACACACATGTTTCATCAGACAGCTTGGTGAATCCTGGTGATGACACGCTTCAATGGCACACCACTTAGAGTTTGCACAAGTCTTTGATGCACAGACTAACTTTCTTTTCTCTTTCAGTCACTGTCCCTAAAGGGGGGATACTTCCACCTTCCTCACTGAACACTCCCAATAGTACCTAAGTTCAATGACACTTCCTCACTATACCTTTGTAACAGCGTGGCAGATGCTTTCTGTATTTAAAAAGTCATTAGCATGGGCACAGTGACCTGGTAGATTTTGTAGACTAGGTCACATCCCACTTCTGCAAATCATCTAGTCTTGAAACAACTTAAGTTGACATTTTACATTTTCATTGGAAGCGGAAAGACATGGTAATGTGAAAGGTTAAAATATATTGATTTTTCAAGAAACAAGCTTTAGGGGAAAAGCTTAATGAGAGCTGATTCATACATTGGCAAGGGTGTTGGTAAATTCAAACTATAGAAAGCAGGGCAATCAAACCGGAATGCTCTGTTTATCAGACTGTTTTGGGCTCATGAGTGAACTCATGCTTGTAGTTACAAAACTCATCATGGTGAAATGGTCATTAGCAGCAGTTCTATAGATGAAGGCATTTACCATGAAGGACGACTCTGCTATGAAATAAACTTTACAGGCTCCCAGCTTTATAGACTAGGACTATTAGCACTTTATATACCTGTCAAATTGGTTAAACAACTTTAGCTTTCCTCCTTTTTTAAATTAAAAGGTGTAATTTTCAAGGGTAAATCTGGGCTTCCTAGGTATTTTTGCAAATATATATATTGAGATTCATAAATAACAAGCAAATTAACAGTTTCCCTTGGTGGCTTGGTTCAGTTCAGCCAATTGTACATTTTGTTTATTTTCATCAAATTGTTTTGGGAAGGGAACCGAAAAGAGATAATTTGTGATGGTAGATGTTAACGTGATGCAATGTATTTTCACATATTTGTTGAAGTAGAAATTTTACATAAATTTTAAAATGCCTTCATATATACATATATGTTCCAAGATTTTGGCCTTATTTATAATCCTTAACATTTTACTAGCCTTTCAAATCTTCTTTAAAATATTCTCCTGTGACTTAAGTAATCAAAAAGGTAGTTTTTATGCACTTCAAGTCTGAATTTATTTTTAGCATTGCAAATTTTCTTCATCTGAGAGAACTCATCATTTTCTTTCTTGAGGAAATACAATTTCTTCTTTGTTTTATGTCCATCATTCTTGATTTTTGTGTACAAAAGCTGCTATTTTTATTTAAAATGCTTGTGGGACTTTTCTTAATTCTGTAACTTTTCTACTCTAGTCATCAAAACTGGAAATTGTTGAATGTATTAAATGTAAATTCATTGTGACAAAACTACCAGAAAAATTAGAAACAATAACAACAATTTAAACATTAAACTTAAAATTGAAAAATCTAATTCTAGGTGCATTTATTAAATTGCATATATATGCCAGGTATTCTTTCTCTTTCTATGTAACACAAAATATGCATATGTTTTCTATGCTTAAAGTTTAAGAATTTAAAACACCTGCCTTCACATAACATTTCCCTTTCAGTGTTATTTCTCTTTAAAAAATAAATTTTGTTTATGTGCTATATTTTACTTAATAAAAGGCACCATTTCATACAATACAGCTTCAGTTGATGTCTTTTATGGTGCTTATCTATAAAACATATTACTTAAGGATCTTAAAATTACTAATAAGTTATTCATTATTTCAATATTAAATTAAACTAAAAATTATTAAAACTTTAGACTTGTCTATTATTTTTATTCCTTAAAATCAGCTATGACTAAAATACTTTATTTATTTATTTATTTATTTATGTATGTATGTATGTATGTCCAGAGGCAAGACATTAGAAAAGTTTTGATTTTCTGATAAAGCAAAAATTTATGTTAGTTTATTGGTTATTTAAACAGTTTATTTTATTTTTGCAGCTTTCTAATATAATTTTAAACATACCATTGAATATAATAAACTGTAAACATTTAAAGCATATATTTGATAAGTGTTGAGATATATAAAAACTCATGATCATACTCAAAATAATGAAAATGTTCAATACTGTACCACCACATTTTTCTATTTCTTCTTATAGTTCTATCAAGTTTAATTTCACATGTTCTGAGGTTCTGCTATTAGGTACATACAAATTTATGATTGCTATGTTTCCTCAGTGAATCAACATCTTTACCATCATGAAGTAATTTTCTTTATCCCTAGACACATTTTTTTTTTTGAAAATGCACTTTGGTATAAATATAGTCATTCAAGCTTTATTTTTATTAGTATTAGTACAGTAAGTTTTTTTTCTGCTCTTTTACTTTTGACCCATTTGTGTCTATATGTTTGAAATACATTTTTGTAGGCAACATATAGCTGAATATTGATATCTTTAATCCATTATGATAGTCTTCCTTTTAATTGAGGTATTTATACCATTTACATTTAATGCAACTATTGATATAGTTGGGTTTAAATCTATCATCTTGATATTTGTTTTCTATTTGCTGTTTTTTGTTTCTTTATCTATTTCTACCTTCCTTTGGATTAATTGGCTTTTCCACAATTCCGTGTTATCTCTTTGTTGGCTTACTGGTATAGAATAGGTTTTTAACACATAATAAAGTTGTTCTAGTATTAGATATTTCCCCAAAAGTGGTATTGACACAATGTTTAGCCTTAATATTTCCAAGATAAAATCAAAATGACTATGCTCCTTCCACTTACTATCTAGCATTAAGTTCCAACCACTGTCTATTTGTTATGTGGTTTGAATGAGCAGGTACACACACACACACACATACACACACACACACACACACACACACTTTATTTCACCAAAGGTCTCATTTTGTCCTGCCCATCTGTAACTCTGTCTTGGTATCTTAACACTCTAAAGAATTTGCATTTAGGAGTCTGAGAACTTGGGCCACTGAGCTTACTTTCCAAGGTGCTTATTTTAGTTTCTTCGGGGCTTCCCTAACAAATTAGTACAAACTGAGTGGCTTAACACAACAGAAATTTACTTATTTATCCCAGGTGTCCAAATGTCTGAAATGAAGGTGTTGGCAGGATTATTTCCCTCTGTAGACTTTGAAGGAGCTCCTTTCCATGCCTATCTCCTCGTCTCTGGTGATTGGCAGAATTCTTGTCATTTCTTGGCTTACAACTGAAATTTCTGTGTCTGTCTTCACATACCTTCTTTCCTGTACATATCTGTGTTCCCTCTGTCTCTAACATTTCCTTTCCTTATAAAAAACACCAGTTGTTAAGTTTAAAGCTCACCTTAATCTGTTATAACCTTATCTTTATTTAAAAAATACTATTGAAGTACAACTGACATAAAACATTATATCAGTGTCAGATGTATAATATTTTATATTATAAAATGATCACCACAATGTCTAGTTGACACCCATCACTCTACATGGGTACAAGAATTTTTTTCATGTTACGAGAACTTCTAAGGTCTACTCTCTTTGCAACTTTCAATGTAGATATACAGTACACCTTCCATGCTGTACCTTACATCCCCATGATTATAAGTGGAAGGTTGTGCCCGTAAACTGCCCTTTTCTATTTTGAACCCCCCACACAACCACCCATGACAATGACCAATCTGTTCTCTGTATCCATGAGCTTGTTTGTTGGTTTCTAATTAGACATATAAGTGAGATAATGTGGTATTTGTCTTTTCCTGTATATCTTATTTCACTAGACATAATGCCCTTAAGGTCCAAACATATTGTCACAAATGGCAAGGTGTCCTTTTTCATGGCTGAATTATATATATATTCCATTCTGTATTTATTCATTCACTGGTGGATATTTAGGGTGCATAGATCTTTTTTAGTTAGTACTTTTGTTTTCTTTGGATAAATACTCAGAAGTGGAATTGCTGGATCATATACATGGCAGTAATTTTTTTTAAAGATTTTTTATTCATTTTTTTTGAGGGAGAGAAGAGAGAAACATCCATGTGAGCATGAAACATCCATTAGGATCATGCTGTCTCCTGTAAGTCCCCTCCTGGGGATTAAGCATGCAACTAGGGTGTGTGCCCTGACAGGACAACACCCAACCAACTGAGCCATATGCCAGGGCTATGGAAGTTCTATTTTTAATATTAGTATTTTAAAATAATATGATATCTTAACTTGATTACATCATCAATGACCAAATAGGATCACATTAACAGGTACCTGGTGTCAGGATTTAAACATATCTTTCTGGGGGAACATAATTCAATCCCAAGCAGTACCATAAATACACAGAAACAAATATTTTCTGATCTACACTGAAATTACCGCAGATGAATAATTTATCCTTCCAGGATTGCATGTGTGTGCTATATGTTGCTGCAGAACAAAGCCATGGTTTACTATGCCACAGTTTCTGGGTGTCTGAAGTCAGGCCAATTTAGTGGGTCTTTGGATCAGAGTCTCAGAAAGCTGCAATGTCAGGCTGCATTCTCATCTGGACACTTGTCTGGGGAGGAATCTGCTTCCAAACTCACTTAAGTTCAGTGTTTTTAGTTAAGTTATAGGACTGAGGACTCAGGTCATGCTGTTGTCTTGAGGCCCCCTTCAGCTCTCAGAGGCTGCTTCCAGCCACAAGGGATGGTTGCAGTTCTGAGGTCACTGCAGGTCCTAGCCATGCGGCCTTCCCCAAACACACCCGCTTACTTCATCAAGCCAGCTGAGAGAGTGTTAAGTCTGCTAGTAAGATAGCATCTTCTATCATGTAACATCATTAAAGAGTGGCATTCCTAACCTTTTCCATATTCTGTTGGCTAGAAGCAAGTCCTGCCCACACTCAAGGGGACAGGGTTACATAGGTGAGGTGAGGATCATCAAGGGCACCACAGAGTCGGTCACATGTTTCCCAACCTGATGAATGAGGAGACTCAGGAGGCACTCCTTAAGGTTCCTTTCAGCTCTGGCATCTAATTGTCTGAGAGATTCCCTCATTGCCAAGTTTACATCTGCTGGCAACCTCATCCCCATCCACCATGCCTTGCTTCTGACATGCAAGCACAGAACCATTCAAAATGTTATCCATGTTTTTGCCACAGACTTGGTGATGATCTTTGTTGATATTGGTAACCATTCGTGGAAAGGCTTTTTTAACCAATGGAAGGTGACTTTTAATTCCTAAATAAAACAATGCCTCCACTTTCCTCTGAGTAGAGTAACTTGAATGTATTATACTCTTGACTTGTTTTTTTCTTGATATGTCCTCTTATGTAGTCTCTTGAAGAATACTGCTGACCTGAAGCTATTATCAAAATTCCCTGCTTCCAAAAAAGATGAATTACAGAACTGTGTCTTTTTTATATAATTCACTAATTGCTAAGGAATGTCCCATCATATTTTTTCCCTGCTCTGCTTTTATCAGACCCCATCTTCACATTCCTCTGCTTAGAAGACCTTCTCTCCTGCATGTCACATCCTGTCCTGCTTACTCTACCTCCTTTTCTTCTTTCATTTTTTCTTTTATCCAATCTGCTCAGGCTATGACCAAACCCAGCCCTGCCACAACTAGAATATTCAAACAAACAAACAAACAAACAAACACAACAGCAAAATAAAGCACACAGGCAAGACACTAAAGTGTCTGCTGCTTCTCTTTGCCTTTCTTCATAGCCTTGTTGGTGCACTCCTTTCTTGTCCTGTTTCAGAGATGATACCTCTGGCTACAGGCCCATTCTCCTCTTCACTATTTTATGGTTAAAAACAGATGCTCTCTGGGAGAGAAGAGCTCAGAACTACATTCCCACCCCAAGTCCTTTGCTGGGCTGCCACTCTGTTCACTATATATACACATGCACAGCCCTTCTTCTCTGCCTCTTCCCTCTCATGGGTTTTTACCTTCTGAGCTAAGTTGACAGAGCCCAGCCAACTAGGACCCTCAGACTGGTCCTCACAGCTACCTCTTGCCTCACTGGTGAGAGATAGACATTTTCAAACCTGGATAGAATGATATAGAGCTAGATCAGTTTTACACTGAGATTCAAGTCAAGTATAATTCTGACTGGGAGCCAATTTCTATTGGAATTCTTGGAAGCACCAACTTCAAAACAGTGAGTCCATTCCTCAGCACAATAGCATTTGACTGTTGCTTCACTCAGATGGATGAGGTTGCTGTTGGTGGAGTGAGGGCAAGAGACAGCACAGAACTACCATGAAGAAGCTTCTCAGAATACATGCTAATAAATTGGTTTATTGTTCCTGCTCCCTATTGAAGTATCGTCAAAGGTGCAATGACAGCACTTTGGGAAAGGACATGACATGGCTCACCTGCCTTGTAGGGTTCCTCCTGTACCCACAGAAGATAGACATCATAAGTAGTTACAGCACCCTGACACACTGAACCCCATTTTCCCCGAGAATCCTGCCCACCATGTGCTTTGGGACCTTACTACCAATTGATTGAAGCTGGTGCAGGTGATGAAACCTATTTGCCATGCTCTATGGAATATAAAGGAATAACATGGGAAAAGCAGCTTGGAAAGGAAAATGGACAGGATCTCTTGGTTCTCAAATGACAACTTGCTCTTTCTATAGAACATTTACCTTAATCACATTTTAGTTTCCTAGTCCTAAAACTGAAATGCAGGTTCCCAGAAGATGTCTGGGTTCCCTAAGATCACAGAGCCAGATTGTACTGTTTTTTAATTGCTTCATTTTCATTTTGTAAAACAGGGGTGATGATGACATCAATTCTGTAGTCTTGCTGTTAAGAGTCAATAAAGTTCCACATGTTGGATTCTTAGAGTAGTGTTGGCAGATGGTAGGTACCTAATAAATACCAGTTATCAATAAGATTAATGTTAGTTATGACTTGCTAGTATTTTCCCTTTTGATGAGGCTGGCAAGACGCCTTTTACCACCAATGCAGCCTTTCTGGGTGGCATTTTTCCCTGCTCCAGAGAAAAGCCATGTGAAGGAACCGGCAAGCTCATTCACTCCGAGTTTACCAGGTCGGGGCAGAGTGGACATCTCTGCGGTCCACAGCATTGTGCAAATCATAAGCAGCCTCCCAAATGCAACCGGACCCAGCTGCTCACTGTGTTCTCTGTTAAGTTTCACTTCACCTCAGAAAGTCCTTCCTGGGAATGTGGTTTTATAAGTGTTGGAGGAATTTTCCATTAGGGACCTCCTGAGTTACAGAACCCAAGTGAAGTAACCAGGGCGGGAAATCCATCTGTTCTGCAGCTCTGGATGCCCCGGTGAGTACTCAGCTCTCCAATTGCAGGGGAACTTTTGCACACTAGTGTCCTATACTAGAACCATCTGCCCAGAAACTCCTGTACTTACTACTAGTAAAACCACTGGAACCAGGGATGGAATGCATGATTCATTAGCTGATGATGAGACTAGGGATCCAAAGACCTGACTTCTCTTTTCTGCTTCATTACATTCAACACCAATTAAGAAAAATGATTTTGTCATCATACTCTTGGCAATAAATGCAGTTTTAATGGGTTAAGCAGTAGCCTAGAAGCAAAAGAAGGTCATGGCTTTCTATCTCATTTTCAGATTGAAATTAATGGTGATCATTGTCACAACCTTTTTGCCTATCTGTGTTTCTATCTTACTATCTATAATATAAAAGCCTAAGTGACCGTTTAACTGTTCGGTCGTTCAACCTTTTGACTGATAGCTATACATGCACTGACCACTAGGGGGAAGACACTCAATGCATAGGCATGGAAACATGGAACAGACTGATGAATCTCAGAGGGAAGCAGGGAGTGTGTAGGATGGAAAGAGATTGACCAAACAGCTTATATTCATACTAGAGGCCTGGTGCATGGACTCGTGCACCAGTGGGGTCCTTTGGCCTGGCCTGTGGATATTGGGCTGAAACTGACAGCCCAACATCCACCAAGGGGTACCAGATTGCAAGAGGGTGCAGGCCAGGCCGAGGGACCCCACTGGTGCACGAATCCATGCACTGGGCCTCTAATCCAAAAATAAAAGGAATTAATAAGTACACTGACCTCCGTTCAGTAGAGCAATGAGTGTTGGAATAGCTACCCTCAGAGACCCTCTTGTTCCACAGTGGCTCATGCTTATTGTCTGAGATGCTTAGAGAATAGGTGCTATTGAACCTGACCCAGGGATCAGAGGCCAAGGGATTGGCAACAGGGTAAACAAGTCCTCCAAGATTTGGGAAGTGTTCTGAGATTTCAGCTGCTATCTGAGACCTGGCAGGCACATAATTCATTGCCCCCTCCTGTGGGCCAGACACTATAGCACTCCAAACTGCTATAATAGAAAAAGGTGGAATGGTATTAAGGAATTTGGCCAATCAAAGGGTCTTTTTTGTTGCTTATGATCCAAATAAAAATCATTTGAAAAGAATAAGAATATAACAACACATGCTGCAATAAAATCAGTGATGGCAATTATTGCCCCTAAAAATAGTTTCAACCATAGTTATATTGATAACCTATAAGACTTTTTATGAAAATAAAAGAGGTATCAATTTAAGTTTTCTAATAACTAAGAATTTTACAAATGGCAAAGCAATTTTATCCTTTCTTCAACCACCTGGACCAAAATCCAATAATTTAATCTGACTGACCAGGGGTATCAACACATACATGACTGTCAAAGAAATGCCAAATGCAGTGCAGAAAATCTTAATTTCCAATTTAATTTAACCTTGGATTTTAAAGATACCTTTGGGAGTAACTGTTCCAACTTCCTTAAGATCTATACAAAGCCACAGTGGTCACTTTAGTCCTTTTCTACATTGGTCACATTGGCAAGAGAACTAATGAGGAGACCTTTCATCCCTTCTTACTCCAGTAACTATTTAGAAGTAAAGAGAGGTCTGGTTGGGTCCTCCATGCAAACGCAGAAGCTTTTAACTTAATCCCTGCAACTTTAAACTCCACCCAGTAGCACATGGATGGAATTTTTTGAGATTCAAAAGGGTGGAGAGGGGAAAACCCAGTACATCCACTAGAAGTTGCTGGTTGCCACTAACAATCCCATACATCAGTCACCCTTGGCTTTGGCATCTGGACATCATCAATGCACACCTGTCTCTGTGGACTCTGTAATTTGCTTGAGTATTGCCAGTTGGTCTGACTTTCTGACTAATCACACCTTTACCTCCTTACCTCATTTCATGATACACGATGCTGATAGCCACAACCTCCATAGTCCACAAACTGCTTAAGCTGTCTACTCAACTCTAGGCTTATTCTGATTTATTCTGATTTATCTTAGAACCATGTATATAGAGAATCAAGGCATTCACATGTGAAAACAGGAACTTCAAAGTTGAAGAGAAGAAATGAATGCCATTGTATTGTGTAGGTTACTAGGCTCAGTTCAACGGTTGGCATGATACATTCTTCCTGATATTAATGCAAACCACATGTGATATAGACAAAGAGGGGTTTGATCCAATTTATAGAACCAGAGTCTAGCACAAATAAGCCCTAGTTTTAGCAATTAAAGGGACTAATGGTTGAAATTTACTACTTGCCAAACTCATTCTGATGGAGGGATGGCATGGGTCAAGTGAGAGAAAGTAAACAACAAATGGAAATAAGATAATGTGAAGAAAGCCTTGCCCAAATGGACTTGGGCAGAGATGATAGGGTCAAGATTGTGAGACGTGACTTGCTTTAACTGGTAAAGTTCCACTCCTTTACTCTCACTTTATTCCAAAGAATATCTTCTGTAGCCGAAGGACACCACCTCAACAATCCCTGAATTTCCTGTTGGGTGGAATGACTAAGAATGGGGCACATCCTGCCCAACTGAGCAAATGACAAAATTAATTCTTTCTGATCTATCTACACACACATTGCAAGCAGTAGCAATAGCCCCTGGTGGGTGGGAGACAACACCCATCGAACACTTTACCAGACTCTATAATTACATTCACACTCTGAGATTTGAACCCTGGTGGATGTGTGCTGGTTTCTTCTGTGAGTTTTCAGTAGTTGATTTTGGACCCCAGCACATACTCTTGCTCATGCCACCCTAAGGATGCTTGTCCTAAAGGATGTCACCCAGAGGGCTGTGCTCAGCTCCAGGAGTGTCCCTTGCACATCTGCCTGCACTGCCTCTGCAAACCATTAATGCCAAGTTGTGGTTTAGTAGAAAGCTGAGTAACCCCCAGCAGGCCTCTTGGGAAATGACCCAGTGTCCAATTTTCGGCATTTGCCTTCCTACATAGTAAAACGTATGTTTCTTAGTAACTTGATCTACATTCTGTTTATTTTCTAAGCTTGAAGATTTTCTTGATAATTTTTAACTATAAATTCTTACTTCATTAACCCAATAATAATGGCTCTGAGGGAGAAAGTGAATCAATTCTTTTACATCTTCAGCAAAGTGAAGGATGTTAGCAATGCTCATCTGACCCAGGGGTTCCAAAATAGTTCGCTGCAGTGCCCTTTTCCACCAAGGGCACATGGAGAGTCTGCTCACCAACTCTGCTACCTCTTTGCACCAGGGTTGGGTTTGCTCAGTGACATTGCACAAGTATAGATGAGACTTTACAAAGGTCTCCAAGCCTGGATGTCCCTCTCGCAGAGCAGTCACAAGATGAGAAAATAAATGTCAGCCTACTCCAGCAAGCTCTTTGTGGTGCTTAGGGGCATTCTTGGAGAACATGCATATTTTACAAGGAGATCCAAGCAATGGGATGCATCCCTGGCTCTGCATGTCTGCAGTCACAGCTTTGTTTTAATGCTGCTTTTCTTTCTAATGTGTGTGCACCACTTTCTTTCCAAATAACAATATGACAGAGCAGAAGAACTACATAGCCTTCAACGTAGCAATGCACACCGTTTAAATTCCACACCAAACGTCCAGGTTTCCATGCACAATTTCTGGTGTAGTATCACACTACCACTTACTGAACGTTTGATGGCATTGTTTTGGGTCAACATGATTATAACTGGTATTTATAATTAATGCTAAAACAGTAGCACAATTGTCACAATTGTTTCAGAAGTTTTCACTCCTATACACAGCATGGGCGAGAGGCCAAGAATGTCTTTATACAGGTGAACTGGGGCTGCTACTTAACAAAGATGACAATACATTTGGTCATTTGGCACGCTGTGGCTCTTCATTTCTCCTGCAATCTTTGGAAAAGTGGCCTTTTACATTGTGCCCCCTCCCCCCAAAGCCATATATTGTGAGATTGTATTAATAATGTCTCTATAGCGCTATTTCAATTCATATCACATGCAACCGCCCTGTGGTCAGTGCCCAGTGGCCCACACTCACCAGTGAAGGTGGGAGAATCCCAGGCCACTCGGCTCCCATGCCCTCCTCTGCTGGAGAAAGGCCCTGGTCCTTTGCAGGGTCTATATTTAGGGGTGTCCCAGCAGTGGTGATTCTTCCTTCTGTTAATGTAAACGACCATTGAAACCTATAAAGAATTTTTGTGAATTTATTTGAGCCAAACTGTCAACATATCCAGAAAGCAGAACTTCAACAAATTGAGATAATGCTCTGGAGAAGGGCAAGTTACATTTGTATTTATACATGCAATCAAAGGAAAGGGATATGGATGGGTTATATGAAATCCATTGGTGATAGACTAGAGGCGGCATAAAGCAAAGCAGGGTAACTCCTGGGATTGGTTAAAAAGTAAAATGATGGATACATACTTAAGTGGGTTTAGGAACAATTAACATGATAATGAAAAAATTTGTGGAATCTGTCTTGGTGCCTAGCCACATTAGGCTGTGCCCCAAGGGATCTGGAGAAAGAGAAGTTACAAGTTACCCCAGACGTTTCAAGGGTATGTTATTATAGATGCAAAAAGACAGGTAGTCTCAGTTAAGATAAAGATTGACCTTGTCAGTGAAGATACCAGTCTAGGATGGTAACTATCCAACACAACTGCTTTTAGTTAAAGTTTAATCTCAGACCATCCTTTGTGGTTACTTTAGGTCTCTGAGTTTGTAAGATGGCCATGCAGGCCTCCCCAGAGCTTTTCAGGTCAGCATATGGCCCCTTTTGTCCACACTTCTCACCTCTTTGGCTATGCTCCCGGGACCTGGGAACCTTATCTAGGAAGGCTTTTTGTTTTTCTATCTTTCTCTCAATCCAGGAAAACCTCAGTCTAATCTGGGAAACAAGCTTCCCTCTTTTCCCTTCATCCCTCCCTCCTAATCTAACTATTTGGAAGATACCCATGAACCCCGTGTATTAGATTAGCATTCTGCCTTCACCAGCATTCAGAGGCCATGGCAATGGGAACAGCAGTGATTGGAGCTGATTTCAGGAGTTTTCCTGAGGTACTCTGAGACCCTGCCCTGTGCATTGCTAGGAGCAATTGCAAATGAAGTCAGAGAAAGTATAAGAGAGAGTGTCCCCAAATTCTAAATTCTTCCAAATCCTATCTGCAGAGTGAGAGGGAGAAGAGAACCCCTAAAACTCCTTGGTTTTGCTCCCTTCCCATTTATTCCACACACAAGCCTACTAGATATCACATACACCTTCCGGTGATGAACCATGGTTCATCTACTGATTTGTTCTTTTAAAAAGTATTCAGCCCTAGCCAGTTTTGCTCAGTGGACAGAGCATCATCCTGAAGACTGAAGGGTCCTGGTTCAATTCTGGTCAAGGGCATATGCCTGGGTTATGGGTTCAATCCCCAGTAGGGGGCAGGTAGGAGGCAGCCAATCAGTGGTTCTCCATCATCAATTATGTTTCTATTTCTTTCTCACTCTCTCCCCAAAAAGTATTCAGAAGCTTATATGAGGAAAATGGGATAGTTGTTTTCTTCAGAATACAAATTTTGGATTAAGGGAATTACTCTCAAACATAATCTCCCTGTACCTTCTTTACACTGTTTCTCCAGTTTTATTGGAATATAATTGATATATAACTTGTATTAATTTCAGTGTATAATGTAATGATTTGATATATGTGTATGTTCACCAACTCACATAGTTACAAACCCATTTTCCTTGTGGTAAAAATTTTTACTATCTGTTCATTTAGCAACTTTCAAATATACAACACAGCATTGTCAACCACAGTCACCATGCTGCACATTGCATCCCAGATTCACTTATCTTATAATGAGGAGAATGGCCCTGGTCCTTTGCAGGGTCTATGTTTAGGGGTGTCCCAGCAGTGTGATTAAGAGATCTGGACTGAGATAGTAGGTGTCTAGAATAGATGAGGGAGAGCAAATTGTGAGTAAGAAATAAATAAACTAAAGTTTTCTTAGGAGACCCAATGTATATTAGTTAGAAGAGAAAGAAAAAGAAGAAGGAAGAGGAGGAGGAGGAAGAAAAGAAGGAGGAAGAAGAGAAAAGGAGGAGGAGGAGGAGGAGGAGGAAGAAAAGAAGGAGGAAGAAGAGAAAAGGAGGAGGAGGAGGAGGAGGAGGAGGAGGAGGAGGAGGAGGAGGAGGGGGAGGAAACAAAGTATTTTGGAATAAAATCAGCTCCA
The DNA here is from genome assembly GCA_027563665.1 of Antrozous pallidus. Classification (NCBI taxonomy): domain Eukaryota; kingdom Metazoa; phylum Chordata; class Mammalia; order Chiroptera; family Vespertilionidae; genus Antrozous; species Antrozous pallidus. The sequence continues at coordinate 6,854,620 of CM050526.1, forward strand.
GAACAGACAATGCTATGGACTGGGAGAGCCGAAAGTGGCTCAGCTTTCCCAGGTCAGGTCGTGAGGCTCATGAGTGGAGTCTGGCTCCCACAGATCTCAGATCTTTTCATGTTCCTCACTCTTAGCAACATATACCAGCACAACATAAAGCATTCTTTAAAGTTTTTTTAAAACACTTAATTATCTATATCTTTATTGACTTCCAAGATGATGGGAGTGGAACAAAGAGATAGAAGCATCAATGATGAGAGAGAATCATTGATCAGCTGCCTCCTGCACACCCCACACTGGGGATCCTGGGAATCGAGCCTGCAACCCAGGCACGTGTCCTGACTGGGAATAGAATCGTAACCTCCTGGTTCATAGGTCAACGCTTAACAACCAAGCCAGGCCTACTGGGCACTTCTTTAAAGTTTTGTTTAAAGCATGTTGTAAATGTTGGGGATGACCTAAAAAGTTTTTTATTTTTTTATTTTTATTTTTTTAAGGTCTAACTGCTTTAAAAGGACCCAAGAGACAAGGAAGCAGCTGTGCTCAGTAGGAAAGAAGGAGACTGGGCACTCTCTCTGCTCCCCTAGAATAAGCACTGCCCAACACAGTCCTCCTTCCCATGACCACCCACAGGGAGGGGTCCTGCAGGACATGGGAAGGGGAGGCAGGGGCATGCTGAGAGTGATGAGCAAGCCAGAGGCCCTAGAGAAAGGGATGGGGAAAGCCCAAGGGTGACTGACAGACAGCAATGAAACGGGCTCAATGAAGACAATTTCTCCAAAAAGCAGTATGAAATGCTTGGCTACGGGTATGTTCTAGAGGGATGAAAGGCCTTGGTCCTATGTGCATTGGAGGACTTTAGCAAGCTTCCCTCTGATAGGATGAAGGTAAACATTTAGTAAGGAAAAGGTGGTAGCTATCTTGGCTAATATTTATTGAGTGCTAACTATGTGTTAGGTACGAGTCTAAGTTTATGTGTGAATTTAATTAATGGTCCCAGCAGCCACACCATCAGTTTATGGAAGAGGCAACTGAGGCATGGGGTAGCTAAGTGCTTGAGTTTCCAAAGGAGGCAAGTTATAGTGCCTAGTTATGAACCAGACAGTCTGGCTCCAGGGCCTCCCTTTTAGTTCACTCTTCTCTGGTGCACATGACAGGTACGTCATCACAGGGAACTTTATTCTTGAGAGTTTCAAATATTTGAAAAGCTTTCTGAGCAATTCTTATAGGCACAGTGCTAAATGGGTTTATATTATTCTTTGCAACAATTCTGTGATGAATCTATTCCATTTCTTTCTAAACGTGTTCTTATAAGAATAAGTTTATAATGGAAGTGATATCTTCTGCTCTAGAGATTGCAGTTTTATAGAGAAAAACCAAAGGAAAAATGCAATGAGTGAATCCTATTGCCTCTGATTTCTTTGATTATTCAGACCTCATTCGTACTGCTGTAAGTTGCTAGGCTGAGTTATAACCACCTTCTGCATGGCACATGCGCAGCCTGACAGGAGGTCCAGGCAGAGTTGGTTTACCTGAAGAGCTAGAATTGCATGTCCAGTGTTCTTTTCACTGATGCCAGATATCATATCAGTTGTCATATTTTAATACAAATGACATACCAATCAGAAAAGCTTTCAATGTTGACTCGTTCCTGGATGGATCAAGAAATAGAATCTTATTTCTTTCCTATTTCTGGATTCATCCTATGATCACAGTAATTTTCCAAAAATTTCTTTAAAAGAGTCTCCTTCCTAGTCAAAAATGTTTGTTAGCTCATTATTTATGTTTTATTTATATATATACATGCCTTATATACCAGCCTCTCAGTCTACCATTTAAAGTATTTCTATGGGCCGAAACCAGTTTGGCTCAGTGGATAAAGTGTCGGCCTGCAGACTGAAGGGTCCCAGATTTGATTCCGGTCAAGGCATGTATGTACCTTGGCTGTAGGCACATCCCCAGTAGGGGGTGTGCAGGAGGCAGCTGATCGATGTTTCTCTCTCATCGATGTTTCTGACTTTCTATCTCTCTCCCTTCCTCTCTGTAAAAAGTCAATAAAATATATTTAAAGTATTTCCATGGTATGGTCTGAATCATTTCTTTCTAATATTATTTTCTATTATTTCTTCCTTCCTTTCCTGTTCCCCAACTTACTGTTGCCAGGGAGGAAAATAATTTTTCTCTACCCTTCTAGGTTCTCGGCTGAGACCCCTTGTGTAATAAAAAACAGATTAGCAGGAAAAAAACAGATAGGCATTTCATAGCTTAAATGCCTCTTTGCACACACAGGAGACCCCCAGGAAAACTAACTCCCTAAAAATTGTCCAAGCCGCCACTCTAAGTGGCATATCCCTGCAGTCAAAAGAAAATGTTGAATGGAAGAGGGAACCAGTAATGGCAGGGAGAGCACAATTAAAAAGGGTACAGTTGTTATGCAGATTTAAATCCGTACTTTCTAGAGTGATAAAAGTTTCTAGATGTTTAATCATGCCATCTTCCTGGTATAGAGAGGAAGATTTCCCTTATAAGTGTATATGTCTTTTTCAAAAGGAAATTTTCACTCCATTTTTAGAGATAATTATGTCTGCTGTTTCTTAAAAGCAATCAAACCAATAATCAATATTTCAAATAGGCATATTTTGCTTCTCTTCACAGTCGATGCCTGCTAGATGCCCATTAATTCTGGAATATTCTCCTCACCTCCTCACTTCTCAGATCTTCTAACTGTGAATCCTTTAATGACCAACCACTCAACCTAAACTATCTCCCCTCTTCTCCAAACTCTCATCAGAGCCCCTTAGTGACACTTAACAAATGTTGTTTATATACAAGTCTTACATTCCTAGGTGAAAATTTCCTTAATCACAGGACTGGTCTAACTCTGGAGGGAAACAAAGGCAAGCATGGGTAGTGTGTTGAAAGACACGGGAGGAAGGGAAGGAGCTTGTGTTTACAGCACTGAATATACCTCACATTTCCCAGAACCAGAAAAGCATCTTCTCACATGTCATAGAGAAAAAACTGAGGGCAAGTGATGCAACTCTTCTGTTTACTTTAAATTCTTGTGTTTCCCCCAAGAGGATCTAATGGGGCCATTTTGACACCATGTTGTACAAGTGTCCTTATTGGGAGGCATTTGTCCCAGATCATCCAGTGGCCATTGACCTCTGCTGTGCACACCCTATGCACAATTGCTCTGAATCATGCATCGATCCTTAAACTAATCAATGATTATTAGGGAGGCCAGTTGATTTCATGCAAGTTTACTTTAGTCATTCAGCTTATATAGAAAATTACTAGTAAGGCTCATTTTTTTCCCGAGCTACTTAGATTCCTTCTGCTGCCTGCCCAGCACAATAGAACCTGGAGATTTCTATTAAGCCTGGATAAATAAGGCCTGGTTCCCAATTCTGTGTTTATCCTTAGAAAGGCCAAACCCAAGCAGGATTTTGAGGGTCCAGACAGGCAGGTTTGTTTTTATTGCCTGTTTCAACATCTTAAATGGCCAATAAATGGTTCTTCTTACCTGTTTGGTTTTAGGCTAGAGCTTAAAGCACATTATGTCACCTTCCTTGGATTACAGCAAATAATGCCCTCTGCTATTTCTGCTTCCTCCATCACTTAGATCTAGCTCTTTTATTATCTGTGCTGGCTTGAAGAATATAGGACCATAAATTTACCTGCCTGTACTCATCACCCAGCTTTGTAAAACCAACCAATGGGCCCATGGGCCAGCCTTATGCTGGAGCTGAGTTCTACTGGCTCATGAGCCAATTTCTTTCAGGTCTTCCCAAATTCATTGACTTCACATCTAGTGATGCCATGCGGATAACTTGAGATCGACCTTGGTAGTAGCATTTACATTGTAGAAATCGGCAAGCACTACTAATATGGCTGCCTTCCTTCCTTCCTTCCTTCCTTCCTTCCTTCCTTCCTTCCTTCCTTCCTCCCTCCCTCCCTCCCTCCCTTCCTTCCTTCTTTCCTTCCTTCCTTTCTTTCTTTCTTTTTTTCTTTCTTTCTTTTTCTTAATCCTCACCTGAAAATATGTTTTCTTGCTTTTTAGAGAGAGTGGAAATGATGGATAGAGGCAGGGAGAGAGAGAGAAAGAGAGAGAAGGAGAGAGACAGATTTATGTGACAGAGACACATCGATTGGTTGCTTCTCACATGACCAAAGGGGGCCAGGGATCTAACGTGCAACCCAGGTACATGCCCTGGACCGGGAATCAAACACAAACCCCTTTGGTGCATGATCAGGCTCTCTAATCACCAAACCACACCAGCCAGGGCCCCTCTTTTATATTTTTGCTTGTTTTTTCAGTGAGCTGGCTTACCAAATGCCACTGAAGTAAGCCCATCACTATTCCTAGTGGCAAGTGTAAGACAGAATACCAGCCCACTGTTGCGTTATTCCATTTCTCCTAGTTCAGATGACACATTTTGTTTCTCTGAGACCGAGCCCACATGAGGAAGCTGAGCTGATTGCTCCAAAGGGAATAACACAGAATGAAGCTCCAGAAGTAATCTAGAGTGTCATCTAAATTCCACTCAGAGCTGAACTAAGGTATCAAAATTCTCACCCCAAAGAGTCAGGTGAACCTAAGCAAGGGGCAGTGGGACTGAGGGAAGCCAAGTGGACTGTTTAACCTTTTTTAAAGGATAAATGAAGTTAATAAATGTTTAGAATAGAACGAACTACTACCATTCCAGGCCTCTAGCAGCCTCTAGTACATTTCCATGTTATGCTGGCCTTAATGGGAAGTGACAGCTGATGAAAGCTGCTATTCATGGTCATCTGAAACAGCTTTTCCTCCCAGATGAAATTCGGTGTGGCATGAGTCTCAACACACAGACCAAAGGCCAGGCAAATGTATCCCCCAGGTCCCTGAGGGCTGGCAGAGGCAACTCTGTTTGTGAAAGGGGCTTCCTGACTGGGCATCAGAGAGACCCCAGGTAGACAATAGGAGTCTGTATGCCCCTCCTCTGCTCAGGCCTGAGATGGTGGTCCTGGCCCTAACTCTGCCCATCTCAGGCCCTCCTTTTTGTTTATAATCAACCACAGGCACTCAGGGTGACTTTGGAGTTTTGTGACTAGTATTTTCCATCACTGTAAATGAACAAAACCCAGCTTGATCCCCACTGCCTGCTACGTGAAACATTTCCCTGTGGGGAGCCGTGTCAGGTTGGGTGGCATGATGCATGAACTGCTTCAGTTTTGAGATGACTCTTCTGACTTCTTGTCTGGAAGTACCAGGAGCAAACACGAATCTAACAGAAAGGTGTTATTGTGTGGAGTTTCAGAATGTTGGTTATCCTAGCAGCCCACAGAACTGATCTTTATGAGCCTAAGGCGAGCAAACACTCCGTGGAACAAGACGCCGTAGCTTCTACTCGAGGTCTTGCCATCTAACACTGATATAAAATCACAAACATATGGTTTCCATCAAAACAGAGTTGGGGGTATTCTATTAGCTTCAGGAAACTAGGAAGTTCATAACTAGGGTAACTAGTAGCTTAGTAAATAGAGGCTGGGCACTTGGAATAACAGCATCTAGGGCAGGAGATAAGTCCTTATGGAGTACCCAATACACAAACTATTAGTGTGAGCACTGAGCACAGTGTCAAGATTAAGAGCCTCAGACTGAGTGGAATCTAATTTCATCCCAGAGCTTCTGCCTCTGTTCAGAGTTACCTATCGAGATATTTCTCCTACTCTCTTATTCTGAGGTTAACTACTAAAAGTTGGCTGAGGATGCCCAGCTAAGAGAGGTGAACATATTGTACGTTGCTGACAAAGCAAGGCCCTCAAGTCATGGGAACAGAGCAGAATGTCAATCTCTCTCTTTGAGCCTTCTGACTTTATTTTCATTAGCTAATTCTATTTTCATTTTTAAAATACATTCCACTGGGTACATTTTTGTACACCTCTATATGCCAGAACCCTAAAACAATAAATAGAACTCAACAAGCAAGTTGTTAAGTACATGTATTTTAAGATCCTAATAATTTCTATAACATTGAACCTCAGTTTCTTGCCAAATGATTCTAATAATTTCTATAACATTGGACCTCAGTTTCTTGCCTAGGGTATTTGCACATCTATGAGTGTGTGTGTGTGTGTGTAAATGTGTGTTGTGGGGGAAGCATGTTTGTGTGTGTGAATGTGAATTGTGAGAACAGTGTATGATTTTGTGTGTGTGTGTGTGTGTGTTTGTAAATATGTATTGGTGTGTTGGTTGAGTGTGTGTATGTGTATGTATATGTGTGCATACGTGTGTGTGTAAATGTGTGTTGTGAGGTCAGCATATGAGTGTGTGTGTGAAGGTGTTTGGTGTGTTTTGGGGGGTCAGGGTGTCTGGTCCTAGGTTGTCAGCCTGCCCTTCAGAAGAGCTCTATAGTGGGAAGAAATGGCCTGGCTCTGCCACCCCTTTGCCCCTCTCCTGTCCTCAGTCATCGGCTTGAAATAGCCTAGGAAGAGCATGACCTCAGTGTGAAGCTACACTGGACACAAAGGTGTGGCAGCTGAAGGCTTTTAGTCAGCCACACTCCTCTCAGCAGGCTCACCCAGTGGGGAAGCTGAGCCATCACCTGGGGATAGTACACCTGGGAGGCACACCTGGAGCGCCTCAAACTAGGTGGGGGCCCAAAAGTAGATGTCTCTTGGGGAGCAGAGTCAGGAATCTAAGAGCTTGCCCTTTGCTGTTGGCACTGCTCTAGGGTCTCAAAGCTGGGGTCAGTCTTGCCAGCCAGTCGGCCAAACCTTCAAGGAAGGGAACTGTATTATCGCCCCTGGAAAGAGCCCGAGAGAGCGGGGCCAGTGCAGTGCTTCCTGCATACTGCATCTTCCCTTAGTCACCATCTGAGTGAGTGCTGTGTGGCAGGCTGCTATATGTAGACTGGGGGACTTGCACCTCCGGAGCACCTGCACAGTGGGGTGTGAACACCTCTAAGCTATTTACATTTTCCATGCAGAGTATAGAAATCAGTCTTATCTGGAAATGTGATGGGATGTATCTAAAGTTAACATAAATGAATTCTGAGTTTAGGGGCCATAAAATACATTTGAGAAATGATGTTCCTCTAATCATGCCTTCACTGGGGTAAGGATAAGTCAGTGGAGCCTGAGTATATGTTTGCTCCCAGGATATAATTAATGACTTACTGACAGTGTTTCTGTCTAGGGTGGGAAAAGGAGGGAGTGCGCAGTGAATGAATGAACTCCTGATATCCATCCGGCTTCAGTCTCGGGCATTTGACTACAGGGTGACAGAGGGTTCAGATGAAAATGAAACAATGAACTAAACATCCGTTACCAATATGCTGGTCACCACAATGCTGCACACTTGGGGACAGAGCATTCACCACATTCAAAAGAAAATTACAAATTACATGTTTTAAAATAATAAAACAGACATGCGCCATGCACACAAAAAGCTGTACTTAGAGACAGGGATCTCTGAATAAATAATTGATGATCCCTCCTGTGGAACACACAATGGATTCTTACATCATAAATAAATGAGCATCGTTTTATTTATCCAGCAAGACCTCCTTGGGCACATGCTCAGCATCATTCTTGTACCTTCATGTTCATTTCAGGCTAGCCAGCTGCTGGTTCTTTGCTCTGTGAAATGGTAAATGTTTTGTGTAAATGAAAATAGCAAATGAATGTCTGCCACAGGTACTTCGAGGCCTTGATTTTATGATATTTTTTTTTAATTTCACATAAAGAAAAATGGAACATTGTTTTCTGGAAAATGGGTTGTATGTATCTTCATTGGAAGTGGTGTTATTTTGTAAAATTCTCACTTGATTCTTAGGTTGCAAATGCAGGACTCAGAAGTGAATGATTTCCTCTTGAGCACTTGGTTTGACACAGTTTTCCTTGATGTGAGCAAAATGACCAAGCTTACGTGTCAGCATCAGAGGATTAAATTTTTCAATCAATTAAATAAAATGTCATTAAATTATTAGTCAAGTAAACCATGGCTGTTTGAAAGCATGCCTGTAAATTTTTGACTCTTCTGTCCTGAAGAGATGGAATCTTTGTTCCCTCTGTTTAGTGATTGGTCAACCCACAGGCTATATAGAGGGTGATGCTTGGGATTCTGGAAGCTGGTCATTGGGAAGGTATAGCTTCTCCTGGTACCCTGGAGCCCTCCGCCAGAGGACTCCTGCCCCAAGGAGTCTTATCCTCTGAGGGGTAAGGGAGCTCAAGGTCACTCAGGTGGAAAATGCACATGGAGAAGCCCCAAAATTCAATGAAGAAAGGGAGATGCCACCAACCCCATTTGGATAAGATGAGGGCCTCGGGCCAGAACTGCCTCTCTAAACACCTGGCCCACAGAAGCTGCCTGAGGTGATAGAAGGGTTGCTCTCATTTTGCACTATCATGTTTTGGTTTGTTAGACAACAATAATAGGGACACCAGTTGATCATAAAATTGTAGGGAATTATAGACATAGAAATCACTTGCCAACTTATTTTAACATAATTACACGCCACTGCACAGACCTTGTTCAGGATGTCAAGCCAGGGCGGCCACACCCTCACCTGAGATTCTGAGCCTCACCTGGGGCAGGGCTGTTTCATCAGCAGCCTTTCTTTTCTGGCAGTTTAAGATCCTCACGGAGTCTTTTCTGAGATTTCCTTAAGCCAATAAGAAGAAAGCCTAGCTTTTCCTTTCTAATTTCTCTGTTTTCTGTTCCAACTTCCGTGTAAATGTTAGACATTAAAATCCTTCCTGTTAGCTTATATGTCCCTCTTCACCAGGTATGCCATCAACAGCTGCATCACGTAGTGGATTAATGTAATTTCTTAAGAAGGAAGCCCTCAAACCCAAGAGCACACCAAAAGAACTGAGCAATGGGACTTAGCATACAATGGGTTAAAAATTTGAAAATCAACCAATGTGAGAATGAAGAAAAATAAATTATCTTCTCAATTGATGCAGAAATATACTTTTGACAAAATCCACAATTTTTTAATGACAAAAACACTGAAAATATTAATAGAAATATCTTCCTCCACCTAATAAAGGGCATTTATAAGCACACATGTTTGACATTCTAATCAGAAAGACTAAAATAAGACAAGGGTATCTACTCTCACCATTTCTATTCAACTAGAAACAGACATTCTAGTAGAGCAATTAGGTAAGAAAAAGGGGGAAAAGCATCTAAATATGAGGGAAGAAATAAAACTATTCACAGATGGCATAATCTTATATACAGAAAATCCTAGATAAGCTATTAGCAAAGCAAAGCCAAAACATTAACACTAGTAAACTGAGCAAAGTTACAGAATATAAAGTTAACATGCAAGAATTAGTTGGATTTCTATGCACTAGCAGTGAAAATCCAAAAATAAAATTAGGGAACAATTTAATTTACGATAGCATCAAAAAGAATAAAATACTTAGACATAAATTTAATTGAGGAGCAAGACTTAAATACTGAAAATGATAAAACACTGTGGAAAGACTTAAATCAGACCTAAATACTTGGGAAAATATGCCTGTGTGGGTTTTAAGACTTCATCTTATTAAGATGCCAATATGCTCCAAATCAATCTGTACAGTCAATGCAGTTCCTATCAAAATTCCACTGGCCTTTCTTTTCTTTTTTCTTTCTTTCTTTTTTTTTTTTTTTTTGGCAGAAATAAAAAAGCCAATCTAAAACTCATATAAAATTGCAAGGAACCCTGAATAGTCAAAACAGTCTTTAAAAAGAGCTGGAGAGTTCACACTTCCTGGTTATGAATTTACATAATCCCCTCTAAGGCTCTCCCAAGTCACCTCTGATTGCCATCCCAGAGATGAGCACTCCCCTCCACAACTCCGTGGACATCTTCTCTAAGAGCCTCGTCCTGTTTGTCCTGTCTTACTTACTTGTGTGGTTACTTGTGAACATGTCTTTTTATCAAACCACTAGAGGTTGGGGAAAGGGGGTCAGGGTGTCCCTCAGCCCAGCCTGCACCCTCTCCAATCTGGAACACTAGGGGGATGTCCAATCCTGTGATTGGCCCTAAACTGGCAGTCCAACATCCCTTTCACAATCCAGGACTGCTGGCTCCCAACTGCTTGCTTGCCTGCCAGCTTGATCACCCCCTAACCATTCCCCTACCAGCCTGATCAATGCCTAACTGCTCCCCTGCTGGCCTGATTGCCCCCAACCCTTCATTCATTGCTGGCCTGATCACCCACAACTGCCCTTCTCTGCTGGCTCAGTCACCCCCAACTACCCTCCCCTGCAGTCCTAGTGCCCCCCAACTGCCCTCCCCTGTAGGCCTTGCCCCACCAAATTCCCTCCACTGCCAACCTGGTTCTTCCACAACTACCCTCCCCTGCCAGCCTGGTCACCCCCAACTGTTCTTCCCTGCCAGTATAATCGCCCACAACTACCCTCCCCTACTGACCATCTTGTGGCAGCCATCTTTGACCACATGTGGCAGCCATCTTGTGTGAGGGTGTGAGGGTCAATTTGTATATTACCTCTTCATTATATAGGATGACATGTGTATCACATTTAAAGTTCTCAAATGGCTCAGCATTAATCAATGTTTTTCCTTGGGGACATCACAGCTTCTTTCCAACTCCAATGTCCTCACTTAATGATATTCCAGTGGTGCTACATCACTGGTTCTGAACAGAATTGCCTGCATTGTCATGTCCCTATGAAAACTGGCTGAATATGAATCTTCAGGGTGGTGTGAAGCTCGGGCATAAGCATTTTACAAACTCATCAGGTGATTCTAGAATGTACGCTGGACCCCAGGGACCCATCTTAGTTTTCTAGGGGAAGACAAGGCTTGGCACTCAGTGTTTATTTCAATCAATGAATTAATTATCTTCAAGGCCCTTTTCATCACTAATATTTATTTCTCTTGTCTTGCTCATTTATGCATCTTTAAGGTGCTTACTACAGTGTCTTGGCTTTACTAGGTATGATTGAGTATATCTGGAATGGAATGGAATGGAATGGAATGGAATGGAATGGAATGGAATGGAATGGAATGGAATGGAGTGGAATGGAATGGAGTGGAATGGAATGGAGTGGAATGGAATGGAATGGAATGGAGTGGAATGGAATGGAATGGAGTGGAGTGGAGTGGAATGGAAAGGAATGGAATGGAGTGGAATGGAATGGAGTGGAGTGGAATGGAATGGAATGGAGTGGAATGGAATGGAATGGAGTGGAGTGGAATGGAGTGGAGTGGAATGGAATGAAATGGAATGGAATGGAATGGAATGGAGTGGAGTGGAGTGGAGTGGAGTGGAGTGGAATTGAATTGAATAGAATGGAATGGAATGGAATGGCAGAGAATTAATGTGAAGTACAGAGGCAGAATTCTGGGCATCCATTAGAAGAAAATAGAAATTTCCGCTTTACAACAGAGACACAAAACATCCATGAAGTGTTTCTGGAGATTTTTTTTAAACAAACATTTTAGCACAATATGATTTCAACTCTTACACATTTGGTTTTCACCAAGTTTTAGTTAATTTTAGCCCTTGAAATCCTTTTCTATCCCCATGGTCATTAAGCATCCTGGGTCATCCTACCCGGGGATCTGTTTGAATTTTATCCCTAGTCCAGTCCTGCATGCTGTGGTGTTGGAATGAACTCTGATGCCTGCAAACCAGAATACCAAGCAACAGTAAGAGTGTGATGCCTGCTTGGTCCACTGCCAGTTCCTGCTTCAGAGACCCTCCTTCAGTGGAGCTGCCCCAGGCACAACTCCCCAACCACTGGAGTGGCCAGCAAAAAGGCCAATTTAGAATAGCAGCCTTTGATGCAGCTATTTATGGCTCCTGGTCTTCTAGACTCCAAGGCCCAGGGCTTTAATCCTGCTCCTAACAGGCCTTGTCTCACACTGCTGCTTGAGGCTTTGTCCTTTAATAACCCCAGTTTATTTTTGTTGTTGATTTTTTTATATTTAAAACGCTCTGGGGGGGGGGGGGGAACTAGTTGATACTCTCAAACTTCATATGGGGAGGTCTTTTAAGTTCAATCTCTGCATTTCAGGAAGGATAAATTACCAGAATACTTTTTTTTCTTAACTTCCATTTGCTCAGCTTTATTGAGCCAAGAGAAAAGGTAACCTGCATACGTTGAGATTCATTCTCATGTGTCTTTAATTGCCTTGAGAGATGAGGGCTCTCTGACTCCATGCTAGGAACCCCAGGACCCTGCAGAATCGGAGCTGCTCTCTCCCTGTGGACTGGCTGGAAAGAGCATGGTCTGATCTGTTTGTTTCTTGGGTTTTTATTTGTCTGGTTCACTGTTTGGCAGCTGCAGGTCCCCATCATCAGCAGCCTGTCTTGGGCCACAGAATCCTTCACTGTGAATGCACTGACTTACGACTGCCGCCTCCAGCCTGGAGAACACCCTCCACTCCTAGAGAGAGAGGGCACGATGCGAGAGCGGAGGCTGCAATGGCCTTGTGTCCCTCACAAGCTTCCACACTTCAGTGCTGTGACTGCGAGGCCAATGCGTCCATACACTCAGTCAATCCCACTGGGAATCAGCCACACAGGCTATGCGCTCATTCATTCATTCATTCATTCATTCACTCACAGTTATTTACCAAGGGCCGGCCACATGCTAGGCACTACTGCTTTAAGGGCTGAGTACGAAGAGAAGGAAAAAGACATAGTCTCTTCTAAGTGGTTTTACTACAAGGGAGACACATGCCAGCACACCACCTATTTATAAGCATAAATTAAATAGTTTCTCATTAATTCTGATCCTATTGACCCACAACTTGTGAGGGCCTAGCTGGGGCTGACCTAAACTTTAACTAGAACCATCCAAAGATCATATAATTTACAGGAATACAATTTTTATATTCTGTCCAAAAGTCCAAAGACATAATTCTCCAAAGGGTGTTCCACGCCAGCTGTTTTTATGTCCTGGCTATTGCAAGTGAGCTGCAAGAACCAGGGAGTGCTAGTCTCTGCTGGAGTGAGTGTGTTCATTTCCTTCAAAGAAATACTCAGCAGTGGAATTGCTGGGTCATATCGTGGTTCTAGTTTTAATTTTTGGAGGGACTCCCATAATGTTTCCCACAGTGTCTGCAGCTTTCATTCCCAACAGTACAAAGAACCACTTTGTGCTGATGGAGAGTTTAGAGGGACAGGCCAGGACCAGAAGAGACTCTGCAGTGTGATCCTTCTGTGTAGCATGTGCGTGCGTGTGCGTGCATGCGTGTGTGTGCGTGTGTGTGTGTGTGTGAGTGATTTTTTGCATAAAAACTCTGATAAAATACAGGGTGGACCAAACAAACCTTCCTGGAGTTGCATTTGTGGGAGGAGGCCTTGGAGGAGGTGGGAAGATTTACTCTTCTGTGACTCTCCATTTGCATGTTTTGAATGTTGTCCTATGTTGAAGTATTTATTACCTATTCCATGAATATCTACATTAAAAATAAAGCATGGAATTCATGCAATTATTTAAATTACTAAAGTTAAAATTCCTGGCTCTTATCCCAGAGATTTGGATCCTGTAGATATATGTGTGTTAGTAAACTATGGTTGGGGGCCTAAAATGTACATTTTTAATAAGCATTCCATCTTTAGTCAAGGCCTGTTCTTTAAGGACCAGCATGGGACCACTTGTGCAGAAATTTCTCTTTCCGGCCCTGCATTTGTTCCTGTTTTGAGGATATGCCTTCCATGTCCCAGGCACTAATACATGATGATGACGTAAGGATGAGGTGAGAAGTTTAGTGCCTAGAAGGCGGAGAGACATGCAGAAATGGGCTGTTCTGCAACTCTCAACTCTCGGAAGTCAGTGTGAATCAGTCAACAGGAGGTTGGTTAGAACACATGCAGCTGGGCCCAGGTGGGAATTTTGGATTCAGCAGTACTGGTCAGGGGCCCAAGAACCTGAATTTCCCACAAGAACTCAGGTGATGAAGCTGACTCTGGCCTTGGAACCACATTTTGAGAAATTGCTCTAAACACCCCTGCATGCACTTGAATATATTCCAGGAAGTACTCTAGGATGTGGAACTCACTAGTTATACCTGGAATCCCTCTATTAAAGACAAAAGATCAAAAGATTTCTCTAGAACTACCACTCAAGCAAACTCTCCGTCACCCTGACACTGAGTCCCACCGCAAAGACTTGAAAGCAATCACAATCTCCTCAATCCTGACACCTTCTGACTCAGGTTAAAGTCTCCATCACCTCGGCCAGCTCTCTGAAGCCTTGTGTTGAGTCTCCAGAGACCCTGTAATGCACACTCTTCGTCTTACAATACAGTTACCAAACTCTGTGCACCTGAATTTGAGGCCTCCCCCACTCAAAGTAAAACAGTGCTTTGGCCTTGCTCCTGGAGGCAGCAGCGGTGGTTGGTGGGGAGAGTGTCTGACCAGGAGGATCCCAGCTTCTTCACTACAGCACCAGCTAATGTAATCAACCTCTGACTCTCATGGGCATGATGAAGGTCACAGTATCAGCCTGTGGGTTAGTGTGAGGACAAAGCAGGCAAATAGATGCAAAGTGCAAAGTATGTTCTCTGCCTGGTATGTGTTAGCTGATGTCCCTGCCATCATCTCCCACTCTGTAAGGGCAGGTGGAGCCTCTCCCTCCCACCCACAGTGCAGGAAAGCCAACCTCCTTCCTCTTTCCGTCCAACAAATATCTCTGATATCGCATGTCACAGGCCAACAACTGCAGTTCTACTTGGACTGTGCTAGGCGGCTCTGTGCTATCCTCACAATAGTGAGTAGGAGACAGCAAAATCCAAAGGGGCTGTTTCAACAAGGAAGGCCCATGATGCTGTAAGGCAAAGGCTAAGAAAGAGGGCGTTTCCGGCTTTCTGCAGTGCCCAGAGCTCTGCCTGTGGAGTGTCTGTGGGAAAGCTGTGGGCCTTGACTTTCAGAGGGCCTTTCCCTAGAGGGCTTCAGCAAGCAGAGAACATGGCAAAGTCTCTCCTTGAGGTAACTGCCCTACTCAGAAGTGAGCGAGGCTGAAGAGAAGTAAGCAGACCCTGGGGACTTCTGTAATGACCCCAGAAAAGAGATTGATAAGCAAGCAAGTCACCTCACTGACCCCTAAGATCCAGCGGGTTATAGGGATGCTGAATTAAGGAGACACTGTTGCTTGGGTTACTCCTCCGCTCTGTTCCTTAGATGTTATTTTGCCTAACAGGGAAAGACAGTCATCAACTTGCCCCCATAACTATTATCCAGTTCCTTTCCTTAAAAATAAAAGTCACCTTTTTAGAAGTGAATTACAAAACCTTGAATATGGGCACAATTAACATGTAAAGAGTGAAGTGTCTTAGACATCCAGAACTATGAAGTCACTTTCTTATACAGAAACACATCGTGTTTACCCCGAGGCTTTTCTCATAAAACGTGTATCAGAGAGCTCATTTCCCGAGCCTTGTGCTTTGCCTTTTGAAGGTGGAGATCCCATATTGATGGCCCGGTTGCATTTATTAATATTCAGACACAGATGTGCCTATGTACGTGCACACACAGTTCTTAGAATTAGATTTCCTATGAAATTTGGAATTTGAGTTTCTTTTTAAAACTAAATTGTCTCGCAACAGTGGGATGCCACGACCCACAATGGCTGTGGCAGAGGGAAACCACCTGTCTGTTCCTGGGGCATCCTCTCTCTCCCACCTCTCACATTGGCCTGCCCCTCTCTTTTGCATCATCTACCGAGTCCCTGTAGTTATTTAATACAGGGTGTTTAAGAGAGCATTTCTCTTCCTTTCTGTCCAACGTGAGTTATGCACAGGCTGCCTTAACCTCTGCATCTCAGGAATTCCGTCATCACCTTTCCATTTTCATGGGTCTTTTGAGGTTTGTGGGCTTGCACTTGCATTTAACTTTTTCCTCAGTGAAAACAACTGTCCTACGACCCTCCTCACTTCCGCACAGAGATTTACACCGCAGAGAAAAGACTTGAGGACCTCAAGCTTTGTATGGTATTTCTGCGCAATGACATGGGGCTTGCGGCCTGACCTGGAAGTTTCCACTGACCGCCAGGAGTATAAGCCAGCAGTAATGGGAGCCCTGTGAGTGGCTCGGACACCCAGGCAGTGCGTGTCTTGACATCCCATCTCTCAGGCTGCTGCTGGCTTGGAATAAGTGTTCAAATAAAATCAGACCAGTGATAATAATAGTCAGGAGTTTAACTCAGTGTTTTCCTAGAGTGATGGTGCAGCCGAGAGAATAATTTAAAGGGCGCGGCTTTGAGTGGGGATGTTCTTGAATGTGGAACACTTCAAAAGCCATTATCATTAACACAGCACCACTCTTTCAATAAGTCTCACGTAAAACAATAATTTTCTCATTCCCAAACGCTCTGCCATCAAATATATCTTTGAAATTTATTATATTATATAAAGAATTTATGACAAGAGCCAAGCAAAAATAACCCACAATCACAACACTTAATGCCTTTTAAATGCAGTTATGGAAAAGGATGACAAACAGCTAGGACCTGCGCGGTACAGGGATTTTTAAACTTGATAAAATAACCATAACTTCATGTTTCTCAGGCTCCCTTTCTAATGTAATGCATCAAGGCCACACACAGTTTAAATAATGGAGTCAATCATCTGAAAATCTGATTTGGAGGGAAAGTTTTTTCATTAGGTTTGGGGAGTTATCAGCTCCATAAAACCCTGTTCTCTAGATTCAGAAGCTGGACAGTGTGTTGCTAACAAAACACTCAAGCAGCAGTTTATTATAAACAACATCAAGGAACTCATAACCAAACATTGAAGAACTTCTCAGAAACCACAATATCAAAGTAGGCAAAAGATGCAGTTTAAAATAATCCATTTTCAGAAGCAAAACCAAATGCAAAAATGCAGGAGGCTATTTCATTTGGGCCTAATGAGGCAGTTGTCTCTGTGTGCCCAGAGCCTGGGAACCAAGTGCTCCAGACAGATTTAGAAGAGAGTTAGAAGAGAAGATGGTCCCTGTGTGTTAGGCCAGTTCGTTGACCAGAATACTTATGTTGATGTGCATTGAATCCCTGCCTCTTAGAGGCCATGCCAAACACATCCATGTTTCATGGCTTAGTTTCCCAAAGGAGCTCTCTTCATCTTAGATAATAAGATTATGGTCAAATTTGTATTCTCTGGCTCTTCTTTCTGGAATGCCAGTAGATTTCCATTTTTAACAATGATATCAGCAGCAATAACAATAATAATAATGGTGCCAGTAGTAGCAGACAATAGCAACCGTAGTGGCTTTTGAACAATACAAGATACGGTTTCTATTTAAAATTAAAACCAAGGAATCAAAGATAGTGAGAGGGAAAGTTTTACTGTTCTCACACAGCATCTTAGTTGGGGATCTGTTTCTCAGGTTCTGTGGTAGAGAAATGGGTAAGTCTTCTGAATTCTGAACTCCAGGAGAACTGTCTCTATCCCAGGTCAGGGGGGACACAGCCTGTTAGTGCTGCCACTCCCCCGGGGTTCTGGGCAGTCAAGGAAGTGAGCACTGGGCTGACTGGAGATGACTTCCTATGAACATGGAACCCATGTTTTGGGATCATGACCAGCCCAACCAGAGTCAAGACGATGGACCAGTGCAGCAGCCTAGAGAGACAGGTCAGAGTTTACATGCCTGGCAGACTCGGGTCAGCTCTGTTTTTCATAGGTGGGCTATACCTCCTCTAGCCATGACTTATTTTCTATTACTTACTACAGTAGACACCTCCTGCTTTGCCACCACAACTGTTCACCATTTGTTTCAATTTCCTTTTGAAAGGACCACTTAAATCTACTCTCAACTCATGTAGAGTTGTCTCTTCCTTCAGGGGTAGAACAAGCCTATGCTGTCAGCTTGCTCATCTTCCCCCTACACTGGTTGGTTCCAAGATGAGATGTCAGATAAACATAGCCCACAACCCTCCATTGCGAGGCATTCCTTTGATTTATGGAGCATCAACTCTTC
The DNA here is from genome assembly GCA_027563665.1 of Antrozous pallidus. NCBI lineage: Eukaryota > Metazoa > Chordata > Mammalia > Chiroptera > Vespertilionidae > Antrozous > Antrozous pallidus. The sequence goes on from CM050526.1 coordinate 6,872,542, forward strand.
TCCACTTTATATGAACCTAAAACTGTAGAGAAGGCCGCTGAGAGCCTTGGATGTGACCCAGAGGGTAAGCAAGGCACTTCTGGCCATGTGACAGGAACCTTAAAAGAAGCCACACCTGCAGCAGCTCCACCTCCTACATTTTCCAGCTTACAGAGCCAGGAGAGCCCCTTCCAGCTTAATCCTTTCCTTATAACTTAAAGGCCCAACTTCTGTCCAGAAAGATGTTGGGTTTGCTGCTTCCTTGGTTTGTCACATATTTTAAAAGTTGTCAGTCTAAACGCAAAAATGCTTAAAAGCTATAGCAGGTGCTTCCTTCTGCTTCAGCTTTTCCTCGATTGTTGGATGGAAACCACTCTTAGCAGAGTCAGGCCTGGAGGACAGAAACCGGGTCACCTTTGTGTCCCATGGCCAACTCCCCAGTGGAAAGGGGAGTGGGGTTTGCCTGCTGAGCACTGTGAAGGTGGGTCAGCAAACTGAACATCAGAGCTGGGGGAAGCTGAGGTTTCTCTCTCAGGAAGAGGCAATGGCAGGTTCAGAAATGGGAGGAGGGGGATAGCGAGAAGACAGAAGCTAGCAAAGTGGAGACCCCTTTAAAAATTAAAAATAAAACGATAACACCTTTCAGGGGTCCTGGGGCAGCCTGTTGGAGGGTAGTGCCGGGGTAGTAAAGGGAGGGAGAAGGCAGGTCTGCATGGGCTGCACCTGACAACAGAGGTGACTCCTGGCCTGAGTTTGTTGTAAATGCTTCTTATCTTAGGATTGGGGGGACACCATCATCCCTTTTGCGGTGACTTTGAAAGGTGGCTGGGAGGGGCCCATGCATCTAGAAGAGTTTACTTTGGCAAATTCCCCACACAGAGCGGAAAATAGCCACGGGCTGCGGGGCTGAGAGCCCCTGGTGGTTACTGCTGTGCTGACCTCGACACTGCAGGCGGCCTCCAGGAGGAAATCAGCTCGGCAGCCCACCGCCTTCCTAGCCTCCTGCTGGAGAGTGCTCCTGCCCGCGCTCCAGTCCCAGATGAAACAGGACACAATCATTCTGTCTGCACTTGTTTCAGAAGGGAATGTTCTCAAAGCCGGGCTGCTTAAAAAAAAAAAAAAATGAAAGCAATCTGCTGGCTCTTTAATAAAATACAAGCCAAGGGAAGTGCTGAGTGTTTGGAAAAGAGGAAATCTTAATTTTATAAAATTACAAAGGCTGACACTGGCAAAGGGAAGCGGTGGCAGCAGAGGCAGATCTGCACTCTGTGGAGCGTTAGCCTCTGGCTACGGAGGGCAGCATCCCGACACCGGGAGGAAATCAGCAGCAGCAGGCTGGTCCCCACTGTGGGCAAAACCAACACGTGCCCCAGGGCTGGCACCGCAAAGAAGTGGGAGCCAGATATTAGAAATCAGCCCTTCCCAGACTGAAAACGGGGCAGAAATGGGCATTTGGGGAACATTTGGGGAAATGCGGATAGATTAAGTGCATAGATTAAACCAATGTTAAATTTCTTAACACGTAAACAGAATTCTCCTGTTTTCTGTTCTAAGGCTCGTGGCCAATCACTTATCTGGCCACTGGGTAAAGCTAGCAATAAAACTACTGGTCCACAATGTGTTAAAAATGGTTTCCATGGTGATGATGTAGAAGAATATAGTGTTTTAATAGATATATGCTGTAGTGTTTAGGAGTAAAGTTTTAAGCTGTTTATAGCTTTTAAACAACTTCAGAAAAATTTTCAACATAATCCCATATAATAAAAGAGAAATATGCAAATTTGACCATACCTTCACTCCTGATTGGCTATGCTACCAGCCAATCAGGAGTGGGGGCAGGGCCAAGTGGCAGGAGCTGGGGTTGGGGAGGGGTGGAGATGAAATGGTGGTGGCAGCGAGCACCCAGCCCACCAGCACTGTGTGGGGAAGCGGCAGCAGTGGTGGTAGCTGCAGGGAGCACCTGGCCCCCAGGTACTGTGAGAGGAAGTGGCTGTGAGCGCCCAGCCCCCAGGGCCGGGTGGTCGCAGGCACCTGGGGCTGAGCTGAGCAGGGCGACAGCTTGGGAAGGCTGGGGGTGAGCCATCAGTTGGACATCCCCTGAGGGCTCCCAGTATGTGAGAGGGGGCAGGTCGGGTTGAGGGACCACCCACCCCCAGCGCACAAATTTTGTGCACCAGGCCCCTAATATAATATAAATATACACAAACACACAGATACATTCATACAACTATAGAAAGATAACTAAGTTAGGGGAGCTAAAACCCTTCCTTTCCAGGATTAAAATAGACATGAAATGTTGAGGGAGGCTCATATGAATGAAATTTATATTGTTAAAATTAAAAAGAATATAAAGATCTGCTCCACTTAGGTTCAAATTCATACAATAGACAATTCTGTGAGATTTATGCAGAATTAATTTTTCTCCATGTGGTTTTTAATCATAATACTTTACTCTTGGACCGGTAGTAAACATCTTAAAAATAAAATTTTAATGGGTTTTTATTTACTTGCTTCAGGCAAAGGAGCTCAAGGAAGCAATCTCAGGACCAGTTCTGACCTGCTGGCTGGTGGCAGAGAGTGAACAATCAGGCAGAAATAACTGGCAATGGAGCAGTCAAATCATTTCCTAAAGGGCTAGACAAAAACAAAGGGAAGGACAAGCTTTGGGTATGCGTGTGTGTGTGTGTGTGTGTGTGTGTGTGTGTCTGTAATTTAACAAACAGTGCATCATCCAGCTTTCAAACATTCTCATATACCTATGGGAAAGTTTAAATTATAAATTAAGCACAATAGAGATTATCTATGCTAATCAAAGGGTAATATGCTAATTAGACCAGGCTACCTTCCGGACATCCTTCTGGACAAAGCCATGATGGCAGGGCTGAGGCAGAGATGGTTAGGGGCAAGCAGACCAGGAGGGGAGGGTAGTTGGGGGTGATCAGGCTAGCAGGGGGGGAGGGCAGTTGGGAGCAAGCAGGCTGGTGGGGGGGCATTTGGGGTGAACAGGCCATCAGGTGGGCAGTTGGGGATGAGCAGGTCAGTAGGCAGAGTGGTTAGGGGTAATCAGGCAGGCAGGCAGGTGAGTGGTTGGGAGCTAGTGGTCCCAAATTGTTAGAGGGGTGTCCAACTGCCAGGAGTCAGATATTCCTCTAGGGGTCCCAGATTGGAGAGGGTGCAGGCTGGGTTGAGGGCCACCCCTTCATGCATGAATTTTGTGCACCAGGCCCCTAGTAAAACTTATATAAATATGGTGTCTCTTCTCTCCCTCTCTCTCTCTCTCTCTCTCTCTCTCTCTCTCTCTCTCTCCTCTCTCTCTCTGTCTTTCTCTCTCTCTCTCCAAGTACCCTATTGTATTGTACTCACCCTTCTTCTTATGATGATATGATATGATTAAGATAAGACTCTCACCTCTTCACTTAAAGGAAGCACTTTACAGCTCTTTTATGCAAATTTGAATTGCCAGCATCACTATTCATGCATTTTTGGGCCATTATTAAGTAAAGTAAGAGTGATTTGAATACAAGCACATACCCAGACAGTGATTGCCAACGATATGGCTACTAAGTGACTAAGGAGCAGGGAGCATATACCTGGAAACAGTGAACAAGTGGATACTTCATGTCTCAGGCAGAACAGAGTAGGCTAGTGTGAGATTTCGTCAGGCTATGAAGAATAGTTTAATTTACAACTTATGCATTGTTTATTCCTGGAATTTTTATTTAATATTTTTGGACCCGTTAACTGAAACTGCAGATAAGGGGGGACTAGTATACGTACAGAGGACATTAGCCCATTCACTTATTTTACCCTTAGAATAAGCATGCAAACTTGGCATTATTGCACTCCGTTTACATATAGGAAACTTAGGTTCAGACAGGTTAGGTAACCTATCTAAGGTTACATAGTTCACATGTTTAAGTGCCAAGATTCAAACCTAGAGTTGTGCTGCTCTTGTTGTACCAACTCTATATCAAAAGGTATCATCCAAAGATCCTTTAATTGAGTCCCTCAAGTGGCACTTGAGAGTCACTGAAGTGATGGGAATGTGGAGGGGAGGAGCAGTCTCCTGCTGTGCTTAAGCACCTCTATTTGTAAGAGATGAACCCCGCTTCATACTCCCCACCACCACTCACCAGGGCTGTGCTGTTTGCTTTTTCTCTAGCTCCCCCTATCAGCTACTCAGAGAAAAGTTTACCTGGTGAAAAAAAAAAAAGAAGACACTTGGTCTTCCTCATTTAGGGCCTAATAAATATCACAGTTGTCTTTTAAAGCAAATATTAGCCACCTGCTTTCTTTGTAAATAAATTTTTATTGGAGCACACCCACACACACTCGTTTAGTGCTGAATATGGCTGCTTCCATACTACAATGGCAGAGTTGAGTGGTTGTAACACAGACTACAAAGCCTGGCAGTAATTTGAATGGAAAAAAAATTGTTCTAAATAATTATTAATTCTTACTGGGCATTAGAGTAACAAAGGATATTGGCTAGGAAAAAAAGTTAAAAAAAAAGAAAAAAATACAGAATATAAGTGTAGCAGATAAGGAACCACAGCTGCTCCTAGAGTTTGCCCAAGAAAAAAACATCACTCCTATCCCACCACACACACACACACACACACACACACACACACACACACACACTTCCTGGGCTGAGATGCAAACATTTGTGGGGAGAACACTAGGAAGTTATAGCCAATATCATCAATAGACGTAGATGCTATAAGGGCAAGACAGGACTGCAAAGACAATTTGGACTGTGTGACTTGGCAGCCACCATGTTGGCCATGTGAAACTTACCTGGGGGCTGCCATCTTAAAATCACAAAGACCAACCCGTAAACTCGGATGATGAGGGGGGACAGCAGGAAACAAGGATTTGATTCCCGGATAAGACCATTAGGGAATGTGATAGCCAGACTCAGAAGGGGGAGGAGGATAGAAGAGAAGGACATGGTTCGTCATGCTCAGACCAGACACAACTACCGAAACCCTCTTTAGCTGTTTGTGACATTTACTCAACCCTCCCTTGCCCGAGGACATCCTGCTGCCAGAACACTGCACAGCCAGATACCGGGTCAACAGGGCCCACCAGCCTGGGAACAAAATTTGAAATTTCCCGCTTCCCTGTACTGTAACTGACCTTATGCTACCTTTCTTTGTGTGAAACCGGCCAATCACAAATTGCCAAATCTCCCTGCGTTGGAGATAAAAAGTGCTCACTACCGAGGTTCAGGGCTCGCGTTGCTCACTGCTGTGACAGTGGAGACATGGGCCCGGCTCGAGTTCGTTATTAAAGGCTTCTTAAGATTTTGATCTGGCTCCTTGGTGGTTGTCACTCACACGTGGTCCATAACAATACAAAGATTCCAAGCATTACTTTAACGATATATAAAATGCATAACACAGTATTTTTTACAAACATGAAAGTTGTTTTAATACTCAAAAATCAATCAGTATAATTTATCCTATCAACCCAAATAAATGAAAAATAAATTTGATTATATCAACATGGAAAAAGCATTTTACAAAATCCAATGTCAATTTCTGGCACAAAAATTTCTGGAAACTAAGAATAACATGTCATCTATGAAAAAACTATAACCATTAGCAAACTTACTGGTAAAAACCAAATGTTTTTTCTAAGGTCAGGAAAAAAGATTTCTGATCTCATCTCTATTCCTCATTTTATTGGACATTTTGGCAAACGCAATAAGGCAAGAAAAAGAAAAGGCATCAAGATTGTAAAGAAAATATATTTGTAGACAATATGATTATCTTTCTAGAAAATCCAATAAAATCTACAAAAACTGTACTAGATATAATAAATGAGTTTGGAAAGGTTGCAGCATGTAAGATTACTATATAACATCAAAGATATTTCCATTTGTCAGTAAAACAATAAGACATTAAAATAATAAATATTCTTAATAACATAAAAAAGAAACACTTAGAAAAGATATGAAAGGCCTGTATAGTGAAAACTACAAAATAAATTGAAGAAAATTAAAATAAACAAAAAGATGTACATCGTTCATGGTTTGGAAGACACACTGTTGTCCATATGTCAATTTTCTATATACTGATATGGATCCAATGCAATTCAAAGCAAAATAACAGACTTTTCCCCTACAATGGACAAATTTGTTTTAAACTATACACATAAAGGCAAAGAACCTATAATAGTTAAAAATTCTTTAAAAAATGAACACAAAGTTTGACACTTCCCAATTTCAAGATACCACAAAGCTGAGTAGTCAATTCAGTGGAGTGTTGCCATTGTTGGGGAGGGGAAATTTCCTCTGACCCCCTTGACTCTTTTGTCTGGCCTGGTAATTAAATTGACAAAAGACAGATTAACAGGAAACAAAGCATTTTATACACCTGGAGGTTTCATGGATATGAGACCTAAGAAACTCTCAGAGCAGGCTGATTAGTGCCTTTCAGACAAAGAATACACTGGTGAGAAACTGACAAGACAGAGAAATTTAGGCTTGGGTTCTAATCTGTGAAGAAACAAAGCAGTTTGTTTACACAGACTTCTTGGCCCAACATTCCCTGTCTCTGGCAATAGGATGTTTCTCTACTCCTGGCTCAGGAAGGGTACCTTTCACAGGGGACAGAGAGATGGCTCAGGGTGTCCTTCGTGCCCTAGCTGTTTCTCAAGTAACTATAGTAATCAATATGCCACTTGGTGTATTTGGGGAAGCCTCGCTTGAGCCCCATCATCCTCAAGAAAGACAATACATTATTGTACTGGAACAGAGAACCTGGAAATGATTTCATACGTATGTAAAAAAACTGATTTTTTATTAGTACAAAAACAATTCACTGGAGAAAGTATAGTCTTTCCAAACATTGGTAGATCAACTGGTGGTAGATCAATTGGATGGACACCTAAAAAACAAATAAACATGAACTCTAATCTATACCAAGCACCAATAAAAATTGTAATTAAAAATGTATCATATACCTATGTATAAATTCTAAAGTTATAATATTTCTAGGAGAAAACATGTAAGAAAACCTTTGTATTTTGGTTTATAAAGACATTTATGACAACACAATCATGATCCATGAAATTAGAAACTAACAATAACTTGGACATTATCAAAATCAAAATGTTTTTGAAACACATTGTTAAAGGAATAAAAAGACAAGCTAAGAACTTGGAGAAAATAATTACAGCACCTACTAACACATCTAATTATAAATCATGAATTAACATAATCTTATATTAGAATGTGTCACACTTAAAGCTCAATAATAATAATAATAAACACCTCATAATAAAATGAACAAAAGATCTGAATAAACACTACCAACAAAGATGTGTGGATGCAAAGAAACACAAGGAAAAATACTTAATATAATTAGTTGTTAGTGAAATGCAACTAAAAACTACAATGAGATAAACACCTATTAGAATGGCTAACATTAAAAAGTCTGAGCATCTTAATGGTGGCAAGGATTTGCAGGAACTGGAATTCTCATGCACGGCTGTTGGTAATGTAAGAGGGAGTAACTACTGTGGAAATCAGTTTGAAACTTCTTAGAACATTAGTCATACACCTGCCATCTGATTCAGCCCTCTTGCCCCTAGGCATTGACCTAAGAGAAAATTAAGCAGGTGGTCATACAACAGCTTATAGCAAATGTTTCTAAAAACGAAAATGAACTAAATGTCCACCAAAGATGAATAGGTAGACAAGATCAAATTAAGTATGCTGAAGAAAAAAACTGCATAATAAATAGTCCATTCTGGACAATGCATACTGATGTGTAGTGATAGCACAACAGCAAATAACAGGTGTGAAGTGGGAGGAGGATTACCAAAGGGCACGGAGAAATGTGATGGACATGTTCTGTACATTGATTGTGGCAATGGTTAAGAGATGTAGAAAGCTATCATACTGATAGCTTGAAGAAAATGTTGCAATATATATGATGGACTATGGACTAATGTGTTTTTTGTTGTTTTTATGAGGATTTTTTATGAAGATTTTAGAAATTATATTCTCCAAAGAGGACATACAGATGGCCAATAGACATGAAAAGATGCTCAATGTCACTAATTATCAAAGAAATGCAAATTAAAACCACAGTGAGGTATCATCTCACACCTGCCAGAATGGCTGCCATCTATAAATCATCAAACAACAAGTGCTGGTGAGGGTGTGGAGAAAAGGGAACCCTCATGCACCGTTGGTGGAAGTGCAGACTGGTGTAGCCACTATGAAAAGAAGTACAGATTTAACTCAAAAAACTTAAAATGGCCCTAACAGGTCTGACTCAGTGTAGAGAGTGTTACCTGCGGACTGAAGGGTCCTGAGTTTGATTCCAGTCAAGGGTACACACCTCACTGCAGACTCCTCCCAGGTCTGGGCCCTGCAGGAGGCAACCAATTGATGTGTTTCTCTCACGTTGATATTCCTCTCTGTCTTTTCCTCTCTCTAAAAATCAATTAAAAAGTGTCCCCTGATGAGGATTTAAAAATAAACAAATACATAAATAAAACAACTTTACAAAAATTAAAAATAGAACTGCCTTATGACTCAGCAATTTCATTTCTTGGAATATATCCAAGAAACCCAAAACACTAATTTGAAAGAATATATGCATCCCTATGTTCATTGCTAGCATTATTTACAATAGCCAATACTTGGGAGCAGCCCACCTGTCCATCAGTAGATAGATGGATAAAAAAACTGTGGTATGTTTACACAACGAAATACCACTTGGCTATAAAAATGAATGAAATCTTACCCTTTGGGATAGCATGGATGGAGCTGGAGAATATTATGCTAAGTAAATAAGGCAGTCATAAAAAGATATGCACCATATGATTTCACTCATATGTGGAATCCAATAAAATAAACTTGACAAAACAGAAACAGACTCACAGTTACAGAGAACAAACTGACAGTTGTCAAAGCGAAGAGGGTGTTGAGGGTGGGGTGGAAATGTGATGGGGTTAAGCAAAAGAAAAAAGAAAATCTCTTAGATATGAACAAAAAAATGTGATGACCAGAGGGGTAGGGAGGAGAGAGTTAGAAGAGAATAAAGGAGGGATGAATGGTGATGGAAGGAGACTTAACTCGGGGTGGTGAGCACAATAAAATATAGAGATATATATCATAGAATTATACCCCTGAAACTTATATAATTTTGTTAACCAATTTTACCCCAATAAATTCAATTTAAAAAAGAAATTATATCGGTCATCTTTCTAGGAAACCTAAAGACTGCAAAAGAAAATAAACAAGCAGTTTTCAAATAATCAAACAAAAAAAAATAACAACTGGTGAAAAGATACCTATTTTATAATTAAAAATGCAAATTAAACAGCAAATAAAAATTATAGTTTACCTATTAATCTGGTAAAAGTTTGGACTTCACTAACTCTCAGGTTTGGCCAGGATCTGAAATAACAAATTCTCTGATACACTACTGGAGGGAATCTATTCACAAAACATTACTCAGTGGATGACTAAAGCCATATCTATTAAAATCTCAAATGCACCAGGGTGAAGACAGTTATTTTGTAGGAAGTCTGTTTCAATGCATAGACTGGCAATGAGTATAACAATACTTGATATGAGAAAACAATTAATCCAACCATCAAATAAAACCAACCTGTGGTTTATCAGCAAAGGGGAATCTATTTAAATTATAGTAAATAGATCATTTTAAAAAGATAGATATTGATGTTAATGTGCTAGTATAGAAAAGACACAGAATTTATATTATTGAGTGAAATGAGCACACTTTAGAACACTGCAAATGTAGATTATTTAATTTGTGAAAAAATTAAAGCACACACACACACACACACACACACACACACACACACATATACAGGCACACACACACGTACCATATGACCCTGAGCATAAGAATCTTCACAAAAGATGCTCCTCCCCCTCAAAATGTAAGTGGTTAGCTTTGGAGAAAGATTAACTCTGTAATACTATGATGTATGATAGTATTTTTGCCAAATTTTTAAAACCAGTTTCATTACTACTATTGTAAAATTAATAAAACCGAATACTTGAAACATGAGGTCAATTCATACCAAACTTGAGGTAGTTGAATTAAATATTCTTTTTCTTGAGATTTTAGATTATATAAATAAAATACCTAGGTAATATATAGCCCTAGCTGGTGTGGCTCAGTGGATAGAGCATCTGCCCATGAACTGAAGGGTCCTGGGTTTGATTCCAGTCAAGGGCACATATCTCAGTTGCAAGCTGGATCTCCTTCCCTGGTTGGGTGTGTGCAGGAGGCAACCAATCAATGCATTTCTCTCACATCAATGTTTCTCTCTGTGTTTCTCCTTTCCACTCTCTCTAAGTAAAAACAATGAAAAAAAATCCTTAGGTGAATATATATATATATATATATATATATATATATATATATATATGACATTCCCTGAACTTGATTGATGTGTCCTTATAGTGAGGCTCCAGCTTTAAGATGACTTCCTTAGGAATGGATGACTACCTAGCTCCTGACAGTCCAGGCCCTGTCCCTCACAGACCAGACCAGGAGACCTTAGACAAATCACTGCTCTCAGACCACAGGTATCTCACCTGTAAAAGAAGAACAATAATATTATTCACAGGAGTCTGCTAAAGTTGTATGGAAAGGATGAAACATACTCTTCTGAAATTGTAGGTCTAGTTCTTTTTGGCCAAGGAAATTTTGTTCAAATTTTTACAGACACTTGATGGCTAAGGTGAGGCCCTCCTTCATTGGCAGAGTTGAGGCTGCTGGCTCAGAGAAGGGCGACTGGAACTCCATTGACCAAAGGTACTCAATGAACAGGTCATAGGAGAGATGTCCCTGGCTGTCTGGGGAACTTGGAGGGGAATTCTGGACAAAATTTAGTATTCTGGAGGCTCTGATTTGTCTCCTGAAGAGTAATTGTAGCAGTTTGGTCAGCATTTCTGTGTATGTTTTTTTCTGGGTAAATGTTGATTTTTCTTGCTGGATCACTGAACTTGTTAGATGGTTTATACTAGGCATAGTCATAAATACCAGATAAAATAAAATTTATGCATGCTTGAGCTTGAGTGATGGAACAACTAGTGTTATGATGTGGAAAAGTAATCAGGATAGAATCATGGGATCTGAAAGTAAAATGCCATTGTAAGTTTTCCAACAAAGTCCCCAAGAGAGGCATGGAAGTAACCTATTTTTCAAGTTTGCCATTTAGTTGGAGCCTATTTGGCATGCCAGGCAGTATTTTGATCTGATAGACATCGTGGGACTAGCTAGCTATACCCCTCCTTGCAAGATGTTGGAGACATTTGCACAAACAGTAGCACTGTGCATTTATACAACTTATTAGGATGCAGTAATCACTAAGCATTTATTTCCTAGACTTTTTAAGACAGAGAAGGAAGATAGTCTGTATGCATGAGCAGGAAAATAGAGGAGACAGAGCAGAAGGCTTTTCTGAGGCCTAATCTTGGGAAGAATTTCTCCCCAAACTCAGGGCTCTCAGAATGCAACTAAGCTTTGCTTGGAGAGAATTTCTGTATTTTGAGAACAAAAGAAACCAAGTGTAGGCTACAAATCTGAGAACAAATCAAGAAATACATCTCAAAGGAATCCAAGGGGATGACTACCATCGGGTCACTTTACCCACCGGCAGAAAATCTGAGCAGTTCACTGATAAGAGTACCCCAAATTGCCACAGAGGTTAATCCATTCCTGATGCTGCTCTGTGGAGAAGGAGATGATTATCCGATGTGTCAGGCCAGAGGCATGACTCCTGCAGGCCCTGTGGGTCACCTCGCTGCCCTGACTAGGCGAGGGGCCCTGGTTGGAATCCCAGATCTTTCCCACCAAGCCCGGAATGACCCCTGATCTTGCGGGGCATGTCTTAATTCCTGCTAACTGATGGTAATTTTGATCTTTGAGTTAACAGGAACTGCCCTTCGGATTTCTCTTGGCATTCATGCAATCCATTAAGGCACTTAAGCTTCTGCCTTCTACATAAAACATTCTTATTTTTAAAAACAAACTTTTAAGTAAAAAAAAATGACAGGGTTAATTATTCTGAAATATGCTGTTTACAGCACCAACGCCATAAAACAGAATACATGATTTAATAGACCATCCAGGCCGTGCTGGTTTTTATTTCTGCATGATCAGGAACTAAATCTATGTCACTCACCCTCTGTGTGCGCTGGGAATGGTTTTATGCTCCATCTTGCTATAAATCATACACATCAAGATCATAATGAGACACAGTCTGCTTTGTTGCCCAAACCTGCTAGGTCAGATCATCTGTTGAACTCTATTTTTTATGACAAACAAAAAAAAATAACAAAGCAGCTACTGAATGGCAGCTAATGCACACCAAGGCCCTGCGATCCCTGCAAGTTGAACTGTTGTTCAGGAGCCCAGTGCACTTCCTCTCGGATGTGCTTCTTCCCCAAAGTGGTCCTAAAATGAAGCTGGTTTTCATAAGCCACTGGGGCCTGAGCTGCTTACCATCTGCCCTCATGTTCTGATTCTGGGATCAAAAGTTTGATTCAGTTTTCCTATGAAGAGATGCATTAAAAGGAGGAAAATCTCACGTGCCATACAAGTTCTTTGTCTTAGAAGCCAAACACATGAATGAATATATCCACCTTAAATTTGCATTCACGAACAGTTCTAGAAAGTGTTACAGATGCGATATAAGTAGGAAATAACCACTATACAGAGAGAGGTTCCTAAGAATAGCCATAGGATGCAAAGGGGCAATGGGAGTTCATTCAATCAACGCTTCAGAGCTTGCCAGCATGGCAGAGTTTTACAGGTGACGTGTGTCTATATGCATATTTGGAAATCTTTCTCAATTCTGTCCAATGGCATTTCTATCATGCCACACTCTGAAGGACATGTCCAGACCACTTTTTGAAGAGCCAAGGACACGAGGGCACCCACTGGTCCAGTAGCCTCTGGGATTGGCATCTCCGAGGTAGACAAGTGGCAAAACGGAGTGTCCTGCCTTTTCTGTGGGGATAGAGAGGAAGCTCCCCTCCCCTGGCCGCTCCTGGTGAGGGCAGCCCCTAGTCAATGCGGCCAGTGTGGGGAACACAGACAGGCTGCTTGTCTTTCAAGAGGTCTGGAGGATGTAGTGATATGAAAGTTGAGCACATTTTAAAAATCAGCTCCTTTGCCTCACTCTCCAGATACTAGTTCATTTGTCACTAGGTCTTAGGCTTTTGGTGCTGGTGAATGTTTTATTCTTTTTCTTTGTCTTGGTGGGTCTTTAAATAAGAAGTTCTGGGTATGGCAGCCAGTTGCCACTTTGAACTGGAAATTCTAGAAAGCTCCTTTAAGGAGCCCACACTGGTTTTTCTGAAGTCTGTGTTGTTAATAGATTCTTTGATGCTGGAATTATCTAGGCAAAAGCACGGTGTATTTTATAGTTTAAAAGTGAACCATGAGATAAAAAGAGGGAAGCAGGCAAACACCCATAATTCCCAGAGAGACGAGGGGCATGCAAACATCTTCTTACCTTAAGTTACAATAAGAAGAAACATGTTTGCACTCATTTTGTGGGCTTGAGGTGCCTGTGTATGTGTTTGGAATGTGAGGATGTGGAGAGCATGAAGTAAATAAAGTGCTTCCATGGGCTTAGAATACACCTGCTTCAGGGAATATTCAGGAAACCACCTCCTCCCGTCTGCTTTACAGTGCAGCTTAAGTCTGCTGACCTAATTCCTGGCCACACTTCTCTTGCGTGGCTGGCTGTGGCCTCCTGTCTCCCCGCTTATCCTTCTCACCAGGTAAGCTGAATAAAATGCCTAGTGTGACCCCACTGAAGATGGTTTCATCAGCCAGATCCCGCTCTTCCCTTGACTCGCTGTGCTCAGGACCAGGAGAGCACTTTCTCTGCTTTACATTTTCGCTAGATAAGTTATAGGATGCCCAATTACATTTGAACCTCAGAAAAACAAATAACTTTTTAGTATAAGTATGTGCCAAACATTGCCTGGAACATACTTATACTAAAAATAACAATTCATAGTTTATCTGAATTTCAAATTTAATTGAGGACCCTCTATTTTTTGTTCTTGTTGCCAAATCTGATGACTCAATCTATAGGTCTCTGCATTTGTTGATCATATTTAAATTCCAGGGTGAGAGAAACCAGGAAACTATGTTTACCTGCCTTACCATCTCCACCTGCAAAAGATCCTGCCTATTTTCTGTAGGGGGTGGGGAGAGGGCAGAGGTCAATTACAAAATGGCAAACACAAGCTTTATGGTCATTTGGCCATAATATAAATTATATGTCTGCATGTGTATCTATATTGATGCCATTAGCTAAGACTAATGGGACCCTGTTGACAATCTCTATTTATCTTGAAAATAAGATTAAAGAGAGTTCAGCTACATCATAAATTAGAAAAATTTACTACCTCCAAATTATTTCCAGTCACACCTCAATTTAGTAAAGTTGAAAGGATATTGAAAGCGAGTTTGTCTTTTAATCTCTAAGTTGAGGAAATGCACTGTAATAAAAGCTCAGCTAGTGATGCCTGAGATCGTCATGAAACCACTCCCTGTGGGTGGCCCTTATATCTGCGCAAAGGCACGGCTCCTGGACGGACAGCACCCCATTCGAGTCCCTGATCTTCATGGTCATATGTCTGGTTTCTAAGCAAAACCTAAATGGAAATAGAAATTACCTGTAAAGTTATTTCAAACAGTAATTTCATGGTTATTCAGGAATACCTCATTTTATTGCGTTTTGCTTAATCATGCTTCATAGATACTGTATTTTTTACAAATTGGAGGTGTGCCGCAATCCTTCTTGAGAAAGTCTTCTGGTACCACCTTTCCAACAGGCTGAAATGTTGGTTAGTGTATTTTAGCAATAAATTATTTTTTAAATTAAGATATGTGCATTGCTTTTTTACATGTAATGCTATCACACACTACTACATATTATAAACGTAACTTTTACATGCACAGGAAAACCCAGATATTCATGTAACTTGCTCTGCGTAAATTTGCTCTATGATGATGGTCTTGAACCACCCTGCAATTACCTCCAAGGTGTACTTGTAGTTCAATATATCATACCAAAAATTACCTATTACAGCAGTTACATATGTGTGCTTCACTTTAATCCAAAATTCATCACAGTTCAAGAAGGTTTCTTGTTGGTGAAGGTGTTTAAAAGGTACAAACTTCCCATTATAAGATAAATAAGTCCTGGGGGTGAAATGGGCAGCATGGTGACTATACTGTATTTTTCCATGTATAAGACACTATTTTCTTCTAAAATCATTAGGTTGAAAATTAAGGGGCATCTTATACACAAGTCAGTCAAGGAGGGAGCTGTGCAGGTGCATAGCTGCCCATACCTTACCAAACAGGCTTCTCCAATCATGAGCCTTATTGTTACTGAGGTCAGCTGATGCCATAATTGGAAGTGGAGGTGGAAAGTGTACAGATGCAACAGGGACAGGAGCGTTTTGAGCCCATAAAGATGTCAAAAAATAAAAAGATAAATACCAGTAAGCAATTGTCTTATTCTGAAAATTTCAAACTGAATGTAATCAGCTATACAAAAGAGCATGGAAATAGTGCTGCAGAGAGACAATTTGGACCTCTTCCCACTGAGTGTCTGATCAGACAGTGGAGAAGACAGGAAAAACAACTTCTTAAGATGCCAAAAAAGAAGGGTTTAAGATTAAAACCAGCAAATTGGGCAAACTTGGAGTAGAAGCTTAAGAATTGGATTATGGAGCAGCACTAGAGTGACTTATTTGTGTCAAGTAAGCTTATTCAATGTCAGGCAAGAATGTTTGCAAGCAAAATGAACATTGTTGATTTTACAGGGAAGGCAAAGTGGTGCTTCAATTTCATGAGAAGTGTTGGCCATGAGAACACAAACAAAGTCAGCTCAGAAAATGCCACTAGTTTATGAAGATGATCTCACACTTATAGACAGTGACTCAGAAGACAGCAGTGATACAATAGAAGCTGAAGAAACTGATATGTCTGGAACTAAAGTGATAAAGAAGAGAGCAGTGATGCAACAGAGGCTAAATAAAGTGATATGATACATAATATCATAGTACTGTATGTAAACATTACCTGCGTTAATCCTATCTAATAAAAGAGTAATATGCAAATTGACTATACCTCCAATCAAGCCATGCCCACCAGCCAATCAGGAGCTGGGGCAGAGCCAGCCAGTAAGCATGCAGCCCAGGCCAGAGGGGGTGGGACCCAGGTGGCCAGGGCTGAAATGGCAGGGCCAAGGCAGCCAGGGCTCTGGGGGGGTGGGGCCAAGGCAGCCAAGGCCTTGGGGGGCGGGGCTGAGGCAGCCAGGGCCAGGAGGGGTTTGGAGTGAAGGCCAGGGCTGTGGGGGTAGAGCCTAGGCAGCCAGCATGCGCTGGCCAGGGAAAAGGCCTGGACATGGGGGGCAGGGGCCAGGGCTGAGGCCTGTGCTAGCCAGGCACGAGCTGGCTGGGTCAAAGGCCCAGGCTGGAGGGGCGAGGGGGCGGGGCTAGGGCAGAGCCAGCCATCAGCCCCATGGCAGGGCTATGGCTCGGTGCCCAAAGCCTAAAGCCTCGGTCAGAGGCTTTAGGCCTTGGGCAGGCTGGGGGTGAGTGGTCAGTAGGACATCCCCTGAGGGCTCCCAGTATGTGTGAGAGAGCAGGTTGGGCTGAGGGATCACCCATCCCCAGTGCATGAATTTCGTGCACTGGGCCCTTACTTACTAAATAAAAATGTGTTCTGTTTTATGTTTAAAATATTGCTTTCTAGCCAAAACCAGTTTGGTTCAGTGTATAGAGCATTGACCTGCATACTGAAAGGTCCCAGGTTCGATTCCAGTCAAGGGCATGTACCTTGGCTGCAGACACATCCCCAGTAGTGGGTGTGCAAGAGGCAGCTGATTGATTTTCTCTCTCATCGATGTTTCTGACTTTCTATCCCTCTCCCTTCCTCTCTGTAAAAAAAAAATCAATAAAATATATTTTTAAAAATATTGCTTTGTTGCTGAAACCAGTTTGGCTCAGTGGATAGAACGTTGGCCTGCTAACTGAAAGATCCCAAGTTCAATTCTGGTCAAGAGCATGTACCATGGCTGAAGGCATATCCCCAGCAGGGGGTGTGCAAGAGGCAGCTGATCGATGTTTCTCTCCCATCGATGTTTCTGACTTTCTATCCCTCTCCCTTCCTCTCTGTGAAAAATCAATAAAATATATTTAAAAATATATTGCTTTGTTAATTTTGGATTGGAAAAGTGGGGAGTGGGGGTATTTATTCACCAAAAAACTTGGTAGCTAACAACTCTGTTGTATTGTATGTACATTTCAAAGTTGTTAAGAGTAAGGTGATGTATGTTCACTAAACTTATTGTGGTAATCATTTTGAAATATATACATATATCAAATGATTGTGTACATCTAAATTAGAAAAGGTTATATGTCAACTATATCTCAATTTTTAAACAAAAGGCATTTAAAAAAAATGTTCTATCAACATCAGTTCCTTCTCAAGGGAAGAATAAATGGTGCAAGTCTCCCCAATTTAAATATGCAAAATGGAGTGATTCTCCAAGGAGCTGACTGGTAAAAAGAGTGGAGTCTAATCTGCCATTGCTTCTTGGGCAACCACCCCATACTCCCTACCAGCAGAACCACAATGAAGTGGTGGAGAGAGCACATGACCAGTGGTCAGAGCCACACACTCCATTCTGGCCTGAGTCCCCTCACCCCTCTGCCCCCAGCACAATTGTGGTGTCCAGACACTGCCTGGGCCTGAACAGCAGCAGTAAGAGGAGAATGTAGAATGTGGACCAATTTGTTCTTAAATTTGGGGAGATCTAGGCATTCTGTGCCCAGAGATATCAAATCCCTCTTTTTTGAAGAAAAGAATTTAGAGCTCCTAGCTCCCCCTCCCCTTTGCTCATTTTTAAAATTAATATATGTATAGTAGAAAGCACATAACACAAGATAGCTACCCTTGTAGTAAATGTTTAGGTGTATAATCTATATTATTAACTCTGAGCATAATGTCACAGGGAAGAACTCTGGAAAATGTTATCCTATATAACTGAAATATTATATACCTATTGTAACACCCATTCTTCTCTCTGCTTTCATGAGGTTGGCTACTAAAGATACCTCTTATTAGTGGAGGGATACTAGAGTGATGCAGTATTTATCCTTCTGAGATTGGCTTATTTCATTCAGCATAATATAGCCCAGATTCATCTATGTTATAGCATATGATAGGATTGCCTTCTTTTTATGGCTGAATAATATACCATTATATGTATATACCACATTTTCTTTAATTTATTTTAAATCTTTGTTCTTGAGAGTATTACATATGTCCTCTTTTTCCCCCATTAACCCCTTCTAGCCTTTACCACCCTATTGCCTGTGTCCATGGGTCATGCATATACGCACACAAGTTCTTTGTTTGATCTCTTTCCACCCCCTCCCCTGCCTTCTCTCTGAGATTCAAAAGTCTGTTCCAAGCTTATATATCTCTGGATCTATTTTGTTATTCAGTTAAATTTTTTCATTGGATTCCACATATGAGTGAGATCATGATATACTTATCTTTCTTTGACTGGCTTATTTTTCTTTATCCATTCATCCATTAACATACATTTTAGGCTGTTTCTACCTCTTGACTATTGTAAATGATGTTGCAAGGAACATGGAAGTGTAGATATCTCTTTAAGATAGTGAGTTCTGCTTTTGGATAAATATACAAAAGTGGAATTGCTGGATCATATGGTGTGTGGACACACAGGACTTGGTTGGAAAGTCTGTAAGGAGGAATTTTTGAAAGGTCAGAACCTCCAGGGGGAAGTTGACTGAAGGCAACCACCTCTACCTTGATTTTTCCAAACAAGTCTGTGTACATGCAAGCCCGGGGTGTTTATTGGAATCTTTATGTTTAGTCTTTAGACATCTTTCCTTAAAGGACACTGCAGACACATGTGACTTCTCAAGGATGCTTACCCTGCTGATAGTATCCAATAGTTAATTTTAGTTCAAGCTGTTGTTATAATAAAACCTAAGGAGACAAGTGAATGGTGCTGTTTGGTTTCTCTAGCCAACCAGACCCTTAGTCTCTTTCACACAAACATATGTCAGATAATCATTCATCCATCGCTCAGGGTCTGTTGGTCAGTCCTGGCAATATGGTAGTTTGATTTTTGGATGAACCATCTTATTGTTTTCCATAGTAGTTGTACCATTCTTTACTCCCACCAACAGTTCACAATGGTCTCAATTTTTCCATATCTTTGCCAATACTTGTCATTTTCTGACTTTTTAAATAATGGTTATCCTGACAAATGTGAGGTAATATTTCATTGTAGTTTTGATTTGCATTTTCCTGATGATTAGTGATGTTGAAAATATTTTCATATACCTGCTGTTCTTCGGAGAAATGTCTACTCAAGTTCTTTGCTTATTTTTTAACCAGATAATTTGTTGTTGTCTTTTTGTCATTGTTGTTGGGTTATAGAAATTCTTTATGTATTTCAGATAATAACTTTTTATCAGGTATATGATTTTGAAATGTTTTCTGCCATTTTTTAGTTTGTTTGTTTCCACTCCATGATTTTATTTCTGGTTTCTCCAACATGTTCAATTTCTTCTTTTGAAATTAGGAAGTATGAGGCCTCTAACTTTGTTTTTTCTTGTTTCATTTTTTCCAAAATATTTTTGGCCATTATGAATTTTTTGTGATTTACATGAATTTTAGGATTACTTTTATGTTTATGTAAAAATGTCATTTGGGATTTTGTTAGGGATTGCATTGAATCTGCACATTGTTTTAGGTAATATGGACATTTAAACAATATTAAGTCTTTCAATTTATAAATATATAATATTTTTCTTTTTATTTGTATTCTCTCTAATGTCTTTCAAGGATGTTCCATAGTTTTTACTGTACAAATCTTTTGTCTGCTTGGTTATATTTATTCCTAAATAATTTTATTTTTAATTGGGATTAAAAATGTTTTAGAATATTTGATGTTAGTATATAGAAATTAAACTAAGTTTATATGTTAAAACTTTACTGACTTCAAGTATTTCTTTTAAAAGTGTTTTTGTGAAAAAACACTTTTAGGGTTTTCTACTTCTAAGATTATGGGTCACCTACAAACAGAAATAATTTTACTTGTCCTTTTTGAATTTTTAAAAATATATATTTTATTGATTTTTTTTTTACAGAGAGGAAAGGAGAGGGATAGAAAGTCAGAAACATCGATCAGCTGCCTCCTGCATACCCCCTACTGGGGATTTGCCCACAACCAAGGTACATGTCCTAAACCAGAATCGAACCTGGGACCTCTCAGTCCACAGGCCGATGCTCTATCCACTGAGCCAAACCGGTTTCAGCGTCCTTTTTGAATTTGAATGTCTTTTTTATTTTCTGCTCTAATATCTCTGATTAGATATTCTAATATTAGGTTGAATATAAGTGGTGAAAGTAGAGGTCTTTTTCTTGTTCCTGATCTTAGAAGAAAAGCTTTCAATTTTTCACCATTTAGTATAATTTTAACTGTGGACTTTTTATATATGGCCTTTATTACATTAAAGTATTTCTTCTATTTCTAGTTTGTTGTCATTTTTACCATGTGATGATGTTGAATTTTGTCTGTATCTATTGAAGTGTGTCTTTTGTTCTATTAATTTGGTGTATCACATTGTTTAATTTTTATATATCAAGCTATCCTTGAATGCAAAGATAAATCTCAGTCATGAAGCATGATTCTTTTAATGTGCTGTTGAATTAAGTCTGTTAGTATTTTGTTGACGATTTTTGCCTCTATAGTAATTAGGGATGTTGATCTCTAGTTTTATTTTCTTGTAGCATCTTCTGGCTTTGTTATCAGGGTAATGCTGACCTCTTCAAATGAGTTTGGAAGTTTTTCCTACTCTTTAATTTTTTGAAAAGTTTGAAAAGGATGGGTATTAATTCTTCCTTCATGTTTGGTAGAATTCACCAGTAACGCCATCTGGTCCTGGACTTTCTTTTGCTGGGAAGTTTTTGATTACTGATTCAACCTTCCTACCAATTATGTTCAGATTCTTTATGCTCATGATTCAGTCTTGACAGAGTATATGTTTCTAGGTACTTATCCATGTCTTCTAGGTTATTCAACTTGTTGATGTATAATCAGAGGAGAAAAAAAATAATGAAGAGGAGAAATAAGCAAAATAAAAAAAATTAATAGGAAAATAATGAAACTAACACTCTTTTTTTTCAAAAGGATAAACAAAATGGACAAACTTTAGCTGGACTAATTATGGAAAAAAGAGAGAAGACTCCAATAAATAAAATTAGAAATGCAAGATGAGACATTGCAACTCATACCATGACATTTTTTTTCAAAAGTCAGACCAGTGTGGCTCAGTTGGTTGAACACTTCCCCATGCACCAGAAGGTTACTGGTTCGATTCCCATTCAGGACACATGCCCCAGTTTGTGGGCTAGATGCAAGAGGCAACAGATCAATGTTTTTCTCTCATCCATGTTTCTCTCTCTCCCCTTCCCTCCCTTTCTCTTCCTCTCTCTGAAATCAATGCAAATATATTTTAAGTAAATAAGTAATTAGAAACACATAAGGCCCCTAGTTCTAATAGCTTGTTTAGTTCTCTCTCACCTGCAAGACACACACATATTACTCATTTGGGTGGATTTTTCTCTCTGCAATCCTGGACCAGATAGGGAGGTTGATAGTGGGCATTGTTCTGCTTAACAAGGAATGGAATGCTTAGTTTATGGTAGCAGGAAAACCTCATTGGAACCCTGCTAAGTTGGAAGTAATGATGCTTTAGGCAAAATTTAAGGGGATTCCTGTAGAGAGTGCCTGGGAAGGCACATGGGCATTTCTTTAATTATTGTCAGCTGAATCCAGTGGTGTTGGCAAAGCCATGTCCTGGAAACACACTTTGCCAAAAGGCAGAAATGTTGTCAGCTTGACCTTCAGCCCAGGTGCCAAGGGGTGGGTTTTGTTATTAAAATCCAGCCAAGCATCAGGAATGAATATGACCCAGGCCCACTCAAGAATGCACATAATCTCCTTTGTCTTGACCTTTAATAAAAGTTCCTGTTTTTTTTGCTGTATAAAATAAACACACTATATTGGCTCCTGGTTACTGTCCCTGTCCCTGTCAGAGGACTGTGCTCCCACCCAGCCCCAGCTTTTTCCTTCTATCTTTGTGACTGCCTCTTTCATTTTCTCAATCCCCAGCTGCCCCTACTCAGGAACTGGATCACCCTCTAGCTATGGTCGACACAAAAAAGAGAGAAATATTTACAGATTCCAATAGAAAATATTTATTCTACAGCAATTCCTATAAAATCTAAGGTAAATAAATAAAAAGCCAGACTTTTACTGGAATGAAGGACCAACTATTCAACAGTTCATTCCTGAGACCTGTTTTCTTTGCTTTATCTACAGTCTAGTTTTGTAATCCATGACTCCTGATTGGAAGGCTTACAGATGCAATGCTCTTACACAGAGGTTTTAGTAGGGAGCTGGGCATCAATCCTGCCTGGCTCCAAGAAGATAGTCACATTGGGTATGGATTTGAATAGGCAAATCTGAGTGAGTCCAAAATATTATTTAACATCATGCTTTATGCCAAAATAAACTATAAAGATCTCAACATTTTTTAATATCACAAAACGTTAAAACTGATTGACATGACTCAACTGTAAGAAGTTTTATGCCATTGTCACATAACAGTGTAACTTGGGCTGGTAAAAAAAAAATCCACTATTTGTCAGTATTTCCTGAAGAATATATCAATTAATATATATCAGTATTGAGCAATTTTGGTAACCATTATGTTTGGTAACCAATATGTATAATTATTACAATTTATTATCTAATAGGCATTATTATTATTAATGCAATCCTAAAAAAAAGTGTCTCTTTTAACAACATCACACAAACATTCACTATGTTGTATGGTATAGTCACAACTGAAAATTGCTAACTTTAGGAAACATATTAAATGTGATGAAACATTATTAAGTAGGTCAAACTACCAAAATATGCTATGTTGTTAATTTTGGAAAGAGTACTAAGAGAAACATTAGAGACATTGCTGAGGAAATAAAACACAGTCTTAAAGCAAAAATCTGTAATAATAGTTGAAAGAGTATACAGTCCCCAATTTAATTTCTTCCTCCTCTCAACTTTTACGTTTGTTCCTCAGGGAAAATTCGTCTGGAAAATGCTAGGTTTTCAGGAATGCATCCCCCTCACAAAGTGCAGCCACCCTGCGTGTTTCATTAAAAGCATCTGACAGTATTTCGCTTTCTTGTCCAGTTTTATGAAAGGGTCCTGTGGTTTATCAGCAAAATGGAATTTCCAGGAGGATGAAAACTAATATAACCCCAAAACCTCCTACCATGTTTTCTGGAAAATAACACTGTCTAATAAACATTTGGTGAATGAATAAATGAACAGCAACCTCAAATAACTTAGCACCAACATCACTCCCAAAGATGGCACCTTAAATACTTTCCTCCAGATCACTTAGGACAGTTTTCATTCCTGGGAGAGACACCATTACTTCTTCCTTCAGAGATCTGTCAATTTTGCACTAACCTTGTCTGCCAAGTAGCCATTTACAATCCTTTAATAACCCAAAGAAATAAATAAGTTTTGGGCAGGAAACAGTTCCAAAGTCATTGGAGCCACACCCCTGTCTGCTGAGGGATCTTTATACACTGAGTTGTTTTGATTATCTCCATCAATATTGGGAGTAAATGTAAGAAATAACTTTTTGAAACTCAACCTCATGTTCATCATAATTAATGATGAGAAGTTATTAGGGTCCTCTCTCTGAAAACCCCCAGAATAAAAATACATTATCCTGAGTAACTGATTTGCTATCATCTCTTTGAAACTGTAAATTGCAGTATATCACTGAAAATGTTAGTGTGTGTGTGTGTGTGTGTGTGTGTGTGTGTGTGTGTGTGTAAGTGTTACAAAACTTAGAATCTAAATTGAGAGCAATGTAACAAAGATTTGGTCCAATTTTCAGCCACAGTGTTTGTGCCTATTCTTGCCTTTCTTTTCTTGCTTTCTCTTTTAATTTAACTTGTGTTTTATTCAACCCTTCTAAGCCCCTGGGGAACAAAGCAAGGTCTCAAATAAAGTCAAAAATCTATCAAAGCCTTCGTTTTCTTTAACACTTTGAAGGGCAAATTAAAGTAGAGAGCTTGTTGGAGTAAATGAGATAGACATGCATTCCTTTCCACAGACCAGTATGGCTTCTTTTAAGCTAGATGATCTTCTGTTAAATGCCCACTACCTTTGGTGGCACTAGCTTATCTGGCATGAAATCTAAACTAGCTGCTCAGTAGCTCCCTCGGGGTGTGGTTGGGGGTGGGGGAATGTTTGGGGGTGGAACATAGATCACACTACCCACCTCTCCAGCCAGCAGGCTGTGGCAGTAACACCACACGCTTTCAATGACCCCTGGTATAGGCTCCATATGGACTTTACCAACTGTACTTATACCTTGTTTGACAGTTTCACCCTGTACTTTTTCAATAATTGATCTAAAGCCTCTAATCTATTTGGTAATTTGCTAGTAAAGTCTAAGGCCCAGAATATGGAGATTCTTAACTCAGATCTATTAAACTTATCAGACTTTGGGAAAAGACTTAAGCTATCTGTAGCCCAGTTTTCTCATCAGCAAAATGGGATTAATAGCAGGAAGTGATGGGGATTAAACAAGGTCATGTACATAAAATACTTGGTGCTATGCCTTGTATATGGTTTGTAGTCACTAAACATTTTCTGTTATGTTACTGCTGCTGGCCGTAGTTTATGAGTTTTACATTTACATAGTATTCATTTAACCAGCCCTGAGCCGGTAGCTGACCTCACCCTTTTTGTGAATATAAAGACTCTATTATTTTTAGTCTTGGAGTCCCTTACCAATACTGTCTTAAATTCTTGAGGGGGGGGGGGGGGCATGTCTAATTTCTAGTGCGGGCCTTCCTGTTTTCCTCACTTAGCCTGTCTTTCCATTTTTGAAAAATGGCAGGAGAAAACCCTATTTTATTTTGCCAGCTGACCATGAAGAGTTGTATGTGTGCTTTTGTTATTTTCTCTAAAGTGCCAGGTCCTTTGCTTCCTTGGCATGCATTTATCCTGGACTCTCAGCAGCTATTCTAAAATAGTCTCCAGGCTGTCTTAGCTTTTAAACTCTTCTTTTCAATTTTTCCCCTAACAAATGTTCCCGCTTGGCCATTCAGGTCTTTTCATGAATAATAACATGAGGCATTGCTTTGGGTTTCCCTCTGGAGAGTAAAAATGGCCCTGACAATTGCTCCCTAGTTTTTCACCCCTGATTCCTTCCTGCAAGGCTCCCAGTCATGCCTGCGGGCCAAGTTCCCCCTGTATTTCCTTCCATCTGGATTATGCTACAAAACTGCCTCTCACAATCTTTACCTGTCTCTTGATCCGTTTTTCTGCCAACCTAATTGGATCTCTCTATTGCCAATTCTTCTAGCCACTCAACAATTAATTGATTGTTGTAAAAAAAAAAAAGCTGCAGTAAACATGGGAGTGCATATGTATCTTTGTAACCTGCATTTATTTCCTTCAGTTATACACTCAGAATTGCTGGATCATATGATTGTTCTAGCTTTAATTATTTGAAGAAACTTCAAACTGTTCTCCATTGCAGCATTATTCATAATAATCAAAACATGGAGACAAACAAGGACCCATTAGTGAATGAATGGATAAAGAAGATATGAGATAGATATATAGATATAGATATAGATAGATATAGATATACATATAGATATAGATATAGATATAGATATAGGTGTAGATATAGATATAGATATAGGTGTAGATATAGATATAGATATAGATAGAATATACATATATATATACACACACACACACACACACACACACACACTAGAGGCTGGTGCATAGTACTCATTCGTGCATGGGGGAGGTGTGTCCCTCAGCCCAGCCTGCAACCTCTCCAATCTGAGACCCCTTGAAAGATGTCTGACTGCCCGTTTAGGCCTGATCCCTCTCACAATCCAGGATTGCTGGCTCCCAACTGCTCATCTGCGTGGCTTCCTGATTCCCTCTAACCACTTCTGCTTGCCAGCCTGTCACCCCCTAACCACTCCCCTGCTAGCCTGATTGATGCCTAATTGTTCCCCTGCCAGCCCAATTGCCTCTAACTGCCTTCCCCTGTCAGCCTGGTCACCCTTAACTGCCCTCACTTGCTGACCCAGTCACCCCTAACTGCTTTTCCTGGTTGGTCTGGTCCACCCCCAACTGCTCTCGCTTGAATGCCTGGATCCCTCCCCCGCCCAACTGCCCTTCCCTACAAGCCCGGTAACCCTCAACTTTTCTCCTCTGCCAGCCTAGTCACCCTCAACTGCCCTTCTTTGTAGGCATGGTCCCTCCCAACTGCCCTCTCCTGCTGGCCATCTTATAGTAGTCATCTTGTGTCCACATGGGAGCAGCCATCTTTGACCACATGGGGGCAGCCATCTTGTGTGTTGGAATGATGGCCAATTTGCATATTACTCTTTTATAAGATAGGATAGTGGCCTGGTGCACAGGTGGAGCCAGCTGGTTTGTCCTGAAGGGTGTCCCGGATCAGGGTGGGGTTCCCTTGGGGTATGGGGTGGCCTGGGCAAGGAGTCTGTGGTGGTTTGTAGGCTGGCCATGTCCCCCAGTGACCCAAGGCTGACTGGAAGCAGGTATCTTGGATTTATTTACCTTCTATAATTGAAACACTGTAGCCTTGGGCAGAGGCCAGAGCCAGGCAGGGGTGGGCAGGAACCTAGGCTTCCTCCATTGCTGGGGTAAACCCAAGCCTCCTGTTTGCTTCAGCTCCATGGCAGTGGCCATCTTAGTAGGGTTAGTTTGCATATGATTGGTGGACATAGCGGAGTGACATGATAGAGGTGTTAGTTAACACTACTGCCATGGCAATCCCATCTTATCTAATAAAAGAGTAATATGCAAATTCACCATACCTCTGATACACCCACAAGCCACAATCATAAGCCACATCCACCAGCCAATCAGGAGCAAATATGCAAATAAAGCCCAACCAAGATGGCTGTGGCCACTGAGAGTAGCAGGGAGGCTTGGGTTTCCCTGGCAATGGAGGAAGCCAAGCTTTCTGCCTGCCCTTGCTGTCCTAGGCCCCTACTCAATGCTACAAAGCTTCAATTATAGAAGATACATAAAACCCAACAGAAATGGGGGTAGCCAATGGAGCTGGAGAGAACAGAGGCTAGGGTTGCCCCCAGAGATGGAGGAAGCCAAGCTTCTGCAGCCCTGGCTGGCCTAGGCCTCCACTCTAGGCTACAAAGTGTCAATTGTAGAAGATAAATAAATTCCAGATGCCAGGGCCTCTGCTTGGGTCACCAGGGGCATGGCTGGCCTAAAAACCACCACAGGCCCCTCGCCCAGGCCACCCCATGCCCCAAGGTAATCCCCACCCTGATCTGGGACACACTTCAGGGCAAATCAGCTGGCCCCTACCCATGCACCAGGCCTCTATCTTATCTAATAGAAGAGTAACATGCATATTGACCAAGAGGGCTGCCCCATATGGTCAAAGATCCTGTACCCATGTGGACACAAGATAGCCACCACAAGATGGCCATCAGGGAGGGCAATTGGAAGGGACCAGGCCTGCAAGGTAGGGAAGTTGTGGGTGATCAAGCCTGCAGGGGAGGGCAGTTAGGGGTGACCAGGCCAGCAGGGAAGCGTAGTGGGTCGTGGGGGGACCCAGGCCTGCAGAAAAGGGCAGTTGGGGGGAACCAGGCCTGCAGGGAAGGGCAGTTAGGGGTGACCAGGAAGGCAGGCAGGTGAGCAGCTGGGAGCCAGCAGTCCTGGATTGTGAGAGAGATATCCCAGATTGGAGAGAGTACAGGCTGGACTGAGGAACACCCCACCCCCCTCACCCCTACCGTGCACAAATTTTGTGCACCGGGCCTCTAGTTGTAATATAAATCTATTAACTCAAGTAGAGGCCCAGTGCATGACATTCATGTATGGTAGGGAGAGGGGGTCCCTCAGCCCAGCCTGCACCCTCTCCAATCTTTGACATCCCTCTCACAATCCAGGACTGCTGGCTCCCAATTGTTCACCTGCCTACCATCCTGATTGCCCCTAACCACTTCTGCCTACCAGCCTGATAATGCTGCAACCACTCCCCTGCCAGCCTAATTGATGTCTAACTACTCCCCTGCCAGCCTGCTCACCCCTAACTGCCCTCCTTTTCAGGCCTTGTACCCCCCAACTGCTCTCCCCTGCAGGCCTGGGTCCCCCACAACTACCTTTCCCTGCAGGCCTGGTCACCCCCCACTTCCCTCCTCTGCCAGCCTGGTCAACCCTAACTTCCCTCCCTTGCAGGCTTGATTGCCCCCAAATGCCCTCCCTTACAGGCCATATTGTGTCCACATGGGGGAAGGATCTTTGACCACATGGGGGCAGCCATACTGTGTGTTGGAGTGATGGTCAATCTGAATTTTACTCTTTTATTAGATAGGATAGAGGCCTGGTACACAGGTGAGGTCAGCTGATTTGCCTTGAAGGGTTTCCCAGATCAGAGTGGGGGTTCCCTTGGGATATGGGGCAGCCTGGGCAAGGTGCTGGTGGTGGTTTGTAGGCCAGCCCCACCCCTGACGACCCAAGTGGAGGCCCTGGTATCTGGGATTTATGTATCTTCTACAATTGAAACTTGGTAGCCTGGAGCAGAGCCAAGCCTTCTGTTGTCTCTGTGGCTGCTGCCATTTCTGTTGGGATTCTATAATTGAAACTTTGTAGCCTTAAGTGGAGGCCTGAGCCAGTAAGGGCAGGCAGAAAGCTTAGCTTCCTCCATTGTCATGGAAACCCAAGACTCCCTCCTGCTCTCTGTGGCCACAGCCATCTTGGTTGGGTTTATTTGCATATTCGCTCCTGGTTGGTTGGTGAGTGTGGCTTGTGATATAGCAGAGGTATGGCCAATTTGCATATTACTCTTTTATTAAATAGGATACTTTGTACACATTAAAGTTACACAATGTTGTATACCATATGTAAATTGGCAATAACGAAAAAGAAACACCCAAGTATTTGACAAGCCCCTCTTGTTTGTCAAATTCTCTGCTAAGTGAAGGGAACTCCTTACTACACACACCACTCCTGCCCTCAAGGAATTTACCATCTGTAAGGAATAGTGTTGTGAAGAGGGTGAATGCAAGTACTACGGACTCTTTCAACAGAGGCACCCTACGTGGATATATGGGTTTAAGGAAGGCATCCTTAAGGGGATGATGTATTATTTGAGATGGAAAAAAGGAGGAATTATTACCAATGCTATTTACAGTAGTAGCTACTGGGAGCAGAGACAGTGGAAGCTGAGTCAGGTTTCTATAGATGGAATGACAATAAAGTAGAGAAAACACAGCAACCACCTCTTTCAAGAAATTTGGTTATGCAAGATTAGAAAGAATTTGGTTGGGAGAAGGAAAATACATAAAGGAAACTAACAGAAACAAAATAATTAGATGCATCTAGGGACAGGAGGTGTGAATAGTATTTCTAGAGGAACAGGATTGTGACAACAACTGAAGCAGAGTTGAAAGGAGAGGAGGAGGTGGCCACAGGCTTAGCGGCCACACAGTGTTGAAGTCTGGGTCACCATAACTAAGGCTAGATGGGTTGTTACCATGGAAGCCAAAGCCATGCAGACAGCCTACGGTGTGGGGATGACTTCCATAGCAGAGTCAATATATTGTAGAAATAGTATAGAGCAGTTTAATAGCAGCCTGGACTCCAAAGTCCAAAATGCATGTTTTAAATTCCAGCTCTGCCTTTTACTGTTCAGTTCACCCACCTGGGACAGTTCACCCAACTTCTCTCTAAGCCTTATTGTTCTCATCTGTGAGTGGGAATGATCATATGCCATCCTCCTAGAATTGCTGGACCATGATCATATCTAATAAAAGGGTAATACGCAAACTGTCCGCACCACCAGCCAATCAGGAGTGAATATGCAAATAAACCCAACCAAGATGGCTGAATCCATGGAGAGCAGGAGGGAATCTTGGGTTTTCCAAGCAATTGAGGAAGCCAAGTTTTCTACCTGCTCTTGCTGCTCCAGCCTCCACACCAGGCTACAAAGTTTTAATTATTTAATCCCCCCAAAAATGGCAGCAGCCCAGGAGTTGGAGAGAGGCAAGAGGCTAGGGTTGCCCCAGGTAATGGAGGAAGCCAAGCTCCTGCAGCCCTGGCCAACCTAGGCCTCCCTCCACTTCAGGCTACAAAGTTTCAATTATAAAATATAGATAAATCACAACAGAAATGGCTGCCGCCATGGAGCAAGCAAAAGGCTTGGCTCCGCTCCAGGCTACAAAGTTTCAATTGTAGAAGAAACATAAATCCCAAATACCAGGGCCTCTGCTTGGGTTGCTGGGGGGAGTGGCTGGCCTGCAAACCACCACAGGCCCCTTGCCCAGGCTGCCCCACCCCCCAAGGTAACCCCCACCTTGATCCAGGACACCCTTAAGGGCAAACCAGCTGGCCCCCACCCATGCACCAGGCCTCTATCCTATCTAATAAAAGAGTAATATGCAGATTGACCAACACTCCAATACACAAGATGGCTGCCCCATGTGGTCAAAGATCCTTCCCCCATATGGACACAAGATGGCCACCACAAGGTGGCCAGCAGGGAGGGCATTTGGGAGGAACCAGGATTGCAAGGGAGGGCAATTGCAGGCAATCAAGCCTGCAGGGGAAGGCAGTTGGGGTGACCAGGCCGGCAGAGGAGGGAAGTTGGGGGCAAACAGACTGACAGGGGAGCAGTTAGGCATCAGTCAGGCTGGCAGGGTAGTGATTAGGGGGTGATTAGGCTGGCAGGCAGAAGCAGTTAGGGGCAATCAGGAAGGCAGGCAGACGAGCAGTTGGATTGTGAGAGGGATGTCCAACTGCCTGGTTAGGCCCAATCCTACTGGGATCAGGCCTAAATGGGCAGTCAGACATCCCTCAAGGTGTCCCAGATTGGAGAGGGTGCAGACTGGGCTGAGGGACAATTCCCCCCTCCCATCCCCTACGTGTATGAATTTCATGCACTGGGCCTCTAGTATGAAAATTATGTCACATGATAAACGCTGTCAAAATTTGCTCGTCTACCTAAGACAACAGATACTAGATTCTAAAGTGAAGAGCCTGGCTGAGTGTAAGTCAGCGGATTAAATATCTTAAAAAGACACAGAACAACAAAGTCAGAATAAGTTGATGGCTCTACTATGGAAAATAAAAGCTGCAGTTGTCAGCTATCAGGACAGATATTTTTCAAAGGAGTTTTCCTGGAGAAAGTGATGTTTGAAGTCATTCCCTGGCTCCTCCCCACAGAGGGGAGGAGGTGGCCTCCATAGAACTCCCTATAGAAGTCTATATGTGATCCCTGAGAGAGACCGTACAAGGGTCTCGCTTCCTTCTGTGAAATCTGGAGGCTAACAGCTGATAGACAAGTCCAAAGATGATGTCTGCATTGTGTCAGCCTGGATTCTGGAGTTGGTCAGGGCAAAAGCAAGGTTGTCATTTACCATGGACCACATGTAATCCCACCAGAGAGTACAATAGACCCTATGCAGGCAGGTTGATGGGATGGGTCATGGCACCTGGGCAGACAAGAGCAGGAGGTGGAGTGCCAGACTTTAGGGGCTGCAGGACAAGCAGGATGTGCAGGACAAGTCTAGTGGGAAAGTGGTCTTTAAGCACCTCCCATAGCAAGCTGGGAGGGGGCTGAGTAGAGGAGTGTCACTATAAGTGAGGGAGATGAAAGCTCTGTACATTGTATCAGATAAGATAATCTAGCTTCTGAATGAAGGTCATGCCTGGACATTTAATGACTGGAGTGATCAGAAAATGTATGGGTCTAGATAAGGTTTTGTGTGTTTTGTAGAAGGAAAATAACTTTGCATGCTGAATAAATTACAGAGGGACAATGAGGCATAAAAAAAGTGTGTGCTTTTAATATCCAGGAGCTCTGTGTGTCCAACATCACATTACATTATTATTAAATGACAGGGTGAAGATCAGCAGCAAAAGTAGACCCAGCTGTTTGGCAGGGATCTTAAAGAAGCTGAGTTGGACTTGAAGTTGGAAAATGTCTTTAATTCTAGAAGCAACTCTTAGAAGAAAGGCAAGCCCTAGCTTTGACCAGAGATGCACAGAGGGGGGTGAGTTGCAGCCTTCTATGAGCAGTCATGAAAAGGTCATGTTTTAGTCAGGCACAAGAGAAAAACATCTATGAGGAGTTTGAGCGCCAGGGAGAGTTTATCTGGAATGGGTGACACAGCGTATAGAGAGGTGGCTGATTCAGGGGAGAGAAAGTGAAAAGCTAAATGGGCAAGATCAAAAGAAGAGAGTGAATCCTGTCACTCCACTTTAGACAGAAGTGCAACAGTGAGTTCCACAGGCTGGGAGCAGAGCCTGAGCCTGAGCCTGAGCCTGAGCCAGAGGGTGCATAGGAGCTGGTTTGAGAGAGCTGAGTTCTGCAGTTTCTCCCCTTCAGTTCCAGGCTGCTCAAGGGACTGGGTGACCATTAAAATAATCTACTTTATACATTATCTATTATATACATACTAGGGGCCTGGTACACTGCAGGTGGGTGATCCCTCAGCCCAACCTGCCCCCTCACACATACTGGGGATCCTCAGGGGATGTCCTACTGACCACTCACCCCTGGACTGCTTTAGGCCTTGGGCACCCAGCCATCGCCCTGCAATGGGGCTGATGGCTGGCTCCACCACAGCCCCAGCCTTACCCCGGCCAGTGAGCGCCTGGCTCCAGGAGTCGCGTGCTCACTGGCTGCCTCAGTTCCATCACCCTGGCCCTGGCCTTAGCCCCGGCCAGCCATCGCCTGCCCCCGAGGGGCCACGCACTCACTGGGTGGCTTCACCCCAGCTCCTGATTGGCTGGCGGGCATGGCTTGTAGGTGTGGCATGATTGGAGGTACAGTCAATTTGCATATTACTCTTTTATTAGATAAGATTTTATGTATAAAATAGATTTTATATGCAATCTTGTATAGATATTTTTCACACACCAGCCTTACAACCTAAGTAAATTAAGCATGTACAAATGTGTACTGGAGGTATAATTTCATTTAAATGTAATGTTAGAATTTCTATTAGACATTATTATAGATTCTAGAGGCCTAGAGCATATGAAATCATGCCCAAGTAAATGGCTTCCACTTGCCTCAGCTAGCCACCCTGCCCAACGCTGCTCTTAGCTCGCTGCCCTGCCCTCTGCCGCCCATAGCCCTCCACTGCTAGTAGCTCATGCCCACCCTCACCTGCCACAAGAGCCACTGCTCCTTTGGTCATGATGACATTATAGCATTAGGGCCACTGGCTTTTTATATATATAGATAGGCCTGTGGCATCATATGTAAATAAGAAATACAGACATTAAATCATGTATGTGAATATATATGTACACACATATACTAATACATATTTGTGAATATTTAACAGAAAAGCAATGTAAGTTCAAGAAAAGAGGCTGGTTCAAGGTCACACACTGAAGCAGTGATCTCAGAGGGCAAACACAGGACTCTTTGTGCAGTGTCATGATTGACTCACATTCAGTATTCAATGGCAGGTAATGCTGGCCTTGATCTCTCTCTCTCTCTCTCTCTCTCTCTCTCTCTCTCTCTCTCTCTCTCTGTGTGTGTGTGTGTGTGTGTGTGTGTGTGTGTCTCTCTCTCTTTCTCTCCCTGTGTCTCTTTCTCCACCCACTCTCCATTCATATATCTGTCATCTATTGTATCATCTATCCATCATCTATTTAACATCTATCTATACGTCCATTCATATATCTATGCATCTATTATCTATCATCCATCCATATGTAGGGTATTTTTAATCATACAATAATTGAGTGATTTTTAAACAGCATGAACAACCTGTTTTTGCATTAGGCAAAGCTGGCCCAAGTCTAAGTAGTCTTTACTTCATGTTTCTTTAAAGCAGAGACTTTTCTTAGACTCACAATTTTATGAAACCAACAGTGGATCCTGTTCCCCTTTCAGTTATTAGCTTAGAAAAACTCAGACAATTCAATCTACTTCTCAGTGCCTTAGGCATTTTATCTGTAAAATAAACAAAAAATTCAACTCTCCTTCTTCAAAAGAAATGCCAAGGGTGTGAACAAGCCATCACTGTGCTTTCTGCAGGACCTTGCGTCATGTCGGCTTCCTGGACGGAGGACTGCTCACAACAGACCTCATAGACAGAGCACAAGCCCAGTATGGGATCTAAACACTGTTTGGTTGAGTATCAGGCAACAGCTTGGGTTTCTGTGCTTTCTGAGTGTGATCTGAGTAGGGCAGCCTGGCCTGCCACCCGTGTTTTTGGCAAGTGATGAGGTTTACAATGAACTGTCCTCTGTGGGCTCCTGTGTGGGAGCATGTTGAAGGACTTTCTCAAGAAGCCAAAAGTAACAGTGTTGCTGTTATCAGATGAAGTGAGGTCCATGCTTAATAGCTCTGTGTTTGGACTGCTTAGGTTTGAATGGAAGAGGTGAAGGAGTCTCATCAAGAGCACACTTGCAATAAGTGGGTGCTCAGTAAATATTTGTGGGTATGACCCACTGACCTTGGAAATCAGCTGAAGCTCAGAGCTTCACATTAATTCTAAAGATAGCCCTTTTATTCTCTGGGTAATGGACGAGTCTGATTCCCTGCTCCCCACCTCCTGTAGTGCCCACCATTCATGAAGGCCTGACTGTTCCTCTGCCAGTGGCACCTCATTCGGCAGAACTTATGAGCTCATAACGCTGATGCAGGAAGTTAAAGATGGGCCCATCTGAGACGGCTTTTGCTTAGACTGGATGCTAAGAAAGCTTACTCAAGCTTGAGATACATTTCCATGTTTCACTTATTTTTTTAACTTTTTTTTACTTTTGAGGCTTCTTATGGTCCATCTCAATGTGTGACTAAGTTCTGCACTGTCTGTGGGTGTGATAAGCATGCCCTACATTTCCATCCATTATCTCCACAATGAAGAATAGCACATCCATCTCTAGGCCACAACCCTTCATAAATTATCATCAGAGCTGTCTTCACAAAAGTTCTCATGCCAATGTACCACTTGGATTAAAATTTTTCTTTAAGTTGACTTACTCTTTATCTCTCTCTCTATATAGATATAGATATAGATATAGATATAGATATAGATATACCCTATATGCATATTTATAACTATGTCTATATCTATATTATCTGGCTATAAAGCATTATATCACTAAGAGAAATAGAAAACCCAGTATTACTTACAATAACTTCTTAGCACTATTTGAGTTTTTATGAGGCATCAGATAGTCACCATGTCCTATTGATGTGTTCAAAATCAACTTAAATTTGGTCTTATTTCTCTTTCCCTGCTTTCAAATGACTAGATTTGGCAACAGCCTCTTTCAGCTTTGTCCCTTTCACTGAATTCTCCAGCTACACCAAACAATGCAAACCACATTTCATTATTCTGGGGTGCACTTTTTTCATGTTTTTATATCTCTGAAGCCAGCAAGCACAATTCAATTGGTGATGAGTGGGGGTGTGATTGGCAGCATTTTCTCCCCGTTAGTGGCACCTGTGAAAAGTGAGATCAGTGGCATCTGCTCCTGTTTCCCTCTGCCTGGGGCTGCCCTTCCCACCACTCATTCCCAACCTTCTTCTTTTTTAAGGTGAAACTCAGGAACTCCTCTGTTTAGGAAACTTTCTCCGGCTTTTCTTCCCCCAGCTGATTCAGGTATGTCCTCCTCTGTGTTCCCATAATATTAGCGCACATCTCTATTACCATATCAGTCACATTTTATTATAAATGTCTCTGTGGGGAACTGTGTCACCTACAAGACAGCGCCTTTGCAGAGAGTGATGGTGTTATACTCAGTACAGCCACCATACTCCGCTGATTAGGCAGCACAGACTGTAGTCACAGCTGTGGCCTTAGGTAAGTTAACTTCTCTTAGGGTCATTGAGGAATTAAGTTAGTTAATTCATGTGAGAGCATAACAGTGTCCAATATATACCCATCACTATGCGAGCATTAGTTTTTAATAATATCTTTCTATTCCCTATTCCAGCATAAAATAAAAGCCAAAAGTGTATTAGAATTAAATATGCCTGTCATGCTTGATTTTAGGAAGATAAAACTTGCTGCCTTCAGGCTGGAAAGTCCCTATTCATGGAGCGAGTGACACATCTAAGTTGTCCAAATAAAACTGATCTTTTCTAAGGACAGTAGATCATAATTCATTTTATTCACTGAACCCCTTCAAGGCTATAGACTCATGCTAGCTGTTCAATGAAAAATAATTGAGATCTCATAATTCTTGCCTTCACAATTATTTTTTTAAGCTGAGACATTTTATTTATTTATTTATTTTAATCCTTACCTGAGGACATGCTTAGAGAGAGGAAGTGGAAAGAGAAAAATATTGGTCAGTTGCCTTCCCTATGTGCCCCAACGGGTAATCAAGCCTGCAACCCAGGCATATACCCTGACTGGGAACCAAACTGGCAACCTTTTGTTGTAAACACTGACATTCAACCCACTAAGCCACTCTGGCCAGGCGCCCTCACAATTTTGCACATTTTATAAAGTTTTACATTTATCTAACACTTAGATTAATGAAAATAAATGTCAGAATGGGTGAAGGAAAGTACATTTGCTTGCCAGCTGATGTCATTTGAAATCATCTTTGTCCCCTGTGCCTTTTGCATGAGACTAATTAGGAAAAGAAAAACAAAAGAAAAGAAATATTCTGGACACATCTGGCTCATGCCACCTTTTCTGTTAAACACTGAATTATTTGACAATCATCATCTGAACCTCATTGGCTGGTTCAGAGATGGGTCATTTCTCTCATATATCATGAGCCAATTTAGTTTAAGAAAAAGTCAGTAATGGATATGGAAGAATAATTTACAACAAAGGTCTTTTTTCATTTAATTTTTAAAAGGACTATATAATTCTAATCACCCAAAGCATAGACCCAACAGTGTGTGGGTCTATGTTTATTGTTGATAAATAGAAAGTTAGAGGGAGGAACAACAAAACATATCTTCTCTCAGCCACTCCAGATGTGGCCATGTCAGCATTTCAGTGTGACACGGAGTTTTCTGATTTCAGAGAATCATAATAATAAAAGGCCAAGAGGCATCAAAACCAAAATGACCAAAGGACTGAATGCCATGAGGTGGCATTGACCACCTCAGCCTGGGTTTGATGGGTGGCAGCAGCAGCCGGAGCAAAGCAGCCTGAGTCCTGGGTGCTGGAGGGAAGCCAGTGCCAGCAGCTGGGGGAAGGAAGGCCTATTCTTGCATGAATCTTTGTACATCGGGCCACTAGTATCTCAATATTTTAGTTTTTGATCCTTTCTCTGAAAACAGATGAATTCAGGCTGAGGGCCCTCCCCTGCTAGCCATCTTGTATCTACATGGGGGCAGGATCTTTGACCACATGGAGGCAGACCTCTTGTGTGTTGGAGCGATGGTCAATCTGCAAATCACTCTTTCATTAGATAGGATAGAGGCCTGGTACATGGGTAGGGGCCAGCTGGTTTGCCCTGAAAAGTGTCCCAGATAAGAGTGGGGGTTCCCTTGGAACATGGGACAGCCTGGGCGAGGGGCCTGTGGAGGTTTGCAGGACAGCCACACACCCCAGTGACTCAAGTGGAGGCCCTGAGATCTGGGGTTAATTTATGTTCTACAATTGAAACTTTGTACCCTGGAGCAGAGCCAAGCCTTCATGCTTGCTACATGGCAACAGCCATTTCTGTTTGGGTTTATTTAAATTCTATAAATGAAACTTTGTAGCCCAGAGTGGAGGCCTAGGCACTAGGGCTGCAGAAGCTTGGCTTCCTCCATCACCTAAGCAACTCTAGCCTCTGCTCTTTCCAGCTCCGTGGATGCCACCATTTCTGTTGGGATATATGTAACTTCTATAATTGAAACTTTGCAGCATTGAATGGAGGCATAGGCCAGCAACAGCAGGCAGAAAACTTTGCTTCCTCCATTGACGGGAAAACCCAAGACTCCCTCCTGCTCTCAGTGGCTGCAGCCATCTTGGTCGGGGTTTATTTATTCCTGATTGGCTTGTGGGCATAGCTTGTGGGAGTGGCTTGATTGGAGGTATGGTCAATTTGCATATTACTCTTTTATTAGATAGGATTTTTATTTATTTCTGAGAGGAAGGTAGAGGAAGAGAGAGATAGAAACATCAATAATGAGAGACAATCTTTGATTGGCTGCCTCCTGAATGTTACATCAAACCTGCAACCCAGGTGTGTGCCCTTGACCGGAATCAAACCTGGGATCCTTCAGTCTGCAGGCAGATGATTTATCCACTGAGTCAAACCAGTGAGGAAACAATGTTATCTTTCATCCTTAGTACTGTCCAAGAAAAATTACTTACCAGACACTTGTTAAAACTGTAAAACATTTTATTCAGGCTATCACAGTAGGGGAGAGAGCCTGAGCTCAACTTCAAACTGCAGCGGAGACGGGACATTTTAAAGGGATAATGAGGGAGATGGGAAGAGGAGAGAACAGGGGCTTAGAAGGTTGGAGAAATGGAAAATTAAAAAATCAGACAGAGGATTTAGTCAATGTGTCTAAGTCCATGGTGGGCAAACTGCAGCTCATGAGCCGCATGCAGCTCTTTGGCCCCTTGAGTGTGACTTCCACAAAATCCCATGGCCTAGGTGAGTCTATTTTGAAGAAGTGGCATTAGAAGAAGTTTAAGTTAAAAAAATTCAGCTCTCAAAAGAAATTTCAATCGTTGTACTGTTGATATTTGGCTCTGTTGACTAATGAGTTTGCCGACCACTGGTCTAGGTCATCTGCTAACTGGTGTTTATCAAAGTTAAGGTCCTACCCAACAACAGAGATCGGGAGACAAGGGCCCTATCTTTCTTGATGATTACAGTTCAACGGGATGGATCCCAGGATCTTGAGAAAGACATTCCTGGATTGTAGAAGGAACAAGTCAAAGGAACAGAGAAAAGATTCACAATTGCAAATTCTTAAAAGTAAATGCACTAAGTCAAGACAGGACAGAGGCCTATAGTCAGGTTTGGCTAGTCAGATGTGGCTATAACAAACAGCATTGAACGTTCTCAGGCATTCAAGGAGGTCAAAATTGTTATCCTAGGGACAAAGCCTCAATCTGATATAAACTAGGCCAGTGTTTGTTGAAGTCTCTTGGTGTGGGGGTGAACAAAATTATCGGTGCTGAAAGTTGCAGCTCTTATTGGCCAAAGCTGAGGACTGGTTGAAAAGGGGGAGGACTTTTCAGAGCTTGACTAGAGTGTGATTAAGGAGAGGCTTCTCAGTGCTCTCACACAAACCATCTGTGGTAGATTGTCTCAAATATGATTCCCAGGAATTCCTCCCACCCCTGCACAGACATGTCACTCCTGTACAGAGGTAGATGTGAACAAAACCAGTTCCATCTCTGTATCCCAGATTGTATTTCATTTTTAAGTTTCATGCTATGACCTATGACCAACTTCACTGTCCTTAGCAAACATATTGAAGCCTCTAGTTGATGATTATCTGTGTTCCTTTAAAAATAGCCATAAATATTTTGGTTAGTAACAGCCAGAATGGCATGACAACCAAGATAAATATAAAACCGGAGATGGTATCTATTATAAGCAATAATCTATCACAAAACCAGACGAAGCCATAGCTCCTGGCGCTATTGCATTCTTTGTTTCTTTGTCATGTCAATCATTAGAACCTAAGTTATACTATTTTTAAAGTACAGTAGCAGGATCCTGTTGCAGAGAATAATCTGTGCAGAATTGTTGGGTCATCTGTTCTACTCCCATCCATTTTTTCCTCAAGTAAATTACCCTTCAGTAAACTGTGAAATTCTGCAGAGTTCCCTGCATCATTTTTCAGTCTGAAGACACCTTCTCATTATACTCTCATTATACAATTGTCCCACCATCAGATGTCTCCTAACAAGCAATGGGGACTATTTTTCTTCCCCTGAATTTGTCTTGTAACTTGTTTTGATCAGAAGATTGTAACAATTTTTTGGCCTTTAAGAACCCTTTTACTTACTTAGAACCCTAAGCTATGATTTAAGTAATCTGATCCCACTGAAGAGAGAGAGATACAACCAGCCCCCAGCATTCCAAGCAGCCAGCATAGGCCCCTGATGGAGGACTGTAGCTATTGTGGATGTCCACCCTCAGCCATGCACCACCAAATGGAGCCTTACAAAGATCCAGGGCAATGCTTTCAGAAGGAGAGAAGGGTCATCTCTGCAAAATCCCATTCAAATTATAGACTCATGAGCTTATATATGCTTGCTGTTTTAAGCTGCTATTAAGTTTTGGGTGGTTAGTTTCACCTCTAAATTCACCACATCTCTTTGTTGTACTTTCTACACTTTGCTTGAGAAATCCAGAGTGGTCATTGGAAAATATTTCACTTTTTTTTATTACATTCTTCTATGCCTCATTAGCTGAAATGTTTAAAGAAAAAAAAATGGTTAACTTCAATGGTTTAATTCCAGGTATGTGAGTTCAAACTTTTGATGACTTTGGTTAACCTCAGATCAATATTCTCTATATTTTCATGTTTAGGTTTTCTAATAGATTGTTTTTATTATGGGCTATTTCAGTGAGGTCAATGTGATTAGAGAGATGGATCATGTAAGACCATTCTTATGGTTTCTGAATCACTTTCCCCAATACAGGTTATCACAACCACACAACTGTAATTAAATGTGTAGTATTAGTGGAGGTAATTTTTCTAGTTTCCCTAGTGAACTATGAGAAATTTAAGATTATTTATAAATATAATTTATAATTCTGTTCCATATGTTAGGAGACCGAGAACAAAAATTTGAAATTATCTATCAATAATATATCATATTAATGACATATCAAGCAATAATATATTATATCAATAATATAATAAGGAGGCGGTGCCCACCTATTCTTTTGTAGAAAAGTAGACATGGGGATTGTGAGGACACATTCCAAGCCGCAGAAAGGATGAGGCCTCAACCTGTATCACAAAAAAATCAGAGCTGATGGCACTCCTGTATTTTACTCCAAGTTATCTTCATTCGACCTGTGAAAAGAGCTGCAAACAGGTGCAACAGAGAGGACTTAGCGAGGAGCTGCTCCGAGAGGAGGTCCCAGAAGTCTGATGGTTGCTAGGGAATGATAGCAGCCATTCCAATGATAGCAGTGAATGGGCAGAACACAGAAGATGGTTCTTCAAACCATCACCAGAAAGCTGCCTGAGACCGACCCGCCAGCAGCCATTGAGGTCGTGGGTACAGACCAGAAAGCAAAGCCTTAGGCAGTGAGGTTGTATAAGGAGGCTGCAATCTTCCTCTCCTTGGCATCTTCATTGAGGGAGCACGGCTTCCCAGGCCCTGCTGACAGACCTGCATGGGTAAGTGACAGGAGCAAACCTCTTGCCAGTTGATCTGGAACCCCAGAAACTCCATGAAGCAAAACCCAAATCAGTTAGTGCCAATGACACTGAACTCTAACAAGGCCTTCAACTCTTTTCTAGCCCTGGTCTTTCATGGCGTCAGAGCTTACACATCAGTCTGCTGATTAGAAAGACCTGGGGGGTGGGGGTAGGAGCAGATGATGCACCTAGAAACTGGGCTGGAGCCATTCCATCTCACAGCGATGGGTGAACACAGGGCTGGGCAGAGGCTGGGACAGACTGCACCATTACCCACACATGTGGACCACCTTCTCTTTTTGCTTTCCAGGAAACTTGAGAGAAAATAGCCATCGCCACTGTGGTTTAACCCCTGTTTCCACGGCCTTATCACTGGGTTTGTTAGAACATCCATGCCTACCCTCTCAGTGAACTGACCGGGAAATCAGGGACAGAATCCAGTGTGGGCCTTCAAAGCGCAGGTTATTTCTGTGAGCTGCCATCTGAGGGGTGCTAGGAGAATCCAAAGAGGGGAGGCAGAATCTAATCATGGCCTGGAAAGAAATTAAAATGTTGTCCCCTTTCCATTAATCATCTCCTTTTAGAGTTTTCCACTCAAATTGTGTGGACATTCCTACAGCTGGGTGGAATGTTCTGCTCAGGCATCTACATTCCCCACACTGATGGTGTGTGTCACAGCATGTGGGGCACAGCCTGTGGGACGAGAGGGTGTAGCCAGGAGCCAGGATTCAGAGTTTTCTCCCCAGTGTTCCCTCTCATTGTGATGCTTATTCTGCAAACCTAGATTGTATGTTTATTGAGGAACTGGCACATGTGTTCTCAAGCATCTAATGCAGACAATTAGCCTTCTTAGATGTTTGCGCTTTTCCTAAACTGTAGAAGTTGGCTTTTTGGTTTGTTTTTTCTA
The DNA here is from genome assembly GCA_027563665.1 of Antrozous pallidus. Classification (NCBI taxonomy): domain Eukaryota; kingdom Metazoa; phylum Chordata; class Mammalia; order Chiroptera; family Vespertilionidae; genus Antrozous; species Antrozous pallidus. Next base: position 6,914,952 of record CM050526.1, read on the forward strand.
GCCTGCCTCTCCCCTTGAGTTTGCTGTGTGCTTTTTTCCAATATCATTTTAATGTAAAACAAAACATGCTCACCCTCTGCTTAATGGCATTTGTCACTCGCAGGGTGGGATTTAGTATTCTGAGCATAAAATACAAAACTCACGAGGAATTGGCAAACTTTCTGTCAAGGGCCCCCATAAATATGTTAGGTTTTCTGAATCAGGAAGCCAAATTGAGTAACCGTTCTCCCAGAGAGGCTAATGCTCATTTTTTTTTTTTTCTCGTTTCATGGCTAAAAGGTGAAAACAGCCTCAGCAGTCAAGCTATCACTAAACAGACAGAGCCGGGATGAGACCCAGCGGCCATGGTCTGCAATGGGCGCTCCAGTCTCCCTGGTGTCTGGCCTGGTTTCCCTGCTTTCTCCCCAGCACCAGGCCGACCGCCTTCCTGCTCACAGCAGCTCAGGGCTGTGGTCCCCTCTCAGCATCTGCCTCCAGGCCCTGTTCTCTGCTGCTGGCTTTCAGAGATGCCTCCTCCTCCGGAGACTCTCCTGTGCCCTGTGCAGCTGCCCGATTGCATTGGCTGTGCCATGTCAGCTTGGTTATCTGCTGTGTACACTCAGCAGCTCTCAGTAGGGTGGCTTCAGGAATCTCCAAATCCCCTGCGCACAGCCAGGGGCCTGGAGTGCTGGCAGTGGCCAGCACGTGTTGAATTTGCCTCAACTCATTTGTCTATAAGGAAAATGGGAACACAAGTTTGATATAAAAAACCGAGTGAACTCTGGACAACTAGGTCAGGGTGTTTTGTGGAGTTTATTTTTGGCTTTTATTTCCATTTTTTTCTAAAACACATTTCTGTGGCAGCTTCCTCACATAATCAGATCTATTCATAGGATGTGATATGGCCCTGAAAACACACCCAATCTCAGGTCAAGCCTGGGGTATGGTGCCAATCTCAGCAAGTTTTGGTTCTCAAAGAAGTTCAGATTGGACCTGAGTTTAGTTGGTGCCTCTTTTGTCTGATGCCAAATATGTCTGAGAAATAAGGAACGAGGATAATACCTCAATTAAGAAAATACGGATTAAGACGTGCAAGAATTTTTTAAATCAACTTTACTTGTTGGTTCAGTTTTGTGTATACAGAAAAATTAGAATATTCTAGCAATAAAATGGCCAAGATTCTATTTTTTCAAAATTTAATAATTTTCTGTATTAGCAAAAGTTTGAATTAAATAAGAATTTTGGGAGTATAATTTAACAATGAAGAACAAAAGTTTTGCAGTTTTTAATCTTTGAATTAGAAAGTCTGTATCTGTGAATTTCTTTAGGAAAACATGAAATATATACACAAATTTTGTTTTTAAGATCGCTCAGTGCAGCCCTCTTTATAATAAAGTTCATATTGCAAAATATATCAATATGTTAAAATTATACATCCATCAAACATTGTTATGAAAATATTTAATAAGATAAAGATATGTTCATAATCTGTTTTTAAAAGCAGATATGTTCATCATCTGTTTTTAACTGCCTTACATATATATCCATATATGTAAGGCAGTTAAGGCCTCAGGAAAAAGGTATATATGAGGCTTTTATTAGCAGGTCCATTGGCCTTCAGCCTCTTTTCTTTGTCCTGACATGAGAGCAGCATCATAGTATAGCTGGAAAAGTTAAAACTCTGAGGCAGAGGATGGTCCAGATCAGTTTGTAGGCTATGTGTGGTGAGTGACTGTGTTGGCTACCCTGTGTCTTCACTCCATGTCTGCTGGATTGAATGTCTATGCTCATTGTATGTCTCACAAGAAGGTGGGATCTTGAAGTGGAGGCCATTCCTGCCTTACCAGAATCTTACAGGACTCGACTCCTGAAAGTGTGGAAGCCAATGAGTAAGATTCAAGAATGGGAGGTAGATGTGACATGGGTGATTCCGAGTAGAGAGATGGTGACTAGCCTTCTGAGTGAGGAGGTGTGGCAGGAAATAAGTGCAGGTGGAGACAGGAGGGGCGTGCACATCTTTGTTTTTATTGGCATCAGCTTAATGTGCTGCTGACTTGTGGGATTTCTCTCATGGGTAGAGGTACTTCTATTCCTAAAACAAATCCCTTGGGACGCACTTAGTTTTGGTTTAGCCTGCCTGCCTCCCAACAGGGGACCCAGTTGATGACATATGTTCATGCAGTTCATGTAGAATCTTAAAAGGTTTCCTGGAAGCCATTCTGATAAACTGAATGCATTTGAGATGTAAAAAGTCACCATGATACTAATTTTTCCAGCATCTCTTATGAAAAGAAATCCTATTTGAGGAGGAATCATGATAGAGAACAGTGGTAAGGAAGGAAAATGAAAAATGAAATAGGCTTCAGTTGATTGACACTCTCATTCAGATGAAAACGTGGCTAGAGGCAGAGGTGATTGTGATTAACATGAGATTGGGTAGTGGCATTATTGTGTTATTATTTTTGCATTCTCCAATGGCAATTTGGTGTGAAGATATACTGTACGGAAACTCTTTTGGGGAATAAGACAGGAATCTTAGAGAAGGGTGGATGACTATCACTTTGTAATCAAAGGGTCTACAAAGATTTATAATCATCTAGATCCTCTGAACAAATAAAGTGGAAGTCATTTGTGTTGTTACTCTTTGAGGTTCTTTATTTATGATGTATATGTACCCCTAATTTGCATAATTAATCTTATGGAAAAATAGGGGGGGGGGGGAATCAAGGTAATCCAGCACTATCGCTTTCCTACCCCAGAATGGCAATCAGTAGTTAATGCTTACTCAATAGCCTTCTTCCCTAGTCATCATCTCCCTATGTGTACACATCTTCCCAGTTCTGTTTTGTACTTTGCTTTCCCATATGACTAGAGAGGGTGAGCCTTCCTCAGATCCAAGAATTGAGTCACCATTGGGCTAAATTATCCATGGCAATTCTATCCTCCTCGCCAGTGATTGGTTCAGGTGTGGCCATAGGCATAAAGCCCAAGAGAAAGTCCTCAAAGAGGTTTCTGATAAAGGTTTTCTTCTCTACTGAATGGAAATGTAGGGGATAAATACTCTATTTGTATCAACTTCTTCATTTGAATTGGATGCCTGAAGGTGCTACAGCCTTGTGATGCTCAGGAGAGACTACACCTATAGTCTGAGTTTCAGGATGGAGGATGGAGAGCCCTTACAACAGAGCTGTGCCCCTGACAAAATACCCAGACTACCCTGCTAGATATATTGGTATATGGGAGAATTGATACTTAAAATTCTTTTGTTTGATAGTGTTTTTTTGCAGTAAAATCCTGATACCTCTTCCCTACCCCTTAGAAAGTATAAAAATATAAACAACTATTTTTTTTAAATGAAAGGGCAGAGAGGGATTGTAAAGATAGCTGCCATTTTGGATTATGCAACTCAGCAGCCACCATGTGGGCCACATGATGTGTAGACTTACCTGGGGGCTGCCATCTTAAAATCACAGAGACCAACCCCTCCCTTTGAATTAGCCAATCGCGAAAGACTGTGCGCTTGAGCTCCAATCAAGAGCAAAGGACAGGACAGGTCATGTGCATTAGGAATTATTTGCATCACTAGCCCAAGCCCTCTCCCAACCAATTGGAATTGGCCAACTCAGAGGTTCGCGTCTGGCCCCACCACCTTATAAAATCTCATGTTTTGAGTTTTTTTCCTCTTTTGCTTCCTGATGCTGCATCAGTGGAGGCAGGAGAGCCAAGCCCGGGCTTGTAATAAAGGCTCTATGCTTTTGCATCGGACTCAGCTCCCTGGTGGTCTTTGGGGATCATGAAATATGGGCATAACATTTGGGGGCTCATCCAGGATCCCCAAGACCTACGAGGGACCCCTACCCGAAGAGCCTGACTGACCTTGGTAGGTGTTTGTCTGTTTGTGTTCTGTTCTGTGTGGAGGATTCTGAAGACGTTCTGATCCTTCTGTCTGGAGGGACGTGGAATCCCCTCACCCTGGAGAGACGTGGAATCCCCTCACCCTGGAGGGACATGAAAGCCCCTCACCCTGGAGGGATGTGGAATCCCCTTGCAAATCTGAGACAAGGCGGGTCGCTCTCACCAGTCGGTGTGAGAAAGCTGTCGTCTGAAGGGACGTGGCACCCCACCCTCCCTGGAGGGATGTGGAATCCCCTCACAAATCTGAGCTAGCTTTCAGTTTTGCTTCCATGGAGTTGGAAGACAGTTTGTGTGTGTGTGTGTGTGTGTATGGGGGGAGGAGGGGCTCGTTTGTCTGTGTTTTTCTGTTTTATTCTGTGGACTTACTGGACGGACATTATGGGACAGACTTGACTAGTCCTTTAAGCATTATGATTGATCATTTCAAAGAGATTAGGGAAAGAGCCAATGACCTCAGTGTGGAGGTCCGGAAGGGCCAGTAGACCTATTCTTGTTTTGCAGGAGGAGAAGAACTAATTTTTCCTCCCCCGTATCAGTCCTGCTCTGAGAGCAGAGGGTGGAGGAGTTAAGCCCACCCTGCTCAGAGAGAGCAGTCTGCCTCTGTCTTCTCTCTGAAAAGTTGGCAGGGCTCATTGATTTCTGTTCTTTTCAGCAGGTTTTTTAGGTTCTATTCACCACCGAGGAGAGGGAGAAGATCCTTCCCGGAAGCGAGTTCTGGGCGCGGACAGGAATCCTACACCTCTTTTCCTCTAACTAGGCCTGAATGGGATTTCAACACAGCAGAAGGTAAGGAGAGGCTCCGGTCTACTGCCAGACTCTAACGGAGGGTCTTCGGATGGCTGCTAGGAAGCCGACTAATTTGGAATGGAAGAGGAAGGGTAGTTTCCTTCCCCCCACCCCTCCCCAGCTTACAGGTAAAAGGCTTCTGCCATTTAGCCATTTTAAAGAAAGAATGTGATAATTTGCATTTGAATATCTCCAGGCTGGTCACTCAATTCCCCCAGGCGAAGGAAAATTTTATGGCCTTTTCAAAAGTCAAGCGGCAGCCTGGGTTTGTTAACCAAATGATAAAAACTTGTTTAATAATCTGAGTAAAATTAAGTTTTCAGCTAAATGAAAATGCCATTGCTGATTGTAGGAAATGCCTGATGCCTCTAAGAAAAGATAGGATGACTCGAACTTGTCAGAATGTGGGATCAGGCACTTTTCCAGCAAGTTTAAGCTTGGAAAAACAGGACATTTCCTAAAGGAATTTGTGGACCTGTGCCACTGGGAACTTTAGGATTAATCTTAGGGAGGAGTGGAGACACCCTTAAGAGGACTAACTGTTCTGTCTGGAGTCATTGATTCAGATTATAAAGGAGAAATTAAAGTTATACTATAATGTAATCATGCTATGCAAATTACTCCAGGGCAAAGGTTTGCTCAGGTACTACTTGTACCTTATGTTGAGCAAAGTGAGGCTATTTAATCCCTTCCACCATATGAAAGGCCTCTTGAGTAGGCACTTAAGCATTCTATGTTGGCCCTTTTGCTAATTGCTCACAGCTGTTGCCTGAGTTTTCTGTACATGCTGAGATTGAAGCCTCGTGGTGGCTGATACCATGCATCTGTCTGTCACCCAACAGTGTGAGGTGGGCCCTCCCTGGAGAAAAAAAACCTGGGTTCCCCAAGATATGTGATCAAGTGCCCAGGCCCCGCCGGCAGGCAAGAGGATCCCAAAGCAGGCACTAGGAGCATAGGCTACCGAGGAGACAGAAATGAACCTCACATCACCCTGCTTGGCCCTGGAGGATGGCTGGTTAGTCAAAGACAGGTAAGATTCCTCATGGGAGGAACAACATAAGACAGGCACAGTCGTAGAGGGGTCATCAGGAGCGAACATGGGGGCCAACAGAGGTGGTACATAGAACCTCACCACCCCCGGTATTTCAGGGGCTTGAATACTCGCCCCTTCTGAGGGAGGTCTCCTGCCCCATGGCTGCTTCACTTCCCACGCCCAGCTCAGATTGGGACCCAGATAACAAAGACTTGGCCCAGCCCAAATTGAGACTGAGGCAACAAACAGGAACTTGGCTAACAGTAGCTAGCACCAGGAATGCTCAGGGCTTACTCAAGACAGGGTAAACTAAGATTGTTGTTGGAGTATTAAATTTGACAGTAAAATAGCAGTCAATTTTTCAGATTAATTTAGTTTGGCTAAGACAGGAAATGTACAGCAGGAGAAGGACACCTTTTCTGGATGGGTAGAGGCATACAGCTCAGACTGCTAGAAGACATCCTACCCAAGAATGGATTTCCTGCTATGATAGGGTCAGACAATGGACCAGCTTTTATTTCACAGGTAACACAGGCAGTAGCCAAGGATATAGGGGCAGATTGGAAATTACATTGTGCTTATAAGCCCCAAAGTTCAGGGCAGGTAGAAAGAATGAATAAAACGCTAAAAAAGACTCTTACCAAATTAACCATGGAGACTGGAGGGGACTGGGTGGCTCCTTCCATATGCCCTTTACCAGGTGAGAAACTTTCCCTACACCCTGGGTTTTAGATCATGTTTGGCAGGCCACCCCCTATCATTCCAAACTGAATTTGTCTCTTAAGAGGGCTCCAGAGGGCTCACGAGGACATTTGGCCACACATCTGTGATGAGGATGAGGCTGCCCCGACCCCTCACCTCGTCAGTGCAGACTGGGAGACTGGATTTTTGTCAAGAGGCACTGCCAGGAGACCCTTGAGCCACATTGGAAGGGCCCCTATGTTGTAATGCTGACTACACCCACTGCTCTCAAGGTAGACGGCGTGGCAACCTGGGTCCACCACACCCATGTCTGCCCAGCTGATCCCTCTGCAGTCTGGGAGGACCTACAATCAGCACAACCCACTCAAGCTCAAGTTACAGTGCATTCGACCCACCTGATGTCAGTAAATCTGTTGACTCTATTCGCTGTCACCCACACTGCTGGGTGTCCACCCTTTTTCCCCCGGCAATAGTCATGGCCTGCCTCTGTATTCATGCAGTAAGGAGGCCTATGCACAGCCCTAAAGGAAGAATGTTGTTTTTATGTTGACCATTCAGGAGTAATAACAGAAGGCAAGGTAGAAATGCAGTCCATCTCATGATTGAGCCATAAGTTCCAAGACAAGGGGAGAATGAAAGGGCAGAGCAGGACTGCAAAGACAGCTGCCATTTTGAACTTTGTGACTCAGCAGCCACCATGGGGGCCACGTGATGTGCAGACTTACCTGGGGGCTGCCATCTTGAAATCACAAAGACCAACCCCTCCCTTTGAATTAGCCAATCGCGAAAGACTGTGCGCTTGAGCTCCAATCAAGAGCAAAGGACAGGACAGGTCATGTGCATTAGGAATTATTTGCATCACTAGCCCCAGCCCTCACCCAACCAATTGGAATTGGCCAACTCAGTGGTTCGCGTCTGGCCCCACCACCCTATAAAATCGCATGTTTTGGATTTTTTTTCCTCTTTTGCTTCCTGCTGCTGCATCAGTGGAGGCAGGAGAGCCAAGTCTGGGCTTGTAATAAAGGCTCTATGCTATTGCATCAGACTCAGCTCCCTGGCAATCTTTGTGGAACATGAAATCTGGGCATAACAAAAATAAGTGAAAGAAATGCAGAGTGGAAGTTTACAACATGAGTAGGATTGAAACATCAATTCTGTTCATTTTTTTTTCCAGCCAGTCCTATTGATTTTGACTGGAGAGGGGTGGCTAAGGAACTGAGGTCTGGTCTCAGATGGTGTGAACTCAAATCTTTGTCGGGCCACTTACTGGCAATGTGTGTGTCTGTGATCAGTTTGCCTTATTCTGAAACCATAGCTTTCTCATCTTTAACTGGAGATAATAATAACCTGTGGACATGTTTTGAGAATTAAATGAGACAGTGCATGAAAAGCACATAGCATAATGCCCGACACACGGTTAAGATTTTAATAAATTCAGTGTGTTTCCGGTCCCCAGCGGGGATGCCCCTGAATTCCATGGCTGCACCTTTCTCGCTGTGCTTACATACAGCCTGTGTTTTTCAGGTTGGGTCTGAGTGACAGCTCACCAGAGTCAGCAGAAGACACTGCCCATAAAAAGGAACCCCAGGTGGTGGCCCTGGACAAGCCACAGGCTGAGGAGGATGGACTCCTAAGGTAATAGAAAGCATGAAGCTGCCAATGGTGCCTTCTGTCACAAGGATGTAAATGAGCTGGAAATAGGGTAAAATCCATGAGAGCATCAGAGATGGCAATCCGCAGCAATGGAGAGGTGGCCATGCTGCCAGGGAAAAGGAACTTGGTAAGAGATAAATAACACTTAGATGATTGAGTTCTTACTCTCGAAAACCTTCCAGTCTGGAGAGGAGGATGTCCATAAATGAATAAATGGGTTAGTATATGAATCCCCATTTTACAAGTAAGACAACTGGGGCTGAGAAATGAAGTAATCTTGCTTGTCGAAGGCATTACATCCAGTAGACTGATTTAGAGATCTGAGACAGCACAGGAACTTAGGCTTGGGCCTGAAGGAATGCCAAAGGCCAAAAGAAATGCCAGATAAGCTGACTGCAAGAAAATGTCCCCACCCAGCTCCTCCTTGCCCAGGAATGCAGAAGTAGCCTCGCTTATCTCCTGTCCAACAACCACTCTTCCGTGTGTACAGTTCCAAGATTTGACCACTATATGACCTTCCTGGGCTGAATAGTAAGCAGCCCACAACCCTGCCCTCACAGCACAGCCACAGAGACAGTTGCTAAGCAACCCAACAGAAGGAGAAAGTAGCTGGATCTTAATATAGAAAATTCCACAAGCCCACCTTTTTCAAAAAGCCCACCTTTAAATCCATGCCCACTTGGTTCCCAGACCAGAAAAGCATCCCAGAGAGCCAGCCCCCATCGATTTGGTAGACCTGCCTTTGCTCTGTGCAGCCTCTAGGTGCTCCAGCATAAGGAGTACATTTGCCACAAAATTTCTTTTTGGTTCCTCTTGGTTTCTATATTGGGGACCCCAAGGACCCCAAATGCCAGTAATATATTGAGAGAAAATTATCTGTTTGGTGTCCTTAAGCTTTTACAGGATAGCCATTTGTTAAAAATAACTTTGAGTATATAGAGCTATTCAGCACCCTGCAGATCATCTGAATTCATAAAATAGAGACCTAGAGACTGGCTGGCCTCTTCTGCTGCAGATTCTGATTTAAGGCCACTGTGTGCCTTGACCAGGGAAGCATGTCACCCCTGTGCATCTGTAACTGTAGATTAGCAAGCGGGTTAACAAGGCAGTACTGTGTATGCTAATACACTCATCAGTGTTGCCAGAGAGAGGTCTGCTCTATGGAGCTCCCCATATCAGACCAGGTGACAGTGCAATGACATCTCCTGACACTTTAGGAGGAGTAATACTCTGGGACAAGATCATATGAAATGTATTGAGGGCTGAAAAAGCACCGTTCATAGACTTCAGCTTGCAACCCTCCCTGCATGCTTTCTTGCCTTTCTCACCACTCTCAGACTGCAATGATCCCATCTTCTCTCATAATGAGTAAGGGTACTCATGAAAAGAAAATACATTCCAACATATCCCTTTATGTCACATCATTTTAAGTAAATGGAGCTACAAAATGAAATGTTGGAAATATTCATTACACCTTTGTGTAGAGCCTGTTTCTTGGAAATGTATTCATAAGTTCTGTGCAATAAACTATATTTTAAAATCACCTTGCATGCAAAATTCTAAACTGGCACTATTGTCCATTATACTTTGTTTCTTGTTTTCTTGGCAGAATTTGCCACCACCTCACTCGATAGGAGAGTAAAGTAAACAAATGTTCTCCATTGATGGATACCTCTAGGACCATGATGGCGAATCTATAATGTGTATCAGCACTGACATGCATAGCCATTTTCAATGACATGAGACTGCATGTGGTCACATACAGAGAAGTATGGGGCCACATGCTGAGAAGGACGTTTCATCCTCGGCTACTGCACCTGGCCTTGCATTGGCCGGGGATGAAACATTTGCTGTAGTATAATGCAGACACTCTGTGCCAGAGGTCTGTAGGCCAAAACAACAGAACTCCAGCACAGAGCATCTAGTTCTGGGTCTTCTGGTTAGGCCATTAGGGGATCTTTGACCTCACTTCTGGTCAGTGGAGCAGGGAGCAGCGGAATGCTGCAAGGGACACATCTCTGGGGGCCCTGTGATCACCATTACCAGCAACCACATAACCACAGAAATCATCATCCAATCTACTGTTCTGGGGTGTCATGGATTTCTAATTGACCATCATTACTGAGATAAGTGAGGGGGAGGCTGGGAGAGGTGAGGGCTAACAGGCTATCTATAATTCTATCTTCTGTCACTGCCCCCCTGATGGAAAACCCAAAAAATAAAATAAAAAAAGTTACATAAAGGAAGTGGTAGTAGCAGTAGCTGACCCTTTCAAGAGACATGGACTGAGATGTATGGCATTATAGAAAAAAATGGCAGATCATTTTGCGTTCCATGTACTGAAACGGTAGTAAGCAGAACGTGGAATATAAATAGACATTTTGAAACTAATCATTCCCAGCTCTTGAAAAAAAAGTGAGGATGAAAGGAAGGAATACATTTCCAGGCAGCTACACCTTTATAAGAGCCAATCTCATTCCATCCTTAAATTTATAAAAGGCTCTACAAATTTAACATCTGCAAGTTTGAGCATTGCTCACTCCATAGCTCAGCATGGAAAATCACTCAGTAAGGAAGAATTTATTAAAGAAACTCTTCTAAGATGTGCACCAGTTTTATTTCACATTAAGCAGAATAAAGATGCAATTATTAAGAGAATATCTAAGTTACCACTCAGTGGAAATATAAAGACCAAATAATGAGACTGAACACAAATGTACAACATCAATTAACTAGAGCCATAAGTAATTATAAATATTTTTCGATCTCTCTTGATGAAACTACTGATGTCACATCACATGCTCACATGGCCATTATTGGACGATATTCTGATGGTCTCACAATGAGAGAAGAGTTGATAAGGTTAGTATCAGTGCCAACATGTACATCAGGAAGCAAAATATGTAAGGTTGTTATACAAACATTCCATGACCTAAGCATTGATGTCTCTAAAGTTGTGTCAGTGATGACAGATGGGGCACCAAACATGGTGGGGAAAAATGTCGGATTTGTCAAATTGTTTACGGAAGCTATTGGACATCCGATTGTGCCTTTTCATTGCATTATCCATCAAGAGGTTTTATGTGCCAAGGCAGGATTCACCGACTTAAACGACTTAATGTCAGTTGTTACAAAAATAGTTAATTTAATGGTTGCTTGCCCCTTTCACAAGCGAGAATTTTCTGCACTTTTACTGGAGGTTGATCCCACCTATAGTAGACTGCTGATGTACAATAATGCAAGATAGCTGAGCCAAGGCAAAGTTCTTGAGCACTTTGTGGAGTGCTTTGAAGAAGTTAAGGTATTTCTTGAGGATAAGGATCTGGGAAACTTTTCTCAGCTCAATGATAATAAATGGGTCAACACCCTGATATTTTTTTACAGATCTCCCTTTTCATATGAATGAACTGAACTTAAAGTTACAAGCTTTGGAAAAAGTATTGATGCTATGTTTGGATACATAAAAGGTTTTGAAAGTAAACTTAAAATTTTCAAGCAAGATGTAAAAACTAAAACTTATAACTATTTTCCTCGAGTAACAAAGTATTTTGAGAAGGCCAGTACAGCTGTACAAAATGAAATGGAACCCTTGCATATAAAGTACTAGCATGTTTTAGACTCATTAGTTGGCCAGTTCAGTGATAGATTTAATCAATTTAGAAACCTAGAACAGACCATAAAAATAATTAAGTAACCTGATGTAGTAGTCTACAGTAGTTTGGAATCAAATGGTTTCCAATGGATGCAAATTGATGATTTGGAGATGCAACTTGCAGAATTTCAAGACAGCATCTGGGCTCAGGTGTTTGTCAACTTGAGGTCAACGCTTGAGAATCTGGAAAGGTGCCGCTTGGAGAATCAAGAGGAGTGCCACTACAAACAGAAAACTTGGAGTGCCTGGAACCGATTACCAGACAATTTTAGCACCCTGAAAAATATAGCAATGGCTTTACTCACAATTTTTCCACCTACATACTTTTATGAGACCTTATTCTCAGCGTTAAAATATATCAAAACCAACAAAAGAAACAGATTGACAGATGAAGTTAGTAGCGCTTGCTTGTGCTTGAAGTGTACAAAATACCAACCTTCAATGGAAGGTTTAGCCAATGAAATTCAGCAACAAAAAAGTCACTAATAGAAAGGTTAGTTAAAGAATTCCCCCTCCCCCTCACTTATCTTAGTCCATGGCACCCCACACAGGTTAAATAATATCAAGACCAACAAAAGAAACCAACTGACAAATGAACAAAGAAGTCACTAAGCAAGTAAGTTAAATAATTAGTATTTGGTTTATTAAATACACTTATATATTACAATTCTACATTTTTGTTATTTAAACTATAAATATTGCAAAATTATGTTTTTGTGGGTTTTTTTTTCCTCGAAGTGACACACCACCTTAGTTATGCTCTTTTTTTTTTTTTTTTTTTTTTTTTGGCAAATTTTTTGACACACCAAGCTCAAAAGGTTGCCTATCACTGCTCTAGGAAGAGTAGACTTTATTTCTGCCACCCCAAGTAGGTGAAAGGCTGGGGCTCGCTGGGCCTCTTCCACTCACTGTGAGAAGAGCGAGGAACTCCATAAGAGAAGGTGTTCCTTTATATTTTCCTGAAAATGAAGTGCAAAGCAGGCCAGGAGAGAGATGACTGACAGAGGGACATTCCATGTCCTTCTCAGAATGGGTGTGTTTCTAAAAATACTTTTTGTATTGTGGCTAAAAGTTAGAACTTCTGTATGCCAATAAAGGGGAACACATTTTCTCCCTCTATGTCCCACACTCTTGCTGGTTACCAATGTGTGAGATTTCCCTGTCCTGACCAGTTTTGCGAGGGTGTCCTACAATTCAGTTCCATTTTCAAACTACCTATTCAGGGATGGCCTCTGACCCCAGAAGTCAGAGCTCAGGGGAAGCAGAATGTGACAACAGATAAGCCTCTTTGAGATAAGGATTATTTGGGGATGACTGCTGACAGGAGAGAAGCTCTTTAAAAAGAGAAGTTGCCCTTTTTTGAGGGACATTTACAAGGGAAATCTCAGATTGCCAGGGTGTCTCCATCTCTGTCTTGAGAAGAGAAGAATGGTTAAATGCCTAGAAATGTTCCTCCATAGGAAGGGCAGCAGCTGCATACCCCTAGCTCCTTGCTTCCTGGGCTCTTCCTGGGCACCTCCCTGGACTGACTGCCCGCATCCCCATCATCTTCTGTCTTGCAGTGATATTTGGCCATGCGGGCAAATTATTCAGTTTCCGTGAGTCATTCCCATGTGTGCAGGAGGGATGTAGCTAGTAAATTCCTACTTGTTTTTTTTTTTTATTTAATAAAACCTTATTGTTCAGATTATTACAATTGTTCCTTTTTCCCGCCCCCCATGGTTCCACTCCACCCAGTTCTCACCCCACCCTTTGTACTTACCTCCCACACTGTCCTCATCCATAGGTGTACGATTTTTGTCCAGTTTCTTCCCACACTTCCCACACCCCTTTCCCCATGAGAATTGTGAGTCCACTCTCTTTCTATGCCTGATTCTATTATAGTCACCAGTTTATTCTGTTCATCAGATTTTTAATTCACTTGATTTTTAGATTCCCTTGTTGATGGACATGTATTTGTTGTTCATAATTTTTATCTTTACCTTTTTCTTCTTCTTCCTCTTCTTAAAGAATACCTTTCAGCATTTCATATAATTCTGGTTTGGTGGTGATGAACTCCTTTAACTTTCTCTTATCTGTGAAGCTCTTTATCTGACCTTCAATTCTGAATGATACCTTTGCTGGATAGAGTAATCTTGGTCGTAGGTTCTTGCTATTCATCAGTTTGAATATTTCTTCCCATTCCTGTCTGGCCTGCATAGTTTGTGTTGAGAAATCAGCTGACAATAATGGGTGCTCCCTTGTAGGTAATTAAGTGTTTTTCTCTTGCTGCTTTTAATATTCTCTTTTTGTCTTTTGTTCTTGGCATTTTAATTATGATGTGTCTTGGTGTGGTCCTCTTTGGATTACTTTTGTTTGGGATTTTGTGCACTTCCTGGACTTGTAAATCTATTTCTTTCACCCAGTGGGGGAACTTTTCAGTCATTATTTCTTCAAATATGTTTTCAGTATCTTGCTCTCTCTATTCTTCTGGCACCCCCATAATTCTGATGTTGGTACGCTTAAAGTTGTCCCAGAGGCTTCTTACACTATCCTTAATTTTTTTTCTTTTTTCTTTTTTCTTTTCTGGTTGAGTGTTTTTGGCCTCTTGGTGTTTCAAATCTTTGGCTTGATTTTTGGATTCCTCTAGTCTGCTGTTGTGTTTCTGTAAAATATTTTTTATTTCAGTCAGTGTATGTTTAATTTCTAGTTGGTCCTTTTTTATAGTCTCGAGGGTCTCACTCATCTCTTTGAGGGTCTTGCTAAACTTAATCAGCCTTTTCTAGGAACCTCTTCAAAAACCTTATAACCATGGTTTTGAACTCTATATTCAGTTGTTTGTTTTCTTTCATTTCTTTCATTTGTTTTTATCTGTTCTCATTTTCACTGTTTCTCTGAGTTGATAGAGTAGCTTTTTGTGATAGGTGTCTCAGCCTGCCCTCTTACCTGAGGTAGACACTCTTGGTGTACCTCTTTGTGGACTGTGTGTACAGCATTGTTGCAGATAAGTCTTGATTGTTGTTGGTATCACTGGGAGGAATTGACATCCAGGCCAACTGACTGTGCAGATCAGCTGTGTCTATGCTGGAAGACCGCCTTATGAGACAAGACTTGCAAATTTGCCAAAGCCTCTGTGCTCAGCTTGGATGTGGTGGAGTTTCTAGATGGGGCAGAGTTTTAGGGTGGAGCTGAAAGCCTTGACTTCCAGTCAGCCCCGTCCCATGAGGTCACTGGGTCTTAGCGTCTGCAGGCAATTGCTGCAAGCACTTCTGTGAGAAAGGCACCCTTGAATGTCACCTGCTGCCAAACTGTCCTCCAATGAATCCAGATTTCCAGACTTCCACCTGGCAACGGGGTTCCATGCAGTTGGAACTGGGTTTCAGCGCTGCCCGGACTCCTTTCTCCCTTCCATCATACCACACTAGCAGCATAGTCAACAGTCCGCCCTCTCTGCGAGCACTCAAGCGTGTGCCTCTGAAGCTCTGCCTTTGGCTATTCCCCTGAGATTCTGCCTCACAATCCAGATTCCCCCTGTAAGGGCCTGGGTCCCCTGGGTTTGGAGAGGATGGACTGGAGAGGACAGGCCCAAACCGGGGTTCAGTGCAATCTGAACTGGGTCCAGTGCAGCTGGAACTTTTGTCTCCTTTCCACTAGAAAAAGCAGACAGGATGGCCTGTCCTGCCAGGCATACAGATGGCCTGTCCTCTCCAGTCCATCCTCTCCAAGCCCACGCAAGTGTCTGTATCTTAGGCTTTGCAGCGGCTCTGATTATCCGTGTTCCTTTCTGTTTCCTTCTAGTTTTAGAATTTCTAGGCAGCCAGCTTTCCTGTCATTCTGGATGATGTCCGTTTTGTCTTTCAGTTGTATTCTTGAAATTGTTGTGCAGGGCAGCAGCCTAGGTGTTTACCTATGCCGCCATCTTGGTTTCTCCTCTAGTCTTAATTTTTGGGGAAGCCCATAGTGTTATCCATAGTGACTGTGTACCAGGTACATTCTTATTGGCAGTGAACAGAGAGTCCTTCTCCATGGCCTCTCCCATAGGGGCTCTAGAGTGGTCCCTTAGGTAAGCAATTCCTTCTAAAGCCCCAAGTAATGGCAGGAAGCTGGGTCTGCCATTGCTGACTTCACACAAACTAGAGCTGATAACCAGAGTTAGAGTCAGGGGCACTGGGAAAGAGACATTACCTGGGTCAGACAGGGGTAGTGAGTGGCCCTCCATTTGAGGGCTACCTGAAAAGCTGGCTGGTATTTTGGTTTCGTGACAACAGATGAGTCAGTGCTGATACAAATCTCTGGCTGGAAATTGTTGGAAAGGCATGGCTTCCACTTCCAGGCAGGCACTGTGGAGATGGGATTTAGAGGGTTGGTCAGGAAGGCTGCTGTGTGAGTGTGAGCCTGTGTGTAGACACTCAGCCACTTCCAACCCCACAAGCATAGGAATCACTCCTACACACATCTGCAGGCTGTCTTCACTCATCAGCCCTGGTGCACTGGTCTGTCCCCAGGCCTTGGAAAGTAATGAGGGTCCCAGCTGGAGAAGGGGGGTGATGCCCACAGAAGATTATGAGGCAGGTTGCTGCTTTCTGCTCAGTGATTGGCCACAGGGCCATTCTGGAGTAGAGTGAGTCTTCACCATGTACATGATGGAATATCTGCCCACCTTCTCAAGATGGAGAGGCCACTCTCCGGTGGGGGAACTGAGCGTATCAGAAGAGGAAGTTCCTCCAAGCACATCTGGACTGCCTCTGCCTATGACCTTGGCAGGGGCCTCAGAAATCTGGATATGGGTTCTGGATCTTCCTCTATGTGGTCCTAGCAGATCCTCTGGTTTCTTCTTCCACAGAATAGGGATCATGGTCCCGCCCCTGTACCTGTAGATAGATGCTCTGAGGCCTGCAGGCAGACAGGGTGCAAGCGTGTGTGGAAAGCCGGCTTTGCCAATCCAGCATTTATAACCCTGTGACGTGTGATGGGGGATGCAGCAGCCAAGGAAACAGCCTCAGACTCTCCCCTAATCACTAGAAAGATAATCCCAGTATGAAGCCTCAGCAGGCGTGAATTTGGAAGCCTCTTTCCTAAGAAAGGGATGGCACGGTCCTTGCCTAACATTGTGCTGTGAAGATAACCCCTGTGTCTCGGTGTCTTTGTGCCTGTCACGGAGCAGGTGCTAGCACACGCCCTACAGAAGCTGCCACCTAGCCCTGCGCATCTCCTGCTCTGACTGAACCACTTGCGCTTTCAGAGAGGCCGTATCCCTGGCTGTTTCCCACCAACTGGACTCACCCACCAGCCCTGAGGAGTTTCCACAAACTCCACCTCATTCTCCATGGCTTGTTGGTAATCACAGAATGGTGTTTCAAAACCAAAAGGAATATTTAAGCAACTCCCATCCAAAATCATCCTTTTGCAGAGAAAGAAATGAATCAGAATGTTGAACAAAGTTGATGCTGCAGCCTGACCTTTTCACCCCGATGCCTGTGCTCTTTCCACTAAAGCTAACCTTGTGTCAATGCCATTCACAGGATTACCTGCCTCCATCTAGAGTTTGGCCTCGGCCACTCCCTCAGCTCATCTGGAAATCCCATGCTTTCTGAGAATCCCCCCAGAACCTCCCTTCCTGTTTTCTCATGAGCTGGTTCATCCAGGAAGGGGCTTCTGTCCTGCATTCTGCTGGCTTCCTTTCATGCTGTGCTGACCTTTGTGGTTTTATATCATTTTCAAATTCATTTTTCTGTCTGTCTTCAATTCCCAGTTGAAAGTGAGGTCCCAGTCCCTGCATGTTCTCCTGCTCTGACCTCTCTTTTGCCCTCTGCCTTACCTAGTCCACTCTCATCCTCTTTCTGCTCTTTCATTCTTTCCAATTATCCCGATTGTGTTATTATGTGGCATCCTTTTAAAGGCTTGGTCTGTCTGACACAACCAAAACCAAATTATTCCCGTTTTCTCATGCAAAGCAATCAACTCTCAAACTCAGCTCTGGGCCACCTCCCTCTGATCTCCAGCTTAGAATTTATACTTGTAAGGACTGGGATTACATTTGCAGACCAGAAACCCTCCTCACTGTGTTGTGCAAAGGGCTGCTGTGGCACCTCAATCACAAGTATCTTCTTAGCAGTTCCATCTGGAAGTGACTTAATAGTTATGGCAGAAAAGCATCAGAAAAGACTGATTACCCTGACTCCAGACAAATATTCACTCATAGATGAAACTTTATGGCTAGACCTGTGTGGCAGCCTAGCGCTATGGTGGTGGGATGGTGGGAGATTGAGGCAGAGTGATTCTCTCCTAGGTAGGATTAGAGTTCCCTTCAGGTGCTCCTCAAACTTGGCACCAATCAGCATGAAGGGAACCTGGAGGATAAAGACATCCCTTGGCACCTGGTGAAGAATCCCAGTGCTACAGGAGCCAGGCCCTGCAGCAGTCAGAGGCCTACACTCTATCACTGTGCTCCCTTGACGCACCAGGCCTCCTCCTCTCCTCTTCCCTCTGCCTTGTGTAAACCTCTTCTCCTCTGAATCTGTTTGCCCCCTCTCCTGATTTCTATCCCAAGAAGCAGCAAGGATCCCTTCTCCAGCAACAAGCTCATCCATCCAGCCTGGAAAGCATCTCCTGCAGGGAGGAGCCCTTGGGAAGGTGAGCTGGGCAGACGAGAGCAATGACCATATCCAGCAACAACAAGCAAGGCCTCTCCACCTTAAAGGAAATTAAAACTGCCTTTTTTTGTGACATTGATTTAAGCTGTTTATTAAGGAACAAAACTTAGAAAGAACCTGGAATCCCTGCTCTCCTGCCCAAGAGATTCAGATAGGAAAACGTACTCCAGGAAGGCCTCTTAGGGCGTCACCTCACCAACTGTGAATTCAGTGGAGTAAATAAGAGGGCCCTGATCAGGGGTCAAGGCCGTTCACTAAGTACTCTCTGTGTCCAATTGTTCCTGAGAATTTCTCTGCCATGTATGTTTCCCTCTTCCTCAACTACCTACAAGTCACTCATTCTCACTTCTGAAATCCAGCCCCCTTCTCTTTTGTATAAAAATGTCATATATACCTAATGTTGCCTCACCTTTTTCATAACTTTTATGCTTATGTGAATTTCCCATGCTCATGTATTAAAAATTTGATTTTCTCTTGTTAATCTGCCTCTGTTAATTTGAATATTAACTAGAAGTACTTAGAAGGTGGGAGTGTTTGCACAGGTGGCTAAATGTTAATAAACAAGGAGAGCCAAGGGAATCAGACATTATTAAACATAATAAACTGGGTATTTGGGTCCAACATTGTGACCATCTCAATGGGAACTTACAGCCTCACACCTCCCTGCCCCCCACGGGATCCTCCCCCTTGGGGACCAATTCCCCCAAGCGAGCAAATGGGGGAGGAATAAAAACAGGAGAAATTCCTCTGCTGGATGCATGCTCAGTACAGGCCAATATGGGGACCACAGAGGCCTATCAGTCTCGCCTGGCAAAGGGTCTGATTGGATAAGGGACACAGGACCAAAGGTCTGGGAAATGGATTAGTTAAGGTGGGACTATCAGAAGGGCAGCTTGGAACCTGGGTTGTTAGCTTGAGATAATATTATCATCCAAACAAAGAAATGAAGCCCCCTCCCCTTTCAATAACATGCATGGGTTGCTCATGTGTCCTCTCTCTGCATCAACCATGTGGCCCTAGCAGCTGCCTGTGGCCCAGCAGGTGAGGACCAAGCAAGCTCCAGTGGGAACAGGCTTCTGGCTGCATGGGAACAGACAAGAACTAAGCTCCATGGCATAGCACTTTTCAGTCTTGGTCTGTGTATTGGGCTTGATGAAGACTAGATCGGATTTTCTCCATGCAGGACAGATAGAGATGGGATGCTGCAAAGCCAGAGGCAATCCCATGATTTTGCTTCTACACTGAATCTTATCGAAGCCTCAACCTCCCATACACGGTTCTCTGGGATGTTTTCCTTGGGACTGTGTGAAAGAACCCCATTTCCACCAACAATAGAAGATAAAGTATTAAGTTTTTTAGCCTCCACAGCCTGAGCCATTTTCCACATTGCCTCTAAGGTAAGATTTCTGGAACCCTGCAATTGAACTTCTCCCACAGTCAACAATTTTCAAAGGCAATCCATTGTCCAATGTTCAAAAGAGTTCAGGGAAAGAACTCAAGGTCATCAACAATCTGCCCCAGTTTATCTTAAATCCTATATTGGACCTCCTTCTGGGACCTTTATAAACACCATATTTGGGACAGAGTCTAGTTGCTGTCCCACAAATGTACTTCCTATGATCCTGCACCCAAGTCATTATGCAAACTGATACACCAGGGAATGCCTGACCTCCACTACCTAAATGGTCCTGCCCCTGCAAGGCCCTTTCTAATCCCCTCTCTTTTGAAAATAACTCACAATCTCCTACTTCTCACCACCATGCCAAGGCCCCTGTAATAAAAACAAAACAAAAACAAGTAGGAATTGGAGGAAGAACCAAGACGGTGGCATAGGTGAACACCTATACTGCTGCCTCACACAACAATTTCAAAACTACAACTAAAAGACAAAATGAACATCATCCAGAATCGCAGGAAGGCTGGCTGAGTGAAAATTCTACAACTAGAAGGAAAAAGTAAAGGACACTGAGACTCTGCAGAGGTATGGAGGGTGGAGACGCGGAGATGCAGAGAAGTGGAGATGTGAAGAAGTGGAGACATGGAGTTGAATGTTTGGAAAGGACAGGTGGCTGAAAAGACGGCTGGTTTTCTCAGAGAAACTGCGCTGAATTCCACTTCCGGGCAAGACTTGGGGAACCCAGACTTATATGGGGTGAAACTGGACTGTCAGGAGGAAGCACACTGAGACTCAAGAGAGCAGCAGAGGTTTGTGAGCTCATGGGGAGAGGGAAGGCAGCTGAGTGCTCGGCTGGCTCTCTCATTCAACTCACAGAGATAGCAGGCAGCTAAGCACATGGCTAGCTCTCTTGTTCAGGAATAAAACAAAACCTCCCGACTGCACTGTACTCCAGTTCTGGGTAAGACTTTAGGTATCCAGACTGTGGGAGAAACTGGACTGTCTGCAGTGGGCAAAACTTGAGGGCAGCTTTCTCTTAGAGATGAGTGCAGCCATTGCTGTGGGACACTGACACCCAGGGGCCTCAAAGGGCAGGGCTGATGGGAAACCAAGGCTGTCTGCTCATCCCTGAGACTCTGCCCCATCCAAGCTGAGCACAGAAGCTCTCCCAGCATAGACACAGCTGATTCTCACAATCAATTGGTCTGTAGGTCAATCCCTCCCAGTGATACCAACATCAATCTAGGCTTAACTACAACAAGGCTGTGCAGCCCATAAAGGGGTGCACCAAGAGTGTCCATGCCAGATAACTGGGGAGGCTGAGCCACTGTGCCCTAGAGGACACCTACCACACAATGCTACTCAACCAACTCAGGGAAGCAGCAAAAATGCAGAGACAAGGAAACAGATCACAAATGAAAGAAATGGAGGAAAACAAATGACTAGATATAGAGTTCAAAACCACAGTTATAAGATTTTTCAAGAATTTTTTAGAAAAGGCCAATAAATTTAACAAGACCCTCAAGGATATGAAAAAGGACCAACTAGAAATTAAGCATACAGTGACTGAAGTAAAAAATATTATACAGAGACCTAAAAGCAGATGAGAGGACCACAAGAATCAAGTCAACAATCTGAAATGCAAAAAAATACTCAGCCAGAAAAGCAAAAAGAAAAATAAATTCAAAAGGTTGAAGATAGTGTAAGGAACCTCTGGCACAACCTCAAGTATACCACTTTTTCTAACTTCTGTCTAACAGTGAGAAACTGGACTCCCCTTATCTACAACCTGCTTCTGTGTTTGTTCGTGACATGCATATAGTTTCAAACTTGCTGACTATCACTCATGTGAGAAACAAATTCCTCAATCTTTATTTATAATTCATTACAATTCATTTTGTCTTTAGCCTTATGTAATCACTCAAAACCCTGTTCTCCAGTTTCCTAAGACCGTTTCCTTTTCTTCCTAATATGTTTGCATTTTCATGGCTATCTAAGCCATCGATCAAACTTTGTAATTCATTTCATTCTTTTTGGGGTTTTAGAAGTAGGAAAAAATATTCTGATATCAGCCCGTTTATTGCTTCTTTTGATTTAGCTCTCCATTCCTCCTCTCCCACCCCTTGCATGGCAATATTTCTAGTAATTTCCTTAGAACTCTAAAATATCATCAGGTTAAGTGTGGTTCTCAGTCCTATTTCTTAAAATGTATATGATGTATGCTCAGCTGCTGTGGCTCAGTAGTTGAGCATCAACCCATGCACCAGAAGATCATGGTTAGATTCTTCATCAGGGCACACGCCCATGTTGTAAGCTCAATCCCTAGTAGAAGACATGCAGGAGGCTGCCAATTGATGATGTTTCTATCTCTTTGTCTTTCTCCTCTCTCTAAAAATCAATAACAACATATTAAAAAATGTACATGATATATTATAAACAAATTGATTCAGGAAAATCTTTCTTTTTCATTTGAAGCTGGAATGCACATCATCTGTGTGCGAAAGGCCAGCATCTGGGCTGGCTCCCAGATGAAGAAGATGGTTTCTTCCCCCAGACAATTACAATGACCTGGAGAGAAACACACTTTGTCTTCAGCCCCAGACTGTGCTCTTTTCTTTTTCTCCTTTAAACTTTACTGTAATATGGACATTTCCTATGTCAGATTTTAAGCGTACAATAAGTAGTTATCTACAGAGTTGTACAGCCGATCTCTAGAACTTATTCATCTTTCATAGCTAACATTTTATATGTGTTGATTAGCAGCTCCCCATTATTTCTCCCAGCACCTGGAAATTATGAGCCTATCTTTGCTTTTACTTTTTAAAAATCTTTGTTCTATTTTAGATTTTAATATAAATGGAATCATGCATTATTTGTCTTTGGCTTATTTCATTTAGCATCTTATCCTCCAGGTTCATCTATCTTATCACATATTTCAGGATTTCTTTCCATTTTTTTAAGGCTGACAATGTTCCACTAAAGTCAAATCCTCTTCCATCACCATGATTTGACCCCCTTTACCCTTCACTACCCTTCCTACCCCTTTCCTCTGGTAAGCACCATACTGTTGCCTGTGTCTATGAGATATTTGTTCATTTGTCTTGTTTGTTCATTTATTGCTATTAGTTTTACAGTATATCCTGCATATGAGTGAAATCATATCATTCTTGACTTTTTCTGTCTGGCTTATTTCATTTAGCATAATATTCTCAAGGTCCATCCAGATTATTGCAAGTAGCAGGATTTCATCTTTTCTTATGGCTGAGGAGTATCCCATTGTATATATGAACCACATCTTCCTTAATCAGTTATCTATTGAAGGACACTTGGTTGACTCCATGAGTTGGCCACTGTGATTAATGCTGCAACGAACATAAAGGTGTATATATATATCTTAGCAAATAAATGTTTTCAAATTGTGGGAAAGAGGGGTTGCTGGGTCATGTGGTAATTCTAGTCTTAATTTTTTTAAATTTCTTTATTGGTTAAGGTATTACATATGTGTCCTCATTACCCATTACCCCTTTCAATCCCCTCCCCCCAGTCACCACTTATGCCCTCACCCCCCTGGTGTCCGTGTCCATTGATTAGGCTTATATGCATGCATACAAGTCCTTTGGTTGATCTCTTTCCTTACCGCAACCCTCCCTTACCTCCCCTCTGAGGTTTGACAGTCCATGTTTCTCTGTCTCTCGATCTATTTTTGTTCATAAGTTTATGTTGTTCATTATATTCCATAAATGAATGAGATCATGTGACTTATCTTTCTTTGACTGGCTTATTTCACTTAGCTTAATGCTCTCCAGTTCCATCCATGCTCTAGTTTGAAGCAGTCACCTTTTCCTCCTTTTTCTTCTTCTTCCTCTTCTTAAAGGATACCTTTCAGCATTTCATATAATACTGGTTTGGTGTTGATGAACTCCTTTAGCTTATTCTTTTTTTTTTTTAATTATTTTTTATTGATTTTTTGCAGTATAATAGTAGTACATGTTTTCCTTTCCCCCTCCCCCTTATCCTCCCCCCAGCCTCCCCCACCCCCCAGCACATATCCCCAGCTTCCCCCTTCCCCGCCCCAGTGTCTTTCATTCATTGGTTATGTTCATATGCATGCATACAAGTCCTTCCGTTGATCTCCCCCCGCATCTGCCTCCCATCCACCCAAGCCTCCCCCTGTAGTTTGACAGCCTGTTCAAGGCCATCCTGCCTCTATATCAATCACTCTCCCCTGTTTCCTTTCTTCAAAAATATCTTGCCTCTGCATACTAGAAATAAATGTATAAGAACAAAAAGTGTTTCATTCTCGGTTTCAATGTCCAACTTTTCTGAGTCCCAGTTTCAGTGTCAAATAATTCATTATGTGTATAAGTCAGCAATGGTATCCAGATGGTGGACATATCGTGTCAATGCATGATCCATCCTCTCTGGTTTGGTCCTGGGCTGCCTGCAGACATGCACAGCTGCTGACTGCTAGTATGGCAAGGTGTCGTCAGTGTCCCCCATCTCTGGACCATCCTCATGGCTGGAACAGATCCATCAGTTCCTCACCGTCGCAGGAACCCACATGGTCTTGGAGTTGTTCTCTGAAAACACACAAACACATTCTCGACCAAAAGTTAACAAAGGGATCCTCTATGCAAAATAGACTTGGGATTCTTTTTAATTTTTGCCTAAATGATTTTCCTTTGGCTTATTTTGACACCATGTGTGTTTTTTCATGGGTGTCCTGCTATTGTTTTTACAAATGGAATTTACTTTACTGGAGTAAGAATTTTCTAGATGTATTTTACTTACTCAATATTTTTTTTGTCCCTTTCATGATATTACCCCGCTGTCCCCTCCCCTTTTTTGATTAATGGGGACTTTTGGAAATTTTCTATTGCAGTCTTGATAATTTTAAATTTTAAATTTTGTACACAAAGTGACTGCTTTAGGTTTTTTGGATGTTAGGCAATTTTACAGAGAGATGAACTACTGATAGATTTTTCAGTTAATGTTTTAGGAAAAGCTTTTTGTCCAGTACACTATAATTTTCTTGAGTATTCTCATATTTCACTTGGCCAATTTAAATTAATCTGAAAACTTGATTACTATTTTCCTGTCAATTTTAATACTCAAGCAGAAATCTTAGTTTACCCTGTGAATACTAGTGGAAAGGAATATTTGCAATTTTGAGTAGGTCCCGAGCATTCCTCCTTTAGCTTATTCTTATCTGTGAAGCTCTTTATCTGACCTTTGGTGACCATACCTTGGCTCCTGATTGGCTATGCTACCAGGCAATCGGAGCAAGGGGCGGGGTCAAGAGGTGTGGGTGCCAGGCCCCAGGAGCAGAGCCTAAGTGGTGAAGGCATCAAGCACCCGTCCACGGGCTTGGAGACCAAGCAGTGGCAGCGCTGGCGCTGGCGAACCACAGCTGCTTCTGACTGAGGCCCCTGGCAGAAAGGTGCCGACATTATCGACAGAAAATGTCTGAAGAGCGATGTGCGTCTGATCTTGAAAGAAGGCGATGCCTGCTACAGAATGTATCTGAAGAGCAGCTATTGGAAAAATGTTGTTCTGAAGCCGAAAAACACCAGCATCTTCGACAGAAAATGTCTAAAGAACAACGTGCCTTTGAAGTTGAAAGAAGGTGATGGCGAAGACAGAATATGTCTAAAGAACAGTCATCAACAAGTACTACCAATAGTAGTTGGAACTGCCTTCTCAGCGAAAATTGAGTAGTGAGGATGCAATTCTTGAACATAGTTGTGGTGAAATGACTGTTAGATGTGAATTTTGCCTATCACTAAATTTCTCGGATGAAAAACCATCTGATGGGGAATTTACTCGACGTTGTAGCAAAGGGAAAATCTGTCTAAATGATATACATTTTCCAGATTACCTGCCATATTTAAAAAGATTAATGACAAAGGAAGATTCTGACAGCAAAAATTTCATGGAAAACATTCTATCTATAAATAGTTCTTTTGCTTTTGCTTCCATGTGTGCAAATGTTGCATCGCCATCAGGGTATGGGCCATCTTGTTTTAGAATACATGGACAAGTTTATCATCGTACTGGAACTTTACATCCTTCTGATGGTGTTTCTCGGAAGTTTGCTCAACTCTATATTTTGGATACAGCTGAAACTACATGTAAAAGATTAGCAATTCCAGCAAACCAGGCCTGCTCAGAAAGACTCATGATCAACATCAACAACCTCATGCATGAAATAAATGAATTAACAAAATCGTACAAGATGCTACATGAGGTAGAAAAAGAAGCCCAATCTGAAGCAGTAGCAAAAGGAATAGCTCCCACGGAAGTAACTATGGCAATTAAATATGATTGTAATAGTGACCCAGATAGATATAATTCTCCCCCGTGTAACTGAGGTTGCTGTCATATTCAGAAATGAAGGTGGAGAAACTCCTTTTGAAAGGGACTTGCTCATTAATTGTAAACTCAATAATCCAAATGCCACTAAAGTGAAATGAATCAGTATTCTGTTTCCTACATTAGATGCATTGACATATCCTATTCTTTTTCCACATGGTGAAAAAGGTTGGGGAACAGATATTACATTAAGACTCAGAGACAACAGTGTACTCAACAGTAATACTAGACAAAATGTAAGAACACAAGTCACCCAAATGCAGTATTATGGGTTTCCTCTCTCTGTGAGGGACATGTTCAATCCTATTTTAAATACAGGAAAATTAACTCAACAGTTTATTGTGGATTTGTATTGTTATTATATCATTTTGTTATTATTTATTTATTAATGAAATTATGTATTATTTTCATGTACATTGTACTCATTACCTTTTATCTCTCACACATTTATTGTAGAGAAAGGGCAAATAGCACTATTAAAATATTTCCTCTAATTAACACCCTCTTAATGTGCACGAATTTCGTGCACCAGGCCATTAGTACATATATATTAGGACATGTCAAAAAGACACAGGATTAACTCAAAAGAGATCTCAATGGCCAAGGTGGAATAAGTTGATCAACAAAATAATGATAGTGTCTAGTATTGAAATATAACCAAAACGATAAAAACAAATACCTACAAGTCCATACCGATAAAAATAGCTGATTGAATAAGTAAGTGGAAAAGACAGATAAATATTTCTTCCAGAAAACTTCCAATAAATAAACTTAGAAGGAATAGAAAATGTAAAATACCACTAGAATACCACAGTAATAATGCTATAGAAAAGATCGATTGATGAATGCTAAAACTAGTGAGTGAAACATGAAAGATAATTTAAATAGGGTATTTTCATAACCTCAATGTTCTTCCCATTTTATTTATTAATTACTATGGTGGTTTTAACATATGTTCAGAAATTCCTTGGTTCTCTTCCCTCTAGGAGGAGGCTCTTCATTACTTCCCCCTTAAATTTGAGCTGGACTTAGTAACTGCTTCTTTCCAATGAATAACATACAGAAAGGGAAAATAAAAATTTTATAAGGGAGATTGCTTGTCACTACCATCTTAAGTGAGTGATCAAGGTTAATATCACCAGGTATATATATTGTTGATGCCATGTACTTCATATGTGATGAGAAAGCACTTCCCTTATAAACCTCCCTCAAATCTATAACCACAGTCTAATTATGAGAAAGCATGAGACATCCCTAAATTGAAGGATATTATTCAAAATATCAAAACAGTATCCTTCCAGTGTGTTGGCATGAAAAACAAGAAAAGATTAAGCGACTGAAACAGAATGGAGGAGACCAAGGCAACATGACAACTAAATGCAATCTAGCATCTTGGAATGAACCCAGAAACAGGAAAAAAAAAGTGAAAAAAATGATGAAGTCCCAGTGGCATGTTAATTTAGTTAATACCATTGTACTATGGTTGTATAAGATGTTAAGATGAGGGGAAACTGGATGAAAATGTGCAGAAACTCTCTGCAACCTCTTTGAAATCTGTTAATCTAAAATTATTCCCAAACAATTATTTTTTAAACTGCAGGCCTGGTGCATAAAATTTATGCAGATGTAGGTCCCTAGGCCTGGCCAGTGATCAGGACCAATTAGGGAGTTCCCTTCCCTGGCTGCCAGCTCCCAGCTGGGGCCTTCCTTCATTCTACACTGCCTCCTGGTGATCAGCACATGTCACAGTGAGCAATTGGTTTCCTGGTCAAACTCTTGAGGGGATAATTTGCATATTAGGCTTTTATACATATCGATTACAAGCACACTTAAATTAATTTCAAGAATTTCAGCTTCATGATTAATGTAAGAGACACACTGAGAACAAAGTATTAGATAATATGAGATAGATACCTGGTAGCTAGGTAGGTAGCTAAGTAGGTAGGTAGGTAGGTAGGTAGAGAGATAGATGATAGATAGATGGATGGATAAAAACAGGAAAATTTGAGAAAAAAATTTGACAACATTACCATTAGACATAAAATGCAGGGCAAATTAATTAAAAGGGAAATAATTCATTTAATTGGTAATAATTATTCAGCTCTATAAAGATATGATAGCATGAAATTTTATCCATCAAACAACATGTGTTCACAATACAAGAACTAAAAACTTTTTGTTGATGATTTTAACATAGCACATTTGGTCAAGTAGACATAATAGGCATAATTGGATAATAAAAAGAAATAAGGTTGATTTACTAGATATGTCAAACTTTTTAGCACATAAAGAATACTATCTATTCTTTTTACAAAGCTCAAAGACGAAGTTTGAAAATTGATCAGTATCTATAATGCAACAAAAACTTTTAATGATCTCTGAAAAGAAAAAAATGTGTAGCCTCTCTTATGTGGTTACAATACAAAAAACAAACAAACAAACAAAAAACAGCAACCTAAAACCCACTAGAAATGGATAACATAACAATAGCAAAAAAAAAAAAAATCCTAAATATTTAGGAATGGGGAATAAAGAAACTAACATTGTTCTATAAATATTGTGCAAAAAGGGTAATATAATTTTCAACTACAGAACATTTGAATAAAAACAAAACTAAAGACATTACACTTTAAACTTCATTACACACATAAAAATTCAGAATACTACACATAAAACATCAGAGATCCAGAAATAACTATAGATTAAATACTTTTATTTTAAATAAGAAAAATTGAAAGAAATTATGAATTTAGTAAGGTGGAAATAGTAATGAAATTAACTAAAATGCAGGAGAAATAAATTAATTAATATAAAATAAAATAATATTTAGAATATATTAAATAATAGAGTCAATAATTTAAGATCTGGTTCTTTAAGAAACAGAAAACAGATAAACCTCTACATGTTCTAATCAAAAAAGAAAAATAATGATAAATAAAATTTCTAGTAAAAAAGGGGAAGTAATCACAGGAAAAACTTAGGGAAATTTTTAAATATTAAAAACTTTTGGGTGAAAAACCTATATAGATGAATGGGATAGAACAGAAACCCAGAAATAAACCCACACATATATGGTCAATTAACTTTTAACAAAAGAACCAAGAATATACAATGGGCAACCAACAGGCTATTCAATAAATGATATTATAACAAACACAAAAATCAACCCCAAAATAGATAAAAGATTAAACGTAAGGCCTGAACCATAAAACTTCTATTAAAAATCATAGAGGGGAAGATCCTTGACATTAGTCTTGGTGATACATTTTTAGATTTGACACCAAAAGCAATATAATCAAACCAAAAATAAACAAATTAAACTAAATAAAAAACTAAAAAGCCTTTACAAAGCAAAGAAAAGCATCAATGAAATGAAAAGGCAACCCAGAGTGAAATACCTATATTTGCAAACCATTCTTTATAATAAAAGGCTAATATGAAAATTGAACAGCAGAACAATCAGTCATTATGACATGTACTGACCACCAAGGGACAGACACTCAATGCAGAAGCTGCCCCTGGTGGTCAGTGCACTCTCACAGGGGGAGCACGGCTCAGCCAGAAGCTGGGCTCACAGCTGGAGAATGCAGCGGTAGTGACAAGAGCCTCTTCTGCCTCTGCAGCAGCGCTAAGGATGTCCAACTGATGACTTAGGCCTGCTCCCAGGCCTAAATCATCATTCAGACATCCCTGAGGACTCCCTGACTGCAAAAGGGCTCAGGCCAGACTGAGGGACACCCCCCGCCAAGTGCACAAATCTTGTGCACTGGGCCTCTAGTATATCTGATAAGAGGATAATATTGAATGTGTATTTAAAAACTCATGCAGATAAATAAATAGGCAGAGATTATCAGTAGACATTTTCCAAAAAAGACATATAGATGGCCAGCAGGTAAATAAAAAGATGCTCAACATCACTAGCCACCTAGGAAATGGAAATCAAAACCACAGTGAGATATCATCTCATACCTATTAGAATGGCCATCATTAAAAAGACAAGAAATAAGTGTTGGTGAGGATGTGAAGAAAAGGGAGCACTTATACCTTGTTGGTGGAAATGTAAATTGCTGCAGCCATTATGGAAAACAGTATGAAGGTTCCTCAAAAAAATAAAAATGATTCTACAATTCCATTGGTGTGTATTTATCCAAAGAAAATGAAAATAATAACTAAAAAAGATATCTGTATCCCATGTTTCTTGCAGCATTATTTATAATAGCCAAGACATAGAAACAGCTAAGTGTCCATTAACAAGTAAATGGATTAAAAAGATGTAGTATGCAGTATATACATATACAGGACACCTCCAAAAATGCATATACACTTTAACAGCTGATAGCTCAATTTTAAAAGTGAAACACTGGCTTTGTAATTATTCAAAGTCTGTGTATACATTTTTGGGATGCCCTATATATGCAATGAAATATTATTCAGCCATAAAAAATAAGTTCGTCATTTGTGATAAAATGAATTGACAATGATGACATTGTGCTAAGTTAATAAAACAGAAAAATAAATATTGTGTGATCTCACTTATATGTGGAATCTAAAAAAAAATACAACTTGTACATACAAAATTAGATTGGTGGTTGCCAGAGGCGGGGGTGGGGGTGGGTAAAATGAGTGAAGGTGTTCAAGATATAATAATTAAGTCCTGGGGTTGTAATGTACAGCATGGTGACTGTGTTTAACAATGCTCTATTATATATTTGAAAACTGCTAAGAAAGTAGATCTTAAAAGATCTCATTATGAGAAAAATAATTTCTAATTGTGTGTGGTGATGGATCTTAGCTAGACTTATTTTGGTGATCATTTTGAATTATATATATATTCATGATGTTGTAAACCTGAAACTAATATATGTTATATCATAATTATATCTCAAGAAAAAATATAAATAAAATTGAAAATATTCTGAAAATTAAAATAATTGATTCAAGAAGTAGAACACCCATTAAAAATTAAGTCTCAATTAAATAGACTTGTGGGAAAAAAACTCATATTATGAAAATTGACTCTAGAAAATGTTGGAAACTTGGCCAGACCACATGTATGTTTGTGTTATGTGCCACTGAGTCGACTGCAACTGCCGGTGACTCTGAGTGAGTGACAGTCACAATGTTCTGTGCTCAGCAGCCCTGCTCAGGTCCTGCAGCACAGCCTATGGATTATTTTAGGGAGCCAATGCCTCTTATGTTTGGTCTCCTTTTTTTCCAGCTGCCTTCTATTTTTGCCAACATTGTTGTCTTTTCCAAAGAACCTTCTCATGATGTGCCCAATTAAGACAGCTTCAGGTTTGCCATCTTTGCCTCCAGTGATGTTTCAGACATAATTTGCTCTAGGACCCACTTGTTTTTCTTACTGGCTATGTAGGACAACATCCTATACACTAAGTGGCCAGATTATTATGATCTCTGAATGCATAGTAGTCAGGCCATTTAGTGTATATCCTGTATAATAAAAGGCTAATATGCAAATTGCCTCCTCAACCAGGAGTTCGACCAACAGGTAGACTGGCCAACCACCCATGTCCCTTCCCCCTGGCCAGGCTGGCCGGACCCCACCCATGCACGAATTCATGCACTGGCCCTAGCATATGGCACTCAATATATGTATTGAGTGGCCAGATTATTATGCATTCAGAGATCATAATAATCTGGCCACTCAGTGTATAATAAAAGGCTAACTTGCAAATTGTTTTCTTGGGAGTTCAACCAGGAGACCAGGAGTTTGATTGCTAGTTATGACATGTGCTGACCACCAGGGGGTGGGGCAGACCATGGCGGCAGCAGCATTGGTGGGGTGTTGAGGGAGCAAAGGAAGGAGAAAGTGGGGAGGCAGGGAACCTGATTGGCCCTGATTGCTGGCGGCCAGGTCTACGGACCCTACCCATGCATGAATTTCATGCATGGGGTCTCTAGTCACTATACATAAGTACATACATATATGTTTGTCAGGAAGAAAGGAGGGTTTATTTTGTATCATCTTTCATTTTACCAGTGCATTTCTAATCATCATGGATATGGAAACTATTGAGATGCTCACATAAGTTTTCTCTCTTGATATTAAATCAATGCATTCCCCAACTGTCACAGACTTTTTGTCTTTTAAATGTATTCATGTTATTACCTATATCAATAGTTCATTTATTTTTTTATGGTTAAGTGATATTAAATTCTATAAATAGAATGTAATTGCACCGCAATTCAATTGTAGAAAACTCAGTTCTGTAATTTGTATATTCCTTCCACGGTAAGTAGATGTTCATGGAACCCTCCTCCTTTTTTGGTTTATACAAATAAAGCTACTATAAACATTTTTGCACAGGAAGTCTCAAGAGTTATCACCCCTATGCCAGGTGAAGGTCTCTGGAAGCAGAGGTGAAACAGATTCTGGTGGAGGTAATTTATTTCAGAAGTGCTCCCAGGAGAAACCTAAAAAGGAGGGTGGAAGCAGAGTAAGAATGAGGTTTCAGGTCAAATCTTGGATTACATTTGAGGCGAGGGGGGCTGCCCTTCTGACCTTTGGGTTAGTCATCAGTTGTGTTGACCCCTTCTGAGGGTGGAGGTATAACTTATTGAATGAGGTGATACCTATCAGCTGAGGACCATGCTCTTGAGAGGGAACAGCTGTGAACCATCAGCCTCCAACAATAACAGCAGGTAGAGGAGGAGTTCCTTGACCTGGGAAAGTCTCAGTGGACCCATGTTTTGACATCTCTTGGGTAAATATCTTGGAGTCAAATTGTGAGGTTATAGGGTAAATGTGTGATTAACTTTAAAAGAAACTTCAAACATATTTTCTGAATTAATTTTCTATTTTACACCCTGACCAGTATTGAGTTTCAGTTGCTTCACATTTTATCAGAATCTGAATTAAGCTAGACTCATAAAATAAATTGTGAAGAATCTTCTGTATTTTTAAAGAGTTTATGTAAGGTTGATAGCAGTTTTTCTTTAAATGTTGGATGCACTTGAAGTTTTCTTTTGGGAATGTATTTGATTATGAATTAACTATCTTTAACAGAATTAAAACTATTTAGATTTTTCTACTTGTTCCTTTGGTGAATTGTATTTTTAAAGGAATGCGTTTATTTTAATTGTCATCATATTAATTGGCATAAAGTTGTTAATAATTTCCGTATATTATCCTAGTGACTGTAGGATCTCTAATTGTTTCACCTCTGTCATTCTGATAGTAATTGTGTCTTCTATTCTTTTTCCTGATTGGTCTTCCTAGGGGCTATATCAATTTTATGCAATCTTTTCTAAGAAAAGTATTAACTATATTGATTTTCTTTATTTATATTTTATTGATTTCTGTCTTATCTTTATTGTTTTAACCTCACTACACATTAGGATATAATTTGTTCTCCTATTCATAGCTTCTTAAGTTGGAACTAGAATTGTGTTTTAAAACCTGACTTCCCTTCTAACATAAGCATTTCAGTCTATAAATTTCATTTGAACACTGCTTTAGCTGTACCCTTCAAACTTTGATTCTTATTTGTAATACAATTTACTTTGAAATATTTTCTAATTTCTCTTGTTAATTCTTTTTGACCCTTAGATTACTTAAAAGCACATGTTTAATTTCTAAATGTTTTGCAAATTTTAGCTGATTCTAATTTAATTCTTTTTGGATCACAAAATTTTATTTCTAAGATTATAATATAAATTTATTGAGGTTTATTTCATGGCCTAGCATATGGCCTATCTTCATAATCACCCCATAGGCACTGGAAAAGAGTGTTAGTTGTTGCATATAGTGCTTTTAAATTGTTAATCAGAACAAGTTGGTTGATCATACTGTTCCTTAGTTAATTTTTTGTCTAGTTATTCTATTTATCACTAATGGAGGAGATATTAAAATGCCTGACTATAATTGCATATTTGTCTATATTTCTCTTAATTATATTAGTTTTTATTGTATTTTAACTTGTTTATTGACATATAATGTACATTAAAATTCTGTTATTAGACTTGCATGCATTTGGAATTAGAGACTCTACCTGATTGTTTATGTCTGTTATCATGGTAAAATGTCCCTGGGTGGGTGGCGGGGGGGAAGAATGTCTCTAGGATACGCCTTAACGGAAGTCTAATGTGAAATTAATATGGCCACTCTCCTATACTTTATGTTTGCACTTTATATACATACTAGAGGTCCAGTGCACGAAATTTGTGCAGGGGGGAGTGTCCCTCAGCTCAGCCTGTACCCTCTTCAATCTGGGATGTCCAACTGCCCATTTATACCTGATTCCTGTAGCATCAGGCCTAAAAGGGCAGTTGGACACCCCTTTCAAAATCCAAGACTGCTGGCTCCCAACTGCTTGCCTGCATGCCTTCTTGATTGCCCCTGACTGCTTCTGCCTGCCAGCCTGGTCACCTCCTAACCACTCCCCTGCCAGCATGATTGATGCCTAATTGCTCCCCTGCCAGCCCGTTTGCCCCTAACTGCCCTCCCCTGCAGACCTGATCACCCCTAACTGCCCTCCTCTGTAACCCTGATGCCCCCCAACTGCTCTTCCCTGCCGACCTGGGTCCCTTCCAACTGCCTTTCGCTGCACGCCCTGTCACCCCCAATTCCCTCCTCTGCTGGCCTGGTCACCCCTAACTGTCCTCCCCTGCATATGTGATCACCCCCAACTGCCCTCCCTTGCATTCCTGGTCCCTCCCAACAATCCTCCCCTGCTGGCCATCTTGTGGTGGCCATCTTGTGTCCACATAGGGGCAGGATCTTTGACCACATGGGGGTAGCCATTTTATGTGTTGGAGTGATAGTCAATCTGCATATTACTCTCTTATTAGATAGAATAGAGGTCTGGTGCATGGGTGGGAGCCAGCTGGTTTGCCCTGAAGGGTGTACCCAATCAGGGTGTGGGTTCCCTTGGGGCCTGGGATGGCCTGGACGAGGGGCCTGTGGTGGTTTGCATGCTGGCCACGCCCCCCAGCAACCCAAGTGGATGCCCTGGTATCTGGGATTTGTTTATCTTCTACCATTGAAACTTTGTAGCCTAGAGTGAAGCTAATCCTCCTGCTTGCTCCATGGCTGCAGCCATTTCTGTTGGGTTTTATTTATCTTCTATAATTAAAATTTTGTAGCCTTAAGGGGAGCCCTGGGCCAGCCAGGGCAGGCAGAAACCTTGGCTTCCTCCATCTCTGGGTGTAACTCAAGCCTTCTGCTCTCTCCAGCTCCATGGCTGCAGGCATTTTTATTTATCTTCTATCATTGAAACTTTGCAGCATTGAGTGGAGGCCTGAGCTGGCAAGGGCAGGTGGAAAACTTGGCTTCCTCTATTGTTGGGGAAACCCAAGCCTTCCTCCTGCTCTCTGTGGCCGCAGCCATCTTGGTTGGGTTTATTTGCATATTTGTTCCTGTTTGGCTTGTGGGCATGGCTCATGGGCGTGCCTTGTGGATGTAGTGGAGTGATGGTTAATTTGCATATTACTCTTTTATTAGTTAGGATATGTATACTTATGTACACACACATACACATACACACACAAATTATTTTCCATCCTTGGATTGAACCTGCCTGTGCCTTAATACTTAAAATGTATCTCTTTATTTTATTTTTAAAATACGTTTTATTGATTTTTCACAAAGAAGAAGGGAGAGGGATAAAGAGTCAGAAACATCAATCAGCTGCCTCCTGCATGTCCCCTACTGGGGATGTGCCCGCAACCAAGGTACATGCTCCTTGCTGGAATCGAACCTGGGACCTTTCAGTCCATAGGCCGATGCTCTATCCACTGAGCCAAACCGATCTCAGCTTAAAGTGTATCTCTTGTCAACAGAACTTAATTGAGTCTTGCTTTCTATCAAGACTGATTATTTCTACTTATTAACTGGATTTTGTTCATTTACATTTAATGTAGGTATTGATCTGATTGGCTTTCTTCTGAATTTCATTCTTACATTTTTTGGTTTTTTCCTTCTTCCATCTGATTTGTTCTCATTGTTTTTGTTTGTTTGCTTGCTTCTATATTCCTTTTATCCAGTCTTATTTGGGGTCAATTAATATTTTATTTTTTACTTACATTTCTGTAGTGTTGCTAGCATTATTTTTTAATTATTCTTAATGTATCACAGTCTATTTAAAATTAATTTTATGCCACTTCACAAACTGTAAAACCATAAAGCAGTGTAATTCCATTTTCCCCACTCTTTTGTGCTATTGACATGTATTTTACTTCAATGTAATTATAGTCAGTTTTATTTTCCCACATACTATTTCTAGTGCTCCTTAGCATCCTATAAATGCAGTTTAGTATCTGGTATTATTTCTCTTCAGCCAAAAGAACATAAGTTATTATATCTTGTAGTTTGGGTAACAAATTCTCTTATTTTTTATTTAACTGAAATATCTTTCTATCACCCTCATGTTTAAAAGATATTTCTTAAACACATATAAAATTCTGAGGGCCTTTTTTTTTAACCACTTTCAAAAATGTCCATCACCTTGTAACATTAACAAAACATAAAATATAAAATATTTCTTTTTGGTGAGCAGTTACTTATTATTGGTTTCATTTACTGTTATTTTTTAATAGACATGCCTTGAGCTGGAAGTCAGCATCTCCTTGTCTGTTCAGTTCTCTAGCGGGACATTCTACTCACTGCACTGCCCTCTTTCCGCCTTCACTTCCATGTGCATTGCTGTGCTGCTCTAGGCACTGGGTATATGACAACATCTCTACGTAAGTTCTGGCCATGATACAGAATTTTCTCAAAAACATTGATTGGGTCATTTTCATTGGGAACTGAGTCTAGTGGAAAAACAAACAAAAAAAAATTGCATAAAATTCTTTCCATATAATGTTTTTACTGAATTCTGTTTCCTGATGTTACTATTGTGATACCTGGTTTCTTTTAGCCTGTATTTTTCTAATAAGTTCTCATATCCTTTGCATGTAAACTTTTTAAGGTTCCTTTGTTTTCAGTGTGCTCTTGTACACAGAAGGCAGTTAATTTGTTTTATAAGACAAGCTCACAAGCTCATAGTCTTTGTCTTTCTGTGTTTAACAGTTTCTAATTTACTTTTATTGTCCACATGTCATCTTGCTTTACTCCTTTTTCTATATACTTATACATTGGTTTTCTTTTCCTAGCTTTTGTTATTATGAACTATGTATATTTCTTTATTTTCTCTAGGAAATTATAAGATATAAATACCATTTTAATTCAATTACAGTATAATTTTAATTTTTAAGAAACTACATCCTTTAGCTCTTTAATTATCAACCTCAAGTAGAAAATAATATCTATGGTTCCCTTTAGTTCAAAGAAGATGATTTATTTTCTTTTTCCACTTCCTATTTTATGTATGAGATTTTAGAAGCTTTTTTTATTATTATTTTTCTCATTGGAAGGCCTTTTAATCTTTCAAAATTACTATGGCATTTTTATAATGTTTTGCAACCTTAGCTTAAATTTATTAACTTGATTATATATTTAAACAATTTCGAGTTTTATTTCTAGCCTCTTATTTTACTTCCTCATTACTGAGTATGAGTATTTTTAAATCATTTATTGTGTTTTTTTTTTTATTATGGTTCAGTTTGGCTTTGGGAAACATTTTTCTGCACAGGTATGCAGGTTGCATAGTTTGGGTATTTACATATCTGCAAACTCATTTCATTACCTTCACACATGAATAACATTCTGTCCAGGAATTTGGAGGTTATTACATTTTCCTCTCAAAACTCTTTATGGATGTCTCCCATGTCATCACGCATTTAAAGGTATAGAAGAGAGGTCTCAACTCTACCTGGTCTTTGCTAGCTCTGCAAAAAGAATGTACTAGGATAGGTCCCTTTACATAATGAAACTTCCCACCCTCCTTAGGAAGTTTACAATATAATTTAGATATTAACTTGGTCCCAACAACTTATCATAAAATTAATGACAAACCTGTTCAGGAAGCGTTTTCCCAAAGTATAGAGTACAATTGTGATGGGAATTGTAGTTTAGGAAGTTATCTGCCAAATAGCTGATAGTAAACAGGAGAGGAGAGGGAAAGGAGGAGGGTAACCAGGAATAAAGAATGAAGAAATACCATGGATATGACAGGCAACAATTGGTTGACCAATGTTTAATCAGATTCAGGGGTTCAATTTTATCGAAATTGCTGAAAATAAGATCACAATACAATTTCATAATGTTTTTCCTATAGAAATATGTCTAGAAATGTTTCTGAATATATAATATGTGTTTTTCCATTTGGTGAAAGTTAGCCTTCATATTATAATTTATATTTATAGACTTCATATGTTTTAGAATAACATCTGTATATTATTTAAACATATTGCTCTATGAGGGAGTAGTAATACTACACACCAAATATATTGCTATGCTAGTAAATATTGTGTATAGTTATGGTAAGTAAATATGTTATTATTTATCTACAGATCCAAAAGTAGTACAATTATTGTGTCTCAATATATATTCTACACTATAGAACTAAATCTTTAGAGATAAATATATTAAATGATGCTCTTCCCTGAGCTCAGCCACCAAAGACAAAACACAGGGAGGAAGAAATAATCTTTCTATACGCTGTGACTTCCTTACAATTTCCAGAATTCCATTGTGTTGAATTCCTGTTGGGATTTTTACTCTGAGCTGACTGATTTCAGAAAGACATATAGTAGAACCAGTTCTTGATAAGCCTGCATTTTATGTGCCGAATATTTCCAAGCTGTCCTCTCCAAGACCTGTTCTCTCCACGTTCTGCAGGGAGAAAATGAGTGCAGGGGGAGAGAAGTGTCACAATCTATGCCAGCTGGTCTGGATTATCCAACCTCTGAGGCGTATCCGCCGGCTGCCCCTGTGTCCCATTATAAATCATCCCCTTATTGAACATCAGGCCAGACTGGGGTCTGATTCATTGGCTGAATGCTGCTACCTGGCTCCAGGAGAACCCTGCTCTCAGTCCTGCAATAGTCATCATGCTTTAAGAAGCCTTCACATTTTTGAACAGTTACATAGTGTCCTCTGCTGAAGAAGGAGGAAGTCTGGAGTCCATTTCCGGCAACTAGCAGGGAGCTGCTTTCCTCTCCTTGACATTAGCAAGGTTTGTCAGCTTGTTAATCTTTAAGGGGATTTGGGGTTGAAATTTGGGGAGGTGGGGTTTGGGGTGGATAGTATAGTCAAAACTCTTCAAAATGGTTTGAAGGAAAAAAATGGATGCTCATATTTTTTAATGGCTATAATTCCCACTTGGCCTTGGGTTTCAACTCCCAAGTTTATGTGAAAGGAAAACCACAAACTATTGGATGGTATAAGCACCATAATAATAGCCTCTACCTTTTTTTCTTGATGACTTCCAAGCATGCTTCCATAATTTGGAGGGCTCAGAAGCAATCAATAATTGTAATTTGAATTACATGTGGATCAAACATCAGAGCATTACGAAGTCTGGGTCTCCAGGAGGCCGATGTTAACTGACAAGTCTGGCCAGGACACATTTTCTTCCATTGTCATTAGTTCTCTACCTGATGCACAATAGCCAACTGAGAAGGTTTGGTGAGAAAAGCAGAATGAAGGCCTAACTGGACTAATCCCCTTTCATGAACTGGAGGACAGGCTCCCACCCTTGCAAACACCACATTTGGGATGAGATAAAACAGAGGGGAGGGAGATTTCCCCCACAGAGACCTGACTCCAGCAGTCATGCTTATTAATTATTCTCTGACAAATCTATATTTACCTTGGACAAAAAGGGAGAGATGTGCTGCGTCTGGCAAACATCACCTGAGGCTTCTGTGTGGTGGGAACAATGGGGCCATTGTTTCCAGGAGTGGAGGAGGAAGCAGAGTCGGAATGATGTCAGAACCATGTCTGCCTCTACAGACATGGTATTCAACTTCCCCTCCGCAGGCCAAAGAGAGAAATCTTCTAAGAAGGATCCTTCATAGATTTTTCTAGACTGACTCTATGCTTAGAGCATTGTGCCCTTTTCATGAGAATAGTGTTTAAACTGTCTTCCGTCAACTACTGTGGATGTTGAAATGTTTGAAGGTCCCTGGGGTGGGGCGGGGTCGGGGGGAGGGCAGAGAGAAGAGAAATATTTAGATTTTTAACTTACATTTAAACTAGAGCCACTCTGCCCTGGCCAGTGTAGCTCACTGGTTAGAGCATTGCCCCAAGCACTGAAGAGTTGAGGGTTTAATTCCTGATCAAGGGCATGTTGGTCAATTCCTTGTCAAGTGTTGCAGGTTCTGTCCCCAGCTCTGGACATGCCTCATGCTGGAGGTAATCAATTGATGTGACTCTCTCACATCAATATTTCTCTCTCTCTCTTTCTCCCTCTACCCACCCTCCCTCGCCCCTTCCACTCTCTTTAAAAAATTAATGGGAAAAATATTCTTGAGTGAGGATTCACAAAATAAATATATAAATAAAATAAACTAGAGCCACTCTACATGAGATCATGTGAATAAAAAGCTCCACAGCTTTTAATTTTATTTTGTTTGTTAAGAAGGAGGAAGGGGGTTTGACAATCAGATCTTTGATCTGACATTTTGCTCTACCGGTTTAGTTTCAGCCCACTGGAGGCAGGGGTAGACACCAGCCTGTGGCATGGGATGGGTCTCTCCCAGAATCCTCTCTGACTCTGCTTAGAAAAGTTTCTACAACATTTCAATTACAGCAAAGAAACATGCCAGCACTCCCCTGGCTGTGACATTCACCAGCTCCTAGTGACTCCACTGGGAGGAGGCAATGAAGGAGTCTTGGACCAGAGATGTTGCCTCCTCCAGGTGTCAGCAGCTCTGCTTGCTCCTGAAGAATAAAGGTTGGTCCGAAAGACTGAGGGAGAGGAGCACACACCCTTTTCTAAAAGCTGGTTTTCTTGTCTTAACCGGTTTGGTTCGGTGGATAGAGCATGGGGCATGCAGGGGAGGCAACCAATTGGTGTGTCTCTCGCACATCGATGCCTCTCTCTGTGTCTCTCCCCTTCCTTCAACTCTCTCTAAAAATGAATGGAAAAATATCCTTGGGTGAAGATTAATAAAAACACATACATACATACATAAATGCTGTTTTTCTTTTATTTCTTTTCCCCATGAATTTTAAAAAGTCCTGAAAAAAATTCTCTCAACATTTATTCTTTTAGTCTGCCATTGCTGGTCTTTGAAGGAGAGGTAGGGGTACAATATGATACTTACACCCTTGTATTCAGAACGTTTGTGTTTTGATTCTGATACTTTTGGGATGAGTTTCCTTGCCTCTTTACAATAAAGTGTATTCATCTATAAAGTAGAAATATCTCTGTAGCCTGCTTCCTATAACTGTTATGGGAAAAACAGAATTGGTCACAGCACAGTCTTTCAAACTGAGGTCTACATTCATTATTTATTTATTAATTCAAATTTTCATTGTACAAATGTTTACTAAAATGGCCCTGTGACTGTGATATATTAAAAAGCAGTTAGTTATCATTTTTACATGTGTGAGAGTTGAGTAGTATGTAATGATGAAAAAATGCAGGCTTCTATTCAATTCAAAGGTGTTTAGAAAATACACCTACATCAGATCCAAGGAAATAGAGAATCTAATGAGTTAATCAGTCTAGGTTCGCATTGTAGATATCTATGAGTAGAAAGAAGAACTGGGGAATGGATGTGACAGAAATTTAGAGGCCTGTGCCACATGAAACTCTCTTCTGAGTTACAGAGTCATTGACAAAATAGTTAAGAATATGGTGTAATGCATCACATCAAAGTTGCTGACAAGAATGCAGTCAGCATCCTGACCAAAAATTTCCTGTTTGCAACCCCAAATCTGGTGAGGAAGTCACCCCACATCACACATGGGCAAATACAGTAATGTCTATTGGCAGAAGCAACTGTCATGAAAGCATGCAACTCCCTCACACCTATCAGAAATTTCTTGGAAAAACGTGAATCAGTTACTTGAGAGGATAACTTACCTTCCTTGCTGGTCTGCCTCTCATAACTCCCAGAAGAGTTAGACTTCAGCATTTAAATGTGGATGAAAAAGAACATCCTGGTTTCAATATTTAAGAAAAGATTATGTTCACAAAATTTTTACTTATTACAGTAGCAGTTCAATAACTGCAAATTGAAATGTGAATTGATATTTAACTTAGACTGGTAAATTTGGTTTTAAATATTTCCAGGCTTCCAAATTCGATGGGCACATTTAAGAGAATTTAAAGGTCATTATATTTATATTTGTTTATTCGACTTATAAAGCACAGTTTGTTAAGTTAGACAGTTAAAGCACTTAAGAAGAAAATAAAATTTAATTATACAATCTAATATAGTTGCAGAAATTAAATTATTTATGTTTATAATTAGGACAAAGAATTAAAAGAAATTTAAGAGTAAATGTAAAAATTTGCTCAGAGAATAACTTTATGTGCAGAAATTAAAAACATAAGGGAGAATGAGGGTTTTTAACTTTGTAACTGTGATGTAATTAAAATTAATTTTAGAAACTAAATATGCTGCTGAATGGTCTCTCTGTGCACAAAAACTACCCTCAAGATAATTTTTTAAAAGACAAACATTCTTAAATGAACAACAATAACCGAGGAACATGATTTTGTCACTTGAATGGGCTGAACTCAATGGCGTGTAGACTGGAATAAACCTTATTCTTTATCACCATGTTCCATTCGACTGATTCTGTGGAAAAGTTATTTGCTCTCATGGCACACGGGTCCTGTAGCTTTTTCTGTCACTCTCATTAAATAAAGAACCCAGTCCTGTCCTAATGAGCACATTACTCCAATTCAGTTATTTTAAAACCCAAATTCCATTCAAGTTTAAAACTTTTCTCCTCCCTCCGCTTAGCCTCAGGCCTGGAAGCCCAGCACAGAGGGCAGGGAAGTCAATTTCTTCCCTGAGCTCAAGGCCCTCCCTCCTCCTACTGCTCAGCAGACCTCTTAGCTGCTGCAACATGGACTAGGGAGTGGGGATGGAAGGCGGGAGGCAGAAAAAGACTTGGATGGCACAGTCACGCGCTGCTATTCTCCGGCTGTGGTGGCCTCCGTAGGCTTATTCTCCTGGTGTGGCATTATTGGTGGGCCTTCCACAGATCTTCCTC
Source organism: Antrozous pallidus (assembly GCA_027563665.1). Taxonomy (NCBI): domain Eukaryota; kingdom Metazoa; phylum Chordata; class Mammalia; order Chiroptera; family Vespertilionidae; genus Antrozous; species Antrozous pallidus. The sequence continues at coordinate 6,958,152 of CM050526.1, forward strand.
TGGGGTGGCCCAGCTGTGCTTTCTATGGCTCAGGCAGTCGTAGGCAGCCTGCGTTTCATGCAGTCCAATGCTTTGTTGTGTCTCCTCCACTTCAGACATCCTCTTGAATGGGAACTCTTTGAAAGATGATGCTAGGGTGGCTCTCTTCCACTGCTTCCATGCCTAATCACAAGAAAAACCTAGACTTTTTGCCTCTACCACCAGTGGAAATGCAACCCCTGCCCTATGCTTTCATCTCTCTCCTTTTCTGTCAGCTCTGTTTTCTCAGACCCATGTTACCCACTAGACTCTGTGTCTCCAGTGTCAGACAGCATACATCTGAGCCTTCAAGAGTTTTTATTTGTCTTGGATCTAGTCAGGTGCCTTCCTCTCGAACTCGGAGAAGGAGCAGGAGGGGAGGTAACTGACCCACTCTTGCACAGTCTTTAAAAAGCGATGTTCTCGAGGGCTCCCTTCCATGTCAGCTCTTTTGCACTTCTCTAGGAGGCAAACCACAGTTGCCATCTTTGGGTGGTCCTGCACCTTGCTTAGGATTGAGGATATTTGGGATTTATTACATTTTTACTGGCTTTTGGCATCTAAGATTAGGAGTCTCATTTTAATGTTTTACTATGCATTTACCATGATTGAATATTTTGCACTGATAATTCATAGTTGGAAGATACCTTCATAGAATAAGACTTTAGCACAATTAGGTAATTATATCTGAAGCTGAAAAATGTGTACCTTTGCAGGTCCATTGGCATATTCTGATATATGTGTGAATGTTCTGTTTCTTCCACCATGGGCTGTGCACAAACACTTTCATGAGAAACTCAAAAAACGTAAATGAAAGACAAACAAAAATATAAAGCTTTAATAGTACAGCCCTAAGATGACCATTGTTAACATTTTGTTACATGTTTGTGAAAATAATACATATTTTCACAAGTTTCAAATAATATTGTTGGTACTGGTACTTTTGTAGTATATTATCTAAATTTTCCACAAAATTATTTGCATGTGTTTCTTTGATGTTTAACATTTAGTTATGCATATAATACAAATTTAATTATCTAAATTATTTTATACTAAAAAGCATAAACTTTCTCACTTCAATTTTGCCTAAACCATAGCTTCCACTCTTGAAAGTTTCTCTTTTAAATATTTCTGGTGGCTCTTTCAACCTTTAAATCAGAGATTCTCATTTCTGACTTCACATTAAAAGTCACCCAAGAGCTTTCTGAAGTTCCCTGTATTAGACCCTCTCAGTATTAATTGACCTGGGTCTCTGAAGCAGACTCAGGCAGTGGTGGTGTTCTTAATGCCCAGTAGGTAATTTTGATGCATCTTGAGAGGTAAGAACTTTTGAGTTATATAAAATACTTACACAACAATCACTTGATTTATCCATTTTAAAAACTATCTTTTTTTTTGTTATAAGAACTGAAGATTTATCTTATTTTCACAACTCTCATCTCACCTTTTCCCCATGATTAATATTATGGTTATATAATATTGGATGGTTATATAATATCAATGGTTTTCCATTGGTTGCATTTATTATTTAAAATAAATGTCTTATTTATCACATTGTAAACATTATGTTCTTATTGCTCATTATGTAAGATAAGAACATTACCCTCCTTGTCCCATTTTTTTTACCTTTTCCCCATCCAACCTATTTATTAACTTCTACTAACCATAGATATATTTGTACACTGTGAAATTTTGTTCTAGAATATTATTCCATTATCTATCTATAGCTTGATTATAAATATCATAAACCAGAAATATTATATTTGTGTGTATTTAAATATATTTTTATATAGACAGTATATAATAATGTTTAAGAACCTTACTCACCATACTTGGTACCTTTGTGATCTTGCACAAGTCACTTCACTTCTTCATGCCTTAGTTCTGCTGGTGTTGTTGTGGGGAGTATGTGACTAACACATAATGGCACATGGTGAAGACTCATGTTAGTTTTCTTCTTGCTTACCCCAGTCATGTGCAAGTGCTTCTTCCTTTATTGCTTTAATATGATGATGCCTGGACCACATACAATAGAATACATCTTGAATCAAGGTTAAACTAATTTTTTAAGAAATCCTTAAGAATTTCCTTTGGAATACTTGTGCACTGCTGGTGGGAATGCAGACTGGTGCAGCCACTGTTGAGAACAGTATGGAGTTTCCTCAAAAAACTAAAAATGGAATTCCCACTTGACCCAGTGATCCCACTTCTAGGATTATATTCCTAGAAACTAGAAACACCTATTAGAAAGGACATATGCACCCCTATGTTCATAGCAGCACAATTTACAATAGCTAAGATTTGGAAACAGCCTAAGTGCCTATCAGCAGATGAGTGGATTAAAAACTCTGGTATATCTACACAATGGAATACTATGCTGCAGAAAAAAAGAAGGAATTCTTACCATTTGTACCAGCATGGGTGGAACTGGAGAAATAAGTCAGACAGAGAAAGATAAATATCACATGATCTCACTCATTTATCAAATATAGTAAACAACATAAACTGATGAACAAAAATAGATCCAGAGACAGAGAAACATCAATCAGACCATCAAACCTCAGAGGGAAGGTAGGGGAAGGGAGAGGTAAGAGGTAGAGGTCAACCAAAGGACACCAATGTACACAGACAACAGGGGGGTGAGGCCATGGGCGGGGTAAGCGGAGTAATGGGCAAATAAGCACACATATGTAATACCATAATCTATAAAGAAATTTAAAAAAAGAATTCCCTTTGCTCTAACGATAGCTTTTCTAAAATGCCATTTTCAAATTTTGTTTTATATTCTGACCACAGGTTTCCCGTATAGTTTCCCCTTAACCTTTTCAGAAGTCTCTAAATACTTTTTCTTATTCTTGTTTTCAAAAATGTATGCCCAATAGATCTTCAAAATATTTCAACTTCCATCATGTGGTCTATCACTGCATGGAATCCAGTAATGTTTCTTCCCTGAGACATTCATCTGCCCCCTGACCTTTGCTACAATCTAGACCAGATGCTTTCTGGGCTTCGTGGATGCCACTGAGGTCCACCAGCCGTCCCTACATTCCACAGCTTCCTCTCTTTGATCTCTTGGTTTTTGCTGATGTAAGACCTCAAATAATTTCCTCAGATTGGTACAAGAAAGCTAAATGTTCTTCACCTTTGCATAGCTGGACACAGTATTCGCCATTGTGCAGTCATCAACTCCTAGCTACATTTTTTATCGACAAGCTCATTTTAAAACCCACAGAAAACATAAAAGACCTAGAATAGCCAAAACAACTTTAAAAAGAAAATGCAACCTTAGAGAGCTAATTCTACTTAACTTCGATACTTCTTTTAAAGTATTCAAGAAAATGTGATATTGGCATTAAGATAAACAAACACTCAATGCCTGTGGTATCTTCCAAAATTCAACTACTAACCTGTCACTTTTTTTTTTCCATCTGGGGATCACAAAGCAGATCTGATCAACTGAGAACAGGGCATTACTACCCACAGAAATGAATTTCTAGTAATGCATGTATCCCAGGTCTCATAGCCCCATCACTAGTACTGGCCCCTCTACTAGTACTGTAGAGGAATCTTCTTACAATTAGAATGCTGTTGGCATCTGGTGGTGTTGGTGAATGGATAAATCATGGAATACTGTTCTATAACAGAACTTCACAGTGTAAAGATATGTCTATGACTAATGGAAGTTTATGGATTAATAGACTGCTACATCTTGGTTCAGACATCCACTTCCCGTCTATTGGATGCCAGCTTCCCACTGGCATTCCTGCGTGTGGTTCTACATACTCTTCCATCCATTCTGCACTCTATAGTCATAGTGCCTTGCCTGAAATGCAAATTTAACAAATTTACTCCTTCATGAATCCCCTGCCAACACACACACACACACACACACACACACACACTCACAGGTTCTTGACATGCCTTAATACAACCTACATGACACTGCTTCCTCTTCTCTTTCCCATAATCTACATTTGCCAACATGCCATGCCCTCTGTCACACTCAGATCCACAAGCTTTCTCTGTGCCTGAAATGCCCTTTTTTCTCTGGGTCGTTTCTCTCTATCTTTCAATTGCACTCACTTTAGATTGCACTTACTCTAGTAAGTCATCTTGACTTCTCAGAGTTGGATTAAATGTGATCCTGTGGCCTTATAGTCACTCCTCTTTAGTAACACTTCCTTCTGTTTACCCCACCAGACTGGAAGCTCTTGAGGGCAGGCACTATGGCCAACTTGCTGGGTGGCTGGGGAGAGATAGTTTTTTTAAAATCAACACTTATCCTCCTTCATGGGATTTGTTGTGGAGTTTCTGGTATTATGTTAAGTAGTTCTAATGCCATTTGGATGGTTTACATTATTCTTTCATGAGGGCTAAAAAAGGAAACCAGGCTGTTGGCTGAATTTTTGAGATATGCTATTAACAATGATGTCTTTTTAATGATTGCTACTTCCTTGCCATTTGGAATGCAGAATGGGGCAGACTGATCTCCACAGCCTCCTGGCCTCAGTAGGAGCTGTTCGCTGCCCAAACCTCTGGGCAGAAAATGTGCTGTTGCTTCGAAGGATGGCTCCTGGCCGTAGGAGAGCTGAGGTCTGACTGCAGCCTGCTGTGTGCACCTCTGTGGGTATGTTGGCTGCTTCTATTAGGAGGAGATGGTAAAACCATGAGCCTTCTCCATGCATGTGTAACTTATATTCACAGTGGAGAAAGGATTTGAGAGTCCAATAGCGAGTTGGCCCTTGTCAAGGAATTTTATAAGAACTCACTCCTCATGCCACATTGCATTCCCACTAAATGGGTCTTTCTTATTTTCTTTGTGAATATGCATAAAAGCAACAGCCAAAGAAAATGCATTCTGGAGATGGCTGTGTACCACGATAAATAGAGGTTTATTTTATTCAAAGATAATAAGATTGGTTTTTCCCCAATTTATATAGGTAATAACTCTGATTTATTTTACCAAACATACTGGACAGTTTGAGCACACATGAGTCCAGGAATCTGTGGGAAGCTGTGCTTACTGAAAGCATGCTTCTCCTGCTCAAAGCCTTTCTGGAACCTTCTGTGGCAAGGCCTCTGAGCCTGGGACACAACTTTTGGAAAAAGTAAAAAATTCACTTGGAGCTATAGTGGGGAATAGAGTGGGTAGTTAAAAGGTATGCTTCTCTTACAGACTAAAGACAGGAAAGAAAGATGGGGGAAGATGGAGAGGGGTGAGAGCCAGTGTGAGACATTACTACAATGCTATGCAATGATTTTAGTGTGTGAGTATGTCTTAACTTTTCTGTGGAAGTTTGAAGTTGGTTCTTAAGCTAGAAATTGGCTGAATTCAAAGTAGTTTTTTGGTTAAAGCAGCCATTGAAGCTCATACATCATGAGTCAGGATTCACTAAGTCATAGCAAATGTTACATGTTATCCTTAAAAAAAAAAAATCTAAAGCAAGGAATGGCATTAAATCCTTACACATATTTCTCTTTTCATTAATGTGCAGCTCCAATACTCTCAAAGAGCTCACAGGCACCACGCCCCACCTCTGCATTCTGGAGATGGCTGTGTACCAGAACAAAAAGAGCCACAGGCACACATTTAGATATATCCAAGGCCATGTGAATGCAGCTGGAGATTGTCCACCTGCCTACCCATGCACAGCACACCCCAGATCGGGCACCTCAGCCTGCAAAGTGCACACAACATTTATGTCTACCAAGTGATCATATTTTCTAAGCTCTGGCTGTTGTTCTGTGCATTCTTCTGAGTTCCATAGTTCATCTTATTTACTCCTCAACCCCACCCCATTCTGTTACTAACATAAGATGTTCCTATTTTACAAGCTAAGCTACTTCTCCTAGGCCACAGGCCACACTCAGGAAGATTCTGGAGTTAGAGATGTTATTTAGAAATGTTTGTTCTGTACTTTAAAGGGAAGAACAGCATTTCTGTCTTTTTTATTCCTCATGGTTTCCTTTATGGGGTTGGAAATAGTCATCTGCATTTCAAAACTAGGGAGCTAAATGAAAGCAAAATAAAAAGACAAATACAACCCACGGCAAACAGCAATAGGCTTCACTGGTTAATTGGACATCAAGTATTAAAACCTAGGAAGAGTGGGATGTGATTCTCACGTTTTGAGCATGTGTGGTTTTATTAAAGATCAGGGAAGAGGGTGGATTGAGGAACAAATCAGTTGTGTTTTAAACATATGGAGTTTGGAATAGCCAAGTGGGAAAATGGTTTTCAGAGAATTGAATTCTTGCTTTAGAGAACGTTTAGCACCACGTTGTCAGTAAGTAAAGTGAGGACAAGATTTGGACAATGACAACACCCACAGCACCAGTCAAGGGAGAGAGGAGGAAGAGAATAGGGGAGTAATTGAATTATTTTATTTGAGGTTTCCTAGTATTCATCAATCAAATTGTAAGTTTCCTTATTCATGTTACAGGAGACAAAACCATGACAACAATTGAAAGAGTATAGACTTTGTGATGCTTCTCCAAAAATGTGATAATATTTATATGTATAATGCAGTGTGTGTGTGTGTGTGTGTGTGTGTGTGTGTGTGTGTGTGTGGTATTGACAGAAATGAAGATGTAAAAGCAGAACCAGAAGTAGAAACAGATGATATAGGTATGTAGACATTTAGATATTGACATAGGTGGAGGATCCAAGAAAAATGTTTTGATGAAGGGTTCCCTTCCTGGGTGATAAATATTCTAAAATTGATTAGGTTAATGGTTGGACAACTCTGTGGACATAACAAGAAACGTTGAAGTGTATGCTTGAATGGATGAGTTGTATCGTGTGTCAATTATATCTCAATACAGCTGTTACCAAAAGTGCTGTGATGTTGTTTGTTCTCTCTTGAGGACAGCATTATATTCAAATGCAACGTGAGGTGGAAAGTGCAGTGGTATAGGTGTGTGTGGAGAGCTTCTGGTGCAAAGAACAGGAAGACGTTATTTCATCCAAGATCATTGGGAAACCTCAACAGCATTTGCTAATTGATTAATTGATCAAAGGATGACAGCGGTGCCTCATCTTAATAATTCTTAGCTTTCTCGGAGTTGGGCATTAACTCATGGAATCAAGACTTGGTCACATGGTAAAAAAGCATCCTCTCCAGCTGCCTGGAGCTGCCTGGAACATTTGCTCCACATTCAGACTGAAACCCACAACAACAGGAAATCAAGCTCCGACATGTGGGTATGTGGTCCAGTGGCCAGAGCTCCCCTCCCTTCAGAGATTAATGAAGCACAAGGATGCCAGTTCTTTCCTTTCAACTCCCAGCAGTAATCAGCCCTCGGTGGCTGCCAGTGCAATGCTGCTTCACTTCAGTGCTCAGGAGGAGTCCCAACTGGAAAAGCCAGGAAAACTTGCTCCAAGAGTTTTATAAAGAACAGCTTAAACCCCCCTCTAGAACATTCCAGCAGTAGTATTACAAGCTTTCCTTTCTTTTTATATCTAGGGATGGTGAAAAGAGGAAGGGGGAGGACATTGTAATCACGAGTCAAATTTCAAAGTCCATAAGTTGAACCTCTGCAAGGCCCTGGATATTTTCTAAATTAATTGACCATCAAATTCTTACCCTCTACATCTGCACTGCATTAGAGATCATAAAACTATCTGGGGTTTTTTGCTACTTAAAGGAAAGATTGTGTGGGCATAGTGCTTTGAGAGGGTCTGTTCCTTTTCAAAAATTATTCAAACTCATAAAGAGAAACAAGATTATTTTTTGTGTTTATGTATTGCTATGTCTTTCGAAGAAGCTCAAAGGGCTTTGCACAGTCTCCATAAGGATAAATGGAGACAGACTTCCATGTTAGCGCTGACTCAAAAGGAGAGCTCGGATATCCTGCTAAGCCTTTTGGAGTTCTCTGACTGTCTCACTTGATGAATTATGTAAGAGAAGGACATTCCTTTAGCCCCTTTATTCATCTATTTACTCATTCAACGAATAGTGAGTGGGAATTGTGCCAGATTCTGCATAGATGCTGAGGATACTGAGAGAAGACGGTGAGCCTCACCTCTCAGGGGGTTACAGGTTAGTGGGAGGAACAAGCAATCGAGAAGTAAATACATAATGTCACTGAAGGAGAAATAAACTCAACACTGTAATAGAAGATTAAACAGGGGTTAAGGTTACCTACCTCACCAAGGATAAGCCCCCAAATCTCCTAGGAGGAGTAGCAATTGAACTGAAATAGGAAGAAAGAGCAGAAGTCAGCCACACAGGGAGAGCCAGGGAAACATGCTCCAGGGATGGAGACCAGCAAAGGCCCTGAGGCAGGGAAGAGTTTATCTGTTTTAGGAGCATACAGGCCACCATGGCCAGATAAAGTCTGTGAGGGGAAGAGAGGTGAAACAGAAACATGAATAGTTGCTTGTACGTAGCAGGCACTGTGCTGTCAGCTAAGAAAAATGATATTGGCTAACTCTTATATTGATCATTTACAATGTAATCACACTATCCACATGCTTTATCCCACTCCAAACTTCTAAGATAAGCTTTGTTATCATCAGAAACAAATGAGAGACAAGAGTGGGAAATTGAGTCGGCTGCTTAATACACACAGCTAATAGCTCAGCTTAACACCCACATCTAATGATGCAGCTTGGGGAACAGAGATTTGAATCCAGGCATTTTGGTGCCAGAGCACAGGTGTTAGCTTGGTCAGCTGTGTTGCCACCTGGTCGCTATGTAGCATGCCAGAGTAGGAAATAAGCATATAAGGTCTTGGCTCCAGGAAATCAAGGGATTCTCACTGAGCAATGAAATAGGCTGAGGGGTCAACCAGGCCTTACTGGGATAATTAACCAGCAGAGAGAGCATGGAGACCACAGACTTATAAAACCCATAAGTTGCTCAGAGGACCCATGCCTTTGTGCATGGCTGACACATAGGGACAGGTAGTGTCTGAGCTTGATGCTGGACCAAAGGCGAGTTCAAAGCCATAAAGAGCTGACCCTCTTCTCTAAGTTCTATCACAACCCATGTCACCTTACGTATTGTCATCAGTGTTAAAAGGCAAAAATAGCATACTTTTCTTTATGTTTGGAGAGAGGTCAAAAGAAATGGATGAGGAAAAATTGCAGAATGATGCAGTTGTGAGGTTGCAGTAACACTTTAGTATATCATGCTTTTATGCAGGCAAAAGACCACAAACTATGAGAGTCCTGCTCATGTTTGGGGAGCCACCTGCCCATTCTGTTGAGTCGGCCTGCAACTACTCTCAGGTTCTGTAACCAGGCTGAACAGCCCCAGGCAGGGCCATCGCTGAACTTGCCTTCTTGAGCTCAGGGATCTGTGGTTTGAGCTCCTGGGAAAACTGCCTTTGCCTGGAGATAAAGCTGAATCTAGCTCCGGGCCAGTGTTTGTGAAGGAAAGTGAAAAGCAAAACAGTCAAGGAAGGAAATGTCAAGCAGGAGACACCCTGGAAAGTTTGGAGGTCATGCTCTCTCTTTACTGGGACATAAGCCTGTGGCTATTTTCCCTTCTTTCTTCATTGTGTGCTTGTCCCAGGAGCACACCCTTCAGAGGGAGGCAGTTGGACCAGCATGTCAGGTTCTTACAATGGCCTCCCCTGTGTAAGAGTCTGAACCGAGCTGCCAACGAACCCCATGCCCAGGGCCTTCAGTGAGAGTCCCCGAAGCTCTGTTCCCCCTCAAATTAAAGCATCTTGAAAAAAACAAATAAAGAAAAAAAATAGGCAGTCAGTCATCCTACTATTTATATTTCTTCTACTTTTTACAACATTTTTTTACTCATTCCAGAAGTAAAAACTATTTATTGATGAAGATTTGGAAAATACAGAAATATAAAAAAAGAAATAAATGAAATCATCCATGGTCCTATTACATGTCTTACAATTTGGGGTAAATATCTTTAGTTATTTTTTACTGAATTATAAATTTTATATTAATATAAAAATATATTAATTTTTATTGAATATCTATTTTTTTTAAAAAACCTATATTTAAGTCCAGCTGGTGTAGCTCAGTGGTTGAGCATTGACCTGTGAACCAGGAAGTCATGGTTTGATTCATGGTCAGGGCACATGCCTGGGTTGCAAGCTCAATCCTCAGAGAGGACATGCAGGAAGCAGCTAATCAGTGTTTCTCTCTCATCTTTGATGTTCCTAACTCTTCCTCTCCATTCTTCGCGGAAAGCAATACAAATATATTTTTAATCATATTTAAATATATATATATATACACAAATAAATATTAAAAGTATGTTATTACAGCCGAACCGGTTTGGCTCAGTGGATAGAGCATCGGCCTGAGGACTGAAAGGTCCTGGGTTCAATTCTGGTCAAGGGCATGTACCTTGGCTGTGGGCACATTCCCGGTGGGGGGTGTGCAAGAGGCAGCTGATCGATGTTTCTCTCCCATTGATGTTTCTGACTTTCTATCCCTCTCCTTTCCTCTCTGTGAAAAATCAATAAAATATATATTTTTTAAAAAGTATGTTATTACAAAAAAAGCATATAACATAAAGTTGACCATAGTGCATACATGATATCTACTTCCTATTTTTCCAATATATCTTTTTAATTAGTTACAAGTCCTTTATATATTAAGAAGTCCACTTCGGGAGAACCAAGATGGTGGCATAGGTAAAACACCTATCTTGCCGTCATACACAGCAATTTTAAAACTACTTTATGAAAGAACAAACACCGTCCAGAATCACCAGAAAGCTGGCCGAGTGAAAATTCCACAAATAAAAGTGAAGATAAGACACTATGACTCAGAGGAGTGGCGGCAGACAGCTTGAAGATTCGCACGGAGAGAGGTTTGGAGTGCTCGCCAGTGGATAGGGCGGGCGGCAGAAAACCGGCCAGGTTTCTCGAACAGGGGGAGACAAAGATGTCCCACTGGACTGATTCTCCAGCTCTGGGAGAAGTCCAGGGAACCCACTATCAAACGGGGTAAAAACTGGACAGTGGGAGGGCACGCTGAAGCTCAGGTGCTGCAGAGGTCTGCCGGGTTATGGAGAAAGCAAGTTTGCGCATGAACTTGGGAACAGCGCAGCTGCGTGACCTAGTAGAGAGCGCTTGCGACTTGCTCTCTCATTCGGAAAACTATCAGACTGCTTTGTTTTACGACCCTGGGTGAGATGTTGGGTGTGCAGACTAATTTGGGGAGAGTCTGAATTCCCCAGCAGCCAGTGGAGCTCCACAGCAGCTCTCTCTCAGAGGTGCCTGCAGTCATTGCCCCCAGCATAGAGTCCCTGGGACCACATAGGGCGGAGCTATTGCTGTCTGCTTGGCCCAGAGACTCCACCCATCCAACCTGAGCACAGCTGAACTTCACAGACAATTGGCCTGGAGGTCAACCCCTCCAAGTGCTAACAAAGATTAACCTGAGCTTAACTTCAGCAAGACTGTGCAACCCATATCCACCTCAGGTAACTGGGGAGGCTGAGCCACTGTCCCTAGTAGGACATCTACCACAAAAAGCTAATTGACCAACTCAGGGAAGCAGCTACCATGCAGAGACATGGAAAGAAATCAGATGTGAAAGAAATGAAGGGGAAAAAATGACTGGACATGGAATTCAAAACCACGGTTATAGGGCTTCTCAAGAGGCTCCTACAAAAGGTCGAGACCTATAAGGAAATAAGCCAGACTGACAAGGAATTGAATGAGTCCTATAAGGAAATGAACGAGTCCCTCAAGTATATGAACGAGACCTGCAAGGAAATGATCAAGACCAACATGGAAATGAATTAGTCCTACAAGGAAATGAAGGAGACCCTCAAGGATATGAAGGAGACCCTCAAGGATATGAAAAAGGACCAACCAGAAATTAAGCATACACTGACTGAAATAAAAAATATTATACAAAGACCTAAAAGTGCTCTGGAGCACCCCAAGAACCAAGTTAAAGATTTGAAATACAAGGAGGTAAAATCCACTCAGCTGAAAAAGCAAGAAACCAAAAGAATCCAAAAAATTGAAGATAGTGTAAGGGGCCTCTGGGAAAACCTCAAGCATACCAACATCCGAATTATAGGAGTGCCAGAAAAAGAGAGAAGCAAGACAATGAAAACCTATTTGAAGAAATAGTGACCGAAAACTTCCCACACCTGGTGAAAGAAATTGACTTAGGAGTCCAAGAAGCGCACCGAACCCCAATATATAGGAACCCTAAGAGGACCACACCAAGGCACATCATAATTAAAATGCCAAGAGCAAAAGACAAAGAAAGAATATTAAAAGCAGCAAGAGAAAACAGTTAGTTACCTATAAGGGAGCATCCATACGACTGTCAGCAGATTTCTCAACAGAAACGATGCAGGCCAGACTGAGAGTGGCAAGAAATATTCAAAGTGATGAATAGCAAGAACCTACAACCAAGATTACTCTATCCAGCAAAGCTATCATTCAGAATTGAAGGTCAGATAAAGTGCCTCACAGATAAGAAAAAGCTAAAGGAGTTCATCACCACCAAACCAATATTATATGAAATGCTGAAAGATATTCTGTAAGAAGAGGAAGAAGAAAAAGATAAAAGTATAAATTATGAACAACACATACACATCTATCAACAAATGAATCTAAAAATCAAGTGAATTAATAAGCTGATGAACAGGATAAACTAGTGAATGTAACAGAATCATGGACATAGAGAGGGAATGGGCTGACAATTCTTGGGGAGAAAGGGAGTGTGGGAAGTGCAGCAAGAGACTGAACAAAAATCATGCAACTATGGGAGAGAACAGTGGAGGGGGGTGAGGGCAGAGGGTGGGATGGGTACCAGGTTGAGGGGAGCTATAGGGGAAAAAAAGGAAACAATGTAATTAATGAAATGAACAATAAAGATATATATATATATATATATATATATATATATATATATATATATATGAAGTCTACTTCTTTGTCAGTTATATATGCCATAACATTTTCCCAATTTTTAATTAGTCTCTTATGGGTTAGTTCTTTTTCTCATACAAATGTTTTTAATATTGATGTGATTAAATCCACTACATTTCCTTTATGATTGATGCTATTGGTATTGTCCTTAAAAAAAACTCTTCGTCTACCCAAAGATTCTGTGAAGAATCACCTGTCTTCATATTAGACTTCAGTTTCTTTCTAAATTGAAATCTTTAACTCCTCTGGAATGTGGGCAGGTAACAAATATGAAAAAGGGATCTGGATTTTACAAACTGGTGAGCCGATCACTTCAATATCACTTATTAGCAAACCCATCTCTTCCTCACCGAATGAAAATGCCACCTTTAGTGTGTTATAGTTTTTATATGCTCATAACCTGCTTCTGGAATTCATACACTATTCCATCAATCCCTCTGTATCTCATTACTTAACGTGTGTCTCTAACTGAGAGGGATAGGCACTCTTCATTACTCATTTTTTAGTTATTTCTGAGTGTTTATTGTTCCAACTTAAGGATTATGTTGGAAATTCCAACTAAAATCCCCTTGGGGTCTTTCTGGAAGTGAGTGGAGTCAGAACTAGAGGCAAATGCAACTTTGGGACCCTTCCCCTCCCCCTCTCTCCTATGTTGCCTTTTCCAGAACCTGAGCTCATCTGTTAGGAGCAGGCCACAGGTCGCTGGTCCACTGCCGGCTTGTCTGTCTTTGGATCAGATGCCTTCTCAGTTTTAGTCAGCGGTGGGTGAAGGGAAGAGTGGAGTCACCTAATAAAACATGGCTTTATAAATCCCTGGCTACAGGTGGGGTAGGTTTTCTGAGGCAGGAATATGTGCAATGCAGACCTTTGGACACTTGTCTGGAATACAGCATCAGTGAAAGCAGAGTCAGTAGTTTATAAAACAATATGTTCAGAATAACAATATGTTCAGAATAATTCCATATTTTAATTATTTAAAATTCAAATTATATATCTGAATATATATTTATAATAACCTTTACTGAGTCATTTTAATCAGCTAGGCACAACCATTATCTTATTAAATTCCTCTTATTCTCAAGGTAAATATTATTCTCATCATTGTAGAGCTGAGAAAACTGAGATCAGAGAGATTTAAAAAGAAAAACTCAAACTCAATGTTAGTGTCAAAGCCAGAAATTGAACCAAGCTGACCTTGTGTTGAAAGGCCTGACTTTTCAACATTACACTCCTGATACTTCACAATGTCATGGCTTGTGAAGGAGTGTGAAGAACTGCACCAAATATTAACAGGCTCTACTTGCTCAGCACACTGAGAATGCCAAGCTTCTCCTGGGACAGAGTCCAGTTAGGACATATCTAGGCTCAGAATCTGACCTGCTGTTTACTTGATGTGTGTCCTTGGGTGAGTCACTTAACTTCTCCAAGATTTACATCTTCAGCTATAAAATAGAACTTTAGAAAATCTATGCCATAAGTAGCTGTAAGAATTAAACAAGCTAATCCATATAGGAGCTGTGGTGCATTGTGGCACAGCAAATTCGATAAAGAGTAACTGTGATTCTCATATTTTAGTGTTTTCCCAATTTCTCAATGAGCGTAAGTTTTACCTTTACCTAAGTGGAGGGCAAAGGTATGAGCTAGTGGCAATATTGAATTACATTGAGGCATATTCCAGTTTCTATAGCATTTAATGATGTGCAATGTTTAAGAAAGATAACAAGATTTTTGTTAGTAGCTGAAAACCCAAAAATTCAACAGCAGAACTTTTCCTTCCTGGGTCAAGTTCACAGAGCCAGATGGAAACTGCTTCCTGTATAGTAAGCTTTCACTGGTTCTGTTACCCAGGTGGTCCATGAACATGGTTACTCTTCTACATTGTGTATGTGTCTGTTAGGGTGGTATTTTTCATAGAGAATGACTGAACCACCAGCATTGGAGTCTTTTGATTAAAATGTGGGTGCCTGAGCCCCCCGTTATGACCTACTGAGTCAGAGTCTCATGGGAGGTGCTACAGAAACCTTTTCTTCTTTTTTGAAAAACTAATGTCCTGATGATTCTCTGCCCACTGACACGTAATAATCACAACTCTCAGAGACACTGGACACAGCCTAGGAAGTAACTAGTAAGTATGAATATCTCAGTTGGGACATCCTAAACTGAAATACAAAGAAAGGGAAAGAATGAAAAGAACAGAACTACCTAAAACTGTGGGAAAATTTCAAAAAGTGTAACATATGTGTGATTAGAATACCAGAAGGTAGTGGGGGACGAGAAGGGGGAAAATCAGAAAAATATTTAAGTAATAGTGGTCAATTTTTTCCCCAAAAAGATTGACAGTCACCAAATCACAGATCCAGGAAGCCCAGAGAATGATAAAGAATACAAATACAAAAGATAATTGACATCTATTCATCTCATATTCAAAGTGAACAGAACCAGTGACAAATTGGAATTCTTAAAACAAGTTAGGAGTGGGTGGTGGAGTTCTTTTTCTATTGAGAAACGAGGATGAGAATTCTAACAGCCCTAGTCAGTATGGTATAGTTGGTTGGAGCTTGGTCCCATGCACTCACTGCTCATGTTTCAATTCTAGTCAGTACACATACCCAGGTTCCTGGTTCGATCCCTGGTCGAGGTGTATTGGGGTGTGTGTAGGAGGCAACTGATTGATGTTTCTGTCTCACATCAATAGTTCTCTCTCCCTCTCTCTCTCTCTCTCTCTCTCTCTCTCTCTCTCTCTCTCTCTCTCTCATCACTGTTTGAAAAATGAAGAGGAAATCAAGACCTTCTCTAGGAAACAAAATCTGAGGAAATTAATTGATCACTGACAGGTTAGCCCTGCAAGCAATGTTAAAAGAAGCACTTCAAGGTGCTAGACGTGGAGGCCACGGGAGCATAGACTACAAAGGAGACAGAACTGAACCTCACATCACCCTGTTTGGCCCCGGAGGATGGCTGGTTAGCCAGAGATGGGTAAGATTCCTCAGGGAAGGAACAACCGAAGACAGGCACAGTCGCAGAGGGGCCAACAGGAGAAAAGTAAAAGGTCAACAGAGGTGGGGCACAGACCCTCACCCACAAACCTTGCAGGGGCTTGAATTCTCACCCCTCCTGAGGGAGGTCTCCTACCCCCATGGCTGCTTCGCCTCCCATGCACAACTCATACCGGGACCCAGGTGGCAGACAGAGACTCGGCCAGCAATAGCTGCTCTATATCTAAATTCAGTCTATTGCCAGGAATGCTCAGCACCTACTCAAAAATGCAAATACTCCTTTCCACTAGTATTTACAGGGTAAACTAAGATTTCTGCTTGAGTATTAAAATTGACAGTAAAATAGTAATCAAGTTTTCAGATTAATTTAAATTGGCCAAGTGAAATAAGTGAATACTCAAGAAAATTTTAGTGTACTGGACAAAAAGCTCTTCCTAAAACATTAACTAAAAAATCTATTAGTAGTTCATCTCACTGTAAAATTGCCTATCATCCAAAGAACCTAAAGCAGTCATATTTGTGTGCAAAAATTAAAATTTAAAATTACCAAGACTGCAATATAAAATTTCCAAAAGCCCCCATTAATCAAAAAAGGGGAGGGGGCAGTGGGGTAATATTATGTAAGGACAAAAAATATCGAGTAAGTAAAATACATCTAGAAAATTCTTACTCCAAAAAAGTAAATTTCATTTGTAAAACCAATTGCAGGACACCCATGAGAAACCCACATGGTGTCAAAATAAGCCAAAGGGAAATCATTTAGGCAAAAATTAAAAAGAATCCCAGGTCTATTTTGCAGAGAGGATCCCTTTGTTAACTTTTGGTCGAGAATGTGTTTGTGTGTTTTCAGAGAACAACTCCAAGACCATGTGGGTTCCTGCAACTGTGAGGAATTGACGGATCTGTTCCAGTCACGAGGATGGTCCAGAGATGGGGGACACTGACTACACCTTGCCATGCTAGCAGTCGGCAGCTTTGCATGTCTGCAGGCAGCCCAGGACCAAACCAGAGAGGATGGGTCTTGCATTGCCACGATGTGTCCACCATCTGGATACCATTGCTGACATGTACACATAAAGAATTATTTGACACTGAAACTGGGACTCAAAACAGTTGGACATTGAAACTGAGACTGAAACATTTTTTGTTCTTATACATTTATTTCTAGTATGCAGAGGCTAGATATTTTTGAAGAAAAGAAACAGGGGAGAGTGATTGCTATAGAGGCAGGGAGGCATTGAACAGGCTGTCAAGCTACAGGGGGAAGGCTTGGGTGGATGGGAGGTGGATGCTGGGGGAGATCAACCGAAGGACTTGTATGCATGCATATGAACATAACCAATGAATGAAAGACACTGGGGCGGGGAGGGGGGAAGGGTGGGGACATGTGCTGGAGGGTAGGGGAGGCTGGGGGAGGATAAGGGGGAGGGGGAAAGGAAAACATGTACTACTATTAATTATAAGTTATACTCCAAAAAAATCAATAAAAATATATTAAAATAAATATATAAAATAAAATAAGATAAAATAAAAAAATAAAAGAAGCACTTCAGGGAGAAGGTAAATGACATTGGCCAGAAATTCAGATCTACAGAAGGAAAAGAAGAGCATCAGAGAAGGATTATATAAAAGAAGAGAATTGTTTTTTTATTTTGTAATTTACCTAAATGTTAATTTTTCTTAAAATAATATACTAATAAAATAATGTCTTCTGTTATTACAGATATAGATAAGTAAAAAGAATGGAAACAAAACGAAAAAAGTATGGAGAGCAGAATTGGGAATAGTTTGTTCTAAGGTACCTGTAATACATGTGAAGTGGTATTGTGTAATTAGAAAATGGGCTTATATTAGTTTAAAATGTATATTGCAAACTCTAGAGCAACCACTATATTTTTAAAAAAACATAATTTATTTTACATACCAGAAAAGGAGATAAAAGGAAATGATATCAAACGATCAATTAAAAGCAAAAAAGGCAGCATGGCCAGTGCTGCTCAAGGGGTTGAGTGTTGACCTATGAACCAGGAAGCCACAGTTTCATTCTGATCAGGGTTGTGGCTCAATCCCCAGAAGAGGATTTGTGGGAGGCAGCTGATCAATGATTCTCTCTCATCACCAATGTTTCTATCTCCCTCTCATTCCTCTCTGAAATCAATGAAAATATATTTTAAAAAGAAGAAGAAGAAGAAGAAGAAGAAGAAGAAGAAGAAGAAGAAGAAGAAGAAGAAGAAGAAGAAGAAGAAGAAGAAGGAGAAGAAGAAGAAGAAGAAGAAGAAGAAGAAGAAGAAGAAGAAGAAGAAGAAGAAGAAGAAGAAGAAGAAGAAGAAGAAGAGAAGAAGAAGGAGAAGAAGAGAGAAGAAGAAAAGGAGGAGGGGGGGAGGGGTAAGGGGAGGGGGAAGGGGAGAAGGGAGAGGAGGAGACGAGTAGTAAGAAGAGCAAATGCAATGAAGAGAAAACATTTACAAACATCATGAGTATTAAACCAACTATACCAAAAAACATCTTAAAGGTGAATGATCTCAATATTCTATTGAAAAGAAAGATGGTGTGGGTTAAAATTGAAGTGGAAAAAAAAACCCAACTATGTTATTTATAAGAAACCCACTTTAAATTTAACATACATATAGATTAAAAGAAAGAGTCTGGAGAAAGATATGCCATACTAGCACTAATCAAAGTTGGAGTAGGTATATTAATTGTAGATTTCAAATCAAGGAGAATTATCTGCATAAAACAGGCATTATCTAGTGATGAAGGGACAAATTATCCAAGAGGACATATTAGTCCTAAACACGTAAGCACCTAACAACATCACAAATGTGCAGGAAAACTGCAAGGAAAGTAGACAATCAGGATTATAATTGGAGACTTCAATCATTGTTATGTTTGGAGACTTTAATCAGGATTATAGTTGATTGATCAATCAGGCAGAAAATCAGCAAGGATATAGCTGACCTGAAGGCACTATCAATCACATTGTTCTAATTGACATTTATACAATATCCCATCCCACAACAGCAGGACACACATTCTGAGCTAGTTCACATGGAATTTGTGCCAAAATAGATGAATTTATGGCATATAAAACACACCTTAGCAAAGTTAAAAGAAGAGAGATCATAGAAAGTATGCTGTCAGATCATGATGAAATTATATCAGAAATCACTAACAGATAGTGGAGAGATCCTCAAATTTTCAGTGATTAAACAACATACTTTTAAATAATGCATAGATTAAAGAAGAAGTCTCAAAGTAATTTTTTTTAAAATATTTGAACCAAAAAAATTTAATTTATCAAAAGTTCTGTGACACAATGCAAAAGCAGTGCTTAGAGGGAAATTTATAACATTAAAAGGCAATAGTAGAAAAGAATTTTCAAAATCAATCATCAAAACTTCAACTTCAGAAAACTAGAAAAAGAAGAGCAACTTAGATCTAAACCAAGCAGAAGGAAAGAGGTGTTTAAAAAAATGAGATAATTAATAAAATTGAAAATGGGAGAATAATGAAGGAAATCAATGAAACCAAAAACTAGTTCTTTGAAAAAATCCATAAAATTGATAAACCTTTGGCCATGATAACCAAGGATAAAAGAAAGAATGCACAACTTGCCAAAATCACAAATGAAGGAGGGGTCATCACTGTTGACTAGGAGATGACTACTCGATTCCATGAATGGCCTGACCTGTTAGGTGATGGCAAAAAAGAGCTGGAGCAGCAACCAGGATGGTCATATTGTTAGCAGACGAATTACATTGGATGGGAGGATGGGGTCATTTCTAGAACATGTAATATTTCAGTAGTGGAAGTACCAGTAAAGGGATGCATGAGAAGGGAAGAAAGTGGTTAAACCAGAATCCAGTGGGAAAATGTTCTAACTGTAAGGCTGTCACACCCTCATGAAGAGGAAAGTAGCTGATATTTCAGTTGCTTAACATGGAAGCTTCTTCTTCCAAATTACCTCAAACAAACATGCAATTTATGTAAAAATAACAAATAATATGGAGTTTTAAGGAAAGGTTCCTACTCAAATGCCCTTCATACAAAAGCTGACCTTGGGGCCTCCTATGTAGAAATTCTGAGATGACCCCTATGGCCAGTGAAACCAGCCATAGTGAGGAACTAACTTCATAGCCAAAGGAGCCCTCTCTGAGGACGACTCATAGCTACAGGAGTGTGTCATGTATATAGACACCAAGAAGACAGGTCATCCGGTCATGATTTCAGCTGAGAAGAGGGCCAATCACCTCCCCAGGGAAAGAGGACAGTCCTGGCACCCAGGAGGAATTGCATGTGCCAAGTAGTTTCTAATGCTTTATCACACTCAGAACCAGGCTGCATGGAGGATGCAGAGGATGGAAAGGAAGGCAGAGAATCCAGGTGATGTGGACACAATAAACAAAAATTACAAGTGGAATGAAACTCTAACACACCTCTTCATATCTAAAGTAAGGAATGTGCTCCAGACCCCAGCTTCAAGTAATTTACTTGTTATTATATTGTTCTTTTGGTAAGACAACAGGTCAGAGCAATTACTTAATCCTATCTAATAAAAGAGTAACATGCAAATTTGACCATACCTTCACTACACCCCAAAGCCACACCCATCAGCTAATCAGGAGCGTGAGGGGCATGGCCAAGGTGGCCCCGGGCTTGGGGGGACCTGGGGGAAGTGTGGCAGAGGAGGCCCGGGCCTGGGCGGGCGGGGCCGAGGCCCGTGCTAGCTGGGGCAAGCTGGCTGGGGCTAAGACCCTGGCCAGAGAGGTGGGGGGACGGGGCTGGGATGGAGCCAGCCATCTGCCCCATTGCAGGGTGATGGCTGGGTGCCTAAGGCCTAAAGCCTCAGCCAGAGGGCTCTCAGTATGTCTGAGGGGGTAGGTTGGGCTGAGGGATCACCCACCCCCAGTACACAAATTTTGTGCACCAGGACCCTAGTATAGCTAATAAAGTCATGTAACTATTCAGTGGCAGAACTGGTATCTGGGTTAAGGTTCCATCACTACATCGACTTCCTGCTACTGTTAACTCATTGTGCCCCATCACCTTTATCAGTAGTTGTCTATCCTAGCAACAAGGTCTTTCAGCCAGTAAACTGGAATGTACACAAATTCTTGATCATTCCTGAGCATGCACCCATTAACTTCTCTGCAGTTTATTCCTCAAGTCAAAATAATAATAGTAATATTGACATTAGCAGTTGTTGGGAAGATGATATATGAATCATTGGGCTAATTGCAAGTGAAGCGTAATTTTAAAAATCTGTAAAAAAGAAAATACTCTGCCATTTGTTACAACAATATGGACCCTGAGGGCATTAGGCTAAGCAAAATAAATTAGACTGAGACAGGGAGATACTGTATAAGCTCACTTATATCTGGAATCTTAAAAGCAGCAATGAACTCATAGATACAGAGAACACATTGGTGGTTGCAAGAGACAGAGTATTGGAGGATGAGCAAGATGAGTGAAGGAGGTAAATGCTCAAAATTACAATTATACAACAAGTAAATCACTGAGAAAGAAACATATGGAATAACAAGTGCCATAAATATCTGACCATCCCATAGGAGAACATTTAGAATGTGTAGTACAGATATAAAATAAAAAAGGAAGTCACTCCCAGTAGGGGTGAGACAGTCTGCAGTACATATTGTCCTAGAGTCCAAAGGCAGCATTCTCAAGAAAGCATGGAAAGTCTGTGCTTCTAGAGACCTAAAAGATTCAATGAAGGTAAAGTAACTGAAAATGGCTAGAAGGAGACTGCCAACCATCTCAATGAGAGAATTATCAGGGAAGTGGTTGGAAAAGACACAACACTGCAGGAGTCAAGGTTGGCTTGAACATGTGCCATGGGTGATGCAAAAGTTAAGACAGGGACAACACACTATCTGCTTTAGTATTGGAGCAATAAAAGGAAGAAGCTGTTTTCTTTGCAGCTGATGAGATCCGTGCAGAAGAGTAGAAATGTGAAAAGCAGATGGGCCTAGCATTGGAGCAAAGCCCCTGGATGCTGAGAATGAATGGGACGCTGAGCACAGCTACAGACATGAGACAATCACTTATACACGGAGCTATGTTATGGATAGGTACAGAGGCGGTTTCTTTTATTAGATGGAACTTCAAGTAAGATTTTTCATTAGGTAAATATTTCAGGAGAAAGCTGAAGACTACTAGGACAGGAAGGTGACCTGGTGTGAGATGCAATTACTTAAGAACCTTGAATTTCTGCAAAATGATGTGCTCTTTCACATTTTTCTTGAATCATGGGGCCATCTTAGTTTACCTTTCACTTTTTATATTTTGACAGAGAAGGGTTTCCTGTTCATGAGAAAACCAACACGCCCTATGTGCATATAAAGGAACTGACACTTGGTCTCAGGACAGAGGTAATCATATGGATTGGTGAAGGGGGAGTGGAGTTAGATCCATATTGCAAAGGGACTGGTCACTTCTTGGTTTCTACTTATTGTTGTCATGTGTGTGAGGGGATCAGGAACTGTCACATAGCAGGATATTTGAAGAAAATCCAGAACAGATATGTTTATGTGAAATATCCTGATTGTTGTATGTTGGCTCAATTGAAAAAAAACAAGACTGGATGGGCCATCTGGGCTCCAGACCTGCCCGTGCATCAACCTGCATCCCCCGCTGTACACATTCAATCCAACCTGTCACAGACCTGGGAGACAGCTTTTGATACCTGAGAGTTAAACTTACTTGTGGTTTCCTCTGGTTGCACTGATTAAAAAGAAAGGGGGAGGGGACCCTTCAAAGCCAAATGAGCAATTAAAATTAACAGTTTACTGGAACAATTGATAATAGGAAAACAGAGCAAGAGACTTAAGCTAGGTGGTTCTGTAGCAGTTGAGTTGTTTCTTTTCATATTAGGAAGTCCTTAAAACAGGTTGGGCTTAGGGTTTGCTTTACCTATTATGATGAAACTACATGAATGTAGTAATCCAACCATGGGGTACTGGTCATCTAAATCATGTTGCAATGTTACGCAGACATTAAAAACAACAGTTTAGGAAAATATATGTTTTGGAAATTTCTCACTTTATATTGGCATTCTACCAAAGAAATTATCATTTTTTAGAGTTTTAAAGCAGATTAAAATATGATATATAGCTTGATTTCATGGCTTCATAATTACTTTATTATTATTGTTTTTACTTTCTAAAACAAGAACCTCTTTTACTGAAAGTTGTGTTGTTTGGGTTCTGGAATAACATAAATTAAGTCTACAAAAAACTGTGACTCTGGTGGCAAAATGTTCAGAGATTTGGGGTTGTTTAATGATCACACTCATGCCAATGAAACCTACAACATCCCCACCTATGCTTATTTCAGAGATCTCACAAGGATGTCCCAAAATCCCAAATTGTAGTTCCTGCTCATATCTCCTCCTCTTCAATTCTATCTCCTTCCCTTTGTGGTAGCCACTGTTGGTTGTCTCCTGATAGCTATTTCTTCCAAGACAGAATTTTAGGTGTGTACCTGGTTTCTCAGAGTAAGGCAAAATGTCTGGTCTTCCCTGGCAGCTGGGTATAATATGTGACTCAGTTTGGCCAGTGATATAAGAAGTCTGCTCTCAGAAACCTTCTTTTAGTTCTGTTAGTCTAAATCTCTGGCCTTTTCCTCTTCTTAGCCTCCTAAGCATCTGACTGCCTAGTTTGTAGATGTTGTTATTGTGGATCAAAGGATGAGGGCTCTGCTCTAAGGAAAACAAGATATGATCTGGAATAGGAAACTCGAGAATGTTTTGTAGCAGAGCTTCCTTCCTCCCTGGGCTAATGCTTCAGGAGAATTTCACCCTGAGTCATCCCTACCTAACACTATAACTAGATGCATCTAATATTTGTGTTGAAATTAGGCAACTAGTAAATCACAACCCTGCCTTCACCCTTTGTTTTAGTCTGATGTCATCTTTTACTGTTCTAAACAATCCATGACCAGACTCCTTGATAACCCATTTTAATTTCTGAGCCAAATACATAGGCTTGATAAATGAAGACATCTATTCTCTGCCTTTTTCATCAAAATTTTGCTTATAGTTTTAAGAACCAAAATTAATAATGCAACTGGAAATGTGGCAATAGTCCTTCCCAAACTCATTTACTTTCATTTTTCAAAAAAAAATTTGGCTTTTCTTATGACTTTTGTCCACCACATAGACATTAAAACCATTATGTTAAGTTTTCCAAAAACACATGTTTAATTTTTTATTGATATTTCATTAAATGCATGCTAATTCAAAAAGAATCTATCACTTTTCTACAGTAAACAGTAAAAAAAAAATTCTTCCAAGAAAATATTTCCATGCACTTATTCACATTTTCTTCTCTGTTTATAGTTACAGAGCCCACACAGTTCTTCTTAAGTTAATTCCTGAATATTTTTTATAAATTTTGTTATTATTGAAATGCCAATTTGGTATTTTGATCTTAATACCTCATAAAACTAAACATTTAAAGCAAAAACAAGATTGATTGGATTATAAACATAAATTTTAGAAAGCTCATTACTACTACCAGCATGAAAATTGCACTGCAAATTTTCCAGTAATTTTGTGTATGAAAAAAATTTTTAAATCTTAAAGCCTTTTTTAATATAGAGAAAATTACACCCACGTGTGTTTTTTAAAGGTATTGTCTTATTTTGATAGTAGTTCACTTCTTTATGTAAATTACTAATCTGAAACCTTATTTTCCTTCCTCTTTTACTAAATTGTAATATTCATGAGATAAAAAGAATGCTTATCCTTTTTATGCAGTCCATCCTTGTTTTATGCATAGTGAAGTAGGCCAAGAAAGATCATATGCCTGGGCAAAGATCATCTAGTTTTGTTTTTTTTTTAATGGAGAAATCAAGCAAATACAATAAGAATGGGTAGTAAATGGTGACTTATCATCCAAAAATCATAGGTTTGAATCTTGGGCTGCCCACGTACAAACTAAATAATTGTGGCCTCCCTATACTTCAGCAGTCTAATCTGTAAAAACTGTGAACATAACACCAAGCTTGCAGGGCTGCCCTGAGGATTAAAGAATTATGTGCATTAAAAATGGACCCCCCTGACCACTGGACCCTGTGATCAAAAGAGATCCGTTCCATCTACATCTGGGGACAGGCGGACATCTGCCAACAGATGCTAAAGGAGACTCTCCATGCAGCCAAATGATTACATTACTCTCATAGCTACAGGGAAAGCTGGGAAAATAATCTTTATTCCAAGAATCCGTGGAAATAAGATTGTGAGATTGCCTTAATTATAGCAGAAGATACTTGAACTTGGAGCCCTTGAGCTGGTTAGTGACAAGTGTGCCTGCTTTGCTGTGAAGATGACCATTGAGCCTAGAGCTTGTTTTCAACAGGATTCACAAAGCGGGAGGGCCTCTCACATGTGCAGACCTGGTTCCTTGAGTTTGGTGCCACATTGAATAGCCTTGGATCAGCATTTCCGTCTCCTTATTTTTTCAGGCCAGGCACTGAGAAGCACATGATTTACCTCTTTAATCTAAAGAGGGCCCAGCAGCTGGTCGGCATTCTCTCTG
Organism: Antrozous pallidus; assembly: GCA_027563665.1. Lineage (NCBI taxonomy): Eukaryota > Metazoa > Chordata > Mammalia > Chiroptera > Vespertilionidae > Antrozous > Antrozous pallidus. The sequence continues at coordinate 6,983,605 of CM050526.1, forward strand.
TCCCTGATCCACCCCATGCAAATCTGCTCCATGAATCCCAAATTTCTTCCCAGGTGTCAAGGCCTGAAGTTCACAGACACCAGCACGGGCTGCATGATGGGCAGTGTCCTGGGAGGAGTCACTCAGACACACGCCAGGGCCAGGAAAGCACAGCATCCGGCCTCTCTGAACTAATCAGTTCTGACAGTTACAGGGGAAGCAGAGTTTACATGCAGGAAATGCCAATCAGAGACTGTCTCTGCGTATCATCAGGGAGGTTCACACTGCTGACCCAGGGACTTCCAGGGTCACCTGTGAGAAGCAGCAGAGTGTGTTTATGTTTGTTGTTTGTCTACCTGACCCTCCCTGCTCTCTATGTTGGGTCCAGGGCAGAGCTCCCGGTAACCTCCCTTTGCCAATGATCTGCACACGAGTGGGAATATGCTGCTCTCGTCCAGTGTCACAGAGCAGGTCTCAGGGAACTATTTTCTTATGAAGTCCAGAACTAAATAATCATCATAGTAAGCATCTCTTGGAATTTATTCAACTGGGACTGTCTCAGAACCTAAAAAGGTAAGTAGGTATGCTCAAGGGATGCTGCCTCACCCCTAACCAAAAAATAAATAAATAAAAAAAAATTATAGTTGTTAAAAATGCTGGTAATATTTCATTTTTTCCCACATTAAATATTACCCTCCTCATGTAATTTTGCTTCTTATTCCATTTAAGAATATTAAAGATATACAGTATGTTTATTTTTATAAAATTCCCTCTCCATCTGAAAACAGCTTCGTAACCATACTAATCTTCATTCATGCATCTAAATATATCCAGTAGAAAATTACTAGAAATTCATCAGGGAAAAACTGATATATAACTTCACAAACAGTTAATATTTCTGTTTCTAAAACACCACAAGAAAACTTAAATGTAAAATTTAAGCTGAAAAAAAAAAAAGCAAGGTTAATGTCCTTAGTAAATGTACATCTATTAAAACACAAGTAAAAACTGTATCCCAAAAGGAAAATGGGCAAAGAGTACAAGGGGGAAATTTACAAATGGAGGAACAGAAGGGCCATTAAGCATAATAAACACCATAAACCTTCAATGTTAACAGAATAATAGACAGGGAGGCAGGAATGAATTCAGACAAATTAAAACATAATTTTATATCTCATCCATCAGATTGCTAAAAATGTGCTTGGCAATGTTAGTGTGAGAAAGAATGTGAAAAAATGGGTTGTGCCATACTTTGTTGGCAGGAGTAGAAAGTGTAATGACTAATGTGGAGAGTATTTTGTCAATAGCTTTTAAATCAAAATGCACATATTTTATCACTCAGAGACTTCACTTCTAGTAACTGTCCTCAAAAGATATTTTCAGCAAACATGGGAAGGCATGTACAGGGTATTCACACGATTGAATATGATATGGCAGTTACAAGATTTTCAATACACATATGTACAAGTAGAATATTACATAGCAATTAAAAAAACTTTTAAAAGCATGTATGTTTCTTTTTAAAACATATAATGGGAAAATTTAAAAAGCATAGTGTTGAGTAAAAAATCAAATGACAGACTATGGGTACAGTATTTTACAATTTATATAAACTTACATGAATAATATACTACCTAGAGTTCATGGTTACTATGATTATAAAACACTAGAGGCCTGGTGCACGGAATTCATGCATGGTGTGGGGAGGGGTGTCCCTCAGTCGAGCCTGCACCCTCTCCAATTTGGGACCCTTCGAGGGATGTCCGACTGCCTGTTTAGGCCCGATCCTGGTGGGAGTCTGACATCCCTCTCATAATCCAGGACTGCTGGTTCCCAACTGCTCACCTGCCTGCCTTCCTGATAACTCCCTAAACAGTCCCCTGCCAGCCTGATCAATGCCTAACCGCTCCCCTGCCAGCCCAATTGCCCTAACTGCCCTCCCCTGCGAGCCTGGTCACCCCAACTGCCCTCCATTGCAGGCCTGATCACCCCTAACTTTCCTCCCTTGCCAGCCTGGTCACCTCTAACTGCCCTCCTCTGCTGGCCTGGTTCCCCCCAACTCTACTCCCCTTAAGGCCTCCCCCCCCCCAAATGCCATCCCCTGCAGGCCTGGCCACCCCCAATTCCCCTTCCCTGCAGGCCTGGTCACCCATAACTGCCCTCCTCTACTGGCCTGGTTGCCCCTAACTGTCTTCCCTGCAGGCCTGGTCCCTCCCAACTGCCCTCCCCTGAAGACCTTTTCCCTCCCAACTGCCCTCCACTGTAGGCTTGGGTACCTCCCCCAACTACCCTCCCCTGCAGGCCTGGTCCCTCCCAACTGCCCTTCCCTGTAGCCCTTGTCCCTCCCAACTGCCCTCCCTGCAAGCCTGAGCCCCCCCCCTCGCCACTTGTCCTCCCCTGCAAGCTTGATTGCCCCCAACTGCCCTTCCTTGCAGGCCTGGTCCCTCTTAACTCCCCTCCCTTGCTAGCCTGATCACCCACAACTGCCCTCCCCTGCCAGCCATCTTGTGGGAGCCATCTTGTGTCCACATGGGCGTGGCCATCTTGTGTCCACATGGGGGCAGCCATCTTTGACCACATGGGAGTGGCCATCTTGTGTGTTGGAGTGATAGTCAATTTGCATATTACCTCTTTATTATGTAGGATTATATAGGATACTTCTTTTTTATCTGCCACATTTTGCTGACAGCTATCAGAAGGGTGGAGGTTGGGAGCTAGATGAGAAGGGTGAAAGGATTAAGAAAAAAAGACTCATGGACACAGACAACAATATGGTGATTGCCAAAGGGAAAGGGGATGGGGCAGGTAAAAGGGGGAATAAATGGTGGTGGAAGGAGACTTGACTTGGTGTGGTAAATACACAATATAATATACAAATGATGTGTTGTAGAATTGTATACCTGAAACCTGTATACTTTTATTAACCGAAGTCACCTCAATAAATTCAATCAAATAAGACAAAAAATGCAAAAAAAGAGAACATGTTATAAAATATTAATGTATCATCATTTCTAGGCATAAAGATGGTTTTTATTATTCTTTTTATTTTAAGAAAGTGAAAGAAAATATTATGAAAAGCCAAAAAGGATACATTGACCAAGAATATAAATAGGCAATGTACACAAGTACAGGTAAAAATATGTTGAACATCACTGTTAGACAGTGTTGCAAATTAATGCCACAATTGCCATCGATTTTTGGTAAAAGTGCACTGTGCACAGCAGTATTCTGCCCAAGGAGGCAGGGTTGGGGTGGGACAGGGCCCTTCTCCTGTAGTTCCCCTTCCCCTGCCCTCACCCTTCTGGAGAGGAGGGAGGATTAACAGAAAAAAGAGAAATGGACTAGGATACTCCCTTTCCTCCTCACGGTCCCCAGGGCCCCAAGTCAGGCCTGATATCAGAAAAGGAAAAGTTTTGAATTACATAAGAAGTTTTAAACTTGACTTTAGGACTTTCCTACACATGAACATGGGACTTAATAACCTTAATACAAATACTCTTACAACTGAAAGTGACAGATTCAAGATGACGTCATAGGACTTGAATAGGAGATTCAATTTCAGCTAGAAGCTGAAGGCAATGATAGAAAAATCAAAACAATACAACATTCCCCAACCACCTAGATAAGCCAAAGACCAGAAATTGGAAAGATGAGTCACATTTTGATACAGTGACCGTCTGCCTGGCTTGCCCTGGTCAGACTATAATTACACGTGTCCTTCCCAGGGTAATCATTCACAGTGCTCCCTCTCACTTTCAGAAGTGCCAGTCTGGATGATGACAAAACTCGTGAAGATTAAGCCATTTGTTCAGGGAAAAGCAGCTAAAAAGTGGCAGCCCTGGGATTTAGGCCCGTCTGGCTCCAAACACTGTGTTCTTTCCACTGCAGTTAAATATTACTAATCTGGACTAGCAGCCAGGACAGTCAAGTTTCGCAAACCAAGTTTAGGACATATGAATTACAACTATTACTTTCAAGATTATACCATACTTCATACTTAAGCCAATCATTGTTGGCACAAAAAAACCCTTGGGGACTGGTCCTGATGAATAAATAAGATGGCCATACATTGTAAGCAGCTGGTTTTAAAGATATTGAAATATTATTTTCTTAAGTATATCAAACACTCAGAGTTTACATTTTCCATTTGCTTACGTGTTTTCCTCATTAGCCAAACAAAGTTAAAAGTCTATGTTTAAATAAATGGTCATGAATTTCAAATTAGTAGAGCTCAGAATAAATTGTTTTTATGTGTATTAATAAAATTAATGAAATGGGATCATTGTTCATAAAAGCTTAAAATATCAAGCAATAATTTCAATACCATGTAAAACAATGTAAACTGTGGAAATTATATATCACTTCCTTTTAAATATCAAATTACAAAATTGAGGTCCTTTTCAAAGAGAGAGAAACTTGAGTGTGCACTTGCAAAGAACTCTTCCTTAGGGACATATTTCGGAAAATTAAAAATTTCTCTGGAAACCACATGCGCCTCATTGTGTAAGCTGCCTTTACTAGTACATACGAGTAGCTACGACTGTTCACTAACACAGTTAATCTTACCATATATCTGTAAATATGCTGCTATTTTCTTTTAGGTTAAAAAGAAACGTTTGTCAAAGTAGGAAAGCGCTTTTCGTTGTCTGTCTCTCTAACTATGTCTTGGAGGGGAGTGGCCAGGAGATTGGCAGTGAGATGGGCTGGGAGAGACGATCCCCTGCTTCCTAGGCAGCTGTGTGACCTGGGCATGCTCTTCAACCTCTCTGAGCCTCAATTTCCTCTCATGTAAAACTGGAATGCTGCTCTCCCAATTCTTAGTTAGGCTGAAACTGAACGAGAGCTAATACGTGAGGAGCAGTGTCTTCCCTTTGTCAGAGGACTGTACCCATCCACAGTATTATTATTGTAGAAATAGCTCCTTTCAAGAAACACTAACCTCCAGTAGCAAAGAATACTTCCTAACACAGGCTCTCAGAATTCCTGAGGAGGAGGGAGGGGACTGGAGGGGAGGATCCCCCAGGAGTGGTAAGAGGTAGAACCAGAAGGCCCCACGGAGGAATGAATCAACTCGCAACAGACTCCTGCTTTTGCAAACGTGCATGTGCTGGGGGGATAAATCGTGTGGAGAGCTCACGGTCTGACAAGTTCAACCGCAGTTGCCGTTCTCTGTGCAGAGCTGCTAACCAAGCTCTGGAGCATGGGGAGGGGCCCTGCCTGGGCCAGACGCAGCGAGCTCTGCAGCTGATCTTCCCAGAGCCTGTAATGAAGGCTGACACTTGGCGGAGGCCCGAGCAGAGGCTCAGGCTCCTAATGAGCTCGTTCCTGAGAGGCTCTGGTGTGGATGATGCATACCTCCTGCCGCGCTTCTTCCCGTTATCACCCGCCATCAGGGCGCGGACTGCAGTTAGCCCCAGGCAGCGGTGCCACTTGGGCCATCGCTTGTGGCCCTGGGTATCCTTGTTCATGGCTAGGGTCACCTGGGCGGAAAGCAGGCCACGTCCAGCACAGAGTCCAGCGGCCCTTCCCATCTTCTGGATGGGCAGGCGACAAGGAAAGCCCTGGATGGTCACCAAGTCACATGTCATTCCAGCCTTCTGCTTCACACCTTGAACATCCATCGCTGTCACCTGCTCCAGAAGAGAGCATGCCCCTGCCCAGAACACCTGGACGACGGCTGCTGGGTGGCTGTTGCTCCAAAGTGTTATGTGAAGCTGAGAGGTTTGCAGACCCATCCATTCAGCGGCGAGGATCAGAGGATCAGTGCTCATTGTCAGGTGCTCTGCCCCCTTCTTTGAGGCCGTCCTCACATGGAATCCGTCCTCGCCCTTTTCAGAGCCTGCGTTCTCCTAGGGGACAGATGACGAGCCATCCGGTCACAGGAGCGTTACAGAGCGTGCTCGGTGTCGGGGGAAAGCAGCGTGTGGGTGGACTAAGGGGTCCGCGCCTGCTGAGGAACGGGAAGAGAATGGTCAGGAAGGATATGCCCACAGTGCAGGTGCCTCTGCGAGTGAAGGACCGTGTCGGGAGGTGCGTTAGCGCCGCCGGAGCACAGTTGCGTCTCGGCAGCTCTGTTATCTGCATTGGAGTGTCCTTATTCTGCACCCTCTGACCCAGTGTCCACAGAAGGAAGCTGGCTGGGTGATCACCCCCCACATCCGGCCCCACACGGATGGTGCCTCTTGCTTACCACGGTGCTGTCCTAGGATGGCCTTGTCTCTCCTTTCTGACTGAGAGGTCCTGGAGCAGGTATGCGGCCATGTGATCTCATGGCACTAACATCGGTAGAGCAATATTGCATCATCTAGACTCCCTGTGGAATTTGCCCCATGTGTGATTGAAAGGGCAAAGTGGGAGTGCAGGAGAATGCGTGTTCAAGGTTCCCTGGGAGGCAGATGGCCCGATTCTTGTCCTTTCCCATTTTGTTGAGATGTCATCGACATACAACCTGTGAAAGTTTAAGGTGCATAGCATGACTTGGAAAATTCACGTTTTAAACTTCCAGAGGGAGTGAGTCCCAAGGCTCTGTCATCTCTGACAGGGGGGCCTCTCTGAGGCTCAGGCCTGTTCCCTCTACTTCTCCAGGCCAGATTCAATGAGCTAGCTAAAGGTACTGTCTCAGGTACTTTTTTTTTTTCCAGTTAGGAGGAAGGATCCATTTTCTTTATGTAGGCAGAATTCAACCTCTACTAGTTTTAGTATGAGCTGTGTAGAAGGAAAAGGAAAAGGAAAAGGAAGAATGAAAAAAAAAAAAACTGAGAAAGTGTAGGGACTAAGAAGTCTAGTCCTTTGATGCTGATAGCCAATCGCTGATGCCTTGATTTCATGAATGAGAATCCCAAGAACAAGGCTAAAATGTAGGTTGTATCTAGGTTTGAATATCATATGGCAGTTATTTTATACCATTTGGAATGCCAATTGATTATTAAAAACACATTTCTTTAGCTCTGACTACCATGTAATAGACAGGTAACTATTATATCATTGCTAAATCTCAGTAAATACTGCTTATTGGAAACACATTTCTTTTGACTCAACAATATGATTATGTATGTATCTATTACAGAAATCTTGAAACTCTATCAATTTGTGCCAAAAACACATCTCTTTTCTTTTGAATCCGTTAGGCTCAAGATACTGTCTCGGATGGAGCACTATTCAATCCCCAGCAAGTATCTGGGTAATAAATGATGACTGCGGCAGCAAGAGTTTGGCAGTTTGTTTAATCGCTCAGAATAATAACTGGAAACAAGAGCACTCTGCACATTAAAAGCAGATTTGTTCAAAGCATGTTGGCCATTTTGTGTCTAGACTGAACTACTGCTGCTCAAATGTTCCGGACAAAAATGTGTAGCAGCAAAACCCTTCCAGGGGCAAATGACTCGCTCTGGGCTGAGTGCATTTTTCTACCCAGCGGATCTATCCGAGCATTCTTACCTCTGGGATTCAGGCTAAGCTCTGGAGCCCTGAGCTGCAGCTCAGGCTGGGGCTCTGGAATGAAAGAAGACAAAAACAGAGTTTATAGAGATGAAAAGATCTAAACGGTCACCTAGTCCAGTGGTCAGCAAACTCATTAGTCAACAGAGCGACAAACCGCCGCTCCCAGGCCGCATGTGGCTCGTGAGCCGCAGTTTGCCAGCCTCTGACCTAGTCTAACATACTCTTTTGACAGAGATGAGCAAACTGAGGTGGCTGGTTAGTTCAAGGCTGTTCACTCAGGTTGTGGTCCATTTACCCTCTTTGGTGAGTGTAATAGATACACAAAATCTGAACATCATTCAGCATTACAGTGTTTTCATTAAAGGAAAGAGGGCTTTAATTTCTCTGGAATTGGGTGGAGTGTAAAAGACGTTCGCTGTTTTATAATTATATTTATTTTCAGCTTCATTTTGGTTTAGAATAGCCGGAAAGAATATGATTCACATGGTCATTGCAAAGGCAGGCTGGGTAAAATGCTGAAATGTTTTTTCTACAGGTTGGTGCAGAGATGCTCCCAGGGTGGCTGGGGAAGCCCTAACACCGTCACAGCAGAGAGGCCTCCCCCACAAACCTTCCCTCAACCTGGCTTCTGTAGAGTTGACATTTGAGAGCATGTTGGTCATTTATGACTGGTCAGTGCCTATGCATTATATGTTATTGCATATTTCAAATCTCTGTCCTGACATGACAATAGACTTGGCTATAGGCTTAAGAAAATGAGAGGTGGTCCCAACTGTAATCTACATAAGCATAATTAATAGAATGGACATAGATACTAAATATGAATTTCCACAATTATCTATTTTTCTTATAATAATAACTCCTGAGTGCTTATTACATTATAAACCATCTTCAATAATGTGCATTACATTATTTAAGCTTCACATCAGTTCTATGAACTTGGAGCTTTTTTTTCCACATGGAAGAACAGAGCGGTGGCTTAATTGATCCCAAATCAAACAGCTAGGAAGTGATGGAGATCTGGCAATATTTCAGCCAAAGCATCTGACTCCAGAACCTGAGCTTTTTATGTTCATGGCAAAGACTCCTTGGAGTAGCATGTGATTTATGACTATACATTTGTGTTTATTGGTGCCTTCTAGGTAATAATAAATCAGATAGTTAAGACTATAGTGTAGGGAGATTTCAACAAAATTATTATTGTGACTTAATATCCTATTTAAATGCTAGAGACAGGCATCCTAGTTTATCTGGCTTGAATCTTTTAGCGATAAACTAGTTTGTTTTGTTTTTCTGCCACTAATTATCGGATGAATCAGTGAATTACTTAAATCCATGATTAGATTGAAATTAGAAGAGTTGAAGATAAAAGGCCACACAGTACATGGTCTCATTTATATGAAATGTCCAGAATAAGCAAATCTATAAAGATAGAAACATACTGTTGGTTGCCAGGGACTGAAACAGGGGAGAATAGGCAGTGACAGCTAAAGGGTAGGAGATTCCTTTTTGAGGTGGTGAAAATGTTCTGAAATTAGCTAGTAGTGATAGTTGCAACACAAGAGTAAATTTTATAGTTTATGAAATATATATATATATATTAAAGAACTGAGTCAAGGGTTTCTGTCAGAAGCTGGCTGCTGGTCAGAGGAGATATTTTGACCTTTAGCTATTTGAGAATAAACTATATCTGCAAAGAAAAAAGAAACTTGTGGCTCACCAAAGGTAAAGAATCATTTCTTAATTGAGAGAAATATCTAGAAGATATTTTATTCAATTAAATATGAGAAGTAATTGCTGAGTAAATACCATGTACAAGGCAGAGGGCTAGGCAATGGCCAACTCTGGAGCAATGATAATTCTGAAGGAGGGACTGCTAAGTTAGAAGGGATGACAGACCAGTTCATGGCAAGGTTGGAGAACTGCCCTCAGGTATGGCAGGTAACCTCGCTGGTACTGTGATTCAGTTACTGAAGGCTGCCTAGAATAATATTCTCCATCTATCCCATTTAGATAATGGATTTTATTGGAATATCTATAAAAGGTCTTTCTCCCATTGCTTTAGTGATGCTCACTGATATTATATAATACTGATAAATCATTCAGAGTGACACAACAATAATGTGAAGAACCGACCTTAGTGGCCAGGTTTCTCTCCAGGCATGCCAACCAGCCTATGATTTTGTTGCTCCATCAAGCAAGGCCACTGATTTAAAAAAAAAAAAAAAAAAAAAAAAAAAAGGTTTTAGTTACCACAGAATAGAATCAAGGAAAGTGAATAATCTAAAGAAATAGAATATTTAGAACTAAGATGTGGTGACTTATGATAAAACATCCTTCATCCACACACAAAAATGCTTTCTTGGTGATAGAAATGCTCCAAATGTTCCTATCCCTCTCTCTGACCCACATGATAAAACCATCCCAGTCACCTTCGGTCACAAGACATTCTCATGCCACCTAAGATATACTTAGAAGTAAAAAGTCCATTCTACCTAGCCATGTTACTGTAGTCAATCAGGGGAGCAAGGGCAGCTGATGGCAGTGTGAACATGCTCTGGCTGGCCACTTAGGAGGGGCAGGCTGCAGGTGTTAGGAAGGCTGAGGGCTACATTATCTCCAGGCTTCCTGACTGCGGTTTTTACTGCCACCTCCCCTCCCCACTGACCCTGAAACCATATATAATCAGAGAGCACCAGGGAATCTCTGCTTTTGCCCAAGGTAACATGGGGAGAGGCCCCTACACTTAGTGCACCAAAGGCTAGAAAAATGAGTGGACAGACCTCAGCATACCAAAAGTTATCAAGACAATTAGATATAAAAAAAAAAAAAAAAAAACCTCCCCTCCATATCCCTATAAGAACCCTGAGCAGGGGAGATGGGAGTCCACTATTTTCCCAAGTTGCATCTTCTAAATAAACCTCTTTCCTTTTGTACCAGCACCTATCTCAGGAATTTGTTCTAGCAGGCAGCTGAATCCACATTTTTGGTTACTGTCACAATCAAAACTTCATCCTCATATTTAACATCACTGAATTGTATGCTTTCAAGTGGTTAAAATTATAAATCTTATGTGTCTTTTATTGCAGTAAAATACCCTTTTCTTTAAAACACTCACACATACTCATATGCACACACAAAAACAAATAACACAAGCAAACAAATTTCAATCTCACCTTCAATAGTTGCTTCACTTTCTTCACATCAGGACTGACCCATGCCCTAAGGATGGCCCTGGAGAAGGCCTGCATTTCCCCTTCACTCCTTCATGCTCTTTTCATCCTCCTTCCCCACTTCCTCCCCTGCTTCTAAGGCAGAAGGAAAGGGAAAAAGACTTGTAACCTTAAACATTCTTTATCTTCTGGCTTGAACTTGAGTGTCCTCTGAGTGGCAGGTGAAGGCACTTTCTTGGGCTATAGAGAGAGGCTGTCTGCAAGTCTGTGCAGGAGTTCTCATCACATTCTCTCCTGATGCATTAGATATGCCTCTGCTTATTTCTTCCCCAATGCTGAATTAATCATGTTTTTTTATTTTCTGTAATTTTGATTCTTTGACATATTGGGGCTTTGCAGACTCTGGAGGGTTAGCCAATTCCTAAAGATAGGAAATGACTCACCTGAGGTGTGCCTTTCATATGCAAATTAACCAACCCAAGGAGTCATCAGACTCTACTTCTGTTCCACAGGATTCTCACCTTCAGAGGCAGTATTCCTCCACCCTACTTACCCCAAGGCAGGGTTAATTTGCATACTCACTCTGATTGGCTTGTGGGTATGGCTTGCCCATGATGGCAGGGAAAGAGAAGGGACATGGAAAGGCTGAGTAAATTTACCATTCCTGGGGAAGTAGGGGGTTGAGGATGCATTTAATTTAAAATGTGTTGGGGAGGGGTGCTTTTTCTTCTATGTATGTTTATATGGCTGACTCACAGAATGTTAACTCTTTGGGTATTTGAAACATTAAAAGATGTTCTGAGGAGGAAGTCTAATAGAAACCAGAGAATGATGCTGAATGAACTCCAATGGCATGCTAAGCACTTAGGCGCTAGTTAAGGCAGACAAGCACAAATAGGTTTATCAGGGGGTCTTCAGCATAGGATACAAGCATGAACAGCTAAATATCTGTAGGAAATATATCTCTGTACTTCCCCCTGCCTCATATGTGCAGCAGAAAAGAGGTGAGAGTGCTATGGGCCAGCTCTGCCCATACTAATGCCAGACTAATTAGCATATTATGCTTTTATTATTATAGATATGTATACACATACACACATGTACATGAGCCAATACTTAAAAGTAAATCAGTCTTTCTCAGAAAAATAGATAGATAGATAGATAGATCAATAGATAGATAGATAGATAGATAGATACATAGATACATAGATACATAGATAGAATTTTTGTTTTCCTAGGCTCTGGTTTTCTGGAGAACCCTGGGGAATGCAAGAGTCACAAGAGACTGATGAGGCTGAGAGAATTGTGTGCACTCACCTCCCTGGTTAGCGGTCAGCCAGAGGGGTGTGAGTACTGTGCACGAGATCTCACCACCTCGACACAAATGTCCAGTAAAGACACTTTGTATGGATGGTGAGTTAGGGACCTTTATTTAAAAATTGGAAAGTGCAATGTTTCATGTCTAGATTGGCTTTGAGTAGAAAGGAGAGAGCTCATATGCAAAACTGGATTGGTGATTTCAGAGAGCAGTGAGATGAGAAGATGGGGGCATTAAGAATCCCATGAAAAGAAAAATCCCTGGCATCCTCAGGAATGTCAGGATGGTTTCAGAACTCTGATTGAATGATGGTTAGTTTCATGTGTCAATTTGACCTGGCCATGGAATGCCCAAATATTTGGTTAAACATTATTTCTGAGGGTGTCTGTGAAGGTGTTTCTGGAAGAGATTAGTATTGCCTGGGTGGACTCAGGGGAGCAGATTGACCTCCTGTTGTTAGGCATCATTCAACCCACTGAGGCCCTAATAAAACTAACAGGTGAAGAAGGGAGACTTTGCTCTTTCTGCTCCACTGTTGAGCTGAAAATCAGGATTCCTTCCTGACTTTCCTGGGCCTCCACTTGAAGGTGGTGGATCTTGGGATTCTCAGCCTCCATAATGCATACATCAGTTCCTTATAATAAACCTCTTTTTACATGTGCACATGCACAGTTTCTGTTTCTTTAGAGAACCCTGACTATTACAACCAGATATGAATTAGTAAGTTCAAGTCAATTTTATAAGAGTCTATGAATAATAAAGGAAGGAAATTTTGAGAAGGAACTGTGAGGTTCTACGCTGCCATGAGAGAAGGCGGCGAGGAGAAGGAGAGAGGCAGGACGCTTCGTCCCGGTCTGACAGGGACGGGTCACAAACCCCTCTCCCGGGTTTCGGCACCAAGATGTAAGGTTCTACGTCGCTGTGAGAGAAACTGCAAGCAGGGAGTCCAAATAAGTGAAGGAATTAATCAGGCTTTATTGGGGGGTCTCCGGGTGGGTTCACAGGCTCAGGGGGAATGGAGCCAGGGAAGCCGCGCCCTGAGACTGGGGACAGGGGAGGGGAAAAAGAGGGGACCCAGCCGGACCTCCTCCCGGACTGCCTGGGAGAACAGTCCGGGAGAAAAGGTGCCACGTGGTGCACTGAGACACATTTTAAGGCAGGGGTTGGGCCCAGGGCGGAACGGGAAGGGGTGGGACACAGGGCACTCTGGTATGTGATTGATTGGTGGCTCAATGTCTCTGTCAATTACATCATAACTCCGCCCACCAGTTGGGGGGGTACCTATCAGGAACTAAAAGTATGAAGTTATGTCCATGGGCTCCGTAGGGCAACACAACATGGTGTCAACATTGCTGTAACTTCATTTGTGTCCCACCCTTGACAGTTGGGACATCCATGCATGAAAATCAGATTTCCCATGCATATTGCTTTTGTCACCTGCAATATTCTGTGAACATTTTTTAGTCCTTTGTCTTTTAGATCTCTAAAAAGTACACAATTGGTTTGTTGATGATAGCCCTTCTGACAGGTGTGAGGATCTTTCATTGTGATTTTAATTTGCATCTCTCTGATGATTAATGATGTTGAGCATCTTTTCATATATCTATCAGCCCTCTATCTATGCCCTCTTTGGAGAAGTGTCAGTTCAGGACTTCTGTCTACTTTTTAATTGGACTGTTTGTATTCTTGGAGTTGAGCTGTATATGTTTTTTATAAATTTTTAATATTAAACTCTTTATCAGTAAAAAAAAGAGTACACATTATCTTATTGTAAATAAATATTTGCTGAATGACTAGATAAAATAATTGTAGGTACATACTACAGTTTATTTAATACCTTTACTATTTCTGAACATTTGAATTTTGCCTGAATCCTTATAGTAATGAGCAATATAATGGTGATCATTCTTGCACAGATATTTTTATGTACATCTAATCAAGTCCTAAATGTGGCATTACTTGGTGAAAAGATATGCACATTTTAATGTGTTTGAAATTCACTGCCAAATTCCCCTCTGGAAATGTTTCAATTTACATACCCACCATTGGAATATAAAAGTGTCCATTTCTATGTGCCCTGCTCTGCATTCCTATAATGATTCTTATTAGTCATATTTTGAGACAAAAAAAAAGTATTTCATTATAATTTTCATTTCCTTGAGTACTAGTGTAGTTGAAAAAATTTTAACTTGTTTATTTATTATTTATATTTCTTCATTGGTAATTTTCTAGTTCACATCTTTGCCCTTAATTTCTACTGTAGTAAGTTATTGTTTATGGATTTGTAAGAGATAAATACATTGAGAATAACAACATCTTTTCATTAATTTTTAAATAATAGTCCTTGCTTGTTGAGGAATTATTATTTTTATAGTTTTGGAGAACAACATTTATTTTTAGATAATCAGATATATGAATGCTTTCCCCTTTAATTGCTTAAAATCTATCCATCCTTACTATTTTATTATGTAAATGTTAAAATCAATACTTTTTCTTATATATTTATGTTTCATCATTTCTCTCTTCTGTGTAGCCCTGCTGAATTTTATTTGCAGTATAGTTCATGATAGGATATTAAATTAATTATTTTTAAATATTTAACAAACATAATTTATTAAATAAATCCAATCTTTTTTCAATAATTTTAAGTGTTACATTATGAAACATTAATTTATATATGGTATTGTCACCAGAAAGAGACCTGGCTTGAGATGGGTCTGTCTAGGCACAGTCTGGAATATGTGGCTCTTGACTTTGTGCAGGAAAGATTTCACAACACTAATCCAGGTAATTTTGAGAGTAAAATTAAAGCTGAGGACAGGCAAACAAAGGAAAGGCTTACGATAGAAGAGGCACGATCATAGCAACAGGAATGAGCCTACATGGAGCTGCGTTGGCCCTTTAGGAACACGAGGAAGAGTCAAGCCTAGACAAGGCTGCCTTGGCCTTTAGAAAGTCACAGGCAGAAGAAGTGAGCCAGCTGGGCTGCATGGACTCAGGAAACAAGTTACAGAGGCAACAGAAGGGTCTTTGGGGGCAGGTTCAGGGGGTTATCCTGGGAGGAGCTGCCACTGCCCATGGCTCCCCTAGTTGAAAGTCTTGGGGGGGAACTTTAGAGGTTAGGAGAAAGAAAGCAAAGATATACACCCGAGGAAAGAATGGGAGAAGGGCACCAGCATATTCCAGGGACAGCATGCATTAGGACCTTTTCTACAGGCAAGACTTTTAGGAGCGGTGTCAAAGGAGGGGGTGGGACCAGTGGGGGCAGCTCCACCCTCTGCCTAACCTAGAGCCTCATTCTGAGAGAGGCTCTAAGAGCAAGCTGAGAGGGAGGGAAAGAAAGGGAGAAAAGGCTGTGAGCTGGTGGGTGCTGTGTGTGTCTGAGCGTGTGTGCGACTGTGAGTGAGTGTGAGTGTTGGCCCCACCTCAGCAGCCCTATCCCTGTTGCCACAAGTCCCCACCTACCAGATCCGGCTGCCCATGCAACCTGGGCATTAGGTTTAGCCTTCGGTCATTTTGGATGTTACGGACCCTGGCTCTTTATATATCTAGATATGAATTCTTATTATTCCCTTTAAGTGATTAGTGCTATACTTATATTTATTGTAGGTTTATGATAAATTATAAACAAACTGCTTAAAAGGGAAGAATCCAGCATTCTTATTTTCTTGGCTCTCATGCACTTGTGAAATTTGTAATGTAAATTCTGGGGTAACATTTCATAGATTAGCATTAATATTTTAATTAATTAAGGGAAGAATTAGTACATTTACAATATTTCTTTCCCATCTTGGAGGAGTATAATCTTTTCTTGTTTAAAAGGATTTTTATGCCACTCAGGAAAATTTTGTAATATTCACCACCTGATCATGTGTGTTTCTTTTAAGCCACCTGCATGTTGTAAGTGGAATATATTTTTGTTTTATGTAATTAATAATTGCTAAATACAGGAAAGTTTATTTTGTACATTTAATTTTAAAACTTTAGTGACTTTGATAAAACTTATTTGCAGCTTACATAATACTTCCTTATTATAATCTTCAGTTTTTAGGTGGAAAAAGAATATGATTTCCACACAATGATTTTTTTTTCTCTCCTTTTCTAAGAATAATACCTTTTCGATTTTTCTTGACTTGCAATATTATCTAGAATGTCCAGGAAAAAAATTTTAATTATGATGGCAAGCATACTTTTCTTATTCTTCACTTCAATAGGAATGGCTATGATATTTCACCACTCAATATATTTTGATAGATATTTTTGAAGTGGTTTGAAGTAGTTATGTTAAGGAAGTATCTTTCTAATCTTAGTTCTAAGTGTTTTAGTTGTATTGCACTCATATATAAATAACTTAATCCAAGATAAAGGAAACAGCATGAGTTCAAAGTCTAGTACAATGTCACCAAAACTAGAGTTGTCAGACATCCTGTACATAAAGGATTACCCTATATTTCAAAAACAACTGTGTCTGGATGTATAATCATCCTACATTTGATCTAGATCTGACACTGCTGATGACATCTGGGAGTCCATAATCTTCTCCTCGCCAGTAATAACACACCCCACATTTACTGAAAATAAAATATGGCAGCCATAATGAAAAGCAAACACATAAACAAGAGATTCTCATAGAGGCCTGGGTTTGTTCAGATCAAGTTCCTGGTCTGTTGTGCCCTCATTTTCTAATCCTATAATCAGCACAATTCAGGTGCAGTTTTGAACTTCAATGTGAAAAATTAATATCAATTTAGGTTGTCAGGTTTTAAAATAATGACCCTGAGGAAGACCTGAGCATGTCCACTGGGCCATCTAGTGGCTGCAGAGTGCACCTGAAAAAAAAGAATAGCAGTGGTGTGTTCTTCAGTTTCAAAATAAAAATGAAGGAGGACCACATCACCTAGCAGCACCCTCCCACCCCCAACCAACCAACACAGTTCAGGACTTAGCACACAATGAGAGCACAACTATTTTGATCTAAAGGAATATGATCAATCCATAGAAGAATAAGCAGATTCATGTTTAAGTATATATAACTTAGAGATTAAGCTATAAAAACAACCACTAGCTAAAGAAAGAAGATGTAGGCAAAGGCAATACCAGATTTAAGTCAAGGGCCATGAACAGCACAAAGAAAAACAGAAATAAAGGAGCGGCTAGCAGGCCAGGTGTGTGTATAGGCACGGATTATGACTGCTAAGAGAAAAAAATGCACTCCTAATAAAGGCAAAATGCATACTTCTTAAAGCAACCCACCAGATTTTGACAGCAATTCAATTATTAAAGCTATCTTCCATCTTTTTCCTTAAAATTTATTTCTCTCTAACTAAAAACCAGGGGAGTGCGGGTCAAACAACAAAAGAAAGAGTTAGCTCAGATAGTTGCTGATAATGCAGAAGAACAAAGATAAAGCAAATTGATAGCTTTCAAATGTTAATGGAGTTTGTCACCTCCTAGTGTGTGTAAATTGAAGACATCTGTCTGGTCTAACATAAATTCCAAAAATCCCAAACTAATTGCTTCATATACACAATGCAAGACCTCAGACTGCCATGCAAAAATAAACCTTCATTTAGAAAATAAACTTCATACAATTATGATAAAAGAGGACCTGTCAATAGGCCAGTGCTTAATACAGAAGGATTAATTCGAAATAAACGTCTTCAGTGTTCATTGGGATTGGAAAGAACTGTGAAAATAGATCCCGCCTCCCAGGTCCTCAGGTATGTGTGGCCTTTGAAGGAGCTTAGCTGAAACTACTAAGAGTTTACATTAAAAGTCTTTGTTGACTTTTCAGCAATTATACCCATTTATGGCACACACAGAGAGAAAAGAAAATAATGTGTTTTCCTTATCTGAGCTCTGAAAAATAAATAGAAGCACAGCAAAATCGTTCCCAACAGAAAACAGATGAATCCCACTGCAGCATCTCACATTTCTGAAGAAGAGTGTTTTTTTCTCTTTTGTCTGTTCATTCTAAAAGGGAATTACTATTGTTTGCAAAAGGAATGCAAAAGAAGGGGCTATTTTAAATGTTCTACAAATGAATAAGCTGTGGCAAAATTATTCTAGGGAGTACCTTGATGTATTAAAATACCTTATATAGTATTGTAGAATTGAAAGAAAGGTTTCATTGAGTGCTGCTGGAACTCAGATGCTCACAAGAGCTCTCTGCACCATCAACACTCTTCATTTTGAGCAAGAGACCAAACCTGAAGAAGCTTGGTTTACAACCCCAGGAAGAAGTCTCTCTCAAGGGTTCCTGATCTTTAGCAGCTTTCAAGCTTTTCCTTAAAAAGACACTTGGGTCAAAAGATCCCAAGGAAAACTCTTCTGGGCTTAGTTGAGCTTTCTGCTTTTTCCTCCCACCATGTGGGTAGTTCATGCAGAAGCCAGCAGTCAACATCCTGACCCCAAGTTAAAGTGGGGTGAATAGGAAGGGGTATTGACATTGCAAAAGAAAGGGGGGGTGTGCTCCCAGTAGCAAGAATAGATGCTGGGTATTTAAGCCCCATTTTCCAGCTGAATCACAGCACCAAGCACAACAGCAGAACAGCAAAATGAGGATGAAATGTCAGCCAACTAACTCACTGCCTCTTTCCCACGAGGAGCATTCTCTCCAGGCAGGGAGGCGCTGCCATCCATAGCCATCCATACCCATATCCTGGCAGAGCTCTGTCCACCCTCCCCCTGGGAAAATGATCTGGGTGGGCCAGAAAATGCTCCAAGGCAGCTTGGTTTCCACTTCATTATTTTATTCCCAAATCTTAATTTGATACCCAAAATGAACCTCTTTAATTCTATTTGTGTTCTTGGAGAAATAATCACCTTCACCCACCTCCACCTCCTGGTCAGATGGTTATTTTTGGAACTGGTTAAGAAGGGTTTGTAGCCAGACGTGTAGAAGAGATTCATGATGAGTTGTCAGAACAGTTTTGTCTGTGGCACTCCATTGCCCCTTCCCAGGCACTTCAACCTAAGAGCACCCCCACTCCACGATGAGAGACTCTGGGTCTCCCACCAGAGCCTGTTGATGCCTCATCCCCCAGGCTATCTGCAGGGTTAAGTGAGTTTTGCTGGGAAAATCATACATATTTTCTAGAACAGGGTGGGTTTTTTTCTCATTCCTTTACAATGTGGCTTCTTAGAACTAACCCCAGGAGCCCATTTAGGAAGCTCAGCCCTGTGTGAGGTCCAAACTTCCCTTGCACTGGGATAAACCAGAAGAGAGCAATCTGTAGGAACTATGGGCCCACTTCAACCTCATGTCTTCTGGAGAAAATCCCTCCCCATGCCATGGTCCAGGATGCAGTTTCCACTAACCTGATGGGGAAACAGGAACTGGCCGAGCTCTGCGGGAGATCAGTGAGATTTCTCCAGCTTATTCAGCTTTTTCAGGATGTCCTTTGACCTCTGGTCTTACTAGTTGAGAGCTTCTCTCTGGTCTAGTTATGGAATCCAAACTCTCTCTATAAAGCTCAGAAGCATAGACTTCCTAAATGACGTCTAGCCACTGCTGTTTTGACCTGAACCAGCTGATGTTAGAGACAGGCTTTTTACTTTGACTCCTTCCAAAAATGCAGACCCATGGAGGTCTAAATGATAACTTTCCTGGCCTCCTTCTGTTCTTGCCTTTGATGGCTCTCCTCTGCTTACCACTCGAAATCATATCTCTCTTTCTGGGTCTCACCTTGGCCTCTTTTTAGTTTGTAATCAGTGAGTGTGTGAGGCCAATTACAAGTTATCCTCAGATTCTAACATTTCCAAGGCAGACTCCCAGATAGTAGGATCACAGAATGACTGGAGCTACACTTCAAATGAGCAAAGAAAATAAGATGCCTTTATTCTCTCAGTGATCCAGTTTTCCTCAAAAGCTCTGGCCCACTGGGTGGCAACAGAGTTAAGTGCCTTTAAGTCTAATCTGTAGAAGGAGATAATGATGATAACATGGGCTACCTTCCTTTTTATATTTCTGTTTTGGGAATTAGCTCTCTGGGGGTCTCCTCACACCTACAGTCTCACCTTAACACTGGCAATGCACATATGCCCTTCCTGTGACAGCTGGGAAGTGTGAGATTTCACATATCTGATTCCTCCAGATCTGAGTAATTGTGAGAACCGAGGAAGCATCAGGAGGTGAAACAACTCGTCTTCTTAGAAAGAAGAGGGCTTTTGATAACAATCAAGCAACTTCAAATACTATTTGACTTTGTAGAAGGCACAGAATACAAATCAGAGAGTGGCAGGACCAGCAAAACAATATGATTGTCTTCATGATTGAAAAGAACATGCATTAAAAGACATCAGCAGAGTGGTGGAGCTATAGGAGTGGGTGAAGTAAACAAGGGCTCCATACAAATTTGGAAGAAAAGGAGCAAGATCAAAATGTGTAGAACACTGATTAGATGCAGCAAAAAGTGAGCAAAAAAAAAAAAAAAAGGCTCCAAGGTAATGCTCAAATGTGAGATGAAAGATGCAGAAGGTGAACTGACAGAGAAGGGTCCCGCAAACTAAGGGAGAAGAGGGGGTCTAGGAAAGAGATCTCTATAGTGGCCAGGGCCATCAGCTCTCAAAAGATGAGAACCAAAGATAATCCATTAAATGCCACACACAGTTAGAAGGCCTTGCATGGATACTTTGTTTAGAACTTAAGAGGTCAGACGCAACTTAGAGTGGTTTGAAATAAATGATATTGTGATATAAATTGTATACTGTACTTTCAGTTCTCTGTATTATTGAACTATTGCCTATTGCTGTAATAAGTTGCGTATTGCTGTGATAAGTTGCCTATTGCTGTAATAAGTTGCCACTGCTTGAATCCCTGGGCTGGTGGCCCTTTCTGTCTTCAGGATGTCCTTTGACCTCTGGTCTTACTAGTTGAGAGCTTCTCTCTGGTCTAGTTATGGAATCCAAACTCTCTCTATAAAACTCAGAAGCATAGACTTCCTAAATGACGTCTAGCCACTGCTGTTTTGACCTGAACCAGCTGATGTTAGAGACAGGCTTTTTACTTTGACTCCTTCCAAAAATGCAGACCCATGGGGGTCTAAATGATAACTTTCCACCAGCCCAGCATCTTCAGGTGTCTCTGACTCTGACTCTCCTACCTCTCTCTTTCACATCTAGAGACTTTTTTGATTATATCAGGCTTACCCAGATAATCCACAATTACCTCCTCATCTTAAAATGAGCTAATTAGTAACCTTAGTGCCATTTGCAGCCTTGATCCCCAGCCCTTTGTCTTAAAACGTAGTCACAGGTTCTAGGGATTAAGATGTAAACACTTGTGAGGGGCATTCTGCCTACCCGCTCTCCAACTTGATTTTTAAAATTGAATTGTGTCTCTTAGAGATCAACTATGTGTACTATACATTCAAGATGTTTAACAACTAGAATGTAGGAAACTAATGGGCCAAAATTGATGCTGACTGAAGTGCTGGGGGTCTCCTGTTATTTGGGGCATTAACCCTCCTCATAATCAGTTACTATGTTATGAAGGATTCACAGGGCTGGAAGGTGACATCAAAGTGGGGTACTTGGGTAAGTAAAGGCAGGAGTTCTCTGTCAAATAGTATGTCAATAGTTCAGTAACTGATAGAAGCACACCATTGTATGCCAGCTAAACATAAGCCCTAGTTGTATTTTATCTGCCTATGTACATATAAATGCATTAAAAAAGAAAGAAAGAAAGAAAGAAAGAAAGAAAGAAAGAAAGAAAGAAAGAAAGAAAGAAAGAAAGGAAGAAAGGAAGAAAGGAAGAAAGGAAGAAGGAAAGAAAGGAAGAAGGAAAGAAAGAAAGCTGTCTGGAAGGAAATTCCCTAAATTATTCATAGTGATTCCTGCAGGAGGGTTTTGGTGCTGAAAAGGATTATCAAAGACACCCACAATCTTCTCTTAGCATTTTCATTCTTATAGAGAGAATCTACTTGTATATCGTTAATGTACTTAAATTTAAGACTTAAAAGGGTCTGAGAATTAAAGACCAATAATTGGTTTTCTCCAAGTAAGAGCCTACAGCTGGGACAGGGTATATAAGTCAAAGAACAATGAAAGTATTGGCTCTATACTCTGAGCTGCTTGAGTGTTCAAATGCATAGATTTCTCATGTAACTCAACAGCTAAATTATAAATGTGTCAATTGAAATGTGTCCACTCTAAAGTCATAGAGTACCTATAGATTCAGTTTATATGAGAATATTGTATAAGCTAACAGTAGCATTTTAGATCATTGGGAAAAGTTTGGACTTTTGATTAAATGATTCTGAAATTACTGTATTTCTATTTAGAAAACTGATTTTTATGCTATCACAGCAATAAACTCTAGCACAGTTAAGAAACTAAATGTAAAAGCAAAATCCTATTTAATAAAAGAATAATATGCAAATTGACCTTACCTTCACTACACCCACAAGCCACACCCACAAGTCAATCAGAATGAGTATGCAAATTAACCCAACCAAGCTGGTGGTTAATTTGCATATCTGGGTGCAGAAGACAGCATAGAGGAAGCCAAGCACTACAAAAGGGAGCAAAGCTGTGGAGAAGTAAGCAAGCGGGGTGGGGGAGAAGGGAGGGAAGCAGGCAGGCTGTGGAGAAGGAAGGGAGCAAGCAAGGAAGCAGGGACGGGAGGGAGTGAGGGAGTGGAGATGCAAGAAAGCAAGGCAGCAGAGAAGGGAGCAAGGCAGTGGAGAAGGGAAGGAGCTTTACTGAAGTTGCAGGAATCCCTATTCTTGCAGGAATTTCCTGCAATGGGTCTCTAGTCATATATAAGTATAAAATGCTTATTAATTTCTGTATAGGTGTGTCCTTCTAACACATGACCATAAAGAAAGCAGAAATGAAAATTCTCTATATATTTTTTTAATTAAAAAAATATATATATATATTATTGATTTTTTACAGAGAAGAAGGGAGAGGAATAGAGAGTTAGAAACATCCATGAGAGAGAAAGATCGATCAGCTGCCTCCTGCACATCCCTTACTGGGGATGTGCCCACAACCAAGGTACATGCTCTTGACCGGAATCGAACCTGGGACCTTTCAGTCCACAGGGTGATGTTTTGTCCACTGAGCCAAACCAGCCAGGGCTGTATTAATGCTTAGAATTTATTATATGATAAAATGTATCATAGAAAATGCTAAAAGACAAAGAAAAACTGTGAAAATATTTGAAGCACATTTAAACATAAAAAATTAATAGTTAGATAAACTAGAATAAATAAGAAAGCAAACCATCCAAAAGACGAAGTAACAAAAGACACAGAGGAGAATGCCAGCAGCCAATGTTTGGATGCTCCATTTCTCTTGTAATTAACAAAATGCAACTAAAAATAGTATTAAGATTTTTCCTTTTAGGTTGGTGTTAATAGACAATATTGATGGATGTAAAACAATCAGTTCTTATGCAGCATTTCACTGGTTTAACCATTTTGGAAGACAATTGAGAAATCTATTACACAATGAAATAAAATTTTATCTTCTTTAGATCAAAAATAAAATTTTGTTTACACAGGTACAAATATTGTGTAAAATTATGCAGGAATGGCTCTGCAAGGATCACACCAATAGTAAAAGCAGTTCTTCCAAGGTAAATGGTCTTGAACTAGGTCACTGGGCTTGGGAAGAGGGGCCAGTGGATCCAGGAAGTGCTTAGTTTTCCTTACTGTTTGGATTTTTTCAGTGGGAACAGCATCCATATGTTTCTTGTGAAAAAAAATACTATTAAATTACAAATTCATAGTCACATGTTTATGGAGGATTAAGAAGATAGCAGTTATTTGAACTGTGATCCCAAGCCCACCCCGGCAGCATTCATTCCCTGAGACCTGGGAAAATCATTGAGATACTTTGAATTTTAATTTCCTCACCTATAAAGTGGAAATTCCTTCACTGCCATGTTATCGTTTACAGTGATTTTGAGAACTAAACGCATTGTCATATAGAAGGTTTTATAATCTCTAAAGTTGTGATACAATTTAGTAAGATCATTACTAACCATGTAGATAATTGTCAGATAACATCTAGCTGTTGACGAATATTTAAAAAGTCATATTTCAAACTGAAATAAAATCTGCTTAAAGTACATGATAGTTAATCTTATTTGACTGTCCTTTAACTAAATCTTTTCCTCCCTCCCTCCTTTCCTTTACTCTTTTTTTCCTCCTTACTGCCCTCTCTAATTTCTTTTGGTTTTAAAATAAAGATTAAAGTTAAAAATGTTTTAAATATTGTTTTTAAAAGCAAGGATTAATATAAAAACACCCTTGGTAATGTCATCCAGGCTTAACTGTTGATATTCATCTCTTTGTGGCTTGAAGAGAGAGAGAGAGAGAGAGAGAGAGAGAGAGAGAGAGAGAAAGAAAGAAAGAAAGAAAGAAAACAAACTACAATTCCTTTCAACTACTATCTCTATATTTCTTCTTTCTTTACCTTCCTAGTGTAACACTATCATGACCCTGGCTTACCAATCCCAGTGCTGTTTAAAAAATATAATTTATGTACATTAATATGTCTATTAACTTGCTATGGCTGTCAATATTGGTCCTTGTGGATTTTTTAAATTGTATATTAATTATAGCCTCTAAGATTGAACATTTGCTGATTCCCTATTATATGACAATATGCATTTACATACATCATTTCAATTCTTAAGATAACCAAGTAAAATGTTACCTCTTCATTGCATAGATTAGGACATTGGCTAAAAATGTTAGGTTATTACAGAAGCTCTTAACTCTCACGACGAACATCCTGATCCAGCCACCGCGATTCCCCCGCACGCTCGCTGCAGTCCAGCTGGCCTACCTGTGTCCCCCTACTTCCTGCAGTCTCCTCTCAGAAGAGGTCTGATCACTTCTTCCTAGGCCCTGTCCGAGGTGGTCACCTTGCTTTGAGTTAAGAGTCATACAGTGGCCGCAGGGACGCTGTACCATTTGCCCATGCTACCACTCTGCCTCCTCTCTGCTTCCTTCCCTCCATTTCTGCTGCACTGGACTCTGCTTTTCCAAGGACACCAGGCCTCTCCTGCCCAGACCCCAGCCAGCTGCCACCAGCTAGCACTCCTCCCCTCCCCTAGCATCCTTCCCTCACACCCTCTTAAGGTACACTCTCCTTTCCCTCAAGTAGTGTTTCAAATGCACCTTCTTGAGAGGAGGGCGCAGGGGGGAGGGTACTGTAACCAGCAGAGGACTCCCGGAAGTCCACTCCTTAGGGAGTGTCAGTCTATGACACATTTGCTTACTTTGCTTATCTATCCCCTTTCCCCGCTGCCCCACGAATATGTAAGTTTCATGAAGTCAGAAATATGAATGAGTTTTCTTAAACCCTAGTACCTAGAGCAGTGCCAGGCACATAGCTGGTGCTTAGAAAAGATGTACTGAATGAACAAGTGACTCTTCAAAGTCTGCTTCACCAGTGAGCTGTGATATAGAGTCCAAAAAATATCTAACACCAAACAGTGGATTTGTTTTTCCTGCTAAACAGCCTCCGGGTGAAGTCCAAAAGGATTCAGGTACGTTGCGGGAATTGTAGCTGGAACCTGGGGAGTAACTGAGTTACTTCTTCAGCAGCGACGGAGAGGGAAGATCACACATGTGTGGAACCAATAGTCCCACTCGGGCTCCGGGTGCTGCGAGGGAGTGTGAGCTTTGTTCCATCCCAGCACTTGAACCTGGAAGGATCTGCAATTAGCCACAACACCTGCCCCCACACTGCAGAGAGAACCAGATGAGGTAGTTTTTATATCAGTCAGAAAGCTTTCATTTTTCTCCTGATTTAATTCAAACCTTCTCCTGCCTGGACACAAACTCAAACCGTGACTCATTGAAAGGGTACCTAGCCCTAGCCAGTTTGTCTCAGTGGATAGAACATTGGCCTGCAGACTGTAGGGTCCCAGGTTTGATTCTGGTCAAGGGCACATGCCTGGGTTGTGGGCTCGATCCCCATTGGGGGGGGGGGGGGCATGCAGGAGGCAGTTAATCAATGATTCTTTCACATCATTGATGTTTCTATCTCTCTCTCCCTCTTCCTTCCTCTCTGAAATCAATTTAAAAAAATTTAAAAGCTACCTATACCTCAGGAAAAGATATCAAGAACAGAAAATAAAAAGCCAAATGTTTAGAAATACCTTTGATTCATATCAACTGTGAATGACTTAAGCGGCTCCTAGTCACAGGGCATGGAATTATTTGGGAGTACCCTTTTGTCTGCAGAATCCCCTTCCCCTAAATCATGTGCACTCCTTACTTTTAGGGTTACCTACTTCTTCCGCAGTGAGCTTCCTGGCTGAAAGCTGATAGGGCACAGTGCAGCCGCTCCGCCTGTCAAAAGGCAGGTAGAGGCCTCTGGACCAGCTCAACTCTTCAGGAGGAAGTATGGCTCATCTGCTGAAAGTCCTAACAGGAAGCCTCTGAATTATTCTCCAAGGCCATCCCACTCTTATTCATCTTCCATCAAGTGCCATATTTCACTTCTTTTGTTCCTTTTATATATCAAGTTGTGATAAATGCAAGTGGAAACTTTCCAGTAAAAATATCTTTATCTGCACAAAACCCTATGGTACCTCAGGGCAATTCATTATTTTTCAATTAAATTTACTGCTAGATGACAGTTGCCCTAGTTTAATTTTCTGCTGTTTACTGAACAGGGAAACACATATACAAAGCATAATAAAAGTCAGAATGAGTTAATTAAATGTGGGACCAGGAAACTCTAACACTGTCTTTTGAACAGTTTTCTCATTAGATCTCCTTGAAAAATATTATTTTTAGCTGAAATTTATTTTGACATTTGCAATACCTTCTTCATTCCGGTCACAGTTTCTTTTTCTACAACCCCACGACAGGAGTTGACATTAGTTCACACTGGTTTGTTGGGGATGGAGGGAGACGACAGGCAGAGTTGGGACATGGAAGCCTTTCAGTTAACTTCAGTTTCTCTGGGCCCAGCAGAGTGCTGCTGTCATTTTCTTTCAGCAGGGCTGGCATGCGGATCCGGAGCAGGACATGTCAAGGCAAATGAGAGAATCAACTCTGTAATACGATGGCTTCATTTCATTTCATGACATCCTTGGAAACTCTTTGATGCTAGTGCTGTGATGATGGTGATTTTTGTGTGCAGAATATCAGCATATTGAAAGCAAGAACAAAATACAAACCTGTAAGAGATTGCTTTTGGGGACTAGGGCAATGAATCTGAAAATTTATAAAAATTCAGAGGCATTTCTTGGGTTACATCTGTCATGTGAATATAAAATACATTGTACTCTATAACTTGAAATGACTTAGGGAGTTACGGTAGAAAGTTGAATATACTTCTGAAGTACATCTTATGAGATTTAACCACATATATTTAATTAAAGTATATATTATTTTCCAGGCCCATGGTTAGATTTTAATATGTGCTACAGTTAGTTTGAGGTGTAGTTCTCAAGGAGAACCTTCTGGGAAACTCTAAAAACATTTTTCTCATAATACATAGCAGCTCCATTCAAAGACAAAAAAAAAGCCTATTTGCCTATGATTTTATTAATCACTAGAGGCTCGGTGCATGAAAATCGAGCACGGGAGGCGGGGAGGATGTCCCTCAGCCCAGCCTGCATCCTCTCCAATCTGGGACCCCTTGAGGGATGTCTGATTGCCCATTTAAGTCCGATCCTGGTAGGATTGGACTTAAATGGGCAGTCAGACACCCTTCCCACAATCCAGGACTGCTGGCTCCAAACTGCTCATCTGCCTGCCTCCCTGATTGCCCCTAACCGCTTCTGCCTGCCAGCCTAATTGATGACTAACTGCTCTCCTGCCAGCATGTTTGCCTCAACTTCCCTCCTCTGCCTGCCTGGTCACCCACAACTGCCCTCCCTTGCAGGCCATCTTGTGGTGGCCATCTTGTGTACACATGGGGGCAGGATCTTTGACCACATGGGGGCAGCCCTATTGTGTGTTGGAATGATGGTAAATCTGTGTATTACTCTTTTATTAGATAGAATAAAGGCCTGGTACATGGGATGGGGCCAGCTGATTTGCCCTGAAGGGTGTCCCAGATCAGGGTGGGGGTTCCCTTGGGGTGTGGGGCAGCCTGGGCGAGGGGCCTATGGTGGTTTGCAGGCCAGCCCTGCCCCCCAGCAACCCAAGCTGGAGGACCTGGGGTCTGTGATTAATTTTTGTTCGACAATTGAAACTTGGTAGCCTGGAGCAGAGTCAAGCCTTCTGTTTGCTCCGTGGTGACAGCCATTTCTATTTGGATTTATTTAAATTCTATAATTGAAACTTTGTAGCCTGGAGTAGAGGCCTAGGTGCTAGAGCTGCAGAAGCTTGACTTCCTCCATTGCTCAGGCAATCCTAGCCTCTGCTCTCCACAGCTCCGTGGCTGCTGCCATTTCTGTTGGGATTATGTATCTTCTATAATTGAAACTTTGTAGCATTGAATGGAGGCCTAGGTTGGCAAGGGCAGGTGGAAAGCTTGGCTCCCTCCATTGCTGGGGAAACCCAAGCCTCCCTCCTGCTCTCAGTGGCTGCAGCCATCTTGGTTGGGGTTTATTTGCTCCTGATTGGCTGGTGGGCATGACTTGTGGGCATGGCTTGTGGGCGTGGCTTGTGGGTGTATCAGTGGTATGGTCAATTTTCATATTACTCTTTTATTAGATAGGATAATAGGTTTTAGTTTCTAGAGCCATACAAATAAACTTCTATATATTTTGCATAAGATGTAAGAGACACTGCTGTTTAATTTTAAATAAAAATTATAATTTTTGTCCAAGTATTAATATTGTTAAAGTGTTAAAATAATATTTTGAGATTCCCTGCCTAGATTCTATTGTCAACATTCACATTTGTCAATTTTTAAATTTTTCCTATTCCAAAGTACTAGTAAGACATATTTCTTATACAAAGTTATGGGGAAAACTATAAGTACTCATAAGAAAATTAAATTTATACTTACTCTCCCAGAACTAAAGATAATTACTATTTTTTTTGCTATAATATCTGACAATAATTTTATATGTCCATACATAAAATTTTTAGTTATACCTACAATGTATTAAATGTATATTAGTTTAATTATACCTATAATACATTTTTAAAATCTCTAACAAAGGAAAATTAATAATTATGGACAAACTGTTCCTCCCTGCACCCTCCCTCCCCATCCACCCTAAACCTAGCTCCAATTCCACAATTATCAGCCTGACCACCTAATGTGTATATTTTCAGATGTTTTTTAGATAATTGCAAGCATATGTGCATATAGAAGTTATGTTTTATCTTACTGGTTTTTAAACAATTAGAATCAAAACATACATAGGTACAATTAATTTCTTTTTTACTTCAAACAATGTTATGAATATTATTCCATATCAGCATACAAAGTTCCAACAAGATTTTTAAAAATCTTGCATAATATTTCATTACCTATATTCATAACTTACTTAACTAGTCCTTTTCCTCAATTTACCAACTTTTTCTTTGTAAGACCTTGGATTCAGCTATTCCAGACAAGTGTATTTGCTAGACATAAAAAAAATCAATTAAACAAAAATACATAGGTATTTCAAAAAACTTACAAGTCACAGGAAGAGAAAAACTAGGATTGCTTATGCTAACCATGAGACCTTCTTAAATTTCTCAGAAAGCTTTTGTTGCAGTATTATTAATATTTAAATGCCATCAAACTATGATTAATTTTCACATTAGACATAGTTTTAAGAGTTTGCAATTAATGATCTTAACATTTTCAAACCTTAAAACTAATTTAAAATGATGTCAATGAAAATGGCAGAGTCAAGACCTCCGCAAATCCTCTCTTTCATTAAAGAAATGAGCACATTTGCAGTTAACTTTTTCACAGCATTGAAAATTAACCAAAACTTTAGCAATCCAGGGAGTATTAACTATTTTTTAAAACCCAAATAGCAAAATCTTGGTAAGAAGAGCAAGTTTTGTTCAGCAATTCATATTCCCACCCCTGCTCTCTCTGGCTTTGCAGTAGCCTTAAAAACCAACAGGCTACAATGGTGATGAAAACCAATAGCCTAGCAGCTACTATAAAGGGCCAATTAGGGTAGGAGCCTGTTCAACCCCATTCCCTGTCTGGCAATGGAAGACCCAGCCTAAAAGCTTGTCTTTATGTGACAGTACTCAGAACTCTCACAATATAAAGAGTTTTTTCACCCAGAGAAACTTGTTTGAAACAACCATAGAAAATTTTTCAGCATCGTGACTGCCTAAGGTAGCAATACAAGTTGAGACACAC
Source organism: Antrozous pallidus (assembly GCA_027563665.1). NCBI lineage: Eukaryota > Metazoa > Chordata > Mammalia > Chiroptera > Vespertilionidae > Antrozous > Antrozous pallidus. The sequence goes on from CM050526.1 coordinate 7,013,761, forward strand.
AATAGGAGAGCTACAAAGCTCAGAAGGAAATCTGGAGGACAAAGTGTCCAGAGGGTTCTTTTAAAAAGCTCTATCACATTGCTGAAGTCAGAAAGGCCACATGCATATGTAGGGCTGTGTTCAGGCCCAGGGCTGTGAACATTCTCAGGAAAGTATTGAGAAGGGCCTCAACTCTCACCTATGACTAACCTTGAGGCTCTGTACAAGCAGACAGTTAAGGCTAAGAAAAGAAAGGGTTGTAAACTACTCCCAGCACACACACCACCCAATGGCAAACCCAGGGAGATTTACTGGTTATAGGCATTTCGGAAAATCTGTTCAATCATTAGCTGACTGTTAACTCAATCAAGCAAGATTTCAGAAGACTTCAAGCATGGCAAAGCATATAAATTATACAGATCTATTTCATAAAACCATTAAACAAACAATACCAACAACAACAAAAAACAGCCATAGCAGCACATGGCTTGAGGATGGAGAGATCTTATTTGAAAATTAAAATGCCTAATTTTCAACAAAAAATTAAGGTTATGGGAAGAAACAAGACAGTATGGCTCATACCCAAGGGAAAAAAGCAGTCAATAAAAAACTGTCCTGAGACCTTACTAAACTTACTAGACAAAAACTCTAAATTAGTTAGTTAAGGTATGATAAAAGAATTAAAAGAGACCATATCTAAATAACTAATGGTAGGGATGAAAATAGGCTGAATGCTAGCTAACCTGACAAGCTCAGTGTTGTAGTATAATATAGAAATGTCTAAAAATGCTTAAAGAATGTCCAAAAACATTAGGAATGTTTTAAAATGTTTGCGTTAACTTTCTTCAAGACTTAAAAGTGTGATATTAAGGACATAGTCCCCACTGCACTGAAGTGTGTGTACCCCAGAGATAAAGATTTGAACTTCGATTACTGACTTAGAGTGACTTGTCAAGATAACCATTTGCATGAGTGATGTTCTTTACCTAATCACATGTAGCCCCTTGCCCTGTTTGAAATCAACATGTGTGCATTGATGCAATTGATAGCCATCTGAACTGCTGCAGGTACAGTACAGGCTTTAAAAATAAATCCCGGCCAGCTAACGATGCTTGCCTGTCGAGACAGCGACAAAGGTATGTCCTTTTGTCAGTCCGGCAAGCAGTGCAGTTCCATGTTCCTTTTTCTGCCAGATGACAGAAGAAGAGCTAGTAACTCCTGATTGAGATGAGACCGAGCTCTTGGGTGAAGAATGCTGGCCTCCTGCATCTGGACCGGACAGGACCAGCCCAGCTGCTGGACCCTGGAGGACAGCACCACCGGGATCTCCAATTAAGTTTGTACCCACAGCATCAGGAACTTGTGTGAGTAATAAAATGCTGTGTGATTTGCAACTGCTTTGCTTAATGTGGTGTAATTCTCTGGCAGTTAATGGAATTATTTTGCATACACTTAAAATTTAAAGTAAAGCTTCTGGTCTTTTTGGTCCTAAGCCTATCCTGGTCCTGCTGGCATTGAGCAGCCTCTTCGCTAGCAATTACTTGAATGTCCCAACTCATGCGCAGTTAAAGTTTACCAAAAAAGGGATGCCTTAGATAAACACCCCAGATCATTTCCGGGGATCTAAGTGGGACACTCAGGGAAGGCCCGAGTGGCGGCCTTGCAAACTCAAGAGACCTAAAGTAACCATAAAGGATGGTCTGAAATTAACACTTTTTAACTTTTTAATTAAAAAGCATTCTATGGTGGGTAGTCATGTCCTGGGCTGATATCTTCCCTGACAAAGGTCAACTTTGAGTTTAACTGAGTCTATTGTCTTTTTGTATCTAGGATATCATATACCTTTGGAATGTCAGGGTAACTTCCCCTTTTCTGGATCTCAGGGCACAACCAATGTACCAGGGCAGAGACCACAAATTCCCTCAATGTTATTGTTACTGTTATTATTATTGTTATTGTGTTAATTGCTAACTGTTAACTATCCCATACCCACCTAAATAAAAGAAGTATGTGTCTATTATTTTACTTTTTATCCAATCCCTTTGCTTTTTCTTGCCTTCCTAATTTATCACCAATGGATTTCATATAACCCACTTACATGTAACCCTCTTTTGATCATAATGTATAAAACAAGGTGTAAAACTGCCACTCTCCAGAGCATTATTTCAATCCGTTAGGATTCTACTTCCTGGCAATTGTCCACAATTTGGCTCAAATAAACTCACAAAATTCTTTACAGGTTTGAATATATCTTATATTAACAATGGAGAAAAATGTCTCACAAATGGAAAATATTAATAAACATATAGAGAAATTACTTTTTAAAAACAATTAAATAGAAATTCTGGAATTTGAAACTTTAATAAGTGAAATAAAAATTAATACAGAGGCTCTGCATTAGTTACCTATTATGGTCATAATAAATTACAATACAACTTTAATAACTTAAAGCCAAAAGAAATAAACTTACTTATCGTTCCTGAGGTCAGAAGTCTGCAATGGGTCTCAGTAGACTAAAGTCAAGGTATTAGCAGGGTGGAGTTCCTTTTTGAAGGCTCTAAGGAAGACTATGTTCCTGCCTTTTCCAGATTCTGGAGGCTATTCAGATTTCTCACTCATAGCCTTTTCCATCTGCAAAGCCAAACAATTGCAGACCAAACCTCTCTCATTGTTATCTGTCTGGTTCTAACTGTTCTGTCTCTTTTTCTCAGTCAAGGATTCTTGTACTTACATCGGACCAACCGAGATAATCTCCTTATTTTAAGATCATGTTATTAGCATACCTAATTCCATCTGCAATCTTAATTTCTCCTTGCAATGTAACAATACACTGAGTGGCTAGATTATTGGCCACTCTGTATATCCTATATAATAAGAAGCTAATATGCAAATTGTCCTCTTGACCAGGAGTTTGACCAGCAGGCAGGCTGGCCAACCGCTCTTATCCCCTCCCCATGGTCAGGTTGGTCAGATCCTACCCTATGCATGAACTCATGCAACAGGCCTCTTGTTCGTTCAGAGATCATAACAATCTGACCATTCAGTGTATATTCACAGACTCTGGGATAGAACATGCACAACTTTGAGGAACATATTCTGCCTATAGTAAGATCAACATAGTTGAGTAATCAGAAGAATGTACCAGCAAACTTTGAGATAGGTCAATTGAGATCATTCAGTCTAAGGAACAGAAATAAAAAAGGAGAATGAAGAGAAATCAAGAGCCTCAGAAACCTGTGAGGCATCATTAAGCAGATCAACATACTCATAATGGGAGTTCCAGGAGAAGAGAGAGTGGGGCATAAAGAATATTTGAGAAATAATGGAAAATCATCCTAAGTTTGATGAAAAAGCTTTCTTTATTTGTTTTCTTCTTAGGAGCCAAGAGGATAAAACAACTGTAAAGTACAGTGCCAGATTAGATAAATCAGTAAATAAACCAATAAAGAAACAAACAAACAGTACTTGTTAGCAAATAAATTTTGCTAATTAAAAACTTACATTTCTGATATTATATTTTCTTCCTGAATGAAACAAAAATATATTTAACTCGTACTTTCCCATTTTGGTATTTTCCCTATATCTCATCTCCTAAGAAACCTGAATTTGTACAAGTTCTATCATTTTCTTCTCAATTTATTTTCTATTCCATTTATACACCATGTTATGATTAGTTGCTCTACATATTCGCATGTAGAAACTCTTGGCATTTTTCTTTCTGTCATATATTTCTCTCCTTAGACTTTAGATCTACTTTTTCTTTACCATTAAGACAGTGAGTACAGTCCCTAGAGACTGTCAATGGGATGGCCACAAAGCTTCTTAGTGATCCTAATTTACAGGTTCCTTCACTAACAAAACAGGAGAGGTTCTTAGTGCAATAATTTTGTTGCAAGGCCACTGGGTAGTTCTTAAGTAAAGCTCCATCCTCAGATGGTAGAAAGTATTTCAGCCATTTTCCCCCTGACAGAACACTAGCAAAGTTTCTGTGTTTTAAGAGCTAAGATAAGGTGGTAACAGTCAGCCTGGTCATCAGAAATGGAGATGAAGATTCTAGGATAAGGAAAGCCTAGAGATATTGGTCCAGCAAACAGTCTGGTGGAGAACTGAGCAGTTCATAACGCTGATGAGGTGGGGGTTGGCCCTCTGCAGGGGTGAAGCTCCATAGCGGTTCTCTAGAGCACATCATTGATTATGACTCCGCTTGTTTAGACTGCAAAAAAGAGCCCATGTGTTTTTTAAGGGACTATCTTAACATAGCCCATTAGAGATTTATAGGTAGTAAATATTTAAAAGATGACTGTCTTTGTAAGAATGTGACTGGTTTGAGCAAGAAGTCTCAAAGCCTCAGAAATTCTCAGAAAGAAAGAGGAAGGGAGGGAGGGAGAGGGAGGGAAAGAAAGAAAGGAGGAAGGAAGGAAGGAAGGAAGGAAGGAAGGAAGGAAGGAAGGAAGGAAGGAAAGAAGGAAGGAAAAGAAGGAAGGAAAGAAGGAAGGAAAGAAGGAAGGAAAAAAGAAAGCGTCCCACTTACAGGGTTTACAAACAAATCAGACTCATCTGATTCTGGGTGACATGACTAGTCATGTTGATTCTGTAAAGCCTCATATACTTTCATTGCAACTTGGGCTATAACGTATATGCCCTATTGCTATCCTATATAATAAAAGAGAAACATGCAAATTTGACAGTACCTTCGCTCCTGACTGGCTATGCTACCAGCCAATCAAGAGCGGGGGCGGGGCCAATTGGCCCGAGCGCTGGGCCACGGGGGTGGAGATGAAATTGTGGTGGTGGCGGCAAGCACCCAGCCCCCATACCCCAGGCACTGTGATGGGAAGCGGAGGCAGCAGTAGCAGCAGTGGTGGCAGCAGCAGGGAGTGGAGCAGAAGTGGTGGAGAGCGCCTAGCCCCCCGGGGCAGGGTGGTCACAGGCAGCAGGGGTTGAGCTGAGCAGGGCAATGGCTAGGTGCCCAAGGCCTAAAGCCTCGGGGCTTTAGGCATTGGGCAGGCTGAGAGTGAGCCATCAATTGGACATCCCCTGAGGGCTCCCAGTATGTGAGAGGGGACAGGTTGGGTTGAGGGACCACCCACCCCCAGTGCATGAATTTCATGCACTGGGCCCCTAGTTATGGATAAAAACATTTTATTTTTGTTTTATATTTTTTTAAATTTTATCTTTATTGCTGAAAGTATTCCCTTTTCCCCCATTAACTCCCTCCCCCCACTCTGCACCCATACTCCTTCCCAGGCCTTCACTATACTATTGTCTGTGTCCATGGGTTATGCATATATGCATGTAAATTCTTTGTTTAATCTCTTCCCACCCTCTCCCCCACCACCACCACCACCATCACCCATTCCCTCTGAGATTTGTTACATGGATAAGAACATTTTAAACTTGGGGATTAAATTCCTTTAGAAATATTTCATTGATAGTCTGCTTTTCACATAAAACTGTTTTTCTAAGAAAATTAACTTCTGTATGGCATTAGTGAATTGGGGGGGCGGGAATGGCCTACAGCATGGGATGTAGAGAAGCTAAAACTGCCTTAATATGGTATTAATAAAGTTATCAGAAGGTGCAAGGCAGTGGGGATGTTGGGACAAACTCATTGTATGAAATCAGAAAATTCACCAACTGACAAAATCTTCAAAGGACACTTCCATTCCCCAGCATGAGAGGGGAATCTGTCCTTTGAAGGTGGGAGGGACAGTGGATTTTTCCCTCCGGTGTCATAGGGATGATGAGCTTCTATGATGGCAACATCAGGTCTGGTCCTTAGCCATGAAAGAAAAGGCAGGGGTTATTGCTGCCATGAGCAACAAGGCAAGAGTGGTGATAAGAATGCCTGCCTTGTCAGTGGCTAATAGAGCATGATGTTCTGAGGGGCAAGACTCCTCCCTCTATCCTTCCCTCAGAACCTCATGATCATAGACTGCCAATGAAGGTGTTACTTAAATTGTGAAAGGAAAATAAATCAAAGTTGTTGAAAAGAAGTTTGACATTAGCTGTAATAAAATTGTAATACCTTATCCAGTTTCCATATTTAAGTCAGTCACAAACCCAGAATCATTCATTACAGTGGATATCAGCTTTCTGAGAAAGAACTCTAGAATATCATCACAAACAATTTCAGTAAACATTCCCTACAATTTTTCTGATTAAACATCAGCCATTCACAGGGTGCCGTACCCAGAAGAAAGGGGGCTACACAGCCTTTAAAGGACAGCTGGACAAGGAGTCTTAACTGACACTGATCTTAGGGAAACTTAAATGTCAGTACAGTCCTTCAGTGGAAGTATATTCCAGCAGTGTGGAATGCATGGAACCTGCAATGAATCCAAAGGTTTCCTAATCCCCAACTGCATAATTGGGATGAACACACTTAGCAACTAGCAGAATTCTTACATTGGATCTCTGAGTTATACAATAAAATTCATTATGATAAGAAAACCAGTAAAATACACACACACTCACACACACACACACACACACACACACACACACACACACACACAGATATTACCCATACTCCAGCACTCCAGCCAAGATCATAAATTTTAGAGAACTACCCCATTCTAGGAAGAATTGAACAGATTACTACCAACATCAAAAGAGGCAGGACTGGTGGTCTCATCTCATTCCCTTTTAATTAAACTGTCTGGTCCTAACAAACAACAGATGAATCAACAAATGAATAAAAGTGGGCTGCTATAAACCTAAAACCAGCCCCGGTTTCAGCTGATGCTCCAGACAAGAGATCTTTATGCAGCAAAGCAACAAACTGCCTCTGGCATTTGGTATGTGGTTATCAAGTCGGTGAATGTGTACTTTTCAATATTTACCAGCAAAGAAGAATCAAGCTATGCTTTCATGTGAGAAGGACAGCAGTGAATGTCCACTCTCTCACCCAGGACTATGTTTATTCTCTTGCTCTCTGTCAGAGACCTTGACTGTCTTGACATTCTGCAGAGCAGCATGCTGACCAGCCATAGTGATATATTAATCAGAGAGGGAGATCTAATCCTTAGGGGCACGCGGATATATTTCTCCTAAGGTATAGGACAAGCCATTGGAACTTGAACCTTCTACCACTTCGGAAGTGAAAAAAAATGGAATTTAATAAAATTCGTGAGGTAGGTTAGGGTCAAATAATATAAACAATGTACTAAGTCCACTGGAAAATTTGAAACAAGAAAGAAATAGGGGCTGACTTATTTAATAAGCTTTCCTTACTGAACGGGTTATAAGAGGGAAAGAGTGGAAGAAGGAAGATCAATTAGGAAAATGTAGCTATTATTGAGGTGAAATGATAGTGCCTCAGACTAGGATAGCAACAGGAGACCAATATTACTGGCCATGCCTTTGCCATGGCTTTAATATGTTAAAACTAAATATTCAACTTTGCCTGCAGTTACACTTGTACTGTTTAGAAGAAATTCTTCTTATTTATATGATATTATCTTAGCTTCTGATTTCTAGCAAAGCAGCTTTCCTCTGGGCTCACAGACACCTGGTTTGATTCAAAGTCAAACATCTCAGTTCTGAGGTTGAAGTGTTAGGGTGCAAATTATGAAAATGGCCTTCTATGGATATGAGCTTCCTCCTTATATGAACTTCAGAGCTGTCCTAAGTGCTCCAGAAAAAAAGAAGAGCTTACATCTTTAAATCCTTAACACATTGGGGTTTGATAGTTTCAAAGCACTTGGAAGAGAAATCCATTTGTGCATTAGCACATAGGACCCATGTGTCAAACACCTTAGTTCTAAAAAAATAAATAAAGTATTTGCCCCTAGTTCGCTTTATGTAGGACTCGTGCCAGTGGTAAGATGGTCCACAGGCTATGCCTTGCTGAGCTGGGGTGCCAAGCTGGTCATCTTCACCAAAGATCCAGGGCTGACCCAGATCTCAGATGGGCTCCACATGGCAGGATGATCTTCCATAACAGCCTAGGTCCATGATCAAAATTTGCTCTTCCACAGAGCTGTCAGAAAAAGTGCTTTTTCCCCAACAGATTAGTTAACAATGCACTCTCTTAGCAACATGATCTCATTTTAATAATTAACTTTTCTACATTGTTAGATTATTTCTAATTATCTCAGTACATTTGGTACTGTTTCTATTTCCTCATATCCTGCTTTTTTCAAATAGCACATTTGGTATTCAATTAGAAGAGAGGATAAATAATCGTAAACACAGCTTCTAATGCGAGTTCTACACACAAATAGAATTTGATTCACAGAGTTCAAGGAATATAAAGGTTTCCAGGCTCAAGCAAAAATTCTTTTAGACCAAAGTGGAGAAGCGAGGTGCAGACTGGGATGAAGGGCCAGCCCCAGAGGTAGGTTTTCTAGAACTAGGGAAGGCTCCCAGTGATGCAGGGAGACTTGGAAAGCACTGGGGATCTTGCAGACTCTTTATGGCCAAGAGATGTTTTAGAATCCCCGAAAGTCCTGCCAGTTAGCAACCCTGGGCACTGTCCCAGCTCGTGTTGCCACAACAAACAAGGGAAAGAGACTGTTTGTCACTAAGGTGACATCTCCAGCTGTTTCCAGTTGTAACTCCTCCCATCTGCCCATACAGAGATGAAACTCTCATGGGGAAAAATAAAGCTAGCAGATCTCTGAGTTGCCCTACTGTCTTTGTCTGAACCTTCAATATTTGAAAAGAGACACAGGCAAGTTTGTCAAATGAATCCCTCTAAATTCTGAATGTAAGACAATATATAAACCTCTCACTTGTAGGATAAGTAAAAGGAGAACAATCTCAAAAGTATGAAAAAATAGGTGGTTCAAAAGACAAGGTTCCTAAAGGAATTAATTTCCAACCCAATATCATATTTATTCTGAACAAAGTGTTCCAAGAAGTCATCTTCAAGCAACACTTTTGGCCATGTTTAAGACTAAAACAACTCTAACAGAAAGAAACTCGTGTGAGCTAGACTGAAGAGCCTAGTTTGGATCCAAGGGATGATTTCACAAATGCAGAATCGGGAAATGTGTGTTTTGAAAGCAGAGAATAAGTGGAAACTTGGGTGAGTTTTAGCTGACAATAAGCTCAAAGTGTTTATAGCACCTGATGAAATTATTTTAAACAGTTAATCTAACCTTTGCTGGACACATCAAAGTAAAGTTGAGAGAATGGGAAGGTGAACACAGAGGATATGTCTAAGGGAAGCCCAAGTCAAGACATTGTGGACTCCGTGTTTGGGTTAGCCTGGAGAGAACGTGAAACCCATCTTTAACCATCTAAAGGGTAGGCATGTGGAAGAAAGATTGGACTTACTCTGTATAGTCTATTATGTAGAATGAGGTCAAAACAATGAGATATTCCAGGACTGTCTATTATAGCTATTCAAGATGAACTAAGGGTGGAGCTTGCATGCTTCCTCTTACTGAAAAGATTTAAGAATAGACTGGATGAATATTTTCTCAAACATTGTCCGGATTTGAATTTAATGGCCATTAAAGCAGTTCTTTTTTTAAAAAAATATTTTATTGATTTTTTACAGAGCGGAAGGGAGAGGGATAGAAAGTCAGAAACATCAATGAGAGAGAAACATCGATCAGCTGCCTCTTGCACACCCCCTACTGGGGATGTGCCTGCAGCCAAGGTACATGCCCCCGACCGGAATCGAATCCAGGACCCTCCAGTCTGCAGTCTGACACTCTATCCACTGAGCCAAGCCGGTCTCAGCAAAGCCGTTCTATTTGTATGATTGGATGAGTCTTGATGAGAAGGCCCTAAAAGACAAGTGCTATATTATGCGTTTTTACATTCTAAACAGCCTTGCCCAGTTTTAGCATCTAATGTAGTGGATTTATATTTATGGCTAGATTGTTTATTCTCCAATCCTTGGGAGCAATGAAGTTTTGCCAAGTTTTGAACAGCTATTTCCAAAGAAAAAGAGAAACTCTTAAGAGAAATATGAAAAGAAGATTATACCATTTGTCAACCAAATAAGCAGAACCTTGCTTAATCATCAGACATAACCTTAAAAAATGAACATCATTGCAGAATAGATAGAAAAAAAATCAAAACTCTTTGTTGTTGTTTTTTTCTGTATAAGAGAAACTCATAAATTGTTATCTTATCATTTTGTAGTTTCTCTGTATTTATAAATAACTTTATAGAATTTATTCTTGTGAAACAAACTTATTAAAGGGCCTAATTTAACAAAGAATATAATATTTATATTCTAATATTTTTAAACAAGGTATGGTTCTTTGCTTATAATAACTCACCATAAATTAAAACTATAATCTCCAATCTAAGAAGTAATGACTTTGCTCTGTTTGTTATTATAGAATTGCTTATGGAGATTAGGCTGATGGAGATCATTATAATTAAGAATTGTATATATTTTTAAGGAAAACCAAATATTTAACATTTTCTTTTCTTAGGAAAACCAACAGAGAATAACTTACCTCCACAGCAAAAAACAACAACAAAAATACACACACAAAAAACACACAAACAAAAAAACACAACAACAAAAAACCAGACTTGGTAAAACTAAGCATTCAAGTGTTCTTATTATGCTTTATTCTCACTCTGTAAGAGGATAAGTGAATATGATATGGCACTCTCGCCCCTGTGTCTCAGTTGGCTGAGTGTCGTTCTGTGTATTGAGAGGCTGTCCTTGGATTACCAGTCTGGGCACAAGCCTGGCTGCTGCTCAGTCCCCAGTGGCGAGGTGCTGAAAGCTGCCAATCAATGATTCTCTCTCACTGATGTTTCTATTTGTCTCCCTTCCTCTCTTTGAATAAAAAAAAACAAAAAAACTTGTTTTTAAGAGAAATAAAGTAATATGGGAGAACCACAACCAAACAGAAACAGGCTGAGTTTGCTTTGTAATATTGTTTTAAAAATATAAAATAGTCTTGGGAATATAAAGTATGGACTAAGGCAGTGGTCGGCAAACTGTGGCTCACAAGCCATATGCGGCTCATGAGCCACGGTTTGCCGCTCTGCTGACTAATGAGTTTGCTGACCACTGGACTAGGGGATATAGTCTATAACATTGCAATGAGTATGTCTGATATCAGTTGGGCACTAGAAATATTGGGGTGCTCACTTTGTAAAATATATGATTGTCTAACCACTATGCTGTACACCTGAAACAAATACAAAATAATATGGAAAGTAAACTGTAATTCAAAAATAAAAATTAAAAACTGCCTGGTATTTTAGACATTTGAATTTAATGCTAACATCAGAAAATCAGCAAATTTCACATTTTAAAATCTGCTTTTCCACTTCACTTGAAAAATCAAAAACCTGGCTACACTGGGACCCCATTGTCAATGGCAGCAATGAGCTGCAATTCAAGTGCTCCTCTTTGGAAAGGACATGCTCTCTCCAGTTTACCAAATGCTCCATCGCTCTGTATTGCATTAGGCCTGGCCTGGCCTATTGGTGCATGTGCTGGCTGGATTTGCCCTGCCATCATTGGAATTCTGACCATGAGCCCAACTACACATGTTCATGTAATGCCTCTCCTATTACTCCACTAGCCAACTCCATACAAATCTGTGATTGTGGCATCTAGAAGGGAATATATACATACACCTTCTGGGATAAAGTTGGATACCCTTTAAGGGGTCAGGAACCAATAAAAAGTTGAGCTTTTTAAAAAGGATTCATCAAAAAAGGGGGAACATAGATAATACTTTCAACAATAAAGATTTTAAAAATTTGCAATCTGAACCACAGGTCTTTACACCCCCTCCTCACCCCAAAAAAGATTCAAGTGACCTATCATCTGAGTGTCTGAGTGAGTAAATGAAAAGAGACACATGTCAGGGTCTTCACTGGGCAGTTTCAGGAGAGGAAACAAAGGGGAAATCCTCCACGTCCCAAAGAGGAAAAATATACATGTGAAAAGCAAATTTTACTCCAATGATCAGGAATCCCAGTGGCTTCAGATTTCTTAGTAGCAAATATTAAAAACTGGATGAAAAGCAAGCAACATTTTTCTAGTCCTATTTCCCTTCCTTTTTTAAAAATATTTTTTCATTGATTTCAGAGAGGAAGGGAGAGGGAGAGATAGAAACATCAATGATGAGAGAGAATCATTGATTGGCTGCTGCCTGCATGCCCCCAGCTGGGGATCAAGCCCACAACCCTGGCATGTGCCCTTGACTGGAGTCAAATCTGGGACCCTTCGGTCTGCAGTCAGACACTCTATCCACTGAGCCAAACCAGCTAGGGCCTATTTCCCTTCTTTAAACTGTCAGTCAAACGTCAGGCAAAAATATAAACAGTTTCAGAAACAGTATCAAAAATTTTCTTCCTAGGCACCCCTCCCAGGAAAGCTACGGAGGACATGCATCACCAAAACATGGAGTAAACCCAGAAAGAAGACATGAGATGAGGAAAAAAGATGTCCAACACCAGGAGCATAATGAAAAGACCCCAGGGTGCTGAAGAATGTAAGAGAATTGAAGGTAACTCTTTCAGGGAAAAACCAGTGCACCTGCAACAGTCACGGAGAAATGAATATCTTCGCAAAGATGATGGTGTTAAAATGCCTAATGTGAATGCATTTATTGAGAAGAGATTCATATAATTGCTGGACAGTTTGTGTGAAACTGCTAAGTATTCAGAAAACTGAGCAAACAAAGGATAATTATTGGTTCAACGAAATAGAAAAAATTGTGCAGGAAAGGAAACATTATCAGAGGTTGCTAGGTCCAGCTCTCAGTAGTATTCACATGATAATGTCAATTCAAGCAATAAATAGTTAATGAAGCTACAATTGCAGTATGATTACATTGAAATACTGAAAAGGAGAGAAGGGTGTGTTTCTTTGGAGGAAGCTAATGAGATGAAAGAAAAAAAACAGTTAAATGCTCATTTTTTAAAAGGGGAAGTCAACAGATAATACACAAAGCTGAAAATTCAGGAAGCACATTATTTAGAGATATGCAAGAAAACATTACAGAACTCTGCTGGAAGAGTGGATAGTGACTCTGGGGAAGGGGAAACAGACCAGAAGGGGATTGATAATTTGCATAACAAATCTGGTAAATATATTTTAATATCAGGCTCCTCAAATATTGTGCCTATGTATCTATAATAAGACACCCTAAAAACAGAGAAAAGAACAACAAATATAACAAAGGATTAAACTGAATTAAACATGTATTTTTATAGAGTATGTTTTTATATTTAAAGTTTTATTTTATTATAGTTTCAAAAATTCAGGTAAACAAAAAAATAATAAAAATCTTAAATTTTGTCTTCTAAGCACAAAACATATTTAAATATTTTAAAATAAAAATGAAATAGTACTGTTTCCATGGAAGAGCTAAGATATATGGCAAATGTATTAAGTGTTTTTTTAAAAAATCTATATAATAAAAGAGAAACATGCAAATTTGACCATACCTTCACTACACTACCAGCCAATCAGGAGTGGGGGTGGGGCCAAGGCATGCTTGAGGTGAGGGGTGGTGGCACAAGGGGTGGGGCCCCATGGAGGGACAGAATGGGCGCCATGGGCCTGCCGGGTCCGCCAGCGCAGCATCCGCTCCCCAGGCAGGGGCCCAGTGGAGCAGCGGCCACACAAGGGGAGGGGCAGTGGCAACGTGAGGGGTGGGGCTACCATGGCAGCACCATGGTACCAGGGATGGGGGCCCTTTGTTTTTTTTTAACTTTTTTGGGGTTTATTTTGGTACCAAATTACTTTATCTGAAGGAATGGGACAGATGAAAGACATGAGTAGATGCCCTGATACAAGTCTAGACAAGATAAAAAGCATGTATGGCCCAGTGACCACAGAGTCGCCTCGTGGCTGTGGGCGGTATGCCTGGGGCTACGGAGCACGCGGTCTGCAGGGTATGCTGTCAGAGAGGTGCCCGCCTGCTGGGTTGGTGCGGGACCACCCAGTTCTGGATGCATTTCTCTGCTCCTTCAAGTGGTATGTCTCTGTGATGTCATGCCATTGTCAGTGGCTGTGTGTGCGAGCCCAGTAAGGCCACCCTTTCCCCAAGCACCACGCACACTCTGCAGCTCTCTGCCTCCTCACTGGCATCAGGGCTGCTGTCCTTCTGTGACTGTGAGTCCTCATCAGAAGATATTTTCTCCTTTGATGTTTAGAGAGAGTGGAAAAAGCGGGGAGAAACAGAGAGAGGAGCATCCATGTCAGAGAGATGCATGGATTGGTTACCTCCCACACACGCCTGGACCACACTGGGGATTGGGTCAGGATTGGAGCCGGGAGCCCTCCAAGCACCGTGCCCACCAGCCGGGTGCTCCAGCTTCTGAAGATGCTGAGGAAGACACACCCACAGTGGGGCTGCAGTATCTCCAATTTCTCAGTTCACGTCCTCTACCCAGGAGGCTGGGGAGAATATATATGGTAAAGTTCTTTAAGCCACGGCTGTGGTCAGAGTAGTGGGACACAGCCAGGCAGGCACATAGAAGGGTAGGGGCCCTTTCCGGCCCTGGGGTTAGTCAGCATGCCCTGTGGTCCTGGGTGCCTGCAGCTGTCTGTGGCTGTGGCTGGCCTGAGTGAAGCTGGCCCAGGTCCTGGGTGCCTATAGCTGGCCAGAGGGAGGGAAGCCTGGGTCCCAGGTGTGGGGCAAGGCAGAGGCAGTTAGAAGTAATCAGGCCAGCAGGGGAGCACTTTGGGGTAATCAGGCAGGCAGGCAGAGGGGTTAGGGGCAATCAGTCAGGCAAGCCAATGAGCAGTTAGGAGCCAGTGTTCCTAGATTGTAAGAGGGATGTCCGACTGCCAACAGTCAGACATCCCTGAATTGGAGAAGGTGCAGGCTGGGCAGAGGAAACCCCCCTCTATGCACAAATTTTGTGCACCGGGCCACTAGTTAAGTATAATTCCCTAAGAGAAAAGGGAGTGTTGAGGAAGGACAAAATCAGAATATTGTAAAAGAAAATTTACCTGTTCTAAAAAAGGTAAACCATGGGAATATATCATGATACACTTAATACCAATAATGAAAGTGCTGAATTCCAAAAACTTTACATGTTTTCAGAGGTGAGAAAGGTTAATTGCAAAGCAATAGTAATATTTTCATATGTTTACTATTATTATATTTTAGGAAGTGCCTTTACTATTCATTTTTCTACTGTAGTATTCAGCCTTTCTCAGTTTTTTTTTAAATGTCTTTAATTTATTATAAATTAAATTTTAAATTTTCTCAAACTCTTAATTATTATTTGATTCATTTTCAAAGAAGCCTGCCTATGTATGTATCTATTTGTCTATCTGTCTAATATTATTTCAGAGATTCTTGGTGATTCTAGTTGAAATATTAAGCAATCCTGTTGCCTTTATGCATCTCTCAGGGACCATTTGTCAATCTGTTCCATCTGCTCCTATAGATGGTTCTCTTTAACAGTTTGATTCTCCTTGATGTCTACTTGTCCCTTTATAATTATGATTGAAGGACTAGAATGATGGCTATTGGTCACTCCACGGCTTTCCTCAGCAATGGTGGAGGGTAGCATTTCAACTTTGGGCGTCTTCCCTTTTAGAAGCATGTTCCAGGCCTTTCTGGGTGGAAAGGTGGGGATGTTCCTGCAAATGGACCTCGTGGAGAGCACATAAGCAGGTTAAGGACTCATCTCACTAACCCAGAGTAAGCTAAGCAAGATACTTCTCTGGAGCAGGGTGTTAGGGCATTTCATTGATCTACAGAACTGTTTTCCTGTTATTTTCCCCTTTCTAAGAGACAGGACCTCCACTGTAAAGAGGAGTGTACATCTCATCTGTTGCAGCTGAGAGAAATGCTACAGCCAGCCCTCGGTGTGCCAGAGCTGAGGACCAGTCCAGCTGGGCTGGCAGCTCTTCAATTAATTATGCTGCTAATTGCCTCACAGGCTGCTCATTCATTCAGCATCATTCAACAAATATTTCCAGCTCTTGTTGGTGATGATCTTGGAGTTTTTCCAGGGCTCTGTTGGGAAGACTGGTACTCAACTCTTCAGTGACCCATTCCAAATGTCTCTATTTGTTTGTGATTTGGGGGCTCTATTTTTCCTGCCAAACCAGACTACTTTATAATTTTACAAAATTCCTTAAACTTTCTGCTAATAAGACTTTCTCTGTTTCCCAGGACTACTAAGGATTTAATCTTACTCTTAGGTTCCTTTTGTCATTTTCCTAAGATTTGAGGAGAAAGCGTAGATGTATATATCTGCCATTTTGATATAGAAGCCATGTTTCTTCATAATTTACTAAATTTGTACATTTACAAAAAGTTCATGTTGGTTGCTATATTTCTGCATCCTTACATTTCAGAGAATGTTTAGCATACCCTCACATAACAGTTGGGTATAAAATTCTCATCTCAAAAATCAGCATTACCCCACAGTTGTCTCATATTTGTAATCACTATCTGTTGACAAACTGCATTTAGTTCCCATTTAAGTTGTTGATTTCATTCTGCTTAGATGCTTATTGTATTTTATCACTAAAACATATATATATATATATGAATGTATATGTATATGTATATAATATATTCCTAGAAAATATTTCAATGTGGTTAGATCTTACTTCATCATTTCTCAAATATCATGTCTCAAATCCTTTTTGGTGCATAAGATATAACCCTTTGCCATCCATCTCCTCTCTTCTACATACTTCCTCTTAAAGTTATCCCTTTCTTCCAAGACATTTCTACTCTGCAGATTGAAGCACCTCTTTAATGAGAACAAATTCTTTACAGTTCTCTATCACTTCACCTTCATACCATGTATGAATCCTCGTCTTTCCTTTAGAATACCATTCTCTGCAGTTCTTCCAAATATTGGAGAGGGGACAAGGTTAACATGCCATTTAAATACTTGAGTGTTTCAACTACATCCTGGTAGCTACTACCTGCCTAATCTCCTAGTTATTACTCCTCATTGTTGAAAAATAAGTGCAGATTATTTTCAAAATAAGTGTTGAAAAATAAGACTCCAATCATCCTACTGGAGGGCGTGGTGAACACTCAGTGTATAAAGGGGAAATAATGCCATGGAAGAGGATGACATTGCTTGAGAGAGTAAGGTAGGTAAAAAGAGAATAATACAAGAGTAGATTTCTTTTCTGTTCTCAATATTAGTCTCTTCTTACTCTCCATACTCTTAGACAATATCATCCTTTCCCCCATGGCTTCACTATCATTTCTATACACAGATTACTCACCAGGCCCTATTCTCCTTCCCATTCCTAGATTCAATTGCCTACTTAAGATCAAATTAGTACATCAGTTCAACAAGTTCAAATTGGAACTTATATTCCAACCTTTCTCATCTCAAAAAACGGCCTTTAATTGCTCCAAACCAGAAACTTGGATGTCTTCTTTGACCCTTCATTCTTCCTGATACCAATACCCAGAGTTTACCATTGATTATATCTCTTAAAAATGCCTCACATAGACCTATTTCTCTCCATTCCCATGTAGCCACTTCACAAGTTAGATCACCTTTTTCTCCCTAAATTCCGATAGGGGCCTCATAGGCCTCCTGATATTAGTATTGCTCTCCTCCTGCTCATTCTGCGCATTATCACTAGAGAGCCCTTTGAAAACACACATATAACCGTTTCTAAAAGCTCTCATCTTTGTGTTACAGCCGTTGCCCTAGCATAATGGTTAAAGAGAGTCATATAGATGACAAGATCATTTGTAATATAGCCTCTGTTTTTCTTTTACCACATTAATTTTTCTTCTTTTCTTTTATCTTTCTTTCCTTTTTTATTTTATTTTATTTTTTAACAGACTTACAGAAATTTTTCAGTTGATTGAATGTGTCACTCCCTCTTTCAGTTTTGGGACTTTACCTAGTCTGTTACTTCTGCCTGATTACGTCTCTTCTCACCAACTAAGACTTATTTTATTCATCCACACTATTCCTGGATCTGCTAAAATATCACTTCTTCTGGAAAATCATTCCTGACCTCCTAAGACAATTGAAGTGCATGCACCTCTTGTAAGCTTGTCACTGTCACAGCGCTTCCCTGTTTGTGCCACTGATTGTGATTCACCCATCTCACAGGGTAGCCTCAACTGTTGGAACAGGAACCATTTCCATCTTGTTTAATATCTGTTTTCCTTGAGCTTAAAGGTGCTCCATAATTTTCATGCAATGAGTGACTTTATTAAATAAATCTTCCCTGGAATTTCCTAAATATTTTAAGTAAGATCATAACCCTTAGTAATTTTAGCAACTCTTTCTTCTATCATTATGCTGGTGGATTTATTCTCTCTAATCTGCTCTATTTGATACTTTTGAAATTCTTGACACACAAAAATATCTCCTTCCTTTTCTTCATCCATGTAGTGTCAGTATGCTTTTGCTCTGAGTTTGTAGAGAATTTCTTAAACTTCCTTCCAATTGAGCAAATCAGAGTTCTGTGACAGCCTATCTTCAGTTCACATCTTTCATGGCATTTAACATTTCACCAGCTTGCTTTTTGTCTGTGAACAGTCTGCCTGAGTCAGATTGCCTACTTACCTCCAAAACTGCCACATCCTCTCAGACTTGGTCAGAATGCCGATTAGAGGTTTTGTAACACTTTATTTTAACTCGTGTAGGAATTTTACCACCAGATTAGCTAGATTTTTTTTAGATTGCTCTTTGTTTTTTTAGAAGAATCTTTTCCTTTTGTCTCTCTCTGTTTGCTCACCCTTATAAATCTGAGTGTATCTGAAATAGGTTTAGTTTGTACCGCTTTACTGTAATACTTTTAAGTTGTTCAGACTCAGGAAAAACAAAGTCTCATTTTATTTTGATGAAATTGAGGTCCTTTTTTTTTTTTTTTTTTTTGGTAAAAAGTAGGAAATAGCAAGTGGGAATATTGCCTTTGTGCCTCAGGTTGCACTTTTCCGGAAGTCAGCTGGATCGGCTAGCCTTCCCTACGGCTCCCATCCATGCTAGTCTGGGCCAAGAACAAATGTCATGGTGGTTTCTCTGCCCCATATGATTCAATGTTTTGAGTTCTTATCAAACTCAGAAACAAAGCTCATCTTACCCTAATGCCAACTTGTCCAAATTGAGGAGCACTTGCTACTTCCAAATGCGTGGGTTCCTTTCAGGGTGTCCTATGACAGGCTTCAAACAATTAAGCCCATTGGTCAATCAAGTCTCCTCTTTACTCTGTGCTGTAAATTGCCTTTAGATTTCTGACATATTGATTGCACCTATTAGTAATTTCTAAGATTGGTGAAGATTGTTTTCTATTCCTTCTTGGTTATGAAAATGGAAATATAAAGACAGCCATCTTTACATAAATGTCCTTTACAGAATTTCAGGTTAATAGTATTGGTTTTTATTTGTGGTGTGCCACGCGTTATTAATCTGTGCTGACAGTATTATCATCCTGTACATACAAATAGTCTGAATGACCTAAAATACCTTTACACTATGGCTCCCCCTCCTGGTCCTGCAATGGAAACTCTCCACTAGGATGCTGAGTAGCCCTGAGTAAAGTTGAGAAGTTCTCAGTTGAGTGAGTTTCTTCTATGAACTGGTTAACTCAAATTCCTAAGAAGCATTTAGCATGTCTTAGGAGATTGCCAGCAGGAATTTGAGCACAACATCTGCACATCATGGAAACTCTTCAGGTCTGAGACCAAGGACATGCAAGGTCCTGGCTTGGCTTGGAATCTTCAGTGAACAGGGAAACACAAATCCTGTTCAGTGTGGGGAAAAGGGAAGGGGCACATTTCAATAACACGTGGAAGAAAGACTATTTGCTGCCGACCTATAGCTGTGCTGCCTTAAAGAGCCAGGGAACTGGGCTTCTGTGAATTTACGAGAAGAGGAAACACTTGTTTGTGATTGAAAACACACACACAATTTCTAATTTTTCTTAACAAGATAAAGATAGAATAATTTAATTCTCCTGGTGAATTCTAATTTATAATTTCATCTTTCCTTCATTATTCATAATGGTTCGAAAACTGCAGTCTGATTGGTGTTTTATGATTTGATCAATTCAGCATTATGAAATTTAATCAGTTAAGAAGGATTTCTGCTGTTCATGACTCTAAAACCTTGATGAAAAATATGAGAAAACATTTGGGTTTTGTTCTTCTAGCTTATGGTTCTCTGAACATTCAGGTGTTTTGTGTTTGGAAGTATGACCATTTTTTTTCCTTTGTTACCTCAGGCCATAGATTCAGCTACTAATAGTTATGTGTGTGAATCTGTGTGTGAATATATAGACCTTTTACAATTTTTAATTACAATTGACATTCAATATAATATTAGTTTAAGGTATAAGGTACAGTACAGTGGTTAAGACATTTACTTAACTCCACAGTGATCCTCTTGATACACAGTTAATACAATATTATTGACTATATTCCCTATGCTATACTTTACATCCCCATGACTATTTTGTAACTGCCAATTTGTACTTCTTAATCCCTTCATTTTAAAAATAATTTATTTTACATATACTTATGAATGTTTCCATTTGAAATTACTATCAAATATCATTTTAAAATGCTTTTAAAATTATTGATGGACTAAAATGTTTTCCTTCTGCTAAGTAGAGAGATATTTAACTTAATAAAATCACCTTGTTGAGGATAACATACTTACAAGTTTCTATTATATGAATCAGTCCTAGTTACTAATTCTCATGCAATAATTCTCATTCTCTCTTTGATTCTCTCCTTATTCTACCTGAGGCACATTCTGCAGCTTCTGCTCTTTACAGGGCTTGCTTAAGAGAGAATTGGTACTTTTCTACATGATTTGAAGATATTTGACATTTAAAGAAAAAAGGTGTATTGCTTTTAAATGCCTTTGTTAAAAGTAAGTTATTTTAGCCTGGCCAGTGTAGCTCAGGGGTTGAGCATTGATCTATGAACTAGGAGATCACAGTTTGATTCCTGATCAAGGCACATGCCCTGATTGTTGTATCAATCCCCAGTAGGAGGCATGCAGGAGGCATCCAATCGATGATTCTCTCTCATCATTGATGTTTCCACCCATCTCTACTTCTCCCTTCTTCTCTCTGAAATCAATACAAACATGTTTTTAAGTAAATTATTTTAGTCAAATGGGCAATAGATTTATTGGAGTAATCACTTCATGAGTTATATAAAGATCTAATCACTATGTTTTACACCTGAAACTAGTATAATATTGCATGTAACTGAAAAAGTAATATTTTAGGAAACTTGCACTGCAGTAAGATGATGTTTATCCCTGGTTCTTGCCTTAGACTCACAGAAAACAGAGGAGGCTGCAAGACAGAGGAGGTATACAGGGCACCATATTCCTACTGTGTTTATAATTTTCTGTGAGAGTAAGCATAGGAGCAATTAGAGATGTGATTAGTAGGCCCACTACTTCTTCTACACATCAGGAAATAGTACCCTGAGTTTTCTTTGAGTGTCCCCTATCCTCAATCCCAGTACATCATATGGTTAAGATAAGAATCTATTTTGACCAATCTGCACCCCTAATTTTCCCTGCCTAGTGATTGGGATTTAGATGGCCAATGACTAAAGTTGCCCCAATCATAAATCACTGAACTTTCATAGATGTGACCAGAGAGCGATTACCGGAAAGCGACATTCCCTCCTATGCTGGGTTGAACCTGGGAGACAGCCACTTGTCACCACCTGGAACCTGCGTACAGGACAGCATAAACACAGAGATAAGAAGAGGCCAAACATATCACTGAGGCACTGGATCCATCTAAGCTGAAATCCCGAGTTTCTGAATAACATAAAAAAATACCATCCTCCTTATTTATTCATTTTAATGGGTTTCTAAGGTTTGCCATGCAAAGAGCTCCAATTGATAAAAACAAACAAACAAACAAAAACATTGCTTAGAGAATTTTAAAACTAAAGAATCACAATAAGCCAGGGCGAAGCTGGCACACACAGCCCAGTACTGCGATGTGACCAAGAGGGAAGGAGGGTTCGACACTGAAGTTTGCCTTCATTGTCTTTGCTGTCTCCCTCAACAGAAAACGTTGTCTGACATGGGAGCCGAGTGCTTCGGTGTGACTCCTATGCTAATTGCATCTTTTAGCTCAAAGCAAAGTGCTTGCACATCTGGAATCTTCTCAAACAGCTTGTTTTGGTTTGGGTTGGGTGTTTGTTTGTTTATTTGTTTTGTAGAACTAGAATTATTAATGTAGGATTAGTAGGTAAGCATTTTTACAAACTTGGTTTAATGTAGAAGGGCACTTTGAAAAAACTAAGTGAAAACAGAGTTACATGGATTTGAATAGGAGTCTCAGAGCATCCCCACTCCACCCTACCCCATACATATCAACCCAGTTTTGTCACTAGCTTTCCTGTTCCTGCTTGACCCTCCATTCCTAGAGCCTGAGGCTCTGCTAAGAGCTGGAGGGACACAGTGCCCCATGAGAAATTGTCTAATCTTGTTTGACCAAGCACTGTCTGTGACAAATGGAGAAACTGAGGTTCAGACTACTTGAGGAAATTTCCTAAATTTCTCAACTACACAGGCTTAGCTCTGCCCTGAGGTTATTTGAATTTTGTTGCTATAAACTTTCAAAATTTGTATTACTTTTCAATTCCCACAAGCAGTATGTTCTAACAGTATACTATTTAACAAAGAATCCAATAGTCTAAAAATAAATGTCTTCTTGAGTCTTCCTCACCAGGAAGATATAACTACTGATCATATTGTGGATGGCTCACGTTCAGGCTTTTTTACACGAGTCTGTAGAAATATAGAGAATGACTTCATGGGGCATTAATACAAAAAAAAAGTCAAAGTGAAAAAGACTTTTAATGTGTTAGTTATCCTGGTCTTGGCAATCATTCCATAATGTGTATGTATATCAAATCATCACATTGTACACTTTAAATATAGACAACTGTATTTCTCAATTATTCCTTAATGAAGTTTAAAAAACAAAAAGGACCTTTGACATATCCATGAGCTTTACCTGTTTAAAACCCCATGCTCTATGTTTTGTTATCTTTATCCTCTGTCAGTTATAGGGATAATTTATTAGTAAATACTGTTTAAAGAATTGTCTCTGTATTTGCTCTGAGACTGGGTTATGTACTGATATTTCTTAGCTTTCTTAGTCTATACGTTCCTTTAGTAATAAAATATACTGAGTTCTTTTTTCATCTTATTTGTGATTCAAAATAATCACTACAAATTAAAACAAACAATTATAGCATTAAACCCACCTTTCCAACTACACTCCCTCCCTCATATATGGATCCTCCCCATCTTCTCTGTGTTCCACATAACCATATGGCTGCCATTCACTTAGTGACACTGCTTTCACCCCAAAGTGAGAAATCCCGAAGGAATACTCTAGCCGGTAACTCAGAGGTGACTGAACATTTATATCACATATAGCGATAATAACACAGCTGCCTTTTAGAGTACTGGAGAACATCTAGCAGAACTTACAACAAAATGCAGCCCGGAAGACTCATTCAGAGAGGCTGTAAGTGGGCCTTCCTGTGTTCATGAAGAAAATCTTACAAGACTCCTCACCGTTACTCAGACTACATGACTTTCTGTGCACAGTGCTCTTTTGAATAAATTCTCTAATGTGTAGTGTGGGAAGGGTTAAAGAACCAAGTCACCAATCAACCTTAATTTGTCTTGAACTGTCCCCTCTGGCCCCCATTTTTTTCTAACTCATAAGGGTTTGGGGCAAACGAAGAAAGGCAGACACTACAGATGAGGTGATGGACAGGCTGTGAGGAGCGGTGATTACTTTCTGAAGATTAAGCACAGAGGCCCTGAAATGGAGCTGGGGTGTTTCAGAAGAATCTCCCATGAGATTTCCAGGTCAATTTACTGGGTCAGGCTGGCTCCACTGTGATCCCAACTTTGTCAAGAATTCTGCAAAATCATTTTTCCTGTTGACAGTACATGGGCAAGAGGGGAAGAAAATATATGACATGCTACCAAGAAAAGCAATGTGACCTAATTTGTTTTAGGTGGGGTTTTGTTTATTGGGGGGTGGAAATGACTTGTAAGCTGGTCAAAGAAAGGTGTTTGCGGATTTCTCCCAGTCTCTGTCTCCATAATTAATCACTAAACATTACACTGTTGTCTCTCCACTTAGAAGAACCCTGCAGACAAACTAAACTTCAGGTGCTCCCCCCGCCCACCAGGACCTGCCTGGCTGAGAGCAGCTCCAGACCCCACCATGCTTGCCCTGCGCCCTGCTACAACAGTGCACCCCATGAGCTCTGCCAAGAAACAGTCTTGCAGTGATACCAACAAATAAATACATCATCTACTGGGATCTAGACCTCTGCATTAACACACTCTTCATTAATATCACCTAATGGGTTCCTCCTGTCCTGATTTCTTAGTCATTCGGAAAACTTCTGATCATAATGTGAATTTCCATGAAGGTGTGGATATATCATAATAGAAATAGCTGGTAATTAATATTTGGTAATTAGCAAGCCTGCATTCTAGCTCTCGTGAACTTTGAAGTATAACCCAAGACCAGTAATTAGGCCAGAATTTTGACCATGAATTTTCCCTGTCTAAAAGCCCCAAATCCTCTCTTTCATTGTGGTCATTCTAGAAGTTGTAGTTTCCCCCTTAATTGGCTAACTAGATGTCCTAGCAAGATATTGCAACTACATTGAACTCATTCAGGGATAAATAGATCTGCTGTAAGGAAACAGTGGAGATAATAGTGGTAAGTTGAGACCCTAAGTGATAAGCTAATGATTTGGCTTTAAACTCTTAGAATAATTTGTAATAATTTAATCAATAAAGAAATTTAAAAAATAAAGTCTTAAAAATAACAGAAAATCATCAAAGGTTTTTGAATGTTTAGTAAAGGTGGGAAGGTAAGAGGAGTGAGAACAGAGAAATGGATCTTGTATGTATGTTGCTTTTCATCTAGGAGTCTTTTCTCAGACATAATTTCACCTTTTCCTATTGGCACTGTGAGGCAGAAATAGTCATGCCCACTTTGTGGATGAGAAAACCAACACTGTGATTTGGCCAAGGTTGCTCCACTAGTAAAAGGATCAGAAAGGCAAATACTGTGATTTCAAATGCAGTGTTTATTGCCATATTATCTAAATAGTCCCATGTTAGGGTTAGGCCACAGCTACCCTAGTGAAGTTGCCAAGGATATATTGGAAAAAGTATATCCTTACTGTAAGCAATTGAGCTAATGATCAATGTCAACATCCCTTCTCAAGTTCATAAAAACAGCCATATTTTTATGTTTGATAATCTAAATGAATATATAAATAAAACATATCTGAACATAAAGTAGCTTATTGTCATCTAATAATAATTATCCAAAGTGAGGCTGTGTGATGGGTGTTGGTAAAGAGAAATAAGAACCTTGCCTTGTATTTATAACAATGAATTGGAATTGAAGTGTTTTGGCTTAAAGAACTTTATGATTCTAAATGGAGACCTGAGATGTATATCTAGGATGATTAACAGTGTTATGGAATATCAACTGAAAATCCAAGAGCTTGCAAGTCCTTTAAAAAAACATTTTTGATGGATGATTCAGAGATCAAGCACATATCACCAAATGGAAATTAGAGAGGACCTCAAAGTCTGGGAATTTGAAAAGACTCTTCCCAGCGTGATGGGATGTACAGCTGGTGGTGGAAAATAAGTAAATCAGTAGCACCTTTCTACTATTTCATAAAAGCTTTAAAAAGGCGCTTTATAAGTTACATACAAAAGTAGTTAGGAGGTTAACATTGTATGTGACTCTTATATAAACATGGCACTTCTCCAGACTTTTCTGCAAACAGGATATACCCACCAGTTTTCTAAGATATCAGTGCCATTGGCTTCACTTGAATTTACAGTCATGGATAGACACCATTCTATATTTTACTAAATTTCTTACAGTGGGTGAGGATTGATAATGGAGAGGGATAAACAAATGTACTAAACACTGTCCACATATTATTTGTTTTCACCCTGGATGGTGTGGCTCAGTTTGGAGTCTCTTCCCATGCACCAAAGGGTCACAGGTTCAATCCCAGGTTAGGTATGGCAGGCATCCATGATTGATGTTTCTCTATCACATCAATGTTTCTCTCACTCCCTTTCTCTTTCTCTCTCTCTAAAATCAATAAAAACATATCTTTAGGTGAGGAATAAAAAACAAACAAAAGATATTATTTCATCTCAACCTAGTAATAACCATATCATTTTCCTTTTACAGAAAATAATAACAAGGCTCAGAAAAACACAAGAAACTCTTTGAAATCACACAAATTCATGTCTGAACCTAGATATACATCCAACTCTGCTTCACTCTAAAAACCAAGCTTTTCCCTCTATGTGACATATTCATAGGTTTTGCCCAACTTCTCATGCTTATAGAAACTCCCCATCAAGCTCATTTATTGAGTTAATGAATGACTCCTTTAAAGACAGATACCAACATCATTTGACACTGCTGCAAACATACTAACGTCTTAAGTCCCCTGACAGTGTCTCCAAGGGAAAAGTAGGATTTAATCTCGCCTTAAAATACACATAAATATACCCCCACCTTCGTCACACGGGTGTTCTTCCCTTCCCACTGCATTCATGGTTTTGTTCCTCTGTGTCTATTTGAATGACATTTGGCCCCTAAGGTTGACGCAGTGGTTTCATTCTCACTCCCTGTTCACTGAAAAAGGTGAAGATTTATTTGCTCTTCACGAATCTGGGCTTAGGGTTAGTTGTTAGCATGAGATGCACCTTGAGATGAAGACTGTGGCCTTGAACTATGCCAAGCCTTCGCGTGCCTGGCTAAGCTACCAAGTTCCATTTTCTTGCGTATGGAAACCAGTCATTCTGCAGAGCTAGTCTCAGGTGTAGGTTGCCTGTCCCTCCATCAACCTGTTAATGTCCTTAATGTGTACAGTGATCTTCCACTCCCCAAAGCTCATGCAGGATGCAGTAGATGTAATCAGATAGGAAATAGGAGTTACTCTACACCGACGACACAAATTCTGTACTGTGCACATAAAAAACATGAAACAATGGGAAAATCCCCTTTCTATTTACATCAGCCTAGTGAACAGTTTACCCCCCCCAAAAAAAAGAATGCCCTCATTTCTTACAAAAGACCAAGTAAGTGCTGTGTTGATTATTTCCCTCATCATGCCATACTGAGATAGGAATGGGGGAATTGGAAAATGTAGCTATTCCAGCCACTGGAATATTTAAAAAGTCTGACTAGATAAGGGCGTGTGCTACAGAGGGAGGCTACGTTCTTTTAAGTCTCTGTTTTTCCTACATTCGGAATTTGTTTGGGCTAAATGGACCCAGATGACAAGGCAGAATCAATAGGGATTATTTTTCCAAGTCCGTCAAACCTTCGGGATCTTTCACATCATCACCATTTTATTATTCCTGTCTTGATTCATTCCATGAGGACCTTATTCATACTCTGCCCCTGTCCATCCTGAGGCAAAGACAAAGCTCTCCAGCCTGGGAGAATACGGCTGCTTTCTCCCTTCTGCTTTCCTGCGCAATCAATGCTTGTGGCTGCAGTTACAGTAAAAATAGCAAGAGTCAATATTTGTGCCCCATATCTGTCAGATAATAAAGCTGGCTGGAGGTGGGGCCACAGGACATCTGCAGCAGCGCAGGCTGTCCCTGGTCCTCCCAGTTTGTCTAAGATGGTGTCATATTTGTACAGCTGACATTCTCAAACCCCTGTGGGTCTTCAGGGGAGCGCAAGATTTTTGTCTGAATTTTGATCCTATTGATTCTGGCCTTTAAACTGGAAAAAAAAAAAGAAGTAGCAAAAAAAGTAAGATAATGAAACAAGACTGAATAACCACTCAGAAAATCTAACAGTCCTCTTTGAACTAGTGTTTTATAGACCTTGCCCATATCCACAAAGGATAATAAGAAACAAAGAAATGATGAAAAATCAAATGAAAGACCTAAAACAAGCTGGGAGATCAGTTTCTTTGGAGAGTTTGGATTTTAGATGAAGGCCAGGGTTTCAGTTTTAGCTCTGTGATTTTGGGCAAGTTTCTTCCTACAAATAGCCTTAGATTTTTTTTATATATATAAAATGGAAATATTAATAGGATACATTTTAAAGAATTGTTGAAAAGATTAAATAAGATAAAGGGGGGAGGGTTTAGCATAGCAGGTGGCAACAATGCCTGAGATTGTTCTTATCAAAGCAAAGTGATTCTTAAGTGAATAGCTTTACTTTTTCTTCAGCTACTCAGCCTCATTAAATGCTGAACACAAGTCACTGTAAAAAAGGGAATGTGGAAGTCAAAACTTAAATTTTATATCTCATTTTTATGTTGCGCTTCTTTAGGACTATTACTATTAACCTTCTGTGGCTTATTTCTTATTCTTTTGCATCTTGTTCAGTGTTTCCAAGTCAGAATTATTATCCTAGTCTGAGAACACCATTGTTATAATTCTGTGCAATTCGACCCCAAATTTCCACCTGGGAATCCCGAGTGTTTCACAGCCTCTCTGTGCTGTCCTTTCTCACAGGCTGTTCCTCCTGCCCTTCACTGTAATTCACTGCATTCAACAGCCAGTCTTTCCCTTAAAGTGACACAGTTTTTAATATGTGACGTGACTTTAGGTGGATGAGCTTCTGAATTTTCATATTTATTAGAGAAAATGTAACAGCAGACCAAACCCATGATTTCCTAGGTATTATCCTCTAGTTTAAGTACAAATCAAAGTAAAGATTAAAAATAGACAACTTAGCACAGCCAGGATGTCTCAGTGGTTGAGCATTGACCTATGAACCAGGAGCCCACGGTTCAATTCCTGGTCAGGGCACATGGTGGGTTACAGGCTGGATCCTCAGTAAGGGGCATGCAGAAGGCAGCCAATCAATAATCCTCTCATCATTCATGTTTCTCCCTCTCTCTCCCTCTCCCTTCCTCTCTGAAATCAATAAAAATATATATGTTTCTTAAGATGACAATTTTTAAAAGATTAAGTTCAATATTGATTAGACTGTGGGTGCTCGTTCATATTTTTCAGCTCCTCATGGCTCAGTGGGCCTATGTCACTGCTGAGCAGAATCATTCCAGAGCCTGTACGAAGTCTTCCAGGTGTCTCACTCTCTCTCAAGGACAAAAGAGACTGCATGTTCTAGATGGTTCAGAAATAAGATGATGGAGCCTCTGTCCCTGAGTGACTGTGTGGAGCAAAAATTTTATAATCACAATCAGCTAGTTAATATGAATAAATGAAAGAGAGCAAAGGGGAGGCCAGGCATTATAAGCATCTGGGCAGCTTCACCAGGAAGCAACAGATTCACATAGCATTGCTCCTCCAGGGGGATTAATACCCTCCCTTTTCCCAGCCAGCACTGGGTTGTTGGGGGAGAAGGTTGTTGCACGGTAGAAGTCTCGAGCCTGTCAGTCTAGCCTGGGGAACAACTGATTGCCTAGAGGGTGGTCCGCATCAGAAAAGTGCAAAATGTGGGAGAGTTGATTGTTTAAAGAAACTCCTGGTTAAAATCCCCACAAAGCTCTACAGCCATGTGGCTTTAAGCAGCCACATGGCCAATGGCCGTGCAGACCCCCACCCAATGGTCTGCAGCTGGGAAAATAAGTGAAGCTGGCCAGATGCTGGACTGTACCGTACTTTAATATGGGACAGAAATTCTGGACAGTGGCCTTAATTCTAGCCCTGCTGAAGATAAGATTGGACTGTTTCCATGGTGGAACAGACAGAGATGGGACCTTGGAGGGGAACACCCTTAATTTTAAATCATCAATAAAGCTTTGCACAATACCTCCATCCTCCCATGGGGGCTGCAAGAAATTATTTTACAGGAAGCACCTCAAGAACTCTACCTCCACTGATAACAAAACCTCTACCAACACTTTTGCTGTGTTAATTCACTACGTTTTGGGGTATGTTAGTGACCTCAGCATGGTAGAATATAATAATCCACAAACGTGGTCAAAACAGTGTTTGAGATTTACAATTTCTTAATCAGATTACACTGTCCTCATACAACATGGTTTTATGTCTTGTCAATTCTTCTCTTTGTGTATTCTAATTTGTTAATGGCTTTCTTAAAATATGATGGTGGTTGGGAGTTTCTCTTCACTCATATTCATTCTCAGCCTCAGATACATAAGCCTTTCTTTAGTCCCTCCACCCAATTATTGGCTCACACTACATATACCCTACTCAAACCCTTTTATTATAAATTTTTTCTCCATCTTTTCCTTAAATGGATGATTCACTGAATTTGGACAATTTTTATCATTTTACTTTAGTCCTTTAAGGTCAAGCTAGAGAGATCTTTTTAAAATCTTGATTCTTTCATCCAACATAAATCACTTGGATGGATTCACCTACCACTCTGAGCTTTGTGTTTCCATATACTGGAAAAACATGATTTCTAGGTTTTTACGTATATCAGTGCTTCTCAAAATTATCTAACAAAGACTCACTAATCAAGAGGAATCCACAATGATTTCCTTCAGGCTGAGCATGAAGTAGATTCATTGGAAGTAAAAGTAACATTTCTTCATATGTATATTTTATATTTTGTGGCCTTAATTTATTTAGCCTAAAATGCATCATTGCTTATTGTGGCATAGTTTTCCCAAAACCTTTTGACTAAAATTGATACTATACAAGAAAGTACAGTGTTTATCTTGTGTCTGGCATGGTTTGGGCCTCAAATTTTGACAAAGAGAGAAGAAGGGTGGAGAAGAAGAAAGAGGGAGAAGACAAGGAGGAGAAAGAGTTGGAGTGGGAGGAGAAGGAGGAGGAGAATGAGGGAAAGGCCAAAAAGAAGGAAGAATAAAAAGAAGAAAGATAGAAGGTAAAAGAAAGAATGAATAAATGCAGCAATAAATGGAGCATGATCTTGGCTGATATTATACCATCTACTCCAAAAGTGGGACCACTTCTTTTGTGAGATTCTGTTTCTAACATATATTGATTTAATATTTTTAGCATCTCTTTCTGGGTTGTTTAGGAGAGTCCTCTTTTGGTTTCCTTAGACACACTTCTGTTTTCCTTCTCAGCAAAGTGATTGCCATTTGTATAGTTAGAACTTTGAGTTTGAAGAGTCTCTCTTTCCTTCTAAGCTATCACCCCATTAAAAATACCACAAGCCACAGAATAATAATTATACGTTCTCTGAACATTCATCCTTAGTCTCATTCTAAGTACTGCTGTCATCTGTTAAACACACCTATGTGCTCCTGGATGAGAGATTGTTCTATAGGCAGGAGCTTGATGTGTTTGGCTCAGGTGGGAAAAACGAAGGAAAAGATCCCTGAGTGAACATCATTGTCCAAGAACATAAGGGCCATCTCAAGAGCTGCTTCCTTCTCAGACTGAAGCATGTTGTGTGAAACAACTTACATAATGATCTTCCCAGCTGGTAGCCATTTGGAAAGAAATAGCTTGTTATGCTATTTCTTTCTGAACTAAAAATATATTTCAAGAGGTTCACTGTATTATTATAATGACTTTAGAGTTTTTATCGCAAATGATCACTATAGCAATGTTTGATGATGCAAATGGAAAAAGAGAAGAAAATGTAAATAAACTTGGCTATCCACTGCCCAGAGGTATCAATATTTTGGTGTAGATATTCCCATATTTAAACTTTTAAAATTACAAATGTGTATTAGATTTGTTACTTCATACTATTGGGTATTACACATTATACCAGGCTATAATTTTCCTCCTACAATATGTGATTATTTTCCTTGATATGAAAGCATTTTCTAAAATACAATATTCATAATGATATACTATACTATCATGTCATACTTTATGTTAGAAATACCTTAATATTAAACATTTAAATAGTTCTCAAATGTTTTTATTATAATGATAAACTTTCTTCTGGCAATATCTTAACATAAATCTGTATATATTTATTTTCTTAGTATCAATTTCTAACAGTAGAATTATTCAGTAAATTTCTAAGAGTGTGTTTTTATAGTTTTAAGACTTTTGGTACCTATTTCCAAATTATTTTCTAGAAACTTTGTCCCAACTTATATTTCTAACACCAATGTATGAGAGTGCTCAGTTGGCAAGGGGAAATGCTATAAAAATCTCTTCTAGCAGGTAAACAAAACATGATATCTCATATTTCTTCTGTGAAGTGATTGTTACTTGTTTTTTCAATTAGGATATTTGCCTTTAATTTTTTTAATTTATTATATTTTTATTTTATATATATTTTAAGTACTGTCTTAGATTTCTGTTATGTGAAAATTAATCTACTTACAGCATTTGTTTTCATTTCAGTGAAATATTTCTATGTTTTTCATGTCTGCATTTCAGTTCATGTTTATCTCTGACCTTGAATTCTCTCTTTCTCCGAAAGCCCATAAAAGAAGTAGGGAAATAGGTGGGGTGGGGGCCATCAGTGCTGGCAGCTGGAAAAGTACAAATACATGGAATAGAGCTTCCAAACCACACAATGGAAATAGAAAGGAATTTCAATATCAAGCAAGATTAAATTAAAGGAAGAGATGATCGGCCAATCAATTCTATACAAATAAATGTGAGAGAATACACTAAACTCATATGTTAAGTGGTATAATTACATGTTTTCAATTTTTCTCCCATGAATCTGCCTGTATTTTCCAAATTTTCTATAAAAATACATATTGATATGATGAATCAAAATAAATGAGTATGGTAGACTACAGGACTAGCATGAGGTGGTCATTTAATACCTCTGTGAGTGACAGAGAAATATTTTCATGACAGAGAATTGCAGGTGCAAGGGACTTTTGAGTTGGTGGCTTTAATCTGCATAAAGGAATTATTCTTAACCAACAGTAAACTTGTCCCTCCTCCTCCCAGGGACACTTGGCAATGACTGGAGATGCTTTCGGTTGTCACAACTGGGGATTCTATTGGAAACTAGTGGGAAGAGCCCAGGGATGATGCCAAGTATTTCATGACGCACAGCCAAGCCCCCACAACAAATAATTATCTGGCCCAAAGTATCAATATTGCCAAAATGAGAAACATTAGTGTACAGGCTTTAAGATTGGTGATCTCCACATTGGGGTTCAGGCAACCAAGGAAGTGCACAGGCCAACCCATAAAGTGAAAGAAAAAAATATTAAAATTTTAATTCATATTAATTTTATGATTTAGTGCTCTTTAAGCATTAATATATATCAACAGGGTTCCCCTGACTAGTCCAGGAATCCCACCAGTCAGCTTGAAATGCCTGGAGGATGGGAATTGGCCATGGCACCAAGGAAATGACAGCAGTACCCCACTGGTTTGCTGGATTCCAGCCTATGGTGACATCCTACAGTGTCTATGTGCCAGTTCAATGCATTTGTGGATGATGTTATTCAGTCTTGATTAAGCCACTTTTCACAACATGCACCCATAGCTTTAAAAGATCTTATAAAGAACAAAGTTGACTGAAAATAGCCTTTATAATGCAAACACAAGCAACAGACAGGTAATGGCTGACCCCTAATTCAGAGCAAGCTCTTTGTATCACAAGAAGAATTATCAAGGAGCAGGGAGCTCAGCATAGGATAGCCTTGAAGAGTAGCTGTCCCCTCTCCCAGGTCCCATTCCTTGGGGTTAAGAGGTATGAGTTGAGCAACCCAAGGAGCCTGCATTTATTTGGATAAGACCAGGGAGAAATATATGCCCCTGGGTGTTGCCAAAATAGTAAAGCAATCAGCTAGCAACTAGTGGTAACTTACAGCTAAAGTAATTCCAATAGATAACAAAATAATGGAAGTTCATTGCTAAAATCAGTCATTCCAGGTGGTCCAGGAAGTTTCATGAATGCCTGAGGCTATGTCCTCTCAGTAACAATCAGAGAGGGAACCTTCAAGCTACTAGTCATTGGCTACATGGGACTAGTCATACACTCCTTGGAAGCAGGCTCCAAGCCACTCATAGAGCCAAGAGAAAAAGAGGAAAACCTTATCAGCTCAGGCAGTATATTGGTCAGCTAGGGATGCCATATCCAAATAGTATACACTGTGCAGGTTAACCAACAGAAATTTATTTTCTCACAGTTTTGGAGGTTTGAACTCTGAGATCAGGGTGCCGGCAGGGTCAGGTTCTGGCGAGGCTCTTCTGGCTTGCAGAGGACGCCTTCTCACTGGCCTTTCCGCGGCGCGTACAAGTGTTGACAGAGTGAGCTCCCTAGTGTCTCTTGACCTCATCTTATTCTAACTACCTTTGAAAAGTCACATCTCCAAATACAATCATATTGAAGGTTAGGGCTTCAGTGTATGAATGTGAGGTGGGGCACAAACATTCAGTCCAACGCAGGGGGCTTGTTTAAATACAACCTCTAACTAATCAGTGGCTGATCATTAAACTGTGCTGACCCAGCAACCAGACCTAGCAAGCCAGGCAAATCTATAGAAACAGAAAGTAAATGAGTGGTTGCCTATATCTGGGAGTGTGAAAGGGATGAGGAAAAACAAAAGGTTTCTTCATGGCATGATAAAAATATTCTAGATCTTCAAAAGTTAGAATATGAGAATAGTTGTACAACTCTGTAAATAGACTAATTTTATCAAAGCCATTGAATTGTATGCTTTAAATGGTTGAATCTGAGAGTATGTAAACTATAACTAAAAAAAGGTGTTCTTAAAAATTCACATGGAATAATTATAGCCTCAGATCTACTTCTAAATAATAATTCAATTAATTGTCTGTAATATCAAAGGAGAGTAAGTTTTGAAAATTTTGACCAAGACTTAAACTGACTAAATATGAGCCTTAGTATGGACTTTAGCAATTAAATTTAATAATGAAAAAGTTTAACATTTTGAAACTTAAAATATTGAAATAAAATAGTATGAACATCTCTCTGTGTAAAATTGTTACATAGCTGTCAATAAAATATTTAAACCTAAATTTGAAGCTTGGTGGAGCAAAGGCATAATATATTGGAAATGTATTTTAAAGTTTTCAGAGAGGATCATAAGGGCTATGCAACAAAATTGGTATAAAGATATGAAAGAGAAATTGGTGACACCTACACGTGTCCATCATCTAGAAACTATTAAAACTTAAAATAGAGGGGGAACACCAAGATGGCGGCATAGGTAAACACCTATTGTTCTGCCCCACGCAACGATTTAAGAACTACAACATAACAGCAGAACAGACAGCACCCAGAATCGCCAGAAAGCTGGCTGAGTGAAGACTCCACAAATAAGAGTAAAGGTGGGACACTGAGACTCAGAGAAGCAGCGGGAGCACAGCCTTTCAGATGGAAACAGGTTAGGAGCCGTCCTGGTCACGCACGCGGGCTGGGGCTGGAGCAGCAACCCTGGCTGGATTTCGCCAACGGGGAGGGCAGAGACGTCCCACTACACGGATTCCCCAGCGCCAGGCGAGGTCCGAGATCCAGGGTACGTGGAGACGTCCCACTGCACAGATTCCCCAGTGCCAGGCGAGGTCCGAGGTCCGGGGGACGCACCCTGGAAGCGGGGCGTGGCAGAGGCTCCTAGTCTGTGAGAGACCCGGAGGAGGCGGGGAAAAGAAGTTTCCGCACAAGGGTCGCGCAAACCCGCGACTTGCCCCCTGGAAACTTGTCTCCTAGTTCCGGAAACCATTTATTTTACAACCCTGGGCTAGACTTTTGGTGTGCAGACACATTTGGGGAAAGGCAGAGTTGTCTGGCAAGGGGAAGAGACTAGCGGCTTTCTCTTGGAGGTGCCTGCAGGCATCCCCATCCAACAGAGACCCTCGCGCATGAGTGCCGCATAGGACACAGCTGACACTGAGGCTGCCTGCTCAGCTCAGAGACTCCGCCCATCCAACCTGAACACAGTCTCCCTTCATAGCCCATTGGCCTGGAGGTCAAACTCTCCTAGGGCTAACAAAAACAAGCTGGGTTTAAATTCAAAAATACTGACTACAACCCATAAAGGATTGCAGGAAGTGTACCCACCTCAGGTAACTGGAGAGTCTGAGCCACTGTCCCTTTGAGGATATCTACCACATAAAGCAGCCACCATGCAGAGATATGGAAAGAAATCAGGGGTGAAAGAAATGGAGGAGAAAAGACGACAAGACATAGAGTTCAAAACCAAGGTTATAAGGCTTTTCAAGAGGCTCCTAGGAAAGGCCGATCAACTTAATGAGAATTACCAGGAAATAAACAAGACCAACCAGGAAATGAATGATAATTACAAGGAAATGAATGAGACCCTCAAGGAAATAAACAAGACCTCTGAGGATACGAACCAGACCCTCACAGATAAAAAAAAAAAAGGACCAACTAGAAATCAAGCATACACAGACTGAAATAAAAATATTACACAAAGTCCTAAAAGCAGTCCAGAGGGCCACAAGAACCAAGTCAAAGATTTGAAATACAAAGAAGCAAAATCCACTCAGCCAGAAAAGCAAGAAACAAAAAGAATTCAGATAATTGAAGATAGCATAAGGGGCCTCTGGGACAACCTCAAGCATGCCAACATCCAAATTATTGGGGTCCCAGAAAAAGAGAGAGAGCAAGTTAATGAAAACCTACTTGAAGAAATAGTGACTGAAAACTTCCCCCACCTGGTGAAAGAAACTGACTTAAAAGCCCAAGAAGTGCACAGAACCCCAAAATATAGGAATCTAAAGAGGACTACACCAAGACATATCATAATTAAAATGCCAAGAGCAAAAGATAAAGAGAGAATATTAAAAGCAGCAAGAGAAAAACAGTTGGTTACCTTTAAGGGAGCACCCATACGATTGTCAGCAGATTTCTCAACAGAAACGATGCAGGCCAGACGTGAGTGGCAAGAAATATTCAAAATAATGAATAACAAGAATCTACAACCAAGATTACTCTATCCAGCAAAGCTATCATTCAGAATTGAAGGTCAGATGAAGTGCTTCGCAGATAAGAAAAAGCTAAAGGAGTTCATTACCACCAAACCAGAATTATATGAAATGCTGAAAGATATTCTTTAAGAAGAGGAAGAAGAAAAAGGTAAAAATATAAATTATGAGCAACAAATACACATCTATCAACAAATGAACATAAAAATCAAGTGAGTTGATAGGCTGATGAACAAGATAAACTGGTGACTGTAACAGAAACATGGACATAGAGAGGGAATGGACTGACAATTCTTGGGGAGAAAAGTGTTGTTGGAAGTACAGCAAGAGATTGGACAAAAATCTTGCAACAGTGGGAGAGGACATTGGGGAGGGGGATGTGAGGGTGGAAGGTGGGATAGGTACAGGGTGGAGGGGAGATATCGGGGGATAAAAAAGGGGAAACAATGTAATTAATAAACTGAACAATAAAGGAAAAAAACTTAAAATAGATAATTTTTTAATTTACCTGGTTACACTGACTTCTCATACAACATTATGAAAGGCTTCAAGGCACACTAAAAAGGCTACAGCAATCAAGATGGTGTGTTGTTGGCATAAAGGTGGGCCTGTGCCAGATCAATGGAATACAATTGAGAGTCCAGATATCAACTCATGCATTCATGGTCAATCGATTTTCAGCAATGATGCCAAAATAATTCAGTGAAAGATTAGTGATCTCCACATTGGTGTTCAGGCAACCAAGGAAGTGCACAGTACAGTGGGAAATAGACCAGTGGCTCCCTGGGGAATGTTTGACTACAGCTTCCTGGCAAAGCTGGACAAATGCCATGGCTACAGTATATGGCCTTCCCGCTGCTCCTTTTTTGTTGTTAGTAACTAGGTTAATTACAAAGGTATCCATTTCACACCTACTGGACAGCTAGAACAGAAAAGAGACAGGTCTTAGAGAGAATGTGGACAAATTGCAGCCACAGCAAATTGCTGGTGAGAATATAAAATAGTGAAGACACTTGGAAAACAGTTTGGCAGCTCCTCAAAATGTTAAATACAGAGGTTACCATATGACCCAGCAATTCACTTCTAAATGCCCAAGAGAACATATGTCCATACAAAACTTACATACTTGCATGCCTATTCATAGCAGCATTATCCATAATAGCCCAAAACTAGAAGTAAACCGCATGTGCATTAACTGATGAATGGATAAGCAAAAATGCTATATCCATACAATGGAATATTATACATTAATAAAAATAAATGAAGTATAGATACATGCTACAACATGGATATCATTAAAAATATTATGCTAAGTGAAAGAGAACAGATACAAAAGGCTACATACCTCATGACTCCATTTATATGATGCTTTGATGTAAGTTTTATTATCAGTAGGGCCAACAGATCAATTGCCACTGGAAAAAAATAGTAATTTTTATTATACTTTCCAAGAGACACAACGGGAAAACATAAGATATGTCAGGAGGCAAAGGGAGAATGGGGACCTATGGTGAGAGCTGTTGTCGAGGTTTCCATGGGAGAGGATGTTAAGCTGGCTTAAGACCGGTTAGCTTCAGTAAACCCAGCAGACTCTGAGTTATAGGGTCTGTCCTTAGTTGTCTGGTACCTGGTGCTGTGTTGGCATAGCACCCCCTCGTGTGAGAGCTCATTAAAGGGAGGTGATTGAAGCTATATATTCCAAATTTGTTGGTTTGCATTTGAAAATCACATTCTATAGAGAGATGTTCACTATCTCTAGGAATTAATTAACCTTGGAAGGGGCAGTACATTCAGGGAAAGTAAGATTCCACATGTCAAAGCATCAGAATAGGGCAATAAAACACATGGTTAATATGATATGTCCCAAATAGGTGAATCTGTGGGGGTGAGCTATCAGTTGGACATCCCCTGAGGGGTCCCAGTATGTGAGAGGGGGCAGGTTGGGTTGAGGGACCACCTACCCCCAGTGCACGAATTTTGTGCACCAGGCCCCTAGTATCTCAATAAAAAATAAAGGAAAAAAAGTTGTAACTGTGAGAAAATTATGCTGTGAAAAAAAATGTTCTGTTTAATTAAGAAGAGCTGGTTGCTCAGCAGGTGTTGCTCAGTGGTTGGACATCAACCTATGAACCAGGAGGTCATGGTTCAGGTCCTGGTAAAGGCACATGCCCAGATTGTGGGCTTGATCCACAGTGGGGAACATGCAGGAGGCAGCCAATCAATGATTATCTCTCATTATTGATGTTTCTATCTCTCTTTCCCTCTCTTTTCCTCTCTGATATCATTAAAAAATAAATACATAGCTTTTCCCAAAGAGGAAGAAGAAGAAGAAGAAGAAGAAGAAGAAGAAGAAGAAGAAGAAGAAGAAGAAGAAGAAGAAGAAGAAGGAGAAAAAGAAGAAGAAGAAGAAGAAGAAGAAGAAGAAGAAGAAGAAGAAGAAGAAGAAGAAGAAGAAGAAGAAGAGGAAGGAGGAGGAGGAGGAGGAGAAGAAGAAGGAGAAGGAGGAGGAGGAGGAGGAGGAGGAGGAGGAGGAGGAAGAGAAGGAGAAGGAGAAGGTGGAGAAGGAGGAGGAGGAGGTGGAGAAGGAGGAGGAGGAGGTGGAGAAGGAGGAGGAGGAGGAAGAGCAGGAGAAAGACCTGGTTGTTGGGAATTGGTTTGGGGGAGAAAATTGGTTTTACAATTTTCCTATAGTCAAAAAGGGAATATTGGCAAAGTCAGTGTTATTTAGGAAAGCAGTGTTTTTTACCTTTCATTAAAGGCATAGATTGTTGAAACCATTGTTTTAGGCAAGACTCTAAAACAAAATATGGCTCATGTCACAGCATGTAGGAGACATCCATTACCCCTGTTTTTTGTAAAGAACTCCATGTGCTGAGGCAAGGCTGACTCTACTTCAAGATTCAAAAGGACCATATGACTTATGCCTGACCAATCAAGGCATCATATTATTGTCCACATAAAGATTAATTAAGGCAGGAACCAAGATGGCTGCATAGGTAAACACCTATCTTGCTGCCAAACACAACAATTCCAAAACTACAACTTAACAACAGAACAAACATCATCAAGAATCACCAGAAAGCTGGCTGATTGAAAATTCCACAAATATAAGTAAAGATAGGACACTGTGACTCAGGAGCGGCAGAGCAGCCATGAAGATACGCACAGAGTCAAAGGTTCAGAGCTGTGTGTGTGCTCGAGCGGAAAGGGTGGGAGGCTGCAAACCCAGCCAGTTTTCTCCAACGGGGAGGGCAAAGGTGTCCCACTGCACTGATTCCCCAGTTCTAGGTGAGGTCCGGGGAAGGCACGCTGAAACCCAGGCATGGCAGAGGTGTACGAGCCTGTGGAGAGGGCGAGCTTGTGGAGAATGAGAGTAAACTTAGAAATAACAGTTTGCGTGTAAACTTGGGAACAGCAGAAGTGTGCAACTATGCAGAGAGGACTTGTGAATTGTTCCTTCATTTGGGAGACCACTGGACTGCTTTGTTTTACAACCCTGGATGAGACTTTGGGTGTGCAGACTCATTTGGGGAGAGGCATAGTTGTCTGGCAGCTGGTAGAGACTGGCGGCGGCATTCGCTCGGAGGTGCATGCAACCGATACCACCCAGCACAGCGACCCACGTGCCACATAGGGCGGAGCTGATGCTGCCTGCTCAGCCCAGAGACTCCACCCACTCAACCTGAACACAGCTTACCCTCACAGTCAATTGGCCTGGAGATCTAACCCTCCTAGTCTAACAATAATAATCTGGGTTTAACTTCAACAATATTGTACAACCCATAAAGGATTGCAGTAAGAGTATCCACCTCAGGTAACTGGGGAGGCTGAGCCACTGTCCCTTAGAGGACATCTACCACACAAAGCTAATGGACCAACTCAGGAAAGCAGCCACAATGCAGAGAAATGTAACAAAATCAGGTTTGAAAGAAATGGAGGAAAAAAGACGACTAGACATAGAGTTCCAAACCACAGTAATAAGGTTTTTCAAGAGGCTCCTAGAAAAGGCCAGTGAATTTAATGAGAACTACAAAGAAATGAACAAGACCTACAAGGAAATGAATGAGACCTATAAGGATATAAAAAAGGACCAACTAGAAAATAAGCATACACTGACTGAAATAAAAAATATTACACAAAGACCTAAAAGCAGTCCAGAGGACCACAAGTATCAAGTCAAAGAGTTGAAATACAAAGAAGCAAAATGCACTCAGCCAGAAAAGCAAGAAGCCAAAAGAATCCAAATAATTGAAGATAGTGTAAGGGGCCTCTGGGACAACCTCAAGCATACCAACATCCGAATTATAGGAGTGCCAGAAAAAGAGAGAGAGCAAGATAATGAAAACCTACTTGAAGAAATAGTGACCGAAAACGTCCCCCACCTGGTGAAAGAAATTGACTTAAAAGCCCAAGAAGTGCACAGAACCCCAAAATATAGGAATCTAAAGAGAACTACACCATGACACATCATAATTAAAATGCCAAGAGCAAAGATAAAGATAGAATATTAAAAGCAGCAAGAGAAAAACAGTTAGTTACCTATATGGGAGCACCCATACAATTGTCAGTGGATTTCTCAACAGAAATGATGCAGGCCAGACAGGAGTGGCAAGAAATATTCAAAGTAATGAATAGCAAGAATCTACAATCAAGATTACTCTACCCAGCAAAGCTATCATTCAGAATTGAAGGTCAGATAAAGTGCTTTGCAGATAAGAAAAAGCTAAAGGAGTTCATCACCGCCAAACCAATATTATATGAATTGCTGCAAAATATTCTATAAGAAGAGGAAGAAGAAAAAGGTAAAAATATAAATTATGAACAACAAATACACATCTATGAACAAATGAATCTAAAAATCAAGTGAATTAATAATCTGATGAACAGGATAAACTGGTGAATATAACAGAATCATGGACATAGAGAGGGAATGGACTGACAATTCTTGGGGAGAAAAGGAGTGTAGGAAGTGCAGCAAGAGACTGGACAAAAATCATGCAACTATGGGAGAGTACAGTGGGGAGGGGGAGGTGAGGGTGGAAGATGGGATGGGTACTGGGTGGAGGGGAACTATAGGGGGGCCAAAAAGGGGGAACAGTGTAATTAATAAACTGAACAATAAAGATTAAAAAATAATAGTAAAAATAAATAAATAAAACGGAAGAATTTGCCCTAAAAAAAAAAAAGATTGATTAAGCCATACAGATCAAATTATCCATTAAGTTAAGCCACTGAGACCCAATTTTGAGACCCTATCAGGAAGAAAAGAGGTGTGTTCTTTTTCTAGTGGAATTGAAACTGTCAGAATATGAACCTAGAACTTCTGGAATACAACTATACATATATATAAAAGCCTAAGCAACCACTACTACTGGTTGACTGAAGAACTGGTTGACATGCAATGACCACCAGGGGGCAGACGCTCAATGCAGGAGCGTCCCCCTGGTGATCAGTGCACTCTTACAGTCAACCTCCCATGGCTGGTCAACCTCCCGTGGTCCCTCCCCCTGGTTGGCCAATCTCTCAAGGTCCCTTTCTGATTGTGACTTGGGGAGATGGCCCTGATCACCCCTATCACTGGCCAGGCTGAAACACCCCACCCATGCATGAATTCGTGCATCAAGCCTCTAGTAGAGAATAAAGTCAGCATAGAGAAGGACAGAGCCATGGCATGGAGAGATATCGATTCTTGTGGCATTGCTTGTGTACCTGGATTGAGCCACACCTAAAGCTTACATCCAGATGTTTTAGTTATGAGAGGCAACCTTGTGTTGTTATTTTTTGTTTCTTAAGCTAGTTTTGAGTTTCCTGCTACTTGCAATCAAATAAGCCTTAAAGGAAACCCAGAAAATACTTTCAGGGGGAAAAATCAAATATTAGCAATATAATCCCAATGATCTTGATAATGAAAGAAATCAGCTAGTCTTTATAAATTGCTTCGTAGGTTTTATTTGACATGACCCTAGCAACCATGTGCATTATTTTGTTCATATGTTGTTAGCCACATTTTAAGCATAAAGTTTGATATCCACTTTTTTAAGATAAAAAAGGTAATGCTGTTAGGGAGAAAAAAAATTTTCCCTTTCTTCTTGGATTGTGCTGGTGGTCTTGCAAATTCAAGTGACAAAAGATAGATTGGCCATAAAAAGCATTTTTACTCATGTACACACGTATATATATAGGAATTCAGAGGAAAATGTGACTCAAAGGTACAGTTAGAATTTGTGCCTTGTATACCATCTTAATAGATGGGGCAGGGAGAAGGACATTTATAGGAAAACAAATGATTTTTCAGAAAGACTTAATGGACCCTTAGGAGAATAGGTGGGAGTAGGGTAGTTTTCTGGCAATGTCTGCTTAGGTATGATACTGATTCTTCACAGACAAGAGAAAATTAACATTGGTTACAAAAAGAGACTTTATGACAATTGAGTTTTTTGGGGGGGCTCTGCTTTTAAGCAGATAAGGGATTTCAGAAATTCAAACACCTTTAGCTCAAAATATTTTTTTATCCTATGGTGCTTATTCTAAATCTCTCCAATGCAAATCACTCACTAGTCACATAACTAGTCAGAACGCAAAACAGAACCAGAATCCACGTCGTCTGGCTCTGGTTATAAATTGAAGAGCCTCATTGATAAGTCAAATTACCATTTAAAAAATTATTATAACCATTGAACAGTTTTTCCAAAAAAAAAGTACAAATCTCTATAGAAAAAAATAATAATTGCACAAGCATGAATGTAACAGCTCTTTGGGTCTTGAAATGTCAAATATTTAGCTCTGTGTAAACTGCCAGGCATTTATCTTATTATGGTCATCTTCGTTTTTCTTCTTTTTCTCTCTTAGAAAAGTATTTGAAGGAGAGAAAAAAGAGAAATATGTACCTTCCAGCCACAGCAGACTAGCCCTGGGCGTTTGTCAGCAGCCGTGGTGTGGGATTGACAATCCCAGCTGTTGATGGGCTGCAGCGAGGCAGGAGAGAGGGAATGCAATTCATCAAGACACTGGGCAAATGGGCATGTCTTAATGTTACCATTTTCCTTATGGTCCTAATAACCCCCTGCATAGCACACCTGGAATAATTTAACTGAGTTTGACTGGTCATTTGAGAAATTATTTGGAAAGTATGTGCCCTCTATTTTCTGCCAGAAGCTGAGTAGATTCAACAGTGAGTAGGCCAGAGCATGCTATCCAAAGCTGGTGAAGTGCTGATATATTATTGAAAGGGGTTCATCATTATCCAAATTGTGTCCTTTACCATCTCTGATCATGTCAGCCAGCTCCTGATTCTTTATGCAGTAGACATGATGGTCACAAATTGACTGCTAAGAGGTCTGTGTTTTTTGTTTTTATTTTCTATTGAATTAATTGCCAGCATGTAAAATTTGAGTTCACATTAAAAAGATTCAATTTTGGCTACTCTTCAAATATCAGAATGTTTGATCCAACTGGGCTTCTATTTTCACCTGACACTGGTTGGCTGGAGTTAGGTGGTGACTCACATTTAGACAGGAAGTATGTCCTCCAGTTTGCTGTGGTTGCCACTGTGACCTGACATCCATTTCTTTCACTTATGCAATCTCCCTGCACCCTGGAGGTATTTGAGTTCACTACCCCTGTAGCAGAAAGTGAAAAAGAATTGCTTAGAAAGTTCCCTTGGCCCTAAGATTACTGATCATGTTGTGACCAACCACTGCCTTTATAGTGTGGGACTACTAGTTGTTCATCTAGATGGGATTATGGGATTATTTCTAATCTCCCTATATATGTATTTTTTTCTTCCTCCTCCTCCTCCTCCTCCTCCTCCTCCTCCTCCTCCTCCTCCTCCTCCTCCTCCTCCTCCTTCCCCTTTTCTGACTTAGTGATGAATACCCAACTTCTAGCCCTGTAGCCTAGGGATCCTGCATCTGAAAGGGATGTTTGAAGCAATAATCAGTCATAAACTGATTCTTTATCTCAGTCTACAAATGGAGAATGTTTCTTGCTGTTTCCAGCCATGTGTTAATGGTT
Source organism: Antrozous pallidus (assembly GCA_027563665.1). Classification (NCBI taxonomy): domain Eukaryota; kingdom Metazoa; phylum Chordata; class Mammalia; order Chiroptera; family Vespertilionidae; genus Antrozous; species Antrozous pallidus. The sequence goes on from CM050526.1 coordinate 7,058,500, forward strand.
TCTCTAAGGTCACCTGTACTGATAGATCTTTTGAATTTCACTGGGAACACATGTGGTTTTAAGCTAGATGTTAATTGGAAACATTTATAGTGTCAAACATTTGATTAATGCTCTGGGTTTTAATAGAAAGCAATAAGAATTTCTTAAATCAACTTTTCACAGTAATAAGTTTTTTTTCAAGTTTCCTAGAATAGATGAAACACTTATTTGAAAACTGAGCAATATTTTTTTTAAATCCTCATCACTTAGTATTTATTGTTCATCATCCTTTTTAAACAAATATTTTGGGCACAATTACTAGTCAATTAATAGAAAAAAATAACAATAAATAAAACAAAATTAGATGCCAGTAAATGCAATACTGCCTTTGGAGGCTGACAGCCAGTTACAATTCAGAAACATCCTAAAGATGGTTATGCCCTGACTCTGACTGCTTGGTGTAACACCCAACACTCCACATGCTTCACCTTTTGGATGAAATGGTTCCACAGTGAGAGTTATCTGTGTGGCTGGGATGCTCTAACGGTCTAACCTGAAACAATTAGGATGTGATTTGGAGACTGAACTTGGGTAATATTCTCCAGGTGTCAGAGTCCAAGGTAGAGATTCAGTGGCGTTCAGAAGAAGGTACATTTTGACTTTAATGTTTGTTCAGAAAGAACCAAATGGGATCTCCAGATGGTGCTCCATAGACATACATTGAGCATCGCAATAAATCACATGCCAGTGACATGGCAATTACCCCTCCCTGTCAGGTGCTCCTGAGGCACCTAGGCACTCTCTTAGGTGTTCTGAGACAATTATGTGCCATCTATGGGGCCTCAAGGGGGGCACACCATTTGCTTTTCCTGTCAGCCAGGCCCATAATCATGAAAGATGTAGCCTGGCACTGATGTGTCGTCCCCTCTGCCACCACTCTCAGGATAGTATGAGAGAATCCAAAGAAGCAAATTAATAAATACATGTAGTGTTACAAGTTCACATCCACAAATTGCCACAGTTTGACAAGGAAAGAATTACATATGCCCATTAGGTCTTTGGTTTCCATAACACCGAACCACCTGTTTCTACTGCTTCCCACTGACCTACCTACCTAATATGGTGTTTTTGAAACATTTACTCCTTGTTCCTTTGTTCATTCAATGTGTATGTATTTCAACAACATTCAACCCTGAGTGATGCATAAACCTCTTAAAATTTGCAGGAATCTGTCTGTAGACACACTTGGGGATGGATGGACATTTGCTTGGGAAACACTGTCTTGAGAATTAAAGATCTTATTCTATGAAAATGTCTTCCAATAAGAAATAATCAATGCAAAACAGAAATAAATGTTTTCTCATACTTATACAGAATTAAAAATTTCTCTAAAACATTCTTTAGCTTGAGAAACTACTGTTGTATTGGGTACTTCCTATGTGTCTGATCCCTAGGCCCCAGCACATCACCTACATCCTCCTGCAGACTGGGCACGGTCTGTCTGTGGGGCAGCTGAGTGGGACTGCATGGTTTCACCCCACTGTACACACTCAAAGCAAATCTGAAAGATTCTGGAAACAGTGGAAAGAACACTTTCTAGTTATAGGTTAAGTTTAGTTTAGTATCCTGTGGCTGCTGCAAAAAAATGACCACAAACTTGGTGTCTTAGCATAGAAGTGATATTTTACAGTTCTGGGAGGCCAGAATGCCAAAATCTGTTCCACTGGGCAAATGTCCAGACATGAGCAGGGCTGGTTCTTCCTGGAGCCTCCAGGGAATCTGTTCTCATGTTTTTCTCAACTCCTGAGGTCCCTGAGTTCATTCTCCTCTGGCTCCTTCTTCATATCACCAACCTCTTGCTTTTATCATTTTATTTTTACTTCCCTCTAGTTTCCTTTACCACGTATATAGGCTCCCATGATGATATTGGGCCCACAGGATAACACATCTCAAGATCCTTAAGTGGATGCTCTCTGCAAAGTCCCTTTTACTACTAAGGTAAAATTCACAGATTCCAGAGATGAGTACGGAAATCTTTGGGGGCCGCTATTCAGCCCACCACTGTCCCTTAAGATCCAAATATTGTGATCCAGTCCTGACCCCTCACATCAGGATTCATGTCATCAATCATGTATTTCAACTCCACTTTGGTATTACTTCATCTCCTCTCCCCCTAAAATCTGCTCCACGAGACAAATTTTCTTTCTCTTGGAACAATGCTGTCATTCTACCTTTGCCCAAATCTTGAAATCTTAGTGCTATTCAAAATCGAGATGTACTTCCTTTATCCCCTATGTGTTCTCTGCTTCCTATGACCCAACACTTGGCCTCTGAAATGCCTTCCTTTACTCATTCCCGCCACTACCAAACTCTCTCCACAACAGTCAAGTGACCTGATAAGAACCGGATAACACTTACAGTTAGACTTCTATATCTTTGAACAAGTGTGCTTTTGATTTAAGTTGGTAGAACCCAGAGTAGAATAAAATTTAGATTAAAAAATTTGCATGAAAATTGACAGTCTCAGAGAAAGAATCAATGAAAAATGTTGGGATTTTTCCAGACTCAATCGCTAATTCTACAATTTTATTTTTCTTCTAAAATGTTTATATGTCACCGAAACCAGTTTAGCTCAGTGGATAGAGCGACAGCCTATGGACTGAAAGGTCCCAGGTTCAATTCCGGCCAGGGGCATGTACCTTGGTTGCAACCACATTCCCAGTAGAGGGTGTGCAAGAGGCAGCTGATCAATGTTTCTTTCTCATTGATGTTTCTGACTTTCTTTTTTTTAAAAAAATATTTATTGTTCAGTATATTAATTACATTGTTCCCTTCCCCCCCCCCCCTATAGTTCCCCTCCACCTGGTACCCATCCCACCCTTCGCCCTCACCCCCCTCCACTGTCCTCTCCCATAGTTGCATGATTTTTGTCCAGTCTCTTGCTGCACTTCCCACACCCCCTTTCTCCCCAAGAATTGTCAGTCCATTCCCTCTCTATGTCCGTGATTCTGTTACATTCACCAGTTTATCCTGTTCATCAGATTATTAATTCACTTGATTTTTAGATTCATTTGTTGATAGATGTGTATTTGTTGTTCCTAATTTACACTTTTATCTTTTTCTTCTTCCTCTTCTTAAATAATATCTTTCAGCATTTCATATAATATTGGTTTGGTGGTGATGAACTCCTTTAGCTTTTTCTTATCTGCGAAGCACTTCATCTGACCTTCAATTCTGCATGATAGCTTTGCTGAATAGAGTAATCTTGGTTGTAGATTCTTGCTGTTCATCACTTTGAATATTTCTTGCCACTCCTGTCTGGCCTGCATCGTTTCTGTTGAGAAATCTGCTGACAGTCGTATGGGTGCTCCCTTAAAGGTAACCAACTGTTTCTCTCTTGCTGATTTTAATATTTTCTCTTTGTCTTTTGCTCTTGGAATTTTAATTATGATGTGCCTTGGTGTGGTCCTCTTAGGGTTCCAATATATTGGGGTTCGGTGCGCTTCTTTGACTCCTAAGTCAATTTCTTTCACCAGGTGTGGGAAGTTTTCGGTCACTATTTCTTCAAGTAGGTTTTCATTATCTTACTCTCTCTCTTTTTCTGGCACTCCTATAATTCGGATGTTGGTATGCTTGAGGTTGTCCCAGAGGCCCCTTACACTATCTTCAATTTTTTGGATTCTTTTGGTTTCTTGCTTTTTCAGCTGAGTGGATTTTACCTCTTTGTATTTCAAATCTTTAACTTGGTTCTTGGGGTGCTCCAGAGCACTTTTAGGTCTTTGTATAATATTTTTAATTTCAGTCAGTGTATGCTTAATTTCCGGTTGGTCCTTTTTCATATCCTTGAGAGTCTGCTTTATATCCTTGAGAGTCTCCTTCATTTCCACGTTGGTCTTGATCATTTCCTTGCAGGTCTTGTTCATATCCTTGAGGGTCTCGTTCATTTCCTTGTAGGACTCATTCATTTCCTTTGCGGTCTCGCTTATTTCCTTATAGGCCTCGACCTTTTGTTAGAGCCTCTTGAAAAACCCTATAACCGTGGTTTTGAATTCCATGTCCAGTCATTTTTTTTTCCTCCATTTCTTTCACATCTGATTTCTTTCCATGTCTCTGCATGGTGGCTGCTTCCCTGAGTTGGTCAATTAGCTTTGTGTGGTAGACGTCCTACTAGGGACAGTGGCTCAGCCTCCCCAGTTATCTGAGGTGGATATGGGTTGCACAGTCTTGCTGAAGTTAAGCTCAGATTAATTGTTGTTAGCACTTGGAGGGGTTGGCCTCCAGGCCAATTGTCTGTGAAGCTCAGCTGTGCTCAGGTTGGATGGGCAGAGTCTCCAGGCCAAGCAGACAGCATTAGCTCCGCCCTATGCGGCCCCAGGGACTCTGTGCCAGGGGCAATGGCTGCCAGCACCTCTGAGAGAGAGCCGCTGCGGAGCTCCACCGGCTGCCGGGGAATTCAGACTCTCCCCAAATGACTCTGCACGCCCAATGTCTCACCCAGGGTCATAAAACAAAGCAGTCTGACGGTTTTCCGAATGAGAAAGCAAGTCGCAGATCGCTCTCTGCGCCGTCACGCAGCCGAGCTGTTCGGTGCAAGCTGCCTTCTCCACAAGCCGGCAGACCCGGCAGCGCCCGAGCTTCGGTGTGCTCTCCCACTGTCCAGTTTTCACCCCGTATGATAGTGAGTTCCCTGGACTTCGCCCAGAGCTGGAGAATCAATCCAGTGGGACGTTGATGTTTCTGACTTTCTATCCTCTCCCTTCCTCTCTGTAAAAAATCAATAAATATATTTTAAAAAATAAAATAAAATGCCTATATGTCAAACAGATACTGTTCTCAGCTTCAGAGCTTCTGCACACAAGGTACATGGACACTGTCCATGGCTACTGGGCCAGCAATCCCTGGAAACTTCCTTTGTTCCTATCCAGTGTGGTTATCATGAGGATGGGCCCTCATTTTCTCCTCTCCTTTTATTCACCTACACAAAACTCAGTCCCAGTTCCCTCCTCTAGGCAGGTAGTTTTACCCCCATTATTGAGAAAAAGCAACCTAGAATATTTTTTTTCTAGACAGCCTTGCTCTTAATGACTCTAAGATGCCTTGTGCTGCAAGCCCTTCCTGACCTGCCCACACACAGCCCTCAGAAACCAGCATCAGATGTACAGTCACAGCATGCAAGCTAACAATTTCTTGGTTAAGTGGCTTGTCTCTCCCCTAATGTTAGAAATCTTTTTAAGAAGCGGTACTATGACAACACATTGCAAATATATTGCATACACAATAAAATTAAACAGAAGCATTCATACTTATAAAAATTAAAATCCATGTTGGTAAGGAAGTGATCTCAGAATTTAACTAAATTTTTACTAGCCATTCGAAAACCACATTTTGTAAGTAATGAATACTTACACAAGGTCAGTAATTCTTACTTTCCTGAGCATGTAATTCACAGATATCCATCTTTCTGGCATTTGGTAAACTTAGCTCATTGCTGAGCTCCAAATCCAGCTATGGCTTCACAGGAATAGTGTACAACACAAATAATGAATTCTGTCTCTATCTCACATACAGAAAGAAAACTGTGCCTTTGTTTATTCATTTAATACCTAAGAATATACTGTGAATTTCTGCTGCGCCACCTCCAGAATTTACTCTTCATATGAATTCACATTGAACCACATGTAAATGTTAGTTTTGAAAATGCAGCTTCAAATGCATCTCAGGATAGATTTCTATCTAAGAACGCATTTGTGTGTCAGGAGGAGGCAGCACATCTAACCTAATGCTTGGCTGGCTTAAGTTGTTTGGTCTTCTCTATAGTTGCCTTAAGTGTTAGGACTACAGAAATTACAGAGGCTTGATGCTGTATTCCCTTCCAAAATTCCGGTTATTAAGCTCTTTGGTAGTTTCTTAAAATCCTATAGACTTTCAAATGGCATAATATATGGAAACTTTTCTATAATGAGAAATAAGAATAACCTCACCTATATGCCCCCCTTTATCAGTAAGCTGGTTTCTCCTCCTGTACCAGGTCATCCAATTGAGTCATGAATTCTACTGTCCTTATGAAGGAGAAGGTGGAAAAAGCCCCATTTTACAGAATGTAGGGGTCTGGCTGCTTCCAGTCTAAAGGAATATGGGAAGGAAAAGAGCAACTGAAGTAGAGTAAGGAGACCAGACAGAAAGGCTCTCCTCCACACTCATGGGGGCTGATTCCTAAGGAGAGGGGGTTGTAAGAATGTCCATAAAAGTGTGGGGAACCATGGCAGGTCATGACTGGTGGCTTCCTTTTCCAGGTGTGCCCTGGAGAAGACCATACGTTTTTAGGGGAAAGGCCACCAGTGGTGTAACATTGATGGATGGAGACAATTGGACAAATAAATGAACTTGAGCCAAGTTTATTGTGATCCATGTCCTAAATATGGTGGGCAAAGGATCCAGAAGTTTCTTCATTCCCAAAATTAGTGCCAAGGTACTTAAAGAATCAGAGGGGTGATGTCCAGTCAGATTTGAAGTGGAGATACAGAATATTGGAAATCAGTTACCAGAGATAAAAAACCAAGATCATGGACTACAACCATGGGTACCTATGAGCTACTTCAAATAGGTAATACTGTGCAATAGGTTAATCTTCAAGTGCAAGTTCAACACATGGTTTGAGGCCCCTTCTCCCAGTGTCATGAGGTCATATAAGTTCCCCCCTATACATAGGGAGAAATGGGTGGGAAAAGAGAAAGATATGGGAGATTGAATATCTATGCCTCAAATATCTAAAAAATATAAAAGGGCTGTTTAAGTTCCCAAATACTGAAATATGAATTGATAGGTTTAGATATCACTCTCTGACTGTAGCCAACACACAGCATAGTGGGACTTAATTAGAAATATTCTATCAGTTATAGGGGGAACAAAAGCTGCACTTTTAATACATTGAGTAGTGAAGTTTTAAAAGTTTCTATCCTTGTATACACATGCAAGGTTTTATTTATGTCATTATTCACTGCCAACATCAGAATGATGTACATCATATATACATGTTTAATACATATTTGTTAAATGGCTCAGTAAATTCCATCATTGATTCAATGGTGCTAATGTTATAGGGACAATCAATGCCAACACCATACATCCCTTCCTCCTTTTCTCATTAGAAGCAAGAGCTTGTGATTGGAGAGAGACTGGACATGATTCTGGCAACTTTCTCCATGAAATGAATATATACTTTATCTTTATTATTTCTGATTTCCCCCTTTGAGTTCTCAATTCAAAAGAGGTATGCACAATAAAAACACATAAGTTCAAAACTCAATTATGGAGGATAGATGAGATTTACAGTAACAATCTTACCTATAAGAACCGCCTTCCTATGAGGACCAAAAGGCACATACATCAGAGCAATGAGACCATTTCTTACAAGGAACCATAAATGCCTAAGAGAATTGCCTGGGGTCAGTTTCTTGTCAACTAGGCATGTTGGAACAACCACTCATAAATGTAAAGTCCAAATAAATGACTTAAAATAGCACGTATAATTCCCCAATATAAGGACTGTGACCTCATTAAGAGCATTCAGTAAAAAGACTTCTAGCTCTCTCTCTCATCCCTTCCCACCACAACTGGAGATGAAGGAAGAGAGCAGAAAACAGAGGAGGAAAGGAGAGTTGTGTGAGTACAGACCACCCAGCCCATCCCTTCTTCTTCCTATGCCACAGGCTTCGCCCACCCAGGCAGGAGGAGAAAGACATAGGTTATTAAGCTTAGACTGAGGCTTTATATAAACAGGACTGATTCATAAGAACTCAAATGAGACACTTCAAAATCCCAGAGACTTAGGACTCATAGATCCAGCGGACATGTCATTATGCATCCCCACTTCCCAGAATAGATAATGTGGTTGGGGAGGTTTTTAGAAAAAAAATAAAACTGTTTCATACTTGCCCCACAAAGATTCCTCAACTGGTTACAAGAGTCTCATGACTCCTTCATCTTATGGTCACTTTAAAAACTAAATGAAGTAATAATTATGGAACTTAGTGCATAGATAGCATTTAATAAACACCACTAACACTTCTCTTCCCTTCTTCTAAATGGCTTCTGATATATTTATCTTTATCTAATTTATTGAGATGGTTATTTATTTATAAATCTATAGACAGAGTCACATAAAAGTTTTAATATAAAATTCTATACTGATGCATATGTGCCTGTTTGTGTGTGTTTATATGTATGTGTGTTTAAGTTGAAGGAAAGCTGTCATTTTCACCTCTTTTCTGGGAGATTAGCCTGTGTATTTTTATCTTGATCCAGAGACAATATTTGGTCTGCAGTTACCTTAGTAAATGCCAAGGGAGATGGGTCAATCTAGACCCCAAAAAGGTACAAGAGCCAAAGCATAAAATTAATATGAACACAGTATTTTGAGAGATAGGTAAAAGATCTCATCAGAATAAAAAAAAGGTTCTCATTGGAGTTAGTAATAGGAGACAAAGTTGGGTAGATATGGATGATTGTACTTGGATAGTTAAGACTTGATCCTCTAGATTAGCAATTCTTTCTTCTCTTTTTCCCTTTCTTTCTCCTCCCTTCCTTTCTACCTTCTCTTCCCTTTCTCTCCTTTCTTCCTCCCTTTCTTCATTCTCTCTTCATTTCTCAGTCTTCTTTTTTCTTTAAACACCAACATGTAGGTTTTCTACAAATGAAATCTCACTGGGGCGTCCAATACATGCAGCAGAAAAAGGTAAACCATTCTGATTGAAGGAGGGATGAGAACCCAGAGCACTCTCTTCCAAGAATGCCTACCCCTGAACACCTAAAACCTCTTTGTAGAAAATACAGTTTGAGAGAGAGAGAGAGAGAGAGAGAGAGAGAGAGAGAGAGAGAGAGAGAGAGACCGCTCAGCAGTGCTAAACAACCTGAAGGTTGGCCTGGTGGTTAAATAAAAACTCAACATCCCAAACCACCACCATGGTAGAAATGCAATGAATGATGTGGAGGGACAGTAACAGTGCTTGGAGAGATGACTTCCTTGTGTCAACATGACTGAACTAGAACGTGGTTCAGACTTCTCTCCCCACATGATGCTGGGTTGAAGTTGACCACAAGGGATTTTGCATGAGGTGTGGAAGGTAGAAGTGAAGTAGCAGCATTCATGTTTGATCATATGCTCAGGTGTCCATGCACGCTGCCACGTCTCCTGCAGCTTCTCTGACTCCTGGGCCAGCTATATGTGTAGGTTCATGACACAGTGCTCCACTAGATAACCTCATAAATCAGGTTGATTACTCAGAGGAGTGAAAGATGCAGATTCCAGTTTGCCTTTGCTTTCTTACACCTCGCACCCCTTATTTCTTCTCACCACTTGCTCTACTGAATTCAAGCTCCAACATCAAAGCCAGAAGCAACAGATGTACACACACTGCTTAACCAGCCATCACTGGTGAGGTTCAATCCCCACAATTAACCCCTTCCTCTACACTCTATCTAGGTTTCTGCTTCTCTGACAGAAGCCTGGGAATTGTCACAGCTATGAGTTGCTGTAGTGCCAGGGGAAACCTCTGTGGCAAGTTGGTTTTTAAAATCTCAGCAAGTCTTCCAGGTGGAAGTGTTCATTTGAACATATAGGATGGAGACTCAAGGATGTAAGATCTTTTGACTGCAAGAGCTCTGAGATAGGAACAGACATGTGGAAAGAAGCCTTGAGTGTTTTGAGATATAAATGCAGAGCAATAAGCAGAATGCTGAGAACAAAAATCTCCCTTTGTTGGAAGGAGGGAGAAAGAAATCAGCACAGGAGACAGGAGAAGTCAGACGTTGGTGCAAGTCTGAGAGACTGTAGGCATCAGTCTGAAAAGCAATGGAGATAGGTGAGTTCAAGGAGGAAACACTTGGTGTTTCTTCAAAGACTGAAGCAAAGTCAAGGAATATAATCTGCCCTGCACAGGGGAGGGAGAATATTTAGTTTTGCAAGAGCAGCCACTGTGCAAGCATGGGGCACTCTGGCACCCAGGAGCCGGCACCCAAATGCGGCCTCACTGACCCTCTGCACATTCAGGGCCTGGGGTTGGGCCACTCCACTACCAGACTATTCAGGCAGCTTTTATCCTCTTGGCTGCAGAGACTTGTCCTTGCTCTGTAGCCAAGTAGTATCAGAGCAGTCTCACTCTCTCTGAGAGCAGGAGCAAGGAAGAAAATGCACGGGAGCTTTCAGCAAATGGTAACTGCCTCATGTCATATTTTGTATGTTATACGTCATAGGTTATGTCATTCATTTATTCCTCCAATAAATATTTCAGGCCAAATTGTGCAAAGTCCTTTTCTATTGGCTATTCACTTCTGACAAGAAAAAGTTTGCCTGGCCATAGATTAAGCTCAGTGGCAGTATGATCAAGGATTTTGGTTTAGAGCCATCCCAGGCTCCACAGCAAATAAACAAACATCTAAAAGGACAGTGGATAAACCTCTATTAAAGAGAGAAGACAAAGAATATAATTTTCCAGGTGTAGGAATTGTAACCCAAGCAGACAGCTTGTAGTGGAAAGAGGTGATCATTCATGTAATTTTCTCTGAAGGTCTCTTGACTTAACTGCCTATTACCCCATTAATTATCCCAACAGTTCTCAGCCTTTCTTCTCCACGTGCATGATGGATGGCAGGTGTGACCCATTACCACCGGCATGCTCCACGCTGGGCAGAATTTCCAAGCACTTGTTGTAACTCTATGCCATTCTGCTTGGCTGCACGAACCCAAGTGAGAGACAGATCTATATAACCTCAAATCTACTCAAGTATATTTAGAAAAGTAAATGATTCACATACTTTGACATTAAAACACCATTATTAGTGACATACCTAACAGTTTATTATTACAAGGCAGCAGTATTTTTGCAACCCAGAGCTGAGAACTGGCGGTTTATAACAAAGAAAACTTCCACTTCCTTCTAAGATTTTAGAAGACCACCTATATTGCCAACTTAGAAGGTACAACGTGGCCCGTTGACTGAAAGGATGCCATGTTTTGGGTAGCTCCCAGCTACTTTAGTAATTATCCTTCCAAAACCCACCACAGCCCCTCACTGGCACCCTCAGGAGGCCTCCAGAGCACCTGGAGGTAGAGGCTGAAGACCTCGCTCATTCTGGAATGCCAAATGCTGGGTGATGGAGCAAGCGTGGATAGATGAAGCTATAGGAAAGCAATCTCTCATTGGCATCTGTTCTTTCCAATCCTCAATAAAAGTGTCCATTAAAATGCCAAATAACACCAATGCACAGAGAACAGCTGTGGAGAGCAGGGGTTAGTCAAGTTCAGTTCACACCTGTGGGTCAGCTCCTCCAGCTTCTCCTCCCACGTGCAGGGAAATCAGACTCTCGGGCATTCAAGATCAAAAAGACTTAACAGTTCATTTTATCCAGCTCCAGGCCCCAAAGCAGGAGTGCCCTGGGGCTCGCTTTGGAGGGTCTGGTTTTGTGAGTTTGGGGTGAGAACAGCTTTCACTGAGATCGCACTGCTTGGGTAGAAGGAAATTCTGATCTCCCAAGGAGATGGGTGAAGGTGTGCATTGTATGAACAGTAAGAGCTTTTAGACATGCCAAACCCTTGATTTTCAAGGAACTCAAAGAACTTTTTTCATGTGCACTGTTAAGAAAAAAAGTCTATTTAAACAAAAACTGACTGCAGCTGTGTCTGCTTTCTTGGCTGTTGACATAATTTGTCTTGGGGGTAAATAGTGCCTCGGTTTCAGCCTATTTTTGGACACCTGATGGAGAAAAAAAACTGAAGACCCATGGGAACAGCATAGATAAGTTAGTGGGACCAAAAGTATGGGTATACATACTTACATACATGCATGCATACATATATGTACATATTTATATAACACTAGAGGCCCAGTGCATGAAATTCATGCATTGGGGGGCAGTGTCCCTCAGCCCAGCCTGCACCCTCTCCAACCTGGGACCCTTTGGGGATATCCAAATGCCTGTGGGATCAGGCCTAAACTAACAGTCGGACATCCCTCTCACAATCCGAAACTGCTGGCTCCCAACAGCTTGCCTGCCTGCCAGCCTGATCAACCCCCCACCACTCCTCTGCCAGCCTGATTAATACCTAACAGCTTCCCTGCCAGCTCAATTGCCCCCAACTGCTCTTCTCTCCCCTGCCAGCCTGATCCCCACCCCCCCCCCAACTGCCTTCCCCTGCAGGCCTGGTTGTCCCTAACTGTCCTCCCCTGCAGGCCTGTCCCCCTCCCGCAGCTGTCCCCACTTCTGGCCTGATCATCCGCACTGCCCTCCCTTACATCCATCTTGTGACCACATGGGGGCAGCCATCTTGTGCAATGCATGATGGTCAATTTGCATATTACCTCTTTATTATATAGGATATCTGAACTGCTCCTAATGAAGTGAGAGAACTTTTGGTTTCCTTGGGAATCTTGAATTAAAAGACTTCATTGGTCTGAGAAAAAGTGAGAGAGAAATGCAATAAATATCTAGAGCAGTGGTTCTCAAACCGCTGAATGCCAGAATCAATTGGAGAGCTTTAAACATGATGATGATTGCAACCCAAGAAATTCTGATTTCATTTGGTCTGACTAAGGCCCAAGCATTGTAGTTTTTAAAGATTTTAAATGATTCTAATATATAGCCAATACTGAGAACCACTGGTACAGCAAGACCATAGAGAAGGTATACAGAGAGACATGTCCAATAATAGTGACCTTGTTTTAGGAACTAGCCCATACATTTATAGAACTGTCATGTGTGGCATAAATAGGAAATTGTTTTCTTCCTGCAATATAAACAATGTTTACTGCCTTCCTTCTAACTGTTATTAAGACTCTCCCACCTTCACTCACACAGCCTTGTGCATGGGCTCTGCAGGATAGAGGAAGAGAGGTCCTCTCTAGTGGAGACAGAGCAGTGCAAGAGTGGGACCTTCATTGTAGGAACTGTGACTGAAGCTGAGGGACTGGGAATTCAGAGGGACAGGGACTCAGGAAGTGAACTTGAAAATATGACACATACCTAACGCCAGAAACTTGGGGAAAGTACTAACATATACCAAGTCATTTATAGTCAAATGCTTTAACATTTAAAGGACACAAGAGAAAGCTAAGGCTTGAGAGTATCCAGGCAACAATATTTGGTTCTCCAGGCTACAGGGGACAGGTAAACTTGATGGTCATGGTGGGGAAAAGAAATGAAAGGATTCACCCTACAGGGAGACCTTGTCTAAGGCGAGGAGAGATGAGTCATTATGAGCCTCCAGTTTGGGTTCTTCTTGTTGGATTCTAGAACCACATGACCTGTACTATACCATTGCCAGGAAGTTCTAACAGAAGCTCTGGGTAAACACAGCTTCTTGGCAATACAACCTTCAGGCACTATGAAAACTGAATCCTGAGGATGAACAGGATGTTTATGTTCTAAAGTAGATTATTTATTTTGGCCCCCATGTGAATCCAAACTATATGACTATTAGATCAGCCATTATTTATATTTTTAAGGAAAAGAACCTCACTTTGAGAAGGGCATGCTGGGGTAGAGAAAAGAAAAGGAGGTAAAACCAGGGCTAGTCTTCAAGTAAAAGAACTACTATTGGCAATTTGTCAAACACAACCCTGTTCAGAGAAGATTTTATTAAAACTATGCTAATTTTTTAAATGGTCTCAAGGCAGAACTGACCCTGGTTTCCCAGCTTGCAATTGTATTTGTTCCTCCTTTCTGTCCATATTTTTTAGCTCTATTCTGTGAAATTTATAGAAACAAATTTTTAAACTTCATGATATCAATGTCTTTTTTCTTTATAATTACTAAAAGTTTTGTCTACAAGTGTCTACAGGGAATATATCTCTGCCCACACCAGGTTGTTGAAGGAAGTAAATGTGACAGCATCCAGCTCAGAGATGGCAGAGCAGGTGTTGCACACACACTTATTTAACCCACTTACAGATAACCACCCCAAGGTCAGGAAACAATGTTTCCTACTTCCTTCTAGCTCTCACTTTGATTTTTATGTTTACTAAATTTTTATTTAATTTTGGTTATTTTTGTCATTGACTTATTCCAAAGTAAAACTTTACCAATGTATGGCAAACATTGAAATGGTAAAAATCTACAAAGAAAAAATAATTTCTTCCTAACCTCTCTTCTCTTCACTCTTGCCCTTTTTTTCTTCTTTCCTCCTGCCATCACCTGTGGAAGTATCCAGTTTTAACAACCACATGTTTGGTAAGCAGACACTTGTTTTGTTTTGTTTGGTTTGGTTTTACTTAAGTGGGTCATACTATATATACATTCAAATGTAACTTGCTTTTCTCCCTTAACAATCTTCCTCCAGGTTGATAATTATGGTCTAACCACTCCGTTTTAAAAAATCCAGAAAATTCCACAAGTTATCTGAGCACCTCATGATGAACATTCAGATATTGTCCTAAAATTTCTTATTATTTTTCTATTATTTGTTTTCTATTTTTATTTTTTCCATTACAATTTCCAAAAAATTATATGCAAGTATATTTAGGAGTAACAATTATAAATGTGGTATATCAACTTGTTGAGGTACAAAAATTTATCTGTCTAGTAACTGCTCTTGTCTGTGCTCTGTCAATCTCCCTTCCATAAAACCCCATAACAATTTGGTGGCTTTTGTATGATAAGACATTTTCACATGAATTCAGAAGATTCTATCTTATTTGTTTTAAGATTTGAATTTTATGTGCGAGCCCAATATCTGCTTCTTCCTCTTCTCCTTTCCCATTCCCCAGTACTGGCAGGATTGGTGTTCCTATAAAAATGCCAGCATTGAACTGAGAACATGGAAATGCTTAGCATTTTTATTACAACTTGGTTGTTATATTTATTTAAAAAACAAAAGCAAAAATCTTGATGTTGCTATCATTGCAGGTGTTCCTCTTTCTTTCTCCCAACAGTTTTAATCTTTGGGGGGGAAAAGTTACTCAGACTCCAAACCATCCTGCTAAATATCTTTAAGCTCTTTCTTTTATTTCTGTAGACTAAACTGACATAGGTAGATTACTAGGTCAAAGATGTGCATTTTTTGGTTAATATTACTAAATTACTTTCCTAAAATGCCAAAGCAATTCATTGTCCCCAAGACAATGTTTGTGAGTAGCATTCCCTTGTGTCCTGTCCTTCAGTAGATATTATAATTTTCACTTTTAAACCAGTTATTTTGATAATGCATAGATGCACACTACTAAAAAATATTCGTGTTTCCACCTATGGACCTTTACAGGACTGAAAATAATTACAGACATTGACTACATGGCCATGAATTGTTGTACCAACATTTAGTGAGGTCTGCGTGTCTTGATTTATACAGTGAAGAAGCTACACAGCATGACTTCCACTATCCACTCTTGAAGATTCTGATGATAATCATGGATTTGCTTATGTGTCTGGGGACTGCTAGTCAGCTCCTGCTCCTTGATCGTGAGCAAATAAACACGTTAATAAGAAACAGATGGTATGGGAAGTCTTTTCATTGTAACAAATAGTGCATCAAAATGATGACTTTCTTCTCATAGTGCTGGGAAGACCTGAAGTTATCTTCCGTGTGGACGTGCCTGCATCCACCAGACCTGTAGCCTGAGTGTCCAGATGATGATGCAAAGGATGGGAATTGCCCTCATAGTTTAAATACCAACTTTATGATTGCCTCCAAGTCCACCTGCATCTAAAATGAGGCTCATGCGTCACTTCTCAATTTTGGTTGATTCTTATTTGACAGATGATTGGCTTTCTACACTCAGATGTTATTTTGATAGATTTGTCACTTTTGAAAAGTTCTGGATTGGAAATAAAAATTAGAAGTTTATGGTATTGACAGGAGTGAGGAAAATCTTGAGATGTTCCTGTCTAAAGAAAAACAACTAATGGAGATCAAAATTATGTATGTGCTGTTGTAGATGATTAAATGCTATCTCTCATCCATTTATCACTCTGATGCTAACTCCGGAGATACAGCCTAACACTTTTCTTTTCTTCCCACAACCAGGGAAGATCTTAAGAACAAAACCCTGTTTAGTTATGGTGGGAACCGGGGTTCTACTTACATACAAATTAGAAATTTGGAATTTCATTATTGCAGAGCACTGTTAGGGGAAACTTAACCAGCATGCCTAGTTTTTTGTTTTGTTTTGTTTTGTTTTGTTTTGTTTGTTTGTTTTCATCATCACCCAAGGATTACTTTTCCCATTCCTAAAATAAAAAGGTACTTCTCCATTCAGTTTTAAAGGGTTTTACTACCTCTTAACATTTAGGTCCAGTTGTTGTTTCTATAGCATCAGCTCAGTTGTGATGCAGCAGGCTGTGGAATAGCTCAACAGTGCTACAGCTCAATCATGAAGCAGCACATCATGACTGGGAGGCAGTGCTGGGGCCAGGATGCTCTGATGAAGCCCCTCTCCAGCTAGACAGCCTTCATCTGTTCTGTTTCAACTGCTCCAGTCTGACAGTCCCTTCAGAGACATTTTCCCTGTTTCATCTTCTGTGTTTGAGCTCCAGCCAGGAAAACATAGTCCTCAGTCTTAGGTGGAAAGAAAGGTGCCCCCCGTGAGCCATTGGGGAAATGACTTATACAGACCAAAGTATCTGCTCCTGGTCCCTGATTGGTCTATCTTCATGCAAATTAGGATTCTAAGTCCTTGCAATTTGATTGATCTGAAAGGTACTGAATGAAGTTGTTCTGATTGGTTGATGATATGTTGATGGGGGGGTGATATGTTGATATAGCTATGCAGCTCTGATTGGGCACAGAAAGTCTTAGTCCTATTGGTTGAAATACAATCCCAGGAACTACTTTATAAGGGCAGGCTCACATGGCAGGCGGACAGACAGTTCAGCATAGGAGGGAGGCAGCTTAGTGCAGACTTCTCTGTGAAGTGTGGTTTTGTGTGAGAGGCCCTTGTATACAAACAGCTGCGAGGCTCTGCCTTTAAATTTTAGCCCAGTTAGCTCCCAGAAACACTCTTCCAGTAGGTATATTCTTTCTCAGAGTCCACATCACAAACCAAGAAAAATCACAATAACATTAGAAACTGTGGTGAGCATTTCTAGAGGAGCTTTTGTTAAGTGTAATATCAATGGAACCGAATTGAGCAAAAGACACAAAGATTCATTTCCAGGACCACTACGTGTGTTGCTAATAAATCAGAGATGACATGAAACAGACTGGCTCAGTGGTGATACCCCCCACCACTATTGGTCCTAACATCTGCAGCAACCAGCAATCAATGTAACTACTCTTCCACATCAAGCATAGGAGCTACTCCTTGGTGTGGCCTAAAAAAGTGAAAAAAAATCCTAATAATAAACAAAAGAAATAGGCTAAATCAAACTACAACCCACAATGAAGACACACATTTTGAGTGTTTGAACACCATACTAAAATCAATCCTACCTAAAAAGTAATAAATTAGATGTATAAAAGTAATAAATTAGATGTATAAATTAGATAAAAAGTAATATACAAATTGACCTTATCTCTGCTACACTCACAAGCCATGCCCACCAGCCAATCAGGAGTGAGTATGCAAATTAACCCAACCAAGAAGGCCTGTGCCACAGAGAGAGCAGGAGGTTTGGGTTTCCCCAGCAATGGAGAAAGCCAAGCTTTCTGCCTGCCCTGGCCTGCCTTGGCCTCCACTTAAAGTGTCAAAGTTTCAAGTATAGAAGATAAATAAATCCCAACAAAAATGGCAGCAGCCATGGACCTGAAGAGAGCAGGAGGCTTGAGTTGCCCCCGGCAATGGAGGAAGCCAAGTTTCCGCAGTCCTTGCCTGCCTTGGCCTCTGCTTAAGGTTACAAAGTTTAAATTATAGAAGATAAATAAATCCCAACAAAAATGGTGGCAGCCACAGAGTGAGCAGAAGGCTTGGCTCCACTCAAGGCTAAAAAAGTTTCAATTATAGAACATAAGTAAATCCCAGATTTAGGGCCTCCACTTGGGTCACCAGGGGTCATGGCAAGCCTGCAAACCACCACAGGCCCCTTGCCCAGGCCACCCTACAGCCTAAGGTAACCCCCACTCTGATCTGGGACACCCTTCATGCAAACCAGCTGGCCCCCACCCATACACCAGGCCTCTATCCTATCTAATATGCAAACTGACCATCACTCCAACACACAAGATGGCTGCTCCCATGTGGTAAAAAAATGACTACCCCCATGTGAACACAAGATAGTTACCACAAGATGGCCAGCAGGGGAGGGCAGTTGGGAGGAACCAAGTCTGCAAGGGAGGGCAGTTAGGGGTGACCAAGCTGGCAGAGGGGGGAAGATGGGAGTGACCAGGCCAGCAGAGAAGGGCAGTTTGAGGGCCCAGGCCTGCAGGGGAGAGCAGTTGGAGGGACAGGCCTGCAGGGGAGGGTAGTTAAGGGCAAACAGGCTGGCAAGGAGTAGTTAGATATCAATCAGGCTGGCAGGGGAGTGGCTAGGGGGTGATCAGGTTGACAGGCAGGTGAGCAGTTTGGAGCCAGCAGTCCTGGGTTGTGAGAGGGATGTCTGACTACCCATTTAGGGTAGGATCAGGCCTAAACGGCAGTCAGACATCCCTTGAGGGGTCCCAGATTACAGAGGGTGCAGCTTGAGCTAAGAGACACACGCTCTCATGCACGAATTTCATGCACCAGGCCTCTAGTATAATTATGAAGCAAACACTGAAAAATTAACAATAACCACAATAAGACTTCTTATATTTTTATATTTGATGTATAAATTAGACAAAAAATAAACGTAATAAAGGACATTCATAATTTAAGGTTTATCATATATTGAATTTTCTATGCTATAAATAAAGATTATGACTTTTTCAAACATCTGAAGAATGTTTATAAAAATATATTATACATGAGGACATTAATGAAAGCTTAATGAATTTCAAAACGTGAAAATATATACATTATTTTAACAAAATAGAATAGAAATGTAAGTTAAAACGTTTAATTATCTATGATCTTAACAATGAAAAATAAAAATTCTAAATGATAATTGAATAAGAGAAAAACTTAAAAGAAAATACAACTAGGGAACATGTACTAGTAGAGAATAGAAATAGTACTTATCAAAATTTATAGTATGGTAAAATGGTATTCAGAGACAATATTAAAATATTACATTGTTTCATACTTAAATAAGTAAATCATTAAATGAACAGATTTGATATTCAAATAACAGAAAAATTAAATCTAACAGAGAAAGAAAATAATAAAGATAAAAGTTGAATTTTGTAAATTAGAAGATAAAAAGTATTGTAGGTTGATTAGCCTAAGACCCTCTAGAAAATCTAATAGAGAAAATAATAAAAGACTTTAGAAATTAATACTTATGAGATACTACTTTCTAATTAAATTTATAAAAATTGTCTTTTTTTGTTTTCCCACTTTTCTTCTTTCTTCCTTCTTATCTTTTTTTCTTTCTTCCTTTTAACTAAATACAGTAAGCACCCTCTTTTATCAGGTGTTATAAGCAATATGATTAAAGATCTTAAATAGTATTTATAAATCTTATTCTAATTATGGAGAGTTATCAGCAATTCACTTATGTACCTATTCATTCATTTGGCAATTATGGACAGAGTGCACATTGTAAGTTCAAACTACTGCAGGTACCAAGGATAGAAGAGTAAAACTAAACAAAATCTTCTCTTCACAGAGCTTACATTACAATGCAGGAAACGTACATCAAAGAAACAAACATAGCCATATTTAACAAAATGTCAAGAGGTTACTTAAAAAAATGTGAGCAGCGCTTATGTTTGGGATGCCAGAATATGGGAATATTTTACTTTCTATGTTATATTTGTCAATAATATTACACTGTATAATAAATATATATTTGATTTGTACAAGTAGAAATGGAATTGGTCAGAAGACCTCTATATACAATGTAGTTTGGATTTTATGAAAATACCTTAGAGGGATTGAAATTCACTTTTAGTTTTCCTTACACTGAACTATCTCCTAAATAGGATTATAACTTCCAAGATCAGGAAAATGCTTTGAAGGCAACCACAAATATTTGAAGGCAGCAGCCTTTATTTCTGCTCAATCTTCCAGCTTCAACTCAGCATCCTCTCAGTTCTCTCCCTGAATCACTCATTCCATAGATCCCTTCCTTCAGCCATGTACTGATTCTGAACCACCTGGTTCTCATTCTCTGGGTGCCTTTCCCCACCCCAATTCCTCAATGAACCTTTTTTGTTTGTTTGCTTAAATATATGTTATTGATTTTTTACAGAGCGGAAGGGAGAGGGATAGAAAGTCAGAAACATCGATGAGAGAGACATCGATCAGCTGCCTCTTGCACGCCCCCTACTGGGAATGTGCCCGCAGTCAAGGTACATGCCCTTGTCGGAATCGAACTCGGGACCCTTCAGTCCGCAGTCCAACGCTCTATCCACTGAGCCAAACCAGTCTCGGCCTCAATGAGCCTTTTATAAGATTTCCAAATCGAAAAGGAGTGCCCCAGAGGAGTTCTGGTTGCCCAGGCACAATGAGGAGATTTTACCTGTACAAAGAGCCATGCACATGCCGGGGTCACCTGCATTGTTAGTTAGCCATCAGTGAGGAGGTGGGCATTTTCACTGAGTTACACCATGTGTGCTATTACACCAAACAAGAGAAGGACCCCACCTATCAACAGCCTAGATTCCCATCATGTGGAATTGCCTTTCCTCCTGGCTAGCTCAAATAAAAGTGGTGACACTCGGCTGGAATGAGTCTAGAAGAAAAGCCCTTTTGTGCAGCTGCTTATGGGAATGCTCTGCTGAAGCTGAAGCAATCTCAGGACAATGGCATCATCCTCTCATCTCCTACACACCTGGACAACTTGACACAAAGCTCACCCATGTGCAGAACCGATCCCCTGAGAAAGCTTTGGGAAACAATAGTTGGCAACCAGGTGCACCAAGCATAGAAGCTTTCTTTGATTCTAAATGGAGTCAAGCTGGTCTTCTCCAATGAACCCCCCACTTTCAAATTTATGTCTAAGAGCAGTTGGTCAAATAATTGACAGATTCTAGGTTTGGGTCTCCAACCTCTGTATACTCGGGGCCTGGTTGGGGTCTCCGGGAAGCTGGGCGTCTGAGCATCTGGAAGCAGTGGGCGTTTTTCGGTACCTGTCTAGGCTCCACCCTGCAGCTGGGAGGGAAGCAGAGAAGAGGAAAAAGTACTCTGATGAACTTCACAGAATGCCAGAGAGAGAGAAATGGGGGGAAAGAGAAATGGGGGTGTGTGCAGAATGATAAATTGACTCTACGTCAAATGAAATAGATTTTGAAATAACTGTGCAAAGTATGAAATGTCTGAGCATAAAAAGCCTGCCACTGACAAAAGATGAATAAATGGACACTTCAAAGAAGGAATTTCCCAGCTGTGCTCACAGGAATCTTCAAAAGCTGTTCCATATGAGATAGCGGCAGAATATTTCAAGAATAAATAGAAACAAATAGCTGTTCGAAGGGCACCAGAACAGAGCCTGGTGAGAGCCATTTGTTCTGTTGTATAAATGACCAATAGAGGTGACGCTGGGTGCTTTGGGAGGCATTTATGGTTTCGATTATTTAAACTTAAATAAGTTCAGACAATGGAATCTCATGTGTGATTTTTTGTGTGTGTTCCCAGGAGAATGAACATAAAGTAATTCTTCAATAGTCACAGCACAAATACTTGAGAGATCACAGAGAAGCTCGAGGAAAAGACGTAGCAGCAGCTCAAAGGCCTTGATTTGGGCGGAAAGAACAATGTGCCGTGTGCTTCCATGCTTTTAAGGATGAAACGGATCTCACAAATGTGAGCAGGGGGCCCTGTCTCTGAAACTGGAGCCTGTGTGAAGGTGCAGGCTCTGGTGACACCTCCGCTGCTGGTTCTCAGAGGAGACCGCTCCTTCCTCCCGGCCTTTGTCTGGGCTGTGCTGCCCTCATCATTCACACAGCAGGGCCTCTGCTCTGCTGCTTCTGATCACCTGTTCCCGCAGGAAATCCTTCTCCACTGCAGCTGACCTTGTTCCCTCTTTGTCGTCTTTATCCCCTTCACTCTGTGTTTGGACCCAAACCAGACGGGCCAAGGACCAGAGAAGAGCCATTCCATTGTATTTCCTGGGAGGACTTTAGGCCACACGCCCTGGGGCTCTTTCGGCAGCTGCGGAGTCCTTGTGCCCACAGGGCCCGCTGGCTTCTCATGCCCAGCGGTAGCTGTGCTGACATCTTCAGTTTATCTGCGAGTTGGTGCTCTGTAACCAAATCTGATGGGACCAGAGGTCATGCTCCAGGGCTCGGAGCTTCAGTTCAGCCTCAGCTTCACCTCCCATGATCCAGCCTTCCCAGAATGGGCGCCTCCTCTGCCTCGCCGGCCAGGTCCCTTCCTGCACCACTCCACCCAAGTGGAAACCAGGCCATGGCATCAGGAGGAAGCCAGCCTTTTGCTATCACCCTCTGCTCCTGAGAGAGCATCAGGCCATGCTCAGGCAGTCCCCAAGCAGGTGGCTCCCAGGAGCCTCTCACTCACCTCAATCAAGTTAGGGAGCCTGGCCTGCCAAAGGCTGCCACCCCTGGCAGTCACCCCACTGCAGTGGCTGAGCGGGGAGCCTGCTTGCTGCCTCTGGCAGAAACCCCACATTTCACTGGGCACTGATTTCCACAGATACGTAAGCCGGACCGTGGAAACCCTGCCACATCTTTACCACGTGACCACCAGCCTCCACTTATGTCCCTGGAAAAATGAGTAACTGAGTTATTTAAACATACACAGTGAAGTCCTGAGGAATTTTCATTGAAAGTTCTTTTTATGCCTTAACCCAATGATCAGCAAACTCATTAGTCATCAGAGCCAAATATCAACAATACAACAATTGAAATTTCTTTTGAGATCCAAATGTTTTTTAAACTTAAACTATATAGGCAGATACATCTTAACTTAATTAGGGTACTCCTTCAATCACACTGTACATGCATGCCCGCATGTGGTGTTTTGTGGAAGAGCCACACTCAAGGGGCCAAAGAGCCACAGTTTGAAGACCAATGCCCTAACTGATTTTGCTCAGTGGATAGAGCGTTGGCCTGCAGACTCAAGGGTCCCAGGTTTGATTCCGGTCGAGGGCATGTACCTTAGTTGCGGGCACATACCCAGCGGGGAGTGTGCAGGAGGCAGCTGATCGATGTTTCTAACTCTCTATCCATCTCTCTTCCTCTCTGTAAAAAAAAAAAAACAAAAACAACTTTTTATGAAGCTAAAATATGGTATTTTGTGATTGTGACTTGCAGTTCTCAGTTCTATCACTGGAAACAATACAATTGGGTGTTTCTTCAATAAAACAACATTCAAAAGCTCAAAGCCAAGAGTTTCCACGACGCTTAACATGTGCAATGGGAGCCTGCAGGGCATCCCATGCAGAGATGAGCATGAGGAGGTCAGGGGGCTGGGTTAAGCAAGGTGCAGGTTGTAGGCATTCTTTTTGTCCATCTGGAAGCAATGAGTGAGCCTGTGAAGAGTTTTAAGCAAGCACATACATGTTGTATTTAAAAATCTCACTGCTTCATTTGTTTCTGTATAAATAATGGGTAGAAGCACCAAGGTCTATAACCGACTATGAGACCGGCACTATGCATTGTTTAGACTGATGACAGTTCCTGAAAGTGTAAGCTCCAAAAAGCTAGTGTCATCAACTACACTCACCAGAGTGGTGCCACAGAGTAGGTCCTCAAGATGTCTTTGTTGTAGAAATAGTGACAATGGAGTCAGCCCCAATGGGTTACTTTCCAAGGGCACATGCTCACTTGAAGTCAGATAGCTCAGCTATTTCAGCAGAGCCAGTGGATCCTTCCTGGGGGACCCCTATTCCCTCCCAGTTAGCATCCCTGACTCACTCTGTAGTGCTCCTATTTCCTTCCCAGGGGTAGGAGTTTCTGTCAGTTTAAAAAAAAGAACGAGAGAACTAAGATGGCGGCAAAGGCAAAACACCTATCTTGCCGTCATAATCAGCAATTTTAATACTACAACTTAACGAAAGAACAAACACCTGCCAGAATCACCAGAACGCTCGCCGAGTGAAAATTCCACAAATAAAAGTGAAGATAAGATACTGTGACTACGAGGAGCAGCGGTGAACAGCGTTGAAAGATTCGCGCGGAGATAGAGGTTTGGAGTGGCGCCGCGGAGAGGGCGGGCGGCTGAAAACCAGCCAGTTTTCTCGAACGGGAAGACAAAGGCGTCCCACTGACTGATTCTCCAGCTCTGGGCGAAGTCCAGAGAACCCACTATCATACGGGGTGAAAACTGGACAGTGGGAGGGCACGCCGAAGCTCGGGTGCTGCCAGGTCTGCCGGCTTGTGGAGAAGGCAGCTTGTGCGAACAGCTCGGCTGCGTGACGGCGCAGGGAGCTCTCTGCGACTTGCCTCTCATTCGGAAAACCGTCAGTCTGCTTTGTTTTACGACCCTGGGTGAGACATTGCGCATGCAAAGTCATTTGGGGACAGTCTGAATTCCCCGGCAGCCGGTGGAGCTCCAAAGCGGCTCTCTCTCAGAGGTGCTGGCAGCCATTGCCCCTGGCACAGAGCCCCTGGGGCTGCGTAGGGCGGAGCTAACGCTGTCAGCTTGGCCCGGAGACTCCGCCCACCCAACCTGAGCACAGCTGAGCTTCACAGACAATTGTCCTGGAGGTCAACCCCTCCTAGGGCTAACAACAAAAAGCTGGGTTTAAATTCAAAAACACTGAATACAACCCATAAAGGATTGCAGTAAGAGTACCCACCTCAGGTAACTGGGGAGACTGAGCCACTGTCCCTTTGAGGATAGCCACCACATAAAGCAGCCACCATGCAGAGACATGGAAAGAAATCAGGTGTGAGAGAAATGGAGGAGAAAAGACGACAAGACATAGAGTTCAAAACCATGGTTATAAGGCTTTTCAAGAGGCTCCTACAAAAGGCCGATCAACTTAATGAGAATTACCAGGAAATAAACAAGACCAACCAGCAAATGAATGAGAATTACAAGGAGATGAATGATACAAGGAAATGAATAAGACCCTCAGGGAAATGAACAAGACCTCTGAGGATACGAACCAGACCCTCACAGATAAAAAAAAAGGACCAACTAGAAAACAAGCATACACAGACTGAAATAAAAAATATTACACAAAGTCCTAAAAGCAGTCCAGAGGGCCACAAGAACCAAGTCAAAGATTTGAAATACAAAGAACCAAAATCCACTCAGCTGGAAAAGCAAGAAACAAAAAGAATTCAGATAATTGAAGATAGCGTAAGGGGCCTCTGGGACAACCTCAAGCAAGCCAACATCCGAATTATTGGGGTGCCAGAAAAAGAGAGAGAGCAAGTTAATGAAAACCTACTTGAAGAAATAGTGACTGAAAACTTTCCCCACCTGGTGAAAGAAACTGACTTAAAAGCCCAAGAAGTACACAGAACCCCAAAATATAGGAATCTAAAGAGGACCACACCAAGACATATCATAATTAAAATGCCAAGAGCAAAAGATAAAGAGAGAATATTAAAAGCAGCAAGAGAAAAACAGTTGGTTATCTACAGGGGAGCACCCATACGATTGTCAGTGGATTTCTCAACAGAAACGATGCAGGCCAGACGCGAGTGGCAAGAAATATTCAAAGTAATGAATAGCAAGAATCTACAACCAAGATTACTCTATCCAGCAAAGCTATCATTCAGAATTGAGGATCAGATAAAGTGCTTCGCAGATAAGAAAAAGCTAAAGGAGTTCATCACCACCAAACCAGTATTATATGAAATGCTGAAAGATATTCTTTAAGAAGAGGAAGAAGAAAAAGGTAAAAATATAAATTATGAACAACAAATACACATCTATCAACAAATGAACATAAAAATCAAGTGAACTGATAGGCTGATGAACAGGATAAACTGGTGACTATAACAGAAACATGGACATAGAGAGGGAATGGACTGACAATTCTTGGGGAGAAAAGGGTTGTTGGAAGTACAGCAAGAGATTGGACAAAAATCTTGCAACAATGGGAGAGGACATTGGGGAGGGGGAGGTGAGGGCGGAGGGTGGGATAGGTACAGGGTGGAGGGAAGATATAGGGGGATAAAAAAGGGGAAACAATGTAATTAATAAACTGAACAATAAAAAAAAATAAAAAAGAACGAAAGAAAAGCCTTTAGCCTCTTCAGTATCATCAGGGCAAACTCCACCTCTCCTCTCCCCCAAACAACTTGCCTTTGGGATTTAAGACAGTTTGTCCTGTTATACCAACACCATCAGCACCGCTGACATTAGGCGCTCAGAGCACAGCAGCAGAGCTCAGTCTGCAGCCTCCACAGAGCCAAGAAGGAAGCTCAGACTTCCATTTACAGGCCATGGGACACACTCATCACATGTCGGGCTTCATGGGAAATGAGCTGTGGGAGGAGATGCTGCATGCCTAGTTGGCATGTTCATATTGGGTGTCTGGAACAGGAAGCAGGTTTATATTTTCATGTAAAAAAAAAAACTGGGGAAGAACAGTTTTCATCTCAACCTGAAGGACTGGTTTCAGGCTCTGAGAATAAAGAGGTAGGACAAAAGCAGGGCAACCTGTTTCTGAACAGAGCTTGAATCTTAGTCATGTGCTTC
The DNA here is from genome assembly GCA_027563665.1 of Antrozous pallidus. Lineage (NCBI taxonomy): Eukaryota > Metazoa > Chordata > Mammalia > Chiroptera > Vespertilionidae > Antrozous > Antrozous pallidus. The sequence continues at coordinate 7,085,100 of CM050526.1, forward strand.
TTGATTCTTTAGTCTAATTCAAAGAATGAGCCACATATGGAAGCGGCCTAGCAGATCAAACCCCCCTCCCTCCCAAACACTCAGTGCCCCTGGGCCCTACAGCCAGGGAGTAGGTTGCAGGGGTTGGGGGTGGGGGGCGTGCAGAGAGAGCCGGGCCTATGCAGTCTCATGGATGACACTAGTAACAGAGCTTTGTAACTGAGGCTAATGGGTATTCATGTGAAGCGACCATCTCTGGAAATAAGTTTCCCAGAGAAAATATAAGGCACCACTTAAATTTCAATTCTAGATAAACAATGAACACCATTGTGGTAGGAGGCCTAAAATCACTATTCTATGCTGTCTTGCCATTTAACACTGGAGGTTCTCAAATGGTCAACTGCAAATCCCGTTCCCACTATACTCCTGCAGATGCTACTCCTGAGCCAGACAACCCTTCTCACGATGGGGAGGGTGTTGGGCTTCGATTCCCTGCCAGGCAATTATTTAAACTGGCCCCAAGCATCCTCCCACAGGAACCAGGGGCCACCCAACCTCTTCACCTCTATTCTGAGGTCATCCCATGTGGCACTGCACAGTGCACAGCGCCCTCCCACCTTGGGCTATAGTGTATGTGACTGACAACATGCTGGCCTTCTCTACTATCTGATGTCAGGTGTCGTGTGTCTGGCCAACCTCAGAACTAGAGTGGGAATCATGCCCTCATCAACAGGGTGAACAGGAGGTGAACATGACATGTCAAATTTCTAATACACTAAATAAATAACTGAAATTTATATTGCTCATCTGAAATTCAAATTTACCTGGACATCTTGTAATTTTTTTTCTTTACTAAATCTGGCAACCCTACCTGGAAAGTACCTGGAAAAACTGGAGTAGACTTTGGGATATGTGGCCAATAGCCCTGCTGTCTTGAGCTTTGAGGGTGCTTTGATATTAATACCACTCAGACTTCATCAGCACCCTGTCCTGTGACCTCTGGAAAACTCAGGCTACGCCCGTATGGTTATCTTAATTCCTCCCAAGAACCATGAGCAGCCGATGCTGTCTTAGTCTTAGTCACATGAGGAAACTGTTGCTCATAGTCACTTATGTAGGGCCTCACAGTTGAAACTAGACCTCCAGATATTTGCCACACAACACCTTTTCCTTAATGACAATCTTCACTTTGATGAGCACTAAAAGTTTGTAGAGCTTTTCACTGGGCATCTGGCTGGATCACGGTCACATGGCATGGGCTAGACTGTAATGTAGCTCTGGTCTTTGAGCTTGTGCATGCCCCTTCCCTTTCATTCTGTCACTATTGAATTTTCTGAAGTCTGTGCCTGCAGTCAGCCAGACTAATTTTCCTAATGCTCATCTCTGATTTTTGTCACATCTCATCTCAAAACAGCAATTATCTGTAGAATAATAGTCAAGTTCTTTAAACTGAAATTTAAGATTTAGTATTATCTGGACTCCAATTTCTCACCTTCTAGGATTCCTTTATATAAAACATAAGTTCCAATCGCTTACTATAGGCTGTGTACACTTTGAGTTTTGTTTTCTCCATGATTTTTCTGTGAGGTTCTTCCCACCAGGTTGTCATACACTCTGTACCCCTGCATAGCCCGTGACATCAGATCTAGATTAGAGGTCACGTTGAGTATCTCCATGGCAGAGTGAAAACTCTCTGTAGCGTAAGCTCCCAGGGCATTTATCTGTTTCCTTATGGAAGATATCAGTGTGCAGTTCATATTCTACTTCCATACACTTATTTTCCTCCCTGTCCGATAAAAAGTTCCTCAGGCCAAGATCTACATGTATATCACTTAAAAACTCCCTACACATTAAATTGGACTTGATTCTGGTTTTATTTTTATTTAATAAATCAGTGACATCCTATCTAATAAAAGAGTAATATGCAAATTGACCATCACTCCAACACACAAGATGGCTGCCCCCATGTGGTCAAAGATGGCTGCCCCCAGGTGGACACAAGATGGCTGCCACAAGATGGCCAGCAGGGGAGGGCAGTTGGGAGGGAGGCCTGCAAGGGAGGGCAGTTGGGAGCAATCAAGTCTGCAAGGGAGGGCAATTAGAGGTGATCAGGTCTGCAGGGAGGGCAGTTAGGGGTAAACAGGGAGGCAGGGGAGCAGTTAGGCATCAATCAGGCTGGCAGGCAGAAGTGGTTAGAGGCAATCAGGAAGGCAAGCAGGCAAACACCTGGGAGCCTGGATTATGAGAGGGACTCCAGATTGGAGAGGGTGCAGACTGGGCTAAGGGACACACACACACCCCATGCACAAATTTCATGCACCAGGCCTCTAGTTTTATAAATATGGTCCTTGAGAATTTGTTTTCCCCTCACCACCCCCCAAAAAATGTGGTTAAATTGAATTCTTGTCTTGTGAAATTACACTATATTTAGTTATTTGCATATTTTATTGTTTTTTATGCTTTGATATCTGCAATCTATGAAAAAAGTTAATAAAATTTTAAAAACATTTTCTTTAAAAAATGTTACTAAATACAGTTTTTGTTAAAAAAATGTCTAGATAACTTTCAGAACGCTAAAAATAATAGTTGAAAATAATTTGCAATTTGAAGTTACTAACAATATATTACAAAAGAATCCACCATTGATGGTCACTCAGGAGGGCTCAGCAGGCAAGGCCCAACCTCCTTGACTTCCAAGTTCCCCACAGTCCTCTGTTCTGCTCCTGAAAAACAAAATAAAACAAGATAGTTCTATTTTTTAAAAAATGTTTTCAAAACACCAGATTAAAGACTTCTAGGCCCTTCCTATTCTACCAAGGATGAGTCAGGACTTCCAATGGCTCCTGAGATAGACCTTCCCCTGCCACCCAGTTCCTTCATAGGAAGATATACTCTCCAGGGCCAGAGTTTCCTCAAGTCCTCATTATTTAAGGCCCCAAGTAAATTTTTGTTGTTAAATATGTTTATTTTCTTATTTTCATGATGTTTTCTTCTATCCTAAGGGACACCCACCTTTTTTCTGGAAGGGAGAGACAGAGATGAGTGCTCAAGCCAAGCAAGCATTAGAAGCCCCTTTAAGCCAATATGATTTAACTTTTTTGTTCCATATTTATTTTAGTGAAGAGCTAAGCACCCAGTGGGAAAACAGCTTGAAGGGTCTACCTGCTGAGCAATGTCTCCTCCTGTTGCTTGGCAGACTCAGTTCTGACTTCAGACTTACAGACTTCCCCCAGGAAGATAAAAGTGCTGCTGTTGACAGACACACCCTTTGGAAGGCAGTCTGAGCATGCTTTCCACATTTCACTCTTCAACCCTAACAGCTTATCAAGTCTTTCCTCTGTCTACATGGAACATTCTCCTTAAAAGGTCAGAAAAACGCAATGCCCCCATCTCCTTATATCTGCAGATTCAGAATTGGTAGCCCTAAATCTAGTTGTACCTGCCAGTGCTTCCTGCTTAACAATTCAGGCATGAGTGTAGTTTGGTTGAAAGATGGCTAACGAACTGCACCCATCTCTTCTACCAGCTATAGCTAACATGTGTTGAGGGGATGTGTGCAGCTGAGGCATGACAAGAGCATGGGCTGTAAGTACGTGGCCATATCCATGCAGTTCTGCTCCCTGGGCTTGCAGCTCAGACCCAGTTTCTGCCATGATAAGTGATTTGTGAGTGATTGCATTTTCCTGAGGACACACAAAGAGGGGCAAAGTGAAAGTAAGTGTGTGTGTCCCTGAACTCTGTTCACTTTGCACTCACCCCATAGAATTTTGTCACCTGGATTTCTTCCCAAAATGTCTGCTCCCTTTAATTATTTCGGCTCTCCCATCAGGAGTAGACCAGGTGCTATTGATGGAAGGCTTAAGGCTTTGCATTTGTAGCAAGTCAATGAATGCCAGACACGGATTTCTTCTAAGAGATGAGGGATTCACTCTCTGCTGACCTGTGTGACCTCTGCCAGCATCTCCTCCAAAACGGCTGATGAATCGTTCATAGCAAAGATCACATTTCTTCTCCTCATTCTTCTTAGATTTCATTTGGCTTGGTATCTTCCCTGGGTTTATAGAAGCAGCAAAATAAAACTTCATAACAGTGTGTGGTGGTTCATTATATAGAGGCCAGTTGACCAAGTTTTGTCATTCTTAGGGAGTGGCAACGCCGATGGTAGTAGTGCTGATTCTGAGCCTATGTAGTGTCATCAGCAACTCTGAGGCTTCACTCTTCCTTTCCAGTGCAAATGTGGGAGAGTGACCATCTATATTAAGAAAATTTCCAACCCTTCTATCCAGGCTCAATTTACAGTGTGTTTACATTTTAGTATATTGCTCCATTCCCCAAACCAGCCGGCTTTGTTTATTACGAACTTCCACTTTTAGTTGAAATGTGATTCTTCTGAGTTTTATAGCCCATTACATGATATCCCACCACATGTAGTGTGAAATAGGATGAGATCATGTAGGCTAAAGGGTCATCCTAGGGAAAGAAATTATTGTGTTAATACCAAGTTTATAATGTACTCACTTTTCTTTAAACATTTCAGAAAATACTCCATCCTGAACACTTGGCAAGAATAGATGTGGGAGCATTGTTTCCTCTTCGAGATGACGAAAAACTTAAGCCCAAGATATCTCAGGATAGAGCTTCTGTGAAGTAAAAGTGGAATCAAATGCTATAAAATGTTGTTCCATTTTATTTTAGATACGAAAGTTTAGTTCATATGTGTGACTCATTTATATTCTCCTCTTCCTGATATTTTAAAGTTAGAGTCTGGTCATTTGAAGAATTGTCATGTCCTTTAAAAGAGCAGCTTTACCTTCATCTTCAATGGCATCTGTAGGGTCTTCTTTTCAATATATTTTTTGTTTGTTTGTTTTTTTATTCAATCATCTTTATTAACCTATCAATGTTATTATATTTTATACATAATATCTAGTTGTCTTTTCAAAGAGATCTATTTTTAGAACATCATGTTAATAGTACAAAGCCAAATAAGATGGCTAAATTTCAACCTAGCATTTTAATAACCTCTGGACAAGGCAAGCTAGAAAGTCAATCACTTTACACGCATAAGAGTAGTGTTCCGAAATTACTAGGAAGCTGGTACACTTTTAAGCAGGGGAGGAAAAAAATGTTCATTTTGTTCTTTTGTTGTGTTCTAGCCAAGTTATACTCTCAATTAACAGCAACAACGATATCATAAAAAATGCTCTGCTTTTTAAATTTTTGAACTTCAATATAAATTACAATAGAATAACAGTATTGGAGTCTTTTGGGAGGCAAATAGCTAACAGCTACATTTCATCAATGCAGCTGAGCCTCTTATCGATAACCAGGTCCAGGTTGAGCATAGCCCTGACCAAAGGGAGGACGGTTACGTGCATAAGGGTCAGGCCCACGTGGAGGAGGGGTTATGGTACTTGCAGACTGAGTAAAACCTGGTCTTGGTTGATAGGCCCCAGCTTGGTTTGAAGCCATTCCAGGTTGTGAGGCAGGGGCCACAGTATAATTAGTAGGCTGAGAAGTTTGGGTAGCGTAAGTATGTGGAGGGTAATTGCTCGCCTGGTACTGCTGTGGCAGTTGAGCAGGCAGTTGTTGAGGCTGACAAGAAAAGGCAGCAGCTTGTGCTTGGGAAGTTGCTTGCTGGCCATATCCCTGGAACTGCTGAGGTTGCTGGGGTCCAGTCTGCTGACTATAGCCTGCTGAATACTGAATGCCATACTGCTGTGCTGGCTGAGGTGGTGCCTGTGGCTGCTGAGCACCATAAGCAGCCTGCTGTGGGTCCTGTTGATACATCTGACCTGCCTGTGTCTGAGCTCCTGTATACGGTGGCTGTTGTGGCTGAACTCCGGCGGGGATGAGCTGTGGAGGAGGAGGAAGCAACGCTGTTAGCTGTTCCTGAACGGTCTTCTGCAGGAGCACTGGGTGGCCCTGAAACCTGATCATCTATTAAGCCAAACGCTGACGTGACATTTTTCTGATTTCATCTTGGTTTTTTTAAAGGACTAAAGGCTGACATACTTGCTGCCATAACCTGAGTAGACTGTTTTCCAGAAGAATCAGAAGCAGCAGGCTTTTCTTCCCTGTCATCCATAGGGTCATTTTCAGGAAGACTGGTGGAAGGTCCTGGTTCGCCAGGTGGTTCCAAGCTATCCAATAAGCGATTCACTTTATTTCAAAGTTCTATGAGTTCTCGACGGAGATATTTCACCTGACTTGATTCAAGGGGTCTTGGTTGGCCATTAACAAACAATGTCAGTTTCAGTATTCTACTACACTGAATTGCAAAGGAAAGGTCAGAACTATCAAAAATTGTTATAAGATCTCCATCTTCATCTTTATACTTTATGATAACTTCATCATTACTCAGTTTTCCTCTGAAAACTCTTTGCATCATTAGCACTAATTCATCATAAGTAATATCTTCATTTTGAATGGGAATTCATCGAATATCCTCTCCAAGTTGAGCTTTGATGATTAGCTTCCCACTTAGGTCCAAATGTCCATTCATGGTGGACTCCAGGATGTTAGATATATACAATTCTAGAGAAACACGGCTGGCTGAGGCCGCGCTGGAGCCTCTCCCCGGGTCTGCCCGACCGGTGCAGGGCCGCCAAGCTCTCAGGTGTCGGGAGTGGCTGCGGTCAAGGCCCACTCCACTGCCCTCTGCAGCTGCCGCATCTCATTCATAGGATCTCGTGGGCTCCGGCCAATCGCACGGACCCACCAAACCCAGCAAGAGCTCAGGCCCAGTACCTCAATGTATGTTTTAAAAGTTCTTTTGTTTTGGAAGTTTGTGAGCTCACATCACACATATCCTAGAGAACCAAGTGGGAAATTTCTGAAGCAAATAGGCCCATTATTTATAAAGAGAGGATAAGAGTCAATAAACAAGTCTCCAGCTAAGAGTTACAATAAAAAAACAGTTGAGAGATTGCACTAAAGAGTTCAATCATCAGAGAAACAAAGATGGAGGCATAGGTTAACACCTAAACTGCTACCTCCCACAACAATTTCAAAACTACAACTAAAAGACAAAATGGACACCATCCAGAACCACAGGAAAACTGAGTAGAAATATTACAACTAGAAGGAAAGAGGAAAGCACATTGAGATTCAGAGGCGCTGCAAAAGGCTGAGGTACAGAGATGCGCACACACAGAGAGAACGGGTGGCTCAATGCATAGACTGGCTTTCTAAAGTTGGAGGAAGACAGAAGGTCTTGATTGCACTGAACTCCAGTCCTGGGCAAGACTCTGGGAAACCATACTCATTTGGGGAGAAACTGGACTGTCTGGCAGCAGATGAAACTCTAGGGCGGCTTTATCTCAAAGATGCTTGCAGTGATTACCAAGGGACACTGAGACCCAGGGGCCTCATAGGGAAGGGCTGATGGGAAACCAATGCTATTGGCTCCACCCTGAAACTCCACTCCATCCAAGCTGAGCACAGAGGCTTTTGCAATTTTGCAAGTATTGTCCCATAGGGGTATCTCCAGCACAGAAGTTCTCTCAGTGTAAACACTGCTGATCCTCACAGCCAATTGGCCTGTAGGTCAATTCCTCCCAGAGATACCAACAACAATCAAGATTTAACTACAACAAGGCTGAGAACACAGTCCACAAAGGGGTGCATCAGGAGTGTCCACCTCAGGTAACGGGGAGGCTGAGCCACTGGGCCCTATAGGATACTTACTACACAAAGCTACTCCATCAACTCAGGGAAGCAGGAAAAATGTGGAGACAAAGAAACAGATCACAAATGAAAGACATGGAGGAAAGCAAACTACAGAATATAGAGTTCAAAACACAGTTATAAGGTTTTTCAAGAATTTCCTAGAAAAGGCCATTAAATTTAGTGAGATCCTCGAGGATATGAAAAAGGACCAACTAGAAATTAAACAAACGCTGACTGGAGTAAAAATATTATATAGAAACCTAACAGCAGACTAGAGGAATGCAAGAATCAAGTCAAAGATTTGAAATACCAAGAAGCAAAAAACACTCAACCAGAAAAGCAAAAAGAGAAAAGAATCCCCAAAATTGAAGATAGCGTAAGGAATCTCTGAGACAACCTGAAGCACACCAACATCTGAATTATGGGGGTGCCAGAAAAAGAGAGAAAGCAAGATACTGAAAACATATTTGAAGAAATAATAACCGAAAACTTCCCCCACCTGGAGAAAGAAATAGACTTACAACTCCAGGAAGCACACAGAACCCCAAACAAAAGGAATCTAATGAGGACCACACCAAAACATATCATAATTAAAATGCCAAGAGAAAAAGACAAAGAGAGAATAGAAAAAGCAGCAAGAGAAAAACATTTAATTACCTACAAGTTAGCACCCATACCATTGTCAGCGGATTTCTCAACAGAAACGATGCAGGCCAGATGGGAGTGGCAAGAAATATTCAAAATGATGAATAGCAAGAATCTACAACCAAGATTACTCTATCCAGCAAAGCTATCATTCAGAATTGAAGGTCAGATAAAGAGCTTCACAGACAAGAAAAAGCTAAAAGAATTCATAACCACCAAACCAATATTATATGAATGCTGAAAGGTATTATTTAAGAAGAGGAAGAAGAAGCCAAGACCGGTTTTGCTCAGTGGATAGAGCGTCGGACTGCAGACTGAAGGGTCCCAGGTTCAATTCCGGCAAGGGCATGTACCTTGGCTGCGGGCACATCCCCAGTAGGGGGCGTGCAAGAGGCAGCTGATCGATTTCTCTCTCTCATCGATGTTTCTGACTTTCTATCCCTCTCCCTTCCACTCTGTAAAAAATCAATAAAATATATCTTTAAAAAAAAAAGAAGAGGAAGAAGAAGAAAAAGGTAAAAATAAAAACTATGAACAACAAATAGATGTCTATCAACAAGTGAATCTAAAAATCAAGTGAATAAAAAATCTAATGAACAGAATAAACTGGTGAATATAATAGAATCAGGGGTATAGAAATGGAGTGTACTGACAATTCTCTGTGGGGAAAGGGTAATGGGAGTGCAAGAAGAGACTATGGATGAGGACAGAGTGGGAAAGTAAGGGCAGAGGTTTTGCTTGGAACCTGGAGGGATGGGATGCTATGGGGGCGGGGAGAGAAGAGGAACAATTGTAATAATCTGAAAAATAAAGATTTATTTAAAAGAAAGAAAGAAAGAAAGAAAGAAAGTCATCTGATGCAGTTATGTAGCCATGATTAGGTAGCAGCTCACTAAAGAATGACCTGAAATATATAATGAAAGATTTTAACAGGTTCAATTGTTTCCTCTCCTCATTTTTGTTATCAAGTTGTTCCATTGATTAGCACTTCCTTTTCATGATGTTTATAGCTTGTTTGGGGAGATGTAAGTCTCAGATTTACAAATGCTGGCTGTGATAATGGATTTCCAGAGGATATCCAGATTGATTTGGCCTATTTTACATTACAAAATTGCCACATTAATATAGCTACAATAGCAAAATATACTCTCCTCTCTCCTCCCACTCTCTTGTATCGTCTCCTTTCATCCATTTATTCATTGACTCAACAAATATCTATTGATAGTCCAGTGAACCAGATACCAGCCAGTCAAGTGCCAAGTAGACAAGGTCTAGAAAGAAGCCAGAAGGTAGAAACAAATCTTGGGGTGCTTTGATCTTTTCACTGACCTGGCCCAGCTTGGTTCTGGTATAAGCCAGCCTGGATGCATATAGCTTGGTCCTCTCATGAGAAACCAGTCCCAGCACAGGCAGCTACCAACCACGGACTGCCTTGTAGCATATGACAGGTAGCCTAGGCACAGTCACAGCACCAGCGTTCCTCCCTAGAGGCCTCAGAACCAATACATCTAGTGGTTAGCTTCAGACCACATCAGAACATGATATAATTAGCTCCACAAGTAGCACACGCAAATGAAGGCCTTGGCAAACACCAGACCCAACAGGGGTGAATTCAGCCTCATGCAATCATCCCCAATACAGCAGCTCAGACACTGTGGTCAGGGTCAATTCTCACAGGCAGCCAGCCTGAGAGTCACCCTCAGCCACAACTGGGCCAACAGCAATCATGACTCAATACAATAAGAGTGATCACATGTCCCCCACAAAAGGCACTGCTGGCGTACCCAGCTTAGATAATTAGGAAGACTGCACCACTTGAGCCCCACGGGATACTTACTACCTAAGACCACAATATCAAGGCTAGGGCTCATAGTAGATCTATGGAATGCATAGAAACAAACATAGAGAGGTAGCCAAAATGGGGAAATAAAGAAATATGATTAAAAAAAAAGAACAGGAGAAATCTCCAGTAAAAGAACTAAATAAAATGGAGGTAAGCAACTCTACTAGATATAGACTTGAAAAAAAAAATATATATATATTTTTATTTTCCACAGGGAGGAAGGAAGAGGGACAGAAAGCCAAAAACATCAATTAGAGAGAAACATTGATTAGCTGCCCCCTGCCTACTCCCCACTGGGCATGTGCCCGCAACCAAGGTACATGACCTTGACCAGAATCAAACCTGAGACCTTTCGGTCTTACAGGCCAACACTCTATCCACTGAGCCAAACCAGTTTAGGCTGGATATAGACTTTAAAACAATAGTTATAAGAATGCTTAAGAAACTTAGTGAAACTGCAACAGCATTAAAAGAAAAAGCATGGGAGAGGAGAGGAAGAACCAATGAAAAATACAATATTTGAAATGAAGAATACATTAGAGGGGATCAAAAGCAGATTAGATGAAGCAGACGATTGAATCAGAAATTTTGGAGACAATGCAGCAGAAAACACCCAAATCAGAGCACCAGACAACAAAACAACACATTTTTTTAAATTAGGAAATTTTAAGGGACCTCTGGGACAACATCAAGCATAACAATATCTATATCATAAAGGCACTGGAAGGAGAAAAGTATGAGCAAGGGATTGAGAACCTATTTGAAGAAATAATTACTAAAAATTTTTCTAACCTGGTAAATAAAAGATATATACAACTTCAAGAAGCTCACAGAATTTCAATAAAGATGAACTCAAAGAGGCCCACACCAAGACACACCAGGATTAAAATGAGAAAGGTTAAAGACAAAGAGAAAATCCTAAAAGCTGTAAGGGAATGACAGCTATTTAACTATAAAGGAGCTCCCATAAAACCAACAACCGATTTCTCAACAGAAACATTTCAGGCCAGAAGGGATTGACACAAAATATTCAAAATGATGAAAAGCTAGGACCTAAAACCAAGACTACTACACCTATGAAGACTATCATTTCAAATTGAAGAAGAAATAAATAACTTTACAGAGAGAGAAGCTAAAGGAGTTCATCACATTGCCCTAACCAGTTTGCTTAGTGGATAGAGTGTCAGCCCGAGGACTGAAGAGTCTCAGGTTTGATTCCGGTCAAGGGCATATACCTTGGTTGCAGGCATATCGCCAGTAGAGGGTTTGTGGGAGGTGGCTGATCAATGTCTCTCTCTCATTGATGTTTCCATTCCTTTCTGTTAAAAAAAAAAAAGGCAATAAAACATATTTTAAAATAAATAAATAAAGGAGTTCATCACCATGAAATCAGTACTACAAAAAATGGTAAAGGGACTTCCTTAAGAAAAAGAAAGAAAAAGGAGGAACATAAATATATATAATAAAATGACAATAAATACATACTTAGCAATAATCACTTTAAAGGTAAATGGCTTATATGCTCCAATCAAAACATAGCTGAATGGATAAGAAAACAAGACCCATTTATATTCTGTCTACAAGAGACCCACCCACCTCAGAACAAAAGACACACAGAGACTGAAACTAAAAAGAGAGAAAAAGATATTTGATGCAAATGAAAACCAAAAAAGTTGAGAAAGCAATACTTATATTATACCACATAGACTTTAAAACAAAGACTGTAATAAGAGATAAAAAGAAGAACACTAAATAATGATGAAGGGATCAATTTAACAAGAGAATATAACCCCTGTAAACAATTATGTACCCAACAGAGGAGCACCTAAGTATATAAAACAAATATTGACATATATAAAAAAAGAGATGGACAGTAATACAGTCATAGTAGGAGACTTTAACACTCAGTTGAAATCAATGGATAAATTTTCCAGACATAAAATAAAAAAAAGAAACAGTGGCCTTAAATGATTCACCAGACCAGATAAATTTAATTGATAATTTCAGAATATTTCATTCCAAAGTAGCATGACATATATTCTCTTCAAGTGTATATGGATTATTTTCCAGGATAGACCACATGTCAGATCACAAAACAAAAGTTTTAAGATTGAAATCATCTCAAGCATCTTTTCTGAATACAATGGAATGAAACTAGAAATCATTCACACACACAAAAAAAGTGAAAAACATATGGAGGCTAACTAACATATTACTAAGTAGTGAATGGGTTAACAATGAGATCGAGGATGAAATAAAAAGATTTGATCAAGACAAATGAAATTGAACACACAACCCAAAATCTATAGGACATAGCAAAAGCACTCTTAAGAGGGGAAACTCATGCAATACAGACCTACTTCAGAAAACAAGAAAAGTCTCAAATAAACAATCTAACATTACACTCAAAGGAACTAGAAAACAAAAAACAAGGCTCAAAGTGAGTTGAAGAATGAGATTAGTATCAGAGCAGAAATAAACAAAATAGAAGTTAAAAATATAATACAAAAAAGTAATGAAACAAGAGCTGGTTCTTTGAAATGATAAACAAAATGTATCAACATTTAATCAGTCTCATCAAGGCAAATCAAGAGGACACAAATAAATAAAATCAGAAATAAATGAGGAGAAGAACATCTGACATAGAAATACAAGTATTATATAAAATATTATGTCTATATGCTAATAAACTGGACAATCTGGAAGAAATGAATAAATTCTTAGAAACAAGCAATCTTCTAAGACAGAATAAAAAAGAAACAAAATCTAAACAGACCTAGTATAATCAATGAAATTGAAGCAGTAATCATAAACTTTCAAAAAATTTCCTAAACAGGATTAAAATTACCCAACATTCAAAGAATTAATACCCATCTTTTTCAAACTATTCCAAATAATCCAGAAAAGGAAAGACTCTGAAGCTCATTTGAAAAGGCCAGAATTATCCTAATTAAAAAATCAGATAGACACTACAGAGAAAGAAAACTATAGGCCAATATTCTTGATGTACATCAACAAAATATTACAAACCAAATTCAGCAATACATTTAAAATATCATATACTACCATCAATCAAAATTTATTTTGGAGTACAATACCCACAAATCAATTAACATGATATATCACATAAAGAAAATAAAGGATTAAAAAACATATATCAATAGATGTAGAGAAAGCATTTGACAAAATCCAGACACATATATATATGAAAAAATAAAATAAAAATTTCTAGCAAAGTAGGAATAGAGGAAACTATCAGAACATAATAAAGGCTATATATGACAAACCCACAGCTAGCACTATGCTTGATGGGAAAAAGAAAAAACTTAAAGTATTTTCCTCAAGATCAGGAACAAGACAGGAATGTCTACTTTCATTGCTCTTATTTAACACTAGTGGCCCGGTGCATAAAATTTGTGCACAGAGGGGGGTTCCCTCAGCCCAGCCTGCACCCTCTCCAATCAGGGACCCCTTTGGGGATGTCTGACTGTTGGCAGTCGGACATCCCTCTCACAATCTAGGAATACTGGCTCCTAACTGCTCACTGGCTTGCCTGACTGATCGCCCCTAACCCCTCTGCCTGTCTGGGTGATTGCCCCTAATTGCCTCTGCCTGCCTGATCACCCCTAACCATCTCTGCCTATCTGCCTGATCGCCCCTAAGTGCTCCCCTGCTGACCTGATTGCTCCTAACTGCCTCTGCCTTGCCCCACACCTGGGACCCAGGCTTCTCTCCCTCTGGCCAACTATAGGTACCCAGGACCTGGGCCAGCTTCACTCAGGCCAGCCATAGCCACAGGCATCCAGGACCACAGGGCATGCTGCCTAACCCCAGGGCTGGAAAGCCCCTCTCCCTCTATGTACCTGCCTGGTCGAGTCCCACTACTCTGACTGCCATGGCTTAAAGAACTTTGCCATATATGTTCTCTCCATCCTCCTGAGGAGAGGGCATGAACTGAGAAACTGGAGATGCTGCAGCCCCGCTGAGGGCGCACCTTCCTCAGCATCTCCAGAAGCCAGAGCACCTGGCTGGTGGGCACTGTGGTTGGAAGGCTCCCAGCTCTGATCCTGGCCCAAGGAGGTGGGGAGCCGCTGAGTGTGTGTGGTGCTTGGGAAAGGGTGACCTTACTGGGCTCGCACACACTGCCACTGACAACAGGCATGAGGTCATGGAGACTGAAGAAGCAGAGAAATGCATTCAGAATTGGGGGGGTCGCACACCAACCCAGCAGGCAGGTGCCTCTCTGACAGCACACCCCACAGACAGCATGCCCCACAGCCCCAGGCAGGCCTCCCACAGCCATCCAGCTCCTCCGTGGGGCCCCCACATGGGGAGCACATGCATGCTGCGCCACTGCCACTGCCACTGCCACCAACAACCGGCCTGCAACACCCACCCCGCCCTGCCCCTCGCGGGGCCCTGGCCTGGGGAGCGCATGCTGTACTGTGGCCCCCTACAGGCCTCGCCTCCCATCCTGCTGGCCACGTTCCCAGCGTCTACCACAAGAACTACATTTCCCAGCATTCTTAGTGAGTGCTCCCCGCACTCCATGTCTGCTTCTGGTTCAGATACTGCATGAACCAAGAGTACTGTGAAATTCCTCCACTCAGTGGTGGCCACTGGGATCTCCACACACCTCAGAGACTGGTAGCCAGCCCCTCCCACCCCCATCGTGGGTGCTGGGCTGGGGGTGTGGGCTTGAACTGCTGCTTGAGGCCAGAGCATGCACAAGCGTTTGGGGGCAGGGCGGGAACATCTCTGTCTCCCAAGGCCCCTAGATGCCAGCAGCCAGCCTTATCATGGGTGCTGGGCTGGGGGCATGCAGAGACCCTTGGGCCTCACATATCGGTGGCCACCAGGGTATCTGCATGCTCCAGAGGCCAACAGCCAGCTCCCTGTCGTAGGCGCTGGCCTGGGGGCGTGGACCCAAACTGCCTCTTGGCTCAAAGCCCCACCTCGTGCCTGGAGCTCATTACCCAAGGTGCCCTGGGTGCTCATTTGCATGTCCCACACTACAGGTAACCCCCTCAGCTCAGTCACAGCCTAACTATCAGAGCAATCAATATGCAAGCCTCGTGAGGGGGAATTTGATCCCATGGCATCAAATTCCCCTAACCACCCGAGGTCACTGCAAAAGAATACGACTCAGCCACAGTAACTGAAAGAAGGAATCTTGCCAGCCCTTAAGTACTGTGGGGGCAGAGCTTGTAGTGTGCTTGCTTCCCAGCACTGTGGCCATGCCCCCGCCAGCCTCTCTTCCTCTCCACTGGACATGCCCCCTGTCTACTGGTCATGCCTCCTGCTCCTGATTAGCTGGTAGCGTAGCAAAGGTGCGGTCAATTTGGATATTACTCTTTTATTAGATAGGATAGTGCTGGAAGTCCTACCCACAACAATCAGATAAGAAGAATTAAAAGCATCCAAATTGGAAAGGAAGAAATATAGCTGTCATTATTTTCAGATGGCATGATACTGAATATAGAGAACTGAAAAGATCCCACCAAAAAACTACTAGCATAAATAAATTCCGTAAAGTGGCAGAATACAAAATAGATTGCATCTTTATGTACCATTTACAATTGCATCAAAAAATGAAATACCTAGTAATAAATGTAACCAAGAATTTAAAACCCTGTACTTGGAAAATTATAAGGCATTGAAGAAATCAGAGAAGATAAAAAGAAATGGAAGCATATATTATGCTCCTAGATAGGAAGAATTAACATCATTAAAATGTCCATACTACCCAAGGCAATCTAAAGAAACAACACAATGTCTATCAAAATACCAATGGTGTTTTTCACAGAACTAGAAGAAATAATTCAAAAATTTATACAGAATCACAAAAGACCCCAAAAAATTACCACAATCTTGAGAAAGAAAAACATAGTTGGAGGAATAAAGCTATCTGATATCAGACTATGTTACAACAGTATAGTAATCAAAACAGCATGTACTGACATAAAAACAGACATATATATCAATGGAACAGAATAGATTGCCCAGAAATAAGCCTATGTCTATTATGGTCAATTTATATATTACAAAGAAGGGAAGAACATACAATGGAGTAAAGAAAGTCCAGTCAACAAGAGGTTTTTGTGATATTGAATAGATACATGAAAAAAATAAAATAAAATCAAACCACCTTCTTACACCATACAATAATAAACAAACCAAAAGCAGGTTAAATTGGAAAACTCCTAGAACACATAGGCAGTAAAATCTTGGACACTTTATACACCAATATTTTTTTCTGATATATCTCCTCAACTCAAGCAAGGGAAATAAGAAAAACTAAAAAAGTTTTCTCACAGCAACATACACACAAATCAACAAAACAAAATGACAATCTACTGAATGGGAGAACATATTTGCCAATGATACAAAAGATATCCAATTTAAAACAACAACAACAGCAAAAATAACTCAACACCAAAAAGAAAAAAAAATCCCATTGATAAATTGGCATAGAATCTGAGTAGATACTTTTCCAAAAAGGACATAGAGATGGTCAATAGGTATGCTTAACATCACTAATTATCATAGAAATGAAAATTAAAACCATACTCACATCTGTCAGAATGGCTATCATGAATAAGTCAACAATCAAGTGTGGGTGAGGATGTGGAGTAAAGAGAACGCTTGTGTCCTGTTGGTGAGAATATAGACTGGTGAAGCCACTATGGAAAACAGTATGGAGGTTCCTCAAAAAATTAAAAATGGAACTGTCTTATGATCCAGCAATGCCACTTCTGGGCATTATATCCAAAGCAACCGAAAACACTGAATTCAAAAAACATGCACACCTTTATATTCACTGCAGCATTATTTACAATAGCTAAGATATAAAAGCAATCCAAGTGCCTACAGATAGGCAAGTTGGTTTTTTAAAGTCGTTTTCTAACTTTATTTTCAAATTATTTACTGCTAGCATATAGAAATTCAATTTATATTTGTGTTTTCATTTTGCATCCTATGACTGCTGAATTCCATTATTATTTCTAGAAGTTCTGTGTGTGTGGGGTGTGTGTGTGTGTGTGTGTGTGTGTGTGTTATAAGTTCAGCCATCATCCATGTGAACTTTGTACTCTACTTTATGGGAATTACCTATATTACACATGCTGAATGGATTAATGGTTTATAAAAAATCTGTTAGTTTTACTTCCTAAAGTTCATTTTTCCTTGTGCTGTCATATAATAGTTCATCTTCGATAAGTATATGTAGCTTGGGACCAGGGCCTCCAGAGGCTTGGCACATAATTTATAACAATAATGGAAATGGCATGCTTAGTAGTGACAGCCAGGGGACCCCTGCATGCTCAGAAGGAAGGAGAAGTTATATCACCCATGAAAAGGCTAATGAGATAGGCAGATTTTGGGGGGAAATGATCTTTTTGTCTTGGCCTTAGACCTCGTTCAACTGGTGAGACCCATGTCTGAAGCGTAATGATTCCCGCATGCTCTCTGTGAATATGGGATTATGTGACATATGGGGTGAGCTACTCAGAAGTCAGAGCTTTCACCAATAAACGCCAACTTAATTGGATGCTTTAATTCTGTCACCTTCACTCCCAGGACATAGCCCCCGGGGACAGTTTGAGGACTGGTTTTCAGTTTAAAATATCAGTCTCGGGGCCCCAATTTTCAACAGTCTTTCAGAGAGAGAGAGCTGTTGTCTCCTGCAACTTAGGAAATATTTGTGTATCTGGCATTTGGAAACATAGTTCTGAGGCTCAGGAGAGAGTTCAGGGAAAGAGACAAAGCTCTGAGAGTTAATAAACATCTAAACCAGGCTTGCCAGTTTTACAAGGCAGCGCAGGCCCCTTCCGTCCTCTTTACTCAGCAGCTGAGAGTCAGCTATCTAACCCAGGTGGACGGGAAAGATGCTATTGGTCCAAGATCAGTTAGCAATCACTCTCCTTTGCATCCAGATGTTGCAGCAGAACAGGGTTATTGCAAAATGACCAGAGAATATGTTGCTGTTTCAAGTTTTTCTGAAAACTTAAGGTCTTACACTAGAAGCCATTCTCCAAGCTAGCAATATGCTAGCTAGCAAGACACAGGGCCTGACCAGAGAAAGGGGGCATTTGGGATACATTAGAAATTCAATATCAACTTTGTAAAGTTGTTAATAATTAGCCACAGCTTTTGTCTCTATCCCTGCAACTAATGACATGAAAGTGATTAGGTTTCTAAAAAACAGGTTAAGCTTACTAAATGTATTAAGTCACAGCGTTTTTAATCAACAGCTTATTGATTCCAGCAGGACAGTCATGAGAGCAAAGAGCTCTGATGCCGGTGGGGCGGATTTAGAAGTTCTCTCACTGCTACTTTACAAATCAAAGTCACAGATATGTTAGAGGAAATGACATATTTTCAATAGTAACTTCAAGATAGAGAAAAACTAACCATTTTAATAAAAATAGTATTTTAGTATAAAACCAGCTTAATATCTTTTTTTACACCCCTTTCAGGTTTACATTTTAGATAAAAGGCTAATAATGAGCCACTTTTAGAATCAGTACTCACATCTCCCATTTAAAAGTATATCCCTAAGGTAACTCCAAAAAACAACAAACAAACAAACAAAAAAACACACACTCTGAAAATTCAGAACTGTAAAAATTTGCACCCATACTAAAAATTACAGGTAACATAATATCTGAAGTCAACAGGCATCCTGGTGCCTGACACTGGAAGGATTGATTATGCTACAACTATGAAGCTAAGAGACCTGGGTTAAGAAAGACAAATTCTGGCTCTTCCACATTAACACACATCTCCTTCGAAGAGACTGGAAATCAGCACGACACTAATCAGAAGACCAGTGGCCGTTCCTTTATCAGGTGAGTGTTACTTTTAAGGCATCTGCACTGCTGGCTGCCATGTGTAACCTACAACAATTTGGTGGGAACCAAAGAAAAGGGTTCAGCACTGTGCTATCTGCCAAAAAGTTCCACCAGCAACAGTGCTTTGAAAAAAGAGGATAGAAAAGATGGAGAAGAGGCCATTAGAAGAGAACGCTCCTGGACTGAAAAGTTTCAGGTTTACAGACACATGAATTTTCACATTGCAAAGGACCAGAAATTGTCCAAAGGCTGCTGTATTGACACCTCCATGTGTTGCTGATAGAGAGACCAAGAAATTGCTTTTAGTAGCCCTTATCTAGGAGTAGAATTGTGAAGATCTTTCATTTTTTATTGCCTTTATTTCTATATTATTTATATTTTATGTTGACTGTGATATTGTCACAGAAATTTTTAATATCTTGATTTAAATATAATTTAAGATTCAATCTAATCAAGAAATAAAGAAAACTTAGAGGTATGCAGATATGGTATAAAAGGATGTCACAGGACATAGAAATAAAAAATAGACATGCACAGAATGGGAACTCATTTGTTGTAAAAGTGAAAAAGTAAATATAAATGCAAAAACTATGCAATGTGATAAATAATCCCAGATGATGTAAACTTTTAAAAAATGTATTAGATAAGAAAAAACATAAATTGATTAATTTCTCATCTTTTTAAAGGAAATTTAAAAATCCCTACCATTACTTAACTCTGACAATTACAAAAATATAGACTGAAAGTTGATTCTTAAAAGTTTATAGTGCTATATACAATACGTATCCTCTCCAAACACCGAGGAAGATTAAAACAAACAAACAAAATATCATATAAACAAAGTGATGACTTCAAGGAAATAAAAAGAATGAAATAGCATAAAGCAAGGTTACAGAGGAAATACAAACCTATCTGTTTTAATAATCCACTACATACTTAAATTTAACACTATTTATTGAGCTTGCAGTTCTTAACCTCTCAGAAGTATTTGACATTACTTAATCATTTTCTTCTTATGACACCTTTTCCCCTTGACTTTCATGTTATCTCATTGTCCTGACAATTCTCCTTCCTTTCCAGATACTGCTCTTTGCAGACTTAATCTCTAACACCCAAACATTAACTATTGGGATTTCCCCATGTCTTGGATTTAAAAATACTCTCAGTTCTAAAAATACTGGGCAGTCAAAGGCCTACATTCCCGATTTCAGTTACCATCTGTATGCCAGAGAACTCTAAATTTGCTTGCTAAGGCAGGTCTTTCTTGTGGACTTCAGACCCAAACATATGCCTGCCTACTTACCTTCCTTTAGAATGTCCTGAAGTCTCTGCAAACTCACCATGTTGGAAGCTGGGCTCACTCCCAAACTCACTCCTCTCCCAGCCCTATGAATCCCATCACAGCCACACAGCTGCCCAGCTCCTCTCTAACTCCATGTAGCCCAGGATGGCGTGTAGTATACCTCAAGCATCTGGGATAGTGCCTGGTATACACCATGAATACATTTTTGCTATATAGTTTTAATTGTTCATTATTTAGGAAATGTTTTTTCTGTTTCTCTGATGTCTAGAGTAAGAACTGGACTCCATGTTTTCCTAAAGAATTCATCAGCAAAGTATGTTTCTAAATAAAATGTCTTTTCACCCACAATTATGAATTTACACAGGCAAAGAGATTTTTAAGCGACTCTTTTCTCTCTAAAATTAGAGGAAATCAACAGCTGGAGTGTCCATGGAGTCCTACTGTCCATTTGTTTAGGGATGTTAAGCATCTGCCTTATAGGGCTTATTTCCACTTTATATTTGGGCCAGGGCCTAAACGCTTTGTTTTCCAAACACATACCACATATCAAAAGCAGTGGTTGTTTGGAAAGCTACACTGTTAAGTTTACATTTGAGACCAATGAGAAGTTCCCTATGGCTATCTCTGAAATGCAATTTGCAAATGCACATTTGTGAAAACGAAAGATCCATAAAGAACTTGTTGCTGTTACCAAATGCTTTAAATGCTGCAGTTGGTTGTTGGTGTCATGAAAAGTGGAATTTGTGCAACTACCTATGAGGGTCACATTGGGAGTTAAACCTGTCTTTGACCAAAAGTTAGGACAGCATAAAGAAACAGACAGTACTACCATGTTGTAATGCTACATTAGCTTGTTTTCCAGCTTAAAAAAATCTATGATTGCCTTCAGGATGCTTGAAGACAAAGGGAATCATTTCTGTTGTGGAAGAAGAAAGTACATTTGTATGGGGTCCTTGGGGGAACTTAGGTTTCCTCATTAGGTGGACTGAGGTAAACTTACACCAGGTACATCCTAGTAAACCTGATCAAATATCTAGCTTCATAATGGAGAGCAGAATAATCAAACAAGAGCAACAAAAATAGCCTTTTTCAAAATTTTAATCTATATTATTTTAAATATATTTAATAATTCATAGTATGATTATATTGATATATCATATATCAATATTATGTTCACATGTTTTATTTATATATTAAGTATATACATTTTTATTTTTAAATATATTTATGACAGTCTCAAAGTAATCCAGTACTAGTGATGGAAACAGACTGGTGGCCACCATGGGTTATGGAGAGGGGAGAATGAGGCTAAGGAGCAGCATGAGGGAGTTTCTTTGTGTTGATGGGACAGTTCTGCTTCCTGGTTGTGTGATAGCTACACAAATCTAAACATTTAATAACATTTCAAAAAATACATACTGAAAAAAGTGCATGTGAAAACGGGTGAAATCCGAGGGAAGCCTGCAGTTTAGTTACTAGGACTGTATCAAGAGCAGTGGCCTGGTTTTGATAATGTACTATTGTTATATAAGGTGTTATCACTGGGAGAGTTCAGTGAAAGGCTTCATGGAAACCCTCTTTACTATTTTTGCAATTTCTGTGAGTTTTAAACCACTTAAGTATAAAACAATTGTAATAAAAAGACATGAAATTATAATTAAAAAGATGAAATACTTTGAATACATCTTTGAGTAATCAAATTATTGGTGATTTCTATTTTCTACTTTATGCTGCCTAAGTTTCTAAATGCAGCAATGTACAGGTGTTACTTTTGCTGTTAATTACAATTATACATATGCACACATATATATGTACTTAATATATATGCACATATTTTAATTATATATATATTTATATATACATTTACATATATACACATATATATATAAAACAAAAAGCAGTTCACAAAGTAATGTATATAGAAAATGTTCATTAAAAACTTAGCTAAGCCAGGCTGGTGTTGCTCAGTGGTTCAGCGTCAACCCATGAACCAAGAGGTCACCTAAGTTGATTCCGAGTCAGGACACATACCTGGGATGTAGACTCAATCCCCAATAGGGGGCATGTATGAGGCAGATGATCCATTTTTCTCTCTCATTGATGCTTCTGACCTCTCCCTTTCTCTCTCTCTAAAATAAAAAAAAGTAAAAGAAATTTACTTAAGTATGTGTAATTGCTTGTATATAATTTTATGAGCAAGGATAAAGTTATTGGAAAATATACTGTTTCACACACTAATTACCCAGAGAGGAAAAACTGAAAATAAATTTAGACATCACTATTTTTAAATTTAGACATCATTATTTTTGTTCACTTGTTACAAGGTAATATCATTTTTTTATTTTAAAATCATCTAATAAGTAAATGTTTAAAAACTACTTTAAAATATAGTTTTCAATAAGAAATAAAGGTTGAATTAATATGTGTTTGCTCTTCAATTTTCTTTATGCAACTTATTATTTTATTTTGTTTTTGAGACACATTATTATTTGTACTATTAAATGGAAGTTTTTACACAGTACTGTTAAGCTAAAGAATTCTATTGATATGATTTGTTGAAACAAAACTTATCTTGGACCCACTTATCATCCATGATACAGGAGAAAAACAAAGCTTATTTTATACGTATTTTTCATAAAGTCAAGTAATTATTTTTTTGATTTTAGAGGGAGGGGAAGAGAAAGAGAGAGGGGAAAAAATTGATGTGAGAGAGAAACAACTGGTTGTCCCATCAATCGGTTGCCTCCCACATGCATCCCAGCCAGGCATGTGCCCTGACAAGTAATCGAACCCACAACCTCTCAGTGCGCAGGACAATGCCCTAACCAACTGAGCCACACTGGCCCGGGCATGAAGTCAAATAATTTTAAACAATAATATTACCACACAAATATCTCTTCATTGTTAAATAACATTGTAAATTAATAAAATAAGCATCTCTATCTTTTTAAAAATAATAATGTTACCTGCTTTTTATGGACTTTGAATTTGGAACTAAAATAATTATTCCTTCTCTTGAATGGCAGCCTTGAGATAAATGTTATAGTGTGTTTAAGAATATTTGTGCTGTGTTATATAAAACAGAGAAGTAACTGTGATACAGTGCAGGGTTATATGTTTTTTAAAAGATGAAATTTTTGAGCTGGTCTGAATCCTAGAATTCAGGCACCTGTGGGGATTGAGTTCAGGACCAAATATCACATTGTAATGCTGATGTTGCCTTCATGCCTGCCCTCCTCTGATCCACCGAGTTCCAGCCAGGCCACATGTGATGTTAGAATTATCAGGTGTCATTGTAAGTCTCCCTTTACAGCCAGAAATATGGGCATTCTTAGGCAAAGAATACTTATCATGATCTTATAATTGAAAACAATCGATTATATTTTTATTACTTTTTTATTTTTGCTCAAGCAGAGACAATTAGAACCTCCTGAGGTGTTATAGACTTGAAGTCAGAATCAAGGCCAGACAGGGACCATGGGATCCCTCTGAGCTTTTGTGAAACTGCTCTTTTGGGGGGTTGACAGTGTGTTGCTACAGCAGAAGGAACATAATAAGGGAAGAAATATCCAGCCCATGTTTTGTTTGCAGTGGTTTTTCTGTTTTCCTGAATGTACCACCTCGAGTCATATGGGACATTTGAGTCAATTTCCTTAGAACACCCTCCAGAAATAATTCATTGTTTTCCTCCCATATCAAAGGATTCATTAACTTTCTTGGACTCATACCTGGCCTGAGCATTCACTCAGTGATTTAGTAGCTCCGTGACCTTTAATAAATTACTTAGACCCACTGGCACTGTTTCCTTAACTGGTGAAAAGGTTCATTTCAAAGGAGTACGGTAAGGCTTAAATGTCTGAGAAAATGTGGGCGTCAATAAATGTTTAATCTGAAGTCTAAAAATAACATTTGTTAAGAAGCTGGCAAACAGTTATTGAACATCTATTACCTCTTCACCAGTACTGCTGGAGCAAACATAGTTCATGGAAACTTTGATTCAGTCTCTTAAGAATAAAACCCAGTTGCTATTTTTTTACCCTCCCTTTTTATATGGTATATATAATAACACTCATGAAAATTTACAGTTTAATCATCCCCAATGGAAATCAGTTTTGGACCTCCAGTTCCATCTTTATTTGACACCTGAGTTTTTTTTGCTTCTTGAAAACTCTGTCTTTGTCTTAAACACAAGAAATCTTGATGAAATTTTATAGTTGCCAAGTGAACAATTATTTTCCTAAGTCGTTATTTGAAAAGTTTCATCATGTTCAAGCTGGATGTTCAAGTGCCCTTGATGGCCATGAATTGGCAATGCTTTCTGGCCTTATGTATTTGTTAGAAAGAATGTGACAACCACACCCCTGACTAGCTCATTAGGTGGTGATGAAATTACTGGTACGCTACCCCCTATTCCCCTCCCAACCTCCTCCCCCACCCCAACACTATACACACACACACACACACACACACACACACACACACACACACACACACACACGGGGGGGGAGGGGAGAGAGAGAGAGAGAGAGGGAGAGAGAGAAACTTAAGTTTTCTTAAGGAGAACCCAAATATAATGGGGAAAATAAACTATATATTAAAAAGTATATATTTGACTTAGATTTTTCTGTCCCAGTGGCTTCTTCCTCTTTGGAATATCCAATGGAATACAAATCCCATTGGTGTTTTCCCTGTGAACTTGACTGAACATTCATTATGTTCAGGGAGCTTTGGGCAAAGAGGAGGAAAAGGGGAGGAAGAGGCGGTGCTGTGGATTTTCAGCTGGCAAACCATGACTTGAAGCCAGAACCTTGAGAACCAAATCCACCAAGGATTCAATCAAGTAGGTGCACTCATGGTGAGTGTGGTGTGAGAAGGGACTCCATGTGACTGGGCTCTAGGCTGCAGCACAGTGAATATCACAGAAGGCACAGTGAGGTCACCATGAATCCCTGTGACATGGAAATTCAAGTAGAATACAGCATCTAATTCTGAGGTGGTATGGTTTTCTTGACACTGCGTTCTCAATTTGGCTTTTAAGGGGTATTTCCCTGAACCACATCACCACTGCAGCATCCTGCTCTGGCTCCTACTTGACAGACATCAAGATGACTATCTGTTGGTCATCTCCTGCTCCTCGCCATTCTCCACTGTTTGCTTGATGGCTTCTTGTCACTTCTTTCCAGACTTTTAGGTACACTGTCCACCTCTCTACCAAGTGGGGACCACTGCTTTTGTAATGAAGCTGGCTCTGATGTTGCTCCTCAAAGAGCCAGTGTTGCCATGTCTCTTATCTGCAAATTGGACTTGGCTCTGGGTGACCTCCACCCAATATGTGAGCTGGCCTGGCCACCTTTGTGATGGACTACAGGCAGTGAGTGTGTGAGGAAGAGACCTCTGTCTGCTGGCTCCAGGCCTTGTCCTTTCCATCATTTATAGAAGCTCCCCGGGTGGCTAAGAACCAGTGAAGAAATTATTTGGGGGTTGCTTTGCTCCCTCCTGCCACCTTATCTGGATAATCACTGGAAAAACACACTCAAGCAATAAGGATGTACAATCTTATGCTCAAATATTGGCAAAGCTTAAAATTGCAATAATATCAACCTTGGCGAGATAAGGGGCAATGACAGTCCTCATAACTAATAATGGAATATAAATTGGTTCAGTCACTTTAGGAAGCACATGAAATATCTCATAAAATTGAAAATGACCATATAAATGACTGACCGTTTTACTTTTGAACACTTAACCTACTGAATCTCTCATTTATCCACATAAAGCCTGTGATGGTCCATTTTATGTGTCAATTTGACTAGTTATTTAATCAACAATTAGTCTAGGTGTTTCTATAAAGGTATTTTGTAGCTATGACTAGAGTCCATAGCCATTGCTTTTAAGTAAAGGCATTTATCCTAGTTCATCTGTGTGGGCATGAGTCAATGGCTGCAGAGCTGAGGTCTCCCCGAGGGAGAAGTGTTGCCTGGGACAGCAGTTTCACCTGCAGCTGGAAGTTCTAATCTGCCCTCCCTGGCAACCGACCTTAGCCAGCCCCACAAGCAGTAAGTCAATTCCATACAATACATTTCTTTATAGACATGGTATCCTGTCAGTTTGTTTCTCTGATCAAACCTATAACCTAATATTTATTTGAGCCAAGAAAAAAAAAAGAAGAAAGAAAGAAAGGAAGGAAGGAAGGAAGGAAGGAAGAAAGGAAGGAAGGAAGGAAGGAAGGAAGGAAGGAAGGAAGGAAGGAAGGAAGGAAGGAAGAAGGGAGGGAGGGAAGGAGAGAGGGAGGGAGGGAGGGAGGGAGGAAGGAAGAAGGAAGAAGGGAGGGAGGGAGGAAGAAAAAGAAAGAAAGGAAGGAAGGAAGGAAGAGGAAGGAAGAAAGGAAGGAAGAAAGGAAGGAAGGAAGGGGAAGTGGAGGGAATGAGGGAAGGAAGAAGGGAGGGGGAGGGAGGAGTGTCTGGAAGATAATTGATATGATGTAAGGTTTGCTATTCTGATGAAAAGCGTTAACTCCCAGGCAGAGTCTTGGACAGCCCCCTATGATAAAACTAAGTAAAGTCTTGCTAGGAAAATTCCATATTCACTCTTCATTGAATCTCAGATTGTTTTACGATGCTACCTCCCAAGGGAAACTTTCTTTTAAAGATGATCCCCTGGATTCCAGTCTCTCTGTTCTCCACTCACCTCTGGCACTCCCTTTTGCTTGCCTTCTCACTATGGTGTAGAATGTATCAGAAGTTCCAACTTGTAAGCGTTACATAAAATGTTGGGTTAAGTGCTATATAAAGCTAAAATAAGTCAGACATGCATTCCTTTATTCCCCTGCTTTGAGTGTTTCCCAAAATAGAATCAAGAAAGTGCATGCTCAGACAACCTAATTAATAAGGCACCAGCATGCAACCTGGGTTTTTCTAATTAAATGTAGCCATGAGTACCATAGCAGGGATTTCATTAAACTAGTCAAAACAATTGCATCCCTGGTAATGTAGGGTGGGTATAGCCAAAATATGAATACAGAGTATAATTCTGGGGCTTGCTGAACTACAATCAGTCTTGAATTCACAGCTTCATCATTTCTCTTGTGTGACCTTGATAGCATTCATTGACACAATCTTTGTGAAGTTCTTTTATATTAGTGCAATTCACTTGTGGTAAAAGTTAATGATAAAATTGTACGAACTCCACGTATCCAGGATTCCCAAACTTAAAATCCCTGAGTTACGAAAGTGTGGGTTCCCCTGTCAGGTAAAAAAATCCTGACTAGGAGCATTCTTAGTAAGGACAAAAAAAAGTATAATATAGGTAGTGGAGGAAATAAAAAATACAAACTATAAGTTCATGATCATTGTTCTTGCTCTTTGCTGTTTTCTACAACATATGCTAATAGTGGTGAATTTCACAATTTTGTACAATGTTACAAATAATTAATAAAAATAATAGTTATTGAGCTAGAAGAGGAATGACCATTAACCAGAAGGCCTACGACCTTTGGAAAGAGTTGCTTCTACCTTAGTTGATATGAACAATATTTGGATTATTTTAAAAGGGTGTTTTTGTTTTTTTACTCGGATATAGAAACCAAGGGGTGGACTATAACAAGCATTTGTAATTTATGTCCATCCAACATCTTTGAACATGCAATTTGTTTTGCTCATTTTCCAAATTAAATGACACATCTTCCTAGAGCAGAAACCAGAAAATTCACATCCTCACATTTCCTTGTAGCATGTGTACAGATATGATGTCTAGGTTTTACCAATTAAAGTCATACATGAGACATTTGGACTCAGAAGTAAATATCAAGAAAAGCCCAGCCCTAACCATTTTAGCTCAGTGGATAGAGTGTCTGTCTGCAAACTGAAAGGTCCCGGGTTCAACTTCGATCAAGAGCACATCCTCAGAAGGAGGTGTGCAGGAAGCAGTTAATCGATGTTTCTCTCTATCCTTCTCCCTTCCTCTCTGTAAAAATTAAATAAAACATTTAAAAAAACTTTAAAAAAAAGAAAGAGAAGTCCAAAGTCATGCCCAGGCAGCTGTAAGCAGGCATGACAGCAGAGGCATCAGGTCCTCGGGGTGGCAGTGTCGGGGCTGCAGTGCTCACTGTGGGGTTGTATATTCTCATTAGAGAAGAGCTCTGGATCTCCTGCAGATTCTTCATACCATTGACTATCCTTCAATAGACACTTCTGTCAAACAAAATGTGGAGCATTGCTTTGTGTACAAATAAAAACTGAATTATATATTTTGCTGAATAATGCATTCACGGAAGTAGAAAGTTAAGTAACAATGTGACTTTAATTTTTTAATGTATTATCAAAATGCACTATGCAAAAATAAAATTTTTTAAAAGATGTGGAATTCTGAGGGATATTACTTTTTGTTGTTTTGTTGGTTTTCATTAAAATTTTAAGATAATTAGAGACTCACATGGATCTGTAAGAAATAACACATAGAGATCTTTTCTATTCTTTACTCAGTTTTCTCTAATGATGGAATTTTGTAAAGTTACCAGAAGCCTGGTACACAGATTTGTGCATCGTGGGGTACCTCAGCCTGGCCTGGGCCCTTTCACAATCTGGGACTCCTTGGGGGATGTAGTAGTGCATGAAATGGCAGGTGGCCAGGGAGGATCCTGGGCCCAAGTCAGGTGCCACTATCACTCATCCCAGCCCCACTGCACCTGCCACCACCACCACTCAGTAGTGCTTCCACGAAGGCAGGAGAGGCTTGTGCCACTGCAGCTGCTCTGGCCAGCCGTGAGACCAACTATGGGAGTGTACTGACCACCAGGGGGCAGCTCCTAAACTGAGTGACTGCCCCCTGGTGGTCAGTGTGCATCATAGTAACCAGTTGACTGGTCATTTGGTCGTTTAGTCTACCAGTTGCTTAGGCTTTTATATATATATAGATGGTACATCACAATCAATAAATTGACAAGCATACAGCACAGTAACTTTTGGTACTGTGTTTTTCATCACTAAGCATAGTTCCCTTCATACTCGTCCAAGTTTTTGCACAAATCAATCATCTGCCTATTTGTGTAGTATAGCTGAATAGCACTTTATGGTACTGGATGTACTGGCTTGTTTAATCATTCACCTGTTGAAGAACACCTGGATCATTTCCAATTGGGAAACATACAAATAAAGCTTCTATGAACATTCATATAAATGATTTTGTACCTAAATATCAGTTTTCTTTTCTCTGGAATAAATGCCCAAGGGTGTATGTAATTCCTGGGTTGGATGATAATTCCCTGTTTACATGTATAAGAAACTGGCAAGCTGTGTTTATTTTTTTCAGAGTGACTATACCATTTTATCCTATTCATGCTGATAAGCATGCAGTAGTCTCTCACTGTGGTTTTAGCGTGCATTTCCAAGGTGACTAATGATTCTGGACATTGTTCACATATTAGTTGCATCTGTACATGCTACTCATTACTACAGCCTTTGGTTAAAATCACCATTATCTTTTAACTAGACAGAATTTCTCCTGAACTGGTTTTATGATTCTGTGTCTTGTTACAAATTACTAAAATCCATAATTCCACTTCCAGTAATGGTACACTAGCTAGTTGTAGATCAATCTCCCTTCTAATCCTATATAATAAAGAGGTAATATGCAAATTGACCATCACTCCAACATACAAAGTAGCTGCCCCCATGTAGTCAAAGATGGCCACCTCCATGTGGACACCCAATGGCTACCAAAATATAGCTGGCAGGGGAAGGCAGTTGGG
This sequence comes from Antrozous pallidus, assembly GCA_027563665.1. Classification (NCBI taxonomy): domain Eukaryota; kingdom Metazoa; phylum Chordata; class Mammalia; order Chiroptera; family Vespertilionidae; genus Antrozous; species Antrozous pallidus. The sequence goes on from CM050526.1 coordinate 7,115,138, forward strand.
GAGGGAGTGACCAGGCCTGTAGAAGAGGGCATTTAGGGGTGACCAGGCAGGCAGGGGAGGGCAGTTAGGGGCAATTGGGCTAGCAAGGGAGCAGTTAGACATCAATCAGGCTGGCAGGGTAGTGGTTAGGGGATGATCAGGCTGGCAGGCAGAAGCAGTTAGGGGCAATCAGGCAGACAGGCAGGAGAGCAGTTGGGAGCCAGCAGTCCTGGACTGTGAGAAGGGTCCCAGATTGAAGAGTGTTCAGGCTGGGCTGAGGGACACCCCTCTCCCCATGCATGAATTTCATGCAGTGGGCCTCTAGTAATAATCACAAAAGCGCCTCAAATACAAAGAAATCTTTTAAGAGTTACTCGGCCAAGAAATATTGAAGGGCCATGACATTGGAAAGAAGGGAAATGCAAAGATATTGGTCTAATATTAAGCACTTGTTTTCCCTTCAAAGTACTTGCTAATTAAAAGGCAGCAGCTGAGAAATGACAGCTAAGCAGAAAGCAATGGTTCAGAAGCTGAGCAGAACTTAATCTACTGTGAGCAAGGAATGGGAAATGGAGTTCAGACTCTGTCAAGGAAGAGGAGATCTGGTGAGTGACTCTGACTGTCACTGTGACTCTCACTAGCCTCTTCCTAAAAAGCATGGGGTAGCTCAGCCAGTGTGGCTCAGTGGTTGAGTGTTGACCTGTGAGCCAGGAGATACAGTTCAATTTCTGGTAAGGGCACTTGCCTGGGTTTCTGGTTCAATTCCCAGTAGATGGCGTGCAGAAAGCAGCCCCTCAATAATTCTATCTCCCTCTCCCTTCCTCTCTGAATCAATAAAAGTCTGTTTTATTTAAAAAGTATGGGGATACAAGAAATGTGCCAGCCTTCACAAAAGGAGAGGGCCTTGACGACTGAAGAACGGCCTCCTATCAGCTCAACCCTGATGGAATCAAGCTGTAACTATGATTGTTACATTCAAAAATTCACATATGGAGAACTTAAGCAGAGAACTACAAATTCTTAAAAAGAACCCATGAGAAATTGTGTAACTGAAAACTGATAGCTGGAATAAAGAGCTCAGTAGGTGTGCTTGATAACAGATTAGTCATGGGATCAGCAAACTTTCTCTGATAATAATGATTCCAGACTTTGAGGGTCAATAGCCTTGCCCAAACCACCCAGCTCTGCCACTGAAGGGTAAATAGACCTTAGTCAAAAGATTGGGCATAGCTGAGTCCCAATACATCATGATTTACAAAAACAAATTACAAAACCACAGAAAAAGACAAGGATGGAAAAAGATTCGAAGGATCCCTGCCCCTGATCAAGGTGACTTTAACTTTTCTGAACTCACTGCAATCCCAGCGTCTCTCAGAGCCCCTGGAGTAGTACTTGGCTCTCCTGGGAGCGGGAACCATGCAGTTCTTCTTTACATAACCCTCAGCGCCTAAAACAATACCGATTTTACTATATAAAAAGCTCTTAGTAAACGCTTTTCTTCTGTAAGTGGCATTTGCATAGAGAATCTACATGCTCACACATCATTAATGCCAGCCACTGTTCCAGAGCCTGACATGATGACTGTGGGATGTGCACAAGAAAGTGTCACACTCACTCTGGAGGAGGGGGGCAGTTAGCCGTCCAACACTCCATGGTATTTTCAAAAGATCTTCAAACTGCGCCTCAGTGAGGAAAGCTACCCCTCTCACACACTCCGAATGGCATTTCCTTAATTCTATTGCAAAATTTCTACAGGAGGAGCCTGGCTTTATCAGCACTTCCTTAATTAGGAAATTGGGATCCAGACATTTGTAAGAACATAGCTAATAAGAGACAGAGCTGTGCTCCCAGCCCACATCACCCTCATTCCAAAGCTCCTCGCCCCACCCCCCACGCCCACTTTTTTGTGGCTATACTGTCCTCTGCCCTGGGATTGACTCTCCTTGAAAACTGAGACCTCGCTCGGCCACTGAAACTTCTTGAGTATCAGAAGCGTATAAAACAATTCTCCATGGTTGCCTGTCTTGTACTGTGATACCATTATCCTCTTACGGATCGATTGGTGTGAAATCAGATCCTGCCTGGGAGCAGGAAAAAGAATAGAGGGAAGACTCTGGCTCCAAGCTCCACAAGACACAAAAACTTATTGGAGTTCTGCAGAAGTCTGTTCAAAGCCTGGGTGTATTCTGTCATTTGGCAAGAATTAAATGGAGCCTTGTGTCCTCTAAGATTATTCTGTTACCTTCAGGATTAGGTTACCCGTCATTATATTTAACCTATGGGAAAAGCCTCCACAAAGCTGTACTAAAGATGTAATGGGAAGCATATAATAAAGAACCCTCATGTCAAAGAGATACAAATTTCCCACAGCGAGCCGCTGCTGAATGACTGCTTTCTGCTCCTGACTATGGTCCCGGAGGGGGACTTGGCCTCAGAGGCCAAAGGGATGCAAGGGAACCAGCCCTGGCCCCTCTGGACAGATACAGGTGCTCTGGTCTTATTCATTTGTGAGCTGACTACCCTGAGAGGCGCAGGAAGGGGAGGGTTGCTAAAGGACTTATCTTGCTTAATCTGTAGGAATTCCAGAAGGCCCTGGGGAACCTGAGATTCCTAGACATTTTCCCTTCTCACATTTCCTACTGGAAATCCCTCCAGCTGGCGGGATGCTGAAATAGGTACCATTTAGCTGGCTAATGAAGTCCATATGCAATTGTTAGAAACATAACTGACACTTCAGACTCCAGCCTGCCTTTGGCTGCACAGCTTTCTGCTGCCCAGCGCGGCTGCCTGCTGGGGAGGCTGCTATTTCCCCAGTTGCTCTGCCCCAGCAGAGCACAGGAGAATGCTTGATGTGCTAATGTCAGGTTATGATAATACCTATCTATTATGCTGATCAAATAAAATAATATTTATAAAGCAAAGTGCCAGACAGACAGTGGGCAATGTCTAAATCAAAAAGTTATTTACAACCTGTCCCATCTGACTTTTCCTTCTCATTTCTCAGAACTCCACTCCTCCCAGGGCCAAGCCCCAGGCACCTCTATGTACACTGAGAAGGGCATTGTTCCTGCAGGCAGTAGGTCCCTCCTGCCTCTGTGACTTCCTGCATGCCTGCGGCAGAGACCGCTGCACTGGCCGGCATAGATCTCTGAGCAATAAATGCAGAGTGTTTGAGAGTCGGAGAACAGTCTTTATGAACTAGGTTGGATGTTCTCTGTAATGTGTAGCATTTTGGCTTTGGGGACAGAGTTGGACCTCAGTAAATAGATGTGAGGCGAATGAGTGCATAAAGAAAGAGGGTTCAGAATGATTTTGAAACATCATGTGAAAAATCACCGAGGAGGCTTGTGAAATTACAGTCTGCAGTGTTTCCCTTATAGATAAGAGATGCAGAAAGGAGAATTTGTAATGTGTATGCACTCACATGCACAGTCACACACATACAAACACACAGTCAAACAATCACATATGATAACTGATTAAACACATAAATAATATAAGAACATAATTTACTTTATTTTTAACTGAATTTATTGGGGTGACTGGTTAACAACATTATGTAGATTTCAGGTGTGCGATACTATAGTACAGCATCTGTATATCGTATTATGTGTTCACCTCCCCAAGTTAAGTCTTATTCCATCATCATTTATCATTTTCTTTATTGGCGCCTGCCTCCCCAGACCTGCCTTTCCCTCTGGTAATCACCATACTATTGTCTGTGTTTATGAGTCATTGGGGGGTTTTGCTTAGTCCCTTGCCCTCTCCCCTCAACACTTCCTCCCCTCTGACAGCTGTCAGTCTATTCTCTGTATCTAAGAGACTGTCTCTATTTTGTTTGTTAGGTTTTTTTCATTCATTAGATTCCACATGTAAGTGAGATCATATGGTACTTGTCTTTCTCTGACTGGCTTATTTCACTCAGCATAATGCTCCCCAGGTCCATCCATCTTGTCACAAAAGATAAGATTTCTTTGTTGTTGTTTTTTCACAGCCAACTTATATTCCATTGTATAAATATGCCACACCTTTTTTATCCTTCATCTATTGATGGGCACTTTGGCTGCTTCCAAATCTTGACTATCCTATATAATAAAAGGCTAATATGCAAATAGATCGAACAGCAAAACAACCGAACGACCAGACACTCTGATGTGTGTTGAATACCAGAGGGCACATAGGGAACATGGCAGGCATCAGCCATTGGAGGATGGTGGACCAGGTGAGCTGGGGCACCAGACCAAGGTGGGGCACTAGTTGCTGGCTCTGATCACCCCTGAGGGCCTGTCCACCTCCCCCTGCTCCTGATGGGTGATCAGGGCAGCAGCTGCAGCTTGTACTCATTGACAATGCTGGCCCCACTCAGACCTGCTGCTGGTGCTGGCTCTGCACCATCAGCAGATGTAAGTGGTTCAGCGCTGTCAGCACATGGGAGTGGTGGTGGTAGGAGTGGGGCTGCAGGCAGACAGGGGAGCAAGGACATGGAGGATGGGCCGAGACCCACCTCTGTGCCCACCTCAGCCTCTCAGCCCACAGTTCCTTTCAAGGAGCATGAATTCATGCACTGGGCCCCTAGTCTATAATAACAAAAGTATAATATGCAAATAGACTGAACAGCCGAACAGCAGAACAACTGTCCAGATGTCCTTCCAGACAAAGCCAGGGCTGCGAGGGCTGAGACAGCCAGGGCTACAAAGGCTTACTCTTGCACATATTTCATGCATAGGGCCTCTAGTTGTAAATAACACTGCAATGAACATGGAGGTGAATATATTCTTTCAAATTGCTGCTTCAGGTTTCTTTGGATATATTCCCAGAAATGAAATCTCTGGATCATAAGGCAGTTCAATCTTAATTCTTTTAAAAAAAAACTTTTACCTTCATCTAAGGATACAATTTATTGACTTGAGAAAGAGAGAAGGTGGGGCAGAGGAGAGGGGGTGGGGAGAGAGAGAGAGAGAGAGAGAGATTGGTTGCCTCCCATGCCTCCCATTCTTGTCCCAAACCGGAATAGAACCCGCAACCTAGTTATGTACCCTGACCAGATATCAAACCCACAGACTTTTGGTGTACAGGATGACACACCAACTAACCATGTCACCTAGTGAGGGCCATTTTTAATTTTTTTAAGAAACTCCATAGTGTTTGCACAGAGGCTGCACCAATCTGCATTCCCACCAACAGTGCACAAGGGTTCCCTTTTGCATGGTGCATGAAAATCATGCACTCAGGTGGGTACCTCAACCCAGTGTGCATCCTCTCACAGTCTGGGAGCCCTCAGGGGATGGTCTGACTGAAAGTTTAGGCCCTCCCTCCCTGGGGAGTGGACCTAAGCTGTCGGTTGGACACCCTTAGTGCTGTCGTGGAGTCAGGAGAGGCTGCCGCCACCACCACTGCACTCACTAGCACTAAGCCTGGCTTCTAGCTGAGCAGCAATCCCCCTGTGGGAGCACACTGACCACCAGGAGGCAGCTCCTGCGTTGAGCATCTGTCCTCTGGTGGTCAGTGCTTGTCATAGAGACCAGTCGTTCCATTTGATTGATTTGCATATTAGCCTTTTATAAGACTAGTAACCCTGCACACAAATCCATGCACCAGCAGCTCGCCAGTAGCTCATTGTCACTCTTTAGTAGCTGTCCACCTGCTGCCTTGTCCTCCTGTAGATCTCCGCTGCCCACTTGTAGCTAGCCTCCCCACCCTCCTGCTGATCCATGATCTGGTTGTTAGGCATTCGGTCATTACCATTTGCAGATTACATCTTTATTATATAGGATAGCCATGCTGACAGATGTGCATCTCTTAATTTGCATCTCTCTGATGATTGTGACATTGAACATCATCTCATATGTGTGTTGGCCATCTGTATGCCCTCTGGAGAAGTGTCTATTCAGATCCTTTGCTCATTCTTTAATTGGATTTTTTTTTTAGTGTTGAGTTCTCTATAAATTTTGGATGCTAATCCCTTATCAGATGTGTTGTTTATGAGTTCTCTATAAATTTTGGATGCTAATCCCTTATCAGATGTGTTATTGACAAATATGTTCTCCCATTCAGTGGGTTGTATTTTCATTTTTTGATGGTTTTCTTTGCTGTGTAAAGACTTTCAGTTTGATGTTGTCCCATTTAATTTTTCTTTTGTTTCCCTTGCCCAAGGACATATATCAGAAAAAAATGTTGCTACAAGAATTCCTTCAAGAGTTCAGTCAATAGGGCAGGTTCTCTGGGTCTCTTGCTAAGGGTGTATGTTGGTGCTGTTTTCACTCACTGTGGGTTGGTGACCCAGAGAGTGGCAGACCTGGGATCTACCGGCAGCGAGCCCCCAATTTCCACTGGGAACTGGAGGGGCTGGAACTGCAGGAGGTGGAGAGGTACCGGCTCCTTCCCGGGTGCTCAGCCTGAAACAGGGCCAGCCCTTGCTTCTTTACTTATTAGAGGCACAGGGGCAGGTGTTCAGCACCTTTGGGACCATGAGGTCCCTTCACCAGTGACGTATTTCATCACCCGTTTAAAGAGTTTGCTTTGCCAGGGGGTGCTGTTGCAGGTGTTAGATTTCCAGGGCTGAGTGCTTCGTGATTTAGCCCAAGATGCTTCAACCACCCATGTTGCTTTCACGCATGGCTTCTGCCATTTGTTCTCTGCCCCAATGCCTTAAACTGACAGAAAAAAAGCCATCCTATTCCAGAAAACTTGGGAGGCAAATGGAGCCACAAGGGGCCCTTCCCAGGACTCTGACGTGGGAAGCCATTGGGCAGATCCGGTATTTACATGAAAAATTTCCAGAGTCCTGGTCAGTTTCCAGATTGGCTGAAGGCTTTGGTGTTAGCACTGATGTGATCAGAAGGGTTTTAAAAAGCAAGTTTGGACTCATATTGGAGCAGAAACTGAAGCAGGATAAGAAAGTTTTTAAGCTCGCTTTGCCAGGTTCCAGGGTCTGGGGAGACCTGGAAGCTGCTTTCTGCAGGTCACCCTATTTCAGGAAGTGCAGCCTCATCTCAAGGCCAAGGTCACAGGACAGCTTTGAATGTGATAGAGCTGAATACTCAAGAGTACAAACACATCGAGGAGACAGATGGGAAGGAATAAAGGAGTCCATAACCTGGAGAAGGAGAGCTTTGGGCCTGTTGCTGCAGCCCAAAGTCATCAGAGAGAGCTGCAGAAGTGCTTCACCGGTGATTGTGAGGGCACCAGAGGCATTGAAAGTGATGGATTGCCAAGTGCAAAGGCACTGGAAGAGTTGAAGGCAAGAGGACCAGGTGACCAGAACTTCAGCAGCAAGGTAGTGCAGAGGAGGCAAGAACTCTGAGGACAATGGGACCTTCCTGTACAGAATGTGAACTGGAACCTGGCTTGTGGAGATGCCACGTGAAACACAGCTGAGTGAGTATATTTGAGATGCCTGGATTTCTGTGTGTGGATTATCCACCTTGGAAGTGATGAGCCTGGAACTGGAAAGAGCTGCTTGGATTTCAATTTGACAAGAGAGAGTGAACTTCACAGGGCAGATGGATATGGGGGCAGAATGAATAACTGGCGAGAGATAGTCTAGCTTCTGGAGCATGGCTCCTGGTCTGACCTATGAGGATATTCAGTACTCACCCTTCTTGCTTAGGTTCTCTGTGTCAAAACCAGCCCGTGTCACATGTGTTAGAAGTTTGCTGTACTTGCAATATGTGTTTGGGAGGAATTGAAAAGTTTTCCTTCTGAGATTTTTTACTTCTTGATTAATGAACACTGACAGTTCTAGTGCTACTTAGTCAATTGGTTGTATTCATTATGTGCAAAATAAAGTGAAATGTACCAAAAATAATAATTTGTCCAAGATTTTACTGCCTTTGTTTTATAGATTTATTTTATGGTTTTGAGTTGTTGTGTTTTCATTTTCATTTGTGTTTTGTATCTTTTGCTTTTTTCCTTGATCTCATTGTTAACCCGGTCATTGTTTAGTAACATTTTGAGACTTATCTTGTGATCTATCCTAGAAAATGTTTCATGTGCATGAAAATGAATGCATATTCAGCTGCTTTGGGATTAAATGCTCAGAAGATATCGATCAAATCTATCTAATCTAGTATGTCATTTACGATTGCTGTTTCCTTGTGGGTTTTCTGACTGAAAAATCTATCCATTGATATCAATTGTGTATTAAAGTCCACTCTATGACTGTATTACCAGGTGTACAGGTTAATAATATGGATTTTATAATCAAAGAAAACACGATAACTTCGGAAGAAACATCAAAAGTGCTTTATTCAAAGTAACGTCCATCGCTAGCTATACATTTCCTCATCTTTCAGGTAATTTGTGGATACTGTCCCAATAGAACTTTTCTTGTTTTGAGGCAAACCATTAAAAGACCAAATTTTCCACTTCTTCGTGTGTTTTGAAATGCTGCTCAGAAAGTGCATGTGGATCCCAAGTCAATTTTATAGAAAAGATTCCTTTATTAACTTTTGGTCGAGAATATGTTTGCATATTTTCAGAAAACAATTCCAAGATTATGTGGGTTCCTGCAACAGAGAGGAATTGACAGGTCTGCTCCAACGACGAAGACAAGAGGAGAAACAGTCCAGAAATAGAAGATGCTGACAACACCTAGCCATGCTAGCAGTCAGCAGCTGTGCATCGCTGCAAATTGCCTAGGACCAAACCAGAGAGGGTCAGACCTGCATTGCTACCATGTGTCCACAGTCCAGATATCATTGCTGACATGTACACATAAGGAACTGTTTGACATTGAAACTGGGACTCAGAGCTGTTGGACACTGAAATTGGAATGCAAACATTTTTTGTTATTATGTTTATTTCTAGTCTGCAGAGGCAAGATTTTTTAAAGAAAACAAATGGGGGAAATAGATACAGAGGCAAAGAAGCATTGAACTGTCAAACTAGAGTGGGAAGGCAGGGGAGTTTGGAGTGGGGGCTGTAAGAGATCAACCAAAGGACTTGTAGAATGCATATAAGCATAACCAATGGATACAAGACACTTGCCGGGGGGGTGGGGGGCGGGTCAAGTGAGGGCATGCACTGGGGGGGTAGGGGAGGCAGGGGGAGGTCAATGGGGGGAAAAGGAGACATATGTACTACTATTTGTAATATTTTAAACAATAAAAAATGAACTATAAAAAATTTTTAAAAAAGAAAGTGTGTGTGCCATCAATTGGAACAAGTGGTCATCTGAAGGAGCAAGGTCTGGTGAATATGGTGGGTGGGTTAATACTTTCCAGACAAGATCTTTTAACGTGTTTTTAACTGGTTTTGAAGTGTGTGATGGTGCCTCATCATGAAGAAAATTACTTTGCCATGTCTTCTGGACCATTCTGGTCATTTTATGATCAAAGCATGGTTCAAATTGATTATTTGTTAATGGTAGTGATCAGTATTAAAGTTTTCACCTGGTTTTAGAAGCTCATAATACACCACACCTTCCTGATCCCACCAAACACAGAGTATTGTCTTCTTTCCAAATCGCTTTCACCTTGCAGTTGATGTTGATGGTTGATCCTGGATCAACCTATGATATTATGCATTTGGGATTCTCAAAATAAATCCACTTTTCATTGCCAGTCACAACTTAATGCAAAAAAAAAGACTTTCTTTCATGCAGTTGAAGCAACATTTTACTGATAACTTTTCAGTTTTTCATTTGTCTTTTGTTCAGTTGATGTGACACTCATTTTCCTCCCTTTAAAATTTTTCCCATTGCTTGTAAATGATCAGAAATTGTTTGCTGAGCAATGTTTACTCCTTCTGCAAGTTGTTTTTTAGTTTAACATGTATTTTCACCCAGTAATGCTTGTAATTGTTGGTCTTCAAACTTTCTCAGTTGACCTGGACATTCTTTGTCTTTCACATCAAAATCATCACTTTTAAAGCATTTAAACCAGTGTTCACAAGTAACCTGAGATGGAGCATGTTCACCCTAAGCTTCCCAAAGAATACAATAACTTTCAGCAGCACTTTTCTTCAAAATAAAGTAATGAATTAAAACTTCCCCCAAATGCTCTTTTTCTGGCATGAAATTAGACATTTTTAAGTGTAAAAATATCTATGATGCTAACACCTTCAGAAAATTTGACATAAGTTTTGAAGCTTGCTGTCAATACAACAAAATAGCATACATATCAAATCACATATATATCAACATATGTGCAACTCCATCTATTGAAAAAAAATCCGCATTATTAACTGGTACATCTGGTACTGTCAATCTCTCATCTATGTCCATCAAGATTTACTTTACACATTTAGGTGCTCCTATGTTGGATGTATAAATGTTTACAAGGGTTATATCCTCTTGTTTGATTGCTTTCTTTATTATTATATAGTGTCTTTCTTTGTCTGTTACTATAGCCCTTGTTTCAAAGTCTATTTTGTCAGATACATGTATTGCTACCCCCTCTTGTTTTATTACCTTTTGTATAAAATATCTTTTTCCATCCCTTTAGTTTTGGTCTGTGTGAATCTGTCTTTTTGTGGTGGTTCTCTTGTAGACAGCATATATGTGGGTCTTATTTTCTTATCCATTCAGCTACCCTATATCTTTTGACTGGAGCATTTAAACTATCCTATATAATAAAGAGGTAATATGCAAATTGACCTTTATGTCCTCACAATATGGCTGCCTATGACTAGGCTGGCAAAGGGGTTAATGAGGAACGACCAAACGACTGAACAAGCAGGCTGTGTGGGGCGACCAGGCTGGTGGGGGTCTGTGAGGGACAACGAGGTTGGCAAGGAGGTAGTTGGGGTGACTGGGCTGGCATGGGGCCAGTGAGGGGTGACTAGGCTGACAGGAGGAGCAGTTGGGGATTTCCAGGCCATCAGGGGGAGGTGCAGTTGGGGGCAATTAGGCTGGCAGAGGAGGCAGTGAGAGGCAACTAGGCCAGTGGACAAGGGATGTCCGACTGCCGGTTTAGGCCCAATCTAAGCCAGCAGTCAAACATCTTGAGGGGTCCCAGATTGGAGAGGGTGCAGGCTGGGCTAAGGGGACCCCTCCCCCACCCATACACAGATTTCATTACCAGACCTCTAGTTTATATATAAAGTGGTTATTGATAGGTACATATTCATTGCCATTTTATTATTTTAATTACTGGTATGCTTCTTTGTTTTTTCTTCTGCTTCTTGAAGAAGACCCTTTAACAATTTTTATAATACTGGTTAGGTGGTAACAAATTCCTTTAGTGAAGCTCTTTATGTCTCCTTAAATTTTAAATGGCAGCTTTGCTGGGCAAAGTATTCTTGGTTATAGGTATAGAATTTTGATTTTAAAAATTTGAAATGAATCCCTTCTGGCTTGAAATGTTTTTGTTGATAAAACAGAGATTTCTGAGAGCTCCCTTGTAGGTAACTTACTATCTTTCTCCTGCTGCTTTTAGGATTTTCTCTTTGTCTTTAACCTTCGTCATTTTAATTATGATATGTCTTGGTGTGGGCCTCTTTGGGTTCATCTTGTTTAGGACTCTCTGCACTTCCTGGACTTGTGTATCATTTTCCTTCATCAGTTTAGTAATATTTTCAGTCATTATTTCTTTTCATGTTGTCCCAAAGGTCCCTTAAACTATCTTTGTTGTTTTTTTTTTAATATATTTTATTGATTTTTTTTTTATTGAGAGGAAGAGAGAGGGACAGAGAGTTAGAAATACTGATGAGAGAGAAACACTGATTTAGCTGCCTCCTACATATTTGTGCCCACAACCAAGCTACATACCCTTGACTGGAACCTGGGATCCTTCAGTCTGCAGGCCAACACTCTATCCACTGAGCCAAACTGGTTAGGGCTATCCTAATTTTTGTTTGTTTGTTTGTTTTTTAAATCTTTTTTTTTCCTTCTTGCTGTTCTGACTGGGTGTGTTTTGCTATCTTGTCTTCCAAATCACTGATTCATTACTCTGCTTCATCCAACCTACTGTTCATTCCTTCTAGTGTATGCTTCATTTCAGATATTTTATTCTTTATTTATGACTGTTTTTTAATGTTTTTATGTCCTTTTTTATGATACTTTAGTTCTCACTAATTTCATTGAGCATCCTTATAGCCATTCTTTTGAACTCTATATTGGATAAATTGCTTGCCTCCATTTCATTTAGTTTCTTTTCTGGAGATTTCTTCTGTTCTTTTATTTGCGACATGTTTCTTTTTCTCCCATTTTTACTCCCTCCTTGTGTTTATTATTATGTATTAGGTAGTTCTGCTATGGCTCCCAGTCTTGGTATGGTGCAGATAGTAGCTGTCCTGTAGGACCCAGCAGCATAGTCTCTTAGATCATCTCCACAGGGTGCTCCAGGAATATCCCTTATGTGGGTTATCTGGGCTCTCCTATTATAATTGAGTCTTGATTTCTATTGGCCCATTTGGGCATGGTATTTATCCTCGGGTTAGCTAACTGTGAGGATCAATCCCAACCACAGTGTATGAGCTGCTCTGCAGCACTGACCACACAGAGCAGAATTCACCTCAGCAGGGTCTGGTGCCTGCTGAGATCTTCCCTTTGGATGTGCTGCTTGTGAAGCTTACCAGGTCCTGCTCTGATGTTGTCTAAAACTGGTCACTGAGTATATTGGCTTTCAGCCTCTTGGGAGGCACCCTGCTACCGGCCAGTGTCAGACTGTTTGCAATTGATCCCGGGTAAACCTGTTTGGAGCTACAAAGTGATCCATAGTTTGTGGCTGGGTCTGCTAGGCCTGGGTGTACACAGGAAAATCTTTTCACCAGTTCTGTGCCTGGGGTTAAGTCAGAAAAAGTGCCAAGAAACCCCAGGGTCTTTTCTGCCTGTATCCCCCTGCCAGCTGCCTATTCAGCTTAGTCTCCAAAAGAACCCCTAGTGGTATTTAAGTTGCATAAAGTATGTTCTCAGTGAGTCATCAAGTACAAGCAAGTGGTGTTCACCAGACCTACACAGGTTCAAACTCAGTGCCAGTGTTGGATCTGAGATCAATCAACAAATACCATGGGTATACATAGTCTAGTTGCACTGGAGTTCATGCACCTTTATGGTTGGGTGGCATCTCAAGGAGTGGTCTGAGTGAGGCCAGCAGCATTTATCTGGCCCAAACAGACCAAGATTTGTCTGTGTTAAGGGAAAGTTCTACATGCCTCAGTGTGTGAGGAAGCATGTCCCCAATCCTAGAGCCACATAACTCAGTCTGTCCCAGATTCTGCCAGGAGCCCAATTTCAGCAGGGCAGGGCCACGAGTAGTTGGGAGAAGGGGAAGTGCTGGTTAGGCTTGAGGAAAGTTGTGGGGAGTGACTCCTGCTCCTGTCATACAACTCAATCTTTCCTGAATTTTGTCCAGAACTCTGCAAGGTGGAGCACTAAGAGCCAGGAGAGTGGGGTTGGCTGATGTCCCATTGGGGGCTAATGGGGGAGATAGTCAGTTTCATGGAAAAGTGGGGGTAATGGCCACAGCCTCAAAGCCACACAACTCATTCACTGACATCTCCTGAGTCTGCCCAGACTTCTATCTGGGCCCAGGGAACTGACTCTTCTGTAGGGTATGATCTCTGCAGGCTGGGGCCACAGGAAGATCAGAGAATTGGACTGTTGCTTCGCCCCTGGCTGAAGCCATAGGAAAAAGAGTGCTCCATCCAAGAAAAATGCTGTCTGCAGTGCAGGAGAGTGACTCTGCACCCGGATCCTAGTGGTTGTCCCCTCAGTTTTCTCCCCAGAGCCACACACACCAGTCTCTCCTTTTGATACTATAGTTAACTTTGCCCTCCCTCTGATGGAGCCAACGGTGAGTGGCCATGAATATCATTTTGTGTGCTGGGCCTTTAAGAAAATGCCTGTGGGAGAGAACCAAGATGGCGGCATAGGTAAAACACCTATCTTGCCCTCATACTCAGCAATTTTAAAACTACAACTTAACGAAAGAACAAACACCTTCCAGAACCACCAGAAAGCTCGCCGAGTGAAAATTCCACAAATAAAAGTGAAGATAAGACAGTGTGACTTGGAGGAGCGGTGGCGGACAGCGTTGAAAAGATGCGTGGAGAGAGGTTTGGAGCACGCGCCAGCGGATAGGGCAGGCAGCTGAAAACCAGCCAGTTTTCTCGAACGGGGAGACAAAGACATCCCACTGGACTGATTTTCAAGCTCTGGGCGAAGTCCAGGGAACCCACTATCACACGGGGTAAAAACTGGACAGTGGGAGGGCACGCCGGAGCTCGGGTGCTGCAGGGGTCTGCCGGCTTGTGGCGAAGGCGAGCTTGTGCAGATTTCACGAGACCTGGGGGACAGCACAGCTGCGTGACCCTGACCGCGTAGAGAGTGCTCGTGACTTGCTCTCTCATTCAGGAAACCGTCAGACTGCTTTGTTTTACGACCCTGGGTGAGACCTTGGGTGTGCAGACTCATTTGGGGAGAGTCTGAATTCCCTGGCAGCTGGTGGAGCTCGGCAGCAGCTCTCTCTCAGAGGTGCTGGCAGCCATTGCCCCTGGCACAGAGTCCCTGGAGCCACATAGGGTAGAGCTAACGCTGCCTGTTTGGCCCAGAGACTCCGCCCATCCAACCTGAGCACAGCTGAGCTTCAAAGACAATTGGCCTGGAGGTCAGCCCCTCCAAGTGCTAACAACGATTAACCTGAGCTTAACCTCAGCAAGACTGTGTAACCCATATCCACCTCAGGTAACTGGGGAGGCTGAGCTACTGTCTCTTGTAGGAAGTCTACCACACAAAGCTAATTGACCAACTCAGGGAAGCAGCCACCATGCAGCGACATGGAAAGAAATCAGATGTGAAAGAAATGGAGGGAAAAAAACGACTGGACATGGAATTCAAAACCATGGTTATAGGGCTTTTCAAGATGCTCCTAGAAAAGGTTGAGACCTATAAGGAAATAAGCAAAACCAGCAAGAAAATGAATGAGACCCTCAAGGTTATGAATGAGACCTGCAAGGAAATGATCAAGACCAATGTGGAAATGAATTAGTCCTACAAGGAAATGAAGGAGACCCTCAAGGATATGAAGGAGACTCTCAAGGATATGAAAAAGGACCAACCAGAAGTTAAGCATACATTGACTGAAATAAAAAATATTATACAAAGCCCTAAAAGTACTCTAGAGCACCTCAAGAACCAAGTTAAAGATTTGAAATACAAAGAGGTAAAACCCACTCAGCTGAAAAAGCAAGAAAGCAAAAGAATCCAAAAAATTGAAGATAGTGTAAGGGGCCTCTGGGACAACCTCAAGCATACCAACATCCGAATTATAGGGGTGCCAGAAAAAGAGAGAGACCAAGACAATGAAAACCTATTGGAAGAAATAGTGACCGAAACGTCCCATACCTGGTGAAAGAAATAGACTTAGGAGTCCAAGAAGTACACCGAACCCCAATATATTGGAACCCTAAGAGGACCACACCAAGGCACATCATAATTAAAATGCCAAGAGCAAAAGACATAGAGAGAATATCAAAAGCAGCAAGAGAAAAACAGTTAGTTACCTATAAGGGAGCACCCATATGATTATCAGCTGATTTCTCAACAGAAACGATGCAAAGTGATGAATAGCAAGAATCTACAACCAAGATTACTCTATCCAGCAAAGCTATCATTCAGAATTGAAGGTCAGATAAAGTGCTTCTCAGATAAGAAAAAGCTAAAGGAGTTCATCACCACCAAACCAATATTATATGAAATGCTGAAAGATATTCTTTAAGAAAAGGAAGAAGAAAAAGATAAAAGCGTAAATTATGAACAACAAATACACATCTATCAACAATGAATCTAAAAATCAAGTGAATTAATAATCTGATGAACAGGATAAACTGGTGAATATAACAGAATCATGGACATAGAGAGGGAATGGACTGACAATTCTTGGGGAGAAAAGGGTTGTGGGAAGTGCAGCAAGAGACTAGACAAAAGTTATGCAACTATGGGAGAGGACAGTGGGGGAGGGGAGGAGGGCCGAGGGTGGGATGGGTACCAGGTGGAGTGGAGCTATAGGGGGGAAAATGGAATAATGTAATTAATAAACTGAACAATAAAGATAGTTTTGAAAAAGAAAAAGAAAGAAAGAAAAAAAAAGAAATGCCAAAAAAAAATGCCTGTGTTTCATCTCTCCTTGGCAGACAGAATTCCAGCTAACTTTCATAGCTAGATGTTATGTGAGCTCCTCTTCCTGGCTCTGGTTTCTGGGCTGGGGAGCCTAGTGTGCGGTTGAGAATATACAGTTCTCAGGGGAACCTTTATAGCTGAGATATCCCTCTGCTATCTCCGCTGTCACCATGGGAGCAGAGACAGGCCTTTCCAAGACTCTACCCTTCCTATCAGTCTCCACGTGGCTTCTTCTGTAAATTTTTGGTTATAAGACTTCTCTCAAGCCAGTCTTCAGCTAGTCTTCAGGTTGATTGCTCTATAGTTTAGTTGTAATTCCAGTTTGGTGCTGGGAGGAAGCGGGTGTAACATCTATCTATTCTGCTGCCATCTTTGACCTCTCTGAAGAATGTAATTTTTTAAGGACAGAAGGATAGTGAATGGTACTGCAGAGAAAGATACCATCAGTTTTTGGTTAATAGTTTCCAATCAATCAGAGTTCAAAATTAGGCAAGGATCTGTTTTCTTTGTAGTTTATGTATTATGTGCATTTTCAGAAAGCAATAATACATAAACAGCAATTATTTTTATTGAGGAACAATACTAGTGACTCTTCTTGAATTTCATGTATTGCTTACAATTCTATGAAGTCACAAAGACACCAATCTTACAAGTAGGGAAGCCAAGGCTCAGATTTACCTAAGACCACAGAGCGTTAAGTCTAGACAGAAACCCAGCACTCCCTGACTTTGAAATCTGTGCTCTCAACCACAGCTCTTCACACTGTTTCCCAGTCATGTTAAAAGTGAGGCCAGGTTTAAAAGACCTCTAATCACTCTGAGTACTTCAATGAGATCCTCCATATTAAGTTAGGGAGTCCACTACACAGCCCACCTTTGAATTGGAAGCAGGATTCAATTGTGAATTCTATTGCTGAGTCATATTTCCAGATGAATTTTGTTCTTGGAGCTGCTACAAAGTGTTTATGTTGTCTGAGTATCCACTGGAGCCATAGGAAATGAGAAGGGAGCTATGCTGTACTGAGATTTTACTGTCTGCAAGCAATAGAACTAGATATGTTATATGCTTTATCTCGTTCGATTAAGTTAGAATAAAGAAAAACTTAGATCTAATAAGAACTAAGAGGAAAAGCTTCTTTACTAAATGATTCATATTAGGAAAATACATATTATCAAAACAAAAAAAGCAAAAGTAATCCAAATCTCATCAATATTATTAATTATGCATATCTTTCTGGATTTTAAGTGCATAAATACTTATCACAAGAATATTTAATATGAATATGTATTCACCATATTTATAATGTTTTGTAATTTTCTTTTATCATTTCAGAAAATATCAAGTCTTTCTAGATCATTAAAAGTTTTGTAATTTCATTTAAATGATACAGAATACCAAAATATTAGATGCAGACACAAATATAGATATGGTTATGAATCTTATCTAATAAAGAGGGAATATGCTAATCACACCCTCACAAAGATGGTGGCACCCACAGCCAATAAGAAGGGAATATGCTAATTAACTGCTATGCCCTCAAATATGGCGGTGCCCACAGCCACAAGATGGTGGTACCCAGTCCTCTCAGCCCTGCTGGGGTGCCTACCTCTAGAGTCCCCCACTTCCCTCAGCCCTTAGCCTCCCAGGGCCAGCCTTGGATGGCAGCTGCCCTGCCACCCAGGACCAGCCTGGGGTGCAGACAAGCCTCAGATGTCGGGTGCCCAGCCACCAAGGGCTGCCTGAGGCTTGTGCTGCTGGCAGTGGCAGCAGGAGAGGTGTGTTGGGGGTGTCACCTTCCCATTATTGCCGGATTGTCTCCTGCCCCTGCGGGCTCCTAGACTGTGAGAGGGGGCAGGCCAGGCTGAGGAATCCCTCTTCCAGTGCATGAATTTTCATACACCAGGCGTCTAGTGTGTATTTAAAGAAATATATGTTTAACTATATAGGTACAAAATAAACACACAATATTATCTAACCTATAGGGAGAAATCTGTTTATATATTCTGTATTAAATTAGACATTATTTTTAAATAATCAAATACATTCAACTTTTTTAACTTTTGTGTTTGCCATTGTGCTTAAAGTTTTATACATATTTCAAAATACAAAATGAGTACAGCCTTTTAAGACAGGTTTTAAATTGATTTAACAACTGCGTTTTGCACCAGCTGGGTGAAAGGCATCCCAAGATGTTACCAAGGTGAATAAGAAGCACATGCTGCTGGCTTCTCCCAGCCAATACTGAGAGACAGGTGTGAGCGCAAAAAAAATTATACCATGAGAGATAACATGTTATAATGATTATACCAAGTGCTAAAAACACAACAAGAAAAAGAGCACAACTTCTGGAGGTGAAAGAGGGACAGCTTAGGAATGCTACCACAGAGAAAAGGTCTTCACCCCACAACTTGATGGGTAGAGCATGGGGGAGAAATATTTCAGCCAAGAAAACATAAGGATAGGCATGGGGACTTTCAGGCCCCAGAGAGCAAGTGCCCAGAAAAAAAGCTCCAGTGTTGGTTCCAAGAATTATGACAAAGCAAGCAATTGGCTGAACTGTGCCTAATTAGAGATGCCGGTGGGCAAAATCTTCATATGAAGACTGTTCTTTTTGTGCCGAATCCCCTGTGAAAGCCAGCTGATTCTTCTGATGATGCCTCTTTTCTTTGTAAATAAATAAATATGGAGTCATGTTGCCTCCTGGTTGTTCCTCAGGCAACTGAGGCTATGGCTTGGTGTGCTGACCCCAGCCCTAGACAGAAAGGGCTGATGGCATTTTCAAGCCATCCCTGAGTTCAGAGTGTAACTAAATTTCCGGTGAGAGAGCCAGTTTGTTGTGAGGGAAATTAAGTTATTATTGCCTCTCGAATGTCAGCTGGCAGGCTCTGTCTCTGGCTAATGCCCGTAATTACACACACTGTCCTCCGAGCACACCCCACTGGTAGCTGCACATGGGCCTTACAGTTGTTATAATAACGCAACAGTCAGCCAAGAGGCACAACACAAGCACACTCTCACCCGCAAGTGACCTGCTAATTAGCAGCTGTGTGGGGTTAACAGAGGGAGCACCTCCTACAGGGTGGTGTGTTATTAATGTAAACACTGACCCGGTAAATGGGAAAATGTATGCCAGGAGGATCTTTCTCATTCCCTGCCGGAGCTGGTCACACAAATGAGAAAAGCACACACTTGACAGAAAGAGCCCTACAATTGATATGACACTAAGAAGACGATTCTGCCATCTCTCACACCCCAGCACCCCACCACCCCACCACCGCTGAATCAACTATTGAATTCAGCTCTGGGCGGGGATATTGGGGCTAAGCAGGTCCAGTCTCAAGACCCCACTCTCCATCCTGACTCCAATGACTCCTTCTCCTGTTCCATGGGACTATTTAATTTCTTGTTTGCCCTAAACTTCTTTTGGTTCCCACATAGCAGTTTTGTTTGTTTTGTTCTCTGTGCTCAGAGGGTGTTTGTATAATCACACTATTAATGAAGAGGAAAAGTAAAAAGCCTCCTAGCATTTCTCGTCTTCCTATCAGACTGCTCCAAAAACCAGTGTGTCCACTTTGATCTCATCCTCTCCTGGTCTTCATTCCAGACTGTGCTGCTGTGGAACATGTGAATGTTGTTAATTGTCACTTACACAGGTCACTCACAAACGAACATGAAATGCATATGGATGGTGAAGGTGCTCACATGGTGGCCATGCCTCATATTTTCTTTTTATATTTGTCTCTTCATAGCAGTATTTTCCCTCTTAATCTTTCTTCCCGGCAAAGCTAAACTACTTTCTTCCTTGCCTTATACAACGTACATCACTTGTAAGGTCACAAAGTAAAAGGATATCAAATTAGATGATCATTATTAACCACAAAAGCCAATGTTTATTGGGTGTCCAAGTAGTTGAAATCTGGATGGTAGTTGAAACCTAGCAATATTCACTAGGTTATAATCATTTATAGCACTATGCTGGACACTTTGCATATGTAATCTCATTCTATTCTTACAATAGCTTAACTAAGCATGCCCCATTTTCCTCATTTTATAGGTGGGAGAATTGGGGCTTAGAGACATTTGGTACTTGTTCAGAGTCTCATAGCCCGTGAGAAAACTGGAACTCAAATGGGATCAGTCTTATTCCAAAACCCTCACTCTTCCTCATGAGGCTCTACCCAGAGCCCTGGTCTCCTCTGGTATAAAGAAAAGAAATTAAACAAAACACTCTCCATAAAACTTGAGGAGATTAAGAAATATAAAATGCAAACCTCAAGAAATTTCCACCTATTTATGAATCAGAATTAAAAGCCTGTCCAGTGGTTGAACCTTGACCTATGAACCAGGAGGTCGTGGTTAAATTCCTGGTCAGAGCACATGCCTGGATTGCAGGTTTCATTCCCAGTAGGGGGCTTGCAGGAGGCAGCCAATCAATGATTCTTTCTTATCATTGATGTTTCTCTCTCTCTCAAAACATCCTGAAGGGAAGCCAACTTCTCACCTGAGTCTGCAATAGTGCACAGGTACTGCATATTGGCTCCAGCCACCCTCATCTGGCTCCGCATCTCACAGGTAAGTAGGCAACAAGGAATTGCAGAGATTCATGAAAACCAGTAGTATAGACAAAGAAAGACCATCCAGATGAACAGGAGCAACAATCAATAAATCACATGAGTGAAATGATAAATAAGGTAATTATATTTCTTAACCTCAATGAAATTTGAGAGGAAATTTATCTATTAAAATATAAGATACTAAAGTGTGAAAAAAATCAGAAAATATAGAAGAAGAGTTCTTAAAAATTAAATGGATAAAACAAAATGTCAATGGAAGGAGGGAAAACAGAGTATTCTACTTCTCCTAGAACATAAATCTGAATGATAGGAATAGACGAGATGAAGGAAACACTGAGACCCAGTTCCATGCAGCTCAACATCTCACTAATAAAAGTTTCTAGAGAGGAGATCAGAGAAAGGAGAGAAATTTATCAAATATAGAATGAAAGAAACTCAGAGATTTAAAAAAACATACAACATTCTTCAGAATAAAAAGGCTATAGTGTGAGGTGGTGATCAAGATAAATGACAGAAGACCACATCTGAAAGACTGTCCTGAAAAGTAAGAACAGCATGGACTTAACAAAACAAAGTCTGAACTTTTCCAGAGGATGGAAGAGTCCTGTCCCCATGAGGGAGCAGCCATCTGACTTCTCACAAAGACCACCAGCTTGTGGGGACACCGCTGTCAAAGTTCAGAGAGTAATTTTTAATAAAGTTAATTTTAGAAAACTTGTAGATTTATAGAGCAATTGAGAAAATAGTATAGAGTTGCCAGATTCCTCTATTACTAATACCAGACTATCTTACATTAATATGGTGCATTAGCTATAATTAGTGTATCAATACATACCTATCCCATTTCCTTATTGCCACCCAATGTCCTTTTACTGATCCAGAATCCAACCCAGGAGGCAGCACTGTGTTTCATTGTCCCACCCCTTTAGGTTTCTTTGGACTATGATAATTTCTTGGATTTAGCCTTGGTTTTGTTGATCTTGACATTTGTGAGGAGTGCTGGTCAGGTGTTTTGTAGAACATCCCTCTATTGGAACTCGTCTGCTATTTATTTTCTTATGGTTAGACTGAGATTACGGGCTTAGGGAGAAAAACCACAGAAGTAAAGTGCCATTCTCATCACAGCATATCAAGGGGTTCTCTCCACATGGTTTATCACTGTTGATGCTGATCTCACCCACTGAGACAATACGGATCCACCTCTATGAAAACAGAGTGTGCTCTTCAGAATATTTCTTTATGGTGGCTTGTCTCTTCCTCCCCATTCATCAACCAAGTGTTTATATTACTGTGGACTCGTGGATATTTCCTTTATACTTTGGGTTGTAAGACGATATTACTATTTTATTTTGTTGCTCCAATTTGCTCTGACTTTGGCCAACAGAGCTCTTTCAGTTGACTCCTGTGTACCTCTGACACCACCCCCTTAATGTGTGCTGGTTGTATTAAGGGTTTTTTTTTGTTTGTTAGTTTATGTTTTGAGCACTTCCTATCTTTCTGTCACTACAAGATGAACCAGTATCATCCTGTATATGTTTTCCTTAGTCTACAAAGTAGCTGTTTCTCCAAGGAGCCCTCTGCCTCTTTTATTGAAATAGTTTTAGAAACTGAGATTTAAGTGACAAGTGTGTTTCTGGCTTCTAGGCTCTCTGAACTGACAGCACAAGGAAATACTGGTATATGTGTGTGCCAATGCATGTCTGCAGACACAACTGTGAATATTTTTATGTGCGAACATTTGTGTCTATATTAAGCTAAACATGACTTTATACTGATGTCTCCAAACACAGGCAACCACCATGTAGATGACTCTACCTCTGCCCTCCCTCTTGCCTATTTGTAGACTACTGCTCTTACTGGAGACACTGGCACCACCATTTCCTACCCATTTACTTAACTATGTAGTTCCTTTGCCTTTAAAATTATAGATTCCATTTGTCTCCAGAGTTACTCAGATCAATACCTTTTCCTCTGGTTGAATTGTGTGTGTGTGTGTGTGTGTGTGTTTATTTGAAATTCACTTTGTACTATTACATTCTATAATTTTGACAAAAGGATAATGTATTCATTCTTATACAGGATGGGGAAAAAGTAGGTTGTCTGGGTGAAAAATAATTTAATAAATAATCTATAATAATAACCGGGTAATATGCTAATTAGACCAGATGTCCTTCTAGATGAAGCCAGGGCTGCAACTGCAGGATTGAGGACCCAGGTGCTGCCCGTGGCTGCGAGGGAGAGATCCAGGCAGTCACCTGCGGCTGAAAAGGCCTACTCTTGCACGAATTTTGTGCATCGGGCCTCTAGTAATACAATAAACTGTTTTGCATATTCACCACTGTAAACCTACTTTTGCCACATCTTGTAGTATTACACAAAAGAGTCTTGCTGCTATAAAAAAAAAAGTCTCTTCTTCACCTATTCAGTTTTCCCCACATCCTCCTAAATAGTCAATAACCAGTGATCTTTTCATTATCTCTATAGTTTTGCATTTTCCAGTGTTTTATATGATAGGAATTGCATAGTGTATACCTTTTTACACTGGCTTTTTTCCACTTAGCAATATGTGTTTAAGATCCCTCAATGTGTTTTCATACTGATAGATCTTTTCTTTTAACACTGAGTACACTAAGTAGTAATCTGTCGTGCAGATGTACCACAGTTTGTTTATCAACTTACCTATTAAAGGATATCTTGGTTGCATCCATTTTTGGTGTTTGTGTTGTAAAACTGCCAAACTTTCTTCCAAAGTGTCTATATTATTTTGCATTTGCACCAACAATGTTACTCAGCATTTTTTTCAGAGTTGAGTGTTGTCTGTGCTTTGGTTTTTAGTCAACCTAATAACATGTGTGTCATGGTATTTTCATGGTAATTTGCAATCCCCTAATGGCAAATGACATCAAGCATCTTTTCTCTCACCAATTCAATGCTGTCTTAATTACTATAGTTTTATAGCAAATCTTGAAATGGAATAGTGTGAGTCCTGACTCTGTTCTTCTTTATTCAGTATTGTTCTGACTATGCTAGGTCTTTTGGTTTTCTATGTAAACTTTAGGAGCAGTTTGTCAGTGTCGACAAAATAGCTTGCTGAGATTTTGGTTGGGATTGTATTCAACTTATAGATTATACTTGAAAAAAATGACATCTTAACAATATTGAGCCATACAAACCATGAACAAGACTCTATATTTATATATATCTTTGATTTCTTATCAAAATTTTCCATATATAAATCCAAT
Organism: Antrozous pallidus; assembly: GCA_027563665.1. Taxonomy (NCBI): domain Eukaryota; kingdom Metazoa; phylum Chordata; class Mammalia; order Chiroptera; family Vespertilionidae; genus Antrozous; species Antrozous pallidus. Next base: position 7,138,993 of record CM050526.1, read on the forward strand.
ATGTATTTTGTTCAATTTATTCCTAAGTATTTTAATTTTGGGTGCTATTATAAATGGTATTGCTTTTCTAAATTCAGATTCTAATAGTAATTGACTTTTGTAGATTAACTTTGAATCCTGTGACTATGCTTTACTTGCTTATTAATTCCAAGAGGTTTTTGTATTTTGTATTTCTGTTTTTGGTTCTCCTTTTTTTCCTGGTTGTTTTTGGGGGTTTTTTTGTGGGTTTTTTTTTCTGTTTGGTAGATATTATACATAGAATATCATGTTATCTATCAACAATGGCAGTTTTATTTATTTATTCCTAATTTGTTTTTCGTTTTATTTCCTTTTCTTGTCTTATTGCTCCAGCTAGGACACCAGTAAGAAGTAAAATACGAGTGTTGTGACAGACATCCTTACCATGTTCTTTATCTCAGAAGGTAAGCATGTACTTCTCACTATTAAGTATAATGTTAGCTTTAGGTTTAGGATTTTTGTAGATATTCTTTATAAAGTTGATGATGTCCTTTATTTATACTTCGCTGAGAATTTTTGTCATGAATAGATGTTGGCTTTAATTAAATACTTTTTCATAGATTGACAATATAAAATGATTTTTCTTCTTTAGCTATTAGAGTGGTGAGTTATTTTAATTAGTTGTTTTACAATATATTTTTATTAATTTCAAAGAGGAAGGGAGAAGGAGAAAAAGATAGAAACATCAATGATGAGAGAGAATCATGAATTGGCTGTTACCTGCACGCCCCCTACTGGGGATCAAACCTTCAACTCAGGCATGTGCCCTTGACCAGAATCGAACCTGGGACCCTTCAGTCCACAGGCAGATGCTCTATCCACCGTGCCAATTGGGGTGAATAGGGCTAATTGATTTCTTAATGCTGAACCAGCCATGCATACCTAAAATAAAGCCCACTTGGTTATGATATATAATTCCTTTTACACATTGTTGGATTCAGTTTGCTAACATTTGGGTGAGAATTTTTCCACTTGTTTTATTAGCTGACTTTTGCTGCTATAATAAAAATTATCATACCCCAACCAACATGTCTCATCTGGTTGAGCAGTGTCCCATGCACCAAAAGGTCACCAGTTTGATTTCAGGTCAGGGCACATGCTCAACTTGCAGGCTTGATCCCAGTTGGGGGAGACAGCCAAACAATGGTTCTCTCTCTCTCTCTCTCTCTCTCTCTATCTCTTTCTTTCTTTCTTTCTTTCTTTTTTCTTTCCTTCCTTCCTTCCTTCTTTTCTTCCTTTCTCTCTCTTCGTCTCTCTAAAATCAATAAAACATATTTTTAAAAATATATATGAATTTAATGTTCAAATATTTTAAGGTGTTTTTTACTATCTTTCTATTATGGATTTCTAGTATCATTCCATTGTGGTCCTTGAAAATAAGTTGTATGACTTCCAGTCTATTAAATTGTTTTGTAGCCAAGAATTTGCTCTATCTTGATGAGAGTTCCTTGTGCTCTTCAGATGAATTTATATTCTGCTGTTGTTAGATGCAGTTCTCTATAAATGTCAATTAGATCAAATTGATTGATGGTGTGTTCACTTCAAGTATATTCTTATTGATTTTCTGCCTTCTTGATCTATTAATCATGGAAAGAAAGATCTTGTCTTCTGTCATAGTGAAGTTACCTATTTTTTTCCTTTTCAGGTCTATCAGTTTTTCCTTTACATATTTTACAGTTTGATCTTATGTTAAGGGCAATTATGAATTCTAAGAGATTTGTTCCTTTATTGTTATGTAATCCTCTTATTCCTCATAATTTTCCTTTTTCTCAAATTTTCCTTGCTTAAGATTAGTTTGGTTGTACAAGTTTTTTTAATTAGCTTTATTATAATATATATTTTTTAAAATATTTTTTAGATTTTTTTAGAGAGAGAAGATGGGAGAGGAAGAGAGATATAGAAATATCTATGAGAGAGAGAAGCATCACTGATCCACTGCCTCCTACATGCTCCCTACGGGGGATCAAGCCTGAAATGTGCCCTGACTGGTGTATGGGATGATACCCAACCAACTGAGCCACACAGGTAATTTATTCCTGTTCTATCTCCCTTTTTTATGTAGATTCAAGTTTCAGGTTTATTATTATTTTCCTTCTGTCCGTATTGTGTCTTATAATATTTTCTTTTTTCAGCAAGTTAGTTGCACTGATGATAAATTCTCTTAGTTTTGTTTATCTAAGAAAGTCTTTATTTTATTTTTCTTTAACTTTTGAAGAATAATAATTTCTGGACATGAAATTCTAGGTTGGTGGGGTTTTTTTCTTTCAACATTTTAAATATTTTATTATATTATTTCCTGTTTATATGACTACTAACAACAACAAAAACAGTCCATTGTAGTTACTTTTGTTACTCTGTAGTTAAGTTTCCCCCTTTTTTTTTTTTCAATATTTTCTCTTTAGCTTTGCTTTTCTGCATTTGAATACAATTTGCCCATATATAGTATTTTGGTTTTTACCTTGCCTGTTATTCTCTGAACTTTCTGGAACTGTGGTTTTTGTGTCTATTACTAATTTTAAAAAATTCTAACCATAATTACTTCAAATATTTTTCACTTGTATGTTTTTTCTTGCTTCTCCTCTGAAAGCGTAATTATGTATACTTTATACATTTGAGATTCTTAGATTTTTCAATTTTTTTCTCCATATTTCATTTTTGTCAATTGGTATAACATACCCTCAAGATTGCTGATTCTTTCCTCAGCTGTGCCAAATCTACTGATGAGCTTACCAAAGGAATTCTTCATTTCTCTTACTGTATTTTTTTAATTTCTAGAATTTTATTTTTTCTTAGTTTTTATTTCTTGCTTATTTTACTCAAATGTTCTTATGTGTCATTTACTCTTTCCATTAGTGCTCTGTGATGGATAATTTCATGCCAACTCAACTAGACCATGAAGAAACCAGAAATTTGGTCAAACATCTGTGACGGTGCTTTTGAATGAGATTACATTTGAATGGGTAGACTAAATAAAGCCAACTGCACTCTACAATATGAGTAAATGAAGGCCTAGATAAAACAGGAAGGCTGAGGAAGATGAGCTCCTCCTTCCTGGCTTCCTGCTTCCAAACTCAGACTGAAAAACTGGCTCTTCAGTCTGCTGGCTTTTGAATAAAACTTATATTATTAGCTCTTCTAATTCTCAAACCTTCAGACACAGGGTATAACCACACATTGACTCTCATGTATCCTGGAAAATACAAGTATCCTAAGAAGTTGATCATAGTTACTTTTAATTTCCAATCTGATAATTTCAAAACATGCATTATACTAGAGATTTTTTCTGATGCTTCCTTTCTATCTTAGTCTGTTTAGGCTGCTATAACAAAATCCAACAGATTGTAGCTTTACACATCAGAAATTTATTTCTAAAAAAAAAAAAGAAAGAAAATAAATTTATTTCTCACAGTTCCTGAGGCTGGAAGTCCAAGATCAGAATACCAGCATGGTTGGGCCAGGCCTCTTCCAGATTGCAGACTTCTCATTGTATCCTCTCATGAGGGAATGAGCTGGAGAGCTCTGAGGGGTCTCTTTAATGAGAGCACAGCCCCATTCAGGAGGGCTTCATCCTTAAGACCTTATTTCCCAAAGGCCCCAGACTCTAACACAAATTACCGTTAAGAGTTAATGTATTTTAATATGTGAATTTGAGGAGACACAGCACATAAATTAGCACTTTCTATATTCTGACAGTGCGGTTTTTGTTTTTGTTTGTTTGTTTGTTTTGTTTTGTTTTGTTTGCCTTTTAGCATGCCTTATCATTTTTTTTTATGAAAGCCGGGGATGATGTACCAGATAACATGAACTGAAGTAAAAAGCCTTTAGTGTGAGTGTTCATGATAATCTAATTATAAGTTAGGCTATTTAACAGTAGATGTAGCTATAGGTTTCAGACTCTCTAAATTCCTCCAATGTCCTTGTTTTTGTCTCCACTGGTGTCGTTGGGCTTTCCTATGAGCTCCTTCCTAAGTGGAGCCCGTGCCTTGCTGTTCCTTCAGCTCCAACACGCTGCTGTTACACTGCCGCTCTCTTGATATGGTGAGCTACGAGAGGGCAGAAGCATTCTATAATCACACGATTAACTTAGTCTTTCAAGAGGCTGGTGTTCCTGGGCTGTAACTTTAACAAATGTTTCTTAGCATTTCCCCTCCTTTGGTGAAACAAGAGGGCTAGAGAGGACTTTCTCCTGGTGAAATCTTTCTCCTTGTCGATTAGGTCTTTTTTATACAGAACACTTTGGGAATTTTCAAAAGATTACTTTTCACTTTTCCCTGACATTCCATGTTCAGTCTTCAGCAATTCATCAGAATTATAATTTAAATATTCCTTGTACTTTAAGGGCCTAGCAGGTTCTGCACCATGTAAACAGATCTTAATCTCTACGTTGCCATTCTCTCCAGATTTGAGGGTAGCATTTTGCACTGAGACCTAAATTCTATAAAGGTCCCAAGAAAGGTCATGATTTTTAGTGTGTTCAGCTCTTTTCTTGTTTTAAGGACAAGAATAACAACTTCTAAGCTATTTAAATTTTTGCAGTTGAAATCAGAATTTCAGGATATTTAATTTAAACCTATATCAATATGCAAGCAAACTATAAGCCAAGTTTGAAAGCAAAATAAAGACATTTTTAGGTGTGGATAGACTCCAATAACTGAGGTGTTCTTTAATGAAATTGTATTTTTAAATGCCAAAATAAATAAAGTATTAAAAGCCATTGGATCTAGGAAATAGATGTTTCATCCTACGAAGCAAAGGTAGGAACTTTCGGGATGACAGCTGGAGTCACTAGTCCATGGTGGAGCAGAAGGTACACAGGGTCTGCAGGAAATGGGTGCAAAGGAAGTAGATTCCATACAGACATGACTGACAAACTAGATGATTTGAGAACATAGTAAGGACACACCATTCCCTTGTCAACAAGAGAAAAGAAAGGTAATTAAAACTATAGTGCAGGGCCGGAGTTGTATATGAAATTCATGGTTGACTTAGAGTTCCAGCAATAACCTGCATAACCATCTGGCAACAAATATCTACAAATGATTATTTTATATGTGTCGCTGAGCTAGCAAAAAAGTAAGGAAAATCTTTAGAGGCCAATTACAGAGCTAACACATGACTCCAGTGAAGTAAGTGAGCTCTGAAGCTGATGACTACCCAAAGGGCATCTACCTCACTCTACTACCCAAATATTACCTTTCTACAATTGCCCAGAGAAAGGAGACTAAGTCTAAGAATGTGTCTTCTTCCCATAAAATGTCCCTCACCTGACAAAGAGAAGAGTTGGGTATAAAATTTCCTGTGGACCTGGGACATTGTCAGTGAAAGAGAGAATAAGAGGAAAATCTACCCCCACAAAATAAGACATAAAAAAAACCAATTTCCTATCATTACTTTGTCTCTGGGTGAAGAGGAAAAGAAACCTCTCTTCATAATTTGCAGCTCTGCAGTGGCTTCACATAGATTGGAGGTATGAACCCATCCTGTAGGCATATTCTAAAAACAAGCAAAGTAAATAATAAATAAACTGAGAAGTTAGTTTAAAGTGTTTCCAGGAATTTATAATGCCTCCAGGCAGGATCTAACACAATCTTTTTCAAGGAAACTGTCCTTAATTGTAGACCTCAAAAAGTTCCTGCTGCCCCACTAATAATTTCCAAGGAATTCAACTCACAATAGAAACAAAACAAACTAAAACAGAAAGATAAAGCATACGAGGAAAAACACATCATGAGTGATGACATAAGCCAACATGACAAAGAGCAGAGCTAGACTGCAACAGAGGTTGTTTTTATTAGATGCAAAATACAGGGATGGGCAAAAGTAGGTTTAGAGTTGGGAGTACACGAAACAGTTTATTCTTGTGTAATGATTTATTTACTAGAGGCCTGATTCATGAAATTTTTGTAGGGGGCGGAAGATGTTCCTCAATTCAGCCTGCACCCTCTCCAATCTGGGAGCCCTCAGGGGATGTCCAACTGCTGGTTTAAGCCCAATCCCCAGGATCAGACCTAAGCCAGCAATTGGACATCCCTCTCACAATTTGGGACTACTGGCTTCTAACTGCTCACCTGCCTGCCTGCCTCCCTGCCTGATTACCCTTAACCGCTTTGCCCACCAATTCTGATTGCTCCCTAACTGGTACCCTGCTGGCCTGATTGATGCCTAACTGCTCCCCTGCTGGCCTAATTGCCCCAACTGCCGTCCTTTGCCGTGACCCACCTTCTCTGTGGGGACCTGCCTCTTCCACAGAAGGCAATGGAGATGCCAGGCCCAGCCTCCTCCATGCCATGCAGAGTCACAGGTCCCCCCGCCTCAATGCACGGAGCGGCCACTAAGCCCATCCTCTGCTGTGTGCGTGGCCATTTGAGGCAGCCATCTTGTGAGAATGTCATGCATGGACATCAGAGATGAATTGATGCCACCTAGGCTTTTATTATATAGGATTATTGTATGATTTGTGCTATGAAAACCTACTTTTGCTCACTCCCTCTAAGTAATAATATTTAAAATGATTGTAAAAATAAGATGAAATTTTAAAAGTATGAATTTGGAGCAAAAGACTATTCACAATGGCCAGAAGAAGGACAAGGAAAATAACCTACTAGAACTTAGGTAGATGAGGGAAATGCCTTGGCTCCTTCCTTGTTGTGAACTGAGAGTTATTCTACTGAAGGCCTATAAACACTGGGTCCAGGAATTTTTGCCATGAGACATGCCAAATTAAGTTTAATGGGAGGGTTGGTGGTTAGCAGTGGAAACAGTAAGTGAAAAACCTAGTCAGCACATTCAGAAGAATGGGGTTTGGTTTGAGCCAAGTCTCCAGGGGGCTGTCAGGACCATCCCACCTAGCTCACTGTTCTAACCCAGGGCCCCTTGCGCTAAGGCCGGGGCAGCTCCTGGGCTCCAGCTCTGACATTCCCTTGACTCATGGCACCACCAGCCTCCCAATTCCACTGCTTCCACCAGCACTTTCCAGGTTGCTTGTCAGAACCACATCACCAACTCACTTTGTATTCAAGGCCCTCAGGTTCAACAATGCTCACAAATTCTAATCATGTATCCTGTCTCCGTAACTTCATCTCCTCTAGTTGCTCAAGTTGAATAATCCTCATTTCCTCCCCTTTCCCTTAAACTTACCCTAACGCCTACCAAGATAAATCACCCAAATCTAATCAACTATTAAAGAAGAGATGTAAAAATCAAATGTGCCTGTCTTTTTCATTATCTCTCACACACGTTTGGTCACAGTTCCAATGAGTTTTCTGTGCTTCCAGGCAGGATCCCTTCCAATCATTTTCACCTGAGCCACCTTGCAGAGATGTTCTCTGAGGCTAATCAAGTTTGTTTCTTGGTCTCTGATTTGTGCCAGTCAATTTCAAGGCTTGGAAAGACCCTGGTAGTAGGTTCATATGGCCACATATTTTGTAAAATGTGGAGAGGTGAAATGCTTTTATCGCAGTTGGTTAAGACTATTGTCTCTCCATTCCAGCATCCCCTCTGCCACAACTCCTCTTGTGTCAGGTGGTAGTGGGAGCCCCACCAAGGAGACATTGGGCTGGAATTGCACTAAGCTGGAATTTAGCAGAGTATATACATATGGTTTGCAGTCACTTCCACATAGAAGTGAGTTATTGTTTATTGCTCTCATATAAGAATGACTTCTAGAAACACTACTGCTTATCTCGGTGTATCATAGCATAAAGCCATCAAAGAAAAACTGGGTAATTAGAGTCCAATTCAAAGAGTCTTTATATCAGTAACTATACAAGAAAATTTGATATGCATGTAAAAATTTATGACATAAAATATGTGAAATAAATCATAAGACCTTTTCTTAAATTTGACAAACTTAAAAAAATATGTAGCACTACCAAGAAATTATAAAGGTGAAAGACATTTCTAAACTCTTAATAATAAATCAACACCCTAACCTTGCAGGGGCCTGAACTCTCACCCTTTCTGAGGGAGGTCTCCTACCCTCATGGCTGCTTCGCCTCCCATGCCCAGCTCAGATCAGGACCCAGGTTACAGACAGAGACTTGGCCAGCAACAGCAGCCCTATATCTAAATTCAGGTTAGCACCAGGAATGCTCAGGGACTACTCAAGAATGCAAATAATCCTTTCCACTAATATTTACAGGATAAACTAAGATTATTGTTTGATAATTAAATTTGACAGTAAAATAGTAATCAAGTTCAGATTAATTTAAATTGGCCAATTGAAATAAGGGAATACAAGAAAATTTCAGTGTATTGGACAAAAAGCTGTTCCTAAAATATTAACTAAAATTTCTATTAGTAGTTCATCTCATCATAAAGTTGCCTAACATGCAAAGAACCTAAGGCAGTCATACTTTTGTGCAAAAATTAAAATTAAAATTTACCAAGACTGCGGGACAGAAACCAAGATAGTGGCATAGGTAAACAGCTATTGTGCACAACAATTCCAAAACTACAACATAACAACAAGAAAAACATCATCCAGAATCACCGGAAAGCTGGCTGAGTGAAAATTCCACAAATAAAAGTAAAGGTGGGACACTGAGACGCAGAAGAGTGGTGGAGCGCAGCCTTGAGGATACACACAGAGCCAGAGGTTCAGACCCTTGGCCGCACGTGGGCTGTAGGGCTGGCAGCAGCAACCCCAGCTGGATTTCTCCAACGGGGAGGGCAGAGACGTCCCACTGCATAAATTCACAGTGCCAGGCGAGGTTCGAGGTCCTGGGTATGCACCCTAAAAGCCGGGTGCGGCAGAGGTCTCCTAGTCTGAGGAGAGTCCGGGTTGCTTGGAACAGCAGTTTGCATGCATAAAGTGCGCCACAGCACAGACGTGTGACTTGCTCCCTGGCGACTTGCTCCCTGGTTCCAGAGACCACAGGACTGCTTTGTTTTAAAACTCTGGGTGAGACTTTGGGTGTGGAGACTCATTTGGGGAGAGGCAGAGTTGTCTGGCAAGGGGTAGAAACCAGCAGCGGTTTTCTCTTGGAGGTGCCTGCAGCCATTACCACCCAACACAGAAACCCAAATGCCGGATAGGACGTAGCTGATGCTGACGCTGCCAGCTCAGCTTAGAGACTCCGTCCATCCAACCTGAACACAGTTTCCCTGCACAGCCAATTGGCCTGGAGGTCAAACCCTCCTAGGGCTAACAGCAACAAGCTGGGCTTAAATTCAAAAATACTGTACAACCCATAAAGGATTGCAGTAAGAGTATCCACCTCAGGTAACTGGGGAGGCTGAGCCACTGCCCTTAGAGGACATCTACCACATAATGCAGCCACCATGCAGAGATATGGAAAGAAATCAGGTGTGAAAGAAATGGAGGGAAAAAAGATGACTAGACATAGAGTTCAAAACCACGGTTATAAGGCTTTTCAAGAGGCTCCTAGAAAAGGCAGATGAACTTAATGAGAACTATGAGGAAATGAACAAGATCTATGAGGAAATGAACGAGACCTACAAGGAAATGAATGAGACCTACAAGGAAATGAACAAGACCTATGAGGATATGAATGAGACCCTCAAGGATATGAAAAAGGACCAACTAAAAATCAAGCATACACTGACTGAAATAAATATATTACACAAAGTCCTAAAAGCAGTCTGGAGGGCCTCAAGAACCAAGTCAAAGATTTGAAATACAAAGAAGCAAAATCCACTCAGCTGGAAAAGCAAGAAACAAAAAGAATCCAGATAATTGAAGATAGTGTAAGGGGCCTCTGGGACAACCTCAAGCATGCCAAAATTCGAATTATGGGGGTGCCAGAAAAATAGAGAGAGCAAGGTAATGAAAACCTACTTGATGAAATAGTGACTGAAAACTTCCCCCACCTGGTGAAAGAAACTGACTTAAAAGCCCAAGAAGTACACAGAACCCCAAAATATAGGAATCTAAAGAGGACCACACCAAGACACATCATAATTAAAATGCCAAGAGCAAAAGATAAAGAGAGAATATTAAAAGCAGCAAGAGAAAAACAGTTAGTTACCTATAAGGGAGCACCCATACGATTGTCAACGGATTTCTCAACAGAAACAATGCAGGCCAGACGGGAGTGGCAAGAGATATTCACAGTGATGAATAGCAAGAATCTACAACCAGGATTACTCTATCCAGCAAAGCTATCATTCAGAATTAAAGACCAGATAAAGTGCTTCACAGATAAGAAAAAGCTAAAGGAGTTCATCACCACCAAATCAACATTATATGAAATGCTGAAAGGTATTCTTTATGAAGAGGAAGAAGAAAAAGGTAAAAATATAAATTATGAACAACAAATACACATATATGAAAAAATGAATCTAAAAATCAAGTGAATTAATAATCTGATGAACAGGATAAACTGGTGAATATAACAGAATCATGGACATAGAGAGGGAATGGACTGACAGTTCTTGGGAAGAAAAGGGGTATGGGAAGTGCAGCAAGAAACTGAATAAAAATCTTGCAACAATGGGAGAAGACAGTGGGGAGGGGAGGTGAGGGCAGAGGGTGGGATGGGTACAGGGTGGAGGGGAGCTATGGGGGATAACAAAAAGGGGGTGAACAATGTAATTAATAAACTGAACACTAAAGATAAAAAAATAAAAATTAAAAAAAATAAAGTTACCAAGACTGCAACATAAAATTTCCAAAAGCCTCCATTAATTAAATTCTTAATAATAAATAGTTTCCATTCACTATGCTAGATGATAAACTAGCTTATTTTTCTGATATGTGAAGAAGAAGTAATATAACAAAATGACTGTCATATCAAGGGGTGAATAATGGTTAATGTCTACAAACATATGAGGAAATGTTTTACAAAAGTATGTTGGCAAAAAGTTAATAAAATATATTTCTTTGGATTTTGTGATTTTTCTCAGGATTTTAAAATAATTGTTATGCTTTTTTTCTCATTCTAAACAAATATTCACATTTGCATCTCTTTTTTTTATTTTTAAATGTATACTACTTTTTTTCTTACAGAGAGATTCCCCAAATGATATATGTGTCAAGTCCCACAAAACCTAGATACAGTAGTGCTGTTTTTAGCGACCATTTCTAAGTATAAATAAGAATAAAAATCCAAGTTTCTTAGCCTAATTTCTAATAACTACATGATCATATTCTCTCCTCCTTTCTAGTTTTTACTCCTGCCACTCCCCCAGTGCACCTCTATATTTCAGCCAGTAGACAGTGAGAGTCAGCTGAATGCAGCACATCCTTCACCTCTGCTTCCTCTGGGCATTAGTCCAGACAACTTAGCATGGCACTTCTTTTCCTCACCCTCTTCCCCTCTTTGAGATCTTCCTTGATTAACCATCCATAAGCTGCACATTTCTTATTCTTTCCCACAACACATTTTCCTTATTGTCAAACATTTATCACACTTGTCAATATTGCTTATTTGTTTTCACTCTTATTTTCATGTTTTATATTTTCCTCAGTAGACCCCAAACTCTCTGAGAGCAGAGATAACAACTCTCTTATGGAGTGTTTAAATCTAGTGTATAATAGGTGCTCAGTGAGTATTTATTGAGTGAATGAAGAATGAAATTATGACTGTGAGAAAGATAGTGTGCAATGAACTAGAACCAAATGAGTCTTATTTCAGAAGACATTTCTAAGCAGTAGCTAAAGATAAGTGGCCTGCAAAACTAGTGGGCCAAGTAGCTGATATTTTACTGCATCCTTTAATGGCATTCTACTCTTTAAAAAAACTGCCTGGGAAAATAACATTTACACTAGCAAGTAGAAATGCTTTTGTGAATAGGTATATAGTGAAGGAGAAAAGAGCTTAGACATAGATAAAAAATTTTAAAAAGAAGGGATAGAGGATGATGATGATGATAATGATAGATAGATAGATAGATAGATAGATAGATAGATAGATAATGACAGATAGATAGATACTGATAGAAGATGTATGGATACAGATAAAGGATGGATAGATAGATGAATAGGGAGGAAAGAAGAGAGGGAGGGAGAGAGAGAGGGATGGAAAGAGGAGGGAGGGAGAGGAAGGGAGGATGGTTATCATAGGCAATAAAAAACCTAGATAGCTTCCCAAGCAAAATTATTTTTTAACTATAAATCAAGTGGACTTTTTACCTCTAGAGGCAACCCCCACCATATGCACAAATATATAGCCACAAGTGGGTGTGATTAATACAAAATCACCCAGAAGAGAAAATATGGAACAAATGGGCCTGTTGAAGAAGCACACTAATATCTATTGAATACATTAAGTTTCAGTTTTGATTCTAGCATTGCTGAACTGCCAGTTCTCTTGAGCCATGGTGTAAAAATCCACACTTTGTGTTTTGTTTTGTTTTTCTGTTTGTTTGTTTCCTTTTAATTCATCTTTGAGGCAAGAAATAGGTCTTCTTGACTTGGGTAAAAGTAAACAAAAAAAATGGAAACTCCAGAATACTTTCTTGAGGAGCATCTTCATATCAAAACCTCCTGGTTACTTAATAAGTGAGTAGGTTTAAAGTGGTCCCGGTGCCTTTATTGTTGGCTTCTAACCACCAGGCAAGACACTCCATGATGACGCCGCTCCATGCCTTTTGCAAGCCCATTTAGTCTCACAGATGATCGTGAGTTTCTGTGAAGACTGAGCAAAGCACCAGAGCCAGCCAACTGGAATACTGTGGAAACACACACCTCCCCCAAAGGGCCAGAAGACACCCAAATACTAGCAAAGCATGTTAACCAGGCTGCCACATTTAGCCCCAAATGTTCATTTGCTATTTGATGTTTCATTGTTTTCATAATCAAAGCCCAGAAACCATGCTGAAAAGAGAAAGAATTTGCCCTGTAGGACTGTAACAATAAGGAAAAATTTAACAGACATATAAAACTATACAACTCCTATGAATATGGTGGACATTGAGGTCAGGAGAGGAGTGAAAGGAATTTGCCTGGTGCTTTACAAAGATAGTAATCTCATCTGGGAAAAGACTAGGCTATTTCATTCTTTTGTAAAAAATATTGAACAGGGGCTCAAATAAGATTCTAAACAGAATCTATTTGACAGCTTTTGCAGTAGGTGGGCAAAGAACTTTCAATTAATCAGAAAGGCAAGATAGTGTGTGTACATATACAAAATGCAGATGTGCAGAAATAAATACCACCCCTGGCTGGCCCTGAGCCAGGTAAACATGTGACCTGCACACCTCCTTGGTTTCAGCGTGCCGACGTCTGGAAAAGTGATTAACTATCTAAAGGCGAGTGTGACTGCGCCAGGCCCCCAGGGAATTTGGGGAGAGAAGGAAGGCTCTTATATCCTAATTAAAAGTCCAAGCTTTTGCCCCATGGAATGCAAAACGTCTTTGGCTCCAGGAAACTGTTCTTCATCCAGCTACACTCATAAAGCTGTCAATAGGCGGGGAAAGTGGCCTTGATGGTGTGAAAAAACCACCTCTTTTAAAGCATTGCTGGTAATAAAAATCTTTTCTGTTCAATGAAGTCCAACAAATCATCTAGGATCATATAAATAGCAAATTTAACAGCAAATTAGCAAGGCTTATAAAATATATGACCACTTAGGCAGCAAGAAAAGCCAAAAATCAAGGCTGGAGAATTGCTAAATTATGGTTAAAAGATTTTTTCCTTTGTATGCTTTTCATTGGAAGCCTTTAGAAATGTATTTTGAATGACCTAACTGCCTTTCAAAGGGGCTATAATCAAACTGGCTGCGCTGGTGAGGGTCGGGGCCCCTCACACTTGATAACCGCCAGAAAACGGCAGTGATTTGCACACTGTGAAGCACGCGTGCAGAGCGTCCACGCCGGGCCGTGTCCAGCATGCAGCCTTCACGGTTATCTGGTGATGGACGCTGCACTTGTACAAAGATAGCCTCTCAGCTATGAGAAAAAGATCACATCATCTCTACTCAAAAGCTTTCAGAGAAGTGAAATAGCTACTTCTCTTTAGAAAATTGACAACCATTTAAGGAGTTTCTGATCAAACTAGGAGCCAGATTCTACTTGGAAGAAGTCATTGATACCATTACCGGCGATGCAGCCTTCCAGTTCTCCGCTGTTCTCCTTGCCCTGCTGTAGGGATTCTCGTCAGTTGTGCCCCACGACCCAGGAGGGATCTTTACCAAACCAGCACAGTCCCGATGCTGCTTGCAAGGTTATGTCAGCTCTTCGTTAAAACCCAATTGTCAGGCCTGGTCACTTTACAATGAAACGTCCTTTTCACCAGATCTTGGCACACACAATCTCGCCTGAGTCATTTTCAGGAAAACTTGAACAGGAAAAACAGAATCACCGCTTTTGAAGTTCCTATCTTAAATCAATGTTAGAAAAGTCGATGTGGTTAAGTTGATTTCTTGACTGGTTATTTTAAGCCATTTTGTGGGTCCTGAGCGTTTGTTTCTAAGGATGCTTTCTCAAGAACATCTGGAAGGATGACAGCTGAAAATAAACATCTCATTTTTTTTTTCTTAATCCTCCCCATCTTTTAAAAATGAAAAAAACACCAACTATCAGAAATTAACAGGAGTGGAGGAGTGTGTACTCTTCTCCAGCCCTGAGACAGGCGCGAGGGCCTCTGGTCTCCCAGGATTGGGGGTTTTGCCACCTGAGTGAGACTGTGGTGCAGTGAGGGAGACAAAGGGAGTGGTACCCCAGGCCCCGGGGCAGTGCTGTCCCACAGAAATACCTTGTGATACTCAAATGTGAGCCTCTTGGGTAACTTTCAACTTTCTAGTAGCCACATTTTTTAAAGTGAAAAAAAGCTGGTGAAATTAATGGTAAAAATATATTTTATTTACCCCAATATGACCACAGTATTATCATGGCAGCATGTGATTAGTTTCTAAGAATCATTACTGAGATATTTTACTTTAATTTTACTTTATTTTTGTACTAAGTCTTCAAAATTCAGTGTGTGGATGCCGTGCTGACAGTACATTTCAACTTAGACCAGCCGCATGTTGAGAAGTGGCTACCTTTTTGGGCATAGGTTTAGAGGACATGCACAACCACTCTAAACAGAACTGGGGACACAAGCCTTCTTCTGGAAACATCTCCCCAGTTTCATAATACATGTTTCTGGATGGACCTGCTGGATCCGATCTCCCCATGGCTGCTGTCTTCTTATCATTTAGGCTTCAGCTCAAAACTCAGCTCCACTGAGAAGACTTTCACCCAACGGGCAGCCTCTTCCAGTCCCCATCGGATACTCCGTTTATTTCCTTCCTGTCAGGTGTCACTCTCCTGACTTAATTTGTGTATGTTTTTTATTGTTTGTTTCTATGCTTGCTGTCTTTCTCTCTTACCGAAATATAAACTTCAAGAAAGCAAAAATCATGTCAATTTTGCTTACCTCTTTCCAGTCCCAACCACAGAGTTGGACACATAACGTACCTCACCAGGTGTTTGTTTCATGAAAGTAATACAGTTGAGGACTTATTAAAGATGTTCAAAATTTTTAAGAAACAAAGTCTGTTTTTTCATGTTCCTCTTTCTTTGAACTCTGTGTGTGTGTGTGTGTGTGTGTGTGTGTGTGTGTGTGTGTGTGTGTGCCTATGACTCTTCCCCTCCAACAGTAAATCATATCGCCTTCATCCTCAGCTTTATCATGACTGGCCCCTTCATTGAAGTCATGGCGCCTGTTCACTCTAAAGTGTAAATGGCTGATAAAGTGAAATGCACGAGGCCTTGTGAAGCTGAGACACAGCACAAAACCAATGATTTTCAAGTCACCGCATCTCCAAATGCTGTAAGGTGAAGATCTCAGCTCCTCTGTTCCTTCTGTTTTGCTATTACATTTTTCACACTGAGTTTTTTTTATCAGATACAGTGTGACCTTGGGTCATTCTTAGTGGTGATCACACAATTGACTTCAATTGCTGATGAAATGGATCCTCAGTGATAACACTTCTGACCAACTGAGCTGGAGAGCCTGATGCCTCAAAGGCTTCTGTGATGTCCTTCATACGTGTCTACCCAGGTGTGGCCAGCCTGGTTAAGGGAATACGAAATATTTTAATATTACTTAGGGGGTTATTGAGGAAAAACATGTCCTGCTTGGAGCAGTGGTAGAATAGCTATTCATAAATGTTAAATAAGCATTTAGGAAACATGAAAGGAAATGATGGTAGCTTGGAGCCAGAGGTCAGACATTGGTAACCTGTTGCTAACCTGCACGTGGAAAGCTCCCAACTGCTACAGATGAGAGCTCTTAGGTTCTAAAAGAGGCACTGACAAAGGGAGATACCAAAGCGAGGTACAGGCACAGAAAATAGCAGCCACGTAAATTTGAGTCATCGAGTATTTAATGACTCAGAACCCAGACATTAGGCTTGGGTGACATAACTTTCTGAGCAGCAAAGTCACCATGGTAACAAACTGTTTGTGTGTCCTGACATGGCTAGTCCAGCAGGGGAGAAATAAAAGTCTGGAATTGCCTTTGTTCAAGTCCCTTCAGACCTAGCAACTGCAAGTAGTCACCGACCCTCACCACCACCTTGGGAGCATTCTCATGAAGCCCAGGAGGCCACGGAGGACTCCTGCTGGATAAGAGGTAGCCTTTCTCCATGCTGGTTTCATACCAATTCTGGTTCTGAGGGAGGTTAGTGTGTACAGGTGAAAAGGGTCTCTGACTTTCATTTCTTTTTTTTTTAATCTTTATTGTTCAGTTTATTAATTACATTGTTTCCCCTTTTTTATCCCCCTATAGCTTCCCTCCACCCTGTACCCATCCCACCCTCCACCCTCACCCCCCTCCACTGTCCTCTCCTATAGTTGCATGATTTTTGACCAGTCTCTTGCTGCACTTCCCACAACCCTTTTCTCCCCAAGAATTGTCAGTCCATACCCTCTCTATGTCCATGTCTCTGTTATATTCACCAGACTATCCTGTTCAACAGCCTATCAATTCACTTGATTTTTATGTTCATTTGTTGATAGATGTGTATTTGTTGTTGCTAGTTTGCACTTTTACCTTTTTCTTCTTCCTATTCTTAAAGAATATCTTTCAGCATTTCATATAATACTGGTTTGGTGGTGATGAACTCCTTTAGCTTTTTCTTATCTGCGAAGCACTTCATCTGACCTTCAATTCTGAATGATAGCTTTGCTGGATAGAGTAATCTTGGTTGTAGATTCTTGCTGTTCATCACTTTGAATATTTCTTGCCACTCCCGTCTGGCCTGCATCGTTTCTGTTGAGAAATCTGCTGACAGTCGTATGGGTGCTCCCTTATAGGTAACCAACTGTTTCTCTCTTGCTGCTTTTAATATTCTCTCTTTGTCTTTTGCTCTTGGCATTTTAATTATGATGTGCCTCGGTGTGGTCCTCTTAGGGTTCCTATATATTGGGGTTCGGTGCACTTCTTGGAATCCTAAGTCAATTTCTTTCACCAGGTGTGGGAAGTTTTCAGTCACTATTTCTTCAAATAGGTTTTCATTGTCTTGGCCTCTCGCTTTTTCTGGCACCCCTATAATTCAGATGTTGGTATGCTTGAGGTTGTCCCAGAGGCCCCTTACACTATCTTCAATTTTTTGGATTCTTTTGGTTTCTTGCTTTTTCAGCTGAGTGGATTTTACCTCTTTGTATTTCAAATCTTTAACTTGGTTCTTGGGGTGCTCCAGGGCACTTTCAGGTCTTTGTATAATATTTTTTGTTTCAGTCAATGTATGCTTAATTTCTGGTTGGTCCTTTTTCATATCCTTGAGAGTCTGCTTTATATCCTTGAAGGTTTCTTTCATTTCCTTGTAGGACTCATTCATTTCCACGTTGGTCTTAATAATTTCTTTGCAGCTCTCGTTTATATCCTGGAGGGTGTTGTTCATTTTCTTGTAGGACTCACTCATTTCCTTTGTGGTCTTGCTTATTTCCTTATAGGCCTCGATCTTTTGTTGGAACCTCTTAAAAAACCCTATAACCGTGGTTCTGAATTCCATGTCTAGTCGGTTTTTTTCCTCCATTTCTTTCACATCTGATTTCTTTCCATGTTGCTGCATGGTGGCTGCTTCCCTGAGTTGGTCAATTAGCTTTGTGTGGTAGACGTGCTACAAGGGACAGTGGCTCAGCCTCCCCAGTTACCTGAGGTGGATATGGGTTGCACAGTCTTGCTGAAGTTAAGCTCAGGTTAATCGTTGTTAGCACTTGGAGGGTTGACCTCCAGGCCAATTGTCTGTGAAGCTCAGCTGTGCTCAGGTTGGGTGGGCGGAGTCTCTGGGCCAAGCAGACAGCATTAGCTCCGCCCTATGCAGCCCCAGGGACTCTGGGGGGGGGGGGGGCAATGGCCGCCAGCACCTCTGAGAGAGAGCCGCTATGGAGCTCCACCGGCTGCCTGCCGGGGAATTCAGACTTTCCCAAAATGAGTCTGCATGCGAAATGTCTCACCCAGGATCGTAAAACAAAGCAGTCTGACGGTTTTCCGAATGAGAGGCAAGTCGCGGTGCGCTCTCTGCGCCGTCACACAGCCGAGCTGTTCGCACAAGCTGCCTTCTCCACAAGCCGGGAGACCCGGCAGCACCCGAGCTTCGGAGTGCCCGCCCACTGTCCAGTTTTCACCCCGTGTGATAGTGGGTTCTCTGGACTTCGCCCAGAGCTGGAGAATCAGTCAGTGGGATGCCTTTGTCTCCCCGTTCGAGAAAACTGGCCAGTTTTCAGCCGCCCGCCCTCTCCGCGGCGTGCGCTCCAAACCTCTCTCTGGGCTAATCTTTCAACGCCATCCGCCGCCACTCCTTCGGGTCACAGTGTCTTATCTTCACTTTTATTTGTGGAATTTTCACTCGGCGAGCTTTCTGGTGATTCTGGATGGTGTTTGTTCTTTCGTTAAGTTGTAGTATTAAAATTGCTGATTATGACGGCAAGATAGGTGTTTTGCCTTTGCCGCCATCTTAGTTCTCCCTCTGACTTTCATTTCTAAGATATTTAAATCTTAGATCATGAATCTAAGATGTGTGTCTCCCATGATGCAACCCTAAGACAGTAATATTAAAAGTAATATAGCACTTTTATATTAACAGTAACAAAACATCAAACCCATCTGAAAAGAGATATAAGCAATAAATTATGTTTTTAACTTCTTCCTAGATTTAAAAATGGAATTATATTAGAAGGTATAGGTTCCTACAAGACAATTACCTAAAATTAGCTCCATTCAAATTAAATCCTATTCTTATAATGAACAACATAAACTGATAAACAGAAATAGATCCAGAGACTAAGAAACCCTGAACAGACAGTCCAACCTCAGAGATAAGGGGTGGGGGTGGGGTGGGAGTGGGGAATGGATAAGACATCAACCAAAGGACTGTATGCATGCATATTAGCATAACCAATAGACACGGACACTGGGGTGGTGGGGGCTTGTCCTGGGGGGAAGGAGTAGAAGAGAGGGTCAATTGGGAAAGGGGAGACAATAAAAGAAAAATTAAACCCTATTCTGACCTTTGGCTATTGCGCACTTCAAAACAAAGCTCCAGGTTCCTTCCCTTTGGCTTTCTTCTCACTACCTTTACTCCTGCTCCAGACTGATGCCCACAGTGAGAGAACACCTCTCTGAAAGCAGCTCCAGCTCAGGACCATTGACAGTGTCCCACTCTTTCCCTGTGGAGAGCCCTATGCCCTGTGTCTGGTTGCCACTGATTGGTGGAGCGAGAACTGCTTTTATACTCCTGGACACACACTGATTATGGGAGTGGTTGTTGCTGACAACACAGCTACTTCCCTTGGTTCCTAGAAGAGTGGAAGGTTGGAGTCTCAGTGAGCCACCATCCTTGTGCCTTGGGGTAGTTCACCTTCCTTACTGAAACCACAACAATGGAGATTTACTCACCACTTTTCCAGAAAGAGTATAAAACCACTCCTTGCCCAAAACATTTCAGAGTGTCTGTGGTGGATTGAATAAAGACACACACACACACACACACACACACACACACACACACTTGCCCTGAAAAGATAGTCACATCATAATCCCTAGAACCTCATGTGACAAAAAAGAACTTTGCAGATGCGATGAGGATATTATCTTGGATTATCTGAGTGGATCCTAATGCAATAACATAAATGCCTTATAAGAGGAGGCAGAAAAAGACAGCACCACAGAAGAGGAAAAGGCCATATAAGGTGAAGTGCTATGGCAACAGTGAGGCAGAGTGGGGAGTGATGCAACCACAAACCAAGGAATGCCACAACCACCAAACCTGGAAAAGGCAAGAAATGGATTCTTTCTAGAACTGCTGGAAGGACGGTGGCTCTGTAGACACCTTGATTTCAGAACAGTGACACTGATGTGAGACTTCTGGCCTCCAGAACATTGAGAGGATAAATATTTTTGTTGTTTCAAGACACAAAGTTACAGCATCCACCGAAAACGGATTTAGTGACTGACAGAAATAACATGCACTTTTTCAAGTGAAATTTCTCCCTACCCACATATCCAGCAATTATAAAATAGTACAATACTTGCATATCTACTCCAAGACACAGTTAATTTTAGCCATGGAAATGTACAGAGTGGGGAAAATAACCCAACTGTAAACCTACTTTTGCCCAATTCTGTATATGTGTTATATATATGTAAATACCCAATACCTAATTTACATTATTCAAAATTTTTGCAAACATAATTTTTGTGTTTGGGTATTCAATATTTTTTGTTTTTAATATAAATTGTCTAAAATAGCCACCACTGGCTCAAACATCTTGAAAAAGTACTATATCTTTTTCTGATTACAAAAACCACATATATATTGGGAATTACAGAAAAGCTATAATAAGAAAATTGACATTATAAGTGAATATTTTGCCTTTAATTAACTATGAGATAAACATGGCTATTTTTTTCTTCTCATCTTTACTCTGTAAATATATAAATATAGTCATTGCATAATATGTCATTTTTGTGACTATTTTCCAAAATCTTTACATTCTCACTTCTCTACAATATGCTTTTCATAACCACATAGTGTGTTCCATCATTGGCTCTTGCACTGAGGATTTTAATGCTCATCTAGTTCACCTATCAGTCCACTTACATATTGAGTTGTCTTTGAAAGCATGCTTAGAAGCCCATTAAGCTTTCTTTCAGAGCTTTATGGTGTCTATAAAAAGATTAACCTACCTAGAGTTTATTTTAGTTTATGATTTGGCAGCATGTGTGTCAACAAGTTGTGAGGTGATTTTTATGAGTAATAGCTTCTCCACTGGTTCGATATTCTAACGCCTTATTTATTATTTTAGGCTGACTTATAGAAAAACATTCTGTTTCACTGACAGTTTTTTGCTTATTCCTCACCATAAAAGATGACTGAAACTTTGTGTTAGAGCACTTTCTCTTCATGACTGTTATTTTTCAAATCCATCCCAGCTTTTTCAAAGCATTTAATTTGATCAAGTTAAATATTTTCAGTGTTAATACTTTAATTAAAAACTACTTTTTAATTGCAGAGGTTTACTTAGAGATAGCAAGATGCACTTACATATCTTCGTATCTAAAAACTAGAGGCCTGGTGCATGAAATTTGTGCATGGGGTGGGGGTTCCTCAGCCCAGCCTGAAACCTCTCAAATCCAAGATCCCTCTTGCAATCCAGAACCACTGGCTGCTAACCGTTCACCTGCCTGCCTGCCTGATATCCCTAACTACTCCCCTGCCAGCCTGACCTCCCTAAGTTCCCTCCCCCCCTTGCCTGATCACTCTACCTGCTTATCTTCTCTTCCCTCCTGGCCTGATCCTCCTAACTGCCTATCTTCTCTCCCCTCCTGGTTCATAGCTCAGTGCTCAAACACTGAATCACACAGGACAGCTCTATGTTCTATTTTTATCCTATGTTTGTAGGGTCAGAGGTATGGAACCTTTTCATTTATATTTAAAGATTTGGTGTATTTTATAACATGAATAACTTTCACAAAAATCAAGAGCTGAACTGTATAACTGTTGTTAGCCCCTTTTAAAAGGGGAGTAAAGGGTTTTTTTTAATTCTGATTTCATTATTAATTTAATGTATTTTTGGCAATTTATACTTCTCTAGAATTTGAACATGTCATCAACACTGAAATTCCTTGTCATATAGTTTTATATTATATTATTTGTGTGTTTTTAATAATCCTTAATATGTTTTTATGTTTTCTTTCCTATTTTGCATATTTGTTCTAATCTTTTTCATAAATACCACCTTAACATTATCTATTTTATTATCTCTACCTACTTTCTTTCTGACAATATATCAAATTTATTTTTTTTATTTTCTGTTTTATCAATTTCTGTTCTCATTTTATTATTCCCTTTCTCCTGATACCATGGTTTATTGGGTTATTTTGTTGTTATTTTTCTAGTTTCTTTTGTTGAACACTTGATTTATTTTAAATCTTCTTATTTAGTAATAAAGTGTGATAGTTATTATATTTTAAACTTATTAGTGGGCTTTACTCTTTTGTCTAAAACATGATATTTACACCAAGTCCCAATGAGGCATCCCACATGCCTAGGAGTTAATGAGGAATGGTTGCCAAAGGAATTTACCTGAACCATTATTTACCATAAATGTTTGCCATTGAAGAGAAGGATTTTGCAGCCAGGAATACTTTTAGAAAAGATTATCTAAATTCTTTCCTCTCTATTATTATATCCAGTGATAGGCTGCAAGGGTAAACATCAGGTATTGAGTAAAGCTAGTCCTACATTGCAGAACACAATGCAGTAGATTAGACCTTTACAGCCACTGGGAGTGCTCCCTTCCCCCAACACTTACCCAGGAAAAGTAAGATGGTCAGACAAACCATTACTATCTAAAAATTATTATTTGCAGTTTTATTTCCTCATTCTATATGTTACTTAAGGAAATATAGTTAAATTTTTATGTATTTCTATTTTTCTTATTCTCTTGGTATTAATTTCTAAATGTATTGGTGGTGGAGGAAACAGGATGATGGCATAAGTAAACACCTATCTTGCTGCTCCACACAACAATTTCAAAACTACAACTTAATGACAGAACAAACATCATCCAGAATCACTGGAAAGCTGGCTGAGTGAAAATTCCACAAATAAAAGTAAAGATAGGACACTGTGACTCAGAGGAACGGTGGAGAGCAGCGTTGAAGATATGCATGGAGTCAGAGGTTTGGAGCTGTGCGCTGGTGCGCGAGTGGAGAGGGCAGGTGGCTGCAAACCTGGCTGGTTTTATATAAATAGGAGGGAGACAAAGGCATCCCACTGCACTGATTCCCCAGTTCCGGGCTCGGTCTGGGGAACTCACACTCATACGGGGTGAAACTGGACAGTAAGGAAGCACATTGAAACTCGGGTGCTGCAGAGGTCTGCAAACTTGTGGAGAGGGTGCACAAATTTGGGAACAGCAGAAGTACATGAGCACACAGAGTGGACTCTTGACTTGCTCTCTCATTTGGGAAACCACCAGACTGCATTGTTTTACAACCATGGGTAAGACTTTGGGTGTGCAGACTCATTTGGGGAGAGGCTGAATCATCCAACAGCAGGAAGAGCTCAGCAGCTTTCTCTCAGAAGCGCTTGCAGCCATTACCACCCAGCACAGAGACCCAGGTACTGCATCGGGTGCAGTTGATGGAAATCAAGGCTTGCTGCTCAGCCCGGAGACTCTGCTCACCAAACCTGAGCACAGCTAATCCTCACAGCCAATTGACCTGGAGGTCAAACCCTCCTAGTGCTAACAACAATAATGTAGGCTTAACTTCAACAAGACTGTGCAACCCATAAAGGACTGCACCAAGAGTATCCAACTCAGGTAACTGGGGAGGCTGAGCCACTGTCCCTTAGAGGACATCTACCACACAAAGCTAATTGACCAACTCAGGGAAGCAGCCACAATACAGAGACATGGAAAGAAATCAGATGTGAAAGAAATGGAAGGAAAAAAACCAACTGGACCTAGAGTTCAAAACCACAGTTATAAGGTTTTTCAAGAGGCTCTTAGAAAAGGCCAATGAACTTAATGAGACCTTTGAGGATATGAAAAAGGACTAACTAGAAATTAAGCATACACTGACTGAAATAAAAAATATTATACAAAGACCTAAAAGCAGTCTAGAGGACCATAAGAACCAAGTCAAAGATTTGAAATACAAAGAGGCAAAATCCACTCAGTCAGAAAAGCAAGAAGCCAAAAGAATCCAAAAAATTGAAGATAGTGTAAGGGGCTTTTGGGACAACCTCAAGAATACCAACATCTGAATTATAGGGGTGCCAGAAAAAGAGAGAGAGAGCACGATAAAGAAAACCTATTTGAAGAAATAGTGACCCAAAACTTCCCCCACCTGGTGAAAGAAATTGACTTAAAAGTCCAAGAAGTACACAGAACCCCAAACTATAAGAATACAAAGAGGACCACACCAAGACACATCATAATTAAAATGCCAAGAGCAAATGACAAAGAGAGAATATTAAAAGCAGCAAGAGAAAAACAATTAGTTACCTATAAGGGAGCACCCATATGAATGTCAGTGGATTTCTCAACAGAAACTATGCAGGCCAGACGGGAGTGGCAAGAGATATTCAAAGTGATGAATCGAAAGAATATGCAACTAAGATTACTCTACCCAGCAAAGCTATCATTCAGAATTGAAGGTCAGATAAACTGCTTTGCAGATAAGAAAAAGCTAAAGGAATTCATCACCACCAATATTATATGAAATGCTGAAAGGTATTCTTTAAGAAGAGGAAGAAGAAAAAGGTAAAAATATAAATTATGAACAACAAACACACATCTATCAACAAATGAATCTAAAAATCAAGTGAATTAAAATCTGATGAACAGAATAAACTGGTGATTATAACAGAATCATGGGCACAGAGAGGGAATGGACTGACAATTCTTGGGGAGAAAAGGGGTGTGAGAGGTGCAGCAAGAGACTGGACAAAAATCATTCACCTATGGGAAAGGACAGTGAGGGGGGAGGTGAGGGCATAGAGTGGGATGGGACTGGTTGGAGCAGAGCTATAGAGGGGAAAAAGAGAACAATGTAATTAATAAACTGAACAATAAAGATTAAAATATTTTTTAAAATTCTTAAACCTTCAAAAAAATAAAATAAATGTATTGAAAAGAAGACAGAACTGAACCTCACATCACCCTGTTTAGCCCAGGAGGATGGCTGGTTAGCCAGAGATGGGTAAGATTCCTCAGAGAAGGAACAACCTAAGATAGGCACAGTCGCAGAGGGGCCATCAGGAGAGAACTAAAGGTCAACAGAGGTGGGGCACAGACCCTCACCCACAAACCTTGCAAGGGCTTGAATTCTCACCCCTCCTGAGGGAGGTCTCCTACCCCCATGGCTGCTTCGCCTCCCATGCATTACTCAGACCGGGACCCAGGTGGCAGACAGAGACTCGACCAGCAATAGCTGCTCTATATTTAAATTCAGTCTATTATCAGGAATGCTCAGGACCTACTCAAAAATGCAAATACTCCTTTCCACAAATATTTACAGGGTAAACTAAGATTTCTGCTTGAGTATTAAAATTGACAGGAAAATAGTAATCAAGTTTTCAGATTAATTTAAATTGGCCAAGTGAAATAAGTGAATTCTCAAGAAAATCTAAGTGTACTGGACAAAAAGCTTTTCCTAAAACATTAACTAAAAAATCTATTAGTACTTCACCTCACTGTAAAATTGCCTAACATCCAAAGAACCTAAAGCAGTCATATTTGTATGCAAAAATTAAAATTTAAAATTACCAAGACTGCAATATAAAATTTCCAAAAGCCCCCATTGATCAAAGGGGTAGGGGGTAGTGGGGTAATGTCATGTAAGGATAAATATCCTTAAGTAAAATACATCTAGAAAATTCTTACTCCAGAAAAGAAAATTCCATTTGTAAAACCAACAGCAGGACACCCATGAAAAAACACACATGATGTCAAAATAAGCCAAAGGGAAATCATTTAGGCAAAAATAAAAAGAATCCCAAGTCTATTTTGCAGAGAGGATCCCTTTGTTAACTTTTGGTCGAGAGTGTGTTTGTGTGTTTGCAGAGGACAACTCCAAGACCATGTGGGTTCCTGCGACAGTGAGGAACTGACGGGTCTGTTCCAGCCACGAGGACAGTCCAGAAATGGGGGACACTGACGACACCTTGCAATGCTAGCAGCCGGCAGCTGTGCATGTCTGCAGGCGACCCAGGACCAAACCAGAGAGGATGGATCTTGCATGGCCATGATGTGTCCACCATCTGGATACCATTGTTGACATGTACACATGAAAAACTATTTGACATTGAAACTGGGACTGAGAACAGTTGGATATTGAAACTGACACTCAAACATTTTTTGTTCTTATACGTTTGTTTCTAGTATGCAGAGGCAAGATATTTTTGAAGAAAAGAAACAGGGGGAAGTGGTTGATATAGAGGCAAGGTGGCCTTGAACAAGCTGTCAAGCTACAGGCGGAAGGCTGGGGTGGAGGGGAGGCAGATGCTGGGGGAGATCAACTGAAGGACTTGTATGCATGCATATGAGCATAACCAATGAATGAAAGACACTGGGGTGGGGAGGGGGGCAGGTGGGGACATGTGCTGGGGGGTAAGGGAGGCTGGGGGGAGAATATTGGGGGGGAAGGAAAACATATGTACTACTATTAAATATAAGTTACATTGTAAATAAAAAAATAAAAATAAAATAAATAAATGTATTGGTGGTAAGAAATTGTATTCTAATATTTACCTTCAGATTTTTTAGATTTCTTTGAAGTTTAGAATATGAAAAGTTTTTAAAGTTATATGTGTTATGACCTTTATCTAATGTTTATAAATTTCATTGAAGTTTTAAACTCAGCAATCATATTTTTTTCTTTCTAGAAAAGCTTCTGATTTTATATTAGTTTCTACATCTTATTTTTGTTCTGTTTCAATTTTATAGGCTTACTAGTGGCCCAGTGCATGAAATTCACGCACATTAAAAGGGAATTAATTAGAGGAAATATTGCTATTTTCCCTTTCTCTATAATAGAAGTGTCAGAGATGAAAGAAAATTAATAAAATGTATATGAAAATTTCCATTCCTTTCAACGTCTGGGGCTTGCCATGGGACCCAGAGTCAAGTCTCTACCCACCCGTGTTCACCTTGAAATCACGCAAGACCTAGACACAGCCAGCCCCACTCCCATGAAGCCCTGCAAAGCAGGGGGCACAGTCTCAGGTCCTCTGGCCTGGCACTGGGTGGAGGGCACAGCCTCAGTTCCCCCATCAAGTCCGATTGGCAGGGAACATGGCCTCAGGTCCCCCAGCACAGCCTTAGGTCCCCTGGCCAGGTGCCAGATCAGGGGGTGCAGCCTCAGGTCCCCTGGCCCAGATTCATGTCCCTCGGCCCTGGCACCATGGCAGGGGGTGCAGCCTTAGGACCTCCAACTTGGCCTCAGGTCTCCCAGTGCTGAGGTAGGGGATGTGGCCTCAGGTGTCCCGTCAAGCCCCTCCAAGCAGGGGGTGCAGAATCAGGTCCTCTGGCCCTGTGCAGGAGCAAAGGGCACAGCCTTAGGTCCCCCATCCCAATACCAGGGGACTTGGTACCACAGAGCTGCCACTGCCACCTGTGCCCGGGAGACACTGCCACCAACATGGCTTGCGCCCCAGCGACGCTGCTGATGCCGATGCCTGCCCACGCTGCACACGCCTCAGCCCCGCCCCCGCCTCACATCGCTCAGCCCTGCCCCCCACTCCTGATTAGCTGGTAGTGTAGCGAAGGTACAGTCAAATTTGCATGTTTCTCTTTTATATAGGATTATTAAAGTTACAAAGACAAATTAACATCAATGATATTTTTCTTTTCCAACAAAAGCCTAAGACTTAGATTACATTCTGAAGTGTATTAAAAATGAAAAACATTTTCATGGGCTTTTCTCAAGATTACTTCATTTGCTCCTCATGATGATCTCATAAGCTGGGAAGGGTGATTTATATGAGCCAAGTTAGAAATGCATGGGCTATCACAGCTTTGACATCAATTAGGATGATAAGAATTCAAGAAAGTGAAAACAGAAGTGAATTTATATAGATGTAAAGTTGAAAGTTTAAAAATAAGTGAATAAGCCAAATACCTCTAATATCATGCACTTCAATAAAAGTTTATTAAATAAATGAACAAAATTCCCTTAGCTGGAGTTAGCAGTGGGAGATAATTAAGAAAAAAATAGGTCCAGCAGCCTGTCTGACCTTTTGCTTTGGATTAACATTCACATCATACTCCTCGTGTGAAAGCAGAAATGTGAAAACCCAGATGAATGGACCCAGCAGAAAAAGAAATAATGTTTAAGGCTTCTACCATTTTCTTTCTATTATTGGTCTTATTACATCTCTTACTTTTCTATTTGTCTTCTGTTTCATTTCTAAAATAAATCAGACTTCATTTCTGGACAAATTGGATTTCACTCTTGTCATTATTGTTTTTTATCTTTTCATTAATAAGAGTAAAAGAAGCAACAAAAACTAAGTAACCTTCACCTTTTGGCTGAAAAAAAAACTGAGTCGCAATAACCATTCAATTTCAGATTCATCTTCTGCTATTCAGCAGTCAACCTGGAGAGGGGATGGTAGGTCTGCATTGAAGGAGCCTGGAGATTGGTCTACATGAGTGGGGTTGAGGTCACTGCAGGGGCAGGGTGAGGGGTCAGGCTTTCCCTGCTGCACCTGGAGGGTTTATAAATGGGGATATTTTAGCCTCTCACACAGGCCACTCCTTAGCCTGAGAGAGCACAAATATTTACAGAAGAAAAACCAAACAGGAACGCCGCTGCACGGCCAGGCTGAACTTAATGGAGGGTTTCTTTCCCCTATGGGTTTCAAAGCAGCCTGAGCTGAGGGCACTAAAGCAAACAGCATATCTGAGATTTAATGGAAAGGAAAACAGGAATGTGGCACAAAAGCCCCATTATTATTCCTTAGCACTTAATTTTAGGTAAAGTGCATCGCAGTGGCTTTTTGATGCCGCACTCTGTCCCCCTGCCTGTGGAGCAGGTCAGCCCCGCAGGCAGTGACATGGTGGGGTGGCATCCATCATGAGCTGCAGCCTCTGGAAGACCAGAAAGCAGTGATGTGTGGCTGGATTGGATACATGTGTGGTGATTTGACATCTACCAGCAGTGCCAGGCAACCAGCCCCAGAGTCTGAACTGATCTCTGGAAAACTCTATGCTGTAATGGAAAGGGGTATGGCTATAGCCATGGAGAACTGTGAACCCCACGTGGACCCCAGTTACTCTATGGATTTGGGACACCTATTCTGTTACTGGTTACCATGGATTTGTTCTGCCTCTGCTAGCATCCACACAATATACATTCTTTTGTGCTTGGACTTCTTTATTCAGCATAATGAATAAGATTCATTATGTATCACATGTATCAGTAGTTCATTCTTTTTTATTAGCAAGTGGTATTCTCTGTAAAACTACCTCACTGTTTATTATTTTTTAAAGCATTAATATTTTTATTTTAAATTAAATGTATTGGAGTGACATCCTATATAATAAAAGGCTAATATGCAAATCAACCAAACTGCAGAACAACTGGTTACTATTACATGCACTGAGAACCAGGGGGCAGACACTCAATGCAGGGACTGCCCCCTGATGGTCAGTGCACTCCCACAAGGGGAGCACTGCTCAGCCAGAAGCCGGGCTCATAGCTGGCAAGCACAGCAGCAGTAGCAGGAATCTCTCCCAC
This sequence comes from Antrozous pallidus, assembly GCA_027563665.1. Lineage (NCBI taxonomy): Eukaryota > Metazoa > Chordata > Mammalia > Chiroptera > Vespertilionidae > Antrozous > Antrozous pallidus. The sequence goes on from CM050526.1 coordinate 7,168,655, forward strand.
TTCTGCTGCAGTTGGATATCCCCTGAGGGTTCCCAGACTGGGAGAGAGTACAGGCCAGGCTGAGGGAGCCACACACCCCCACGAATGCACGAATTTTGTGCACCGTGCCTCTAGTTGGTTAATAAAATTATATAGGTTTCAAATATACAATTCTATGATACATCATCTGTATACTGCATTGTGTGTTTACCATCTAAAGTCAAATCTTCTCTGTCACCATAGATTTGACCTCCTGTACCCTTTACGCCTATCCCTTAACCCCTTCCCTCTGAGAGCCACCATATTGTTGTTTGTGTCTATGAGGTTTTGTTTTTTTTGTTTGTCTTGATTGTTCATTTGATGCTTTCAGTTATATCCCACATATGAGCAAAACCATATGGTTCTTGACTTTTTCTGTTTGACTTATTTTTCTTAGCACAATATTCTCAAGATCCACCCATGATATCACAAAAGGGGTATTTCATCTTTTCTTATGGCTGAGGAGTATACCATTGCACACATGTTCCACATCTCCTTTATCCATTCATGTATTGAAAGACATTTTGGTTGTTTCTATGTCTTGGCCACCATGAATAATGTTGCAATGAACATAGGGTGCATATATCTTTGAGAATAAATGTTTTTAAAACTTTCATGTAGGTACCCAGAAAAGGGATTGCTTGGTCATATGGTAATTCTAGTCTTAATTTTTTGAGGAACCTCCATACTGTTTTCCATAGTGGCTGTACCAGTTTACATTTCCTCCAACAGTGAATGAGGTTCCTTTTTCTCCACAACCTATCCAACACTTGTTTTTAATTGCCTTGTTGATAACAGCCAATCTAAAAGGTGTGAGGTGGTGCCTTATTGTAGTTTTGATTTGTATTTCCTTAACAGATAATGAAGTTGAGCATATTTTCATATATCTGTTGGCCATTTATATGTCTTCTTAGGAGAAATTCTGTTCAGATACTCTGCTCATCTTTTAATTGGACTGTTAATTTTTTATTGTTTAGAGAGAGAACCAAGATGGCGACATAGGTAAAACACCTATCTTGCCATCATACACAGCAATTTTAAAACTACAACTTAACGAAAGAACAAACACCTTCCAGAATCACCAGAAAGCTGACTGAGTGAAAATTCCACAAATAAAAGTGAAGATAAGACACTGTGACTCGGAGGAGCAGCTGAGGACAGCATTGAAGATTCGTGCTGAGAGAGGTTTGGATCGCGCACGCCAGCGGTTAGGGCGGGCGGCTGAAAACCGGCCAGTTTTCTCAAATAGGGGGAGACAAAGACGTCCCACTGGACTGATTCTCCAGCATATTTGGGCAAAGTCCAGGGAACCCACTATCACACGGGATAAAAACTGGACAGTGGGAGGGCACACTGAAGCTCGGGTGCTACAGGGCTCTTCCGGCTTGTGGAGAAGGCGAGCTTGTGCGTGAACTTGGGAACAGCGCAGCTGCATGACCTAGTAGAGAGTGCTGGCGACTTGCTCTTCATTCGGAAAACCATCAGACTGCTTTGTTTTACGACCCTGGATGAGACGTTGGGTGTGCAGACTCATTCGGGGAGAGTCTGAATTCCCCGGAAGCCTGTGGAGTTCCACAGCAGCTCTCTCTCAAAGGTGCTGGTGGCCATTGCCCCTGGCACAGAGTCCCTGGGGCCACATAGGGTGGAGCTAATGCTGTCTGCTCGGCCCAGAGACTCCGCCCACCCAACCTGAGCACAGCTGAGCTTCACAAACAATTGGCCTGGAGGTCAACCCCTCCAAGTGCTAACAACGATTAACCTGAGCTTAAATTCAGCAAGACTGTGCAACCCATATCCACCTCAGGTAACTGGGGAGGCTGAGCCACTGTCCCTAGTAGGACATCTACCACAAAAAGCTAATTGACCAACTCAGGGAAGCAGCCACCATGCAGAGACATGGAAAGAAATCAGATGTGAAAGAAATGGAGGGAAAAAAATGACTGGACATGGAATTCAAAACCACGATTATAGGGCTTCTCAAGAGGCTCCTACAAAAGGTCAAGACCTATAAGGAAATAAGCAAGACCGACAAGAAAATGAATGAGTCCTACAAGGAAATGAAGGAGACCCTCAAGGATATGAAGGAGACTCTCAAGGATATGAAAAAGGACCAACCAGAAATTAAGCATACACTGACTGAAATAAAAAATATTATACAAAGACCTAAAAGTGCTCTGGAGCACCCCAAGAACCAAGTTAAAGATTTGAAATACAAAGAGGTAAAATCCACTCAGCTGAAAAAGCAAGAAACCAAAAGAATCCAAAAAATTGAAGATAGTGTAAGGGGCCTCTGGGACAACCTCAAGCATACCAACATCTGAATTACAGGGGTGCCAGAAAAAGAGAAAGACCAAGACAATGAAAACCTATTGGAAGAAATAGTGACAGAAAACTTCCCACACCTGGTGAAAGAAATTGACTTAGGAGTCCAAGAAGCACACTGAACCCCAAAATATAGGAACCCTAAGAGGACCACACCAAGGCACATCATAATTAAAATGCCAAGAGCAAAAGATAAAGAGAGAATATTAAAAGCAGCAAGAGAAAAACAGTTAATTACCTATAAGGAAGCACCCATACGACTGTCAGCAGATTCCTCAACAGAAACGATATTGGCCAGACGGGAGTGGCAAGAAATATTCAAAGTTATGAATAGCAAGAATCTACAACCAAGATTACTCTATCCAGCAAAGCTATTATTCAGAATTGAAGGTCAGATGAAGTGCTTCGCAGATAAGAAAAAGCTAAAGGACTTCATCACCACCAAACCAATATTATATGAAATGCTGAAAGATATTCTTTAAGAAGAGGAAGAAGAAAAAGATTAAAGTGTAAATTAGGAATAACAAATACACATCTATCAACAAATGATCTAAAAATCAAGTGAATTAATAATCTGATGAACAGGATAAACTGGTGAATGTAACAGAATCATGGACATAGAGAGGGAATGGATTGACAATTCTTGGGAAAAAAGGGGGTGTGGGAAGTGTAGCAAGAGACTGGACAAAAATCATGCAACTATGAGAGAGGACAGTGGAGGGGGGTGATGGCAGAGGGTGGGATGGGTACCAGGTGGAGGGGAGCTATAGGGGGAAAAAAGGGAACAATGTAATTAATAAAATGAACAATAAAGATAAAAAATAAAAAATAAAAAAAATTTGATTGTTTAGTTATGTGATATTTTTATTATTTTGAATGTTTACCCCTTGTCGGAGGTGTTGTTTGCAAATGACTATCCCATTTGGTTGGCTGCCCTTTTGTATGGTTGACAAATTTGTTTTGTTTGTAGTTTGTTTTGCTTTGTTTTCTGTGCAGAAACTTTTTAGATTGATATAGTCCCAATTATTTATTTTTTCTTTAACTTCTCTTGCCTTTGAGGTCAGTTCATAAAAATCCTCTATAAAACTAAGATCCATGAGTTAACTACCTATGTTTTCTTTATGTAGCTTAGTGTTTCATGTTTATATTCAGGTTTTATATTTTCAGCTAATTTTTGTATATGAGGACAAAAGCAGGCTAATTTCATTCTTTTCCATGTGTCTTTCCAATTTTCCCAGCATCACTTTTGAAGAGGCTTTCTTTTCTCCATTGTATGTTTTTGGCTTCTTTGTTCAAAATGTATTATTAATTATCCATTCTGTTGATGGGCATTTGAATTATTGACAGTTTGGGCTGTTATAATAGGGCTACTTTGAACTTTTTTGTGAAAATATGTTTGGAAATATGTGCACTCATTTCTCTTGGTTATATACTTAGAGATAAATTGTTGAGTCAGGTAGGGTAAGAAAATGCTTAACTTAAAAATAGGCTAGCTCTGGCTGGTTTGGCTCAGTGTATAGAGAATCAGCCTATGGACTGAAGGGTCCCTGGTTCGATTCTTGGCAGGGCACCTGCCCAGGTTGTTGGCTTGATCCCCAGTAGCGGCTGTACAGGAGGCAGCTGATCAATGATTCTCTCTCATCTTTGATTTTTCTACCTTTCTCTCCCTTTCCCTTCCTCTCTGAAATCAATACAAATATTTTTTTAAAGGCTTAACAGTTTTCTTTTTTATCATACTTTTTAAAATCATTTTTTGTTTTTCAATTACTGTTGACATTTAATATTATATTAGTTTTAGGTGTACACCAAGTGAGTGGACATCTATATCATCCTGATAAATTGTATACTAATAGATAACTGTTAGTATATTATTGATACATTCCTTATGCTGTACTTTACATCCTCATAACTATTCTGTAACTACCAATATTCTGCAACTACTAATTTGTACTTCTTAATACCTTCACCTTTTCCACCCTTCCACCCAAAGTTCTCCTCATCTGGTAATCATCAAAATGTTCTCTGTATCTATAAGTCTGTTTTTGTTCTACTTATTTATTTTGCTTTTTAGATTCAACTGTTAATAGGTATGTATATTGACATTTTACTGTTCATATTGTTTTTTCTTTTTTCTTCTTCTTCTTAAAGAAGGCCCTTTGACATTTCATATTATAATCATTTGGTGATGACAAACTTCTTTAGCTTTTTCTTGTTTGGGAAACCCTTTATATATCCTTCAATTCTAAATAATAGTTTTGCTGGGTAGAGTAATCTTGATTGTATGTCTTTACTTTTCATGACTTACAATATTTCTTACCGCTTTTTTGCAATGGGTTTGCCGCCAGAACACAGGTGTCATGAAAACTACCATTATTAACCCTAACCTAGATGGGAAAGGAAAAGACTCACATCAACATCGTCATCATTGGACACGTAGATTCCAGCAAGTCTACCACTACTGGCCATCTGATCTACAAATGTGGTGGGATCAACAAAAGAAGCATCAAGAAATTTGAGAAGGAGGCTGCTGAGATGGGAAAGGGCTCCTTCAACTATGTCTGGGTCTTGGATAAACAGAAAGCCAAATGGGAGAGAGGTATCACCATTATATATCACTGTAGAAATTCGAGACAAACAAGTATTATGTGACCATCATTGACCCCAGGGCACAGAGAATTCATAAAAAAACATGATTACAGGCACATCTCAGGCTGACTGTGCTATCCTGATTGTTGCTACTGGTGTTGATGAATTTGAAGCAGGTATTTCCAAGAATGGACAGACCCGTGAGCATGCCCTGCTGTCCTATACCCTGGGTGTGCAACAGGTGACTGTTGGTGTTAACAAAATGGATTCCACGGAGCCACCCTACAACCAGAAAAGATACGAGGAAATTGTTTAAAAAGTCAGCATCTACATTAAGAAAATTGGCTACAGGCAACGAAGATGGCAGCATAGGTAAACACCTGTTGTGCTGCCCTACGCAACAATTCAAAAACTACAACATAACAACAAAACAAACATCATCCAGAATCACTGGAAAGCTGGCTGAGTGAAAACTCCACAAATGAAAGTAAAGGTGGGACACTGAGACTCAGAAGAGCAGTGGAGTGCAGCCTTGAAGATATGTGCAGAATCAGAGGTTAGGAGCCATGGCTGCGCACGCAGGATTTAGGGCTAGCAGCAGCAATCCCGGCTGGATTTCTCCAATGGGGAGGGCAGAGACGTCCAACTTCACAGATTCCCCAGTGCCAGGCAAGGTCCGAGGTCCAGGGTACACACCCTAAAAGCCGGGCACGGCAGAGGTCTCCTAGTCTGAGGAGAATCCGGGTTGCTTGGAACAGCAGTTTGTGTGCATAAAGTGTGCGACAGCACAGACGCACAACTTGCTCCCTGGCAACTTGCCCCCTGGTCCCGGAGACCACCGGACTGCTTTGTTTTACGACCCTGGGCGAGACTTTGGGTGTGCAAACTCATTTGGGGAGAGGCAGAGTTGTCTAGCAAGGGGTAGAGACTAGCGACTTTCTCTTGGAGGTGCCTGTAACCACTACCACCCAACAGAGACCCGCGCGCCACATAGGACATAGCTGATGCTGATGCTGACGCTGCCTGCTCAGCTCAGAGACTCCGCCCATCCAACCTGAACACAGTCTCCCTTCACAGCCAATTGGCTTGGAGGTCAAACCCTCCTCAGGCTAACAACAACAAGCTGGGCTTAAATTCAAAAATACTGTACAACCATAAAGGATTGCAGTAAGAGTACCCACCTCAGGTAACTGGGGAGGCTGAGTCACTGTCCCTTAGAGGACATCTACCACATAAAGCAGCCACCATGCAGAGACATGGAAAGAAATCAGGTGTGAAAGAAATAGAAAAAAAAAACACAACTAGACGTAGAGTTCAAAACCACAGTTATAAGGCTTTTCAAGAGGCTCCTAGAAAAGGCCGATGAACTTAATGAGAACTACGAGGAAATGAACAAGACCAACGAGGAAATGAACAAGACTTACGAGGAAATGAATGAGACCTACAAGGAAATGAATGAGACTTACAAGGAAATGAATGAGACCTACAAGGAAATGAACAAGACCTATGAGGATATGAATGAGACCCTCACGGATATCAAAAAGGTCCAACTAGAAATCAAGCATACACTGACTGAAATAAAAAATATTACACAAAGTCCTAAAAGCAGTCCAGAGGGCCACAAGAACCAACTCAAAGATTTGAAATACAAAGAAGCAAAATCCACTCAGCTGGAAAAGCAAGAAACAAAAAGAATCCTGATAATTGAAGATAGTGTAAGGGGCCTCTGGGACAACCTCAAGCATGCCAACATTTGAATTATGGGGGTGCCAGAAAAAGAGAGAGAGCAAGTTAATGAAAACCTACTTGAAGAAATAGTGACTGAAAACTTCCCCCACCTGGTGAAAGAAACTGACTTAAAAGTCCAAGAAGTACACAGAACCCCAAAATATAAGAATCTAAAGTGGACCACACCAAGACACATCATAATTAAAATGCCAAGAGCAAAAGATAAAGAGAGAATATTAAAAGCAGCAAGAGAAAAACAGTTAGTTACCTATAAGGGAGCACCCGTACGATTGTCAGAGGATTTCTCAACAGAAACAATGCAGGCCAGATGGGAGTGGCAAGAGATATTCAAAGTAATGAATAGCAAGAATCTACAACCAAGATTACTCTATCCAGCAAAAATATCATTCAGAATTGAAGATCAGATAAAGTGCTTCTCAGATAAGAAAAAGCTAAAGGAGTTCATCACCACCAAACCAATATTATATGAAATGCTGAAAGGTATTCTTTAAGAAGAGGAAGAAGAAAAAGGTAAAAATATAAATTATGAACAACAAATACACATCTATGAACAAATGAATCTAAAAATCAAGTGAATTAATAATCTGATGAACAGGATAAACTGGTGAATATAACAGAATCATGGATATAGAGAGGGAATGGACTGACAATTCTTGGGGAGAAAAGGGGTGCGAGAAATACAGCAAGAGGCTGGACAAAAATCTTGCAACAATGGGAGTGGACAGTGTGGAGGGGGAGGTGAGGGTGGAGGGTGGGATGGGTACAGGGTGGAGGGGAGCTATAGGGAGATAAAAAAAAAGGTTGAACAATGTAATTAATAAACTGAACAATAAAGATTTAAAAAAGAAATAGAAAAAAAAAGAAAATTGGCTACAACCCTGACACAGTAGCATTTGTGCCAATTTCTGGTTAGAATGGAGACAACATACTGGAGCCAAGTGTCAATATGCCTTGGTTTAAGGGATGGAAGGTCACCCATAAGGATGGAAATGCCAGTGGAACTACACTGCTTGACGCTCTGGATTGCATCCTGCCACCAACTCCTCCAGCTGACAAGCCCCTATATCTGCCCCTCCAGGATGTCTACAAAATTGGTGAAACTGGTACTGAACCTGTGGGCAGAGTGGAGACTGGTGTTCTCAAGCCCAGCATAATGGTCACCTTTGCTCCAGTCAATGTTACAACTGAAGTAGAGTCTGTTGAAATGAACCATGAAGCTTTGAGTGAAGGTCTTCCTGGGGACAATGAAGGCTTCAATGTCAAGAACATGTCTGTCAAAGATGTTTGACATGGCAATGTGGCTGGTGACAGCAAAAATGATCCACCAATGGAAGCAGCTGCTTCACAGCTGAGGTGATTATCCTGAACCACCCAGACCAGATCAGTGCTGGATATGCACCTGTGCTGGATTGTCACACAGCTCACATTGCTTGCAAATTTGCTGAGGTGAAGGAGAAGATTGATCATCATTCTGGGCAAAAGCTGAAAGATGGCCCCAAGTTTTTGAAATCTGGTGATGCTACCATTGTTGATATGATTCCTGGCAAGCCCATGTGTGTTGAGAGCTTCTCTGACTCCCCTCCTCTGGGCCATTTTGCTGTTCGTGACATGAGACAGATAGTTTCTGTGGGTGTCATCAAAGCAGTGGACAAGAAGGCAGCTGGAGCTGGCAAAGTCACCAATTCTTCCCAGAAAGCTCAGAAGGCTAAATGAATATTATGCCCAACACCTGTCACCCCAGTCTTAGTGGTGGAAGAATGCTCTCAGAACTGTTTGTCTCAATTGGTCATTTAAGTTTAATAGTAAAAGACTGGTTAATGGTTACAATGCATAGTAAAACCCTCAGAATGAAAGGAGAATGTTTTGTGGACCATTTGGTTCTTTTGTATGTGTGGCAATTTTTAAGTTATCAGTTTTTAAAACCAGTACTTTTTAATGGAAACAACATGACCAAAAATGTCACAGAATTTTGAGACCCATTAAAATAACAAAGTTTAATGAGAAAAAATATATTTCTTACCAATCCCTTTTGGACTTCTGTTGAGAAATCAGTTGACAATCTTTTGGGAATTCCCTTGTAAGTCACTAACTGATTTTCTCTTCATGCTTTTAAGATTATCTCTTTGTCTTTAATATTTGGCATTTAAGTTTCTAGTAGTGCATCTTGGTATGGGCCTCTTTGGGTTCTTCTTGTTTGGGACTCTCTCCACTTCCTGGTCTTATATGTCTGTTTCACCAGGTTAGGAAAGTTTTCTGTATTTTTTTCCAAATAGTTTTTTATTAATTCTTGTTCTCTCTCTCTTCTCCTTCCCAACCCCTATGATACATATGTTGGTATTCTTAAAGTTGTCCCAGGGGCTCCTTATGCTTCTTTTTTTCCTGTTCACATTGCTTCCTTATATTCCAAATTACTGATTTGATTCTCAACTACATCTATTCTACTATTAATTACCTGTAAAGTATTCTTCATTTCAGATAGTGTCTCTCTCGCTGTTTTTTGTTTGTTTGTTTGTTTCTTTTGTTTTTGTTTGTTTTTGGTGATTTCTATATCCTCTAGAGAAGGGTCTCAAGGAATCACCATGGCAGGGCAAACAGTGTGGGCCAGGCTACTGAAGTTCTCACTAAGTATATCTACTCTTCCCCTGAGTTCATTGAACATCCTGCTAACCAGTGTTTCAAACTCTAAATATAGTAGATTGCTTCTCTCCATTTTGTTTGGTTGTTTTGCTGGAGTTTTGTTCTGTTCTTTCATTTAGTACATGTTTCTTTTTCTATGTATTAGGTAGAGATGTTACATCTCCTGTGCTTGGTAGAGTGGTCTTGTGAGGTCAGTATCCTGTAGGGTCCAGTGGCACAGCCTCCCCATTCACCTTAAATGGGTACTCCAGGTACAATGGCTGTCTATACTTTCTGGTTGTAGTTGAACCTTAATTGCTGTTGCCTGATCAATGGGAGGGATTTACCGCAGGCCAATTGGCTGCAAGGACTAACTACAGCCACTGCCGACGTTCAGGTGGGCAGAAACCCACCCCACAGAGCAGGACTTACTTTAATGGGATTCTGGTGCCCATTGAGTCTGCCTCTTGTGTCACCTGTTTTGGTGGTTGGATAGTACTTCTATGTGGTCTGAAGCTGTGCACAGTGTGCATTGGCTTTGGGGCCTATCTGGAGGTGCAGGTGAAGGTCAGCCAACACCTATGTTCTACCCAGGGCCAACCAGTGTGAGCAACAAAGCAATCAGCAGATGGCTGCTACTTGTGCTGGGTTTGGAGCTGCCCAGAATAGGCCAAGCTGTGAGCCAAAGCTAGTTGCTAGTAGTGCACAGGCCTGGGGCTAATTAATGAGAAATATGGGACATTCAAAGTCCAGATGCCACTTGTTAGAGAGATTTTAGAAAAGTCTGAAGCATTAGCTAATGCAGGTCATTCATATGTAAAAACCATTAAAAACAGTTTGGGTAAGGCTGCAGTTGAGTGGGGCAGGGTCTCAGGGAATCACCATGGCAGTGCAAACAGTGTGAGCCAGGCTGATGGAGATTCAGATGTGGTGCCTGCCTGCCAGTTCTGTGGTGGAAAGAACTCAAAAAAGGAGCAATAGTCTCTGCCAATACTTCTATCTGGGAGAAAGTTGCCCTTCCAACTCTTGCCCTGATGCCAGATGATTCAATACTTCCCCATATGTCCCTGGTACCATTAAAGCTGCTCCCTCAGCCCTAGCTAGTGTGTCTCAGTGGATAGAGCATCTGCCTGTGGACCAAAGGGTCCTAGGTTTGATTCTGGTCAAGAGCACATCACTCAGTTTCAGGCTCCTCCCTAGACTGAGCTCTGATTGGGGCTCATATAGGAGGCAACCAATCAATGTGTTTCTCTAACATTGATATTTTTCTCTGTCTTTCCTGCTCTCTTCCACTCTCTCTAAAAATCAATGTAAAAATATACTTGGGTGAGGATTTAAAAAAAAAAGAGCTGCTAATCCAGCGCTAGAATTCAGAAGAAGTGAATCTGAGTAAGTCTGTGCACAGGCCCTAGAGGAAGAACTATCTGGGACTCCAGCAGCCTCCATTTCACTCAACCTCAGTCCCCACTGGTTTTTACAGCCAGAAATTATGGGAACTTCTCTTCCTGTCATTGAAATTCTTAGATGGGGGGCTGGCATGTGGATGGGATCCCTTACCCTTCAGAGGTGGGGGGTGTCTCTGCAGCCAAGATATTCCTCCCAATTTTTACCCACCACAAGTAGGTAAGGGACCAGGCTGTTCCACATGTCTGCCCCTCTTACAAGTCTGGATGTGGCTTCTTTATATCCTTTGTTGTAGGATGTGCTTTCAGATAGATTTCAGGCAGCTCTAAGTGACTGTTGTTCTGTAGTATCATTATAATTTTGATGTGGTTGTGGAAGGATGCAAATACTTCATTTGCCTATGCTTCTGTCTTAACCAGAAGCCTAATTATTATACTAAACAGTTTTCCATAGTGGCTGAACCATTTTACATGCCAAATAGCAAGGCTTGAGAGTTTTAGTCGACCAATATCCTTGACAATAATTGGTATTGTTAGATTTTTAATTTTAGGTGTTAGGTGGGGATAATGTAGTGATATATCAGTTGGGTTTTCATTTTCATTTTCTTGATGAATAATGATGCTGAGCACCAACATTTAATATACATTTTGACAATGTGGATACCTTTTTGTGTAGCAGTGGCTTGAGTCTTTTGTACATTTCTAATTTGGTAGTTTGCTTTGGTTCTTACTGTGGAAATTACTTAGTATTCTGATAATGAGTATAAAGGTAAGTGTATGTATCACTCTAATATATTTAAATTTTGTATACTCACTTATAAAGTGGGGGTAACACCGTTTGTGAAGAATAAATGAGTTTATGTATTGTGCCTGATGCCTTTTTCATTTCCCTACTCCTAAACACAGATAGCTTACAGGGAAAACACTTAATTATAATTAATTCAAATCAAGTGGTATAAGAGTGGGGAGGAAGTTTCTCATTCCCTGTTAAATTAAATTAAGAGAATTGTCTTTGAAAATTAAGGCAGGAGATTACAAAAATTATACTGTATAAGTAACCCCTAGAATAAATATTTAAATCTTTCTAATGCCTGATAAAATAACCCACACACACACACACAAAAAACAGACCACATAATGGTAGATTTCTTAAAGCTACAAAACCGAAACCATAGCATAAAGTATATAACATAATTAAGACCAAACCTGAATCATATCATTAAATAAAAAGAGACTAGATTCACTTGTCAGTGGGGGGGGGGGGGACATTTAGATCACAAAACAAATATGGCATATATGACACAAATCAAAAACATGATTCAGAAATATTGACTATAATAATTTACAATGAAAGGAAAGGAGGGGTGATGAGTAATTTATCATAATAGCATTTATTTTCAGAAAACAAAACTGTGGGAGAAATTATGATAAATAAAAATATATTAGGAGAAAAAAAGTTTGAATTTGCATTACAGTTCATAAAGAAGAAGTTGACAATCCTTTCTAATAAAAGAGTAATATGCAAATTGACCATATCTCCAATAAAGCCATGCCCACAAGCCAAGCCCACAAGACAATCAGGAGCAAATAAATCCCAACCAAGATGGCTGTGGCCACTGAGAGCAGGAGGAAGGCTTGGGTTTCCATGGCAATGGAGGAAGCCAAGTTTCTACCTGCCCTTGCTGGCCTAGGCCTCCACTCAATGCCACAAAGTTTCAATTATAGAAGATATATCCCATCAGAAACGGCGACAGCCATGGAGCTGGAGAGAGCAGAGGCTAGGGTTGCCCGGGCAATGGAGGAAGCCAAGCTTCTGCAGCCCTAGCACATAGGCCTCCACTCTAGGCTACAAATTTTCAATTATAGAATTTAAATAAACCCAAACAGAAATGGCTGACACCATGGAGTGAGCAGAAGACTTAGCTCTGCTCAAGGCTACAAAGTTTCAATTGTAGAACATAAATTAATCCCAGATCCCAGGGCCTCCACTTGGGTCACTGCAGGGCATGGCCAGCCTGCAAACCACCACAGGCTCCTCACCCAGGTTTCCCCATACCCCAAGAGAACCCCCACCCTGATCTGGGACACTCTTCAGGGCAAACCAGCTGGCCCCCACCCATGCACCAGGATTCTATCCCATCTAATAAAAGAGTAATATGCAGATTGATCATCACTCCAACACACATGGGCTATTCCCATATGAACACAAGATGGCCACCACAAGATGGCCAGCATGGAGAACAGTTGGGAGGTTCCAGGCCTGCAAGGGAGGGTAGTTGTGGGCAATCAGGCCAGCAGGGGAGGGCAGTTGGGAGGGACCAGGCTGGCAGAGGAGGGAAGTTGGAGGCAAACAAGCTGGCATGGGAGCAGTTAGACATCAGTTAAGCTGGCAGTGTAGTGGTAGAGGGTGATCAGGCTGGCAGGCAGAAGTGATTAGGGGAAATCAGGGAGGCAGGCAGGTGAGCAATTTGGAGCCAGCAGTCCTGGATTGTGAGAAGGATGTCTAACTGCCTGTTTAAGCCCGATCCTACCAGATCGGACCTAAATGGGTCGTCAGACATCCCTTGAGGGGTCCCAGATTGGAGAGGGTGCAGGCTGGGCTGAGGGACATCCCCCGCCTCCCATGCACAAATTTCATGCACCAGGCCTCTAGTAGTAAATAAAAAGAGATGAATAAAATTAATCTTATCATGTGAAAGTAATATTTTCAAAACCTGGCCACTTATTAAGTCATAAACATATCAATATCTTGCAAAAAAAGAAAAATATAATTAAAGCAAGTTCTAATTCTATGAAATATATATTAATATTTTCTAACTTAAAAAATAAGTTCAAATAACAAAACAAGAAATAAGAAAAATGACTACAAGGATGGAGAAATTAAAAGAATAAAAAGTAACTACTTTCCTCTACTTTGTGAAAATAAAATTGAAATAGATACTTTCCTAGTCTTACCTAATAATAGACAAGCATGTAAATTGACCATACCTCTGCTATGCCCACAGCTAATTAGGAGTGAGTATGCAAATTAACCCAACAAAGATGGTGAGTTAGTTTGCATATGCAGGTGCGGAGTGGTAGGGATGGGTGGGTCACCTGCTGTGTGGAGGAGGGGGTCAGTAGAGGGAGCTACGGGATTGGTGCTCTGGCTGGGAGTGAGGACTTGCAGGCTCCTGGGCAGCTGGGAGTGAAGCCAGGGGAAGGAAGGCCTATTCTTGCCCGAATATCATGCAACAGACCTCTAGTAAACTATGATTTACTAAAATTGACACCAGAAGATATGAAGGGTCTAAACATATTAATTACAGAATAGAGTCAATTGTGACCTATATTCCACAAAACTCCATACATAGTTTCATGGAAGAAAACTTCCAAATCTTTACAGGATAGATAACTGTAATTTTATTTAAACTGTTCCGGGGGGGGAAAGTAACTTTTGGGGAAAAAAATGAACTACATGCAATCGTGATTTTTTTTTTCATTTAAAGAGGTATGGCATGCAAGGTCAAAAGACAAACATCAAATGGAAAAGCAAACACATTTGCAATACCTATCAGTAAAGTTAAAATTTCTTCAAAATCAATAGAAAGACAACAACCTAATAGAAAATTGTGTAAAATATATGCACACAGTTCACAGAATACACAATGACTGAAATATATTCATATATCCTTAACCTCACTTATAACAGAAATGTCAATTAAAACTAGCCTCAAAGAACACGATACATAACTGGATTGGTGAGACAACAGATCTTACAAACAAGTTAGGCTGGCTACCTGAGTAATGATGACTGCCAATTAAAGGAATTTTTAAAATTGTGGATATATATATTAGTAAGTAAGATATTCAAACTTTGTAGTACATTACAAAAGAACACACTATAAAAGTCTTCACCTAACCTTGGCTACTTGGCTCGCTTCCTCATAGCCAACCAACCAACCATATTATCAGTTTCTGACATAGTCTTCCAGAAATGTTTTCATTATAATCAATCAGTCATTTATTCATTCAGTTATACATTCATAAAACATTGGTTGAACAACTACTATGAGCAAGGTACTGAAGGTGTAGTAGTAAATAAACAAAGAGGTTCCTGCAAAATAATTTTGCCCTCCTTGGGTTTTCATTTTAGTTGGAGAGACAGAGACAAAGGATTTAAAAATGTAAAAATCATAAGTAATTGTGTATAATAAAGAAAAAAAGCGGGAAAGATGCATCTAAAATATTGATGTGGAAATGATTGAAATATTAGAAATTGAGGTCATGGTAGACCTCACAAGAAAGGGGTTTTTAAGTCAAGGCCTGAGGCCCTGGGAGAGCTGTCCGTGTGGGTCTCCCGGAAGAGCTGTCAAGGAAGGGCACCACTGGCAGCAAAGTATGGAAGAGAAAACATGCTTGAGGGGGTCCAGGAGAGGAGTGTGGCTGGAGCAGGGTGGGTGAAAGTAGGATCAGAGGGAGCCATGGCTCTGTGGGTCACCCTAAGAACTAGCTATGGATTTTACTCTGAAGAAGATAGAAATCTTTGAAAGGCAGAGAAGGCATAAAATCTGACTCGCCTTAAAAAAAAAAAAAAAAAAAACACCTTAAGTTGACAACAAACAACCAAAGAGTAAGGACAGAAACAGTGACTCATTCCCAGCGTGTCTCACACCCCTGTGAGAGATGAGAGCAGTCTGGATGATGGAGAGTGGGGAGGTGTTATCGGGAGTGGGGGAGGACGTTGAATTCTAGACATATTCTGAAGGTAGAGTAACTATATGTTCATTCTCCCATCCCTTTTAATCCACAGACGCTAGCATAATACACTGTTCTGAAACAGCCTTTTGGGTTTCATTACATAACTTGGTAGTTTTTTTTACTTGAGTAAATGAAGAGCTTTCTTATACTTTTCATAATTACACTTAATTTCATTCTTTATAACTTACCACTATTTAATCAGCTTTATACTGATGAATATCTAGTTTTTTCTGACCTTTTGCTGTTACTAATTATGATGAAATGAATAATGTGTCACATTAGACACATGAGAATATGTCCACAGGATACAGTTGTCACACAGCATTTGCTTAGTCAATAGGCGATTATATACATAATTCTGACAATCCCCTGATTGCCATCCATCAAAATTGTGCAAGATGGCTCTCTCCCATCAGAACTCATGAGAATTTCTGTTTCCTCACCACCTTGAGGATGGATCAAAAATATTAGGTGTCCCTTCTGTTCCCATCTCAATTTATGAAAGATTATCTCTCTTTCTACTCCAAATCTTTATGAAAACCAAGTATTTGTGTTTTACTGCAGGGGATTCACTTGGGTACACTCAGAAATAAAAAGATGGTTTACATTTTTAACCATCTTTAACCATTTTAACCATCTTTTTAAAATGTTATAATACTGGTTTAACAATAGATAAATATTGATTCCTGACTTATAATAAATATTAATTCACAATCAATGGCCATTTCTTTTACTTGTAAAGGAATATCTTCTTGAAATCAAAAGTACAGTTTTAATGAACAAATATCAGAAACATTCCAGTGAAGTCAGAAATAAATCAAGGATGTCTTCTGTAACCTCTGTTATTCAACATTGCTCAGATGATCCTTGGCAATGCAAAAAGACTGGTTAAGAAAGAAAAAAAAGGAACACAAATCTGATTTTTTAAAAATAAATGTAATGATCTGAATAAAAATAAAATAGTAGCCGAAGTAAATCTTTTGTAAGTTCTTTCTGAAATATATAATCCTATATAATAAAGAGGTAATATGCAAATTGACCATCACTCCAACACACAAGATGGCTACCCAATGTGGTCAAAGATACCCCCCCCCAATGTGGACACAAGGTAGTCCAGCAGGGGAGGGCAGTTGTGGATGATCAAGCCATCATGGGAGGGCAGTTGGGAAGAACCAGGCCTGCAAAGGAGGACAGTTGGGGAAGATCAGGCCTGCATGGGAGGGCAGTTAGAGGCAATTGGGCCAGCAGGGGAGTAGTTAAGCATCGATCAGGCAGGAAGGGAAGTGGTTAAGGGGTAATCAAACTGGCAGGCAAAAAAGCAGTTGGGAGCCAGCAGTCCTGGATTGTGAGAGGGATATCCAACTGCCCATTTAGGCCAAATCCCTTGGGTGGGATCCCAGATTGTAGAGGGTGCAGGCTGGGCTGAGTGACACATACCCTCATGCACAAATTTTGTGCACCAGGCCTCTAGTATTATTATAAATTATATTTTATATTATGTTTTAAAAAGTCAACTATTTAATAAGAAAGTTTATCTTAAAGTAATGGAAATACTGGAAAACATAAAAACAAACTTTAGTGAAACATAGGATCATAGTAAAATAATGTTTTTACTAAATTTATAAATCCTGGAACAGAAATGGACTTGCAAATAGCTCTGGTACACACATCATTTCAAAACTGAGTCCAAATGAGCTGTGATATTATAACTAATTGAAAGACAGGCTGTGGTTATCAAATTTACCAGTGTTTAAGATAATTGCAAAAATTGAAATGTACATTTAAAAAATGCATTTTTTTCATGAAAATACCAATGACAGGGTATTAGAGTGAGAGATGGCAAAAAAATGATTGCATAAATATGCATTAAAATATTTATTGTGTTTATGTTCATTCTCAAATTATCTATTTTTGTTCTGACTCCCTGGGGTTCCTTCCAGCTGTCTCATTCTCCAGTTCTCTCCTACAAACTAACCACCTTATAGTCTAAAATGTGCCTTTATTAGATTCATGAATCTCTTCCCATTCCTTTCACCACCGTCTCCTCTGCTTCTGAGAATGCTTTGGGTTTAAATTTTTTGGTTGTGTAACAAACGGACGAAGGATCTGAACAGACTTTCTCAAAAGAAGATATACAATAGCCAAGAAGCACATGAAAAGTTCATTAGTCATCAGGGTAATGTTAATCAAAATCACAATGAGATATAATTCACACCTACTAGCATAAGTACAATTAGAAAATCAGATACCAAGTGTTGGTGAGAATATGGATAAATTGGAACCCTCATAAACTTCCAGATGGAAGGTAAAGTGGCTCAGTTGATTTGGAAAGCAGTCTGACAGTTACTCAAACAATTAAAACTGAGTTGACATATGACCTAGCAATTTCATTCCTAACTATGTATTTAAGACAAACAAAACATATATCCACATGAGCTTTTACATGAATGTTTATTTTTACTCATGATGCCAAAAAAGTAGAAATAACCCAAATGTTCATCAGTAAATGGATGAGAAAGGTATTTGTATATTACTTATAATTTAAATCGCATATATGTATAAACTAATATATGGGAAGACAATGAATGGAATACAGGAAACTTAAAAGACAATGAATGGAAGGTTAGATGCCATCATATAAAATTGGGTAAATGTGACTGGGCTTTTCATGGGTATAATGTTGCTCCAAGCCCATAGTGAATGCATTATTCTTTAAGCTTCTGCTTACCTAAAGTACTAGTTGGATAATGACAGCAGCTTCCATAAGCAGATCTCTCTGGCAAAGCTTCCTCTGCTGGGTTCAATATGTCCTGTCTGCCTTTAAATATGAGTTGGTTACCAAAGACCACCCCTGTTGGAAGTTGACCAGCACCTTGGAGGTGAAAAGGGCTCAAAGTACTTAGCAAATCCAGGTGCCAAACCCCACAGTAACCTTACAGTCATTCGAAGTCAGAGGGAAACACTTTCTTCCTTCAGTTTGTTAATGTCAAAGCCTGGAGATTGTCAAATTGTTGGAACTTTTCTTGTTTAGGAGAAAGGACAGAAAGCAACTCTATTGATAGAGAATAGTTTCAACTACAATTACACAAACATCTCACAAATACTGCCTTAAACACATAAGGATTTCCTTTTTTCACACAGTAGGCAATTTGGGGCCTGTGTGTCATTAGCTAGAATTGAGTCACATGGCAAAACCCTGTGGCACTGATGACTGGGAAAGCAAATCCTGGCTTTCCAGTTTCTGCAGTGGAGTCAGGCATGGGAGGAAGGGTGTGTAACTTAGAAGCCAACAGTGTCAGCTAGAGTCAACCTTTTATTCGTGTACTTTGTTCCCTGGAGCCAGTTCTTTCCCACTTTCTCCCAAGCCTTCTAATTTCTCTAGAAGGTGTTTCATTATCTCTTTCCTGGTGGAACTCTACTCCCAGGTATATGCAGCTACCTGATTTGTCTTGATGTCCACTTGTGACACCTACTCTCTAGTCACTGCATTTTTTAAAATCAAAGTTTCCTGTACAATTCTGCCATGTGAGTTTTCCCCACTTTCATTTGTATTCTGGTTCTCTACATGGTAATATTACCTCACTGAGTTGGAAAGTGGCCCCACAGAAACTACGTTCCC
The DNA here is from genome assembly GCA_027563665.1 of Antrozous pallidus. NCBI lineage: Eukaryota > Metazoa > Chordata > Mammalia > Chiroptera > Vespertilionidae > Antrozous > Antrozous pallidus. The sequence continues at coordinate 7,187,708 of CM050526.1, forward strand.
TTCCTCAGGCCCATAATTTATGCATGTAAATTTATTTGGTAAAAAAGACTATTGCAGATGTAAGTAAGTCAATGATCTTGAGATGGGATCATCCTAGATTACGCAGTGGGCTCTAAGTTCAATGCCAAGTGTCTTCCTAGGAGAGAAAAACCAATGAGAAGATAAAGACACAGAAGTGAATGCCATGTGAAGATGGAAAAGAAGATTGGAACTATGTGGCCATAAGCTGAAGATTATCTGCAACCACACAGATGTGATGAGTTCTCCCCAAGAGCCTTCAGAGGGAGTACAGCTTTGCCCTTAGCTTTGACTCTGGAATTCTGGCCTCCAGAACTACTTACTATCCTTTGAGGTCAATTTTGTGAGAATTTGTTATGACAGTTCTGGAAATTAATAAAATTACCATATTTTTGTTTTTATTATCTACAAACCCCTTGAGTTTTGTACACAGAACTCAGAAGTCAATCCATATTATCTGTAATGCTTCTATTTTTGATTTAGAGAGTTAATATAAGTCTGTTTTAAAATTTTTACATCAGAACTAAATCTAGTCCATGATACATTTCATTTTACCAAAAAGTCTATATATAATTAACCTTCCAACCTGTGAATTTAGTCTAGCAATTTTCCCACTTATTGATTCAGCATTATCAGGCTGAGTTCCAAATTCAGATTCTTTTTTTTCAATGTGACTTTTTAAATAGGTCTTAATGATAGCAACATTCATTTTCTAAGCTCCTTCTGAAAATTTAACTCCATACAAACTTAGTGACCCAAGAAGATTTGAACAGAGAAATTAAACTTCACATTTCCAGGCTTGGTTCATCCCAACCCTGGTGTCTCATAACCAGTTTTATTGAAGGTTGGGAATCTTATCATCTTTTGTTTTTTAACCCAAATTTCAAGTTATTCCCATGATAACACAATGTTCATATTCTTGGATGTCTTCCAGAGTGGGAACACAAGAAGAACATAAGAACTTCAAAATTGTTAATAATCATATAGAAGTACGTCACTTTGATTATCACCTATCATACATACCACCATAGCTGCTTTAATAAAACTACTGTGGCAGATGGGAAATGCATAATTAGGGAATCGTCCAGGATTGGGTTTAAACCCTGCTTTTCTCTTACTTGTATAACCTTTGGAAGGTTCCTTAACTTTCACTGAGATCTAGTTTCTTCATCTTTGAGATGGAGTCAATAAATCTTTTTTTAGGGTAGGGTTGTATTAAAAGGGATGGTTTGGGTAAGAAACCAGGTACAGTGACCAGCACACACCAATGCCTATTTAATATCAACAGTATTGGAAGCAACATAATACGTTATATGAGATACAAAGGTGAGTAAGACATGGGCCCTACCCTCAGAGAGCTTACAATTAAAGTCAGCTCTAAGAACACATTGCATTGGAAGATGTGGTGGAGATAATGTTGGGAAGGTTAGAATTGGCTAAAATAAGAGGAGTCCTTCTAAGGCTTAATGGGAGTCACTTAATACTCAATCAAATGATGATCAGATAGGAGGATAGTGAAATAGGCCCGGTGAGGGGTGGTGAGGGATTGAACTAAGGCAGAGGTGGTGAGGACAGCCTGAAAGGGATAGGTACAGAAATGTTTAAGAGGTGAGATAGACTGGGTATTCTTAATTATCTGACAAACTAATGAGGGAGTCACTGCTGCACATAAGATGATCTGGAGCTGTGGAGCACAGAACTGCAAAAAATGCAGGGAGAGGTGGGAATGAAATGACAATGAGACCACATTATGTCTGGCGGGGATGGGAAATGTGTGGCCTTGGGCTTTCACTCAGATACCACAGTCATGCTAGGCATCCCCTATCAATCACAACGCAATCCAATCCTCATTGAATTCAGATGCAGCTATAAATCCCTTTTTTAACACACTCTCCAAACAAAGAGGACAAAATCCAGCAGGGTGGGGGCACTAATTGAAAACTACTCACCAGTTTTGTGCTCAGTTTAGAAGGCCTTAAGACAAAGTTTGGTCATTACTCAACAGATATAGGAAGCTGCTGATGGCTTTTGAGAGGAAAGACTCATGTACTGAGGACATTACAGTTAGTAGAAACATGAAAGAGTAAGTGACTAGAAAGAGACAGGTAGATGGGTCAGATGTGTATTTAAAGACTTTGATGGCTAGTAACTAGGAAAGAAGAAAGTGAAGTAAAGAAAGATTAAGCCACAATGCCTTGGCCGGCTTGGCTCATTGGGTGGAGCGTCAGCCTGCGGACTCAAGGGTCCCAGGTTCAATTCCGGCCAAGGGCACATGCCTGGGTTGTGGGCTCAATCCCAGATGGGGGTCGTGCAGGAGGCAGCTGATCAATGGTTCTCTCCCTTCATTGATGTTTCTATCTCTCTCTCCTTCTCCCTTCCTCTCTGAAACCAATAAAGAAATATATTTTTTTAAAAAGATTAAGCCACAATACAACCTTGTATTTGTCAAACATCTTTTTCGTGATGCCAAGGTATCAGCTTCTTCTTGTGTGTTTTATCTCTGAGTATGTTTATGCATATGAAACATGATTATGTTTTGTGTCTGTTTGCATGGATGTAAACTTAACATATGTCACGTTTGAATTCCAAACATCCTCAGTTCTCTTATATAAGTGAATTGGAGAACCTCATTCCTATTTAGTCTTTTATTAGGTGTCTTGTGCGCTTTTTAATTTTTCACCCTTATTTTGCCTGACTGGTTGATTGATTGATTGATTGATTGATCTAGTTGTCTTTGTCCCTTTTTAATTTTGTTGTGACTTTCCAGGTAAAGTGGCTTTGAAATTTGATGAGAATGACTATTACAGAAAAGCTACCAAAACTGACAAGATTTTGTTTACAGGTGGCTCCAGGCTCTCCTCCCAGTCCTCATATCTAACACAATCAGCCTGCAGCACCTAGCCAAGCTGTCTAATGCAGGGAGCTTCCCTTTGGCTATCAAGTCAAGATGATCTGTTTAAGACAACACCCATGACAAAGGCCATTCACAGTAGTAGAAAAGGTACTGAACCAAAAATTTGGAGGTGTAAACTCTAAGTTTTGAGTCAGGGACAAATTTTTTATCCTCTTCATGTCTGTTTTCTCATCTGGAGAGCTGAAATAGATGTTGTCAAGTGCCTTCATTTGATCCTAATTCTTTCTGATTCTCTGAATGGCCACTGGCTATACCCAAGAAAATGCTAAGCAAGTTCAATAATGAAATAAGGCCATTAGGGATAAGGACACTCAGAAGATTCTGATCACTACTTTGCTTTGAACAATTCCAGGTAAGCCCCAAACTTCTTCCATAGTCTGAGCATTTCAATAAGATCCTAAAACATCTGGGGTCATTCCAGGGCACTGAAAGAATTTATATTTCCCATAAACAGTCTGTCCTTAGAATTGCCTACACATCTCCTTATCCCTCGGAAATCAGAAAGTGTTTGCCATAAGGACTTCCAATCTGATGAATGATGAGGCCTTACACAATTTCCAAACACTTGGAGCTTGCAAAGCAGCCCGTGTTTCATCCTACATTGCTCTATCACGACAACCAAATCAGCACCATATGGTGGATGAGCCCCAGATTACAGAGCAGCGGCCTGCTTTGAGAACATCTGGAAGTCTTTTAACCCGTGCTTCCAGGACTTGAACGGATCGTTTATAGCTGGTCGTAGACCTGTGTGCTGGAGATACCATTACTGTGCTTTATCTGGCATGCCATGGACCCACCTCACTATTAAGAGGCCTTTCATCCCTAAATCATGTTTTTTGTTTTGCTTTTATCATTTCTATGTCTTGGTGAGTTTGGGTTTCTCTAGAATGTGTGATCCTTATGTGGCAAATAGCTCTGAACCCAAAAGCTTTAGGGCAAAATGATTCCAAGTGTCTACTTTTACCATAACCCAAAGGAAAACTAGGCATTTTTCCCATGACATGTGGTATCACTGATATTTATTGGGGTTTAGTAGGTTAGTAAGGGAGTGAGTCAGAGAGTACACCAGGACATATACTGTAGTGCTCACATTTTTGTGGAAATTGCTACATCAACAGAGAGCATTGTCCTCTTGACGGGTCCCATTTGGCCTGGCTCTCCAAAATTTTAAAGAGCACCTAATATTTTAATGGTGCATTGGCCAACGTACCAGACAAAATTTTAAAACTATTGTAAAAATAAAAACCAACAAGCAACATTTTTTTCAAACCCAAGAGAATTCACCAGTGTTGGAATTAAGAAGCTAATGTGACCAGGAGTCACCCCCTTTTGGTGCACACTATTTCTGTGTTAAAAGTACAACAAAAAATTTCTTAAATTAGAGCAGGTAAAAGTTCCTTCGTATAGTAACTTGGTGTAAGATCTTGAGTTGGGAGATTATTCTGGATTGTCCACTGGGTCTTAAATGCAGTCCCAAGTTTCTGTATAACACGAAGAAATAGAAGAAGAAACAGAAGAAGATTTGACACAGAAGAAGAAGAGAAAGCAATGTGACCACTGAGGTAAAGACAGGGTGACGTTGCCACATGCCAGGGATACCAGCAGTCACGGAAACTGAAAGAGGCAAATATGGGTCCTTCCTGAGAGCCTCTGGAGGAAGTCCACCTTGAGTTGGCCAATAAGACTGATTCCAGACTTCCAGCCTCCAGAGCAGGAAGAGAATACATTTCTGCTGTTTTTAAGTCAGCAAATTTGTTGCAGAAGCCACAGGAAACTAAGGCACACACATTAAAGCTGTTGTTTTAAACTACCATTCTTTCCTAAAACTAATATGCTTACATGGTGGAAGGAGGAATCAAGTAGTTCCTTCTACCACTTTCCCTTTCACTGTTGCTTTCTCCCATTTTCTTAAAGACAGACCTGTTGACCGCCCATTCAAATCATACTGCGCCGCAGTGCCTGCGGGTGTGAGGATGTCCCAAGGCACAGACCATTCGAAGTTGTTGGTGTCTGAGGAACTTTGAATCAAGCATAATAAACTCACCAGATTTCTAATATTGCTATAGAAGTCAAAACAAGGTGCTCTGTGCTGTGTTGAGATAATCTAAATTCATTTATATACACATATATGTGTGTGCATGCTTTTATAGTTATAGATACATACTTTTCCAAGGAGATATGATAAATGGTAAAACTTTCCTGCATAAAAATATACTACACAGCCCTGGACTTCTGGCTCCAGGTCCAGCAGGGAAGGAACTTAGAAATCATCACTCTGTCCTCACAACAACTTAAAAGCTGAACAAACTGAAAATTTCATGAGCTCTTCTTAGATTTGTTCAAAAGGTGAGGTCACAGGGAAAAGCTCTGGCCCCACAATTGGAGAGACAGTCAAGCAAATGCAGAGACTCACAACTCCCAGAACATAAATGCTGGAAAGCAGTGCAGAGGTAGAAAAGGCTAACCTTTCATAATTGATGAAATGCTGATGGTTTAGTTTAAACAAGTGGAAGAGGTAAAAACTCATCATCTCACAATGAAAATCAGAAAAAATGGGGGAAATATAATTTGAAAATACTGCAAATTATTTTGCTCTTAACAAAGCCTACCTTCAAGAGAAACTATTTTACCAACCCTCAACTATTTTATTTTAGAGCCTATCTGGCCTGGGGAAACGAATATACTCAATTCCAACTCCCTTAGTCTTTCTTTCATGTGGGAAAGAGAAAAAACCAACACCAGCCCACTCTAGTCATCCGTCCCACCTTAAGGGGTAAAAATAAAAAAGGTAATGTGCCTTTCAAGTTCATTGAGGCACAAGCTCACTAAAAAGCTGAGACCTAATCACAGAGCTAACACAACACTTCCCCACCCCATACATTTTACCACCACATTACTGAAGACGTGTTTACCACAGCTCCTTTTAGCTAGTACATCATGTCCTGTTATCAGGGGGGAAATGGGCAGACTAAAAGGTTAAAAACAAACAAACAAAAAACAAAGTTTGAGAAAATGATGGGATTATCAGACCAGGAATTTAAAGTAACTATGATTAATATGTTAAGGGATCCAATGGATAAAGTAGACTGCAAGTAAGAACAAAACAGGGAGGTGGCAATGTAAACAGAGAGATGGAAATTCTAAAGGAGAATAAAAAAAAATGCTAGAACTTAACACTAGCAAAAATCAGGAATACTTTTGAAGGGCCCATGATTGGGCATGGTTGAGGAAAGATCTCTGAGCTTGAGGATATGTTAATAGAAATTTCAAAAAACAAAGTGCAAAGAGAAGAAAGACCAAAAGAAAGAAAGAAAACAGAATATCCAAGAACTGTGGGACAACTACAAAAACTGTAGCATGCTTAATGAAAATACCAAAAGAAAAAGACAGAGAAAAAGAAACGGAAGAAATATTTGAAGCAATAATGACTGAGAATTTTCCCAGAATTAATATCAGACACCAAACCACATATTTAGGAAATTCAGAAAACATTAAGCAAAATAAGTGCCAAAAATAGATAAACTTTACACCTAGGCATATCAAATTCAAACAGTGAAAAATTAAAAATAAGAAAAAAATTCTCAAAGAAGCTTAAGGGATAGGAAGAACACCTTACCTTTAAGGATGCAAAAATAAGAATTATATCTGACTTTTTCTCAGAAACAATGCAAGTAACAAGAGAGTGAAATAAAATATTTAATTATTTATAGTGTTGAGAGAGGGAAAAAAACACACCAACTTAGTATTTTTTATCTCTTTCTAAAGTGAAGAAGAAATAGACATTCTTGGACAAGCAGAAACCGAGGGATTAGGTTACCACTAGGAATGACTTGCAATAAATGTTAAAATAAGTTTTTCAGAGAGAAGGACAATTCAAAAATTCAGATTCTACATAAAGAAAGAGCATTAGAGAAGGAATAAATGAAGATAAAATTTTATTTTTATATTCTTAATTGATCTAAATAACAGCAATAACACAGTTAATGATTATAACATGTAAAGTGAAAATAATGACAGCAGTAATACAAGGGGTGGAGAAACAAATTAGAAATATTTTGTTATTATATGGTACTTGAACTATTCCTGTGGCAATATAAGGTTATTTGAAAGTAGTCTTGGATTAGTTGTAAATGTGTATTGCAAATTCTAGGGCAAGTCTAAAAATGTTTCTTTTTAAAGTGTAATTATAAGGAGAGAACATTGAATCATGCTCAATCAAAACCATAATAGTAAAAAAATAGAAAAAATAAGGGAAGATAAAAACAGGGGGAAAAATCACAAAGGCAATGAATAAAAAACAGTAAAAATTTTGTAGATATCAGTCCAATAATATTAATAATCACTTTAAAAGTCAATGGTCAAAATGCAACAGTTAAAAGACAAATTTTAAGTCAGAATGTATGAAAAACTAAAACCCAGCTATATGTTGTCTAACAAAAAAAACTAACTATAAAATACATATGAATTATAAGTAAAGGAATGAAGAAAGATATACCATACTAACACTAATCAAAAGAAAGCTGGAGTGGCTATATTATAGTCATACTTCAGCAAACTTCAGAGCAAGAAAAATTATTGGGGATAAAGAATGACATTACATAATGATAAAAGGACAATTCTCCAAGAAAATACAACAATCTCCAATTGTTCATTTGACAGAGGGTTAAAATGCATGAGGCAAAATTTGATAGAATTGCAAGGATTAAAAGATAAATCTACTATTATAGTTGGAGACTTTAACATCCCTTTCTCAGAAACAGACAAATCTAGCAGGCAGAAAGTCACTAAAGACATAGTTGAACTCAATAGTACCATCAATCAACTGGATAAAATAGACATCTGTAGACTACTTCATCCAACAATAACAGACTATACATTCTTTGCAATCTCACATGGATATTCACCAACATAGACCACATTTCAGGCCATAAAGCACCTCCTAACAAATTTAGAAGAATGACTATTAGTCACTATGCACTCTCAGAACACAATAGAATGAAAGTAAAAATCAGCAACAGAAAGATAGTTAGAAATTTTCAAAATACTTTGAAATAAAACAACAAACACACTTTTAAATAACACATGCTTTAAATAATAAATCTCTAAAGAAATTTAAAAATATTTTTAATTAGAAAAAAGTAAAGCTTATCAAAATTTGTAGGATGCAATAAAATCAATGCATAAAGATAAATTTATAGAAGAGAAAAAAACTTCAAAATCAATCACCTAATTTTCTACCTTAGGAAACTAGAAAAAGAGAGTAAATTAATTTCAAAGCAGGTAGACGTAAATAAATAATTTTTAAAAAATAGAGCAGAAATCAATAAAATTTAAAACAAAAAAATTAATAGAGAAAATCTACAAAACTAAAGGCTAGTTGTTTGGAAAGATCAATAAAATTGGTATTCCACTAGTCAAACTAAGAAAATAAGAAAGAAGACATACATGATTAATATTAAATATAAAAAAGGAATAGCACATCAGACTACATGAATATTAAAAGGATGATAAATAATATTGTAAATAACTCTATTCCTGCAAATTTGATTTTAAAAAAATGAATAGAGCAATTCTTTCAAAGACACAATCTATTAGAATTCACAGAAAAAAGAGAACTTCTGAGCAGACTGATATCTATTAAAGCAACAGAATCAGCAGTTAATGTCCTTCCAGTACACTCTACACACTGCCTAGACAGGTTCTTGGTAAAACCTACCAAATATTGAAGAAAGAAATTATACCAATTTTCAACACTCTTTTTCAATAGATAAAAGTAAGGGAAATAATTCCTAACTTATTCTATGAGGCCAGTGTTACTTTAATACCAAAATCAGACAAGACATCACAAGAAATCTGTAGGCCAACATCTCTCATAAAAATGGATACAAAAATTATCCACAAAATACTAGCAAATCAAATCCAAAAATATATAAAAGAAGTTATGCACCACAATCAAGTGGAAATTATCTCAGGTATATAAGAATGGTTCAACATTCAAAGACAATTAATTTAACCCATCACATCAACATGCTAAAGAAGAAAAATTACATGATTATATCAGTAGATGCAGAAAAGGTATTTGACAAAATCCAACAGCCATCCTGTCTAATAAAAGAGTGATATGCAAATTAACCATCACTCTGCTACACCCACAAGCCATGCCCAACAGCCAATCAGGATCAAGTATGCAAATTAAACCAACCAAGATAGCTGTGGCCATGGAGGGAGAAGGAGGCTTGGGTTTCCCCAGCAATGGAGAAAGCCAAGCTTTCTGCATACCCTGGCGGGCCCAAGCCTCCACTAAATGCTACAACGTTTCAATTATAGATGATAAATAAATCCCAGATCCCAGACCTCTGCTTGGGTCACCAGGGAGCATGGTCAGCCTGCAAACAACCACAGGCCCCTTGCCCAAACCTCCCCATGCCCCAAGGTAACACCTACCCGGATCCAGGACACCCTTCAGGGCAAACCAGCTGGCCCCCAACCCCACCCATGCATGCATCAGGCCTCTATCCTATCTAATAAAAGTGTAATATACAAATTGACCATCACTCCAACACACAAGATGGCTGCCCCCATGTGGTCAAAGATCCTGCCCCCATGTGGACACAAGATGGCCACCACAAGATGGCCAGCAAGGTAGGGTAGTTGAGATGGACCAGGCCTGCAAGTGAGTGCAGTTGGGGATGATCAAATATGTAGGGGAGGGTAGTTGGAAGGGATCAGGCCTTCAAGGGAGGGCAGTTAGGGGCAATCAAGCCTGCAGAGAAGGGCAGTTCGGGGTGACCAGGCCTGCAGGGGAGGGCAGTTGGGGGCAATTAGGTTGGCAGAGCAGGGCAGTTTGGGGCAACCAGGCCTGCAGGGGTAGACAGTTAGGGGCCACCAGGGCTGTAGAGAAGGGCAGTTGGTGGTGACCAGTCCAGCAGGGGAGGGCAGTTAGGGGCAATTGGCCTGGCAGGGAACCAGTTATGTGTCAATCAGGCTAGCAGGGGAGTGGATAGGGGGTGATCAGGCTGGCAGGCAGGCAAGTGGATGGGAGCCAGCAGTTGGTGGGATCAGACCTAAAGGACAGTCAGACATCCCTTGAGGGGTCCCAGATTGGAGAGGGTGCAGGCTGGACTGAGGGACATACATACTCCCTTTCTCTGCCCCTTCTCTGCCCCCCCCATGCACTATTTTCATGCACTGGGCCTCTAGTATACCATAAATGTCTGTATACCATATTATTTCAACTATATGACAAGTAGAATTTGAAATTAAAAACATATTACCATTTATATTAACACCCCATACAATTAAATATTAGGTATAAACCTAACAGAATATGCACAAGATATATGTGAAAAAACTTTGATGAAAGAAAATCAAAGTGCTAAATAAATAGATAGATATTCTATGTTTATGTCTAGAAAAACTGAACATTGACAAGGTGGCCATTTCTCCCACTTGATCTGTAGATTTGAAGTAATTAAAATCCCAGCGAGTTATCCTTGTGGATATTGACAAACAGATTCTAAAATGTATCTAAAAAAGAAAAATAAATAAACAACTCAAAAGCCAACACAGTATTAAAATAGAAGAACAAAGTTTAAGACTGACATTATCCCATTTCAAGACTTATCATTAAACTACAGTAATCAAGAAAGTGTGATACTGGTGAAAGAGTAGAGAAATGGATGAAAAAGTAGAATAGGAAGCCCAGGAAAAGATCCATAAAAATATGGTCAGCTGTTCTTTGACAAAAGAGTAAATGTAATACAATAGAGAATGCAGAAACTTTTCAACAAATAATGTTAGAACAATTAGACATCTACATGTAAAAAATGAATCCATCTCTCTCATCATTGATGTTTCTATCTCTTTTTACCTCCCCCTTCTTCTCTGAAATCAATAAAAATATATATTTTTAAAAAGTGAATCCAGATCTTACATCCTTCAGAAAAATTAATTCAAAATTAATCATAGATCTAAATGTAAATCATAAAACTTCAAGAAGATAGTACAGGAGAAAATTGAGATGACCATGATAACTTTTTAGATAGGAAACCAAAGTCATGATTCATGAAAGAAATAATTGATAATCTGGATTTTGTTAAAATTAAAAACTTCTGTTTTATAAAAGACATGTCATGAGCATGAGAAGACTTGGAGAATATTTGCAGAATACATATCTGATAAAGGATTATTAAAACATATAAAGAACTCTTAAAACTCAGCAAAATGAAATGAATAACTCAATTTAAATACGGGCAAAAATCAAAATAGACACCTTACTAAAGACTTACAGATGGCAAGTAAGCATATGAGAGTTGCACAATATGCTAGGTCATTAAGAAATTATAAACTAAGATAATAATGAGATGCCATTACACACCTAGTAGAATGGTTCAAGTTCAAAACACTGACAAAACCAAATGCTGGTGAAGCAACAAATGCTGCCATTCATTTCTAGTGGGAATGCAAAGTGGTGCTAAAACTTTGGACAGTTAGAAGTTTCTTACATTATTAACACACTAGAGGCCCAGTGCATGGATTCATGCATCAGTGAGTTTCCTTGGCCTGGCCTGAGGGGATCAGATTGAAACCGGCTCTCCAACATCCCCCAAGGGATCCCAGATTCCGAGAGTGCACAGGCCAGACTTAGGAACTCTACTGGTGCACCATCAGGGTGGGGAGGGGGGCGAGGTGATAAGGGAGACCATGGGAGGGCTCCAGGGTGAGTCTGGTCCATTTCACCCAATCCCGATCTGCTGGGCCCCAGCAACAAGCTAACCTACCAGTTGGAGCATCTGCCTCCTGGTAGTCGGTGCACATCATAGGGACTGGTTGGACACTTAGCATATTAGTCTTTTATTATAAGGATACTGTTACCAAATAATCCAGCAATATTCCTTGATATTTATCCAAATGAGTTAGAAATTTATGTCTATAAAAATCCTTCACAAAGATATTTATAATAGCTTTATTTATAATTGCCAAGACTTGAAAGCAAATGAGATGTCCTTCCTTTAGAAGGTGAATAGATAAACTGTGGTACATCCAGACAATAGACTATTATTCAGTGCTTTAAAAACTATCAAGCCATGAAAAGATATAAAGAAAACTTAAAAGCATATTGCTAAAGGAAAGAAGCCAATTTGAAAAGGCTACATGCTGTAGGACCTCAACTATGTGACGTTCTGGAAAAAGCAAACCTTAGAGATAGTAAAAATACCAGTTGTTGCCAAGATATAGGGCAGTGATTCTCAACCTTTCTAATGTCGTGACCCTTTAATACAGTTCCTCATGTTGTGGTGAACCTCAACCATAAAATTATTTTCATTACTACTTCATAACTGTAATTTTGCTACTGTTAATGAATCGTAATGTAAATATCTGTGTTTTCCGATGGTCTTAGCTCTACAGGTTGAGAACCACCAGCAGGGTCACCTAAGATCATTGGAAAACACAGGTATTTACATTACGATTCATTAACAGTAGCAAAATTACAGTTATGAAGTAGCAACACAAGTAATTTTATGGTTGGGGGTCACCACAACACGAGGAACTGTATTAAAGGGTCACAGCATTAGAAAGATTGAGAACCACTGATATAGGGGAAAAAGAATGAATAGGTGAAGCACAGAGGCATGTGGGGGCAGTGAAACTATTCTGTATGATACAAAAATAGCAGATATAGGTCATTATATGTTTGTCAAAACCCAAATAATGTAGAGCACCAAGAGTAAACCCCAATGTGAACTATGGAATTTGGGTAAGAATGATCTATCCATGTAGATTTGTTGATTATAACAAATGCACCATTCTAGCAGGAAGTATATGAGAACCCTCTGTGCTTTCTGTGCAATTTTGCTGTGAACCAAAAACTGCTCTGAAAAATAAAATCTATTTCAAAAAATATTAACCCAAAACAACAACAAAAAGGCCTACCAGGCTATTAGTTGAGATTGTATTGAATATATGGATCAAAAGCAATCCATGAATATGCTACATCATTTATTTAGGTCTTCAATTTTTCTTTACAATATTTTGTAAATTTAAGTTTGTGAACATTTTTCATTAAGTTGTTCCTAAATATCTTATCTTTGGACGCATCTCTAAAATTTTACTTATTTTATTTTCTAATAGTTAATTATTGGTAGCCTATATAATAAAAGCCTAATATGCAAATAAACTGAATGGCAGAATGAAAAAATCTGTACACTACTACATACCCTTCTGTTCTCCAACAGACAACTGGCCTCCTGATTCATAGTCCAGAAGAAATGATAACATGGAAACCCCTACTTATCTGTCATCTCATCTGCAAACTTACTTGTTTCCCAAAAGCTCATGTTCATGTCTTTCCTTCTGCATGAAGCTAACCCCTCCACTTATGATCTGGATCCCACTTCCAACTATTTTTTCAGGGATCAGTTATCCCCTTTCTCATCTAGTAAAGTTTCATCACAGTATTCTAGACTCAGACTTTTTTTTCTATCAGCATTTGAATGTGCTTCTCTTCCATAATGTATTTTTTTTTAATTTAAAAACTTCTATAAACAAATGCTCCTTGTCCAATCTTGTTCTAGATTCATCTGCTCCTCACAAACTAACTTCGGGAGAAATGCCTGAGTAACTGTCCCAGCCAGGAGCACTCAGCACCAGAAGTCCGCCCAAACCTTTCTGCTGAGACTCCCTTACTCGGGATTGCCAGCGCCCTAGTTGTTGGTAACTCTAATGGGTACATTTAATCACACCTGGAAAAGGGCCTCAGAAAGATGAAAATTAAGTTTATTGAAAAGTTGAACAGACAACTAACTTATGATCAAGCTCAACAACAAGCACACCAAGCCCAGCCACCATAGCTCAATGGTTGAGTGTTGACCTATGAACCAGGAGGTCACCATTCGATTCCTGGTCAGAGTTCATGCCCAGGTTTTGGCTTGATTCCTGGTGTGGGGTGGGCAGGAGGCAGCCAAGCAATGATTCTCTCTCATCATTGAGATTTCTATTTCTCTCCCTCTCACCCTTCCTCTTGGAAATAAAAAACATACTTTACAAAAATAAAAAATGCTTATCTGATTGCAAAATCATTTTAAAAAATAAGCGTGCCAATATAAGTATCAAGTGAAGTAGAATTTATAGCAAAACTATGATATGGGAAAAGGAGAGTCATTTTGGATCATAACGTTTAAAATTGACAGAAAATTTACAATTTATTTAGATCTTTATGGATGGGATGGGATGGAAAATTTGCTTGCAATAACTGGAAAAACTAACAAAAAATTTTAAAAGTGTGATTCAATTCTCTGAATCTTGGTAAGATTAAGCAGTTCCCCACAAAAACATGCAGATGAAATGAATAATCTAATTAGTAAGTCTAAATTAAGAGGTGAGTAGAGTTCCAATTTTTATTGTTTTATTAAGTACTATTAACCATATTTAAAAACAAAGAAAATGTAAATAAATTTCTCCCAAAACAAATGGTCTATGTCATGTTCTTTGGCCATTAATATAATGAAACTAAATATTAGAAACAAAAATGTAAATGAAAAACTCAACCACATTGAAATTTTAAATGACTGTGATATATCACTACTCATAGAAAGAGGAAATCAAAACTGAAGTCATAATTCCCTAGAAAATAACAACATCAATATTAAACATCCATACTTTTTGGAAATACACAAAGCAGAATCCTAGAAAAACCCAAAGCTTTAAATTATTTCATTATAAGCTAGATGTATTGAATATAAATTATGATATGCAACAGAGGAGGTTTTTAAAAAAGTAAAATAAAATAGGGGTAAGTATTAAAGAGGACTGATGCAAAAAATGTTTGAGTCCCAGTTTCAATGTCAAATAGTTCCTTATGTGTTCATGTCAGCTACGGTATCTGGATGGTGAACAAATGGTGGCAATGCAGGTTTCACCCTCTCTGGTTCGTCCTGGGCAACCTGCAGCGGCGCACAGCTGCTGACTGCTAGCATGGCAAGGTGTCGTCAGCATCTTTCATCTCTGGACTGTCTTCCACCTGCTTCCTCCACCCCCCAACCCTGGTGTCTTGTATCCATTGGTTGTGCTTATATGCATGCATACAAGTCCTTCGGTTGATCTCTTACAGCCCCTACCCCCCACCCTCCTCTGCCTTCCCATTGTAGTTTGACAGTCTGTTCAATGCTTCTTTGCCTCTGTATCTATTTTCCCCCATTTCTTTTCTTTAATAAATCTTGCATCTGCATACTAAAAATAAACATATAAGAAGGGCATGTGCTGGGGGGTAGGGGAGGCCCGGGGGAGGTCAATGGGGGTAGGAAAAAAGGAAACATATGTACTACTATTTGTAATACTTTAAACAATAAAATAATAATTAAAAAGAAATAAATACATAAAGCCAAAAAAAAGAGGACTCATTCAGATAAAATTCATGAATTAGAAATAAAAGCTGGATTGATTAGTGAATCCAAGAGCTGATTTACTTACCTAACTATAAAACCGACAGAGCTCTGGGAAGTTCACACTGCAATCTCAAATTATAAATGAGAAAGGGCATGAAACCAGAGGTGGCAAGGAGAGTTATAGATATAAATTGCTATGCACAAATTTTAAAATCAATTATGATATAGTCAATGAAATAAACATTTTCCCCCCCAAAAAATAAAATGAAAAACAGTTCCAAAATTGAGACAAGGTTGATAGCAGAAATATCCACACAAAAAAATGGTTAATGATTTTAAAGAACCCCCCCATATTCCATATTATGCTGGGCTCAGGAAGTTTACCAGTAAATTCCAGCTAACATAAAGTGAGAGTTACTTCAGTTGGTATTTTAATTATCTCAGAGCAAGTGAATTGACTGAAAGCTAGCATAATCTTGATACCAAAACATGAAAAATATCTAATTTTAAAAACTTAGACAAATTTCTAATTATGACAATAGAAGGAAACAGGTAAGAAAAATATTTGCAAAGCAAATCTAGACATAAATAAATCACATACAATGAAAATGCAAT
Organism: Antrozous pallidus; assembly: GCA_027563665.1. NCBI lineage: Eukaryota > Metazoa > Chordata > Mammalia > Chiroptera > Vespertilionidae > Antrozous > Antrozous pallidus. Next base: position 7,203,638 of record CM050526.1, read on the forward strand.
AATCAGAGAACCAAGATGGTGGCATAGGTAAAACACCTATCTTGCCGTCATACTCAGCAATTTTAATACTACAACTTAACGAAAGAACAAACACCTTCCAGAATCACCAGAAAGCTGGCCGAGTGAAAATTCCACAAATAAAAGTGAAAATAAGATACTTAGACTCAGAGGAGCGGAGGCAGACAGCGTTGAAAGATTCGCGCTGAGAGAGGTTTGGAGCGCTCGCCAGCAGAGAGAGTGGGCGGCTGAAAACCGGCCAGTTTTCTCGAACAGGGAGACAAAGACATCCCACTGGGCTGATTCTCAAGCTTTGGGTGAAGTCCAGAGAACCCACTATCACACAGGGTGAAAACTGGACAGTGGGAGGGCACACTGAAGCTCGGGTGCTGCAGGGCTCTCCCGGCTTGTGGAGAAGGCAGCTTTCGCGAACAGCTCAGCTGCGTGACCACGTAGAGAGCGCTCTGTGACTCGCTCTCTCATTTGGAAAACCGTTAGACTGCTTTGTTTTATGACCCTGGGTGAGACATTGGGTGTGCAGAGTCATTTGGGGAGACTCTGAATTCCCCGGCAGCCAGTGGAGCTCGGCAGCGGCTCTCTCTTAGAGATGCTGGCGGCCATTGCCCCCGGCGCAGGGTCCCTGGGGCCGCACAGGGAGGAGCTAACGCTGTCTGCTTGGGCCGGAGACTCTGCCCATCCAACCTGAGCACAGCTGAGCTTCACAGACAATTAGCCTGGAGGTCAACCCCTTCAAGTGCTGACAACGATTAAATGAACTTAACTTCAGCAAGACTGTGCAACCCACATCCACCTCAGGTAACTGGGGAGGCTGAGCCACTGTCCCTAGTAGGACATCTACCACAAAAAGCTAATTGACCAATTCAGGGGAGCAGCCACCATGCAGAGACATGGAAAGAAATCAGATGTGAAAGAAATGGAGGGGAAAAATGACTGGACATGGAATTCAAAACCACGGTTATAGGGTTTTTCAAGAGGCTCCAACAAAAGGTCGAGGCCTATAAGGAAATAAGCAAGACTACAAAGGAAATGAATGAGTCCTACAAGGAAATGAACGAGACCCTCAAGGATATAAAGGAGACTCTCAAGGATATGAAAAAGGACCAACCAGAAGTTAAGCATACACTGACTGAAATAAAAAATATTATACAAAGACCTAAAAGTGCTCTGGAGCACCCCAAGAACCAAGTTAAAGATGTGAAATACAAGGAGGTAAAATCCACTCAGCTGAAAAAGCAAGAAACCAAAAGAATCCAAAAAATTGAAGATAGTGTAAGGGGCCTCTGGGACAACCTCAAGCATACCAACATCCGAATTATAGGGGTGCCAGAAAAAGAGAGAGACCAAGACAATGAAAACCTATTTGAAGAAATAGTGACCGAAAACTTCCCACACCTGGTGAAAGAAATTGACTTAGGAGTCCAAGAAACACACTGAACCCCAATATATAGGAACCCTAAGAGGACCACACCAAGGCACATCATAATTAAAATGCCAAGAGCAAAAGACAAAGAGAGAATATTAAAAGCAGCAAGAGAAAAACAGATGGTTACCTATAAGGGAGCACCCATACGATTGTCAGCGGATTTCTCAACAGAAACGATGCAGGCCAGACGGGAGTGGCAAGAAATATTCAAGGTGATGAACAGCAAGAATCTACAACCAAGATTACTCTATCCAGCAAAGCTATCATGCAGAATTGAAGGTCAGATAAAGTGCTTCGCAGATAAGAAAAAGCTAAAGGAGTTCATCACCACCAAACCAATATTATATGAAATGCTGAAAGATATTCTTTAAGAAGAGGAAGAAGAAAAAGATAAAAGTGTAAATTAGGAACAACAAATACACATCTATCAACAAATGAATCTAAAAATCAAGTGAATTAATAATCTGATGAACAGGATAAACTGGTGAATGTAACAGAATCACGGACATAGAGAGGGAATGGACTGACAACTCTTGGGGAGAAAGGGAGTGTGGGAAGTGCAGCAAGAGTCTGGACAAAAATCATGCAACTATGGGAGAGGACAGTGGAGGGGGGTGAGGGCGGAGGGTGGGATGGGTACCAGGTGGAGGGGAACTATACGGTGAAAAAAAAGGGAACAATGTAATTAATAAACTGAACAATAAAGATAAAAAAAATCTGGTTAAAAAAATGCAATAATCTTTCTCTAGAATTACAAAAATGAATCAGTCCTTAGAAAAATGTATGAGCATAATTATATTAGTGGATCAAAGGAGGTTTTCTGAAGCACATAATTGTCCTGTTAGATCTAAAAATATTTTTAAATAGAAAATATGTTTTCAAGTTCTTTTAAAGCATGGCTTTTAGTAATGTAATACATTACAACTCTCTAATACCAACAGCACATATAACTCTTAACCCTTTAGTGTAGAGGTGTTCTAATTAAAATTAGGAGTAGCATCAATGCCAGTACTGCTGTTGGCCTATCTAATAAAAGGGCAATATGCAAATTAATGATCACTCTGTCACAAAGATGACAGTGCCCACAGCCACAAGATGGTGGTGCCCAGTCCTCTCAGCCCCACTGGAGTCTCCCAGTCCCAGGGGCTGTGGTTGCTGAGAGCGTGCAGCAGGAGTTGCCAGGCAGAATGCTTGCTGTGAGGCCTGGAGCAGAGCCAGGGGGACCCTTCTCACAGCACGGCGGAGGCTTGAGTGGAGCTGGGGGGCCCTACCTAAGCCACAGTAGAGGCTTGAGCAGGTCCAGAGATGTGTGGAGAGGAGAGGGTTGCCAGTCATGGCTTGCCAGCAGTACCACCTCTGTACATGAGCTGCAGAGGAAACACCCTTTCTAACTGCTCATTGGCTAAGCTCCCTGTCTGCCATTGGCAGTGTTCTTGGTAATAAGAATCCAAGAAGGTGATCTAGGGTTTTTCCACCTCACTCCTGGAGGAAAAAAGAAGGTCCACTGCTGGAGGGCTAAGAAATGTTATATCCTGCCCTAGCTAGTGTGGCTCAATGCATAATACCTTGGCTTGTGGACTGCAGGGTACAGGTTCGATTCTGATCAAGGGCATGTACCTAGGTTGCAGGTTCATCTCTTGCCAAGGCCCAGTTCAGGGCTCATGCAGGAGGCAACCGATCCAAGTGTCCCTCTCACATTGATGTTTCTCTCTGTCTTTCCCTCTCTCTTCCATGCTCTCTAAAAATCAATAGAAAAATATCCTCAGGTGAGGATAAAATAAAAAGAAAGAAATGTCATATCCTATGAAAGACACATCTTGAAAATGCCTAAAGAAAGTTGTCATTTTTTTATGGTGAAGGAACTGGAGTCTGTGTTGATGAAAACACCTTGGCGGCTATGGCAGCCAGCAGTGGCAGCAGCAGTGTGGTGATGGGGTGGCATCATCCCCTGATCAGCCCAGTTGCCTTCTGCAGAGGAAGGACAGACTGTGGCAGGCCTACGCTGTCAGTAGGACATACCCTGAAGGTTCCCAGACTGTGAGAAGGGGCAGGCTGGGCTGAGGGAGGGCCCCCCCAGTGCACTAATTTCATGCACCAAGCCTCTAGTTTAAAGTAAATTTAGAAGTCTTTGCTCATACAATCAAAAGAGAATATGTGTGTGTGCATGTGTGTATGCATGTATATACAGATGTAAATATGTGTGTATATATATGTTGGAGTTATGTAACAATGCTATCATTATAAACATAATAAAATGCATTAATTTCTGGAAATCTGAAAATCACAAATGAAAAACTATTGAAAATAATAAATGATTTTTTTAGTCACCTGTAATAGAATATATAAAAGTCAATAGCCATTTCTCATACCATAATGAGCAATATATTATCCAAGATTCTTCTGGTTGCAAATAACAAAAATCATTCTGAGCTGAATTAGGCCTTTGTTCTTAGGTTTTATGAACTGTCAGGGACAGTCATGCCCAGCCAGAAGATCAAGGGCCTCAATTCTCCTAGAGGCAGGGTTTAACAGTGGGAGCCTCCACCTTCTGCTTGCCTTCATTCTCCGTGTCTTTCCTGATAACTTGGGTTTCTCCACCTGGTTTGAAGGATGGAACTCCCCAGCTCCTGTGTCTTGCTTCCCACATTTTCCACCACCAGAAAAGGTGGTGGAAATCTAGTCTTTAGATTTCAAATGTAAAGATACTGGGGAAAGACACTAGCTATTCTTCCCCGGGTGAAATTTCCACCTTTGACCAATCACCTGGAGAGTGGAGTCTATCAAAATGTGACTGCTCCTGGTAAGTCTCCTGATGGGAATGGGGGCCTGCAATCCCCCCAAAAAGGAGAATGGCAATGGACAGGAAGTGTAATGGAAAAGAAAAGACCAATATCAACATGATAATGAACAAGTTTAGGGACTTTAAAATAACTGTAAAAAGTATTTAGAAATGTCTGGAGATACTAGCAAAACTTGACTGAAGAAAACAAAAGACCAGCCAAGAAGTTTTCTTTAAAAAATTTTTATTCCTTTATTAGATGTTAAAATGTATTTCAATCTAAAAAGAAAAGTACCAGTGAAGTAGATTACTAGAAAAGGATATAAAATCCAGCTAAAACAATAAAACATATAGTATTTACATATAAAAGAGATGGAATTACAAATTGTAGGCTATATAATAGTTGGGGAACAACTATCTAACTATCAGAGAGAAAAAAATTAAAAAGCCTATGACACTAAAAGCAGAAAACACAAGGAAAACACTAATAGATTTGGTTTTAAAAAGTAAAAGTATTTGTGAGCCAATAAACACATTCAAAATGTAACTTAACAATACATTCAAATCCTTAATATCTTTAGTATAAATTTTATTTTAAGGCTGGATATCAAGGAGGTTAAGAACCAAATAATTTGGTAACATCTTAGTCATAAAATGTATAAATCATCTATTTTTTAACATACTTCTTAAGCTCTCTCAGTTTCTCCATCAAAAAGTAAATAAAAATTGTACCTACCTTATAGAGGAGTTACTAGTATAAGTCTTAACAAAGATAATGCATATAAAAGCTTAAAATCATATCTGGCACAAAATAAATGCAAAATGCTGCCTATATTCAAATGTTATCCATTAATATTTAAAGGATCCTTAAAAGTGAGTAATAAATTAAATACCCCAATAGAAAAATGCTTAAAACAATGAACTAGCACCTCACATGAACCAGTAGTTAGTAATAACCAATGAGGATATAAGGCTTTATTCATTCTTGTTAGTAATGAAAGAAATGTAAGTAAAGATTTTAAAATAACATTTTTCTTTTTAATACATACAAAAATTAATAATAACAGAAAGAAGCAACAACAATAATTAATATCTTTGATATCATCTGTCAAAATGTTTATTTAAACTTCAAATTGTGCATGCTCCTTAACCTAGAATATCCACTTTTCATCTAGACATTTCATCTAAAGAAAATAATTAAGATTGTGTACAAAGCTAAGGGTTCACAACAGCACTGTTTGTTAGAGAAGAAATATTCTTCATCTAATTATCCAAAAGACAATAGAGGATACCTGGAAATGAAATACAGTTGACCTTTGAAAAACATGGGATTGAACTGTGTGGGTCTACTTACACAGAAATTTTGTTTCAATGAATAATCTAAATGTACCTTCTCTTCTTTATGATTTTCTTGATGTTTTCTTTTCTTCAGCTTACTTTATTGTAAAAATAAAATATATAATACATATAACATATAAAATATGTGTTAATTGCTTATGTTATTGGTAAGGTCATCAGCAGTCATTAAGTTTTGGGGAGTCAAAAGTTATATGTAGATTTTCAATTGCATAGGATTAGCACCCCATCCACTGTGTTGTTCAAGGGTAAACTGTACTATATGCTTCCCTCACATATAAGGCTGTGGAAGTATGTATTCATATTTATGTGAAGATTCTTGGCATCCTTTTAATGTTAAATGTTTCTCTATAAAAGCAAGAGTCCTCAAGATATTTATTTAAAATGTCATTGGTCATTTTTCCAAAGAGGAGAAAAAATAGTTAAACATGACTTCACTGTTTCCCTTTGTTAAAGAAGAATGGCAGTGTCATTAACAGATAAAGAAAGTAGTAGTGAGACTTCAGGTCAAGATGGCAGTGTTGATAAATATGGTACTCAATCCTCCCATAACCACATAAAATTACAACAAAACTACAGAACAACCATGATTCAGAACCTCCTGAAATCTAGCTGAACAGAAGTCCTACAACTAGGGATTTAAAGAAGAAGCCAAATTAAGACTGATAGGAGAGGCAGAGACATGGAACATGCCAGTCCTACACTCACATGTGCCAATTTAAAATTGGGGTAGATATCTCAGCTTTGAGGTCCCCATGAGCAGTGAGGGATCCCAGCCCCACATCATGCCTTCCAGTCCAGGGTTTCAGAGTTAAGAACAGAAATCCCTCTAACTTCTGGATGTAAAAACCAGTGGGGTTGTGACTAAGTAAACGGAAGTTGCTGGAGTCCCAAAAGTTCCTCTTAAAGGACCTGTGCATGCTCTTACTCAGACTTATTTCCTCTGAGCTCCAACACTCAGGCAGCAGCTTAAAACAAACCAGGAACATGCAGAGAGACACTGAATTGTCTAGCATTAGGGTGAGAACCGGGAGGACAGCTTTCTGTCTGACAACAGAGCTGCAGGTTGGCACCATATCTGACTCTCCATCAACCTAGTCCACACTGTTTGCCAAACCCCCATAATTCTCTGAGATCCCTCCCCCCCCCAATTCACTGGCCAACCCAAATGGTTTCCAGTGGCTTTTCCATACAACTTGCCTCTCTTGTTTCATGCTTCAGACTCCTAAAATCTTTCAAACAAGCAGCATCTAATCTCCGTGTAGCCTGTACCTCTTGCTAAGTAGCCCCAGGCCCAGTACTAGTGGCAGCTAGCTTTGGCCTCTCCAAGCCCAGCATAAGTAGCAGCCATCTGCAGATCACTCTGTAGCTCACACCAGGTGGCCACAGGCAGAGTATAGACTGTGGCTGACTTTGTGCCTCATAAGAGACCACAAAGTCAGTGCACTGCTTCACACCACCCTGGATTACAATCCTACCACTTCTGCGAGTGACAGACTCAAGGAGTGGACTCAATGCACACCAGACACCCAATGAAGCAAGTCCTGCTCCATAAGTTGACTCCTGCACAGCAGCTCTTGTGCTATAATCATACCTAGCTGGTCCTCATAGCCAGTTGGCCTGGTCGTCAATTTCTCCCAGGAATGCCAATAACAATCAAGGCTCAACTACAAAGGAAAGTGCATACAGCTCACACAGAGACACACTTGAGTGCAGAGCTTGGGTGACTGGGGAGGCTGAACCACTGGGCCCTACAAGATACCTACTACACAAGGAGATTCTAGCAAGTGTGGGAGACATAGCAGCTCTACTTAATACATAGAAACAAACATGGGGAAGCAGTCAAAATGCAAAGACAAAGAAAGATGTCCAAAATGAAAGAATAAGAAAAATCTCCAGGAGAAAAACTAAATGAAATAGAAGCAAAGAAACTACCGGAATATAAAGTTTAAAACATTGGCTATAAAAATGCTCAGGAAAGTTAGTGAGAACTTCAATAGCATGAAAAACAACATAGAAACCACTCATAAAAGAATGATATGAAATGAATAGTAAATTACAGGGAATCAACAGTAGAGTAGATGAATCCTAGAATCTTGCAACTTGGAATATAAGGAAGCAAAAAGCATCCAATCCAAATAGCAAAAAAGAAAAAATAATAAAAAAAATTAAGGATGGCATAAGGAGACTCTGGAACAGCTTTAAGTGTACCATACCAACATTTGCATCATAGGAGAAGAGAAAGAGCAAAAAATGTTAAGCTAGCAGTGACAGAAAACTCACCTAACCTGGTGAAGAAAATAGACATATAAATTCAGGAAGTACAGAGAGTCTCTACCTAGATGAACCCAAAGAGATCCACAGGAAGACACATTATAATTAATATGCAAAAAGTTAAAGACAAAGACAGAATCTTAAAAGGAGCAAGAGAAAAGCAGTTAGTTGCCTACAGGGGGATGATTTCTCAACAGAAACTTTGCAAGCAAAAGGGAGTAGCAAGAAATATTCATAGTGATGAAAAGCAAGGACCTATAACCAAGATTATCCTACCCATCAAAACTATCATTTCAAATAGAACAGATAAAGAGCTTCCCAGACAAGAAAAATCTAAGAGTTCATCCCACCAAACCAGTGTTATATGAAATGTTAAAGAGTCTTCTTTAAGAAGAAGAAAAAAAATTAAAAATATGAACAATAAAATGGCAATTCTATCTAATAAAAGAGTAATATGCAAATTGACTGTCACTCCAAGACACAAGATGGCTGCCCCCATGTGGTCAAAGATGACTGCCACAAGATTGGCCTGCAGGGGAGGGCAGTTGTGGGTGATCAGGCCAGCAGGGAGGGCAGTTAGGGGTGCCTGGGCCAGCAGGGGAGAGCAGTTGTGGGGGGTGAACAGGCCTGCAGGGAGGACAGTTGGGGAAGATCCAGGCCTACAGGGGAAGGCAGTTAAGGGTGACAAGGGCAGTTGGGGAGAGGGGGAACAAGGCCTGCAGGGGAGGACAGTTGGGAGTGGGCCAGGTCTACAGGGGAGGGCAGTTGGGGGCTACTAGGCCTACAGGGGAGGACAGTTAGGGATGACCAGACTGGCAGATGAGCACAGTTAAGGGTGACCAGGCCAGCAGGGGAGGGTAGATAGGAGCAATCGGGCTGGCCCGGGAGCAGTTAGACATCAATCAGGCTGGCAGGGTAGTGGTTAGGGGGTAATCAGACTGGCAGGCAGAAGTGATTAGAGACAATCAGACAGAGGCAAGCGAGCGGTTTGAAGCTAGCAGTCCTGGATTGTAGGATTGGGCCTAAACAGGCAGTTAGACATCTCTCAAGGAGTCCCAAATTGGAGAGGGTGCAGACTGGGCTGAGGGACAACACCCCCTGTGCATGAATTTCATGCAACAGGCCTCTAGTAAATATATAACTATCAGCAACTGAATCAAAAAGAAGGAAAGAAAGAACAAGCAGAACAGAAACAGACTCACAGATTCAGAAAACATTTTGACAGTTGCCAGGTGGGAAGGGAGTTGGAGGTAAGAGTGAAAAGGATGAAAAGATTAAGAAGTATAAATTGGTAGTTACAGAATAGTTGTGGAGACGTAAAGTACAGCATAAGGAATATAGTCAATAATGTTCCAATAACTTTGTGTGATGTGAGATGGGTACAAGTTTCATCAGGATCATCATTCAGTATGCTAAATTATGTCCAACCACTGATGTATACACCTGAAACTGGTATAATATTGTATGTCAGTCAGCTGTAATTGAAAAATAAAAATGTTTAAATAAAAGAAAGTAAAAGTGAAGATTGGATTGCAGAAAAAAATGAAATCAATGCAGTTAAGCAGAATGGAATGAGGGGATTCCAAGTGGATTTATAAGAAAGACAAACAGAAATAAAAACAGAACAAAGAAGACCAACCCCCTCCATAGAGTTCGGTTTACTTTCTGTATAAATGCATAAAAGTGGGTGAAAATCTCAGAACAATGCATAAGAAAAAAGACCTGGAAGCAAAAGTTGAGCATTGAGGAAAATGTCTGTTACAGGGCAGCAAAAGGTGAAAGAGAATTCAGAGGCCAAAGAAGGCCAGGTCAGAGGGGGGAAAAAATGTCGGGTAGACTAGAGCAGTGTTCTAGATCCACAATTGTTGACAAATCTACATATGTTGCAGCATTTCCCAAATTTAAAGGACCAGAGAACACTTATTTAGAGTAAAATCTATTGATTTTTCATAGAAGAAGTGATCTAAGATATAATTTGGGGCACACTAGTATAAAGGTATGGCAACCAATGCAGAAAAGAATTTTAAGAGGTTGTGAATGGTTGTAATGCAATTGCACACAGAAATGAATGGCTTAATTACTGAATGGCCTAGAAGTCTCCTTACCACCCATTTGTAGCCAGAGTTCTTTCAATAATCAGGATATTCACTTACTCCAGCACCTAACAGTTATGTGCACAGTGAAAAAGTGAGCATTTAAAATACTGTTTGAGGGGGTATTTGAGTAATGCTGACCATAATGTAATAACAGCTTCTCCATTTTGCTCCCTTGCTAATCGTGACTAAGACATCTGGCAGCTACTAGAATATCTTAGTAACATTCATATGGTGTGTGCGTGCGTGTGTGTGTGTGTGTGTGTGTGTGTGTGTGTGTGTGTGTGTTTTGTTGTTGTTGTTGTTCTCGATCCTTTTTCTAATGCAGAGAAGAAAAGAAAAATGAAACAAAAGAAAATAAGGAAAGGGAGAGAGAAAAAGATGGAGAGAGGGAAGAAGGAAGGAAAGAAGGAAGGAAGGGAGGGAGAAATGAAGAGAAAGAAGAAAGAAATAAGAAAGGAAGAAGAGAGGAAAGGAGGAAGGAATAAAATATTAGATTGTTTTCTGATTATAGCCTGCATCCAGAGAATATCGCCATTCAAGCCTCTTTTGAATTCATAAAATCACTTGAAAAGCTATACATAATTATTAAAGCTGAAAATATCTACATATCTTGCTTTCAGAGATTATTACTCTAGACCTGACTTAATTCTGATGCCCGGAGGGAACGAAACTGGACTGATAATATCATCTCATCGCAGCTCCGGAGCCAAAGGGCTGTGTTTGGTTTGGTTTTTCCCCGAGATTTCACACACACACACACACACACACACACACACACACACACACACAAATACATTGAAAAGAATAAATTTCTCAGGGCAAGTAAGTTAGGAAGTCTGCGTTGTCTAGATGACTGGCAGAGCACATTGATCAGAGGTAGATACTGGCTGTCAAACTGCCACCGGGCCAGCCAGACCCCAGCGACCTTTGATATGGAAATCCGAAGGGTGGGATGGAAATCCAAAGGGTGGGATGCCGGTGAATGGGCTTTCACCGCCTCTGCTGCAGACAAAGAACAGAAGCAGATTCAATAAAGTCCTATTATTGTTCATGGAAGCAGCTTGGAAGTGAGCTTCCTGTTAGCCTGATCCTTTTGATTCTACTGACATCTATGGGCTGTGCCTCAGCTGTGCTCTTTCTTTCCCTTTCTTTATGGATCCATTGTCCTAATTCCCCTTCTTTTTAGTTTGTTAATATCATTTTTAAAAGATAATGGAGCCAATCTAATGGTGCTCAAGGACCACCCTCCTCTCTGTCTGGCAGAGACAGGGAGTTGGGAAGATTTCTCACCTCGGAAGCTGCAGCACCGGGGTTTGGTGCCTGGACATCGCTTTCTGTGAAGCTCTCCTCCGCACCCTGTTCTGCTTCAAGTATTACAGAGAGTGAGCTACACGGACAAAGGGTCTCAGCACACAGACAGTATGTCGTTTTGGAACATACTATCATCACAGACTACATTTCATCTACCTACTAGTCAAAGTTGACTACCTTTAAGGACTGACAAGCAATTTTTTGGCATTTGGCACAGCTCTTGAACTAAATCTGGATAGCCTTTCTAAATGTCAATGAAGGCTAATCCTCTGGATTTTCCATTTTGAAACACATGGCCATTCTATTCTCTCCTCTGCTTCCATCCCATTTTCAATATCTTTGTTCCCTTCTCTAAATCCTGTTCCATTTGAAACAAAGTCCCCAGTCAATTCCACCAATGCCAGTCATCAATTCAGAGCACACAATAGTTCTCTCTCCCGACATCCATGTCTGCTCCAGCTGCTGAAATCACACCTGTCTTACTTTAAGTGCACATGTGCACTGACCAGGCACTCTCTTCTTTGACCTGAGACCCCACATTTATTTCTAAATGTAGAGTATCCCACTCCTTTCTTAAAGCACTTTGCCACATGTCAACGTTTCACTCCACAAAGCAGAAGAGGATTTTCTTTCTGAATGGAACAGCCTCTCGTCTTTAAGCTGCCTGGGTATAAGCACAAATCTCGCATTCGAGAGGATGAGAAAATTTGCAAATTGCGAATGGAAATATGAATGGCAGCATGGCCCAGTGGGCTAGGCTTCAGCCAAGAACTGTAAGGGCCTCAGGGGCCCCAGCCTCCGATCTGGCACTCTGTAATCACCAGTGACAAACACGAGACGGCAAGGTTAGAAGACATATTCTTGGTTTAAAAATCCACCTAAGTGAGAGGAACTGTGAAGCAGAGAACCCAGGCACTCCCACTTTACTTGTAGGCATGACACAGCAGTAAGATCATGGATTTTGGAGTGTGTTACAGCTGAGTTGGAAACCTGGTTCTGCTACGTATTATATGGGTGAGCTTGAGCAAGTCATTTAGTTTATACTACAGGCTGGGTGCATGACATCTGTGCATGGGTAGGGCCCCTAGGCCTGGCCAGCAAACAGGGCCCATCTGGGCATTCCTTCCCCTGGCTGCCTGCTGGGGCCTTCCTTTGCTCTATACTGCCCCCTGGTGGTCAGCGCACCTCATAGAAAGTGGTCAAAATACTGGTAGGTAAAATTACTGAGGGGATAATTTGCATATTAGCCTTTTATTATATAGGATAAACTTTACATTCATCAGCTGTAAAATGTAAAGAATAAGGATTGAACCACACAAATGTTTACATTTCTGACATTTCTAAGTCTAGTCTAAAACTAGCCATCACATACCTTAAAAGGACATCCTATCTAATAAAAGAGTAATACACAGACTGACCATCACTCCAACACACAAGAGGGCTGCCCCCATGTGGATACAAGATGGCCACCACAAGATGGCCAGCAGGGGAGGGCCATTGGGAGGTTCCAGGCCTGCAAGGGAGGGCAGTTGGGGGCAATCAAGCCTGCAAGGGAGGGCAGTTAGGGGTGATCAGGCCAGCAGAGGAAGAAAGTTAGAGGCAAACAAGCTGGCAGGGGAGCAGTTAGACATCAATTTGGCTGGCAGGGTAGTGGTTCGGGGTATTCAGGCTGGTAGGCAGAAGCAGTTAGGGGCAATCAGGGAAGCAGGCAGGCGAACAGTTTAGAGCCAGCAGTCCTGGATTGTGAGAAGGATGTCTGACTGCTCATTTAGGCCTGACCCTACTGGGATCGGGCCTAAATGGGCAGTCAAATATCCCTTGAGGGGTCCCAGATTGGAGAGGGTGCAGGGGCTGAGGGACATCCCCTACCCCCCATGCACAAATTTTTTGCACTGGGCCTCTAGTTTTACTATAAGAAAATAAGGCCAATAATCATTGAATAGTGAGAAAGGACCAAACCACCTTGGGACCTTCTATACTCCCTGCCGGGTCCCCAGGTCCAACAGACATTCTACACCCATGCATCCCAAGTGTGGCTCATGCCCAGCCTCAAGCAGAGAACTATTGCAATTATGTGACCCTGAGCCCTACCCCCTGATAGTCCAATTAGGTCCAGAAATGGTCCAGGAATCTACATTTTTAATAGTGTGCCCAGGTGATATTAGTAACCAACTAGGTTTGGGAATTACTGACCTCCTTACAGAACGACCTGGGATTCCTTTGAGACCAGGGAGTGATAAATCCATTTATCCAAGACTGCTCCCTCTCCCCTAAGCTGCTAAAACAAGAAAACCCTCCACGTACAACTACCTCACATTTTCTGTGTGCGCTGTTTCCTCTGGGATCAGGGAAACGCCTTGTCCTTTAAATGTGATTTCTAACCAGAACTCAAAGTGAGTCACTGTCAGTCAGGTAGGTTAACTGCATTCTCAGTGCAGGTCTAATGTGGCTGAAACCTGGGTGCCCCTTACCTTAAAGACCACACCCAGGCTTGTGCCCCTGGAAATCACAAGGTACTCTCTCCCCACTGAGGCTGAGTGTAGATGTGGTTCAATTATTTGCCAGCCACCTTCCAGTTGAAATCCAGTTCAGAGTCTAGCGCTTCCAGCTTAGTATCTGCTCTACAAATAAGCCTTCCATTGAGGAAACACACAAAACATCAGCATTCCAGGTAAGTAAGGGCCCTCGACCATAAAGGAGCTGGTCTGCATTTGAAACTCAGGAGCCAGAAGGTTGGAATTGAAGCCCGGAGAGTGTTTTGTTACTTGTAAATTATATTCTTATGCCCAATCTCACACCAGGATTCCACCCAGATCCCTCGAGATTAATTAATCTGTAACGGAAGTACACCTTTTCTATTCTTCCCATACTTCGTTGCCTTCCTTCTCTTCCAAATAAATAAAGCATTAGAAGATGTTAAGTCCCATGGGACAGTTTTTAAATGTGGGATTGTTTTAGCCTGGAGGTGAAAAAAAAAAAGTGGCAAATGTGCTCAACGTGGAAACTCTCCACCTAGAAAACTCAAAACAGAATTGTCTTGGTGTCGACTCAGCTCCTTGACTTTGCCCAGCCCCCCTCCTGCCAGTCCCCCTTTTCTCCTCTGGGCCAAGGAGATGCTGACAGTTTAAACAAAGGCCAAGGCAAACAAAGAGGCCCTCGAAGGGATGAGCCTAGCAGCCTCTCAGCCAGCCTCACCCGACTCCTGCCCCTTTGCCGGAGTCTCAGGCCAGGGGTTCCTCATCTTAATGAGTAACTGAAGTTTTGGATGATGAACACGAGCACTTTAGCATCATTTTTAAAATCCGCTATTAAGGGAGCCTAACACTGGAGTTCTGGTAATCGGATTAGGGTGTATTGCTCAAACTGTCATTCGAGCCCAGGTCCCTTTATTTCTTTGCTGATATGAAGCTAAGCTTCTTGACTTACTTTGCTGCTGTCTCTTTGAAGTCATCAAGAATCTGACTTCTTCAAGCCAACAATTTTATTTGCTTAATCTTGGGTGAAGAGATCAGGGATTTAAAGAAGGTTTTTCAGCACCCCTGCCATTCCTAGTGAGGAGGCAGATTCTTTCCTCTTGCACACTTTCTCCCTCAGCCATCAGCGCGCACGCTCGCGCACACACACACCCACACACACACCAAAGCAATGCAAACCACTGACATACACAATAACACACACCCAACACACAAAAAACAACACAGACATACAGCACACACACACACACAACACATCCTATACAGTATACACAAAACACACACGTTGCACACACACAACTTAAGAGAAGACAGAGCAATCCAAACCTGCTAATTTCTTTTTTTTAAAAAGATCACATTTCCATAAAACCAACGGAGCAATTCTCAGAGCTTAGGAAGCCATTAAAATCCATTGCCCAAAAACGATGCCCCTTTGCTGCAGGGCCTGCAGACAATTCGAGTGCTTACACCTGTCTACTGTGTCAGAGGTCAGCCTTAGTCACAGCCTGGAGTTTTCAGATGGAAAGCCCAAATATTAATGTGGGGGAAGGAGTGCAAAACTTCACACTACCATGGCCTCATCATTTATGGGCTCAGCGCATGCCCTGATTTCTATGGAGCTTCAGTCACCATTTTGCACTAGAATATGTGGTGCTCAACCCAAGCTCTCTAGCTCCACTCAGCCTTTGGGCACGACAAAATCAGACAGCCACAGCCTAGAAAACCACTCTCCTCACCTGAGAACCACCGGGAAAAGTTTTATTCAAACTAGAGCTGGTTCAGAGAAGAGGGACAGGATGGTCAGCATTCTGCGAAGCACCTGTTGTGGGAGCAGGTGAACTCAGGGGCCCCCGTATGGCTGGCACCAGCCGCTCATCCTTTCTAACAATTTATCCATCTCCAACATGGGGGAAACAATAGCTTCCTATCTGCTTTCCCTCCATATGGACTTGTCTGTGGGTCAGATGATCATACACAAACTCTCTACACACTGATAAAGACGGGTCACCAGTAACTTGTGTCATCAGTGGAAGAGTCTGAAGAGAAAATAAATAGAAGCCTGATGGCTACTTTCAGGTTCTACTCAGATGTGTGGAAGAGGCAACAGATTGCCTGTATATGTTTGGGAAGAGCCGGTACAAGATCACATTACAAAGAGGTGGATGTAAACCCAGCTCATCAACCCTGTTCCATAGACACTTACTGCGCACATCCTGTGCACCGGGCATTCTGCCAGGGGCTCACCTGCTTCCGGGGCATTGCGGAAAAGGAAGTCACGGAGAGGAGCTGTCTGGGATGGGATGTAAATGATGTGTAAGGCTTCACCAGGAGCGCACGGGTGAAGTTTAAACAAAGGCCAGGGCGAACAAAGAAGCCCTCGAAGGGATGAGCCTCGCAGCTCATCACAGAGGGAACGGGACACATCAAGGGACATGCAGGAGAAAGTGGTAGAGGTGTTTGGACAAGAGTGACTACTTTGCTGCCACATCAGAGGGTGTGAGAGATGATGGTAGAAGGGGATCTGCAGCTGAGACTTGGCAGATCAGTTGAGGCAAGGCTTGCGAGGCTGTGTATCTTGTGCTGGAGGTTAATTCTAGGGGCAGTGGAAGTAGAGGAAATTTATGGGCCAAGAAGCAACAAGACTAGATTTGCGTTTTAGAAAATATCTACTACCTACCACCGCCGATGAGCACTGAAACATGAATGCGAAGAGGACACTGTCCCTTCAGAGGGAGGGCTGCCACTTTGTCTGCGATCACCAGATGCAAGGGCTGGCTCCCTGGAAACCCAGGGTAGAACAGCATAGGTGCCCAAACTTAACAGCTGCAAATAGAGGGGGGGGGGGTGTCACATGCACAAATAAGCTCATGAGACTCCTATAATTACGTTTATGTTTATAATTATAAAGATGTTCCTTAAGCACAAGAGTACCGATGACATTTCCCTGGACTGGTAAGAATGCTTTGCATTCATATTGTATTAGCATGTCTGCTGAGATGCATATAAATCTGCTTTGCTGTGTTGCTGATGGACATCATTCCTGCTGAATGACCTTCCCCTTAGCTCTGCATCTAAATCCTCAGTAACTTCAAGTGTGTGGCTTAGAGTGTAGGGTCTCTCCTTCGACCCTGCCTGTCTCTAAGACTCAGAGCAGGACGTCAGATATGCTGACTGGTTGCCCATGGCAGGCAGTGTTCTCCTCCCCACCCCCCTCCACCCCCGCCACCCAAGTTGCAGAGCTACATTGCCTGAGCACCACCCTGCGTAACAGTGTGCTGTCACACATGCAGTGCCTTGGGTCTCCAAGTGACAGAACAGTTCTCAATTTCTGCTTTGCTTTCCCTCAACTGCCTTGCCTCTCCCCGGCTTCCTTGCAAAGTCTCTGTGGTGTTACGCTAGCTGCTTTACACCTGGGCTGCATTAAGAGAATGTTCAAGGAAGGCAGGAATCCTAATGGCAATACAATTTGGTCAAAGTGACTTCACAAACTAAAATCACTGATGCCAATAATATCTCCCACAACAACATGTCCAGAAGAAGATGGCTGCAGGGTTAGTACAGTGGCCAGCCGTGCTTCGAGGCCCAGCTCCTTCACCATTTTACTTGCTCCTCCGTCAGCAGTTGACTTGGTTCTGAAGCTAGCATGCTTATGAGCACACACTGGCTGCTGCAGCAATGGGCATCGCACCTTCACACAAAGATATTCAAAGGGAGTAAGAAGGGCTGTTTTTCTTTGTGCATCTCTGCTAGTTGCCTTCCCGGAAGCATGTAGTTTGTTTTCCTTTGACTTCACTAACTCACATTTTATATATGTGTGTGTGCCTAAGTCCGTGCTGTAAGAAGTCTATAGAACAAATATCTGATATGACCAGGATTATGACAGGGAGCAGCCTCAGTCACGAGCAGGCAATTAAGTCAGGTGACTAACTCATCCCAATTTGCCGACTGAAAGTTTCATATCCTGGGAAACTCCTCAAGTTCTGAGCAATTGAACCGTGTCACCAACTGTCACTGTGGACATGTGCAGGGTGGTGGAGGGGCGTACTAGTAAAGGTGTAAGACTATGTCGATAGCCTCGCAAAGGGACGAGGCATTGCCAGTGGCTTGGGAGCAGGAAGTGGGCTGTGACATGGACTACCCTCAGTAAAATGGACAGAGCACAATTAACATTTGGCTGGAAAGCACCAAGGAGGGCCCAGCATCATTAATGACTCTAGGGGTACCATCTTAAATAACAAGAATGCCTATCTATTACCTCACAGTCTGTGGCTCAGAAGTCTGGGTAGCTCAGCTGGTCAGATCATCATTCCAATATGTTAAGCATGAGAGTTTGATCCCTGGTCAAGGCACATGCAAAAAAAATTCAATAATCCACCAATGAATACATAATCAAATGAAAAAACAAATCTATCCTCTCTCTCTATCTATCTATCTCTCTCTCTATCTCTCTCTCTCTCTAAATCTCTCTCTCAAGTCAATCAATATATTTATTTTAAAAGTTTTTTAAAAAGAAGCCTAGCACAGCGTGGTTCAACTGGTCTTGTGCTCAGGGTCTCATAAGGCTAAATCAAAGTGTCCAAGCTCTTTTGAGTTATTGGCAAATTTCTGATCCTTGCAGATAGAAAATTGAGGTACCAGTTTCCTTGGCTTGTGTGGCCCCCTTCACCTTTATACCAAGATCACTACATCCTATCTGTTCCCTGCCTTGCATCTTTGATTTTCCCTTGTGCTACCAGCTCTAATATTTAATTAAATTAGGCCCACCCAACAGTCCAGGGTAATCTCCTTAATGTCAGTGATCAGTAACCTTATTGATTTCTGCAAAGGTCCTTTTGCCATGTATCATAATATATTCAGGAATAAAACCATGCAGTGAAGGTCATGGGGACAAAAAGGCTGTGTAATATACAGGTGGAAGAACTAGGAGATCACTGATGACATTCTGCCATGGAAAAAATAAAAAGGTTTCTGACAATAGAAATCCAACTTCAATTAGATGGTCCATTTTATCAAACTTAGCCCTCCACTCTCCCCCACACACAAAAAAAAATTTTTTTAGAGCTACTTAGAGTGGCCTTTAAAGAAATTTCTACACTGAAGAAGGATGAGACTGAATGATTCCTAAGGTTTTATCTAACTCTAAGATCCAAACTGTGGCTGTCCTGCCAAGTGGAGGAAGATGTAATATGTTTGATGAATGAAGAGACAGAACTTTGCAAAAGTTGCTCAGACTATTCTAATACAATGTTCTGACTTTCTGTGTAAACGGCCTGCAGTCCAACTTCAAAGGACCTGCAGAAATTGGTCCTTCCTTTCCCATTTCATGGTGTTATTGGTTCAGAGGCAAGGTCTGGATGCATTTAGAGGTTCCCAATATTGCCTGTCTTAGACGAGAGCTAGGTGATTTGGATGATATTATGAAACACTCTCTTGGAAAAGGCTGTTAGGGTATCTCACCAATTTGTCGTGTGAGGACCTTTCCCCCTCAGGTGACAGCCTGAGTGCTGAAAGTGGAACCAGATCCGGGGCCTCTCTAGTCTGGGCTTTATTGATGGTAAATGCAGGGAAACAGTTGCAGGCTGGATGGGGCGATGAGGAGCAGATGAGGGATCATAAAACTTGGCATGGAAAATAGAAACCCCCATGACTCTACAGCCCTGTAAAAGTGGGAATTTAAACAGAATATCTTCTCTACATACTAACTGAGCTCTAATACCAAAGCTCGGTTCAGGACAGGATGAAGAACAGCATGGCTTAGAAAACATGAAGTAAACACTGCGAGGAAAACTTTCAGTGGATATTCATGGAGTGGATAAATGTTGCCTCTGTGTGTATCTAGAAATGTGCAGGGAAGATTGCAGACTCCATCCCTGCACAACTTTGGAGAGCATAGTGTTTCATCTCTCAAGGCTGAACAAGTTAGAGCAGAGTAAGTTGGAATGTGTCCACGGGATGGGGATTGTATTAGGAGCCCCCTAATACAGTCAGTCTCTGAACAAAAGAACCAAGACATGATAGCTTCCTAAATGTAGCACAGACTATCAAGTAATGAGCAATAAACAGTAGGAAGTGCTTAAACTAAGGTGCAAAGGTTGAGGCAATTGGAGAGGGAAGTGGTTATAATATGCTACAACTTACAGCGCACTGGCTGTGCACCAGGCCAGCACTCTACTCTGCATGCCTGATATCACTTCACTCCCACAGTGAGACTCTCAGTGAGTAACCAGCTCACGCTCAGCAGGACATTGTACAGGGCAGCTGGTTGCAGAACACACAGTCTTAAGCATGACATCACTCTAATGCAGCTTAGAGACAACATGTGATTCAGAAGGCTAACCTCCCAAAAATGTGTCTAGCTTTTTCAGGACTATCTATGTAAAACCATAAGAATCATAGAATCTGCCCTAACCAGTTTGGCTCACTGGATAGATCGTCTGTCTGAGGACTCAAGGGTTCCTGGTTCGATTCTAGTCAAGGGCATGTACCTTGGTTGTGGGCACATCCCCAGTAGGGGGTGTGCAGAAGGCAGCTGATTAATGTTTCTCTCTCATCAATGTTTCTAACTCCCTCTCCCTTCCTCTCTGTAAAAAATCAATAAGATACATTTTTAAAAAGAAAAAAGAATCATAGAATCTTCATGCCCAACAGGACCACAGCAGTCTCTCTTGCTCCAATTCCCGGGCCCATAGAGGTTACCTTTCATACCTGCTGACCCTCCATACCTGCCTATGTTGAAGCTGAACCCATTTATGCACAGATAGCTCTTTCCACTGCTGGCCATTTATAATTGTTAGATACCTCTTCCATCAGCCTGCACTCTAAATCCTCTTCCCCATTTCTCAGAAGACTAGAGCTATACAGAAAAGGTCTACCTTTCTCAGCATATAAAATTCATGACAAAGTTGAAGTCTGCTATCACTGCTCCAAGTCCTCGCCTCTCCAGAGGAAATATGATCAATTACTTCAACCATTTTTGAAAGAAACATAGACTAACAATGTCACCATTGCCACAGTCATCAACACCACACTGCTGCTGCTACCATTAATCCTTCCAGTACCTAGGTATATGAAATATTTAATAGGTCAAAGAACAAAAGATACATATTAATTGCCCCACTACAAAAGCTTGAAACACTTAGCAATGAAAGCTCAAAAGGTTTGAATAAACATTCACCAATGAATAGCAATATATCCAATTTAAAGTTTCAATATATGAATAGTAAATATACGCTAGACCAGTGGTCGGCAAACTCATTAGTCAACAGAGTGGCCAACCTCGGCTCACAAGCCGCATGTGGCTAGTGAGCCACAGTTTGCCAACCACTACACTAGACCATTAATCATTTGGGATATGCAAATTGAAGTTTCAATATATGAACAATAATTATACACTAGACCATTAATCATTTGGGAGATCCAAATTAAAACCAAAATTACCACTACACATTTACTGAAATGGCTAAAATTAAAAACATTGACAATGTCAAGTGCTGACAAGAATACAGAGCAAGTGGACATCTTATCCCTAGTTCTTGGGAGACAGTTTGAAAAACATGTTGGCAATGTCCTAAGTATGCATAAGTAATGATGCACCTGTTGTATGATCCAGGAATCTCATGCCTCAGAATTTATTCAAGGGAAATGAAAATATATGTCCACACAAAACCCTCTATGTGACTGTTTATTCCTAATAACACACAGCTGGAAACAACCCAAATATCCTCCAACTGGTGAAAGAGTAAACAAATTATGGTCTCTCCATACAATGAAACACTGCTCCCCAATGAAAAGGACAAACTGCTGATTCACACAATAAATGGATATCTCTTAAATACAACTTTCTGAAGCAAAGAAGCCAGACCAAAATGTTACATATATAGTTACACTTATGGCTTGTTCTGGAAAAGGGGAGCCAGTGGTTAAAGAAGCAGGTTAATGGTTGCCAGGGGTTGGGTAGGGGAGAGGAAGTAACTACAAAACATAAGGGTTTGGGGGTTAAGGAAACTGGTCTGTACAAAATTGCGGCAGATACACGACTTGATGTTTTCATTAAAACTCATACAATAGGAAGAGTAAGTTTTTCTAAACCTAAGTTCTTAAAAATCAATCAAGACATGAGGTTGATACAAAAGCAGAACACAAACTGTAAAAAATGAACCTGACTGCATTGCATTTACACATTAATAAGATAACTGCTGTGAAGACAACGGGAAGAAAACTAACCTAAGTAACTTTGAAAACCTCTACTCTGACTGGAAGTTGTAAGATTAAAGACGAAAAGAACTGTGCACGGCTGAAACTTGTTTGGCTCAATGGATAGAGTGTCGGCATGCAGACTGAAGGGTCTGGGGATGTGCAGGAGGCAGCTGATCAATGTCTCTCTCTCATCAGTGTTTCTGACTTTCCATCCCTCCCCCTTCCTCTCTGTAAAAAAATCAATAAAATATATATATTTTTAAAAAGAACTGTGCATGCCGAGACCGGTTTGGCTCAGTGGAGAGAGCGTCGGACTGCGGACTGAAAGGTCCCGGGTTCGATTCCGGCAAGGGCATGTAGCTTGGCTGCGGGCACATCCCCAGTAGGGGGTGTGCAAGAGGCAGCTGATGGATGTCTTTCATCGATGTTTCTGACTTTCTATCCCTCTCCCTTCCGCTCTGTAAAAAAATCAATAAAATATATTTTAAAAAAAATAAAATAAAATAAAAAATAAAAAGAACTGTGCACTACTATGGTACCTTGATTAGTAATTTTTCTCTCACAGATGTATAGGTTAACAGTTCTAAAAAAACTATGGTTGACCAAATAAATAAATATACTGTATATTATAAAAGCCAGGTTTCTCCTGTTGGAGAAAGAAATTACAAAAAAAGGGAAGGGGAAGAGTGGAATGACCACTGTAGTGTTGGATTAAAATTAGCTATATCCACATGGACACATGGGTAAAAGCAAATAATGAGAGAGAGAGAGAGAGAGAGAGAGAGAGAGAGAGAGAGAGGGAGAGAGACTTCTGTGTATACATAGGTTAATATAACTTATTCATGTATTTCTAGTCTCCACCAAAAGAGTCTAGAAGCCATGAAATTTCAGTGGCAATGAGCACACCCATTGCTGACATCTTGGTTGCTAACTACCAGTCTTTTTTTTAATTTAATAAATCTTTATTGTTCAGATTATTACAATGTTTCTCTCCCCCCGCCATAGCTCCCCTTCACCTGGTACCCACCCTAACCTCTGCCCTTACCTCCCCGCACCTGTCCTCACCCATAGGTGTACACTTTTTAGCCAGTCTCTTCCCGCACCTCCTACACCCCTTTTCCCCTGAGAATTGTCAGTCCACTCCATTTCTATGCTCCTGATTCTATTATATTCACAGTTTATTCTGTTTGTCAGATTTTTTTATTCACTTGATTTTTAGATTCAATTGTTGATAGACATGTATTTGTTGTTCATAATTTTTTTCTTTACCTTTTTCTTCTTCTTCCTCTTCTTAAAGAATACCTTTCAGCATTTCACATAATACTGGTTCGGCGGTGATGAACTCCTTTAGGTTTCTCTTATCTGTGAAGCTCTTTATCTGACCTTCAATTCTGAATGATAGCTTTGCTGGGTAGGGTAATCTTGGTTGTAGGTTCTTGCTATTCAACACTTTGAATATTTCTTACCACTCCCATCTGACCTGCATAGTTTGCTGACACTCATATAGGTGTTCACTTATAGATAATTAAGTGTTTTTCTCTTGCTGCTTTTAATATTCTCAATCTTTGTCTTTTGCTCTTGGAATTTTAATTATGAAGTGTCTTGGTGTGGCCCTCTTTAGATTCCTTATGTTTGGGATTTCGTGCACTTCCTGGACTTGTAAGGCTATTTCTTTCACAGGGTGGGGGAAGTTTTTACTCATTATTTCTTCAAATAGTTTTCAGAATCTTGCTCTCTCTCTTCTTCTGACACCCCCATAATTCATATGTTGGCACACTTGAGGTTGTCCCAAAGGCTCCTTCCACTATCTTCAAATTTTTGAATTCTTTTTTCTTTTTGCTTTTCTGGTTGAGTATTTTTTACTTCTTTGTATTTCAAATTTTTGACTTGATTCTTGCATTCCTCTAGTCTGCTGTTGGGTCTCTGTATAATATTTTTATTTCAGTCAGTGTATGTTTAATTTCTAATTGGTCCTTTTTCATATCCTTAAGGGTCTCGCTAAATTTATAAACCTTTTCTAGAAAATTCTTGAAAAATTTTATAATCATGGTTTTGAACTCTATATCCAGTTATTTGATTTCCTTTATTTCTTTCATTTGCAATCTGTTTCTTTGTCTCCACATTTTCCTGCTTCCCTGAGTTGATGGAGTAGCTTTGTGTGTTAGGTGTTCTATAGGGTCCAGTGGCTCAGCCTCCCCAGTTACCTGAGGTGGACACTCTTGGTGCACCCCTTAGTGGACTACATACTCAGCATTGTTGTAGTTAAGTCTTGACTGCTGTTGGTATCACTGGGAGGAATTGACCTCCAGGCCAATTGGCTGTGATGATTAGCTGTGTCTATGCTGAGAGAACTTCTGTGCTGAAGATGTGCTTATGGGACAAGACTTACAAAATTGCAAAAGCTCAGCTTGGATGGGGCAGAGTTTCAGGGCAGAGCCGGCAGCCTTGTCTTCCCATCAGCCCTGCCATAAAGGCCCCTGGGTCTCAGTGTCTCTCAGTAATTACTGCAAGCACCTCTGAGAGAAAGCCACCCTCAAGTTTCGCCCGCTGCCAGGCAGTCCAGTTTCTCCCCAAATAAGTCTGGGTTCCCAGAAACTTGCCCAGAACTGGAGTTTGGCATACTCGGTCCTTCCATCTCCCTCCCACTTTAGAAAACCAGCTGCACACTCAGCTACCCATGCATTCAGGAGTCAGTCCTCTCCCGATGCGTCTCTGGACCTCTGCCTTCTGCAGTTTCCGAGTCTCGGTGTACTTTCTCTTTTCTTGTTAGTTCAGATTCCCCCCAAATGAATCTTGTTTCCCAGAGTCTCATCGGGATTAGAGTTTGGTGCAGTTGACAGCTTCCATCTCCCTCTCACTTTAGAAAGCCAGCCATGCACTTAGCTGCCTGTGCATTATGCAGTCAGTCCTCTCTGTGCGCATGCTTGGACCTCTGCCTTCAACAGCTCTGGAGTCTCAGTGTGCTTTCTCTTTTCCTGACAGTCCAGATTCCCCTCGAACGAATCTGGTTTCCCAGAGTTTCACCTGCGACTGGAGTTCAGCGCAGTCAGGAGCTTCCATCTCCCTCCCACTTTAGAAAGCCAGCCATGCACTCAGCTGCCCATGCATTCAGGTGCTCATCTCCTCGTGTGTGCATCCTGGTACCTCAGCCTTTTGCAGCTCCTCTGAGTCTCAATGCACTTTCCTCTTTCCTTCTAGTTGTAGTATTTCCACTCAGCCAACTTTCCTATGGTTCTGGATGGTGTCCATTTTGTCTCTTAGTTGTAGTTTTGAAATTTTTGTGTGAGGCAGCAGTTTAGGTGTTTACCTATGCTGCCATCTTGGTTTCTCCTTTTTAAACTACCAGTCTGTAGTGAAAAAGAGCCAGAGCTTTTTAGAGAAGTATTTCCAGAACTGGGCAAGGAAAACACAAGACAAAGCTGCAGTATCTTGTGGTTAGAAAATAAGAAAGTGCTGAAGAAAGAACGGGCATGTGGAAAGGACACCGAGTTGATCTAAGGAAGCTCCCAACAGCCAAAACATGAATAAGTTGAAAAACAAAGTAAATAATGATAGTGTTGGATTATAAACAATATAATAAATAAATATTCATGAGCCTATTGAAATATAAATTAACAGCTGAATAAGTAAATTAAGGGTAGAGAAGAAAGCTATTTCCTATGGGACACTTCCAGTTAACAAATGCAAACGAAATGAGAAAAAAATGGAAAATAACCATCAGCAGTAATTTTAGACAAGATCCAACAATGGAGGCTAAGATTTATGGGAAAAGTTTGAGGGAAAAAACAGAATATGTGAACAGTTCTAAAGTTTCTCCCTCATGACATACGACAATAAGAATAGGATAGGATAGAATAGAATAGAATAGAATAGAATAGAATAGGAATAGGAATAGGAATAGGAATAGGAATAGGAATAGGAATAGGAATAGGAATAGGAATAGAATGAATAGAAAAATAAAAGTAACTTTACTTTGGATCAACCAAGTGATCAAAGCTAGCATCCAATAATAAGACACATCAGCATTGTGCATACCTGCACTACTTTTGTGGGGCTCCTGCCACCAATCCAGAACTTCGACCTAATCATGAGGAAACATCAGACAGACCCAAAATGAGGGACATGCTACAGAGTAACTAGTCAGTATGATTCAAAGTGACAAGGTCCTGCAAAACAGACTAAGGAATGGTCCAGATGGGAGGAAGCCAAGAAGATTTTACAATTAAATTCCATGTAGGGCCCTGGATTGGAAAACATTAATGCAAAAACTGGTGAAAATCTGAATGAAATGTGTAGTTGAATTAACTATATTGTACCAATGTGCTTGGCTTAGCTTTGATAGCTGTTTCATGATTGTATAAGATACTATATTATATTCAAGAAAGCTGTGGAACTCTGTAGTAATTTTGCAACTTTTCTGTAAATTCAAAAATATTTCAAAATACAAAGTTTAAAACACTGCAGTTACCGATCCTTTAGAAAATAACAATAACATTTAAAATTGTGATTGACATGCAGTCCCAGGTAAATTCAAAGAACAAATCTAACTAAATGTCTTTTATTAAAAAGAATAAAAATGAGAAAACTAAAGTTTTAATTTAGGAAGTGTAAAAATATACACATATAGACATACATCTAATGATGTGGCATCAGTGTCTAGCATCAGTTCCTTCCATGCCCAATCTGGCAGTCATTCCCTCCTCTCTGGCCTGGTTCTGATTGGCCTAGATCGGCCCTGCTGGCCAGCCAGGCCTAGAGACTCCACCCAGGCATGAATTTCGTATACTGAGCCTCTAGTACAATATAAATTTTTAAGGTCATGTTACTGTCTCATAGAGTTTCAACTCTCATTTTCAGAATTTTACCCAATCCCTTTCAAATGTAAAGATTCAGAAATACAGAAAACAGAATAAAAATAGATTTTTTATTTGAGTCATTCTGTTTTTCCTGTGTTACCTCTGTCTATTGCACCTTTTGCCTGGGAGGGGCCCCACATACCATCCTTAAACTCTTACTCGGACGTCACTTGGGAAGCTCCGCCTTCCTGAGGTTGGCAGGCCGCAGTGCTTTCCACTCTTACACACACACCAGCCACTTTCCCCTCAGCCCTCTGTCTTACAACTCTCCTTACATCTCTCGTATGTGTCCTTTTACAATGTGAATTAATTAGGAAGTCTAGCCACATTGATTTTTACAGATGTCTCCTCCATTTCTTCTTCATTAAAAATCATTTGTAATTATATTGTCAGAATTTAATTTTTGAAAGTGTAAGTCCCTCCTAATGATTGAAAGTTAGGAATAATAGCTCTTTTCTCTGGAAAGCTTTTGAGATTCAAAGACCATGAGCAAGGAGGCATGTCTAAATGAGGTGACAATTTTTCAGTTCTACTTAAAAAAAAGACTTGTACAAGTTGTCCAAAAGTAGCAGTTTCACTATACTTACTTTTTTTTAATCCTCACCCAAGGAGATGTTTTTCATTGATTTTAGAAAGACAGGAAGGGAGAGGGAGAGAAAAAAAAAAACACATCTACCAGTTGCCTCCCCGGTTGTATCAATTAATTTCCTGACCAGGGATTGAATCCACAGCCTGGGTATGTGCCCTGATCTGAATTGCACAGGACTTTCAGTGCACAGGACGAAGCTCTAACCACTTAGAAATACCAGCCAGGATGCTATACTTACTCTTTTTTTTTTTTTTTAAGATGAGATTTCGCAAATCTTGATTTTTTTTTTTAAAGTCTTTTTCTTTATTTTTGTCTTTTGGGTTTATCCTCACCCTAGGACATTTTTTTCCATTGGTTTTTTAGAAAGAGTGGAAGGGACAGACAAAGAAACATTAATGTGAGAGAGACACATCTATTGGTTGCCTCCTGCATGCGCCCTTGACCGGAATTGAACTTGAGGCCCTTCAGTCTGCAGGCCAATGCTCTAATCACTAAGCCAAACCAGGTCGGGCTAAAAAAAAAAAGGCAGTGCTTCCTATTTTTCATGTACAAGCCGATGCTGACATCCATTTCCCTCTCAGTGCTACTAACAGCAGCCAACAGCTCTGGACACGTACAGAGCCTACCTGGCCCTCGCAGAGAGGTGATTTAGCTGGAATGACCGCTTTCCCTCTCCCAGTTGTAGGTGCCCCACCGACCCTCAGAGAGGAGCAGCATGGTTTCCCTGGTGGGCTGCAGGGGTTATCACAGAAGACCCGGGGTTTCCGGGCCTGGTTCCTAAACACAGGGGCAACTGATCAAGCTCAAACCACTGGCAAAGTCAGTCTCTGGGATGCGAGCACAGAGGGCCCCAGAGTCCAAGGCTTCACTGTGGAACACTTCCGGTCCTTGCGTCCTTGCCCGGAGGAGCAGCGAAGCAGCGGCCTGCTGCCCAAGAGGTGGAGGGCCCAGGGAAGGCACTGAGCGTGCGCAGGGAAGACAGGCCGCTCTCCTGCTCCGCTCGGCCACCACGCTGAACTGAACCCCTGAGACATGTGCCAGATTCATTCATTTGTTGTTGGTTGGTGGTGTGTTGTTTTCTGTCTCCTTTCTTCTCACTGCCTGCATTCCAAACAAAAAGATACTAAGCCCTTACTGGCTTGTCTTCTTAACGTAGAGGGAGGAGAGCCAAAGTGATATGTCTGAATAGCCACTATCCAGAACTAACAAATATTAACTTTTGACCACTTTTGCTGCAGAAATTTTTAAAGAATAAAAACAAAACATTGCACATGGAGTATTATTAGTTCCCATTTCCAGTGCTACTCCTTATCCTCTGCAGAGGAAATTACACACATATATGCATGGATTCATGGACAAACTGTGCACTTACAAACAGATAAACAATGTTTTCGGTTTTATGGAAATGTAAATAAATGTATCATACGGAACATTTATCTTCTTTTCCTCCCTCAACATTGTGTGTGGAGGATTTATGGCTATGTTGATACATTCAACTCTAGTTCTCTCATTTTTATGTCCAGGAATGTATTCCAGAGCATGAACACACCACATTGAATTTATACATTCCCCTGTTGATAAACATGTGTTGTTCCTAGATTTCTGTTATCACAAACAGGCTGTTGGGGGGAAGAGGGGAGTCTTGTAGGACACCCTATGAGAGCGTCGTGTATGCATCTAGAAGCGGAGTCTTGCACAGAGCACCAGACAGTGAATGCTGCATGCTCTGCCAGCCAGATGCTCTGGCAGGAGTCTCCCTTGCCCTCGACAGGAAAGCTGCATGGACCTACAGAAGCCAGCCGGCCTGCTGTTCCAGTGAGGCCGCCAGCTGCCTCTCAGGGCACACGTGAGCTCAGCATCTGTCCTGACCCTCAGGCTGCGGGGCCCTCACTGCCCCTGTCCTGACCCTCAGGCTGTGGGGGCCTCACTGCCCCTGTCCTGACCCTCAGGCTGCGGGGCCCTCACTGCCCCTGTCCTGACCCTCAGACTGTGGGCCCTCACTGCCCCTGTCCTGACCCTCAGGCTGTGGGCCCTCACTGCCCCTGTCCTGACCCTCAGGCTGCAGTGACCTCACTGCCCCTGTCCTGACCCTCAGGCTGCGGGGCCCTCACTGCCCCTGTCCTGACCCTCAGGCTGTGGGCCCTCACTGCCCCTGTCCTGACCCTCAGGCTGTGGGCCCTCACTGCCCCTGTCCTGACCCTCAGGCTGTGGGCCCTCACTGCCCCTGTCCTGACCCTCAGGCTGTGGGGCCCTCACTGCTCCTGTCCTGACCCTCAGACTGTGGGCCCTCACTGCCCCTGTCCTGACCCTCAGGCTGTGGGCCCTCACTGCCCCTGTCCTGACCCTCAGGCTGTGGGCCCTCACTGCCCCTGTCCTGACCCTCAGACTGTGGGAGCCTCACTGCCCCTGTCCTGACCCTCAGACTGTGGGCCCTCACTGCCCCTGTCCTGACCCTCAGACTGTGGGCCCTCACTGCCCCTGTCCTGACCCTCAGACTGTGGGGCCCTCACTGCCCCTGTCCTGACCCTCAGACTGTGGGGGCCTCACTGCCCCTGTCTTGACCCTCAGACTGTGGGGCCCTCACTGTCCCTGTCCTGACCCTCAGGCTGTGGGCCCTCACTGCCCCTGTCCTGACCCTCAGACTGTGGGGGCCTCACTGCCCCTGTCCTGACCCTCAGACTGTGGGGCCCTCACTGCCCCTGTCCTGACCCTCAGGCTGCGGGGC
This sequence comes from Antrozous pallidus, assembly GCA_027563665.1. Taxonomy (NCBI): domain Eukaryota; kingdom Metazoa; phylum Chordata; class Mammalia; order Chiroptera; family Vespertilionidae; genus Antrozous; species Antrozous pallidus. Next base: position 7,233,735 of record CM050526.1, read on the forward strand.
CCTCACTGCCCCTGTCCTGACCCTCAGACTGTGGGCCCTCACTGCCCCTGTCCTGACCCTCAGGCTGCGGGGCCCTCACTGCCCCTGTCCTGACCCTCAGACTGTGGGCCCTCACTGCCCCTGTCCTGACCCTCAGGCTGTGGGCCCTCACTGCCCCTGTCCTGACCCTCAGGCTGCGGGGCCCTCACTGTCCCTGTCCTGACCCTCAGGCTGCGGGGCCCTCACTGCCCCTGTCCTGACCCTCAGGCTGTGGGGCCCTCACTGCCCCTGTCCTGACCCTCAGGCTGTGGGCCCTCACTGCCCCTGTCCTGACCCTCAGACTGTGGGCCCTCACTGCCCCTGTCCTGACCCTCAGGCTGTGGGCCCTCACTGCCCCTGTCCTGACCCTCAGACTGCAGTGAGCTCACTGCCTCTGTCCCTGTCACTGACTGCATGTCAAACCCCGGCTGGAGGACTGTTAATCAAGGATGACCTCTAAGACCCCCTGGATGTGAGAAGCTCTCCTTCATAGTCACAGGCAGCAGAGCTGACAAGGAGAGGATAGAGACTGGAGGTAAAGAGAGAGTGTGGCCTGACTTCTCAGGGCGAACAGTGATGCTTCCCAAGTAAATGCTGAAACCCTGAGTTTTGCTGGATCCCTCGTGCACCGGGTGAAAGCTACGCTCCTCGTCGGAATTTATGAGGAAATAATGCCAGCAGACTCTCCTCTGGGGGGGGGGGGGGGGGGGGGGGCGGGGGGAGGCATCAGAAAGAGAACTTGGAGGTGGGGTAGGGGGTAGCCAGGCCAGGCTTGAGAGTCAGAGCGAGGCAAGCACAGGACACCCAGCCGGTCAGGGAAAGCTGCCATGGGTGGCCACTCCCAGGGGACCAGGTTCAATCAAGGATACGCTGTGGAATGGACTGGAACCAGCATTCTGTAACACCCAAGGAATTCCTTCAAATTCCTGTCCCTTCAGTAAATACGACAAAAACCTCTGCCACTGTGTGTGTGGTCTCCTCGGCACAGGGCAGTGAAGGTCTGAGCCGGGACAAGGACAGAAAAACCCAGGGACGCTGCTCTCTCGAGTGTGGAGGGCAGAGGGCCAGCCCTCTCTCCGCTGCTTCCTGGCGGGTCTGCAACGCCGGGCAGAGGCTGCGCCCAGTGGGGAGATGGGCCCTGAGAGCAAAAAGCGTTTGGACGGCGAGCTTGTTGGCTGCAAATGGAAGAATGTCTTTCTGCTTGGAAATTCCATTGGGCAGGGACGCAAAAAGCCAAGACCAGCTTTGCAGCCAACTGGAAACTTTTCAGAGAAATGATTTTTAAAAATACAAGTAATACTGAGAAGCATCATCGGAATAACTAACCCCTTTTATCTGGCTGATGCCTGGCAGTTTGCAAAACACTGACATTTGTCATGTCACCATGGGCCTTGAAGGGCTGCTTTCCTCCTGTGTGGAGGCCTGCAGACCACAGTCGTTCTGAAAGGATGCACGTGCCGACTGAGGCCGACATCAACCCCTGGCTCGCCCTACAGTCTCGTCTCCACTGCCCACCCAACCCAAGGCCCAAGGCCAGCTCAATAAATGGGGACATGTTCACAGCCATCCCTCAGCCTCACGGTGGTTCCAGCCTCTGTAAGCACAGGACTCCCCATGGCCTGGCAGTGAGGTTTGGGCCGTGTAGCCCAGGCTAGAGGGGCCTGCGTCAGGAAGCACAGATGCGGCCAAGGCCCTCCTTAGTTAAAGATTATTCTCATGCAGCCAGCCGACCGTGCTTACGGCGTTGATGGAGAGGTCATAAAGAAGCAGGCTTTCTTCTCTGCAGAGTGGCACGCTTAGCGATTACATGATAATAAAGGGAAGCTTGGGAAGAGTGTGCTGCCTGCAATGTGTCCTGGCAGCAAGAGTTAAACTTTTGACACCAAAGTCGCTCTGTCGTGTGACCCAGGGACCTGGGTTGGGGTTGGTGAGATAAGGTCAGCAGCAGATCAAGCAAAGCCCTGTCTTAGCCCCAGCGAGGTGGTGAGCCCCTTAGCACCTTGTCAAACACTAAATGTAATCCCAGTTTTGTTTTCAAACCGCTTTTTCAAAATACACTAACCATTAAGCAATAGAAGGAAAGGTCCCTTTAAAATGATTTATGATGTGTTAACAGCTAAAGAAAACCTAAACAGTGTCTCCATAAACACCCATGATCACGTTTTTAATTAAGAGCCACACTTCTAATAGAAAGCATAATACGCCCATTCATGTCGGGAGCCCGCCGACGCTGGGTGATCCAGCAGGCGGACTCGATCCACACCTCACAGTTTCTTTCTTAAAGAAAATAACAATAAAGTGAGATCCCTTTAAAACTTGAGTTTGGGAATTTCAACCCAGAGAAAGGATACATTTTGTTTCATTGCAGAGACATTTGTTACAGTTCCTTCGCCTACAATAGCTCTCTCAGTGCTCTGAGGAACGGCAAACACCCTTTAAGTTTTCATATGCAACTAGGTCGTTCGTTCTAAATGTGTCCTGAGTGTGACCCGGCAAATCCCTGCCTACATGCTGGGCAGGTTGTGCCCTCTGAGAAACAAACTGTTACTCTTTCTCAAACTGTCCCCTTAAATGCCTCTCCTCTAGCTCTCCACTAAGAATGAATGCCCTGATCTAGGAGGGCAGCACCATGTATTCCTGCAAGAAGTATTGATAGTCTGTCGGCATCTACTGGCGGCCTCCGGCGTGCCAGGCTCGGAAGAGTGATGATCTGTAGTTATAAGAACCGGGGGAGCATGAATGGGCAGGCGGCATTGCTGAGGAAGTTCAGAGGAAGGCTCCCCTGCTCTGGGCTTGAAAATAGAGGGGGATTCAATCTTCAAGGACACTGAGAGTCCCCATAAACAGAGGGGAGGTGAAAGGGAAAAGTGGATTGTGTAAGCCAGCGCTTGCCTAACGTGGTTCTTTGTGCCATTGTCAGCTAGGACAAGGGTCTCAAGCTCTGAGCAGTTCTCACTAAAAGCTTTCTTGCTGACATTAAGAGGTAGCGCAGTATTTTGCAGGTGCAGTGGTAAACAGGAACCCAACTGCAAAGAAGAAATCAATGTGTGATTGACCAAACAGTGTATCTACTACACAAAGGCTACGCCACCCTTCTGGGGAATCATGCACATGAATAAAATCATGCAGCGAAAACCACATTTCACTCTCAAGGAGAGCACCCCAAGCAGGGAGCCCCTTGAGTTAGGTAACACCAACTTCAGGGTTTTCACTACACCAGTGGTCGGCAAACTCATTAGTCAACAGAGCCAAATATCAACATTACAACAATTAAAATTTCTTTCGAGAGCCAAATTTTTTCAACTTAAACTTCTTCTAACGCCACTTCTTCAAAAGAGACTCGCCCAGGCCGTGGTATTTTGTGGAAGAGCCACACTCAAGGGGCCAAAGAGCTGCATGTGGCTCGCGAGCCACAGTTTGCCAACCACTGCACTATACCCACATGCCACCTGGACACTCCCGGTGCCAAATCCCTATTGGAAACTCTACTGTCATTTCTCAATATTTTTCTTAAAACATATCACCTTTTTTTATAAAAAGTTTTTTTTAAGGAACTTCATAACAATACTGTAATTTGAAAAATAAAAGCATTTAGTAGAAAGTAAAGACAGAAGCCCTCCCTGCAGGCAGAGCTCAGGCAGCTGATAATCATCCCCAGACAAAAACACCTGATGAACAAAAAGATAGATACAGAGGCAGTAAAGTATCAAACAGACTGTCAAACTACAGTGGAAAAGTTGGGGAGAGGTAGGGGAGATACGACATCAGCCGAAGGACTTGTATGCACGCATCTAAGCATAACCAATGGACACAGACACTGGGGGGTGAGAGCATGTATGGAAGTGGAGTGGTGAGGACAATGGGAAGACATGTACACACATAATACCTTAATCAATAAAAATAAAAACTCCTGTGCACCTCTTTTTCTAAAGCACTTGTTAGAAATAGTAAGTGTAGGCAAGTGTCTTTAGAAAACTGATTTAGACATCATCTTTAGAAAAACGATGTCTACACAAAGGCTACGCCCCCCCCCCCCCCCCCCCCCGCTTGGGGGGAATCACCCCAGAGAGAGGCCAGGTGGCTCATGGGGCTTGAGCTGCGTGTTCCCTCGGGGGGCTGCACTATGAACAAACCAAATTTCAGTCGTTGTACTGTTGATATTTGGCTCTGTCCATTTTAGGAAAAGTCACTGACGTGGGTTGGTCTGGGATCCCAGCCTGGGCCCGAGCTGTTTCCACTTCAGGTTCAGACAAGCCCAAGCACATCTAGGACAGGTTGGGTGCCGAGAGCCCGGAGTGGGCTGCTCTGACACCTGAGGAAGACCCCAGGGAGAGCTGCACGGAAGGGAACGCACCGGCTCAGTGTGAGCCCAGGACAAGGACCTCCTGACTGAGGTGGGGTCACCATGAGCTGCCATCTGTGGCAGCACTCAAATTCATGTCTGGTTTTCAGACAGAAACTGAAGTCTGCAAGCTTCCATGGAGCATTCCACCACTCTAGGGAGCAAGCACCATTTGGTGACCCATCTAATACAGGGGTGGGGTTCCTAGAGGGAGAGGGGCCCTCTGGCTCCTCACTTCTGCTGTCTGGGCCTCCACAAACCGGAGAGACAGTTGCTGCTGGACCCCAGGGCAGCCCACGGTGAGCATTACACTGAGGAAGAAGCACATGGAAGGTGCCAGAGAGCATGGGGAGTCTGTGGGTGCCTCCTTGTGCCTGTGAACACCTCCCCTGTGCATGCAAACCCCTCCCTGTGCCTGCAAAACCCGCCCTGTGCCTGTAAACCCCGCCCTGTGCTTGCAAACCCCTCCCTGTGCCTGCAAACCCCGCCCTGTGCCTACAAACCCCTCCCTGTGCCTGCAAATCCCTCCCTGTGCCTGCAAACCCCGCCCTGTGCCTACAAACCCCTCCTTGTGCCTACAAATCCCTCCCTGTGCCTGCACACCCCACCCTGTGCCTGCAAACCCCGCCCTGTGCCTACAAACCCCTCCCTGTGCCTGCAAACCCCTCCCTGGGCCTGCAAACCCCTCCCTGGGCCTGCAAACCCCTCCCTGTGCCTGCAAAGCCCGCCCTGTGCCTGCAAACCCCGCCCTGGGCCTGCAAACCCCTTCCTGTGCCTGCAAACCCCTCCTTGTGCCTGCAACACTTCCCATGCCTGCACCAGCCTTGCTAACTCCCACGCCCTAGACACCCCCAAGAACTGAGTGCTGCAGGCAGGGTACCCAGCACACAGAGATCAGGAATGAAACTAACAACCATGTCCTCTGCATCTTATGTAGAGGACAAAGAAATTAAATAAAAACACCCGCCTGAGCCATACTTGATAGCCCCCTATTTCCAACAAAATTACTTATAATCAATTTTTATGTAAAAAGAGGGTTTTAAAAACATCAGAGCTTTGTTCTTCTTGAGGAAAACAATTTCTCTGCTAAGAAATGATTTTTCCGAGTTTAAATCCATAAACTAAGTGATATGTTCCAGATAAAAGAAAAGGAGATGTACATTTGCCACATTTGCTGTTTGTTTGTTAAGGATAAATGATCTTTAGTCATTCGTCGCCTTCCTGCTTATCTTCATCACGTCCTCCTCAAGTAGGTGTTCAGCGTGCTGGTTCGGGGCCCCGCTGCGAGCAGGGGACTCCCACCTCTGTGAGAATGGAGGTTTCCATTCTTTTTGTGGCCAGTGCTCCACTTGTAAAATGAAAGTGAAACTACTACCCTCCTCTTAGGATTGCTGAGAGGAGGAAAGGAGTTAATACAAGCACAGCACTTGAAACAACATCTGCTGCATAAAGAACAGTCACTGAATATTATAAAATCACTAGAGGCCCGATGCACAAAATTCGTGTCCCTCAGCCCAGCCTGCACCCTCTCCAATTTGGGACTTCTTGAGGGATGTCTGACTATCCATTATCAGGCCTAAATGGGCAGTCGGACATCCCTCTCACAGTCCAACTGCTTGCCTGCCTGTCTTCCTGATTGCCCCTAACGCTTCTACCTGCCAGCCTGATCAACCCCCTAAACACTCCTCTGCCAGCCTGATTGATGCCTAATTGCTCCCCTGCCAGCCTGTTTGCCTCTTACTGCCCTCCCCTGCAGGCCTGGTCACCCTTAACTGCCCTCTCCTGCAGGCCTGCCCCCCCCCAACTGCTCTCTCCTGCAGGCTTGGGTTCCCCATAACTGCCCTCCCCTGCTGACTTGGTCACCCCTAACTGTCCTCCCCTGCAGGTTTTATCCCCCCAACTGCCCTCCCTTACAGGCCTGGTACCTCCCAACAGCCCTCCCCTACTGGCCATTTTGGTAGTGGCCATCTTGTGTCCACATGGGGGCAGGATCTTTGACCACATGGGGACAGCCATCTTGTGTGTAGGAGTGATAGTCAATGTGCATATTACTCTTTTATTAGATAGGATAGAGGCCTGGTACAAGGGTGGGGGTCAGCTGGTTTGCCCTGAAAAGTGTCCCAGATCAGGGTGAAGATTTCCTTTGGGTGTGGAGCAGCCTGGGAAAGGGGCTTGTGGTGGTTTTCAGGCTGGCCATGCTCCCCAGCAACCCAAGTGGGGAATCTGGGATTTATTTATCTTCTATAATTGAAACTTTGTAGCCTGGAACAGAGGCCAAGGCAGGCCAGGGCAGGCAGAAATCTTGGCTTTCTCCATTGCCGAGGGCAACACTAGCCTCTTGCTCTAATTGAAACTTTGTAGCATTGAGTGGAGGCCTGGGTCAGCCAGGGTGTGAGGAAAGCTTGGCTTCCTCCATCACTGTGGAAACTCAAGCCTCTCTCCTGCTCTCTCTGTGGCCACAGCCATCTTGGTTGGGTTAATTTGCATATTCACTCCTGATTGGCTGATAGGTGTTGCTTGTGGGTGTAGCAGAGGCACAATCAATTTGCATATTATTCTTTTATTAGATAGGACTAGATGCCTGGTGCACAAAATTCATGCATAGGGGGGTGGGTGTCCCTCAGCCCAGTCTGCACCCTCTCCAATCTGGGATCCTTTGAGGGATGTCTGACTGCCCCACTGGTGGGATCAGGCCTATATGGGCAGTCGGACATCCCTCTCACAGTCCAACTGCTTGCCTGCCTGCCTTCCTGATTGCCCCTAACTGCTTCTGCCTGCCAGCCTAATCACCCCTAACCACTCCCCTGTCAGCCTAATTGATGCCTAACTGCTCCCCTGCCAGCCTGTTTGCCCCTAATTGCCCTCCCCTGCAAACCTAATCACCCCTAACTGCCTTCCCTTTCAGGCCTGGTACCCCCGAACTGCTCTCTCCTACAGGCCTGGGTCCCCCCCAACTGCCCTTCTCTGCAGGCCTGGTCATGCCCAACTTTCCTCCTCTAGTGGCCTGGTCACCCCTAACTGCCCTCCCCTGGAGGCTTGATTGCCCAAAACTTCCCTCCATTGCAGGCCATATTGTGATGGCTAAATTGTGTCCACATGGGGGCAGGATGTTTGACCACATGAGGGCAGCCATCTTGTGTGTTGGAGTGATGGTCAATCTGCATATTAGATAGGTTAGAGGCCTGGTGCACAGGTAGGGGCCAGTTGGTTTGCCCTGAAGAGTGTCCTGGATCAGGATGGAGGTTCCCTTGGGGCATGAGAAGGCCTGAATGAGAGGCCTGTGGTGGTTTTCAGGCTGGCCACGCCCCCCCACCAGCAACCCAAGTATCTGGAATTTATTTATCTCGTATAATTGAAACTTTGTAGCCTGGAGCAAAGCTAAACCTTCTGTTCACTCCATGGCAGCAGTCATTTCTGTTGTGATTTATGTATCTTCTATAATTGAAACTTTATAGCCTGGAGTGGAGGCCTAAGCAGGCCAGGGCTACAGAAGCTTGGCTTCCTCCATCGCTGGGGGCAACCCTATTCTCCTGCCTCTCTCCAGCTCCTTGTCTGCCGCCATTTCTGTTGCGATTCTATAATTGAAACTTTGTAGCCTGGTGTGGAGGCCTGAGCACAGGGCAGGCAGAAAGCTTGGCTTCCTCCATTGTCCAGGAAAACCCAAGCCTCCCACCTGCTCTCTGTGGCTACAGCCATCTTAGTTGGGTTTATTTGCATATTTGCTCCTGATTGGCTGGTGGGTGTGGCTTTGCAGGTGTAGCTGAGGTACAGTCAATTTGCATATTACTCTTTTATTAGATAGGATTAGCATCACAGAGGGTCAGAACTGACAGGTTCATTAGTGTCAGTGAAACCCCACCCTGCTTATTTTGCTTTGTTTTGTTTTGTTACCAATGGAGGAATCTACATTTCCAAGAGCTATTCTGAGCCAGAGTCTGGATTTCAAATCAAGAGAATCTCTTTGACATAGAATAGCCACATAAAACAGAAAGCAAGTGCTATTTTTTCTTTGGCTACTTTGAAGACTGTCTTAAAAGAACTCCTTGACAAGGTGGTTTAAAACGTGATTCTCTCAGCAAACAGGACACAAGCAAATCTCTTCCCCAGATCTGTGGTACTGTGTGCGGGGAGTTCTCAGAAACCAGAGAGTTAGTGAGGAGTCACCTTGGGTAGGCATGTTCTCCTGGAAGTTGAGATATCCCTTTCCCCACCGGAGCTGGGGGTGGAGTCCTTATGCTATCTCAAGAAAAAGAATTTTCTGAGACTTGCACAGGAGGATGAGGATACGTGATTTTTGTTTGCATGGAATTACATCCCTGGATTTCCAAAGTCCCATTTCCCGTGGTCCAGACCTGGAAGTACAGCTGGCGAGTCAATAATCTAAAAGCAAGCCAGAGTCCATAGTTCTCATTGCATATTGGAGCTGGTTCCAGTTCAGCATCAGGCTATTGCAGCCCTTTAGTCCACTGTGTGGGTCCACATGAGCGTGGGCCATGTGGGCAAATGCAGGAAGCAGGAGCCAGAGAGCTCCACATACCAGGAGTCAAGCACAACACGCCAACAGCCAAGAGAGTAAACATCTTTGTTTAGGGGACTAAATAGCCCAAAGTTTACGCCATTGCAGTGGCCATGCCCATTCTGGCCAGTGACCTATTCCCAGGTGCAACTGACAGGTATTTACCTTCCCACAGCTCCCCAACTTTACTGGACATGCATCTGTCGTCCCTTTGCCCAGTCCCTTAGTGAGTGTAAAGTTGTAGCTTCCTGGCAAAGCTAGCACGTGTCATGCCTATATAATATTTAGCCTTTACTCTGCTCCTTTCCTGTTACCAATAACGAGGTTAATTACAATGGTATTAGGCAGGCCAGGTTTCCTACCAGCAGAGTCCAATTTGAGTCTTCCCAAAAGGCCTGCCCACCAACACAACTCCTCCTGCTTCCACAGAGCCTGGGCAGCTCTTTCCTGAGACACAGTGCTGTTCCCTGCAGGCCCTGGCAGAACACTAAAGTACCAGCCCAACACCACATGCATGAGTAGGAAGCTCACTGAACACTTGTGCTTTATTAAAAAATAATTCATGGAAGTCCTTAGGTTGCTCATTTACTCTTTTCAGAAATTAGAGCGAGCCCCCGTTTCCCCGCCTAGTCTGTCCTGCTCTCACTCGCAGCAGCTGCAGAGCTGGTCCCACTGGAGGGAAGCAGAGGAGCCCTCTGGAAGGGCACCCCTATATTCACTGACTTTGCCACTTTATGGAGGGTAATTGACAGGTGGGAGGCACATAACTCTGAACACAGGAGCAGGTCTCACATTTGACATCAGCTTTCATACAGGTGACAGTAGAAATGATCCCTAACTGGGTTGTAATTCCCAGTCAGCACCTAGGATTTTGCAAGTTCAGTTTGGGTTCATTTACCCTCATGGGCTCATCTTGCTTTGCTCTCATGAAAACCAATAAGATAGCTCGGAAGGGTCTAGATCTGAATGCTGAGCTTTTAGGGACAGCACTGGCCCCCTGAGAAAATAAAATCACTTTTGTTCTTGAAAACATTAGAATATTACAATCTTGCCTCCAGGGTTATGAGCATTCCAATTAATTTTTGCAAAGTGCTTGATAAGTAGGTATTCCATAGATTAAATTAAACAAGAAGGCTTTCAGTGGATAAACCCAAGCCTAAGCCTGCAAATACATCCAGGCTGGGACATTTAAAAAAAAAATGGTGCAGAGTGGGAGGATGCTGCATGGACATCCTCCCAGGAACAAGCTGGAATTACAACTGAAATATGGAAAGGCCTCCTGAATAATCAACGGAAAACTCACAGGAGAGAGCCCTGATACCTAAGGACTGAAGGTGGAGACAACATAGAGACTAGCAGGAGGGCTGGCTGGGCACCCGTATATGGCAACTGAAGTCCCCAAGAGATATCTCAACTGTGGGGGAGTGCCACTGAGAACTCTGGGATTTAATCCCAAGCTGGACTCCCCAGCAGAGAGCACCAGACTGAGGAGGGTACCCACATAACATCTAGCTATGAAAAGCAGTGGGGTGCTGTCTGCCAGGGAGTGGCAGCTGAAAATTCAAGCACCCTGTTAAAGAGCCAATGCACAAAAACTCCCTGTGGAGCCACCCACCTTGTGCTCTGGCAGAGGAAGGGTGAAGTGGACTGGAGCTCTGAGAGCAGAATCCAGGACTAGGGACTTGGGGGTTAGAGCTCAGAAGGCAGACACCCCAAGTTTTCTGGGCTGAGTCATTCTCTCACACAGTGGAGGACATCCTTCCCAGAGAGACATCTATCTACCTTGCCTTGTTGACACACCCTATTGGAAAACATCTTGCCCTGAGGTCACATAAGAGATTAAAAGTAACAATTAGCCTCCAGGCAGAAGCAACTGCCTACCCTGATGGAAAAAACTCTCACCACACCTGAGGCAATTCAAGTCTCAATCCTATCAGTCTCTAGACAGAGGCAGTCCCTGGAGGCTTTGAGCCTTTGCCTTATCTAATTAGTCAGAAATAGCCTTTAACATTTTCCTGCACTAGAGATTGAGAGGTGCAGAGGATCTACCTAATACATAGTCACAAACTGTAACAGACAACCAAAATGAGGAAACAAAGAAACAAGCCCCAAATGAAAGAACTAGCAAATTCTCCAGAAGAAAGATAAAGCAGAGATAAGAAATTTATCTGAAACATAGTTCAAAGTAATGATGTGAAAATGCTCAACAGTATGAAAAAGGTTGTAGTAATTATGGAAAAAGAACAGTCTGCGATAATGAATGACAAAACACAACTAAAGAAAACATTGGAAGGAATACACAGCAGATTAGGGGAAGCTGAGGAGTGAATCAGTGAATTATAAGACAGAGTTGAAAATATCACTCAATTAGAGAACCAAAAAAAAAAAAAAAACAATTAAAAAACAGGAGGACAGCTTAAGGGAGTTGTGGGACAATGTGAAATGTGACATTATTAGAATAGTGGGTGTGCCAGAAGAGGCAGAAAGGGAGAAAGAAATAGAAAATGGGTCTGAAGAAATAATAGTAGAAAACTTCCCTAACCTGTTAAAGGAAAAAGCCACACAAGTTCAGGATGCACAGAGAACCCCAAACAAGAAGAACTTATGCCCAGACACATCATAATTTAAAAAGCTAAGACAGCCAAAACTGGTTTGGCTCAGTGGATAGAGCATTGGCCTGCGGACTGAGAGGTCCCAAGTTGGATTCCGGTCAAGGGCATGTGCCTTGGTTGCGGGCACATCCCCAGTAGGAGGTGTGCAAGAGGCAGCTGATCGATGTTTCTCTCTCATTGATGTTTCTGACTTTCTATCCCTCTCCCTTCCTCTCTGTAAAAAATCAATAAAATATATTTAAAAAATAAAATAAAAAGCTGAGACATTGAAACCCAAGCACAGCCAATCACAGACAGAAGTCAGGATTTCATCTACAGCCCATCAAGTGATTGCCTTACTTTCCTTCTGAGTTTTCTGTATGTAAGTCCTTCCTGTCTAGTTCCTGTCAGCAGGGCACTTGGAATTACCCCAAGTTTGGTAGTGCTCAATTTGAATGACTTTTTAAAGCTTAATAAATCTCTTTAAAAAATGATTTTAATCCTCACCCAAGGATATGTTCATTGTTTGTTAGAGAGAGGGGAAGAGAGAGAGAGAAATATCTGTTAGTTGCCTGCCTCCCACACCTGCCCCAACCAGGCCAGGGATCAAACCTTGTAATGCACAGGACAATGCTCCAACCAACTGAGCCACACCAGCCAGGGCTTAAAATTTTTAATATATCTCAGTTTAACCTTTTAACAAATAAGTAATCCACCCTTATCTGTGGGGATACATTTCAAGACCCCAGTGGATGCCTGGAAGCACAAACAGTACCAAACACTATATACTTAGTGTTTTTTCCTATACATTCTTACCTATGGTAAAAATTAATTTATTGATTAGGCAGAGTGAGAAATTAACAACAACTAATAGTGAAACAGAACAATTATAAAAGCCCGTCAGCTTGGCTCTGTGGTTGAGCATTGACCTATGAACCAGGAGATTATGGTTCAATTCCTGGTCAGGGCACAGGCTTGCAGGCTTGATCTCCGTTATGGGGCATGATTCTCTCTCATTGTTGAGGTTTCTAGTCTTTTGCCTTCCCCCTTCTTATCTGGAATCAATAGAAAAATACATTTTTTAAAAGAACAATTATAAAAACGTACAATAATACAAGTGATCTGAATGTTCTCTCTCTCTCTCTCTCTCTCTCTCTCTCTCTCTCTCAAACTTCCTTCTTGTACTGAGCTCACCTTTCCTCTGGTGATGATGTGAGATGATTAAATGCCGAATTATGCTGAGATTCACCTTTTCACTTTCACTTAAATGAAGCACTTTGCCACTTTGCCGCTTCTCTGTGGCAGGTCCGAATGGCCAGCATCACTGCTCTTGTGCTTTGGGCCTTCACGTAGTAACATAAGGGTGACTGAACACAAGTGCTGCTATTCCCAACCATTCCTGATCACCGAGAGGGCTACTAAATGACTAATAGGCCGGGAGCCTTTAGCATGGAGATGCTGGACAAAGTGATAATTCACATGCTGAGTGACATGGAGCAGGACATTTGGGAATTTTATCATGCTACTCAGAACAGCATGCAATTTAAAACTTGAAATTTCTTTATTTCTGGAATTTTCAATTTAGTATTTTTGGACTGCGGTTGACCACAGAGAACTGAAACTCTGGGTAAGAGGAGACTACTGTCTATTTTCACTCCACTTTCTCCCCTCCATTCTTACACCTTCTCTGATTTGGCTTTCATCCCCACTAGTGAACAGAGCAACCCTAGTGCCTCCACTTTGAGGAAACTGAGACTCTGAGAGGTTAAGTAGTGCCAAGACCAAAGAGCTAGTAAAGAGCTGTAGACCACTGAGAAAGGTCTGGTGAGGCAAGGACAGTGGGCATGGGTGGGAGTGAGGCCAGGGAGTGTTTCAACCTGATCCAGGCTCTTGTCGCGGAACAAGAAGGAATTTAAGAGCATGACGGCAACATTTATCGGAGCACAGCAAATGTGTTACAGCGACAGAAGGCACTCAGCAGTGAGACCTGGAGACCTCAGACCTCAGGTGGATGGGATCTGGGTGGAAGGTTTTATTAAATGTGAGCAAGGAGGTGGGTAGGGTGGTCCTCTGCTTCTGACACTGGTGGGGGGATGGCTGACTGGGCTCATCCTTGCCTCTCCTCTCCAGATAGCAATTTTTGGGGTCCTCCCAATTGCAGGAAACTGGGGTCAGTAAGGGTCGCATCTGTGATGTTCCAGCTGAGATGGAGAAGGGGAGGAGCAGATCTTGAGGCCTTTGTTCCCTGTTCTAACTTTCCTGCCAGTGAGAACCAAGCTAACTTAGACCTCCTGTGATTACCTGCAGACTGGGGGATGAGAGACAAGCTCCTGAGAGTTCTTAGTGGAATTTGAAACAAGAGGCTTCTCAATTGTTCCAGAAACAGGGAACTTCTTGGGGGGGGGGGGCAGGAAGAGGGAGGGAGAAGAGCTAGAAAACCCATTCCCAAGGGCTTGGCTGGAAACTCATTCATTCACTAGTGCTGTCCCAAGCAGGCCCTGCAGAAACCTGTGGAACTGAGAGATCTCCAGAAAAGGCCCCCTCACACACTTTCAGTAAGACCTCTGCTGCTCACAATCTCAAATCCTGCATTCTCTCTACTGGCTCTCACCTTTGGTAGTAAGGAAGGGAGCAGAGAAGGTGTGAAATCTACAAGTAAAGGCCCCTAAAGTTGCTGGAACATTAGTATTTAGGAAGCCCCTGCCCACTTCATACACACTGCTTGAAGAATGGTGGGGTGGATGGGGGGAAGGGGGCTTCGCTTCAACTGTCGGTGAAGTTGTTTGTGAGTTTGATCAATATGAGGAAAGTGAGCCAGGGCCCTCTCGCTCCCTGAGACCACAGGGCCAATCCATGATCTGATCACCGACTCGCCCACCATGTGCACCCGTGGAAACTGTTAACATTTCCGCGGTTATATTTCATTACCTCTAAAAGCAAAACAAAGACTGTCACATATTGCTTTTGCAAATGTATAAATAAGTTAGACATTTTTAAAAAGACAAACACTGTGAATGTTTGGATCATTTCCATCTGCATTGAATCAATTGAAGCTCATCTTAAAAATAAAAACCTTCCTTTCATCCCACCACCATTCAGATCCTGACGTAGTTTCCCACTCCCCTTCTCAGCAACCTGTCGTGAGGGTTAGCCAAACTCATTTCTCAACTTCCTCCCCTCCATTCTCACACCCTCTCTGACTTGGCTTTTATCCCCACCAGTCCAAAAATTGCTCTTTTTTATATATTTTTTTATTGATTTCAGAGAGGAAGGGAGAGAAATGGAGAGAGGCAGAGAGATAGAAACATCAATGATGAGAAAGAATCATTGATTGGTTGCCTTCTGCATGCCCCCTACTAGAGGAGGGGGGAGATCAAACCTGCAACCCAGGCATATGCCCTTGGCCAGAATTGAACCTGGGACCCTTTAGTCCAGAAGCCGACACTCTATCCACTGAGCCAAACCAGCTAGGGCAAAAATTGTTCTTGACAAAGCTGTTTATGATTTCTATTTTGCCAAACCCAGGGACAGTTTTCAGTTAAAATTATCCATGTACTAATAATATCAAACTAGATTTTTCCCTCTCAGACCAGTCTTCTGAGATCCCAGACTTACTGGGTGACTTTAATATATATATATATCACAAAATCAGATGTGCACTCCCCCTCAAAAAGCAGCTCATTGTCCTGTAACTACTAATCTCTTTAAATGATACCATCTTCTACACATACAAGCCAGAAACCTATCCTTGATTCCAGTCAGACTCTACTCTTCAATATCAAGTCCATTAGTAAGTGCTACGGAGTCTGACTCCACAGTGCATCCTACATCCATGTCCTCTTCCCCCTCCCTCCACTGCCCCTGTGTGGGAGGATGTGATCTCTGGCTGACCCTAGCTGGACCCAGACAGTTGGAGTCTTCTCACCCACTTCCCTACTGGAATGCACCCCCTTCCCACCTCCCCATGGCAGATGCTGCTCTCCAGGAGGCAGCTTTCTGCTCTCTGTTATGGAGACCATGTGGACTGAAAACATGGCTGAACCCAGTGAAGGCTTCTGGGTAAACTTCTAAGATTCTGACAGGTGGGTGCTGAGACCTACTCATCCTGCAGCTGCTTAAGAAAAGCTTCATAAGTAAGCTCCCTTGCTTCTTAAACCTGCTGTCTCTTAATGTAGAGTGGGCCAATTTTCTCCAGTCTCTTCTTGTCCTCCTCAGACAGGGACCAGTTTCAGATTTCATCTGGGAAATGTCCAAGGTTTTGAAATAACAACTGATCTCAAGACTGATCCTCCCAGTTCCACCTTTTCTCCCTTTCCATCCTTCTTACACATGACAGCAAGAGAGATCTTACCATGTAAATCACAATGAAACACTCCATTTGCTTAAAATGCTTCAGTGGCTTTCCATCCACTTAGAATTAGATCTCAGCTCCTTGCAATGGCCCTGCCTTATCTGTCTCCCATTTATCCACCCTCTCCAGCTGCATGTCACCGATTGCCCCCCACTCGCAAGGCTCCACCCCTCTTCTTGTTCAATTCCTTGACTCCTCAGCCCTCTTTCCCACCTGGAAATAAGTGAAGGCCAACCACATGAGAACAAGCAAAGGCAACTAATTCAGAACTTCCTGTCGTCAGAGAATCAGCATCACCTGTAGTTTGGCACAGACTCAGGGACAGGCAGAGGAGTGGGCGGGATCCACAGTGTGAAAGGGGAAGGCTCTTGAGCACTGGTGGAAAGCTATTGGCAGGAGCAGCTGTAGAGCAGCCACTCAGAAGTGGGGCATCCAAAGCGATTGCTTAGGGACTCCTTATTGCTATGGTTTTCTTTGTAAACTTGCCAAATTGTTTAACTGTTTCATTTATTTGTTTATTTTCTTGACATTTTTATTATAATTACAATTGAGAGGTAACAGAAAATATGTCACCCCAAAGTATGCCGTTTTAGCATAAGTATTCTTTTAAGCTGGAGGTAAGAATCATTAAATGTAGAAAGAGTTTTCCGCCCTCCTTATCTTCCTGAAAGCAGGGTGTAACTCCCTTTCGTCACCGGAAAGGGCCTGGGACCCAAGTGAGTGTGTCCCAGCATAGGCTGGAATATGTGGGTTCTTGACCTTTTGCAGGAAGCATGTCACGACATGAGTGCAGGAGAGACTTCACAAGGTGATTCCGAGAGCATGTTTGTGAACGCTGGGACAGTGAAACCAAGGAAGAGCTTACGATAGCGAAGGCAAGATGGTAGCCACAGGAGTGAGCAGAGGCAGAGTGGCCGTGGCCCTTTTGAACGAAAGTCACAGAGGCTGGGCTGTGTGGACTCCGGAAACAAGTTATAGAAACAACAGGGGGCCCTTGGAGACATGTTTATGGCATTAGCCCTGGATGAGCGGCCACTGCCCATGGCTCCCCTGGTTGCAAACTTTGGAGCTTAGGAGAAATAAAACAAAGCTACACATCCGAGGAAAGAATGGGAGAAGGAGAAGGGCTCAGCGTGTTCGAAGAACCATGTGCACTGAATGCTTTGTCTTCACCTGTTTTCTAAAGCTGGGATGTTTAGAGCAAGTCTCGATCAGAATATTCATCGGCCTTCCAGTGCATCCTTGGGTATGCGGATGCATTAAAATTGGTGTACAGGAGGATCAGGCTCGTTCTCTGGTCAGTTTCACCTTCAAAGAATGGCACCTGAGAGGGACTGGGACCAAGACCAGGGTGGGTCTGTCCCCCACCCTTCCCCCTGCCCACGCACTGTCTGGAATGTGGAAACCATTTGCTCCTAAGTGCCTTGGTTAAGAAGATAAGATCTTGCCATTTATTAGCTGGCTGTAAATTGCTCAGCTGGCTGTTCAGTCATCTCTCTGTTTTCCTATTCACTTGCCAAAAAAATTTCCTAATTTTTCATTCATCTACCTTACTTTGAGAGAGGTGTCCCCATACCAGAGACAAATAATTGACACCAAGATATCTTTGCATAAATAGACTTCCTTAAAATAGTCCTTATCTTTAATTAGGTTTCCTTATATTTCCTAGTCGCTTGCCCATTATTTATCATCCCTTTAAGCCCAAACTTTTTCATTGCTAAAAAGGTATATAAGCCTCTGAGTTTAACCATTTTTTGGTTTCATTTCTTTTCTGTGGACTCCCAGACAGGTAAATGATAAAAACTGCTTGCCTTTTCTCCTGTTGATCTGTCTTTTGTTTACTTTGCAGGATCTGAGAACTGAAGATAAACTGGTGAAGGCAATCTTTTTCTTCCCAACAGAATGCAACGATTAGGGCTGGTTAGGGGTCGGGGTAGCATGAAAATAAGGTAGAAAAGGGAGGCAAGAGTCAGACAGATCATGGCGCACCTGGTATGTCCTGTTGGGGAGTGTGAGCCTTATCTGGTGAGTCAGCAGTTTTCACTTGGCTCACAAGGCTGCCAGAGCAGAATGTCTAAGGCCTGTTGTTAGGCAGCTTCCTGGGATTCCTTCCAGATCCATTAAATCTGAGTCTTTAGACAACCGGAAGCATCAAAGCCATTTAGGATGAGAGGTCACATTTGGGATGAAACCTTAGATCCACATCATCATAGTAATGCAAGAAGTCAGAAAGGTTCTGACCAGAGGGAGCAGTATTATGATTTGCCCCACAGGGAGAGGAAATCCTTTAAATTCTATGAAACACTGTCAAAAGAGGCGGGGCTTTAGTTTGCTTCTATTAAATGCGGTCACCAGCCTTCCAAGTTCAGTTGAAATCCTTAATAAAATATTAACATTGGTGTCCTCACAGTCTGCCCTAATGAAAGCAGCAGCCTGGGGCAGTCGTGCCTTTATTTACGTCCTTAGATTTGGGAGATTCCCCTCCCCCCACCTGCCCAGAGAGGAAGCTGTCCCTCTGTCTGAGGTCAGCTGACATGCTTTGTGCCCAAGACTGAACAAGAATTCCCAGTTTAGCCAGAAAGTTTGATCATTTATCTTTCAACAGCAAAGTACAAATTTAACCGTTCAACAAATATTTACTGAACATCTACCAAGAGATGGCTCTTGGTAGGCACTGAGCATAGAATGAAAGACACTTTGTTGCTACTAAAACCATTTCAGTCATTTACCTTAATAGATTGTCAATTGTCAGCTCCCCAAAAGACCACTAGGAAAATACCATTTGTCAGATCTGGTGCAGAGTCCTGGAAGGTTTGCTACCAATTTAGATGGCCCAGGACTCTGCTGTGTGGCCTGGGTTCCCCAGAGGGACCCCCTGTCCTTCTCTGGGTCCTTTCTCCATTCAGTGTTGCTGAGCCAAAAATGAACTGAAGCTGAGTGTTTAGCAGCCAAGAATGGAGAAGCAGGAGTCAGGCTCACAGGTCACTTCTCATTCTAGAGAAGTCCAAGAGGATTATTATGGGGCAACGTAATGAGGGAGAGGTACATGCATTCATTTTCGGAAATGGGTCTGTCTCTTTCCAGTAATGGAATGCCACCCTTTCTTTCCTTATATGGCCCCAATGGGACCTGTCATGGCCTCCAGAACTGGGAAACAATAAATTTGTTACAAGCCCCACAATGTGTGGGACTTTGTTACAGCAGCCTGAGCAACCCCATACAGACACCAAAGTATGGCCTTGGGGGTTGTGAGCCGAGAACTCAGTATATCCATAGAGGTTTATGAATGAATACATGAATCTGAGAATGAGATAACTGAGGCTCTCCATGACTCAAATCACAGAATGCCTATAAACAATTTGTAGTGAATATAGGGATTGCTTCCTCTCCTCTGAGGAATAATCCCTTCCTTCCAATGTGTGTGTGTGTGTGTGTTTACTTTCTGAGAGGAAGGGAAAGGGAGAGAAAGCTAGGAACATCGTTGATAAGAGAGAATCATTGATTCACTGCCTCCTGCACGCCCCACACTAGCGAGGATCGAGCCCGCAGCCCAGGTATGTGCCCTGAACAGGAATCAAACCGTGACCTCCTGGTTCATAAGTGGAAGCTCAATCACTGAGCCGCACTGGCTGGGCCCTTCCTACATGTTGCGTTCCTGGCAGTATGGAAATCTTGGTGCCCATTGCCTCTCTCACACGGCAAGTGAGTGACCCAGGCTGGTGAATCAGAGAACCCTGGCTCTAGAGATCAGTTCAAAGCTGAGAAAACGACTCAATCCAGCCAACTACGTATGTGTTAGTGCTTAGCAGGAAAGTCTGATTCTCATCTTTGTGATTAAGGCTGGGGAATGCGGACAGCTAGAGCTGGTGGTAGCCACTTGACCTAGTGTTCACACGGGTTTCACCTGCAGGGTAAGGGAAATTGGCCATACACTCTGGGAAGCAGAGCTCAGAGCAGGGCGCCCATACCTGCAATCTCTGCCCTCGCTGTGCCCACATCAACCACTGCTTCCTGTTCTGCTTAAGCTGCCTTAAATTATGTTCTTGCCACTTTCAGGGGGAAGAATACTGCAGAATATGATGCTGTTGCTTTGGAAAAAAGGCTGTCAGTAAACAGAGAACATCTATTACTGGGCACTTCTTAGTAAATCCCTCCAGAGGTTTACCTGATTACTAACGTTTTTCCCTCCCAACTGTTCCCATTTCACATGTGGTTCAAATGACATACAGAAACATCCCAGGGTCCCGTGCCGTGCATGTTGCTTTAACCCTTACTGTCCTTTACCTGTCATGCATTGAAATTCATGCAGATCCATGACCGGAGCTAAGTGGTTCCAGAAAAATGGAAGAAAATCCATTCTTTTTGGCTCTTCTCTCCATTCAACATCAGTGCCTCTTCTAGGTACACATGGGAAATGTTGGTTTGAAGATGCCGCATGCCTCAGAGTGGCGCTGTTGGAGGAGGACTCCAGAGCCCTCAGGAGGGTGTGGGCAGGTTCTGTGCCCCACCATCTATTCAACCCAGGAAGCCCTTCTTCAAATCACGTTATACCTTGGAATATGTAATTACTTAATACATTGGGATATACTGTCATATATTAAAAGAAACTGCTGTTACAAGAACATTTCTTAAGACACTCTTGGACAGTGGATCCTAAGTTACTATTTATTGCAACAGTAAATAAAGGGGTAGTCTTTTGAGGACTGAGGTTAAGAGCCTTGGCCAAAACCTTCTGACCAGTGTGCTGTCACTCCGGGTCTCACACACGTGGAGCAGAGGCTGGTGCGAGGGGTGATTAAGGGAACTGTGTCCCTAACGAGTCCCAGTGCTGCTAGTTATGTGACCTTGGACAGTGACTCAACACCTCTAGCTTCCTCACCATCAGCTGAAGGTCACAGCAATGCCCTGACATACAGTCTCTGTAAGCACTGAATTCCTCTAAGCATGGAAACCGCTGACAACAGCACCCGGCCCAAGTGAAGCCCGCAGGAAAGGCATGGCACCCAGGCCCAGCTGGCCTCCGCCAGAGCACTTTGCACACAGAACACGCTGGGAGAGGAGCGCGACATGCCCAGAAGGAATGTCCATCACACATGCCTGTCGTTGTGCAGTGTGGGTCAGGGTGACTTACTCCTCTGCACACATTTTCCATTTTTAAAAAAGAGAGAAATTCTGGCATGGTCCAGTGCATCCTTCCCCTGGGTCTTGTGTAGGGAATGGTTAGCAATGACTAATCTAATATCAGAGGTGGCTTGACAGCCAAGGACGTAATTTATGAAGTGTTTAGTGCATTCTTGACAAAGATTGGCTTGAACGTAAGGACACACGTTCATCCATGCCTTACTACTCCCCGCTGCAGAGCCGCGACCATAAACACGCCTGTTGGAAGGCAGGTGGGGCTAGGAGTGGATTTCCAGAGTAAAGGTTTTGTTCCAGTGGGCCCGAGGCCCAAACTCCCTGGGCAGAAGGCTTAGAGGACCCCAGCCCCTGGGCGGGGCAGGAGGAGGGCTGCAGACCTCTGGCCTGTTAGAAGAGGCTCCTCAAGTTCACTGTCTCTGGAATTGTGCTGCTGACAATGGAGGGCAAAGAACACAGGTGGTTTATCTCTCTCCAATATGTAGATAAGAATGCAAAGACCCAGGACTTCATGGGCTGAACTTGTACAACAAAAGGTGGCTGAAAACATCAAGCATGTCTGGAATAGAGCCTTGCCCAGGCTGAGGAGAGGTGGCTGCAGTGTTGGGGGGCGGGGTGGTGTGGCGGGGGTGGGGGGGGCATGTTAGCTTGAGGTACCTGAGTTGAAATCACTGTTGGATGTCTGGTCAATAAGTGAGTACATGGATGTTGCTCTCTGTGGGGAGGTAAGTGTTACGGAAAGCATGCCAGGCTGGGAACGAGAACGTATGAATTCTGAGATCCTCAGTAGCAGGTACTTGCTGTGTGATGCACCAAAGCTCCTTGTCCCCAACCCCCTTAACGGTGGAATAGAGCTGCCCATCCCAACTGCTGCTCAGGGCTGCTGCTCAGCTCATGCAAGCACGTATTTGGAAGCACAGCGTCAAGCACACAGCCAAATCCCAACAGAAGGGAGCGGGATGTGGGTTACAGTGCAAACTCGGGCCGTGTGGTGTCTGGGCCACGGCCGAAGGAGGAGCACAGGACACGATGTGGCAAAGGCAGAGATCAGCGCAAATACCCTCATCGTGAGCCCTCGGCCAGGTTGAATAAGATGTCAAGGAATAGTTTAATTTAAAAATGCAAGATATCCTCCTGTTGGGCGTGTATTGAACAGGCATCTGAGTTCTATGAAATTGTGTAAATGGTGGGGAATTTGTAGGTTATTATTAAATTCCCCTTGCTTTTTATCTTTTTATTTATTTCTGACTCATGGTAAAGCACATTTCTATTGTGCCCTGGCAGAGAGACCTTGCTTGTATCTGAGAAGTTATGCAAGGCTGCCAGGAGCATGGTAAAGAATAAAATAGGTGGGCAGAATGGTGTAAGAGGTCAAAAGAGGAAAAGTTACAGGCATAAAATAAAGAAGGCCTGGGAGGGGGAGTGCCAGACAGCAAGTGATCATTGTTAATACTATGGTGCCTCTTTGAAAGTTACTAAGGGACAAGATCTCTCAAGTTCTCATCACAAGACACACACAGGACATCGGTAAGACTGCCTGGTGCTGGCTGGCCACCAGTCTCGTTGAGGTGATGTTTCACAAAGTACACAAATAGTGAGTCATTATGTTGTACACCCGAAACTGATTTAATTTATGTCAGTCATATCTCAACAAAATAAATTATTTTTTAAATAAAAACAAAAATAAAAAAGAAAAAGTGCTTTGGTTTGGGTTCCTCTTCACTCCCACTTGAGCCTGAGTCCAGGAGTCAGTGTAAACAGCTTAGCCGGGAGTGACGTGGAGGGCAGTGTGCGAGGGCAGGGCAGTGTGCCTGGGGAAGAACAGCCAGTGACTCCGTGTGCCATTGAGTGTGCGCCGCTGCGGGTAGAGGGCCCGTCCCGCTGGGGCTGTCCACAGAATTGTGTCGTGAGGCAAGGAAGATGAATGTTTATCCCCCAAGTCCCACCTGCCACTACTTCAGGGTCTCTTCTACGAATTCTCTCCCCGTTGCTTCCAGTGCCTGGAGCACAGGCTGAGGGCAACCTGGACACCAGACGAAACCCTCGGGCAGAGATAGGCAGGCTCATCAGGAGGAAGCTGTAAGGTGGCCGAGATCCATCCACGATGATGCAGGTCGAGGTGGCGAGGTGTGGGAGTGCCAGAGTAGGAGGGGCAGTAATAGTGTCTACCACACACAGGAGGCAAACAGGGGACCGAGGTAGCCTGACCTTACTCATGGCGTCCATCACCTCAGACCTACTCCTGATCCCAGTGGGACTTGCCTAGAGTCAGTCTAATGGTTCTGAGCAGCATGGAACCTAAGGGAGAGGCTGTCATTTGAAAGGACCAATAATGAGCGTTTCTTCACTTTCAGCCCAAGGCCTCCTGCTTCAGAGCCAGCTGGAACGGGCTTGTGCAAAGTCAGGACTCCTGGCCCTCCCAGACTTTCCACATTTCAATCTGGGAGGTGGGGTGCAAGGGCACTCTGCATTTATAACAAACACTGAGTGCTTCTGGCAGAAACCACCTTACAGTCTTCAGCCCTTCTCTCCCTGCCCCTCCAGCAGCTCACCAACCCCCGGGCAATCACCTGAGCAGCTGACAACAATGTCTGTCCAGAGTCACAGCCTCAGAACTGAACCCAGGAAGGATGGCGTATCCTCCTAATGGCCCAGAGCACCTTCCACCACACAGGTGACCCCACACCTCCTCCACCACACAGGTGACCCCACACCCCCTCCACCACACAGGTGACCTCACACCCCCTCCACCACACAGGTGACCCCACACCCTCTCCACCACACAGGTGACCCCACACCCCCTCCACCACAGAGGTGATACCCCACACTCCCTCCACCACACAGGTGATGCCCACACCCCCTCCACCACACAGGTGATACCCCACACCCCCTCCACCACACAGGTGATACCCCATACCCCCTCCACCACACAGCTGACCCAACATCCCTTCCACCACACAGGTGACCCCACACCCCCTCCACCACACAAGTGACCCCACACCTCCTCCACCACACAGGTGACCCCACACCCCCTCCACCACACAGGTGACCCCACACCTCCTCCACCACACAGGTGATGCCCACACCCCTTCACACAGTACCCTCTACTATGGTACATCCTAGTCACAGCCTTCCTCCAACCTCCACAGGCCTCTACTCTAACTCTGCTCCATCCGTGGCCTAGTTCCTTAAGCCATCCTCAGGGTGTGGGGATAAAGGCCCTAGAGACAACTATGGGGAGGGGCCCAGTGTGCTCCGTAAATGAATGAGTGTATGTGTCCTCCATCTTTTCACCTTCTCCTCTTCCTCTCTTCAACTCCCCTCAACCTTTCTTCCATAACCTTCCTCCCTCATCCTTCCTCTTTATATGACTGTAACATAGACTTCAACTATATGCTGGCGTGCTATTCCTGTTAAGTGTAATTATCTTTCCTTAATTTACAGATGCATATCTTTCTCTCAAATGAGTCTACTTTGACATATTAGTTATGAAAGGTTTTCTTTTTAACATAGGAAGCTCTCAATATATTACTCCTAGTCACGGGACATGCTGGAAGGAAACTTTCTGAATGTATCATTGGGTGAAAACACAAATATCCATACTAGAGGCCCAGTGCATGAAATTCGTGAGGGGAAGAGGGGAGGTGGTCCCTCAGCCTAGCCTGCACCCTCTCCAATCTGGAACCCCTAAAGGGATATCCCACTGCCTGTTTAAATGGAAGTCAGACATCCCTCTCACAATCCAAGACTGCTGGCTCCCAACTGCTCACCTGTCTGCCTTCCTGATTGCCCCTGTTTCTTCCTGCCAGCCTGATCACCCCCTAACCACTCCCTTGCCAGCCTGATTGATGGCTAACTGCTCCCCTGCCATCCTGTTTGCCCCTAACTGCCCTCCCCTGAAGGCCTGGTCACCCCACACTGCCCTCGCCTATAGGCTTAATTGCCCCCAACTGCCCTCCCTTGCAGGTCTGATCTCTTCCAACTGCCCTCCCCTGCTGACCTTCTTGTGGTGGCTATCTTATGTCCACATGAGGGCAGGATCTTTGACCACATGGGGCCAGCCATCTTGTATGTTGGAGTGATGGTCAATCTGCATATTACTCTTTTATTAAATAGGATAGAAGCCTGGTGCACGGGTGAGGGCAGCTGTTTTGCCATGAAGGGTGTCCCAGATCAGAGTGGGGGTTCCCTAGGAATGTGGAGCAGCCTGGGTAAGGGGCCTGTAGTGATTTGCAGGCTGGTCATGCCCCCCAGAGACCCAAGAGGAGGCCCTGGTATCTGGGATTTATGTATCTTTATAATTGAAACTTTGTAGCCTGGAGCAGAACCAAGCCTTCTGCTTACTCTGTGGCTGTTGCTATTTCTGTTGGGATTCTATAATTGAAATTTGTCACCTTAAGCAGAGGCCTGAGCCTGCAAGGAAAGGCAGAAAGCTTGGCTTCCTGCATACAGGAAACCCAAGCCTCCCTTATACCCTCTGATTTTGGGTTTATTTGCATATTTGCTCATGATTGGCTGGTGGGTGTGGCTTGTGAGAGTGGCTTGTGGGTATAGCAAAGTATGGTCAATTTGCATATTACCCTTTTATTAGATAGTATTATTAGATAGGACTGGAGGCCCAGTGCACGAAATTCCTGCACTGGGGGCAGGGGGGTGTCCCTCAGCACAACCTGCACCCTCTCCAATATGGGACCCCTCAAGGTATGTCTGACTGCCCATTTAGGCCTGATCCCAGTAGGATCAAGCCTAAACAAGCAGTAGGACATCCTTCTCACAACCCAGACTGCTAGCTCCAAACTGCTCATCTGCCTGATCCCTGATTGCCCATAACCGCTTCTGCCTGCCAGCCTGATCTTCCCTAACCATTACCCTGCCAGCCTAATTGATGTCTAAATGCTCCCCTGCCAGCCTGTTTGTCCCCAACTTCCCTCCTCTGCTGACCTGGTCACCCCTAACTGTCCTCCCCTGAAGACTTGATCACCCCTAACTGCCTTCCCTTGAAGTCCTGGTCCCTCCCAACTGCCCTCCCCTGCTGGCCTGATCACACACCACTACCCTCCCTTGCAGGCCTGGAACCTTCCAATGATCCTCCCCTGCTGGCAATCTTGTGGTGGCCATCTTGTGTCCACATGGAGGCAGGATCTTTGACCACATGGGGGAAGCCCTCTTGTGTGTTGGAGTTATAGTCAATGTGCATGTTACTCTTTTATTAGATAGAATAGAGGCCTGGTGCATGGGTGAGGGCCAGCTGGTTTTTCCTGAAGGGAGTCCCAGATCAGAGTGGGGGTTCCCTTTGGGTGTGGGGTGGCCTGGGTGAGGGGCCTGTGGTGGTTTGCAAGCCGGCCATGCCCCCCAGCAACCCAAGCAGAGTCCCTGGAATCTGGGATTAATTTACCATATTTTCCGGCATATAAAACGACTTTTTAACCCAGGAAAATATTCTCAAAATTACCATATTGAAATCAAATTTGGTGTTTTTTTTAATTTTTATTTGGTGTGCATTGGAAGAGGGGTAGTCTTATACAGAGATTATATCCGAAACTCTGTATTTTAACTGGAAAAGTTGGGGGCGTCTTAAATGCCCATTCATCTTATATGCCAGAAAATACAGTATGTTCTACAATTGAAATTTTGTAGTCTAGAACGGAGCCAAGCATTCTGCTTGCTCTGTGGTGACAGCACTCTGTTTAAAACTTTGTAGCCTAGGGTGGAGGCCTAGGGGCTAGGGCTGCAGAAGCCTGGCTTCCTCCATTGCCAGGGCAACCCTAACCTCTGCTCTCTCCAGCTCCGTGGCTGCCACCATTTCTATTGGGATTATGTATCTTCTATAATTGAAACTTTGTAGCATTGAGTGGAGGCATAGGCCAGCAACGGCAGGCAGAAAGCTTGGCTTCCTCCATTGCTGGGGAAACCAAAGCCTCCCTCCTGCTCTCAGTGGCTGCAGCCTTCTTGGTAGGTGGTTATTTGCATAATTTGCTCCTGATTGGCTGATGGGCATGGCTGTGGGCATGGCTTGATCAGAGTTATTGTCAATTTGCATATTATTCTTTTATTAGATAAGACTTGGGGCCCGGTGCATGCAATTCATGCACTGCAGGTGGGTGTCGCCTCTCTCATACTGGGAGCCCTCAGGGGATGTCCTACTGATGGCTCACCCCCAGCCTGCCCAAGGCTGAAAGCCTCTGGATGAGGCTCTCATCTTTGGGCAGGGGACCTCAGCCAGGGGACCACAGCCAGCGATCACCCTTGGGCAGCAGCCATCTAGGTTGGGTGTTAATTTGCATAATGCTCCTGATTGGCTGGCGGGCATGGGTGATGAGTATAGCGGAGGTATGGTCAATTTGCATATTGCTCTTTTATTACATAGGATAATACACTTAATCTACTTGGAAACCCCACCTGCACCCAGAGAATCACCCTTTACTCAGTGTGGCTGGCCTGAAGTTTGATTTAAAGAAGGGAGCATCATTCAGAAATGCCATTTTATTTATAGCTCTCTTTACATAAGGGTCTATAAATTAAGAAGAGTTGAGGAGGAAAAGAGGGATCTGGGTGGTAGCACAGAAGGTGAGTCTGGACGCCTTTTACACATCTTTTAGAGTCAAGTGCTGAGTCTTCAATGATTTATGGTGTCTATAATAGAACAGACCAGAGCCAGCAGGCTCCCAGGGCCCTGTCCACCTCACCTGTGCTGGGAGGCGCTGAGAAACCCAGAAACCCTTCAGACTAGATGCATTTCTCCCAGGCCCATCCTCCTGTCCCAGATGGGTCACGCCGGCTCCTGGTTCACCTGGGAAAGCTGAGGGCGGGAGGACCATGGAGCCACCTGCACCAGGTCTCCTGTGCTGTACATTTCTGGTTAACTTCAGAACCCAAACCACCAGTGCTTTAAAAGGAGCAATAAAAAGACACCCGAGAAGATGGGAGAGGAAGGACAGATGTCCTCAGAGGTGATGTGGCCACTTTAAAGGGGGAGCTCAATTCATCTGAGCATACTGAACCTTCTCTGCCCCCTCCCAGACCAGGGCATGAGGAAGACAGCGCAGTCCCCGTTAGCAAGACCTCTTCTTCCACACACAGTCAGGGAGAGGGCCGAGGAGGGAAGGGGCCCTCCTGGGCCAGCAGTGTCTGCACGTCTAGGGCATCGAGCAGAAAAAGGAGCTGCAAGATCCATGGCTGAAAGCTGGTCTCTCTCCTCTACTATCCGGGGAAAGGATCTGCACTCATTTTGTTTATTTTTCTTTTATTATGCTGCTAAAATTTATTTATTTTATTTTTATTAAATTTATTGGAGTGACATTGGTTAATAAAATTATAGTTTCAGAGGTACAATTTTGTAATGCATCTTCTGTATATTGCACTGTGTGTTCACCACCCCAAGTCAAGTCTCCTTCCATCACCACTTATCCCCCTTTCCTCACTTCTGACCCCCGACCCCCCTGTTTTTCTGGTAATCCCCATGCTATTGTCTGTCTATGAGGGTTGTTGTGTGTGTTTTTGGTTGTTGTTGTTGTTGTTTTGTTGCGTTGTGTTTTTGTTTGTTGTTTGTTTGTTTTTGCTTAATCTCTGCACCCTCTTCCCCCAGGTCCCTTCCCCCCACCCCTCTGACCACTGTCAGTCTGTTCTCTGTATCTATGAGTCTGTCTCTCTTTTGTTTATCTGTTTATTTTGTTCATTAGATTCCACATATAAGTGAGATCATGTGGTATTTGTCTTTCCCTGATTGACTTATTTCACTTAGCATAACACGCACTCATTTTAATGCCAGGCCATGCACTCATTTCAGCCCTCAAAGTCACACTGAGAACACACACACACACACACTCACCTACACACTCACACACACTCACACACACACTCAGCCACAATGCACACTCAGCCACACTACCTGCTCACATATCCAGGACATTTACAAAAGGGAACCGGTGAAACCTAACCCAGCAGTGTGGAGCCCAGTTCCCAGGGCACTGCCTTGTGAGGCACTGAACAAGTCAGAAGAAGGTAGGTGGGCAGGGGCACAGCTTGGTGAGCAGGTCAGTCCCCTGCTGGGGAAAAGGTGCCTCTTCCTCCACGTGGACACAGCCCCAGCAGAGGACAAAGTGTCTAGAGCAGCACGGGCCGGATTTTCACCCCCTCACCTTCATGGGCACCTTTTGCAATATCCAAACTGGCACATCTGTGCCTGCAGCCTGAGGTTCTGGGGGCAAACCCAAACTCCCCATGTATCCCGCCTTGCTCTTCTCGACTTTGTCTGTCCCTGCTTCCCAAAGGGCTCCGTCTGAAATACAGCTTTGCCTGAAGTCACGTGGTGCATGGGTCGGTGCTGTGCCCTTAGGCCTGGCTGCATGCAGTGGGCAGACAGGCAGGGACCAGGGAAAGGGGAGGGGTCCTCCTAATGCTTCTCTGTGAAGTCCTTCAGGGTTGATGACATCAAGGTCCACACAAGATGTGTGTCCACACCCGCGTACTGAGAAAGCCTGGACTTGAAGCAAGCCACTCCCATTCATTCCACAGCGAGGCAGTGGAGCGTTGCTGTGACAGGCGCCCGGAGGTAGGAGATGCTGCCCCTATTTGTGCCCCAGGAGTCGGCCTCACGTTTTGTGTGGCCCAAGGAGGAACAAAGAAAGTTTCTACATCCTGGACCACCGTGCACGCTTTCCTCGTGTGAATCCAACCTCAGTCAACAAGACCCCGGGGCCACGGGACCCAGGACAGCTGGAGGCTCACGGGCCCGTAGCCGGGACTGCTTTGCCAACCCATTTCCCGAGCCATTAATAATGAGGCAGAGGTGCCAGAGTGGGCGCGGGGGCGGGCAGAGGGTGTGGGAGGATGTGAGCATGTTTCTGTAACTCGGAAAATGTTCCCGGCCCGAATGGAGCGCTGCGTCTGCCCCTGCAAGATGGTGCGCCTCCCCGCAGGGAGAGCGGAATTCCCCCCGAATGGAAGCTAGGGGTCCCTCCGGAAGCCATCCCTTTGCCATTCTGAGGGAAGCTGGGTACTGTTCAAGGTGAGCACAGCCTGGAGGAGCGCTTACAACGAGGAGGAACAGGGCCTCGGTGGGCCCAGCTTGAGTCTGGTCTGGCCTCCCTGGGCTCTGGTTTGCTTCCAGGCTCCAGGGTTCTCAGACCCGTGACTGGGGGCACCCGCTGCTCCCCACCAAGGCTCTCCAAACACATGCACTTACCCCGGGCAGCCAACTCTCCCGAAAACAGCAGGCGAGTCGGGGAAATATTCACAATGCTGCCAGCCTAGCCCCCATCCTCCAGGTAATCTAAGCTCAGGCCATACCGGCCCAGGGAAACCGACATCACCTGGCCTGGAGGTGGCCCATTACAAGCTCCCCAAAGCAATCACTACCTGGGCTCACACACTCACTCTCACACACACTCACACATACACATACACACTCATTCTCACACACAGTTACACACACTCTCACACACATACACACACTCTCACACACACACTCACACATACACGTACGCACTCATTCTCACACACAGTTACACACACTCTCACACACATACACACACTCACTCTCACACACACACACACACACTCACACGCTCATTCTCACACACATTCACACACACTCACACACACATACACACACAGTCACGCACTCTCACACACACTCACACACATTCACACACACTCACACACACTCACACACACATACAGTCATATACACTCACACACATACACACACACACACATACACACACAGTCACGCACTCTCACATACACTCTCACAATCACACACACTCATTCACTCTCTCTCACACACACAAACACACACCCACAACGTGCCCTCTGTGCACTCTGGGTTCCCGCTATCCTTTAACGGGAAGAGTGGGTGCTAAACTGGATCCCAGCTCCCCTGACGTGCTATTCTTGATAAGCACCAGGGGCTTGTTCTAAACATGACCGCTGGCTGGGAAGGGAGAGACCACGAGGGAGAGGCACAGGGAGGCACTGGAGCCCGGGGGCACATGCTGTTGGAAGTTGCCTCACTGACCTCCCCAATGTGTCCTTTCTCCCTCGGACAGCTGTCCCCAGAGCCCATGTGAGCTGTGAGATTGCATTAAAACCGACCTGGCTCCCAGCCCCCGTCCGCCCATGGACAGGAGGCCTGAAATGATACTCTGAGACCCCTGCCGACACCGATGTTTTCCGAGTCTGGGATTACCTACATTTTGTAGAACTGACACAGGGTCTTTCATGTGCATAAAAAGAAACAGAGCCTCTATTTCAACAATTCCCCTCCTAGGAATCTATCCTAAGGAGATAATCTAACATGTGTGCAAAGCTGTAGGTACAAGAATGTTCCCCACAGTGTTATTTATGGCAGCAAAGAATTGGGAAACATCAGTGTTCGGCAATAAAGGACTGGTTAACTCAGCATTTCCCAGAGTGTGTTCTGGGATATAAATGGGTATGACTGGGGGGTGGGAGGGCGGGGGAGAGGAGGGAGTTGTGACATTCCATGGTCCAAAATTTTAAAGAAACATCATCTCAGAGAACAAAGTTAAAAAATATTCCTTTGATGTAGAATTTCATTGGCCTGTTATGCAGCACTCAATAAAACTTGTTGAATGATTGAACAGAAAATAAATGTTTATAGTGAGAATAAAAAGCTTTTTGCTTCATTTTTTTTTTAAGTCAGAGAGCACAAGCTTCCAAGTATGGACATTTACACAGCATAAGGAATAAGGGTGCATGTTTATTTCTGACTTTTATGTTTAGCCTTCCCCCCTGGGAAAACAATTAGAGTAGATGAGCAGGGTTGCCCTTATACTGTTCCTGGAGTCCAGGGGTCCCGCCTCGGTCACTCTCTAGCTGCAAGATCCAGGCCTAGAGCACAGACGAACAACAGACTATTGTTCATGGGCCTCTCCAACAAGCCTCTTCTGTTTTCTATAAAAAAGATTAGTTTAGAATGAAAATATATATTTGTTTGGAATCCCGGGTCTCAGAGTCTTCAACTAGCACCTACTGACACTGAGACTTTTCACAGGCGGTGTGTGCATTCTACATCGGACGGGGTGTTTCTGTTATTTATGACTCCAGGCCCACACTCCCAGGCTCTTCTCCAGAATCATATTTCTAGTGAGCCAGGCAGACCACGTGTGAGTTAGAATGACTTCTTTGTGCTCCTGGCCCAAGACTTAACCTAAAAGTAAACATAATATATGGCAGAATCAAGAGTTTATAAACACCTTAATAAACACCCAAAGCAGAAAAAGTTATTGGTTACCCAGCGAGTGTGGTTCAATGGTTGAGTGTTGACCTATGAACCAGGAGGTCACAGTTCAATTCCAGGTCAGGGCACATTCCTAGGTTGTGGGCTTGATTCCCAGTGTGGGGTGTGCAGGAGCAGCCCATCAATGGTTCTCTCTCATCATTAATGTTTCTATCTCTCTCTCCCTCTCTCTTCCTCTCTGAAACACACACACATACACACACACACACACACACACACACACACACACACATACACGACCCCATGCATGCAATTCATGCACCTTAAAAGGGAATTAATTAGAGGAAATATTTTAATATTGCTATTTGCCATTTCTCTATACTATAAGTGTCAGAGATGAAAGAAAATTAGTAAAATGTATAAGAGTCTGGGATGTGCCACAGGAACCAGAGTCAAGTACCCACCCACCCACATGTGCCTCAAAATCACACTAGACACAGACCCAGCTGGCCCCACTCCTATCAAGCCCCACCAGGGTGAAGGGGACTTGGCTTCAGGTCATCTGGCCCAGGGCAGGGGGCACATCAAGAGGTCCCCTGGCCTGGGCAGGGGGCGCAGCCTCAGGTCCCCCAGTCTGGGCGGTGGCAGGAGGCATTCCTTGAGGTTCCCATCATGCCTCGCCAGGCCCAGGGGTGCAGCCTGAGGTCCCCTGTGAAGCCCTGCATGGCAGGGGGCACAGCCTCAGGTCCCACGGCCCGGCGCAAGGATGTGGGGCATGGCCTCAGGTGCTAGGATTGGGGTTGTAGTCTGAGGTCCCCCATCAAGCCCTGCCAGGCAAGGGGTGCAGCCTGAGGTTCCCTGTCAAGCCCTACCAGGCAGGGGACACAGCCTCAGGTCCCTACTAATTGCTCATTAAGGCTCATTACAGGAACTTTGCCTCCTCTGTGGGCACAGCCATCTTATTATGGTGTGATAGTCAATTTGCATACTTCCTCTTTATTAGATAGGATATTTAAGTTATTGATTGCCTTAGCCAATTTTGCTTAGTAGATAGAGCATTGGTCAGCAGACTGAAGGGTCTTGGGTTTTATTCCAGTCAAGAGCATATAGTTCAGTTGCAGGCTCAATCCCTGTGTGGGAGGCAACCAATCAATGTGTCTCTCTCAGATCAATGTTTTTCTTTGTCTCTCCCCCTCCAATCTCTCTAAAAATCAATGGAAAAATATCCTGGGGTAAGGATTAACCAAAAAAATAAATAAAAGTGAATTTCCAATGGGGAGACATATGTAATACTTTGAACAATAAAGAAGTTAAATTAATAAAATAAAATAAAATAAAATAAAATGCATTTCTTTAAAAGAATAAAATGTTATTGACCACAATGATAATAGCTAACATTTATTGAGTGCTTGAGTTTGTTAGTGTTGTTCCACATAGTTTTAGATAGATTAATTCATAATTCTTATAGTAATACTGCAAGGTGAGTACCACAGTTATTCCCTCTTTTACACTTGAGGAAAGCTAAGGAACAGAGAGGTGAAGCAATTTACCCAAGGTCACACAGCTGATGATAGAACTAAGGTTTAGACACACAGTCTGTCTGCAGGTTCCATGCGCTTAGTTACCATATGATGCTGTCTCTTAAAAAGCATTACATTTTGTTGTTTTTGTTGAAAGTATTAAGTAGGTCCTTCTTTTTCCCATCATTAAATTTTGTAATTGTCTTATAAAAATATAGTAGATTCAGAGTACATCATGGTGACTTTTATTAAATGAACACATCTTTTTAGCCAGCACTCAGATTACAAAATGTAATGTTAGCCATAGTCCAGAAGCCTGCCTGATTCTGACCTCTCTGATAATCATGATATTGACATTTATTATCATAAGTTAGTTTTGCCTGCTTTTGATATATATCAAGTAATTAAGTATATACTCCCTCGGGTTTGGCTTTTCTTCCACTCACCAATATATCTGTAAGGTTCATTCATACGGTTGAGTGTATAGCCCTTGCTAATTTTTCTCCTTCTATTTTTGTATAGCCCATAAACTAAGAATAGTTTTTAGATTTTTGAACAGTTGAAAACATGTTAATAATATTTTGTGATGTGAAAATTATAATATTCAAATCTCAGCATCCATAAATAAAGTTCCAGAAGCACAGCCATGGCCGTTCGTGGGTGGTCTACGGCAACTCTCACAGCACAGCGCAGACAGGAGTTGTGCCAATAGGGGCGGCACAGCAGCAAAGGTGCGCTGTTTACCACCTGACTCTGTTCCAACGAGCCTTGCTGCTTTGGTCAGAAGGTTTGTGTCACCCCAAAGTCATGTGTTGAAATTTTCATGCCCAATGGGATGTTATTAGGAGATGGAGCCTTTGGGAGGTGATTAGGTCCTGAGGATGGAGCCCTCATAAATGAGATTAGTGTTTTTATAAGACAACCCAAGACACCTGGCAGAGCTCCCCAGCCACTCCTGCCATGGAAAATTACAGAATAAATATGGTCACCTGGGAAGGGAGTCCATCAGCAAAGATGGACCCTTCCAGGGCTGTGATTCTGGACATACTAGCCTCCGGAGTGGGAGAAATAAACGTCTGTTGTTTATAAGCTACTTGTCTGTGATATTTTGGTATAATAGTCCAAATGCACTAAGGCAACTACTGTATAGTGTTATACAGTATGAATCTAAATTACACTAAAATTTATTACCCATTCAATTATTGATAGGTATTTGGGTTATTTCCAGCTGGGGTGATAATTAACAGTAATATTATGTGCATCCTTGTACACGTCTTTTGGTGTGCCTATGTGCAGATTATTGTTGGTGTATCTAATTATGGAACCACTGGGTCATTGAATAGTCAAATTTTATTAGATACTATCAGTTTCCCAAAGTGGGGATGCCAAATTACACTGTAGCTAGTAGTCAACTTTGTTATAAATCAGGTGGAGCTGTTTTTGGACTCCATTCCATTGCATTGATCAGTGTGCCTATCCTTACAGTAGCAGACATTAATTACTATAGCTTTAATCATCATGATTATTCTTCCACCTTGACTATCTAAGAATTGCTCTTTCATTTTCATCTAAATTTTATAATCAGTTTATACATTTACACCAAAAATATCTGCTGGGATTTTGATTAGGATTGCATTAAGCATATCCTATATAATAAAAGGCTAATATGCAAATAACAGAACAGCAGAATGACCGGTCGCTATGACATGCACTGACCACCAGGAGGCAAATGCTCAATACAGGAGCTGTCCCCTGGTGGTCAGTGTGCTCCCACAGGGGGAGGAGGGAGGGGGATGTGCCACTCAACCAGAAGCTGGGCTCATGGCTGGCCAGCACAGCAGCAGTGGTGAGAGCCTCTCCCATCTTCGTGGCAGTGCTAAGGATGTCCAACTGACGGCTTAGGCCTACTCCCTGAGAGGGCCTAAGCCATCAGTCAGACATCCTCTGAGGGCTCCCAGACTGTGAGAGGGTACAGTCCAAGCTGAGAGAACCCCCTCCCTGAGTGCATGAATTTCATGCACCAGGCCTCTAGTACATTGATAATAAAACAAGATACTATAACAATTTTGAATCTTTCAATCCATGAGCATGGTATTTCCATCCATTCGTTGTCAGTAACTTTTGTATTTTGTGGTGTGTGTATGTGTGC
The DNA here is from genome assembly GCA_027563665.1 of Antrozous pallidus. Taxonomy (NCBI): domain Eukaryota; kingdom Metazoa; phylum Chordata; class Mammalia; order Chiroptera; family Vespertilionidae; genus Antrozous; species Antrozous pallidus. The sequence goes on from CM050526.1 coordinate 7,269,561, forward strand.
GTGTGTGTGTGTGTGTGTGTGTGTATGGGTGTGGGTGCATGTATAGAAATCTTGAATATTTTCTTTGAGTGTTCTATAGGTATTTGATGATTTTTATACTCTTTTAAACAAAATTTGAATTCTCCAGGAGAAGGAACACCAAGATGGCGGCATAGGTAAACACCTATTGTTCTGCCCCACGCAACGATTTAAGAACTACAACATAACAGCAGAACAGACAGCACCCAGAATCACCAGAAAGCTGGCTGAGTGAAAACTCCACAAATAAGAGTAAAGGTGGGAGAGGAACACCAAGATGGCGGCATAAGCAAACACCTATTGTTCTGCCCCGCGCAACGATTTAGGAACTACAACATAACAGCAGAACAGACAAGCACCCAGAATCGCCAGAAAGCTGGCTGAATGTAAACGCCACTAATAGGAGCAGAGGTGGGACACAGACTCAGGACCGGCGGGAGCGCAGCCTTTCAGACGGAAACAGGATAGGAGCCGCCCTGGTCGCGCACACGCAGGCCAGATTTCTCCGACAGGGAAGGGCGGAGGCGTCCCACAGCCCAGATTTCCCGAGCCGGGCGAGGTCCGAGGTCCGGGGGACGCACCCTGGAAGCGGGGCGCGGCAGAGGCTCCTAGTCCCAAGGGTCGCGCAAACCCACGACTTGCCCCCTGGAAACTTGTCTCCTGGTTCCGGAAACCATCCATTTTATAGCCCTGGGCTGGACTTTTGGTGTGCAGACTCATTTGGGGAAAGGCAGAGTTGTCTGGCAAGGGGAAGAGACTAGCGGCTTTCTCTTGGAGGTGTCTGCAGCCATCCCCATCCAACAGAGACCCGCGCGTCAGCGACGCATAGGACCCAGCTGCCTCTGCCGCTGCCGCTGCCGCACAGCCCAGAGACTCCGCCCATCCAACCTGAACACAGTCTCCCTTCACAGCCCATTGGCCTGGAGGTCAAACCCTCCTAGGGCTAACAACAAAAAGCTGGGTTTAAATTCAAAAACACTGAATACAACCCATAAAGGATTGCAGTAAGAGCACCCACCTCAGGTAACTGGGGAGGCTGAGCCACTGTCCCTTTGAGGATATCCACCACATAAAGCAGCCACCATGCAGAGACATGGAAAGAAATCAGGTGTGAAAGAAATGGAGGAGAAAAGACGACAAGACATAGAGTTCAAAACCACGGTTATAAGGCTTTTCAAGAGGCTCCTACAAAAGGCCGATCAACTTAATGAGAATTACCAGGAAATAAACAAGCCCAACCAGCAAATGAATGGGAATTACAAGGAGATGAATGATACTTACAAGGAAATGAATGAGACCCTCAGGGAAATGAACAAGACCTCTGAGGATACGAACCAGACCCTCACAGATAAAAAAAAAAGGACCAACTAGAAATCAAGCATACACAGACTGAAATAAAAAATATTACACAAAGTCCTAAAAGCAGTCCAGAGGGCCACAAGAACCAAGTCAAAGATTTGAAATACAAAGAACCAAAATCCACTCAGCTGGAAAAGCAAGAAACAAAAAGAATTCAGATAATTGAAGATAGCGTAAGGGGCCTCTGGGACAACCTCAAGCAAGCCAACATCCGAATTATTGGGGTGCCAGAAAAAGAGAGAGAGCAAGTTAATGAAAACCTACTTGAAGAAATAGTGACTGAAAACTTCCCCCACCTGGTGAAAGAAACTGACTTAAAAGCCCAAGAAGTACACAGAACCCCAAAATATAGGAATCTAAAGGGGACCACACCAAGACATATCATAATTAAAATGCCAAGAGCAAAAGATAAAGAGAGAATATTAAAAGCAGCAAGAGAAAAACAGTTGGTTACCTACAGGGGAGCACCCTTACGATTGTCAGCGGATTTCTCAACAGAAACGATGCAGGCCAGACGCGAGTGGCAAGAAATATTCAAAATGATGAATAGCAAGAATCTACAACCAAGATTACTCTATCCAGCAAAGCTATCATTCAGAATTGAGGATCAGATAAAGTGCTTCGCAGATAAGAAAAAGCTAAAGGAGTTCATCACCACCAAACCAAAATTATATGAAATGCTGAAAGATATTCTTTAAGAAGAGGAAGAAGAAAAAGGTAAAAATATAAATTATGAACAACAAATATACATCTATCAACAAATGAACATAAAAATCAAGTGAATTGATAGGCTGATGAACAGGATAAACTGGTGACTATAACAGAAACATGGACATAGAGAGGGAATGGACTGACAATTCTTGGGGAGAAGGGTGTTATTGGAAGTACAGCAAGAGATTGGACAAAAATCTTGCAACAATGGGAGAGGACATTGGGGAGGGGGAGGTGAGGGTGGAGGGTGGGATAGCTACAGGGTGGAGGGGAGATATAGGGGGATAAAAAAAGGAAACAATGTAATTAATAAACTGAACAATAAAGAGGAAAAAATTTGAATTCTCCAATTCCAAACCTCTCTGGTATTCACAATTTTGACCTATACTCTTAAATTGGTTTTGTCTAATTTTGAAGTTTAGGTAAGTAACAATATGGATGAAACTCACAGATATAACTCACAGGTAAATGGGGAGAGAAGCCAGAACAGAAAGAGTATATACTTTATGAGTCCATTTTTATGAAGTTCAAATCAGCTCTCCTCACTGGTCTATGAGCCTCTAGGACCTCCTTCTCCAAGTATTCTCAGCCCTTCTCTTCTGAGATGCCCTTCTTGCTTTTCCCACCCACCAGGATTTAAATTATGTTTGAGATTCAGAGAAAAACAATCCATCTTTTACTTGAATTCCCCCAGACCTCTCCAGTGCAGGGCCCTCCATTAGTGCCAACTATTACCTGTATTGCCTACTTACTAATTAATGATCATTGAAGATAAATATACATTATCTCTCAGTGTAATGTTCCTCAAATACTCTTTCAGAGTGCTGTGTTCAGAAGGAACTTAAAGTCAGTTTGATTCCGTCTTAAATTCATTTCCCTGAACATACTTTAGCTGGAGATTGATGTGAATTGGTTAGCCATTTCCTATTTTTTCTGTAATTGACTCATACATCATACACACAGTAATTCATGGATTTGAAATCTTCTAATGCTAAACTTTACAGTGAAATAAGAGAAACATATTTTTGTTTTTATTTTCCTCTCCCCCTCCTCCTTTCTTTTTGATGAAAGAAGTATACAACTAGTTCAAAAAGATATTTTAAAGGACACTTTGTCATCAGGTGTGTGTGTGGTTTTATTTTTTCATTCAGCTTCCAAAGTCCCACAGAAATTATAGAAGATGCAAATCTTGTTAGCCATAATTTGCAGTTGTTGACATGCAAGACCTCCCTGTGTGTATTAATAAATCACTTTTTTAAATGCCAGGCAGCATTTTTGGCTCATAAGTCGTGATGGTGGCCTGTCTGACCCAAATAATTTGTTTCCTCCATTGGGAAACTCATAGATGTGGCTGGGCCAGTTTAGAAAAGAGAAAAGCAGAAATACAGAGAGGAGAGGAAGATGGCCAGACTGGACACATTTTACTCCCACCCTGGCTCCCATAATTACTCCAAATAATGAGGGAATAAAAATTAGAAAGATTGCGCTTTTGACAAAGGAGAATGTGTGGAAAGCCTGTACACAGATCATTTGGGTTTATGTTTCATGTGTTTTTTTAATCTCACCCCGACAACCAGCCTGATCCCTCAAAAATGCTTCCAGCAGCTGGCTCCTAGAGATAAGGCATTTCATAGTCTAAAACTAATCCTGTTTCAGAATTTCAAGTAAGATGGGCCACACTTTTTTCATAATGTTTATTTAAGTTCAAAGCAAGAACTTGTTATACATGTGAAGTATCCTCTTGAGTCTAAAATACAAAACAGAGGGAGAGCGAGTGAAGATGCAGCAGGAGGCCAGAGGAGAATTGGAGGGAAGATGTGAGTCTCTTTCCAACTGAACCCAGTCATCAGTGTTGGAGGGAACCTAGGCTGCTCCAGCTGCTACCCACATGAGGCAAACGCTTCTGTAGGGGTTGCTGCCAAGGCTGCCAGACTTTTGGGGTCTGGGAAAGGTCCCCAATGTCCTCGGAAATTCTAGACTCACATGGATAAGGAGCCAGAAGGGAGGGGACACCTTCTGAGGAGCTGCTCCATCCTCTGAAATGCCTCCAGATCCTTCGGTAAGCAACCCTACCACCGACTCTGGGCATCATTTGCTCAGACATCATTGGAAAGAAGCTGTAGGCTATGGGAGAAATGCTCATTAACTTCCTTTTCTTGAAACTTCTTCCCATCGTGTTTATTTATCAGACTGAAGTGTTTTCCTTCACATGTGTTAATAAGTCAATAGCTTCAGGTTAAAAAACAAACATCCTATCCTTAAATTAGCTCAACCTGCAGGCAGCCAGCAGTTGGTCACCTTTATCCCTCCCAACTCCCACTAGTTTAGTTTTTTTCTTCCAAACCGTCTCATGAAACCCCATTTTGAGATTCCAAACCCACATGGATCAGAGGACAAAAACAAAAAACAAAAAACCTCATCTGCTATTCCAGTTTACTGCCACACAGAGAAAATTTATACCTTTCTCCATCATGTTCCCTTTAAGTGTCTAAAGTGCTTTCATTTCTATTTCTACTTTTCGAATTTCTGGTTGTTATTCAAGAACTGTGCCAAATATTCTCTTGTCAGTGAAATGTTTCCTAATTCCTAGGAAGAAAAATCTTTTTCTTCATTGTGCCTTCTGAGCCTTCACCACATACCACATTTGGGATACTTGGCAAATAATTACAAAGCAATTTAATGTCCACTCCTACTAGATAGTGAGCAAAACAGGAAGAAAAGTTATTTCAGGGACAGCACTGCATTCATAACCTCTAGCTATGGCTGGCCCAGAGTAGATATACCTTAACATATTGGGTGGGTGGATAAATGGATGGATGGATGGATGAATAGTTATTAGATGGAAGTAGAGAAATATTGCTGTATTAAATTTCTGTTGTTGAGAAATAGCATGTTATTCCACTTCTTAATATTTGATGGCTGACACTACTTGAGCATCACTCATCTATTCCCTTTCTGCCCCACACCTGGCAAAGCTGCTAAGAATGTCTGGGTGTCCATTCTGGCCAGCAGCTATGTTGGTTAGAGCACCACCCGTATACCAAGAAAAGGTTGTGCATTCTATTTCTAGCCAAGGCACATACCTAGGTTGTGGGTTTGATCCCCAGTCAGGGAGTGTACTGAAGGCAACCAATCAGTGTTTCTCTCTCACATTGATATTTCTCTCTCTCTCTCTCTCTCCCTTCCTCTTTCTCTAAAAATCAATAAAAACATATCCTCAGGTGAGGATTTAAAAAAGAAAAAGAATGTCTGGTGCCCTCTCCATGGATGTTAATGGTAAGAGCAAACCATGCAGGTGAACCATCACCTAGTCCCCACCTCCTAAACACCATAGATTCTCTAAGACAGTTTCCTTTCCCTGATTTCTCAGGCCATTTTTGGAGTCACCTTGAAAGTCTTATTACGTGAGCAACAAACCTGTTCATACCTGCACTCACGCGCATGCACATGCGTGCGTGCGTGCGTGTGTGTGTGTGTGTGTGTGTGTGTGTGTGTGTGACATTATCAGTTTCAAATTTGGGGAGATCTACCCTATCTCTGAGGGGTACTTAGTGACTTAAAACACACTTGGCTAAAGTCAAGGCATCGGCTGGTCTGCATCCCTTTCTGGAGATTCTAGGAGAGAATCTGTTTCCTTGCCTTTGCAAGTTTCTAGAGGCTGCCTGGATTCTGGGCTCTCAGCTTCATCTCCCATCTTCTCACCAGGGTAGCATTTCTCTAGCAACACCTCTGTCATCAGATCTCTTTATCTCTCTCTAACCATTGCTGGGGAGGTCTTCCACTTTCATGTCATTAGGTTGGGCTCACTAATTGTCTTTCAATCTCAACATCTATACTCTTAATCACATCTGCAAAAGTACTTTTTTCCATCTAACAATATATTCACAGATTCTGGAGATTAATATGTGGCATCTTTTGAGGGGAGGCACTTTATTCTGCCTACCAAATTCAGACATATATACATATACCATTTAAAACTAAGCAAAGTTGGGATTAGAAGGATCCAAGTAAACATTACCAAAAACAAAGATGCACAGAGATTTATTACAAGGAATTGGCTCATGTTTTTATGGAGAAGTCTAGGACCTGCCATCAGCAAGCTAGAGATCCAAGAAAGTTGGTGGCATGATTCAGTCAGTCTGAAGCTCTAAGAACCAGGGAATTGATGGTATAAATTCCAGTCTAAATTCCAATTCCCCAGCTGAAGCAATCAGGCAGAGAGAGAGATTTCACCCTTCCTCCACCTTTTTGTTGTATTCAGGTGCTCAATGGATTGGGTGATGCCCATCCACGTTGGAGAGGGTAGTCTTCTACCAACTCAAATGCTAATCTCTTCTGGGAACACTCGCACAGACACACCCAGAAACAATATTTAGCCAAATATCAGGGCACCCTGATGTTTATGGTCCAGTTAAGTTGGTGCTGAAGTTCACATCACAGGCGGCATGACGGAGGTGGGTTTTGTGGTGGTCCACTAAGGATTACAGATTACTTCTCAGCCTCTGCTCCCTGTGACCAACATAAGAAAGAAGAAGGGGTTAGGGCCTAGTCTTGCTTGGAAAATTATTGAGCAGTGCTTGCCTCAAACCAGTGCTCTGGCTTCAGGAGCATCATGGTCAGCCGAGCCAAAGGACTTGCACATCTGGTTTACTAGAGTGTGTACCTGATCAAAACACAGTGTTACCAGGTAAACACGCATGGCCTCTCTTCCCCTTGGCAGCTCTGTGAATCGGTATTTTAACATGCCAATTTTACACATGAAGACACAGATTCCAGAGGTTAAGTAAACTGCCTAAGCTTACTCAGTTCCTAAGTGATAGCTCTGGGGTTTCAACTAAGCCTGAGTCCAAAGATGATGTCATGATGTTAGAAGCCACTCTGCGTGAGCACAGTGCTGGCGAGTGGTGATGGCGTTCCTACCTGCCATGATGTTAGAAGACTTCCTGAGCACTCCAAAGTGGGGAGAGTGGTGGGAGCTCTGCGACTAGACAGGGTGTGCGGCTGCAAAGTAAACTTCACATAAAACAGGAAATCAAGCTTCTCCTTCTTGCTCAGCCACTTTTATTTGTAAGATCTTGGTTGCATTTTTTTTCTGGAGAATAGGTCCTAAAACATGGTCACAGTACTTACATCAAATCAGAAGGCCATGCTGGATAGAATGTTTTCATTCCTTGCAGTTCTAGCCTTTACTTTTCAGAATTTGTTGTGTATCGGAAGCCCTGAATTGTGTCCTTTTTAATAGTGCAGTCTCTACCTATAGAACTTTAAAAAAATTTAGAACAAACCTTCACAGGGACTCACACTGTCTGTTTCAGTAACAGCAAGGAGGTCAATGTGCTGAATAAGAAACAGCACTAGCCTATAAGCCAATAAACCTTAGTTTGAGTCTATCCCTATCATTCATTAGCTATGTGCCCTCTGGCAAATATCCTAGACCATCTGTGCTTCCATTGCCTCATCTATAATGTGGGGATAATATTTGCCTTATCTCTTTTTAAGGTAAAATATAGCATCCTCATTAGTGTTGTAAGAAATCCATCCATCCAAGAAACCTGCTCCTGTCTGGTGTCCAGAGGAAGGAAGGACAAGGTGAAGAGAAATGAAGAGACAGAGTGGAATTGAAGAAAGTTATTGTTCCTTTACTTTCACCTAAAGGCAGTAGAATCTTTCAGTTTCTCATTTAGTTCTCAATATTTTCCCAGTGAAAATTATGCTTAGTTTATTTTTTGTTTTCCCCAGTAAATATCATTACTATAAATATTAACAAGACACAGATGTTTCCCTTCTTTACTCTGTTGGCCTCATTAAACCATCCAAGGTTTTTCAACTCTAAATAACTATGCAAATGTAACTCATTGCTATTGTTATTATAATTGTTGTTGCTGTTGTTGTTGTTGTTGTTGTTGTTGTTGTTGTTGTTAGAATCAGAACAATGTGATGGAGTAGAAGGAACTCTGGACCAGGCATCAAGAAACCAACCCTGCAAATAATGAACTGGATGACCTTGAGCAAATCAACTAACCTCTCTTTGTACCTCGTCCCCTATATCCAAGTGAGAATTAGACCACATGCTTTCTGGTAGACTCTTTTGGCTTTAAATGTTTAGTCTTTAGCATTGAGTAATTTTCGGCACAAGTGCTAACCCTCTAAAGTGCTGGTTCTCGGTCTTGTGACCTGAATGCATTTTGTGTTCCACTTATTTTTAGCTCTAGTGGTTGTTTTGATGTGCCTGCCTTCGCAGAAGCACATGTTGTAGCAGTGACTTTATCCCCAGACCTGGTTACCGGATTAGAGGAGCTCATCCAACATGTGCAGGTCTCTGTAACCAGCGTTTTACTGCACTGAAAGCTTGTGTTCAGAGGAACAGGCACGGTCACTCCCAAAGAATATTTCTAGAGAACATCAGCATAATATGCAAAGAAGGCAAGGTGGGGTCTGAGCTCTGTCCCCACCAGGACTGCTTACGAGATCTCTAAACTTGGACCTCTGTCAACTCTAAACCAGGACTAAAAAATGTATGGAATGACACTATGTCACCCACTTCTCTTGATCTGATTTAAGCTCTCAATAGCCCTGTGTGGGATTTATAAACATTTACATGCCATAAAGAGGAAAGGGAGCCAGGCTGGTGTTGCTCAATGGTTGAGCATTAGCCTATAAAACAGCAGATCACAGATCGATTCCCAATCAGGGCACATGCCTGGGTTGCAGGCTCAGGGCCCAACAAGGATTTCTTCTCATCATTGATGTTTCAATCTCTCCCTCTCCTTTCCTCTCTGAAATCAATAAAATATATATTTTTTAAAAGATGAAAGAGAGAGGGGAGGAAGGGAGGAAGAGAAGAAAGAAAAAATGGAAGGCCAGCTTCTTCTGTTTCTAGCCACGAACACCTGACGACTCATGGTGTGAGTCTGTTATTTAGTGTTTCCGCTGTGTTGCACACAAATGTAATGAGCCTAAAATCTGCCTTCAAACTTGGCATAAATATAAATGTTCTATAGGGCAGAGCCCTGTGGTTTACATTACAAACACTCACCCAACTTAAAGCTAATATTTATTTATCTTTGGATCCAAGTGCTTACTAAGGTACAATGCTTCCCAGGTGTATTGTCATTCCACATATAATGTTTCACCTACCTACATAGAAAAACTGGATACATAGTTCAAATATCTTATATGTCACTTATATTAAACTAGGGGCCCAGTGCACGAAATTTGTGCACTGGAGGTGGGTGGTCCCTTAGCCCAACCTGCCCCCTCTCACATACTGGGAACCCTCAGGGGATGTCTTACTTATGGCTCACCCCTGGCCTGCCCAAAGCTGAAAGCCTCTGGCCGAGACTTTTTGTCCTTGGAGAGGGGACATCGGCCAGGGAACCCCAGCCAGCAATTGCCCTGCAATCAGGCCAATCGCTGCCTGGCCATGCCCCCAGCCCAGCCTGGCCTGCCCAAGGCCAGGAGTGAAAAGGCCTCTTGGCAAGGCATTTTTGCCCCTGGCCTGGGGCACCCAGCAAAGTGATCACCCTGCAATCTGGGCCAATGGGCTGCCTGGCCAAGCCCCCAGCCCACCTGGCCCGGCCTGCCATGGGCAGCAGCCATCTTGGTTGCATGCTAATTTGCATATTAGCTCCTGATTGGTTTGTGGACATGGCTTGTGGGTGTGGCTTATTTGGTGTAGCAAAGCTATGGTCAATTTGCATATTACTCTTTTATTAGATAGGATAAAACTGGGGCTGGGGAGGAAGGAGCCATAAAAATTATAAATGTGTATGTAAAAAATAAAAGGAAAGATATACTAGGATTGCAGTACATCATTGATATAGTCTATCCCATAAAAAGAGAAAATGACAGGTCCAATGTGGAAACACACTCATAATAAACATTTCATTTGTACAGATGGCATTTGTTTCTGTAAGTGCTCTCAATGCCATCCGATGCCTTGACTGGCAGGCCCTATCAAAAGCTAGACAAGGTGCGGGGGCTAACAGTCTGGCCTGAGGCGCGTTTAGACCATGACCGACTGGTTCATGGGGCTGGTTACTGTTTGAATCAGCCCCCTTTGAAAATTGGGGCACTTGTCTCTCTCCAGTTTTCTACTTTCCACCCATTTCCCACACTCCGTCAATGTGCATGGGAGTAGGTTGTTCCGAAGACCTCTATGAATGTCAGAAGAATAGGCTAAAGTTTCAGAACAGGATCAGTCTTAAATTCTTACTAGGCTCTGAATCAGGAATTTTGTGTATCAGAATTCAGGATTAAGCTATTCAATCTAGGGGCCGGAAGACTGCAATGAAATTTCTAAGACATTTATTTGGTACAAAATGCTTTTCACAGATGTAAATATTAATCAAATTCACATGTCAGTGATCCGACCTGCCAATTCTGTTTGTTGGATGCTTTCAAGGTGCCTCCAGTTCTAAGAAGGAGACAGAATTGCCTGCAGGTTGGCACTTGAGAAGCCAGGCTCCCAGGACAACGCAGAGTGCAGCTAGCTTCTGGGTGATGTTAACCAGAGTTGGCTGCCGGGATCTTAGAGGATCAAAAGGAATTTTTAAAAATTGTACATGAGCCCAGAAGAAAGCCCATAAAATCATTTCCTTGTGTCTGTGGGTTCCACCCATGAATAGCCTGCCAAACCCAAATACCTGAGGAGGAAGCAGGCTGGAGAGAGAAAGAAGAAGAGGCAACCCGAGGACAAAGCATTCAATCCCCAAATTTTGGGTTCACCAGCAGATAATGGAGGCCAAATGGGTGCATCCTTCCTATTATACCATGATTTTAGTGAGAGAGTTCAATAATCTTCATTTAACTTCAGTCATCAGTGATAAGATATCCACCCAGCCTGGAAGCCTGCTGTTGAGTGAGGATCTGGGAGAAGAGAAAGACATGAATGCAAAGAGAAACTTTAAGAGAACAAGCTAATTCAAAGAAAAGTAATATCTCCTTTTTTTCACATGAAAGCAGTAGATTCTTTCAGTTCCTTATTTTTCCCCTGTATTTTCCCAGTGAAAGCTGTACTTAACTTTCTTTATCTTTGCTGAGCCCCAGTAAATATCATGACTATGAATATTAACAAGGCACAGTTGTCTCCATTCTTTGTTGGTCTCATGAAACCATCCAAGATAAGCTCTAACTTATAGCCCAGCCACTTCAAGTTGAATGTAGTCACAGAATCCACTTACTTTCAGTTCAACTTCACTAGGAGGACAAGCTATTTAGCAATTTAGGCAATCGACTCCGTGCCTCTATGCCCACCTGGAATGCCTTTCTATCCTACCACCCAGGGTCATGACTCACCCCGTCCTAACTCCCACCTCCTCTGCAGCCCTGTCTCCTTCCCACTCCACAATACCCCGAGCCAGCAAGCCCTCTGCCTCCCCACACAAGTACTTCCCTCTCTATGGTCTCATGATCTTTATATGTTCCTCTGGATTCTGGAATAAAGCTCCTTACTCTTCTGGTTTTCTCAACTATGAATGACTAAAGGACAAGATCCTCATCATATTCATCTTTTTATTACTAGTATCAATAAGTGATGGTTGAATGAATGATCTTTTATCAAAGGAAGGCCAACTCCATTCTTTATCCCAATACAAACCCTGTTGTGGTAAGAACTGAGGCATATTGAGAGATTCAATTCATTCTCAATAAATGATTTAAAAAGAATTCATTGAATGATGGCATGACTGATTAAAAGCAATATAATGAGGAGTAACTTTGCAAGATGTTGGAGTAATTTTTTGCAATTGTCTTTATGAGAAATGTGTTGCATGGGGCACAACTGCTTCATAAAGTTAGTCATGGTCATCACCATCACCATCAACATTGTCATGAACAGAGTCTAGTATTTCTATTTAACAATGAACCTATCACCATGAATGCCTGATGGCCACCATTACAGTCAATATTTAAGGTTCTGGGAGTTCTGACCAACTGCAATCACACAAATAGTAACAGCAGCCGCATGCACCAGGTACAGGTTATGTGCTTTGCAGGATATATTCCATTTAATCCTCAGATGATCCTGCAAAGTATGTATCATTATCCCTTTTTACAACAGAGGACACAGAGCCCAGAAATTGGCTAAATTGCAGGAAAGTATGTGGTTCAGTTGGAATTTATCCCGGGTCTATCTATCTGTCTGTCTGAAGCAGCTATGCCTTTTTAATCCTACACAATATTTATCTATAATACGAAAAAAATAGAATTTTTACATATCAACAAACATTTCCTACAAATGATATGATTACCTTTTGCAACACTCAAGATACTCAACCTTAAAACTATTATAGCAAATTTAAAAAAAAAACACTGTTAAAACGAATTACATAATAAATACTTAAAATTTATATCCTGTCTATGTGTCTCCAATCATAAGTTCAAAATATTATGGTATTTAAAGATCTCATTCACAACAACAATTTTTTAGAAACTAAATGATCACATCACATGTTCCAGTCTAGAACCAAGGTTGCTGTGATGATAAAAACTAGCCTCATTTTTGGCAAAGCGGAAGGGAAATTCATAAACAATACTCAGGGCCTGTAGGAAGAGAGCAACTGGAAAACTTCACTAGGAGACTCACAGAATGAGAATAAATAGCATGTTCCTGGAGGAAGAGATTTAATATTGACATAACATTATTTTTCACAAATTTAATTTTATATTAACAATGCCAATAAAAACGCTGCCACAATTATTTCTAATATTTCACAAAATGGTTTTAAAATTCATATGGAAGAATATGTACACTGGAAAAGCCAAAAATACTTTGGAAAGGAAAACTTACAAGAAAGACTTACCACACAAATATTAACATGGAATATGTAGTACAATAATTAAACCAATATGTTTTTGTACCACGTTGCAAAAACAGAATAATAAAATAGAATGTGAAGTATAATAGCAGACCCAAGTGTGTGTGTGTGTGTGTGTGGGTGGGTGTATGTATAGTCAATGTAATTTTGATAAAGGAACTTAAAGTTAGTAGAAAATGAATAAATAATTCAATAAATAGTTTGGGAAAAAGTGGTTAACTATTTAGAAAGTAAATGTAAATATCCAACTCATACAATACTCTAAACTCCAGATGTACTAAAGTTGAAGTTTTTAAAAAATAAACTATAGAGAGGAGGGAGAACCAAGATGGCAATATAGGTAAACACCTATCTTGCTGCCATACATAGCAGTTTCAAAACTACAACTTAACAAAAGAACAAACATCATCCAGAATCACCGGGAAGCTGGCTGAGTGGAAATTCCACAAATAAAAGTAAAGATAGGGCACTGTGACTCAGAGGAGCTGTGGGAGGCAGCGTTGAAGACACACCGTGCGCAGATGGATAGGGTGGGGAGCTGCAAACCCGGCTGGATTTCTCGAATGGGGAGGGAGACAAAGGCGTCCACTGCACTGATTCCCCAGTTCCAGGCGAGGTACAAGGAACCCACACTCATATGGGGTGAAACTGGACAGTAAAGAAGCACGCTGAAACTCAGGTGCTGTAGAGGTCTGCGAGCTTGTGGAGAGTGCGCATAAACTTGGGAACAGCAGAAGTGCATGACCGCGCAGAGAGGACTCATGACTTGCTCTCTCGTTCGGGAAACCACTGGACTACATTGTTTTGCAACCTGGGTGAGACTTTGGGTGTGCAGACTCATTTGGGGAGAGGCTGAATTGTTTGGCAGTAGGTGGAGCTCAGCAGCAGCTTTCTCTCAGTGGTGTGTGCAGCCATTACCAGCAGGCACAGGGACCCAGGTGCCACATAGGGCAGAGCTGACGAAAATCAAGGCTTCCTGCTCAGCCTGGCGACTCCACGCATCCAATTTGAGCACAGCTGACCCTCATAGCCAATTGGCCTGGAGGTCAAACCCTCCTAGTGCTAACAACAATAATCTAGCCTTAACTTCAACAAGACTCTGCAAGGGTTGCACCAAGAGTATCCACCTCAGGTAACTGGGGAGGCTGAGCCACTGTCCCTTAGAGGACATCTACCACACAAAACTAATCAACCAACTCAGTGAAGCAGTCACAATGCAGAGACATGGAAAGAAATCATATGTGAAAGAAATGGAGGGGGGAAAATGACTGGACATAGAGTTCAAAACCACGGTTACAAGGCTTTTCAAGAGGCTCCCAGAAAAGGCCAGTGAACTTAATGAGACCTTCGAGGATATGAATGAGACCTTCGAGGATATGAAAAAAGACCAACTAGAAATTAAGTATACACTGACTAAAATAAAAAATATTATACAAAGTCCTAAAATCAGTCTAGAGGACCGCAAGAACCAAGTTAAAGATTTGAAATACAAAGAGGCAAAATCCACTCTGCTGGAAAAGCAAGAAACAAAAAGAATCCAGATAATTGAAGATAGTGTAAGGGGCCTCTGGGATAACCTCAAGCATACCAACATCCAAATTATAAGGGGTGCCAGAAAAAGAGAGAGAGCAAGATAATGAAAACTATTGGAAGAAATAGTGACTGAAAACTTTCCCCACCTGGTGAAAGAAGTTGATGTAAAAGTCCAAGAAGCACACAGAACCCCAAACTATAGGAATACAAAGAGGACCACACCAAGACACATCATAATTAAAATGCCAAGAGCAAAAGACAAAGAGAGAATATTAAAAGCAGCAAGAGAAAAACAGTTAGTTACCTATAAGGGAGCACCCATACGATTGTCAGCGGATTTCTCAACAGAAATTATGCAGGCCAGACAGGAGTGGCAAGAAATACTCAAAGTGATGAATAGCAATAATCTACAGCCAAGATTACTCTACCCAGCAAAGCTATCATTCAGAATTGAAGGTCAGATAAAGTGCTTCACAGATAAGAAAAAGCTAAAGGAGTTCATCACCGCCAAACCAATATTATATGAAATGCTGAAAGGTATTCTTTAAGAAGTAAGTGGAAAAAGAAAAGGGTAAAAATATAAATTATGAACAACAAATACACATCTATCAACAAATGAATATAAAAATCAAGTGAATTAAAAACCTGATGAACAGGATAAACTGGTGAATATAACAGAATCATGGGCATATAGAGGGAATGGACTGACAATTCTTGGGGAGAAAAGGGGTGTGGGAGGTGCAGCAAGAGACTGGACAAAAATCATGCACCTATGGGAGAGGACAGTGGAGGGGGAAGTGAGGGCAGAGGGTGGGTACCGGGTGAAAGGGAGCTATGGGGGGGGAAGGGGGAACAATTTAATTAATAAACTGAACAATCGATTAAAAAATAAACAAAAAAATAAAAATCTATGACTAACATAAAAAAATTAAAAAATAAAAAGTAAACTATAAAACACAGTAAACATTAATTTTTAGCAGGATAGAGCTAAAATGTCATATGAATGGCACAAAGCTAAAAGTTTTCTGGAAGACTTGACTAAAGACATAAATTGGTTGTAAATTTTCTCCAGACAGTTTATTAAAATGGTTAGAGCATTGGCTCACAGACTGACTCTAGCCAAGGGCTGTACCTTGGTTAAGCATGTGGGAGGCAACCATTTGATGTGTCTCTCTCATATTGATGTTTCTCTCTCTTCCCCTCTCTCCACTCTCTCTAAAAATGAATGGAAAAATACCCTCAGTTGAGGATTAAAAACAAAAATAATAAAAAAGAAGTAAAATGGGTATTTTTTGTTTTGTTTGTAAATTTAAAACATTTTAAGGAAATAACAAATGAACAAAATTTTTGTAAGTTATGAGATAAAAGCTTGATCCTCCACATATAAAGATCTTCTGTGGCTTAATTTTAAAAAGTAAACATTTTCATTAAAAGCTCAGCAAAAGGAAGTTCCAAATGAAAGACAAATGGGTGTAAACACTACTAGAAACCCAAGAATTGCAAAGCAATGCATCTTGGAAGAAATGCTGCTTCAAATATCAAGCAGCAACAATGTTCCAAATTGTTGGTTCCATTAGAGTAAGAGGCACTTTCATACGGTACTTATGAGGGGTATAAATTTATGCAATCTTTCTGAAAGGTAATTCTGTAATAAATATGAAAAAAACCTAAAAACTGTGCCAGCTACTCTGGAAGTAATAGTACAGAAGTAGCCATACATGCAAATAAATGCTCAGTTTTTAGAACATTTACTATGTCATTGCTATGGTAAATGATGGGAATGTGGAACTTAAAAGAAATGGTTTTAAAGAGTGATGGCACATGTGCACAGTGGAATAATATGCAGCCATTAAAAAGGATGCTGTTGTCACAGCTTATCACATGAAATGTGTTCACACACAGTGAGAACACATGCGGAGGCAGTGGCTGTCATGTGCTGTCCAGTAGAACTTCCTGTGCTGGTGGGCAGACTTGGGTCGGCACTGCCAGGCACAGCCTGCGAGCACCTGAGATGTAATTAGTATAACCGAGAAACTGGATTTTTAATTCTTCTGACTAATTCTAATTTTAGCTGCCACCTGTGGCTGTTTGTTTCCATCATGGACAGGTTCACAGTATGATTCTGTGTTTATTCCCCACTAGAGGCCCGATGCACAAAGATTCGTGCAAGCACGGCCCCTCCTTCCCCCGGCTATCAGCATCACCTTCACTCTGGCTGGAGCCACGTTTCCACCTTTGATCTGGCCTGGAGCTGCCTTTCCACTTTCCTATGCTGCCCAGAGGCCCAGAGCGGCCGGGGCAGTGTGGAATGCCTGTGTTTTCACCATGGCTGCTTGGCGCCTGTGTATGCAAATTAACCCACCATCTTTGTTGGGTTAATTTGCATACTCGCTCCTGATTGGCTGATGGGCATCACGAATGTATGATCAATTTGCATCTTTCTCTTTTATTAGTGTCGATGTGTGTGCACTAATAGTATTGGAAAGATGCATACCAAAATGTAGGCAATGGTTGTCGCTGAGGAGTGGGACTTGTTTGGTTTGAGTTTGTTTTCATACAGGGAGTTATTTTACAAGTAGAATTACAACTGCTTTGAAAACACTTTTGTGTGTAGAGAGTGGTGAAAACTCTAGGTCTCTCAGATAGGTGTGATGTGTGCCACCCAGGCTCAGTCAAATTGAATGGGAGCCCCCAATCCTCCCCCCCAAGGACAATTGCAGATGCCACTGCCCCATACCCAGCACACCAGGGACCACTTCTCCAGAGTCACAGCCCTGGGCTCGGGTCAGTATTGCTTTGCTAACAGTCCCTTAACTGATGGGCAGAGATTAAGAAAAGCATGTGTGAATGATGGGCAGGAGGCCTGGTTTTAATAGAAGCCATGCTGCAGGTTACGGGATCAGCCTGTGTGCTTCCATTTAGCACTCCTTATCTCCCCTGCTGTCAAAGCCTTTCACCACATCGTGTGCCCCAGGCTGGGGAGGTTTGCTTCCCATTATGGCTCCCAGCCCAGCTCCGATCCCAGGAATCAGGCCTAGGCACGCCTCCAGGACCACAGGCCCCTGAGCTGTGGGGCAGGGCAGATCTGTCCTCCTCTGTGGGTAGTCAGTGTACTTCAGACTCGTCTGACACCGAAGGAATCCCCACAAAGTGGTTCTGCCAGGTGCGTGTGCCTGGCACTCCTCCAGGACTCTTGAGGGCCATGACATGATACCCCTTTGGTTTTCAGGGGCCTCTGCTTCAGCACAAGACCAGCACGGAATACCCTGGCATCAGCTCAACCTCTCTGCCTCCCCTCGCTGTTGGGTCCAACAAGTCCAGCGAGGCCTCAGCACCCTTCTCAGCACAGAGCAGTCACGGCCCCTATCGAACGATGCACCAGAAGAAAGGCATGGCCGGAAATTAAAGTCCTCTCATTGGCCAGTGCCAGTGGAGCCCCTGCTGTAGCCAGAATCTGTCCTTTTGGACATTTGAGACCAAATAGCACTTTGCTGTTGCCTTATATTTGCTTTGTGGTTTGTAAACACTTTCACTGACATCTGAATGTCCCAATACCCTGCAGAGTCCAAAGGGCCAGTCTTGGTGTCCAATGAGGAGCAGGCTCTTGGTCACCAGGTGATGTGGTGACAGGGGTCGGGGCACTGTAACCAGGGACCTTCATCACAGTTTGCCTGACTGCAGACAGTGCTCTGTCCCCCAGAAGGCTCTGCAGCTCATGCTGTCTGAGCCCCAACTGGCCTGAGGCGGGCTGGGCAGGCACAGGCAGGGGCATGGAGAAGTGGGGCAGCCCTCACCGGGGTCCCCCACGGGGCTTCACAGCTTCCTGACTGAGTGACCTAGGGGAGTTTCTCAGACTTTAGAAGTATCAGTTACCCCAGCTGTAGACTCAGATAATAAAATCACTCCCTCCTAGAGTTGTGAAAATAAAGTAACACTCAGCACACTGCCTCTTGTCACGAGCCCCGTTTTTACAGGGGCCTATGATGGAGCCTGGGAAAGGGGCCTGCCTCCCCGTTTAGGAGGAGGGCCTTCGCACGGCCCCGACCAAGCAGGTTCCAAGGAGACTGGCCAATGCCTGGAGGAGGAGAGCTGGGGATTCGGTCACAGACAAAGAAGGACGTGGCGTCTGAGACTGAAGTCATTTCCAGTTGCTGTTGAGGAGGATGGTTTCCCTATTACCTTCAGGGGATCAAGGCTGAGACCCCGAGTCCAGGGGGACCCAGATTGCACAGAGGTGCATGCCGCGCAGTGGTTGCCACGGGCTGGCTGCTCTGAAATTACTGTCTGTCTCCTGCATCATTGCCCTGAGCCTCGCTTCCTCTCTAGGCCTCGGACTCCATCTGGAAGAAGGAACTGTCTCCCAGAAAACTTGACTTTGACGGAGTGCCATCCCACGACCACAGTGGTAGCTGCAGTCTCAGGTTTAGCCAAATCACTTTTGTTCCAGATGGAGGCGGGCAGGCTTGAGAGCGAGAAGAAAATGGGAACTCTTTTTAACCTTACAGTGATAGAGTTTATTGTTCCATTGCACTCTCTTTTATTTTTACATTGGCTGAGACATTTATGGCAATGAGGCAGTTCACCACCACCCTGGCCTGCATGGCCCGGCAGCCCTGTCCGGGTACACCGGGAATGCCAGGTCCTGACCAGTCTCTGCGGATCCATTTATCTGCAAGCAACCCTGAAGGTGACCCGCCCTCCTGGCCAACCAGCAGGAAAAACAGTGCCTCCTCCAAGCACAGTGTCCCTCTCCGTTAGTTCAGCCCACTGTTTGGGAAGGCATCTGGGCTCATCTGCGTCACCCCCAGGGGACTTGAGGGTCTGGTGAACTGACGGGAACACAAGCTCCTGCTGCCGGTTGTGCCCTAATAAAGTTAGTCTCTGACTCAAGAGTCTCCTGCCAGCATCCCTGAGCTAGGAGCAGCTTAGCTAACTAGCCTACAAATAGGATGAACTCCAGGCCCTGTATGGTGCATACATGTTGTCTCATACAAATGGTTTGCTCTTTGTGGAATGGTGTACAGACAGGATCGCCATGGCACCTCGAAGCCCACAGCTTCTTCTCAGCGAGCCTGTCCCAGGAAGATGCATCGTGACACAGGCCAGGGGACTGGTCCCACAGCCAGTGGCAGCTAATGGGACCTGAAATGGGCACTATAAAGAAGGGTGCCCATTCCTGAGCTGCAGCAGGGCTTACTTGGGGTGGGCACAAAAGCATGAGCTGGGCCTGGGCCACACTCACAGCATCCGACATTGGTGGCTGAGCTGAGGCACCATTGCAGCCATTGGCTGAGCCGTAAGGAAGCAGAAATTAGGAGGGAACAGAAGCTATGAGACAGTGGAAAAACATGGAAGGAATAGGCTAGTTAGTGACTATACAGGAAACACTAGACATGAAAAAAATTGTCTGTGCTATGAACAGTGGTGGAACACAGAGTGAGGTTTCACCAGCTCAACCAGGCAGCCATCGGGCCACCTTGGACTCAGCCACCCGCTGCTTCCTGTTCTTGGTGCCTTCTCGTCTGGCCTTCCCTGGAGTTCTATGCTTGTGCACACTCTTAATAAAACCCATGACTTGAGATAACTGAAACCCCCAGTAAAACAGACATGTATCCACCCCCTCACCATTCCTTTAAATGATTTTTGTTCATAGAATGGAAGCCTGGTTTGCAGAGAGTTGGGCTGGATTAGCAAACCACCTTGACTGCTGAGAGTACTTGCCTAGGGGTGGCCCCATTCCCAGTGGACACATGCCCATTGCCTATCTTGGGGCTCCATCATCAGAGGTCCCCAAAGAAACCAATGAACTCTGAAGCCTTCTAAACTCCTTAATCTTTCACAGGAAAACCTGGAAGCAAAACCTCAGACACAGAGTCGTATGGCACCAATTTAACATAGTATATTTTTTGTGGTACTGTTTCAAGCACGTTTTAGAACAGAAAGTTGGAAATTATTTAAAGTTATAATGATATCTCTCAATACGTAGCTTTCAAATTAAGCTACAGTAAATTGGGTGCATGCCTACAATTCTATGACTGTATGTCAACATCCATGTAAACAACACTACAATAACGATGAGAATGACCACTCATGTCACAAAACTCCCCCAGGCTGCACTCCAGTCAGTCATGTCTTCACCCCATTCCTACCCTACCGGCCACCACCCATTTTTGTCCTATGGTTTTGTCTTTTTCAGAATGTCATGTAGGGAGCAAAATTTGAGATCTTGCTTCCTGGTAATGTCAGTTTAGCTAAAATAAACTCGTATAAATTTCTTTTTAAGTCATGTAAGTGGAATGACATAATACATCACTTTTTTAGATTAAGTGCTTTCACTTACACAGGCCTCTCAACCCTACCATGCTGTGGTGTGTATTGCCAGTTGGTTCCTTTTTATTGGTGAGTGGTATCCCACCATGAGGATATACCACTGTTGTTAACCCGCTCACCTTCCAGGAACCCCATATTCATAGGGTGATGGTGTTTCTGCCATCTGCCTTTAACCCGCTCACCTTCCAGGAACCCCATATTCATAGGGTGATGGTGTTTCTGCCATCTGCCTTCTCCCCATCATGGTTCGATTCTTGGTCAGGGTACATCAGGACCTGAGTTGCAGGCTCCATCCCCAGTAGGGGGCAGCCATTAACGATTCTCATCATCAATAGATGAGCATCAGCTCTTTCCTGAGAGAATTTAGAAAGCATTAACATCTTCATCTGACGAGCAAACATTCTGGCAACTTCTTTTTGCCTTTTAGCGAGATAAAGGAAACTTTTATTCATTTGGGCAAAGTCGGTTGGTTGAAATGAATGCAAATTTGGACAGAGATTATGACCTTTTGGGGGAACTAATCATTAAGACTGTCATCGACTTTGCAAAGGGAGAACTCAGTTGGGAGCCTCAGAGGGTCTGACTCTCAGGGTCCTGGTGCCCCACCCGGTCTCTTGCTGCTCTTTCTAAACATTGCCACTTCCACAGCGAGGGAACATACACGGTCACACCATTGCACTTTACCTCTTTTTCTTCTGGATTCTATGTTTATTCCTTTATGTAAGGATCCTTTAATGGTGTCTCTTATGTCTATGTTACATCCCACCTCTTGTATTATGTAATGGGGGAAAAGGACACTGTTGATCCAAATAGTAGCAGCAGGCGATGCGTTATTCATAGCCGCAATAGCATTGCTGACATTATTTTTCACATTCTCATTTCCCTCCTTCCCAAGCTTCTGTCCTGCATGTGGCATCACACACAACAAGCCCCTTCAGCACAATTCACTCCCAACCACATGTCGCTCTAGGGCAAATTAGTAACAGCCCAAAGTAAAATAATAGCAGTGTTGAGCACATAGTTAAGTTTCAAATAATTTTAAATCATTCCAATTGAGACAGTCAGCAAGCCATCATGTGAAATCAGACCCAAGAGACCATGAGGAATCAGAGTAAATAGTTTTGCAATCATTTTCTCAGAAACGTGGACAAATCTTCCAGGTCAATCATAGTCCACCCAGTCCCTAGTGCAGGCAGCTTCTGCGGGATGTGAAGTTCCCTTCCGATCACCAAAGAGCACAGCGACCTGGCATTCCAGGGCTGGTGCAACGCCTCTCACTACTCTGTAGCCACCTTGTGTGAGATTCCCGTTCTTCTCCGGCAGCCCAGCGTTTGTCGATGAGCCACTGTGAGAGGATGCACTGTGCTGTTATCTCAGTATCTCCAGCACTGTAACTTTCCCCATCCAACACAGTACTCCTCCAAACGAGGTGCTAGCAGGCTTGACTGTTTGTGGAACTAAGTCAATATTTAACTGGCCACTGCATCATTACAAAACAAAACAAAAACAGGTGTGCCCACTATAAACAACCATGTATTGACAGGAATGGGCAAAACTATTTTCCCAAACCCATACCAATTCCCCAGAATTTAAATTAGGATTAAATATTCTGGATTAGTATCCATTTTCTCGTCACAACTGCTTCCATTTCTGGAGAAGTGAGTCTGTGTTTCAGAAAGTCTCCTCTCCTCAAGAAACACTACCTATTTTCACTGATAACATGACGAGGCAGCATAGCAGAGTAATATTCTACTCGGAAGCAATCACTGAGGATTAGTGATTGGGGGTTAGGTTCTGGAGCCAAACTACCCGGGTTCAAACCCTGTCTCTACCACAAGTTATTGAATCTCTCTGGGACTCAGTTTCTGCAACTCTAAAATGAGGATAATGCCATTTGATGCACAGGATTGTGATGAGGCTGAAGTGGGTTATAAAAGTAAATCACTTTGCCCAGCCAGTGTGGCTCAGTGGTTGAGCATCAACCTATGAACCAGGAGGTCACAGTTCCATCCCTGGTCAGAGTACATCAGAGCTCGAGTTGTGGGCTTCAGCCCCAGGAAGGGGCATGCAGGGGACACCCATTCATGATTCTCATCATTGATGTTTCTCTTTCTCCCTCTCCCTTCCTCTCTAAATACACACACACACACACACACACACACACACACACACATCATTTAGCTGAGAGCCTGGGACATGGGAGGTGTTAACTACCTACCACACTGGACCCATCTTCCACTTAAAGAAAGTGTCTAATTGATCCCCCTCTCTCCTGTACAGAGGGCTCCAAAATAAGAACCCTGGTGGAGACAGAGAAGAGAACCCCACTGGATGCACCCACTGGATGCACCACCACAGCTCTGGCAGCTTCAAGCTCTGCTCCACTGGTTCTGCTCACAGCCACTGCGAAAACACTCCTCCTCACGCTGGCCAGCTCTCCAGTGCTGCTAGCTCCGCTTAACCCCACCTCTTGTACACTCTATTTTTTAATTAACCTTGGATCAGGAGAGCAATATCTGTTCTCCGAATACAGTCATATTTTATGCAAGCAGTGACAAGCTAATTAAGTTAATTATTATAACACCTATCTGTGTAATGGAACTGGGGCTGGATGATTCCAGCTGCTTCTCCTGAAAGTGCATCCCAGTGATGATTAAAAAATAATTAATATTTCACCAAAGACAGGAACAAGAAGTTAATTAAAAGACGGAGGTACAGCCTTAATGAAACATATCCAATTGTGCTCCCCACAATGCTTTACAGCCAAATACCTCCTCAGAATATAGATGAGCATCAGCAAGCATCAGCTCTTTCCTGCAAGCATTTAGAAAGCATTAACACCTTTACCTGCCCCGACTGTTGTGGAGCAGAGGCAAGTGAAAGACCACTGGAGCCCAAACCAAATTTAAATTTAGGGAGCCTTTATTAGCCTGCCTGGAGACTCCTCTGCCATCCTCCATGCAGGGAGGTCAGACAGCAGCCCCAACCCTTTGTGCAGGACCACTTTTAAGCACATTAACCACATCCTGTTTTTGCACAACAAGCAACCAAAGATAAAACAGTTTTTTCCAAGCAATGTCAGAGTCATGCCATTGATGACCATGTTATTCACAGGGTTATCCTGTTCTTCAGAAAGCTGACAGTGTTCTATCTTGCAAGGCCTACGTGCTGGAAAAAGGCCACGAGACCGTATCTCAAGGCCTGGCCTGGTGTCAGCACTGACAACTCTATCTGGGGCATAGCCCATGGCCTCACTAGTGCTCAAAAATTCCCACTCTACAACATTCCCCACTGGTTTTATGTACATGAGTCAAATTATTGACTCTTTTGGGCATTGTTGGCGAGGGAGTTATATTGACTCATGAGGATTATAAGCTTGATAGAATTAATTCTCTGCTGAATAAAGTCAGTGGGCCTGTTTAAGATAAGGGCTTAAGTTGTTGTGGAGCGGATGCGAATGAATGACCACTGGAGCCCAGACCAAATGAAAATTTAGGGAGCCTTTATTAGCCAGCCTGGAGACTACTCTGCCATCCTTCACTTGGAGACCAAAGAGCAGCCCCGACTCTTTGTGCAAGACCACTTTTAAGCACATTAACCACATCTTGTTTTTGCACAACAAGCAACCCAAGACAAAACAGTTTTTCTCAAGCAACGTCAGAGTCGTGCCATTGATGACCATGTTATTCACAGGATCACCCTGTTCTTCAGAAAGCTGACAGTGTTCTATCTTGCAAAGTCTACGAGCTGAGAAGGGGCCATGAGACCATATCTCAAGGCCTGGCCTGGTGTCTGACAGCACTGACAGGTCTATCTGGGGCATAGTCTGTGGCATCTCTGGAGTGTTAAAAAATTCCCACTCTACAACATTCCCCACTGGTTTTACGTACATGAGTCAAATCCTTGACTCCTTTGGGTCATTGGTGGTGAGGGAGTTATATTGACCTATGAGGCTGAATACAGTCATTGGGCCTGTTTAAGATAAGGTGTAATGAAGCTACGTCAGGATCCCGTCGACCTTCACTGCTGTGGCGGTGGTCCTTTCCAGGTAGAAGTCAGTCCTTGTGGGGCAAATTTCTTTACCCAAACAGAGTAACCAGGGTGGAAGGATGGACCAGATCAGAAGTTGGTGCTGTTTTCTGAATGGACTGTAAAGCCTGTAAGAACTTGAGTAAAGATTGGTTATGGATTTCAGCTTTTCCAGATTGGGTTTCTACATACGCTGGTGAGATGGGTAGGTCAGGGTTTGGAAAAGTCACTAGAATCTGTAGAGGCCCCACTGGTTTTAGGGCAGCCTCCCAGAGCTGCTTTATCTGCAGCCTTGTTCCCACTAGCTTCTAGAGAGTCCCCTTGACTCACATAGGTAGAGAGTGCTAGTTGGCCCATTGTCCTTGCTCTGCTCATATCTGTCTAACTGCCTAATATATTACCTTAAGGATCCTGGCTCTGAATTCTTTTAGGGAAAATGGACATCGGTGGGTTCTTCCAGCTACTTCCTGCTGAGGCGGGTCAGAAGTTTCTCTCAGAGCCAAGAGATCCTTGCTGTCTGTCAGAGGGACAGTGAGGCCTGGGCATAGAAGGAGGTGGGCTTGTGAACTGGCGGAGACAAACTGTAATAAATGGTGAATGGAAGGGAAAGAAAACCTTTCAGTTTTAGTAACTTCTATTGAAATAGAATTTTTCTCCTCAAAATTACCCCTATGGTTATCAAAACAAATCAAGACCAATTTATCTATTGTATTTAATTTGACCTGATTGTTTGCATAAACCTAACAAAAATGGTAACTGACTACCTTTGCTGGAATTTTATGATTGAATCTTAATGTGCCCCATAGGGCCAAGAAGCCAAGCCATCCAGATGCCGCCAGGCCTGCCTGCAGTATCTGCTGAGTTAGGTGAAGAACTCCTCACCTGTAATGGCTCTACCCAGGCCCATGCCCTAGACTTCAAGGCCCATTTCAGCCCTCCTACTCACACAGCTCAGAGTGCATAGGGGTCCCACAGGGATGCAGAGGCACCCTTATCGCTCCCCTTCTTCTCCGACCAACTGCCAGTGATGGTAGGGTATGAGCCTGATGCTCTATTTTCAGGGCTACCAAGCAGAATACCATGCTTCCTCTGTGGCATTCTTATTGACTTCAAATCTTCAGAGTTTAGGCAGGGATCTTTAAAACATGATACTCCAGTCAAAGTTTTTGGTTAATAAAACCACTATTGGAAACCGGTCTTATTGAATTTATGCAAAGAACTGTATTGCCATGATTTGTTTATTATTGCCAAATTTTGGAGGAATTGTATAAGGAGAAAAACACACTGACCTACTTTAAGATAGAATTTTCCTTGCCAGTCCTTTTTTATGGACTTTCTAAAGTAATATTTTCTAAAATTATTTACTCTTTCTGGCTTACTGGCCTGTGTTATTTGATTTTTTTTGACATATCTCTTCTCCTTCTTATCACATACACAATCACCTTTATAAACATTTTTAAATTAGCCTTCAAACCTTATTTCTATGTCCTTTAAAAATGTATAACCATGCCTTAGGCCTTCTACTCAGTATTCCTTATTCTTTGAAATCTCAATGCTTTAATGATTCCTAAACAGTAAACAGCCAGAATTTCTTAGATTAACATTTATGACTTAGACCTTCTGTGATAAAACTAATTGTCAGTCTTAAAAATATTATACCTTAAAGTTCCTTTGCTGAATATTCCACTACCGCCCAAGAAGTACCCAGTTGTAAATGGGGCAGAGACAGATCCACTGTGTTTTGCCAGTATAATTCAGATAAGCAAGAAACCAAGGACACCAGCAGAGCGGGTTGTACCCAGCAAAATCAACAAAAACCTCTCTCTTCTGCTCTCCCCACAGGAGCCCCCCCTTTTTCTGCATTAACAATTTACTCTGTCCTTTCCAGGGGAAATAAGGCAAGCAGTCAGAGATCCTGTATAACCAGGCTTTTTACACTTAATGAAGAGATTCTTTCCCTCCCAGATTTTCCTTCTTTCTTCTAAGGTCCCAGAGGATCTCAACTCTTCCTTCTCCTTTACCACTTCTGTTATCTCCAACCATCCTCTTGTCCCCCCAGTCTATGGCTCCTCTATCTCAACTGGCTGAGAGTGAATTCTGACCCTTCCACCCTTTCTCACACCTGCTCTGGAGCAGTTTTCAGCTCTCTTTCTCCCCCAGAGAGGACTCGCTGTAAATCTATCAGGAAGGGGAGGCAGGTCACAGTTCTCGGGACCACATGATTCTGTTTGCTAGGAGGGCTGAAAAAGGCAGTTTACAAAAACAGTTATGACTAATCTTAACTCAATAAATCTTTGTTTAAACTTCTCTGGATTGGCAACCTTCACAAATTAACCCTAGAATTCCAAAATTTTAAACTAACACAGCAAAATTATAAATCAAGGAAAAGCAATTAAAACTTCTCTACTCTTTTCCTTCTAAAGCAGGGTTTGCACTATCTTTAAACAAACTAAACAACAGAAAGAGATAACAAATATTCTCATGTATACAACGAAACAGCACAAAGTAGCATCCACTTTACACAGACTCTCACACTTACATTTATACACCAGACAGTCTGAGTTTTTGACTTCTGGGGAGGTGATCAAGCTCCCCCTTCCATTCACTGAAATATGGGAAAGTTGGCCATTCCTGCTCACAAAATTTCTGTAAATCAAAAGCATTAATGGAGGCTCGGTAATCACCTGCTTGCCACTTGAATTCCTGAAAATTTTTCAAAATCATTGCAGGGGAGTACAGACAACATGAAGCAGACTGACCCATTCTAATGTTAGAGACAATTAAGACCACAATAACACGGAATAACAAAGACAATAATAACCAACTGAGGATCACCAGGCACCGTCGTGCACTGGGATCTGGTCTCGGAAGTAGCGCTGCGTCCAGCCTTCCAGAGACAGAGACCCCAGATGGGCGCCCACAGAACCAGAAACAAGTTTCTTACTGGTAAGAACCAGATGCGGGGGGCTCCGATCAGAAAATTTAGCAGGTGGGGTCTCCAACCTCTACCAGTCCCGGGGCTGAGGAACGTCTCGCAGAGATCTCCCCCTGAGTTGACAGTCCAGGGACCCCAATGGGCTCCGGTCACAGGACCAGTCAAAGGCTGGGACATCTCCAAATGTTGTGGAGCGGATGCCAGTAAAAGACCACTGGAGCTCAGACCAAATTAAAATTTAGGGAGCCTTTATTAGCCGGCCTGGAGACTCCTCTGCCATCCTCCATGCAGGGAGATCAGAGAGAAACCCCAACCCTTTGTGCAAGACCACTTTTAAGCACATTAACCACATCCTGTTTTTGCACAACAAGCAACCAAAGATAAAACAGTTTTTCCCAAGCAATGTCAGAGTCATGCCATTGACGACCATGTTATTCACAGGATCACCCTGTTCTTCAGAAAGCGGACAATGTTCTATCTTGCAAGGCCTACGTGCTGGGAAGGGGCCATGAGACCGTATCTCAAGGCCTGGCCTGGTGTCAGCACTGGCTACTCTATCTGGGGCATATCCATGGCCTCACTAGTGCTCAAAAATTCCCACTCTATAACACCGACCAGCAAGCATTCTGGAAAATTTTTTTTGTCTTTTAATGAGATAAAGGAAACTTTTATTCATTCAGCTGAAATCAATGCAAGTTTGGAAGAAGAATATGACCTACCTTTCTGGGGAGCTACATCATCAAGACTGTCACCCATGCTAGTACAAAGCCACCCCGACAGGTCCCAGCTCCACAGGAAAGCTCTCACTATTCCCATGGTGTCTAATTGTCCTGCCTCACCAAGGGAAGATCACATTAAATGTCCTGGTGAGAATGCTCAGAACGTGACTTTGATTCAGCACTCCAGCTTCCAGAGCTACTCCCCCTGCTAGCTGGGATTCTGGATCTCCATCTATGGCTGACCATATGGTTGGCTTGCTGTACACATGGGGCAGGTCAGCAGA
This sequence comes from Antrozous pallidus, assembly GCA_027563665.1. NCBI lineage: Eukaryota > Metazoa > Chordata > Mammalia > Chiroptera > Vespertilionidae > Antrozous > Antrozous pallidus. The sequence goes on from CM050526.1 coordinate 7,298,296, forward strand.
GGTGTGGCCAATGTCTAACTCAGAGGAGGACCCCACGGACCAGCCATACACCACACCTGCCAAACCACTTCACTCCATAGGAGGAGGAACCTGGAGTCATTTGCAAAGGGAGGTGATGGACATCAGTATTTCAGCCAAAATTATAACCAACAGCCAGTACCTCTCACAGTTGAAGACAGGGTTCCCGTCCGCATTCAACTCAGTGTCCTTAGAGAGGACACTGCCTCTCTGAGCTTCCACCTCCTTCTTAGTAACATGAGGTGGGGGCCTAACCTCTAACTACAGTTCCCTATGACGCTGTCGTTCTTTGGATATAAGATATCATCTCAGAGGGTTTTTTAAGGTTAAAACCAGAGACATTGGGATGATTGAGCCTAATTTACAGGCGAAATGCCAACCTCATCGATCTCCCAGAACTTTGTTTGAGTTACTTAGTCTCCTCTGAACCTCAGATTTCAGATGAAACACCAACTATTCTGATTCCTCATCAAGGGCCCCATTGTTGATGCTTAAAGCAGTGCAGCCACTAACCAAGCCCCTGCCAGGAGTCCTCCCTGGCCCAGCCTCAGATCTCAAAGCTCTGGACCCACCAGTGTGCTGACCTCACTCCTGCCTTGTTTGTTTGGCTTTGCTTTGTTTCCTCTAGTGGATGCTCTGGAACTAAGGGGAAAGGACTCTATGAAGGGCCACAGCCACATAAAAAGCCACTTAATGCAGTTGGACCAGATGGGACTGTGCTGGAGTAACAAATCCTGGGAAGCTCATCATTAACACCTCATTTGCAACAGGCTCTCTCCCTCTCCCTCTCAGGAAGCTTAGAAACTGTATCCCGGCTCCTGGGTGGCACAAGCACAAATCCTAGGAAAGGGGTTGCTCTCTCATTTGTTTGGAATGGGGACTTGAGTGCCCGTGTCGGGTGAAGGGTGAAGACATTTTAGAAAGCGCTTTGGTGCCTGAAGAGGGATGGGTGAGGGAGTGGGGGACTCTTCAATGGGGAACCCAGAGATCTAAATGGGATTCAGTAAAACCCCACTAAGAAGTGCCATTGTTCTGGGGTTTGGAGTGCAGAATAGCAGGGCACCCATAGGGCTCCTGCCAGGGGTCTCCCAGGGCCTCTGAGCCTTTCTCTTTAGAAAGTCCGAGACAACAGGACCAGGAACTGGCTTCTGTCTTCAGAGCACAGGCCTGCGTCCTGCAAGAGGTGTGAGAACCCCACACATGTGTTCTGGGTGGAGGGTGCACATAGAAAAGAATCCCTGCTGGGTCGGGACTGGGCTGGCACCTTCTCTCAGCTCCCTACACTGCAACTCTTTGGTGGTCACAGCAAAGGACACCCAGCTCTCCATACAGCTCACTTTGTGTATGGAGCACCCATAGCCTCATGCAAATAACACAGCCAGTACACTTGTCCCCATTTTACAGATGAAAAAACTGAGGCCCAGAAAGGCTTAAGACTAAAGTTACACAGATTCTAAGCAGCACAGTCAGGACCTGGACTAAGGGCTTTGAATTAAAGCATCCCTGGCCAAGCCCTAACCTGTAATGCTCCTCTACCCGTACTCCATTCACTCCCCCCCTGACTACGCAGAAGGCTGCTCCTCGGGACGCAGGAATATGAGATACTCAGGTGCCTGCATAGATGTGGCATCCATCCTTGTATTACCAGAGGTCAGGCTAACCAGATCTGAAATTAAGGTGCTTGAGAACACACGTTTTGCTTCCCTGAGAAAGTTATACTTTCCTTTCTGCAAGAAACCCAAGCCCTCCCTAGGGTCCTAAGTGGCCTGTGTAGACAGCACCTGCTGTCCATTTCATTTTATTTTATTTTATATAGTTTTATTGATTTTAGAGAAGAAGGGAAAGGGAGAGAGAGAACTAGAAGCATCAATGATGAGAGAGAATCATTGATCGGCTGCCTCCCACATGCCCCCCACTGGGGATCAAGCCCACAACCAGGCATGTGCTCTTGACCGGAATCGAACCAGGGACCTTTCAGTCCACAGGCCAATGCTCTATCCACTGAGCCAAACCGGCTAGGGCACCTGCTGACCATTTTAGACTTTCCCTCATGGTAGCGCGGATGGGCAGGTGCCCAGTGGAGAGCCTGCTGAAGGGGAGTGTGGGCTCTGGGTCTGACCCCCAGGCTCACACCCACTTCCCCATTCAGTACAATGGCTGTGTCCTCTCTGTGTTCCCCAGTGCCCTCGTCTCTAAAAGGCACAAGTTACTTCTTCTGTGGGTTATTCTGAGATTAAATAAGCTGAATCCAGGGAGGTTTAGTATAGCATTTGGCTAGTCAGAGACCATCATGTTAGCTGTTACTGTTAGGTTTCACAGCAACACTTAGTACAGTGCATCCCTCATGGATGGACAAGGCGGAAGTCCCGCCTTCAGGAAGCTTACAAGTTAGTGGCTGAAGCATGGCAAGGTGCTAAGCTGGTAGGGAAGAATGCAGGAGAAGCCCCAGGAGGGATGTTAAGGCACAGGCCCTACTGCCTTTGGTATTGACAGATATGTTGGGCCGGCCCCCAGAGGCTCTGAATCAGCAGGTCTGAGGTGGGGCCTGACTACTTATATTTCTAGCAAATTCCCAGGTGATGGTGCTGCCAAGGCTCCTGGGATCCCATTCTGAGAAGCATTGGTGTGGAGAACAGAACAGGCTCTGGGGGCACAACATCCTGTCTGCTCCTCCCAGCTTCCTGCCCTGGAGAGGGCATGGTTACCTGACCCCCCACACACTTCTTTGTAAACACGCCCTGAGGGTTGATGGGGGAATGCATGGAAGTGAGCAGTAGCCTCTAGGAGGGCAGGACCTTGCTGTCCGCTGGACTTGCCTTCATGCAGCTGGCCAGTGGGAGTGGGAGACAGGAGATACTTGCCCAGCTGCAGAGGGGGGGGGGGGGGGGTTCTGGGAGGAAGGTCCTGGTAGCTGGGAGTCACAGTAAAAGTAACAAATGCTTTGAACCCTTGAGCAACAAACCTGGGTGACTGAGTAGGAGAGCGACTGGAAGCACATGTCACTGTGTTGTGATGGCTTCCACCGGTCGGAACCTTGGAGTAGGAATGCTGGCGGGTGGCCAAGAGGCACCCAGTTCTTTCCACCCGCGATCTCCATGGAAAGTCTTCCGCACGTGGCGGCCCCCTTGACGTCAAGGGGGATTTAGTAGCAAAGCACCAGGAAGTGGTGGTTGTAGCACACCAAATAATTTTCTAAACTAAATAAAGCGTTACCTCTATTACCTAAGCCAGTTCAGCACTGGCACTGCAATCCATTCCCTTCACTCACTCGCTGTTATAATTCAACGCTTCACTCACTTGCAGTTTGAAAATGTTGATGTAAAATGTGGCAGACATTTCCTGAACACACCAAAAATCTGACAGCCGCCTCCCAGGAGAGTCATTTCAAATCGCTCAACAGACTTGCCCGCAACAGAATCCAGGGCCCGGGTTCACAGGCATTTCGGTGGCTACAGTCCTCTCCCTCGCGGGTGTGTGCCTGGGTCCCGAAGCCACAGCATAGGGAGCAATTGGACATCTGGCAGCTCCTGCGAACAGCAAAGAGTCAGGCGCAAGTGCAGGATGCGGAGGAGCGGGTTTCAGACCCACAGGAGGAGTGGCTCCGGCTGCACACAATCTGCGCGTCCGGAGAGCCAGTTGCACAGCCTAGAGGGCAGGTCCGACCTGGACGGGGCAAGACGCCTCACACCCGGGCCTGGGCTGTGTGGCAGGAGCCGGGGCAGGAGCCCAGACACGATGGGGAAAGCAAGGCCGCTCCCAGCCACACCCCATTACCCAGGTCACTGTTTAGAAGCAAGGCGAGCCTGGTTGTGTCGCCTCCAGGAGCAAACCAGGCTTTCTCAGGTGCTGTTTCCCAAAGGGCTCAGATGCAAGAAGCGCTGGGAGTGTCTGTCATTTCAAAAAAAAAAAAAACAAAAAAAAAAAACCAGGATCCCTTCCCTTTCCCTTGGGGCCGAAACCCAAATGTCTATAGGCCTCTCTGTGCAAGCAAGTGCCTCTGTGTTTGTGAACGGTCCTCTCTACCGTTGTTACCACTTCCAATCTGACTGAACCGTGGGCACGTGGGTGCGCAGGTCCTGCCAGGTGTCTCCTCTCGCCTCTCCGTGCCCACACCCGGCACTGTCCCAGGCTGAAGGCCAGCTTGAGGTAGAGATGCAGCACTTCCCCAGCCCCTGCATATCTGAACCCTGAACCGCAAGGGCTGTTCCAGCGCAGACTCCGGTTCCCGGGGGCTGCAAGCGGCCTGAGCCGCTTCCTGGACCAGCTCCCAGGTGACGCTGATGCTCCGGGACTGCACCTGGAGCGACACCGTCGGAGAGGATCTTAGGATGACATGTGTGTTGAAACCAGATCAGAGAACATGGCTATCCTAGATCCTCCACCAGGACCCAGCAGGAGGGCGGGGAACGGGGTGGGGGGGTGGGAGGGTTAAATCCCATTTTAGTGAGGGTTTCATGCAAGTGGCTGCGGTGATCGTGTTAGAGTTGGAGGTTATGGCTGCTTCCTTGCTGCATGCCTCCATTATGCCGACCGCGAAAGGGAATTATGGGAAATGACACGGGTGTGGGGGCGGAAACTGCTGGCCTTGGAATCACGAGGCGCAGTGGGAATACAAAATACCAACCCTTTGCAGTCACTAGGGGGCGCTGAACACGCCGCTCCGGGAGGACCGGGAGGACCGGGAGGGGCATGTAAACATGCTATATTTTGGAACCGGCCGTCTTAAAAGAGGCCCAGCTTCACGACACTGGAGTCCCGTGAGAAACAAGGTCTCTGTGTCAATAAGCATAATCTCTGGCTAAGTGCTTGCGAAAGGGCCCAGATTTCGGCGTCCAATTTGTATCCCGTTTACAAAGTGAGGTTCCAGCGCAGGGCCTGCACGTTATACAATTACCGAAGGTGATTTCCATTCCGTTATGAAAGCTGCCGATGTCAGCGGCAGTCCCCGCAGAGGTGCCTCCCGGCCGCGCCACAACTGAATTTCCTGTGGGGGTGCCACGCGTGTCCTGCTCTACAGCTCTATATGGGGGCAACGAACGGGAAGTCCTCCTGGGCCCTGGGTGGGTTTTGATTGGGCTCCGCTTCTGGGAGAAACTGGACTCTTGGGAAGCCCAGCCGAGTAAACAGAGCTCCCCTCGCAGCGTTCATTAACCCCTTTCTGGGCAGGCGGCGAGCCCCACAAATGCGAACCAGATGGCCAGGGTCTCTGGGAGAGGGGGAGGCATGTTTATAGACTCCGCATGGGAAACGGCCGGGTGAGTGGCATGCATTAGTCGTGTGTTTCAGGAAATCTGTCTTGAATATTGTGCGGAGCTGGAATTAGCAGGAGGTTCGGACCTGGTGGGAGAGGAGCGCTTCCCGAGCCTTGGCTGACGATGACCCCGCGACCATCCTAACAGCCTCTGGGGCCAGGTGGGTGCGGGTCGGGCTAGGTCGCTACAAATCAAAACTTTGGTTGATAATATCAGCCTAATCGCTCAGCAGCTACTTATTGTGTGTATTCGGTGCAGAAGGGTCAACTGGCTTCAGCCCCAGAATTTCAGGACAAGGTCAGGAAAGGCCACCATCTCAAACTGAAGCTAATAAGAAGGAACATGAAATTGAAGCAATTAGCCATCTGCGGGGGTAAGTGGCCCTTCGGCAATGTGTTGCAGATGAGATCGGGGTGTTCCCTAAATCTCCACCCAGAATGGAGGCGCAGAAGGTCTTCATAGCCAGTCAAGAAGAGTAACTCTGAAGAAGGACCGGAAGGCAGCTGCTATTGTGAGCTCTCAGAACGGAGGGAGGGGCCGCCCAGCTAAGCCCATGGCAGGTGGCCTCGTGAGACAGCATCTCCAGCTGCGAAGGGCAATTCATCTAGTTACCCCACCTTGAGGCAAATGACACCAAGGAACAAGTAAGGCCTTTGGATTAATTCTAGACTCCGCAGGCAAACAGTCCCCACTTACTGATACTAGTTACCCTACCCAAAGTGGTTTCCCAGATGAGCTCATAAATTGACATTCCAGTATAGAGGTGACTTGCCTGACTTTGAGGAACAAATTTATACTAATTAAGTCTGAATGCCCGTGGGTGGAATCATAAAACTGACAACTTCATTCATTCCCTCATTGTCCCGTGGAACTGCAGCAGCAGCCCCATTTCTACCGGATATCAAGTTAGACATAAGAAATGCCAAGGTAAAAGTTCCATGTTCCTGCTGTTAAGAAACTTCCAGAACATTACAGTGTATCTATAGGTTGTGATCCAGTAGAGTATTATGGAATCAATTTAGTTGGTCATAAATAGCACTTTTTAAAAAAATTAAAGATAATAGAACAAACTTAAGAAAAGAATATACTAAAATAAAATATGATAAAAACTATTAGGGTATGCTGCTGTTTGTCATTTTTGCAACAGCAACAATCACCAATTCTCCCACTCTCTGATGACTGACCAGTATCCAGTAATACAACTCTCACACTGAATTCCTGGAGGTACACAGACTCCAGAGGCTAAGGGCTCCGTTCCACAAAACTGCTTCCACTTCAGATGCCAACCACAAATGGGGTCCCTGACACCCGCACTTCAAATGGACGACTGAAAATGTGCAGGTTCCCATGATGCCCTTCAGGTTTGGTAATTTGCCAGAATGACTCACAGAACTGATGAAAACCTTAAACTCATGTGGAGGAAAAAAGGGTTCTATGGAAAGTAACTTCACAGGGCGATCTGATCATAAATTCATCATGAGGCATGTCATGGTAGATATATTATTTCTCCAATAAAAAGCAAATAACTGCTGGGCCTGAGGACCGAAGGGTCCCATGTTGGATTACGGTCAAGGGCATGTACCTTGGTTTCAGTAGGGGGTGTGCAAGAGGCAGCTGATTGATGTTTCTCTCTCATCAATGTTTTTAACTCTCTATTCCTCTCCCTTCCTCTCTGTAAAAATCAATAATATATATATATATTTTTTTTTTTAAGAAAATAACTTACTTAGTAAATGGCTTATATTTGCCTTAAGCAAGCCCTGTCGGTTGTTTTTGTGCATCTAGGTTAACACACCTTAGAAATGCCTCCTTTGTACGTGTGACCACCCTCGAGATGATATATCTTATTGACAATCTTGTAATCCAACCCCCACCTTGCTCTCTACCACTTTCATGTAATCTTCCTATGTTCCCTCCTTAATTCCAATGCATAGAAGGAACTGCCAAACTGTCCCTCTTCAGAGCATTTAAGATCTTGCTTTCTGATAATTATCCTCAGTTTGGCTCAAATAAACCCTTACAAAACATTCTCTACACAGTTTGATGTTTCTTACATCAACACTTACTATTGCAGTTTATTATGAAGGATATCCTATATAATAAAAGCCTAAAATATGCTAAGTGTTCAACCATTTGTTCGACTGTTCAACCAGTCACTATGACATGCACGGACCAACAGGGGGCAGACGCTCTGACCAGTAAGTTAGCGTGTTGCTGGGGTCTGGCAGATCAGGACTGGACAAGAAGGTTCGGGCATGTCCTAGAGCCCTCTCACAGTCCCTCCCCGGCCCCGATCATGCACCCATGGGGTCCCTCAGCCTGGCCTGCACCCTCTCACAATATGGCACCCCTTTGGAGATGTTGGACTGCCAGTTTCGGCCCAATCTCGCAGGCCAGAATCTTTGTACCGGGCCTCTGGTAAATTAATAAACAGATGAAGAAGTTCACTGGCTGAGGTCTAGAGGATCTCATTGCCAGAGCCTCCATCCCCAGGGAGTTGGTGTGCACATGCTCCCAATACTGGGAAGTTTTCACTAACCCAGAAGCTCCTCCAACAGGTTGTCCCAAGTTTTGTGTTTTGTATTTGTTCCATTACCTGAACATGTTTAATTGAATCGTGGGTCATTGGTGACTGCCTCTCTGCTCCTCCTTGGAGGTCAGAGGGTAGAGCTACCTAGAAGTGCCCAGAATCACCTCATTAGCATAAACTCAGGTGTGGTTGGAAGGGGTTCGTTATAAATAAAATGGTTATTCCTATCACTCTAATTCTTCAGATAATTCCAAAGGTTATCGGAGTTCTGTGCTAGGAAACAGATAAATTTTTCATTATATCACCATGGCATATAGCAGAAAGTAGTGTTATTTGTTCAGATGTTCATAAATGTGTGCGTTTGTGTAGTTCTACTGGATCTGGACATAACAATTACCTATTACTATGGATTGTGGGAAAATTATTGAAAAAACTCTATCATGCAGACATGTCTGCCCCCCAGCTTGCCCTGGAAACCCTGACTCTCAAGCATGCCTGGGCACAGGAGGGTAGATGGTTCTCTGATCCTTCAACTACCCTTTCCAAACCTCCACATTCTGGCTCCTCCTACAGTGTGCAGGGTCTGATTCCTGTCATGAATCCTGCTTTTTATATATTCTTAAGTTTAAAAGACACTTTACTGGGAGAAATATTATACAGTATTTATAAGGATTTGTGTCCAGGTCTAGGGGTTCTACTAAAACAGGTGAACATATGAAGAAAGCCCAGGTAAGAAGTGGCCTTAAGAGGAAGGAAAATCATCTTAGGAAAAGCAACATTGAACTAGATCTTAAATGATAAACAGACCCGACAAGTGTAAAAAAAAAATGCTGACATTTGTTAAATAGGTAAGAAAGACTTTATTCGAGGGGAACTGTTGTGATAGGTGTGGAGACCTGCAATGGGGTTTGCTGTGGGGAAGAGATTGGACTCAACTCCAAGTTCAACCGTGAAAAGTGGGAACTTACAGCCACGGAGTAGGTTTGGGTCAGCAGATGGATACTTATCAAGGGTCAGGGTGCATTCTTGTATACTGACCCAACAAGGTTCTCTCTGAAGCAGGCCAGGGTGATCAGACATTACTTGGGAATAGTAGACACTGAGGGACCTGATTATGGAGGGTAATCAAGTAGGGAGGAGGGAGGATTCTGGATAAAATTATTTTTCAGAATTCTTGCTAAAAGTGGATAATTCAGAGATGAACACAGAAGTCCAAAGGTCAGGGCCTTGTTGAAAAAATACTCAGGGAACCCTGAATAGAGTTTGGTCAAGATGGGAATCTTTGTCATAATTCAAGACTCAGCAACACATCTGCTTTTCTCTTTTTTTCCTATTTCTTAACATGATCATGCAACTTCAACTGGAATATTTCTTCTTCATTGATAACTTGAAAATGCAGCCAATGGGCCAAACCAATACAAAATTAGTCTGTTTAGCTGTACACCTAAACAGGTATAATTGCAGGTATTTTGTTGTAATTGCAGGTATAATTGCAGGTATTTTGTTGCAGGTATAATTGTCCCAGGAAGACAGCCCCAAAGCAAGACTGAGATTAGGCCAGGACAACAGAGAACCAGTTCCTGGATCTAAAAGCCTTTAAAATGGACATTCAGATCTACTGGTCAAGTCCACCGAGCAGAAGAGAGAAAACCGGGTGTCTTAGATGGGTGTCTCTGTAAACAGACTTGGAGATGGTGGGTGTGTGCAGAAGGTTTATTGTAAAGAAATGTCTCCAAGGTCATAGGGAAGACAGGAATGGGCAGCAAGGGAAGTTGATTCACAATGTGGCTGCAACTGAGGCCTTGGCCAATTCAAGCTCTGCATTTGGGGTGCCAACCTTACTGCAGCCAGTCATTGACTGTGAGCTCTACCTCAGGAGGGCATGTAACCTTTGTGGAAGCAGGTCCCTGTAGTGCAGCCACTGGCAGTTCTCAGTGAGACAGGTAGCCATGAACAGTAATAGTCCAGGAACTAGGAGATAGATCGTAAGTCTTGAAAAGGGCACCTGGACACTGTGTCCCTGGATCAAACACAGCTCTGGGTTCAGTTAGCAGAGCTCTGTGTTCCTAATAGGGTTTGATTCCTAATTTGAATGTAGCTTCCCCATGAGCTGGCCTGGAACTGACATACTTTGCCACGGCTAGACTACATACACCCCGTGTGATTCCTTTGCTGTCCATACACGGAATTCAAATGGATATGAAGAAAGAAACAAGGTCTCCCAGACAGGGAGATACACCAAACTGCCCACCCCAGCAAAATAGATAGAGCAAAGGGCAATCCAGAAGGAAGACAGCAGGCTGCAAAAATGACCAGCTCCAGAGAGAGCTTGTGAAGAATCACCCATCCGGATGCCCAGAGTACATTTCCTCCTCTGATGGTAACATCATCTTAACTTTCCTTTGGAGGACTGTTATTCCTTTCCCTCCATTTACCTCTGAGTTTCATAAGGACTGACCCTTTCCCTTTGCTCTATATGTGGTGATGTCAATGAGCATCAGCCCCGGGATTTTTACTGGAGCCTTTGTGAACAAGGTGTTCTTTTTCTGCTGGGGGTGCTGAGAGAAGAGACCATCTTCCTAGAGTTGTGGGTGTCCCTATGCCTCCTCCTGGGTGGAATCCATCTGAGAACGAGGTCAACAAAGAGAAGCAAGGAGCTCAGAGGGAGTGAGTGAACAGGTTCCCGTGACACCGTGAGAGCACTGGATTCAGTCTACCTGAAGATGTCTTACCAGACCCACCTCTAAACTTTTCTGGTGGTTGAGCTAGTAGCTGTGATTTTTTAATTAATCCCCTAAGTCAGTGGTCGGCAAAATGTGGCTCTCGAGCTACAATTTGCCACTCTGTTGACTAATGAGTTTGCCAACCACTGGAATAGAGACTTAATCACAAGAAACAACAACAGCTTGTAATTGGAATCGAGAGTCTAGGTCAGTGGTCAGCAAACTCATTAGTCAACAGAGCAGCAAACCGTGGCTCATGAGCCGCAGTTTGCCCACCACTGCCTTAAATTGTTTTAGCACTTTCCAACAAAAGAATTCAGACCTACATCACATAACACCTGAAAGGAAGCTGGTGCTCTTACCAACTCCTCCCACAATCCTCTCCAGCCTCATCCACCCTAGCTTTTCATCCTTTGTATCAGCAATCCTCCTACTCCTTAGGGCAGCAAAACTCGGGAGGGGCCTGCAGCCTCCTGAGAAGAGTTAGGGAGGCAAAGAGATTTGAATGTGGCCTCTAAAAACAGCCTGGGCAGACAGAGACAAGGCTGAGGGGGAACAGAATCTGTGAAACTGTAGAGAAAGACTTTTCCTCTATTCTCTCAGGTTCTGTGGCTAGACCCACCTGAGATTAAAATTGACAAATGACAGATTAACAGGAGAAAAGCAAAGGCTTTATTTGATGTTAATTTTTCCCTTGTACACAAAGACCTTCAGATATCCTATCTAATAAAAGAGTAATATGCAAATTGACTGTACCTCTGATCAAGCCATGCCCATAAGCCACGCTCAACAGCCAATCAGGAGCAAATAAATACCAACCAAGATAACGGGCCAGGGCCCCCCACTGGCCAAAGCCCAGCCATGGCGGCCTTTGGGGGCCAGGGGTCAGATCGCAGCCCCAGACCCAGCAGGGGATCCAGCCTGCCACTGCCCGAAGCCCAGCCATGGCAAACCTGGGGCTGAGGGAGTGGGGGGGGGGGGGGGGGGGGGGGTGGATTAAAGACAAAAATCTGCAGGCCTGACACCCAGCAGCCCCAAGGCCTGAGGCGGAGGTGCTTGGGTTGCTGAGGGGCATGGGTTGGGGCAGCAGAGACACAAACCCTCAAGAAATATGTGGAAATGGAGATAGACTATCATAATTTTATCCCCTTTTCACAAGATGAAAAAACCACCTCCTGGATTATTTAGTGCTGTGGCCAACACCCTTCTACAAACACAGGGTAATGTTATGATCACTCCCAGGAAGGTCTGGTCAGAATACCGTCTCCAGGGAATAATGCTACTGTGGCAAATCATCTAAGAGAGGAAACAAGCTTTTGTTATGTTTATTCTGAAGGTCAGAGAACATGACACCCCAACATATGCTTTGTTGTTATATTGATGATCTTGAGCTGTAGATGCTTGAAAAACAGCAAATGCGCGCAGAGGATTTTACTGAAGTCTCCTGATCTCCCTAAAATCAGACCCTAAAGGAGCTTAAATGTCATAGGTCCCCTTGATGAGAGAAGTGTCATCAAGCAGAGAAGACTGACTCCTGTCACAGGACAGGAGAGTAGAAGTTGGCATCACACCCAAACTTTGTTACAAACTATTTCCCCCCCCCCCCATTCATCTTTCCTAAATATCATTTACTCTCCTCTAAGAGGCCTATATCTCCCGTCCCCTTTCCCTAGAAATAAGTTATTTAAATCTGCATTCTAAGCCACCTTGGGCATTTACTCATTTTCCCCTGGTATCTCCCACATATACACAAGGTACACATGTTAATGAACTTTTGTTTTTCTCTTGGTGATCTGTCTTTCATTACAAGGGCCTCCATTAAGAACTCAGAAAAGTATAGAAAAACTATTTTTCCTCCTCCATAATTCTAACTCGGGAAATCAAGTCCTCAGCTGAACAATGAGGTTGGCTCAGGTACCAAGCAGTCCCGGCTGATGGGAGGGAAGCTTCTAGGGAGAAATCAATGATATTGGCATCAGAGTATGCCCAGGTCACATACATGGTTACTGGTGGGAGCTTTGGAGGATGATTTGGCAAATTTGATAGAAATGTTCAAGGTACATCAAGAGTCTTCTTCTAGGAATCACATCTGCTGAGATAAAGCATAAGCGCATAAGCACTGGTCAGAACCCAGGATGCTACTGTGGGCTCCCCTTCCACAATAGGAAAACCTGGGAACAACGTGCGTTTTTAGGACAAGGTGGCATCTGTACTAATAAAAGGATAATATGCTAATTAGACTGAACATCTTCTGGATGTCCTTCTGGACATCCTTCCTGACAAAACCATGTTGGCAGGGCCAAGGCAAAGGAGGTTAGAGGCAATCAGGCAGGCAGTGGAGAGCATTTAGGGGGACCAGGCTGTCAGGCCGGTGAGTGGTTAGGAGTCAGAGGACCCAGATTGGAGAGAGTGGAGGTCAAGCTGAGGCAGACCTCCTTCCTGCACCGGGCCTCTAGTCTTTTAAAATAAACCAGTACTCTACTAGGTGAACTGAGTTCCTGAGTTCTGTGAGCTGCTCTACCGAATCAATAGAAGCCAAGGAGAGGGATGGTCAGAAGCACTGGTGACATCTGAGCTTGCAATTGGTCTCTGAAGGTGGGAAAAGTAGTTCCTTAAGACCAAGCTGTCTCCGGGTAGAAAAGTCAGAATTGCCTTTAATTGTAGGGTACCCAGCTGATATCAAAGAACTGCCTGGTGGTGTGGAGCCTTGAGGAACCTGGCTCCGCCAGCCCAGTTTAGACTCTGGCCGCTGAGCTGTCAGGGAAGGAATAACTGTGCTGTGTGATGCAGCAGCATGGACAGCCTGTCACAACAACTAAAGGAGAAGGGAGGTTTGAGGAAGTACGGAGGCCGCCTGGGACAGGAGTCAGTTTGCGAAGAGGCGCTACCCCCTCCCCACGCCCCGCCTCCCGGGGAGGCCTGCTATCCCATGTCCTCACCTGGGACTGACCCAGGGGCATCTCTGTGAACCTCACCCAATGGCATGCAGAGGGGACACAGTGGATGCATGTGTGAAAACACAGTTCAAGAAACTTGAAAGCAAATATTTTCAAAATGAAAAGCCCCTCAATGTCTCAAGCTCTCTGAGTCTCCCAGGGAGGAGTGCAAGAGCACAATTCTGTCTTTACAGGGAACCTGGCCCGAAGGCCTCACTTGGCAGGGGAGGCCCAGGGCAGAGACTGCCCAGGTCATCCTGGATCTGCCCAGCAGGCTCCCAGCAGGCTTCTCTGGTTCCGCAGCAGCTCTGTGGCCCGGCCAGCACCCTCGGCAGCGCCGGGACACCTGTTAGAAAGGCAGTTTCTCGTGATCAGAAATTCAGGGAGAGGGCTCAGCTGTCTGCCTTCTAACACCCCCTCCTCTCCTCTCAGCACCCCAAACCATTCAGGTTTAAAGCCCTGAGGGGCAGATTCTTCCTCCCCTTTCTGAGTGACAGGCCCCTGCAAGGATGGCTCAGGCCAGCAGCTCTCCCCAAGAAAAATGCACAGACTTCTGCACACAGTTGGGGGCAGGGGTGATGTCAAAGGCCTCCATGAAGTTCATTTAAGCAAAGTCTGAAGTCTGAAGCATCCAGGAAAGGCAGAGAGCGCAGCTCCACCTACAGACACATAAGCTCCTTCAGCGACTTGGGACCCAGACCCTACACAGGCCCATGAGCTCCTTCCTTTCATTCTGTGGATAGCATCACCCTGGCAGCTCCCAGCAGCAAGGCAGGTCTCCCAGCCTTGGCCCTCCCCCTCGCCCCCGCCCCAGGCCTCCCCTCCGTGGCATCTCTCAGCACCGCCCACCTTCCAGAAGGGGAAGGAGCATGGCCTTCAGGGCAGCACTTTAAACTTTCCCATAACAATATGTTTTTGGAAATCAAAGTCCAAATTCAAGAAAGGAAGAAGTGGGTTCCCTCTGCTCTGTGAAGAACAAAGGGCGCAGCGCCCCTTTTCACCACTAGAGGGTGATCACAGAGAAATGCCCAGACAGCCCAAGGATCCTAGGGGCCCAGATTTGACTTCCACTGCATCTCCTTTTTGGCCCACAAAGAGTTTATAAACATTTCCAGGAAATCTCACATAAAAATCTAGATTTTCAGATTCATTTCATAACAGCTGAAAGATTTGGCACTGTCTGGTCCTGGTCTGGGGGGACAGTGCTTGGCTGGAGCAGAGTTGCCCCTTCAGGGGGCACCTGGATCCTGCCCTGCTACCCTCCCCACCCCCTGCTGGGACTCATCCTCCTCCCCTGGCGGCCTCTGTGGGCCTGGCCTGCCAGCCAGCGGCCCAGCACGCTCAGAGGACGCTGGGTGAGATACCCAGGCGGCTTCCGGCACTCATTCAGAGCAGCAACATGAAGGTTGAGAACTGCCTGCGTACATTTTCCGTCCTAACATTTTACTCTTCACGTTGGTCTTTCCTTTCGACAAACCCAGTTCACCCCTCTTGCCCAAAGCTGGGCGAGGTGCTGCAGCGTGTGCCCCACGCACACCACAGAGCTCCTGTCGCGGAGCACAGCACAGTCCTGCGCTGGGTTTATTCTGTCTTCGCCTTCAGTTTGTAAGTTCTATGAGGACAGGAATGAAGATAATCTTCCGACTCCCCAAAGGAATTCAGGAAACTAGGCAGGGAGGGAGGGAGGGAGGCAGGGAGAGAAGATGGGAAGGAGGGAAGCAGGGAGGGCGGGAGGAGGGAAGGGTTTACTCAAACACAGCGCTGCTGAAACCCGAGTGGGCACCGGGCGGGCGGACCTGGGCAGCAGGGCCAGCGCCCCACCCCCTAACCCCCACCCCCCCACCCCCCGCTCTGCTTCGGCAGGTGGGGGGACCTGAGTCTGCACTGCAACACATTCTTTTTTTTTTTAATATATTTTATTGCTTTTTTACAGAGCGGAAGGGAGAGGGAGAGAATGTCAGAAACATCCATCAGCTGCCTCTTGCACGCCCCCTACTGGGGATGTGCCCTTGACCGGAGTCGAATCCGGGACCTTTCAGTCCGCAGGCCGATGCTCTATCCACTGAGCCAAACGGCCTCGGCAGCACGTTCTTGGCCGATGCTGACGCCTGGCCCCGGACCACATTTTGAAAACCTCTGCTCTCCGTGAATCTTTTCCAAAATACCAGCAGTTCTAGAGTTTGCAGACGTTTCATAAGTCTCTCCTGTCTGTCTTTCCTGTTGGCATGTATCCGGCACTCGGCACACAGCGGGAGGGGCGCCCGAAGGAACGGCTTCTGCCCGCCCGCCGAGGAGTGGGCGCAGCGGGCGGCCGCGGATCTGCCCCGGAGCCCGGCCCGCAGCGGGCAGAGTCCTGCGGGTAACGCGGGGGGTGCGCCGCCCTTCCCCGAGCCACGGCTTTCCTTCCGGACGGGATCTGGAGCGATACCGGAGGGCGGGAGGGAGGGGGCGTGCGCGGCCGCCTCCCGCGTCCCCGCCGCCCGTGGAGGTGCGGGACCCGCACCGGAGGAGGGGCCATCTTTCCTCCGCGGCAGTAAAGCGACGGGTTGTCTGTCCCTGTCCCTGTCCCTGCGTCCGGCCACGGCGACGTGCATCTTGCCCTCAGCAGGCCTGGACTTCAGGCCTCTGCCTGGGGCTGCGCCCCGCAGCCTCCGCCTGTGGGTGTGCAGCCGGCCCTACGGCGACCGCCACGAGGCCAGGTCCTGGAGCGAGCTGGCAAGAGCCGGGCAAGAGCCAGAACTCTGTCCGGGGTTACACCCAAAGCTTAGCCACTGGCCCTTCGGAATTCGCAGCCCGCGGTGGCCTCACTGACCCCGCCCCGGCCACTGACCTCTCCCCCAGGTGTGGCGGGAGGCCAGCCCTTCCCCAGCCCGACCGCCTGCAGAGGGAGGCTCCACTGGGACCTGCAGGGAAGGGGCCTGTGACAGCCAGACTGGGGGGGGGGGGGGGGGGGGGGAGGGGGTGGGAAGGATAGAAGAGAAGGACGTGGTTCATACCAGACACCACCACCGAAACCCCCTCTAGCTGTCTGTGACATTTACTCAGCCCTCCCTTGCCCGAGGACATCCTGCTGCCAGACAGAATGGCCAGATACCGGGTCAACAGGACCCACCAGCCTGGGAACAGAATTTGAAATCTCCCGCTTCCCTGTACTGTAACCGACCTTGTGCTGCCTTTCTCTGTGTGAAACCGGCCAATCACAAATTGCCAAACCTCCCTGCGTTGGAGATAAAAAGTGCTCTCTACAGAGGCTGGGGGGCTCGCACTGCTCACTGCTGTGACAGTGGAGACGTGGGCCCGGGCTCAAGATCGTACTAAAGGCTTCTTAAATTTTTGATCTGGCTCCTTGGTGGTCGTCACTCACGGGTGGTCTATAACAGGGCCGTGGCTCCCTGGCGAGCTCCCGGGCAGTTCGCTGCGAAGCTGCCCAGATGACCATGCTTATGGCCGCCTCCCTTTGCTCTTCCGTTACTAATACTGGCGACCAGCTCTTCACAGCGGCAACCACGTCACACATCAGGCACTTCCGGCAGCCGCCCGGCCCGGGGACAAAAGGGTGGCCGACAGGAGCGCACGGTGCCCATCAGCGCAGCGTTTGTGCACCCTCAGCCTGGGTGTGCGGCCACGTGCTCACCGCCCGCAGCGCTCCCAGCCAATCAGAGTGGCGCACGAGGTGCCAACTACTCTGCCTGAGGCCCTAGAGAAGCTGCTGGAGAGGAGACTCCGGGAAAGGACCCACAAGCCCGGACCCCGCCGGATCGAGGGGCCTGGAGAGGCCCATCGGGGTCTGGGCAGGAAGCAGCTATTCAGCAAGCAGCACACAGAGGCGCACCCAAGGGCTTGGTGAACTTGGGGCTGTTGGTCACAGGGAAGCGGTTGGTAACGGAATTCTGTGGAGAACTAAATAACGCGTATCCAGCGAAGCCCCTGGGAACAAGCCGCCCTGGATGGAACGCTTCTCCTTGTTGGGCTGCTCAGCTGCACAACAGATGGCGGCAAGGTCAGGGCCTTCTTCCTCACGGGGCTGAGCCCAGGGCGTGAAAGTGAGTGCACACTGCCACCTCGTGGTCATGGCCGGAAGCGCCCCGCAGCTGAGGAAAAAGGAAAGAAAATCAGTAACTGTCTAATGAATGGATGCGTGAGAGGATAAAAACTATAATTACTTTATTTCAGTCTTTATACAGTGAACTGAAACACACACTCCCGGTTTTATACAGAAAACGCTTGGAAAAGCAGCAGCCAAGGATATCCAAAATCTTTAAAGATCCCAGACCAGATATTTCTGACCAAGAAATAAATAGGTGAACTGGGAATTCAAGTCAGGCCCCTTGGATCCCATCCAGATGTTCAACCAGCTGGCCACCAAGTCCCCTCCAGTCAATTACTTTTCTTGATGTTTCTAATCAACACTATTATATATGTGATGCTATAAACTTTTATATTTAATATTAACTCATAACTCAGGACCCTAAACCAGATGTTTTGGGTGAGAAAGAAATTGATGACTCATCAGTAGATTAAAGCCAGGCCACTGGCTGCTCTCCAGGCACTTTACCAGCTGAGCTGCCAAGTGAGGGGCTGCTACCAGCACCCTTTAGCTACAGGGAGAGAGAGGGAGAGGAAGAGAAAGATGGGGGGGGGGGAGAGTCAGAGAGAGAGAATGAAAATAAATATGAACATAAAGCAGCATTCAAGATCTTTTATGCATTTTTTTCTCTTATAAAACAGGAGCTTGCCATATCGTCTTCAGTCGTTACTAGTCAGGTATTTGCAATCCTCTGAACACATCTTTCTCCCCTTTATGACGGGCAGGTGAGGAGGGGGTATAAAATACGTAACCAAGAAAATGTGGCATCATTGACAACCAGGGGCATCATGTCTTTAAACTCAACTGATCCTTCCTCTCAGAGATTCCCACCTTTGCACATCCCCGATCCAGACAGCAGGGCCCACTCATTGGGGGGGAGGGGGGGAGGCAGGACTAGGCCGAGGAGAGAGGAGAGCAAAGAGGCCCCTGGCTATGGCTCAGTCTCCAGAGGAAGAGGAACTCGGCCCCACCTTCCTCTTCGAAAACATCTCCCGGTTTGTGGAGCAGGGAGCAGCATGGCTGACTTTCTGGGTTAGAGTGCTGGGAGGTGGGGGGTCCCAGACGGGGCGGGGCTGCATGCAGGCAGGGTCTGGCCAGGTGGGGCCAGATGATACCAAATGAGATCATCCTTGAAAAGCACTTAGCAGGGTGCCCGCTACACAGCAAGTGCTCAATAAATTGCAGCTGTTCCTGCCTTTTATCAGATGCCTCTAGTCAGCAAGACCAGGTTCCCTGGGCCTGTCCTCAGCCAGGGACAGCCAGCACGGCCCCTCCCCCCTTCTACCCTTCTTCCCAGCATCAGGCAAGACTACTGTTAAATTTTATTTTTTAAAATATATTTTTATTGAATTCAGAGAGGAAGGAAGGGAGAGAGAGAGAGAGAGAGAGAGAGAGAGAGAGAGAGAGAGAGAGAGAAACAGCAATGATGAGAGAGAATCATTGATTGGCTGCTTCCTGCATGCCTCCCCCCCCCCCCTCCCCATGGGGATTGAGCTCACAACCCCCGGCATGTGCCCTTGACCGGAATGGAACCTGGGGCCCTTCAGTCTGCAGACCAGCACTGTATCCACCGAGCCAAACCGGCTAGGGCAAGACTGCTTTTTAAACTGTTTCCTAAAATGAGTCCGTTTAAACCAATATGTGACAGTTAATTTTCTGCGAAAACTTGGCTAGGCCAGGGTGCCCAGATACTTAGTCGAGCACAGTTTAGCCGAGATACACAGTGAAGCCAGCAGACTTTGGGCAGGGCGGATTGCTCTCCACGCTGTGGGTGGGCCACACCTCCTCAGTCAAAGCCTGAATGGGTGAAAGACGGACCGTCTCAGGGGAGGGGGGCATCTGCCACCATGTGGCCTCGCCTGCTGGCCACCTGAGGCCCTCACCTTGCCAGCTTCCACCACATCACAGGAGCCAGTTCCTTACAATAAACCCTCCTCTCACAACACACACACCCATGCACACACACACACACACACACACACACCCATGCGCACACACACACACACACCCATGCACACACACACACACACACACACACACACACACACACTCATGCGCACGCACCTCCTGCTGGTTCTCCAGAGAACCCTAACACTCATGTTTCTGCAGACATGACAGCAGCCCTGCCTGCTTTCCTCCTGGTCCCGGAGGACACCGCTGTGTCCCCGCGGGGCCCCGCCTCCCAGCAGCACTGGCGGCCGGAGCCTGCCCTCCCGCTTAAGCACTTGCTCCTTCCTCTTCGCTTTGCGATTCCACGTTGCACGGGTTTTGTCCACATTCTGTCGGTTTTGTTCAGACTCGCTGGAGGCTGCCTCCCAGACTCCGTTTCTGGCGACTTCCTCTGCTCCTGTCTTGGGGTTGGGAATGTCGCCGTGTCTCGGGGCGGGGGCTGGGCCGGGGCAGACCCTGGTCCCTTGGGAGATCCTGAGCAGATTGCCAGGGGAAAGGGGTGCCGTCCGTGAGGCCTGGTGATTGTGCGGGTCATGTCAGATGCCTTCAAATGCGAGCGCCTCGCTGAAGGATCCCCGAGTGTAAACCAGCAAACCGGGCCATCGGGGAGCGCGGCCTGGGCAACCCCGGGCTGCACGGTCAAGGTCACGGTGAAGCGCCGAGGCCCTCCGCTATCTCGCCGCCTCTCTCTACCCGGCTATCGTTCAACAGGAGGGGAGGGGAGGGGAGACCAGACACAGGCATGCCATCCACACAGCGTTGCCAGAAGCTGCCGAGTCTGTTCCGCTGATGGACGGGGGCAGGGCCCTCCTGCTGCGGGGGTGCCCAGCCCTGTGCTCCGGGGAACAGCAGCCCTCAGGTAGCGAGCGCGTTTGCCGACCCCCCGCGCTGCAGCCTCAGTGGCGGTGTCCAGGCCTGGCGGAGGGCCAGGGCCTTTGGTACCTGAGGCTCCAGGCCAATGGCGGCTTCCTCCACGTCCTGTCCTCCTGTGGGGGCTTCTTTGAAAATGCTGATTTCAGGGGCACCCCAAGAACCTCGCTACCTCCAGCCACAGGGAGTTTAATTCCCTGGGAACAATCTGCCTGCCGCTGACTTCCTGCCCAGAGGAGGCCTGCTCGTCCTGGTTATCCTTCCATCACAGCAACCGTCTGAGGTTGGCATGCCGAGGTGGGGGCAATGGAAACTGGGGGACTGGGTGGCCTGGCTTTGCATTCTAACTGTTACTTACTACCTTTGTCATCTCGAGCTGGTGACTCCCTTCCTGCCTCCGTTCCTCGCCTGTGAACCGGGGGTTCTCACAAGCTGCACCAGCAAGGTCATTGGAGGCTGAGATGACTTGCACATGTAGATTCACGGTCCATGCCGCTCGCTGCGTCCACTCCTGTCTTTCCTAGCTCTGCCCCCCCCCCTCACCTGGCCATTCTAGGAATCTAGAAACTTTCCTAAATCCCCAGCATGCCACCTGCTCTGAGAGAAGCCTCCTCTGACCATCCGTCCGCACCAGAGTACACCCATTAACACATATCCTCAAATCAGCTACTAAACTGTGTGCTAGGTATGACTCTCAATGAAAACATCAGTTGTGCAAAAAAAAAGAAAAAAAATACACATAGTATATGTCTTATACCTTCATTTGAGCCACTAGTTGGCAGGAAACTCAGACCTATGAATTCTTCGAAATTTCAGAATTTCCAGTACCCCAGGGCCCAAGTCGGGTGCCTGGACATGGGCTGAATCAGTCTGCTCCTGATGTCCAAACCCAATGCCAGAGGCTGGGGCTTAAACCACACACATTCACTGTCTAGCCCTGGCCTATGTGACTTGTTCCATTGAGCAGAGTCCCATGCACTGAGAGGTCCCATTCAATTTCAGGCCAGGGCACATGCCTGGGTTTCGGCTCGATCCCTGGTAGGGGGCATGCAGGAGGCAGCTAATGATGTCTCTCTCTCCCCTCTCTATCTCCCTTCCTCTACCTCTAAAATAAATTTAAAAAGATAAAAGAAAACCTGTATGTGGCCCCAAAGCCTGTCAGTTCTTATAGAGATGAGTCATATCGTGGTCAGAAAGGTTAAGAAATATACTGAATGTACTTGGCTATTACAGTGCCCTATTTCTTAAAAAAAAAAAAAAAAGTTAAAAAGGAGGAGGGAGAAAGGAAGAAGTGGAGGAGGAAGAGGAGGAGAAATGCATTTTCTCACAGTTATGAAGGCTGGCGGTCCAAGATCAAGGTCTGGTTCTCCCACAGCCGCTGTCCTTGGCCTCGTTCTCTGGCGTTTCTCTTGTGTCCCAGCCTCCCTTTCGCATAAAGAATCCCCGCCCCGATGGTCTCCTTTTCTCTTACTTACCTGAAGAAAAGCCCTGCCTGAAAGAGAGGTACAGCCTGTGGTTACTGGGGGTTAGGGCTTCAACATGGGAATTTTGGAGAAACATGATTCAGTCCGTAACCTGGGGTACAGGGGCAGCCCACACATTATCCAGGCAAATGGGCGACCCGTCTGGTCCTCGGTCCTCAGACCTGAGCAGCCCGCAGCCTCCCTGCAGCCTGTGGGCCTCGGCTCTCCTGGGCCCAGGGTGCAGGCGCCCTGCACTGCTGCCCACTTGCCTTTGCTCTCATGCCTGACCCAGTCCCAGAGAGTCTACCCCTATCTCCCAGGGAACCCTTCTCCCTTTACCTTTTGCAACAGACATTGTCTGTCCACAAATCCTCTCTCCCCAGGAGCTGAAACAGACGCGAGGCAACCCAGGATACATCCCTCCCCGAGACATCAGAGGTGGCTCACTCTCTGCATGGCATGGGCGAGGGAAGTCCAGAGAAGACAATATCTCAAAATGGTAGTACGCCCGGCTAGGTTTGAAATACATGAAAAACAGCATCGATGGTTGTATGGAAGAGGGATAGGCGGGCGACAGAGGTACGATAAAGCATGAATAACAACGCTGATGGTGGGAACTAAGTAGTGGCTGATGGGGGTTTGATAGCTGTTTGAAAATTTCAGTGTGAATTGGGAATGGCGGGGGCAAGACTAAGGCTCAGTTACCAGACCCCGCCAGTCTACAAGCTCCGTGGTTAAGCGCAGTGGCTTTTTCTTACTGCAACCCGGTGCTTAGCGCTCGGTGGCCTGAGAAATAGGCTCGGAAAGTCCGTGGGACACTGAAGAGGCGCCCGCTTAGAAGCCCAGCGCTCGGGGCTGTGGAGCCGCTGAGCTCTCTAGCGGCGGAGGCGCGCATCGCACATGCTGGGCCCAGTTTCATGGTGACCCTGAAACCTGGAGCAGGAGATCCTACGGGGCACCCGGAGGATGTTAGGCGAATCTGGGAGTGCGCTGAGAAGCCCCACTGCTCCCGTCTGATGCCAATTGAGCGCACCCTCTAAGTGAGGGGCCAGCTCCCCTTTCACTGAGGGGAATATTCTAATCAGGTGACGAGTGGGCTGCCTCCTAGCCTCTCCCCCTGCCTTTGGGCAAGTCTGTGAGGGACCAGGACCCCTCAGTCAGACTCTGGGTCAGTTATCAGTGAGAGCATAGCAATGAGCCCTAGGTTCTCCCGTCTGAGGTCTGGGCAGCAGTCACAGAGCAAGGTGAGGGTGATAGGGGAGACAAGGGTTGGAGGCGGAGATGGGGAGTAAGGTGTTTTGGGCTTAATTGTATCCCCTCAGAATTCATATGGCCAAGCCCTAACTCTCAGAGCCTCCAAATGTGGCTGTAAAGAGGTTATTTAGTTAAAAGGTGGCCGTGAGGATAGGCCCTGCTCACTATGACTGGTATCCTTCCAGGAAAAAGAAATAAGGACACACAGAGAGACCCCAGGGAGCACAGAGAACAAGCCCAGTGAGGATACAATGAGGACACGAGGCAGGGTAGCAAGAAGCAAGGATGATTCCTTGACAAGTGGAGTGGAAAAAGTGAGACAGAGAACTGAATAAACTGGCCGAGCAATTTACCGCAGATGCGGGAGTCCACCTCCAGAGAGATAAAATAACAGCTAAGCCTCAGTTGTATTTCAGCTCCAGGCCCAGAAAAGCAGCAAAGCCAGGTGGGTGATGTCAGGACCAGCTGCAATGACCAAAGGCCCCTGCTCTGGTGCTGACCGATCAGTAGAGACCATGACCCTGAAAGGCACACCTGGAAAGCTGATGGATAGTCTGCTGAAATCCTCCCCTAAGATTCCCACCTGAAGAAAGAGAGAAAACCCCAAGACAAAAGACCCAGCACATGGACTCCCTCCTGGGTATACACTGCACCTTTCCTTCTCTCTCGTCTTCCTCCTCTCCTTCCCCCTCCCCCTCTCCTTCTCCCTCCCCCTCTCCTTCCCCAACAGGCATGCATCTCCTACACTATGAGGGACCCCAAGGCTTGTAACCAGGAGAGCCATGGGCAGTAGCAACTCCTCCAGGCTAACCCCCACACCTGTATCAAGGCCCCCTTTTCTCCGGCTTCCCTGTGAGCCAGCACAGCCCTGCCCAGGTTCATTTTTGCCTGTAACATTTTTAGAAAACAAAGCAGCCCAGCCCAGGCACTCCTGCTGCTTCTTCCTTGCGTTACTGTTCAGGATTTACTAAACATGCCCTCATGGTCACCTGGACTCATGCTGTGAAGTCTTTCCTGCGCAAACACCCGCACCCTGCCTGCTGGCTGGAGGCGTACCGCTCAGGGCCAGGGCCCCTGTCCGTCAACAAGAAGAGGGCTGCCTGCCATCTGCAAGCCGAGGAGAGAGGCCACCGGAGCAACCAGTCCTTCTGACACCTTGAACTCTGACGTCCAGCCTCCTGAAGTATGAGAAAATAAATGTTTGTTGTTTAAGTTGTTTAGTACCTGTATGGCAGCCTGGGCAAACTCATACTAGGCACATCCTCTATAGTAAATGGCAGTGGTCAGAAAACCTCGGCTTACGAGCCACATGCGGCTCTTTGGCCCCTTGAGTGTGGCTCTTCCACAAAATACCACGGCCCGGGAGAGTCATTTTGAAGAAGTTTAAGTTTAAAAAAATTTGGCTCTCAAAAGAAATTTCAATTTGTACTGTTGATATTTGGGTCTGTTGACTAATGAGTTTGCTGACCACTGGTATATAGAGTTTATACCATCAGCAAAAATTTACTGACCACCCCCTAACCCCAGCCAAGTCTCAGGCACTGTGCTTGACACTGAGTATCCAAAGACGAATGATTAAAGCTGCTGCCTTTCAGAGCTCCAGGCTGGCTGAGCCACTTTTGTTTTATTTATTTATTTATTTATTTATTTATTTATTTATTTATTTATGACTTTTGATGTATTAAAAAATACGCCAGAGTTTCTAATATCTGTGGTATTCTTAAAAACACAAACATTTTAAACACAATGATGCAACAGAATATTACTATGTCAAAAACAATTACAAGATTATTTATTTTTAAATATTTATTGTTGAAAGAATTATATAGGTCTTCCTTTCTCCCCTATTAACCTTTCCCAGCCCGCTGCCATCCCCCGCAAGGCCCTCACCACCCTATTGTCCACAGGTTATGCATACATGGAATACAAGTTCATTGGTTGATCTCTTCCCACCCACCCTCCCCTGCCTTCCCTTTGGTGTTCAGCAGTCCATTCATGGTTCTATGACTCCGGGTCTATTTCTGATCATCAGTTTATTTTGTTCATTAGATTCCATATATAAGTGAAATAATATGGTATTTGTCTTTCTCTGACTGGCTTATTTCACTCAGCATAATATTCTCCAGGTCCATCCATGCTGTTGCAAATGGTAAAAGTTCTTTCTTTTTTATTGCCACATAGTATTCCATTGTGTAGATGTACCATGGTTGTTCCCTCTCCCCACCCCCCATCTACTGATGGGCACTTGGGATGTTTCCAGATCTTAGCTGTTGTAAATTGTGCTGCTATGAACATAAGGGTTTATTCTTTCTGATGAGTATTTCAGGATTCTTAGGATATATTACTAGAAGTGGAATTACTGGGTAAAATGGCAGTTCCATTTTTAATTTTTTAAGGAAACTCCATACTGTTTTTCACAGCGGCTGCACCAGTTTGCATTCCCACCAGCAGTGTACTAGGGTTCCCTTTTCTCCACATTCTTGCCAGCACTTGTCATTTATTGATTTGTTGATGATAGCCATTCTGACAGGTATGAGGTGATATCTTATTGTTGTATTGATTTGCATCTCTTGGCTGATCAGTGACTTTGAGCATTTTTTAAATACATCTCTTGGCCTTCTGTATGTCCACTTTGGAGAAGTGTCTATTAGGTCCTTTGCCCATTTTTTTATTGGATTGTTTGTCTTCCTTGTGTTGAGTCATATGAGTTCCCTATATATTTGGGAGATTAACCCTTACCAGATTTATCATTAGCAAATATGTTCTCCCAGGTAGTGAGCTCTCTTGTTATTTTCTTGATGGTTTCTTTGACAGTGCAGAGGCTTTTTATTTTGATGTCTCCCATTTGTTTATTTTCTCTTTGATTCCATTGTACTAAGAGATGAATTGATAAACATGTTGCTATGTCTGAGAGATGTCTGAGATTTTGGTTCCTATGCTTTCTTCTAGGACTTTTATGGTTTCATGTCTTACACTGAAGTCTTTTAAAAGACTTCAATGTAAGACATGAAACCATAAACTGCCCTGTGTTGATCAGTGATTTCTAGGCATTTTTCAAATACTTATATACAGATTCTGCCCATTTAGAAGTGAATTCCAAGTGGTGTCAAACACAGTTCTACAGTGTACTGCTCTTTAGCATTGATTTCCAGGTTTTAATAAAAGCTGTTCTATACTGTTATCTCATGGTGAGCAGTCACTTCCAATGTTTTCAATCACTTTTGCACTTTCCAGCCATTTAGAAGTAGTGAATTCCAAGAGGTTTCAAACACTGATCCACAGTGTGCTTCTCTTTTGCAGCATCTCCCAAGTTATCTCAAACTATGTAGTACACTGCTGATGTTGAACAATGATTTCCAAGTGTTTGCAAGCACACTTACGCAACAAACAGAATAATGCTCTTCAGCATTGATTTCCCTGTTTTGTCAGAGGCTCTGGTACACAGTTCCTTGATAGCGATCACTGTTTTCCAGGTGTTTTCAACTACGTTGATACCATTTCCTGTCTTTTGGAAGTGACTTCTAAGTCCTTTCAAACACTGATCCACAGTGTGCTGCTCTTTTGCAGTGATTCCCAAGTTTTACCACCCACTATGGTACACTGTTTGCTGATATTGAACAGTGATTTCTACGTATTTTCAAGCACACTTACACAGGTTCCAGGTATATAGAAGTGAATTACAAGTGGTGTCAAACACTTTTGTACAGAATACTGCTCTTCAGCTTTGATTTCCCTGTTTTGTCAAAGGCTCTGGTACACTGTTTTTGATAGTGATCACTGTTTTCCAGGTGTTTTCAACCACATTGATACCATTTCCTGTCTTTAATTAGTAAATTCCAAGTGTTTTAAACACTGATCCAAACTGATCTGCTCTTTTGCAATGACTCCCAAGTTTTGTCAAAGTCAAACACACTTTTCTGATGTTGATTAGTGATTTACAAGTGTTTCCAAACAATTTTGCACTGTTTCCTGAAATTTAGAATTGATTTCCAAGTGGTAGCTAATACTGTTGTACAATGTACTGCTCTTTAGCAGTGATTCCCAAGTTTTACCACCCACTATAGTACACTGTTTCCTGAATTTGATCAATGATTACCACGTATTTTCAGGCAGGTTTATACAATTTCCAGGTATATTGAAGTAAATTCCCTGTGGTTTCAATCATTGTTTCACAGTGTACTGTTCATCAGCCGTGATTCCTAAAATTTGTCACATGCTGTTTTACACTGTTTCTTTATATTGACCAGTGTTTTCTAACACGTTTGCACCAGTAGGAGTCTTTTAGACGTGAATACCAAGAGGTTTCAAACTGTGTTCTACAGTGTCCTATTCCGAAGCAGAGATTTCCATGTTTTGCCAAACGCTGTTCTGCACTGTTTGCTTGTGTTGAGCAGTTATCGCCAAATGTTTTCAAACGCTTTTACACAGCGATTAACCATTTAGAACTGAACAGCAATTTTTTCAAACACTGTTCTACAGAGTATTGTGAGTCCTGAACTTTGACTTACAGAGTTTGCAAATGCTGTTCCACACCCTTTTGGGAGGTTGATCAGCTCTTTCAAAGGACTTTCAAACACTTTTTCACAGTTTACAGCCATTTGTAAGTGAATTCTAAGGGTTTTCAAACACTGTTCTACAGTGTAGTGGTCTTTAGCTGTGATTCCCAAGTTCTGTCAAAAGCTGTTCTACACTGTGTCCTGTGGAGATCAGTGATTTCTAGGCATTTTTCAAATATTTATAAGCATATCCTGCCCATTTAGAAGTGAATTCTAAGTGGTGTCAAACACTGTTCTACAGTATACTGCTCTTTAGCATTGATTTCCAAGTTTCAATAAAAGCTATTGTACACTGTTATCTCATGGTGAGCAGTCACTTGAAATGTTTTCAAACACTTTTGTGTTTTCCAGCCTTCTGGAAGTAGTGAATTTCAAGAGGTTTCAAATACTGATCCGCAGTGTGCTGCTCTTTAGTAGTGATTCCCAATTTTACCACCCACTATGATGATACACTGTTTCCTGATATTGATCAGTGATTACCATGTATTTTCAGGCAGGTCTATACAGTTTCCAGGTATATAGAAGTAAATTCCCTGTGGTTTCAATCACTATTTCACAGTGTACTGTTCATCAGCCGTGATTCCCCAAATTTGTCACATGCTGTTTTACACTGTTTCTTGATATTGACCATTGTTTTCTAACATGTTTGCTCCAATAGGTGTCTTTTAGACGTGAATACCAAGAGGTTTCAGTGTTCTACAATGTCCTGCTCTTAAGCACAGATTTCCATGTTTTGCCAAACGCTATTCTGCACTGTTTGCTCGTGTTAAGCAGTGATCTCCAAAGTTTTCAAACACTTTTACACAGCGATTAACCATTTAGAATTAAATAGCAATAGTTTCAAAAACTGTTCTCTAGAGTATTGTGAGTCTAGAACAGTGATTTCCAAGGTTTTCAAATGCTGTCCCACACCGTTTTCAGAAGTTGATCAGCTCTTTCAAAGTACTTTCAAACACTTTTTCACAGTTTACAGCCATTGGCAAGTGAATTCTAAGGGGTTTCAAACACTGTTCTGCAGTGTACTGGTCTTTAGCTGTGATTCCCAAGTTCTTGTTTATGGTGTAGTTAGTGGTCTAGTTTCATTTTGTAGCATGTACCTGTCCAGTTTTCCCTACGCTATATATATATGTCGTGACTCCATGCTCTTGGCTCCTTTGTCAAGTATTAATTAAGTTTAATGGCGTAGGTTGATTTCTGGGTTCCCTGTTCTGTTACATTGATTTTTATGCCTATTCTTGTGCCAGTACCAGGCTGTTTTGAACACAGTGGTTTTGTAGCATAACTTGACATCTGGTATTGTGATTACTCCAACTTTGTTCTTCTTTCTCAAGATTTCTTTAGCTATTCAAGGTCTTTTTGGTTCCATGTAAATTTTTGGAGAGTTTGCTTTAGGTCTGTGAAATATGCCGTTGGTATTTTAATAGGAAATACATTGAATCTATAGGTTGCTTTGGTTAGTATGTACATTTTAATGATGTTGATCCTACTCATTCATGAACATATTATAGTCTTCCACTCGTGTATATCTGCTTCTATCTCTTTGTTCAATGTCCTGTAGTTTTTAGGGTACAGATCTTTTACCTCCTTGATTAAGTTTATTCCTAAGTATCTTAATTTTTTGTTGCAATGGTAAATTGAATTTTTTTTTAATTTCTCTTTCTGAGAGTTCACTATTGGTGCGTAAAAATGCTATAGATTTTTGGGTGTTAATTTTGTATCCTGCTATGTTTCCAAATTCATTTATTTAATCTAGTAGTGTTTTTATGGTATCTTCAGGGTTTTCTATGTGCAGTTTTATGTCATATGCAAATAATGAGAGTTTTACTTTCTCCTTTCCAGTTCGGATGCCTTTTATTTCTTTTTCTTGTCTGATTTATTTATTTTTAAATGTATTTTATTGCTTTTAGAGGGGAAGGGGTAGGGAGAAGGAGATAGAAACATCAATGATGAGAGAGAATCATTGTTCGTCTGCCTTCAGCATGCCCCATATTGGGGATTGAGCCCACAACCTGGGCATGTACTCTAACCGGGAGTCAAACCTAGACTTTCTGGTTCCTAGGTCGAAGTTCAACCTCTAAGCCACAACAGCAGGGCACAAGAATTGTTTTTTAAATTAATTCATAGTACAGGTCAGGGATCAGCAAACAACTCCTGCAAAGATCCTGGTGGTAAATAGTTCGGGCTTTGCGGACCACAAGTGGTGTCACATGATCTGTCACAGCTGCTCCACTTCTTGTTGTGTCAAAATAGCCACTGACAACATGTAAACAAAGAGCATGGATATGTTCAAATAAAGTTTTATTTACAGAGCAGATGGTGGGCTGGATTTGTTGGCTTGTAGTATAGACAGTATCATCCAATATAGACACACAAGTTTAAAGTTGTAGGAAATGCAACTTCATTTAATCCTCTCAGTGTATTAATGATATAAGCTCAGTTAGAAATGTTATCAAAATTCACATTTGAGTCTGGCCGAGTGACTCAGTGGTTGCATGTCAACCTGTGAACCAGAAGGTCATGGTTGGGTTCCCACTCAGAGCACATGCCTGGGTTGTGGGCCTGATCCCCAATAGGGCTCGTTCATGTAGGGGGCAGCTGATCAGTGATTCTCTCTCATGAGTGATGCTTCTATCTCCCTCAACCTTCCTCTCTGAAATATGTATGTGTATATATATGTATATATATATATATAATTTTTTAAAAACGTTTACACTTGAGCCTGGCGAGCATGGTTTAGTGATTGAATCAGGAAGTCACGGTTCAATACCCAGTCAGGGCACATGCCTGGGTTATAGGCTCAACCCCTAGTGTGGGGCATGCAAAAGGTAGCTGATTCAATGGTTCTCTCTCATTATTGATGCTTATATCTCTCTCTCCCTCTTCCTTTCTGAAATCAATAATATATATATACTTATATATATATTATATTTTTATATATTTAAATGTATTTATATATATTTAAAAGTTTACATTTGAAAAACAAATAAACAAAAATAAGAAAATCAAAATGTTTACACTTGAGTCCCTCCGTGCTCAAGGAGCCCAGACTGACACCTCTGACTCCTATCCCCAGCCGTGAGAAGCCTGCATGTGGTACGCCCACAGACTCTGAAGTCAGACAGTTGGGCAGACTGTCAGCAAATTATTAGCTTTGAGCCTCAGTTTCCTCCTCTGTGAAGTGGGGTAGTAATTACCTCCGCAGTGCTGTCAGGAGTATTAAGGGGAGCTGTATGCACACAGGGAGCTCTGCAGGCCGGGGAGCGTCCACAGCGTGCTCTGTGGGAAGGAGAGCCGCCTGCCCACCAGGCCAGCTCCCACACTGCAGGGCGCTGAGAAAAGCCCGCTTGAAGTTTCAGAGTTCTTACTGACAAACAACAGGCAGCTTGGGTACCTGCTGTCTGAGGGCCTTGAGAACAGTGTGATTTACCTTTAGAAGATGATAGGATTTGTTTTGCTTTTTAAAAAATCTCCTCAGGATGCATTGTGGCTGGCAAATTTGGAGTTATCTGGTTTAGGGTCTAAACTTAGAACACCCAGAGGGAGACAATGGAAACACGGGTATCACTTCTTGCATCCCTTTACCTTTCCCTGTGTGCCCGGGGCCTCCCCGACCCAGTCCCCGAAATGGCAGCTTCCTGAGCCTTTTTATAGCAAGACTATGTCAGTCTACTCTTGTACCGTCTTAGCGGAGTGTCCAGAACCTCATGTGGCTCCACAGATTTGTGCTGAGCAGATGAATACATGAATGGATGTTGGGTATGTTTCCTGTTGCTGCTTCTGTCCTAGGCTCTTCCTTGTTTCACTGAGTATCTAGAACCTCATGTGAGCTCCACAGATATGTGCTGAACTGATGAATACATGTCTAGGCCAGTGGGTAGGTCAGACAAGGCTCCGAGGGGTGTCTGTTCATCAGAGCACAGGGATCTGGGTGTCCCAGGACCTGCCTCGGCACTGTGAATGCAGACATTTAGTTGGTGAGTACGGCAAGAGATGGCTGGATGAGGAAACGAACTCATCATCGCAAGCATGCTTACAAATCTATATACCACAAGCCCAAGTTATAAATTACACATTTATAGTTGTAACCTCACAGGGTGATCTGATCATAAATTACAACCAGGCAGGTCATGGTGGGGAGTCACCAAGCCTATAACTTCCTTAGGGAAAAATTTTTAATAAGCAAGTCCTATCCATTGTTCTTGTGCGTCTAGGCTAAAAACCTTTGAAAAGCCATTAGTAATACCCCTCCAAGGTGTAGTTACCCTCAAGGAAGCACACAATCTCAGTAGCTGGCTGCAATCTGATCCCCACCTTGCTTCCCCACCCTCATAAAATCCTCCTCTGCTCCCTCCTTAATGCCAATGCACAAAAGGAACTGTCCCTCCCCAATCGAGAGACTGCTTCCCAGCGGTTGTCACCAACCAATTGGGCTCAAATAAACTCATAAAAATTCTCCGCAGGTTTGGATCTTTCTTTTAAAAGATAAATGTATTTTTTATTGATTTCAGAGAGGAAAGGCAAGGGAGAGAGAGAGACAGAAACATCAACCATGAGAGAATCATGGATCGGCTGCCTCCTGGGGATGGAGCCTGAAACCCATGCATGTGCCCTGACTGGGAATCGAACAGTAACCTCCTGCTTCATAGGTCGACACTCAAGCACTGAGCCATGCAAGCTGGGTGGTTTGGCCATCTCTGTGTCAGCCTTGGAAATAGACCTACCCCAGGTTCCCTGGCCAGTTCATTCTGCCCGGTAGCCACCTTTTCCTAGGAGCTCCTGGGATGATCACGTCCTGGGACATGGCCTCTTCCAGCCTCTTCCAGGGCAGGTGTCCTTTTGCCGTGTGACTGTGACACTTCTCCCATCGGAGGTGGAACTGATTCTCCCATCCCTTGGGTCTGGGTGGGTGTTGATGGACTTGCTTTGACTTTAAAGCCTTGTTTTCCCTTTCACCTTGGGAACTGGCCGCCAAGTGCAGCAGCTCAGACTGACTGTTGGCTGATAGGCGTCTACGTGGAGGAGGTTACGGAGGGGGGACCTGGCTGGAGCAGTTGGCCTGGGGCTCAGCTTGGGCTGGCAGGACTGTGTGGGTTCTTGACTTCATGCAGGAAAGATTTCACAACAGGAGTCCGGGTGATTCTGCAAGTTTGGTTATTAAAACTGGGCTCAGTGCAACGAGCAAGGGCCTAGGACAGAGGCAGCAACGGAGAGGGGCCAGGCAGGGCTGCTCTGGCTCTAGGAACCTCATGGGAAAGAATGAGCCAAGGCCGGCTCTGCTGGCAGCTCCCTGGAGACTCAGAGGAAAGGGGCCTTGGAGACAGGCTGAGGGGTTAGCCCGGGGCGAGCTGCCCATGCCCATTGCCCCCCTGGTTACAAATGTCCTGGAGTTAGGAGATGCCCGTCTGGAGGGGAGGAAGAAGAGGGGAAAGGGTTAGGGTATATGGTGCTCCCTGGAGTGAGAATGCGTGCTGGGACCTTTGTTTTCTGGGGGCTTAGGGGAGGTCTTAAGGGAGAATCTCAATAGAATATTCATCAGCTTTACAGATGTGCCTTTTCAGGGTTGTGGTGTCTATTGGTTGGCTAGTGCCCGGGTTTCTTACGAGACAGGCTGGTAAGCCAGGACAAGTGAACTAGAGAAACCGAAAGATTGTTACAGCAGTTCACAGCCATCAGGACGATCTGGATGCCAAGCAGCGTGTAGCCACCTAGTAAACCCTACCTCCGCTAAACCAAGGACACTTACCCCCAGCCAGAGGGTAAATAACTTAAATCACCCTACTCAGAGAGACAGATACAGAAATCCAATCAGTACCATTTGCCAACCACACCCAAGGACAGGTGATGTTAAGGGAATAAACCTAATTTCCCACATCAGCACAAAGCTGAAGGATATTATCTTCCCCCAAGACCTCCCTAAATGCCCAGTCTTTAAATTCACTCAAAATGGAAGCCCCAGCATGCTACCCGTCCCGGGAGCACACCCACACCCCCCACACCCGTCTTCCCCCACAGACATGCCCCTCCTGAACTCTAAAGAGCCCCACAAGGCTTGTAACCAGGGCAGCAGTTGGTCCCAGACAAACCCCCTTTTCTCATTCCCCGCCCTTCCCCAGCGTTAGTACACGTCTTCAAACATTCACCTGGACTCGAGTGTGAAATCTTTCCTTCACCAAGTCAAGAACCCACACTACTGGCTAGCCCTGGGCAGACCCAGTCAGGGCCAGGTCCTCTTTCTGGCAACAATTAGTCATTGTTGGTCCTGGCATCCCCCACTGGGTTCTGCTGCTTTTCTGGGCCAGGAGCTGAAATAAAACTGAAGCCTAGATGTGATCTCTAGGGAGGAAAGGTCAGGGGGTCCAAACCGCAAAACGAGCATTATGCCAGGGGAAGGGCCTGGTCCTGTGGGCCAGGCCCGCGCCAGTTTTGCCCCTTGCTAGGCACCCGGGCCCTCTGCCCTGGTGACCCTCTGTATCTGCTACATATTGCTGGGCCAGTTTGTTCTGCTCCCTGTCTCAGTTTCCCCATTCCATGTGCCATGGAATTTTCCTGGCTTCTTTCTATCCTGCCTCAGGCGAGGCCATGTGGGGGTGAACCAAGGCACCCCAGCCTGCAGTCAGCACCAAGGTCCCAGATAGGGGAGGCCATGCTGCACCCCAGCAGCCACTCAGCTACCCTAGCATCAGTCCCAGTGAGCAAAACTGTGAGCAATTAAAGGACTGAAAACGGTTTTCAAGCCTTTGAGTTGAGGGTAGTTTGCATACACAGTAAAGACAACTTAAAGAGACGCAAAGCACAAGGTGAGTAGATTATGTTTATTACTAGTATCTGTGAGTTCTGGTGAATTCCGAAAGCCCATGGCCTCCACCTCTACTTCCCCTGAGCCCAGATGGCAGGCTCCCTCTACCACGAGGTCTGGGGACTCTCCTGTCTGACTCCCTGATCTTTTTTTTTTTTAACCTCTTCTTTTGAAGGTACCAGTCAGACCATCCCCTCTTCTGATAATATACGTCTTGCTGTCCTGATAGAATTTGGGGCCCTGTCAATTGCAAGGATACAACCTCATTTATGCTCCTGGGGTCTTCCTATTTCTTAATATTAATTGCCTGCCATAAGGATTGCAGCAGAGATTCAGACTGATGACCCTGTGCTCGTGAAATTTACATTCCAGTATGAACTCAGGTTGGGGAAGTCTTCGTCACCGACTCGGCATAAAATAGGATGCAGTGCAGACAGGCATCCTGTGCCTTGGCAACCCCCTGATAACCACTCCTGCCCTGAACCTCTTCATCCGGCTCTCACAATTTTACATAAGTGGACAAACAAAGGTGAGTCTTCCTGTATCTTTAAGGTATAAGCAGTTTGGCATACATGATGACAATGAGCCTGGGGAACCCGTGGAGTTTATATTTCTGCCTGGAATTTAATATTTCTTTCTTTTTTAAATTAATTCTCACTCAAGGTTATTTTTTCCATTGATTTTTAGAGAGTGGAAGGGGAGGGAAGAGACAGAGAGGAAGAAACATTGGTGCACCCCTACAGGATTCCACTGAGCCCAACTTGCTAGGACTAATATTTCTCTAAAAAGGATCCAAGTAGTGATCAAGAGAAAATTACTTTATTGAACTTCCTACTATGTGTTTTTCCTCTCTTTTTAATTTTTTTCTTTTTCTTTCTTTCTTTATTTTTAAAATTGTTTAAGTATTACAAATAGTAGTACATATGTTTCCTTCCCCCCCCCCCCCTTTGACCTCCCCTGGGCCTTCCCTACCCCCCAGTGTCTTGAATCCATAGGTTATGCTTATATGCATGTATACAAGTCCTTCAATTGATCTCTTACAACCCCCACCCCACAACCTTCCCTGCCTTCCCACTGTAGTTTGACAGTCTGTTCAAAGCTTCTTTGTCTCTGTATCTATTTTCTTCCCGTTTTTCTTTAAAATTCTTGCATCTGCATACTAGAAATAAATATATAAGAACAAAAAATGTTTGAGACTCAATTTCAATGTCCAACAGTTCTGAGTCCCAGTTTCAGTGTCAAATAGTTCCTTATGTGTACATGTCAGCAATGGTATCTGCATGGTGAACAAATTGTGGCAGTACAGGTCCCACCCTCTCTGATTTGGTCCTG
The DNA here is from genome assembly GCA_027563665.1 of Antrozous pallidus. Taxonomy (NCBI): domain Eukaryota; kingdom Metazoa; phylum Chordata; class Mammalia; order Chiroptera; family Vespertilionidae; genus Antrozous; species Antrozous pallidus. The sequence goes on from CM050526.1 coordinate 7,334,063, forward strand.
GGCAACCTGCTGCGATGCACAGCTGCTGACTGGTACCACGGCAAGGTCTCATCAGCGTCTTCCATCTCTGGATGGTTTCTCCTCTTGTCTTCATGGTTGGAGTAGACCTGTCAGTTCCTCTTTATTACTGGAATCCATATGGTCTTGGAGTTGCTTTCTGAAAATATACAAACATATTCTCGACCAAAAATTAATAAAGGAATCTTTTCTGTAAATTGGACTTGGGATTACTTTTATTTTTGCCCAAATGATTTTCCTTTGGCTTATTTTGACACCATGTGTGTTTTTCATGGGTGTCCTGCTGTTAGCATTACAAATGGAAATTAATTTTCTGAAGTGAGAATTTTCTAGATGTAATTTACTTACAGGATATTTTTCCTTACATGATATTACTCCCCTATATCCCCCTTTTTTGATTAATTGAGGCTTTTGGAAATTTTATAGTGCAGTCTTGGTAACTTAATTTTTGCACAAAAATATGACTGCTTTAGGTTCTTTGCATGGTAAGCAATTTTACGATGAGAGGTACTACTAGTAGAAATTTTAGTTAATAATTTAAGAGCAGCTTTTTGTCCAGTACAATTAAATTTTCTTGAGTATTCACTTATTTCAATTGGCCAATTTAAATTAATCTGAAAACTTGATTACTATTTTACTGTCAAATTTAATACTCAAACAATAATCTTATTTTACCCTGTAAATACTAGTGGAAAGGATTATTTGCATTCTTGAGTAGGCCCTGAGCATTCCTGGTGCTAGACTGCATTTAGATATATGGCAGCGGTTGCTGGCCAAGTCTCTGTCTATAACCTGGGTTCTGATCTGAGCTGGGCATGGGAGGCGAAGCAGCCATGGGGGCAGGAGACCTCCCTCAGATGGGGTGAGAGTTCAGGATCCTGCAAGGTTTGGGGGGTGAGGGTCTATGCCCCACCTCTGTTGACCCCCAAGTTCTCTTCTGATGGCCTCTCTGTGACTGTGCCTGTCTTAGGTCATTCCTTCCCAGAGGAATATTACCCATCTCTGGCTAACCAGCCATCCTCCGGGGCCAAGCAGGGTGATGAGAGGTTCAGTTCTGTCTCCTTGGTAGTCTATGCCCCTGTAGTCTTTACACCCAGCACTTGCTTTGGGATACCCTAGCCTGCTGGTGGGGTCCCGGTACTGATCACATATCTCGGGGGACTAAAGTTTCTTCTCCAGGGAGGGCCCAGCTCACACCTTTGGGTGACAGACAGATCCATGGTGCCAGCCACCCAGAGGCTTTAACCTCAGCTTGAACTGAAAGCTCAGGCAACTGCTGTGTACAATTGGATTGTGAGAAGAGGGTCCCTCTTGGCAAAAAGGGAAAGAGGAGCCAATATAGAATGCTCACATGCCTTCCCAGTGCCTTAATTCCTTCTGAAAGGGATTAATTGCTCTCATCTCCTTTTTTAAATTGTTGCCAAACATTCAAAGAATTAGTTTGTAAGTTTCCTTGGGATAATTGTACAATATGATGTTGTAAAATATCAAAAATGATAATGACATTGTGGAATAATATCATGTAAGGATATTCTTTGCTCTAGGCCACATCAATTCAATTTTAAACTGGCTGCCAATTTTTTTTATAACTTTATATAAACTTTGTCTGGAATGGAAAAACACAAATTACTTACCTTAGTTCAAGAGGTCAAATATATTGACTTTCAGTTACAATCCATTCACTTAAGGTTATGGTGACCACTAGCATAGATTAGATTTAATATATTTTTTAGTTTTATATTTTTTCTTATAATTCTTTTCTTTAATTTTTACGTATGTGTCCTTGTTGCCCCATTATCCCCTACCCCCACACATGCCCCACCCCGTTTCTAATATGTTTTTAAAAACTTAACATTGTTTTCCCCTAGCTTTATTGAAATACTGGAGGCCCAGTGTATGAAATTCGTGCACAGAGGTGGTGGTGGGGGGTATCCCTTAGCCCAGCCTGTACCCTCTCCAATCTGGGACATCTTGAGGAATTGGGCCTAAACAGGCAGTTGGACATCCCTCTCACAATCCAGGACTGCTGGTTCCCAACTGCTTGCCTGCCTGCCTTCCTGATTGCCCCTAACTGCTTCTGCCTGCCAGCCTGATCACCCCCTAACCACTCCCTGGCCAGCCTGATTGATGTCTAACTGCTCCCCTGCCAGTCTGTTTGCCCCCAACTTCCCTCTTCTGCTGGCCTGGTCACCCCTAACTGCCCTCCCCTGCAGGCTTGATTTCCCCCAACTGTCCTCCCTTGCAGGGTTGGTCCCTCCCAACAGCCCTCCCCTGTAGGCCTGGTCCCTCCAACTGCCCTACTCTGCAGGCCCAGTCACCCCCAATTTCCTTCCTCTGCTGGCCTGGTCACCCTAACTGCCTCCCCTGCAGGCTTGATCACCTCCAACTGCCCTCCCTTGCAGACCTGGTTCCTCCCAACTTCCCTCCCCTGCTGGCCATCTTGTGGTGGCCATCTTGTGTCCACACGGGGGCAGGATCTTTGACCACATGGAGGCAGCTGTTTTGTGTGTTGGGGAGATGGTCAATCTGCATATTACTCTTTTATTAGATAGGACTAGAGGCCTGGTGCATGAAATTTGTGCATTGGAGTGGGGGGGGGTTACTCAAGTGGGAGGGTGGGTCCCTCAACCTGGCCTGCACTCCCTTGCAGTCTGGGAGCCCTCAGGGGATATCCGACTGATGGCTTAGGCCTGGGAAGTAGGCCTTAGCCAGCAGTCAGACATCCTTATCACTGCTGTGGAGGCAAGTGATAACTCCTGATGACTCCTGAAGAGGCACTTGCCAGCCATGAGCCTAACTTCTGGCTGAGCAGCACTCCCCCTGTGGGAGCACACTGACTGTGTTGAGCATCTGCTCCTGGTGGTCAGTGCACATCATAGTAACCAGTCATTCCAGTGTTCGATTTGCATATTAGCCTTTTATTATATAGGATAATTGACATATAACATTGTATAGCATTGAGGTGTAGAATGATGATTTATATAAGTACTAGAAGCCTGGTGCACTAAATTTGTGCTTGGGAGGAGGGTGTCCCTCAGCCCGGCCTGTACTCTCTCTAATATGGGACATTCCTCTTGCAATCTGGGACCACTGGCTCCAGGCCGCCCACCTTCCTGCCAGCCTGATCCCCCTAACTGCACTCTTCTGCTGGCCTGATCACCCTAACTGCCTTTCCCTGCCAGCCTAATCTACCTAACTGCTCCCCTGATGGTCTGATCCCCTGATCCCTCTAACTACTCTACCCTGCTGGCTTGATCACCCCTAACTTCCTCTGCCTTGGCCCTGCCACCATGGTTTTGTGTGGAAGGGTGTCCAATCTAATTTGCATATAACCCTTTTGAGCTGGCTGGTCTGCTCTGAAGGGGGTCTGGGTCAGAATGGGGATCCCCTATGGGGGTGGGACCAGCTGGAGCAAGGTGCCTGGGGTGGTTTGCAGTCTGGCCACACCCCCATCGGGGTGAAGAACCCTGCTGGGAGACATGGCTAACCTGGGTGAGGGGCTGAAGGATGTTTGGGAATGGTTTGCAGGCCAGCCAAGCCCCCGGCATTGTCTGGAAGGACATCCAGAAGATCTCGTGGTCTAATTAGCATATTACTCTTTTACTACCATAGAATAGATACATTGCAAAATGACAACTATAATAGTTATTTAATACACCCATCACCTCCCATAGTTATCTTTCTTGTGGTCAGAACTTTTAGGATGTACCCTCTTAGTAACTTTCAAGTACACAAGACAGTATTGTGAACTATCATCACCATGTTGTACATTAGATCCCCAGAACTTACTCATCTTAGAACTGAACGTCTGTACCCTTTGACCAGTTCACCAGTTTGCCTTACCTCTCAGCCCCTGGTAACCACCAATCTACTGTTCCTGTGAGAGGTTTTTTGTTTTCCTTTGTGCTTTATTTTTAGGCTCCATATAAAAGTGAAATCATACTTTGTCTTTCTCCAGCTTATTTCATCTCTCGTTATTAACCTTAAAATTAAAGGCCAATGTGAGAGGTAGCAAGCATTTATTTGATATACAAAGAATAGGTATCCAGGCAGAAACCCAATGTTCTAACAAGGAGACAAGGCCAGGGATGTCTTTGGGAATTGCATCAATTGAAGGAAGGTCTTTCTTTGGGTGCAGATAACAAAGCGATATTAATTCCAAAGAATGCTTTACGTTTTCGTTTCAGGAGTCATCAGTCAGGCAGTCATAATATTTGCTTTATTGGTAACTTTGCAAAGAGTAGTAGGGGATACAATGTTGCCTTGGGTCCAGTCCAATGCTTATGTCGCTCCTTTAACATTAGCTGGCCGGGCAAGGACGTTCCGCTGGATGGCAGCTCTGTGCCCAGGACTTCGCAGCGGATTCCCTTAGGCTCATCCAGGCTGGTAACTCCGTACTTGTTATAACTGAATTGCCCAGGAAGCTTGCTCCGGAGCTTGTTCTGTAACCCCTACCTACTATTCTTGCTTTTCTTCCCCAAAGCCAGTAAAAGTAATCATTTGAAACGTGTTCAGACGAATTACGATGGAAATAAAACCAGTGAAAGCTGCTCCGCTACACTATCTCCTCACATGTAACTCTAACACAACCAAAAGCAAGAGCAGCGAGGTGGAAGAGGTTAATGGAGGAAAAGGGAGGGCCTATTTAATACTTTAAACAATAAACACTTTAAACAAAAAACAAAAAAAGCAAGAGCAGAAAAACCGGCTCACCCGCTCCCGGAAGCCCGGGCTCGTGACGGTTTCCGGGGAGGGTTGAGGCTGGGAAGCCGGAAAAAGACGAGGGGCGGGGCCTTCGGGGCGCTCTATCATTCCCCTACTCTATGGCTGTCTCCAATTGACAAGCCCCAGAGGCAAGGCTCCTCTCTATTGGACGCCCAGGCTCTCGGAGGCGGGGCATCTCGGCCGGAGGCACGCTGATTGGCTGGGCCTGCCATTCGCGGCGGAGGCGGGGGGCGGGGGAGCACGCGGAGCGAGGTGCCCGGCTGCGTCTCTCAGCCTGGAAACTGGCGCATGTGGGCTCTCCGCTCTCTGCTGCTGCTGCGCTCTGCGGCCCGGCGCACCATGTCGCAGGGGCCCGCCCGCCGCTCGCGGCCACCCAAGGACCCGCTGAGGCACCTGCGTACGCGAGAGAAGCGTGGCTCGTCGTGGGAGCCCGGGGGCCCGAACACCGTGTACCTGCAGGTGGTGGCGGCGGGCGGCAGGGACGCGGGCGCCGCGCTCTATGTCTTCTCCGAGTACAACAGGTCAGTGGGTCACGCCGGAGTCCGTCCCCACCGAGCCCCGCCCGCCCTCTGCGCTGCGCGCCTGGGAGCATCGCGGCACCTCGCTGGGCCAAGGTGCCCTGCTGACATGTGGGGTTTCGCTGTTGCTGCGAACTTTGTTTGGTTGGGTGAGGCATCCTGGATCCCGTAATCCCACGTCCGTCACGTGTCCGGGATCCCTGAAGAACTCCAGGCTTGGGTCTAAGCGTCCTCTCCAACCCTTGGTTCCCGAGTTCCCTCTTGGCACTGTCAGAACCTCACCCTTTCCTGTGCGCTCCCAGGCGGGGCCTCGGAGTCGGTGGGTGAGGTCGCGGGGTCTGCAATGGGGAAAGGACCCCCTGGGCACCAGCACCAGGCTGCACAGCCTCTCCTCCCCCATCCTGCCGGGTCCCTGCTAACGCGCCTCTCAAAACCACCAGCCTAATAGCAGAACGCGGCCGGATCGTGCAGCATGGATTTTCAGCTTTTGGGTTTTTTCCCCCCCAGAGTGTGTGCACTAAAACATCTAAACGGTGGTGAAAATTTTACAAAATAGAATCTTCTAAGTAACTTCTGTCATGTTCGTCCTGCAGGTATCTCTTCAACTGTGGAGAAGGAGTCCAGCGACTCATGCAGGAGCACAAGTGAGTCAGCCGCTTTCTTTTGCGGGGAGGTAGATGGTCGTGGGCTTTGCAAGCTGAAGTGAGGGGAAGCAGTGTCCTTCTAGCAGCAGAGAGGGTCGCTGGTGCACCCACTGTGTCCTGCTCAGCTGTTTTCTCTTTCTTAGGCTGAAGGTGTCTCGTTTGGACAACATATTCCTGACCCGAATGCACTGGAGTAACGTTGGGGGACTGTGCGGTGAGTGTTCTTTCTAGGGTCCTGGGCTGGAGGGACGCTGTGGGGTGTTATGCTGCCTTGCCTTTTTTTGCTTTTCTTCTGAGTCCAGGGGAGCTGGAATTCTCTGTGTGCCCAGTCAGCTCTGATAGAGCATGGGGAGCGGTTCCCCAGGAGGGCAGCGTTGAGCATGGATGCTGTCCTCAGTGTTACCATCCACTTCTTTACTGAGTTGCTTGGCTGGAGATTCGTGACAGTGAACTGGAGAGTGTAGTGATGGAAATTACAGTAAATGCATTTACCATGGAGAACAGTGGGGCTCCACACACATACCCACTATCCATATCACCCCGTTCTTCACGCCCACCCACCACAAAGGTCAACGTTGTGTGGCGGCCACATTCTCTGAGCTTTATGGCGTGGGTAGGAAGAGTGTTGCACCGGTTGCGTTCTCAGAGCGGAGACTAGAGTGAGGCCGGAAGGTTCCTGGGCTGCAGAAGTTAAGACCCTCCCTTCAGTTGAGTGGTTTTGTGCTCTTGGTGCCTCACTGCCTGGCCTAGTGTTAGCCCTGCCCGTTGGAGAGGCACTTGAGGGGTGTATGGTGTCCTCTGTGCTGCACACATGCTCCCCGGTCATTAGACGCTGAATGAGGACAAACAGAAAGGGCTGGTTTACAAGGCATTCTGCTGCGGTGACTGCAGCGCAGGTGCTGAGATCTGACTGTGCTTGTCCTTTCTAGGGATGATTCTTACTCTAAAGGAAACCGGGCTCCCAAAGTGTGTGCTTTCTGGACCTCCACAACTGGTGAGTCTCCTGACCCAGCTTGTAAAACGAATCCTTTTATTTTTAAAGTTATACCAAGAATCTTCGTTTTTGAAAATCAGGCTTCCCAGAGGTAATCAATAGTGAAATGAACACTTTACCTTTCAAAATTTAAGAGGCAGCATCCAAAACTTACTTTATCACCTTGAACAAGTTACCGCAGTTTCTTCTCTATAAAATGGCAATCATGTTTCATAGAGTTGTTAAAGGTTAAACGACAGCTCTGGCCAGGTAGCTCAGTCAGTTAGAGCATCATACTGACACACCAAGGTTGTGGGTTCGATCCCCGGTCAAGGCACACACACAAAATTGGTGTCTCTCTCTTTCTCGCTCTACCTAAAATCAATAAAAAATAAATAGAAGATAAAAATTTAGCCGAAGCAGTTTGGCTCAGTTTATAGAGTGTCAGCCTGCGGACTGAGAGGTCCTGGGTTCTACTCCAGTCAAGGGCATGTGCCTTGGCTGCAGGCACATCCCCAGTAGGCGGTGTGCAGGAAGCAGCTCATCGATGTTTCTCTCTCATCGATGTTTCTGACTTTCTATCCCTCCCCCTTCCTCTCTGTAAAAAATCAAAATATATTTTTTTAAAAAGATTTAAAAAAAAGAGAAATTTTAAAAAGAGAAAGAAATGAGGTAACATATAAAATACTAAATTTTATTAGTATTAGCTCTGGTCGGGAAGGCTCAGTTGGTTGGGTGTTGTCCTATGTATCTAATGGATGCCAGTACAACTCACAGGCAGTTGTGAACAGGAGGTCACGGTTTGATTCCCAATTAGGGCACATCCCAGGATTGCAGGTTCAATCCCCAGTGGGGGATTGCAGGAGGCAGCCAATGGATGATTCTTTCTCATCATTGATGTTTCTCTCTCTCCCTCTCCCTCTCTCTGAAATCAATAAAAATATTAAAATTCCCAGTCAGGGCATAAGCCCAGGTTTCAGATCTGATCCCCAGTAGGGGGTGTGCAGGAGACAGCTGACCAATATTTCTCTCACTTAGATGTTTTTCTTTCCCCCTCTCCCTTTCTCTCTCTAAAAATTAAAAACAAAATAAAAAATACTTAAAAGACAAAACCCTCCTAAGGGGTTGGCACCAAGTAGGCACACAATATGTGCTGTCCTTTATTCTTTCCTGTTTATTAAATTTGAGACATCTTCATTTCTTTCAGGTCTACTTCAGCATTGAAAAGTCTGTCTGTGGCTGTCACTGTTGAATAAAACAGTTTATTTCCCAGTTCATAAGAGGAAGGCTGCCAGTCACCAAGGACTATTAATTGTCTCCAAAATGATGTCTCAAATTCATCCATTTGTCTCCATCTCATCAGGGCCTTCATTATCCCTGTCAGCTGCACCTGTGCACTGTGGTAGCTTCCCATCTCCGTTCTAGCTTCCCTGTAGTTTCTCCAGTAGTTGGGAGGAACCTCTTTAAGCCTTAACAGCAGACATGCTACTTCCCTCCTAAAGCCCTTCCAGGACTCTCCATTCAGGACAGTCCAAACACCGTGATGTGGCCCATAAGTCCTGCAGGCCCTGGCCCTGCCCACACCTGCGTCTATCCCAGTCACCAGGCTGGAGCTACATAGACCAAGTCTTAGCCACCCACTGAAGCTCTTCTCACATCATTGTTCCATCCATACATGGGTACCTCTACCCTCTTGCATCTCCGCCTGAGTCGTCCTGCTTGTGATCCTTCGGAGCTCTGCCAAAAGGTCATTGGCTTGGGAGCCATCCCTGATTCTTCAGACAAGTTATTCCTCAGCCCCCGGTATTTCTCCTCCTTTTGAAATTTTTTAAGTTACATTTTCATTGACTTCAGAGAGGAAGGGAGAGGGAGAGGGAGAGGGGGAGAGAGAGAGAGGGAGAGAGAAACACCAATGATGAGATAATTATTGACCGGCTGCCTCCTGCATGCCCCACCCTGGGATTGAGCGTGCAATCAGGGCACGTATCCTGACCAGGAATCGAACTGTGACCTCCTGGTTCATAGGTCAACATTCAGCCACTGAGCCCCGCTAGCTGGGCTTCTCCCTTGGGCTCTGAGGACAACTGCCACTGTGTCCTTGTTTGTGTTATCATTTGTGTCATTTCTGTCTCCACTGGATGAGGGCAGGCATCCCATCTCCTTCCTGCTAAGTCTTTGGCATCTGACATCTAGTGGACACTTGGTGAAGATTTGTGGAGAGGAAGTGTAGACTGCTTACTGTAGGTCGTGTTGATGCCTCTTATGTACTCAGATACATTGTTGCATTCTGCATCCATGCAACCTTCACTGCCCACTTTCCTTTCATTTTTGTAGGAAAAATACCTAGAAGCTATCAAAATATTTTCTGGTCCATTGAAAGGAATAGACCTGGGTATGTATGTCCTTGCCATTTCTTCCTCACATATGTCCCATCTGTCAAATTAGAATCCATGGGCACCGACTAAATTAAACCTTAAAATGGATCCTTCCTCAGCATAGACGCGTTTGTTAAATGCTGTCTGTTACAGTCTGAGCCCCTACCGAATTCCCCCAAACAGAGGCTGGAGACCGTTCTCAGAGCCAGTGAACCTTGGGTTTCTTGCAGCAGGGAGGGACCTGCAGGTTTTGTCCTTGTCCTCTTACACAGCCTCCTCATGGCTGTGCTGCATGTGCCTCACCCCAGGGACAGGCCTAATGAGGGTGCTGCCGGCCCTGGCCTGGCGGCAGTGCTCCTCCAGCGTGTTCACGCGCCTCCGGGGGAATGCCAGCATCTTAGTCCGGAATCTGCCCCGGCTCTCAGTGCAGACCTCGGCTTCTCCAGCCTCGCCGTGTTGCATGTTAACTTGTGCTTCTTAAACTGGAGTATTCGTTTCTTTTTTGCAAATGTTTGGCTGTAGTAACGGATGAAAATATATTTTACTGCTTTCCCCCAAATTTTAATTTACTCAGCAACTGGCTTTAGTGCAGATTCTTACCACAATTCCAAGGCGGTTCAGTTGCTTTTGGTTGGTGGTCTGGAAAACAGACTTTCCCGTGTGTCTGTACTAATGCGGTTGCTTTCCTCTTTCGTGCGGAGCTGTGCGGCCCCACTCTGCCCCCGAATATAAGGATGAGACCATGACGGTGTTCCAGATCCCCATATACAGTGAGTACGAAGGCGCACTTCCTGGGAGGAGGGTGCAGGTCCAGGGTGAGGAAGGCCTGGGCTAGAATGGGAGCTGCTTGCATACTGGTTTTGTGAGCCCCATTTTGTTTTCTGAGCAGAATTAGGCAGTTTAGCCGAGGAATTAAGGTATGGTTTCTGCCCTTACGGAGCTTCTGATCTTCTGGACAGACAGGCTTAATTAACTCTTGTGTAGTGGTAGTGACTATATTTTGGAATATAATGTAATCGAGCACTGCAAAAAACGAGTTTTCCTAACATTTGCATTTATTGCTTGAGGTGTATTTGCCACCGATGTAAGTGCCTCCTTTGACGAGAGGATTCTGATATATTTTTAAGCACAAAGCCACCCAGTAGAAGCGTTGTAAAAGGTCAGGAGGTCACAGGAAGCCCTTCAGGTCCCAGGGCCTGGTGAAGTAGTTTTGACCTAGAGAGGGACAGTCCACATCAGGCCCTGCCCTGCGGGTGTTGCCCTTGAGTCTGAGTGAACACACTCCATCAGGTTTCACTGACTGCCAGGCAGATTCCGAGGAGTCGAGACATTTCCTCGACATTGCTGGCCCGGTGCTGAAGGGGTACAGGCCGGGACCTGGCAGAAGATGGGCTGCATGGGTTTTCGGGTGAAGCAGGGAGGGAGGTGAGGGGTGTGTCCCCAGCAAAGGCACAGTGCACACTGTGTGGTTCTGATCTGAACTCGCCTTGCCTGCTCGCTCCTGCTCAGGTGCTTTCCTGTCCTGACCCTACCCTCTTGATTTGTGTGCTACCCCCCCCCCCCCCCCCGCGCCCCCCGCTATTCCTGTGCGGCACCCGGTATATCCTCCCCTAGCACGGAGCAGTTTGCTTTTGCGTGTATTTGTGTGGTCAGTGGGAACCGGCTCAGCTTGCTGGCCTTGCTTTCCTGTACTCAGGCCCTGGGGATGAGCATGCTGGGGAGCAGGCAGCTTCTTAACCTTGAGATGTAACCGACTGCAAAATTACGTCCCCTCTCTCAGGGATGGGCCACTTTCAGGCCGGTCTGTTTATTGAGAGTGATGATAATGCGTAAACCATCCTCCTGCCTGCACACTTTCTAGTTAACAAACCCTGTTGAGTTCCTACCCCAGGGCTCCTCGCTGGGCAGAAATGGAAAGGAGGGAGTCTTATGTAAATGCAGCCTGGAGCAGGAAGGGGGGTGTCTGTTGACTGCCCTCGGAGCAGGCATGCTGGCTTAATGGCGTTCCCACGTGTGAACACCCAGGCTCTGCTGGGAGCTCCCCCGGCAGGTGTGTGATTGGATTGTTTCTCGCGCTGACCAGGTGAGGAGAAGTGGGGAAATCACCAGCCGCCACGGAGTCCAGACAGGCGCAGTCCAGAGCGGTCTTCCGACTCGGCGTCCTCTGAAAATGAGCAGCGCTGTCCAGATGGTAACGCTGCCACACGGCACAGCCGCTGCCAGAGCGGTTTTCTCAGCCACGCCCCTCTGCTGTCAGAGAGCCCTGGCACAGGGCTCCGCTTGCCGCAGCTGCGGTGCTCCTGCACAGTAAGACTCGGCCTGTGCACGGTGCAGCCCGGGGCTCTGTGCGCCCAGACTTTATGCTCTTTACCAGAGGCACATCGATTCCTACAGAGACTTGTAGGCTTTTTATCAACGCAAATTAGTTTGTCACGAACGCAGAACTGTCACCGCTAAGCTGACAAAACAGTCCTATCAGTGAGCGGATCTGCACCTTTTCTGTCAGAGCGACAGCTGACTGGGAAACGAACTAAATCCCCAGGGTAAATGTGTCAGAGGGTGGGCTGCGTAAAGGTCTGCCAGTGCTGGGCACGGCTGGTCAGTGCCCCTTTCTGCCCGGAGGTGGTCCTGTCTGTTGACGGAGAAGAGGCTGGCCCTGTAGCATCCTTTCTAGGATGGAATGGGTAAAGACTCCACCCAGACTTTCTCCACGGGTCTCTTAGCTTTGGTGTCATTTCACATATTTTTATACCTGTTTACAAAGCACCTTGCAACTTGTTCCTTTCCCTTCTCCACTGCTCAGTCAGTGTGTCACTTTCCGCTTGCCATTCTAAAAGTTTTTTGGGCGGAGTTTTGCATTTGTCACTCACTTAGATTTCCCCGAGTGGGGGAGACCGGGTCTGATGGAAACAACCCCAGTGCCTTCCCCAGCCTTGGTAGGGAAGGGTTTTCTGTTTCATGGTGGGGAAGTGAATTCGGTGTCCGATGGCCATCCATCGGGGAAGCCTGTGAACCTTCACAGCTGATATAATCAGATTTGCTTTTTTCTCAGGTGGTAGCCAGAGAAGAGGTGGCAGGGACCCCTCCTTGGTTGTAGCTTTCGTCTGTAAGGTGAGCATCTTTCTGGTGGGTGTTACCTGAGGGTGGTGACCTTGAGCCATCACTGTCCCAGTAGTCCCTAGGGAGCACCTGCTGAGCCCCCTATGCCAAGGTGAAACCATGGATACCTGTATTTCCCAGTACACTGCCTGCTGTTGCATACTACATTCTCTCCGCTGTTCACATTAGGACTGCCTGAAATATTTGGCTATTTTTCTGAAGTTAAAGGCTACTTTTTTTTAGAGAAAGTTTTGTTTTCTCTCAGATGATTCAGGCCTTTATTCAGAATCTTTCAACTCTGTTTTAGTTAATATTTAATTCCTAACAGTGGGACACTAATTAAATATTGGCTAACATTCACAAAGGCCTTGATCTGCCAATCTGAAGTTGGTCAAATTCTATGAAAATATTACTACAATAAGATATTTTTCAGGTCTGACTAATGGCATGTATGCGTGTACATATACATATATGTATCTTATATAATAGAGAGGAATATGCTAATTATCCGTTACTCCTCAAGGCGTAACAACTGACCATGTAACAACTGGGTCACAGTTCTGCAGGAGGGTGGGGCAGCAAACTATAAGCGAGCGGCGGAGAGTTACAGGAGGGGGCAGGGCAGCAAGCTATGAGGGGGGAAGTGGGTGGGAGAGAGATAGGAGGGTGGGACAGCGGGTGGAGAGCCACAGGAGGGTGGCAGCGAGCTACTGGCCCACAGATTCATTCGTGTGCAGGGCTACTAGTGTGTGTGTGTGTGTGTGTGTGTGTCTGTGTATCTACCTAATAAAAGAGTAACGTGCTAATTGACCATACATTTGTGACATCCACCAGCCAATCAGGAGTGAGTATGCAAATTAACCCAACAAAGATGGGTTAATTTGCATACACAGGCAAGAGCTGCCCTGGGCGGGGTGGGATGCTTACACCATTGCCATGGTAACAGGTGCTCTGCACTACTCCAGGCCTCTGGGCAGCGTGGGAAGGTGGAAAGGCTGCTCTGGCCAGAGTGGAGGCGGTGCCTACAGCCAGGGAAGGGAAGGCCCATCGCATGAGTCTTTGTGCATCGGGCCTCTGGTGTGTGTATATGCACACACACTTTATTGATTTCAGAGAGGACGGGAGAAGGAGAGAGAGAGAAACATCAGTAAAGAGAGAGAATCTATGATTGATTGCCTTCTGCACACCTTCTAATGGGGATTGCACATGGAACCCAGGCATGACCAGAATCAAACCCAGAACACTTCAATCTGAAGGCCGACGCTCTATCTAAAAGAAATAATGTCAAATTTTAAAACATATTGGTAATTTTCATCCAAATTCTAACAACAGCCAGTGATAACAATTAGGAAAGGTCAGTAGTAATGTTAGTTATTAATTGAAAGATCATTGTCAGTATCACTTAACTTATTTGAGTAATAGTTGTAATTTTTATAAAAGTAAGTACTCCTAATAGGCTTATTACTTTTGTATTTCTGAGTTTTTAGACAGCAAAATAATTTTTAAATGGTTTACATGCTTATTATTACTATTATTTTAAATCCTCACCCAAGGATATTTTTCCATTGGTTTTATTTAATTTTTATTGATTTCTGAGAGGAAGGTACAGAGAGAGAGAGAGAGAGAGAGAAACAGCAATGATGAGTGATAATGATTAATTGGCTGCCTTCTGCAGTCCCTTTGCTGGGGAATGAGCTCACAACTCAGGCATATACCCTTGATCAGAATCAAACCCAGGACCTTTCAGTCTGCAGGCTGACACTCTATCCACTGAGCCAAACTGGTTAGGGCTTCCATTGATTTTTAGCGAGAGTGAAAAAGAGAGAGGGAAAGGCAGAGAGAAACAGTGATGTGAGAGAAACACATCAATTGGTTGCCTCCTGTACGTGCCCTGACCAGAGCTGGGGCCAGGGCCCCGGCCAGGGAGGAGCCTGCAACTGAGGTACATGCCCTTTGTCAGAATTGAATCTAGGACCTTTGGGTCCATAGGCTGACACTCTAGCCACTGAGCCAAACTGGCTAGGGCAGTTCTCAACCTTCCTAACGCCACGGCCCTTTAATACAGTTCCTCATGTTGTGGTGACCCCCAACCATAAAATTATTTTTGTTGCTACTTCATAACTGTAATGTTGCTACTGTTATGAATCGCAATGTAAATATCTGATATGCAGGGTGTCTTAGGCGACCCCTGTGAAAGGGTCGTTCAAACCCCAAAGAGGTTAGGACCCACAGGCTGAGAACCACTGGGATAGGGCTACATGGCAATTATTAAGTTACTAGGGGCCTGGTGCATGAAGTTCGTGCACTGGGGGTAGGTGGTCCTTCAGCCCAACCTGCCCCCTCTCACACACTGGGAGCCCTTAGGGGATGTCCTACTGATGGCTCACTCCCGGCCGAAGGCCGGAAGCCTCTGGCTGAGGCTTTTTGTCCTTGGGCAGGGGACCTCAGCCAGGGGACCCCAGCCAGCAATCGCCCTGCGATGGGACCCATGGATGGCTGGCTCCGCCCCAGCCCTGGCCTGCCCAAGGCCTTGGGGCCGATCCCTCATGGCTGGTTGGCTCTGCTCCTGGCCCTGGCCCCACCCCAAGGCTGGAAAAAGCCTCTTGTCAGAGGCTTGGAAACCCAGTGATTGCCCTGCCATGGGCCAGTCGCTGATCACTGGCTGGCTCTGCCCCAGCCTTGGGCAGCAGCCATCTTGGTTGGGTGTTAATTTGCATATCATTCCTGATTGGCTTGTGGGCATGGCTTATTGAGTGTAGTGAAGGTAAGGTCAATTTGCATATTATTCTTACTAGATAGGATGTTAGATCCTTCCTGCCTCTCTAAAAAGGTTATGGTGAGCATGGTGAGATGTGTTCTGAATGGTAGGGTGCGCCCTGTCCACCCTGATGGCTGCACTCTTCATGGGCAGCTGTCCTGGGAGCTGAGACTCCAACACAAAGGAGCTGCTGGCTTCTGCCGTGGCTTCTGCCTCCTGCCCAACTGTCCGCTGCCGCTTGTGAGAGCTGCTCTTCCAGGTCAGCCTACGGCCCCTTTTCCCTCACTAGTTAATTTGCTGTTTCTCGGAGCTGGTTCATGTTGTGGGAGTTGGAGAGGAGAGGCCCTGTGTGCAGAGGGCCTGGCTGAAGCTCCGGCTCTGGGCTCGCTTTTTGCTTCTCATTGCCTCCCAAGCCCTCCTTCATGGGAGCAGCTCTCTCTGGACTGACTCAGCCCATAGGAAGGAGATAACTCGCCTGCCTTCGTGTGCAGCTCCTGGTAAATACTAGGCACGTTTGCTCTTGCCCTCATGCTCATGGCATCTGTAGAGAATGGTCATAGCAGTGCTTGCCACAGTCTGCCCATGTCACATAAGCTCTGTCATCTTTGTGTTACCTGCACACACTGAAGCTGTAATCCTTCCTCTAGGGCAGTGGTCAGCAAATTGCGGCTCACGAGCCACATGCGGCTCTTTGGTCCTGTGAAAGTGGCTCTTCCACAAAATACTTTGTGCAGGTGTGCACATATAGTGCAACTGAAACTTCATGGCCCATGTGCAGAAGTCGGTTTTTGGCTCTCAAAAGAAATTTCAATTGTTGCACGGTTGATATTTGGCTCTGTTGACTAGTGAGTTGGCCAACCACTGCTCAAGGGCAGTGTTTTTGTTGCTACTTCATAACTAATTTTGCTACTGTTATGAATCGTAATGTAAATATCTGTTTTCCAGCAGTGGTTGAGAACCGTTAGCAGGGTCGCTTAAGACCATCAGAAAACACAGATATTTACATTGCGATTCATAGCAGTAGCAAAATTAAAGTTATGAAGTAGCAACGAAAATAATGTTATGGTTGGGGGTCACCACAATATGAGGAGCTGTATTAAAGGGTCGCCACATTAGAAAGGTTGAGAACCACTGCGCTAGGGTAATGCTTTCGAAGACAGACAATTCTAGAATCTTAGTAAGACTTTAGAATCCAAGTTGGAGACTTTGCCTTAAGAGACATTTTTTAACTTCAGGAAGTTAAAAGAAAATGCAAATCCTATATAATAAAAGAGAAACATGCAAATGTGACTGTACCTTTGCTCCTGATTGGCTATGCTACCAGCCAATCAGGAGCGGGGGTGGGGCCAAGTGGCACAAGCGCCGGGCCCCTGGGTGCTGTGAGGGGAAGTGGTGGCGGCAGCAGCAACGGTGGTGGTGGTGGTGGTGGTGGTGGTGGTGGTGGTGGCAGGGAGTGCCCGGCCCCCGGGCGATGTGAGCAGAAGTGGTGGCAAGAGCCCAGCCCCTGGGACTGGGTGGTCACAGGCAGCTGGGGCTGAGCTGAGCAGGCCTTGGGCCGGGGGTGAGCTATCAGTTGGACATCCCCTGACGGCTCCCAGTATGTGAGGGGGCAGGTTGGGTTGAGAGAACACCCACCCCCAGTGCAGAAATTTTG
The DNA here is from genome assembly GCA_027563665.1 of Antrozous pallidus. Taxonomy (NCBI): domain Eukaryota; kingdom Metazoa; phylum Chordata; class Mammalia; order Chiroptera; family Vespertilionidae; genus Antrozous; species Antrozous pallidus. The sequence continues at coordinate 7,350,827 of CM050526.1, forward strand.
TGCACTGGGCCCCTAGTTGTTTATATAAAGATTTAAAAAAGAAAAGGAAAATCAAATATAATTCATTATTCAAAGAGTTACTAACATTTAATGCCATTTCTACCGTTTTTCTCTATTACGTGTGTGTGAAATTTACAGGTCCAAAAATTGTGTGAACAAATATTTAAGTATAGAATGATGATTACGAGGTTTCGTGATATGATTGTTTTTCCTTTGTAATGACAACATCAGAAATTTTTTATTATGACTTTTTCCCATTATATAAGCAACAGCATTATATTTATTGCTAAATGTGTGAAAAATAGAGAACACTGTCCATATTTGTGTTACCTGTCACTGCCCCGAATATTGTGTGACAGGGATGTGTGTGGTCCTTTCTCCATTAGACAGTGTCTGGTGGCGCTCCTTTAACTATTGGTTGAGGAGTGCAGGGCGCTTAGCGCAGCTCGGTGTTTCTCCACAGGGATCTAGGAGGATGCTTCTTACGTTTTATACGTTTATAGGGAATTACTGTGGGAACAAAAGCACTGTGTTTTGAGGTCATTCAGCTTTTATTACTGAAGCGTTTCAAAACAAATGACTTCCGAATATAATGTACTTTATCTGAAAGCAGTAAACTGGCCTGCAGTTTAATGAGTTGTGACCATAAGTAAAACCAGAGAGATGCATTTACTAGAAAGTTGATCAAACCAAGCTTCTTCGTTAGCTACTGCAAGTACAGTTGTGTTCTTTTTGCTACAGCTTCACCTGAAGAAAGGAAGCTTCCTGGTGCTCAAAGCGAAAGAGCTGGGCCTCCCAGTGTGAGTGGGGGGCCGCTCCCGCGGGGCCTTGTGGGGCCGCCTGCTGGGAAAGCTCCCGTCTCACGCTCCTCCTCCTTCCAGGGGGACAGCTGCCATCGCTCCCATCATCTCCGCCGTCAAGGACGGGAAAAGCGTCACTTTTGAGGGGAGAGAGGTGAGACGCCCCTTTCACAGTGTGTCCGCATTGACGGGTCGGGCCTGGCACAGGGAGGTCTCCGTCAGCTCGGGCCCTGCAGACAGCACTCTTGAGGGAAGCGGAGGAGCTTGGGTTCATTTGGCTAAGCTACGCTGGCTGCCGTGGGCACTTTTGTATCCCACTTAGGATCTGGGGATCCCCCTCCTGGTAGGATGATGTTTTCCCTTGCGCTTGAGCTCAGGGAAGACCCCCAGAAGGATGGGTTTTGGGTGCATGGCCCGAAAGAAGGCTACCTTGCTCTTTGCCAGGATGTTTTCTCTGGAGCCTGAGGACTTTAGGCCCAGGGGCCACATACGTGAGAGAGCCGTGCACGCCATGCCTGGCTTTCTGGCCACTGTCAGTTTGAAATGACCTCTGCCGGCCAGATGCCTGCCTGAGTGAGCAGGGGGCAGGCGGGGGCAGTGGTGCTCCTCCCGCCGGCCCTGTGTTCGCCACCAGGGCTCCTGGGCTGGGCAGTGGGCTTGCGGCTGCTCTGGGAGAGCATCACAACCCTCTGGCCTGCAGATTTTGGCTGAAGAGATCTGTACTCCCCCGGACCCCGGGCTCACTTTTGTTGTCGTCGAGTGTCCAGACAAGGGATTCATTCAACCCATCTGCGAGAATGCTGCTTTCCAGAGGTAACGGGGTCCTGGCGGTGATGAGTGAGAACCCACATACTGCACGTGTAGGGCCCAGGGGCATCGATAGGGCGCCCCCCTGACCCCCCGCCAAGCTGTGGCTGCTCCTGGCCCAGGGCCGGGCCGCTGGAACACTCCGTCAGGATTTGAAAGGACAAGGCAGTCTACCGTAGGCTCGTCCTTCTGGCAGGGTTTACTCAATGATTGGTGGTGGGTGGGCTTTGGGTAATTACGCAGTCTGGAAGCGAAATTAGAAAAGATGACAAAGCAGAGGCCTGCGGACTAGGATGTTAGTGGCCAGTTAGAGTTTTGAGTGTCGAGTAGACCCAGAGCTTGTGCGTAGGGGAACCTGAGGCAGTCTGGGGCTCCACCCTGCTCTGGCACCTCTGGGAGCTGCTGGGGACAGCCTGGCCTGGACGCGAGGCTGTGCGCTCACTGTGGTCCCCGAGAGCCGAATGGTACCCCTCCTTCCCGCCCTGTCTGCTTCCTGCGTGCTGTGACGCTGTGTCCTTTTATAAAGCAAAGCCGCCTTCCTCCCGTGCAGGTTCCAAGGAAGTGCCGACGTCCCTGTGGCCCTGGTGGCTCACCTGGCCCCGGAGAGCGTGCTTGCGGATGGCAGGTACCAGCAGTGGATGGAGAGGTATGGAGCCTGGTCCGGCCGCACGTGTGATGTTCCCCTCTCCTTTAAGTGCTCCTACCCTTACTGCATGCCTGCCTGGACTTCCCTGGGATTCCCGCGGTCCCCGCATTCTGAGTCGTGCCTGCGTCCCTCTCACAGTGTGGCCGCCAGGGGGCACCGTGTGCGCAGCTTCCTGCTTGTGCGGCCCCGTGTAGCAGCAGCTCACACCCTCTGCACTCAGGGCCTGAACAAACACTGCCTTTTTGTGGACAGTTCCATGCGTGCAGCCTGAAGAAGAGACTTGCGGGTTTAAAAGGAAAGCTTCAGTTATTAAACACCCCTGTCGGGCAGGATGTTAAACAGTCTGCATTTTGTTTCATTTTCTGTAATCCTCCCAACAGCCCTGGGAGGCAGATGGTCCACCAGAATGTAGCGCTAGAAGGAGGGCACGCTTCCCTGTTGGCTGCGTTGGCTGGGCCAGCATCTGGTGGGGAACCGTTGGCGTTGAATTTACAGCACGAGGTGACGCCGGGTGGCCGGTCAGCCGGCCTGTCCTGGTTCTGCCGGCAGCTCCTGCACCTCTCCCCTCGTTGGCCTGGGACCTCTCACTTCTCGGCCCTGCTTGCCTGTTCCTTCAGGCCTTGAGCCTGACATGTGGTGCCTCTTTCCTCCCAGGCTTTCCTCCGACGCGCACTGCACTCTCTTCCCTGGTCTTTTATTTTTTTCTGGTTTGAGTTTGGGGAGAAACTGGATTTTGAGACAGAAATAGTAGGACTCTGGCCAGTTAGTAGCAGTTTCTCTGGACGTGTCACTTACCCTCTGTGAACACCTCCATCTATGTGGGTGCTCTGTCCTCAGTGCTGCCCCTTAGGACAAGGCCCCGCAGGACGCTGTGCGTGTGCAGTGTGTTCCTTCTTAGGTTTGGGCCTGACACCCAGCACCTGATCCTGAATGAGAATTGTACGTCCGTTCACAATCTCCGGAGCCACAAGATCCAGACACAGCTCAGCCTCATCCACCCTGATATCTTCCCCCCGCTCGCCAGCCTCCCCCATAAGGTAGTGTCTGAGCACAGCCCCCGCGGCCCCGACGCTCCCCCTTCTCCCTCTCCAGGGCGTGCGCTCTTTCTCTTTCAGGAGGAAGGCACCGCCTTCTCTGTGCCCACGGTCCGGGCCGAATGCCTCCTCAAGTACCAGCTCCGGCCCCGGAGGGGGTGGCAGAGGTGTGTGTCTCCGCCTGTGGACGGTCTGGGCCGGAGGTGGTTTGGGGGAAGGGCCAGGTAGTGAGTTTTTTCGGCTTTGCACACACGTGATGGCTGCCAGAACTGCCCGTCTGCCCCTGTCCCAGGAGCCAGCGCGACAGACAGCCCGTAGGTGGGCGTGCGGCTGCGCTCCAGGCCGGCGCGTTGCTGAGACCAGCTGACCTCAGGTGTCTCGCTGGAAGGTGGCTTCCACGACCCTCCCTTTCTGCGGTTGTTTTCTCTGCTGGGAACAGTGTTTTGTGTTCATTGTTTTCAGTGTGGAAACATGAAATGTATCCTGAAGATAATCCCCCATAACCCCTTAAGCGCTCGATGACAGGGTTGTCGGCAAAGTCTTTTTTAAACTTTGAGTATATGGGATGTATTACGTATAGAGTACCTGATACTGTATAATATAGTCTTCCCTGTGTCCATAGAGGGATGTTTGTTAAATTGAGGCATTCGCAAGTTTTTGCTGTTTTAACAAAACAGTGAATGTCTCAGGTATTGATCTCTGACTGGAAGTATTCCCTTAGGGTAGTTCTTAGCCCAAGGGGGGATGCTCCTGACCAGCAGTCACCAACTGGTGGTCCTGGGACTATTGGTGGTCCATGAGGTCCGAAAGGTTGGCGACCTCTGTTCCTGACAACACTTGGTAAACACCCTGCCGTCCCGAAAGGCTGCGGCCCCGCATCCTTAGTTTTCAAGGCCTGCATCTGGAGCCACTGGTGTTGCCTGTCCGCTTCGCAGTGTGTGTGGTGGACCCGCTCCAGGGTGCCGGGGCTGCATGCTGCCGAGACAGGCCGGGCGCCCCAGGCAGGGGGGAGGCCTGTCTGCAGCGGCAGCGGCGTTCACACAGCTGCAGTTAGCAAGTGTAGCTGTACCCAGGCTCGCCTGGGACCTGCGGGAAACGGAACTCCTGAACCCCTGATCTAAGGTCACTTAGGTAATCTCAGTGCTCAGATGACAGATGAGCCATTGCTCCAAGGCCGGCGCTTAGCGTGGCCAGGCAGCGGGACTACTTGGAGACTGCTGGGGATGAATTTTGGGCTCCACTGAGTCAGGCCCTGCAGTGTGATGGGGTTCAAAGGAGAGAAGTTGTATGCACGTAAGTTTGAGAGTCACTGTTTGGGGTAATTTCCTCTGCTTTCCTCCTTCCCCTGGCCTCCATTCAGTGAGCAGATAGATGTCAGTGGTGCCAGGATGGTCCGGCTCTGAGCGGGAGAGGCGTTCTGAGGAGCTGGAGCCGTTCAGAGCTCACGCTGAGACTCCCACTCAGCTGAGAAGGGTGCCACGCACGGGACAGAACTGCCCAGACTCTGAGGCACTTGGGCTTCCATCTTGATTTGAAACAACTTTGCACATTTTCTTCACAGATTGATTATGGATCTCCAGCCTGGTGTGTGTTTGCAGTCACACCCCATGGTCGCCTGAGATACTTTTCTCTGTGCAGGGACGCTCTTCTAACCTGCAGTCCTGATGAATTCATAGCCGAGGCCTTGGAGCTCCCCAATTTCCAACAAAGTGTGCAGGAGTATAAGGAGACCGAGCGGGACAGCCCAGCCTCAGCAGGTGAGGGAGGGACCCTGGCAACCTTCCTCCCAGCCCAGAACCGACTGGGCTAATGTGTGCACTCCCCTGCTTCCCTCTTTTCTGTTGGGAAACACCAGTGCCCGCCCTTCTGGACAGAGAACGGAAGGCTTGGTGGTGGCCCCTGGGCTGTCTCCAGAGCTCATGCCGAGAGCAGCAGTTCTGGGAGCTCTTGGGAGGCGCTGGGGAGAGCTTTGAGCCAGGACGTGGTTGAATGGGGACCTAGTCCTGGCTTTGCTAATGAGCCTCCGAGGATTCTAGCCCCTCATGTCAGCTTCCCTGGCCTCTTGAGGAGGAGCAGTTAGGGAACCTCGTGCCCTCTGCTCCTCTGATTTTCCTAGTGTCATTTTCTTTATTTTTTAAATACATGTTTATTAATCTCAGAGAGGAAGGGAGAGGGAGAGAGAGAGAAACATCCGCGATGAGACTCATTGACCCTCCGCCTCCTACACGCTACACACTGGGGATCGAGCCCGCAACCTGGACAAGTGCCCTGACTGGGAATCGAACCGTGACCTCCTGGTTCATCGGTCAACCCTCAACCACTGAGCCACACGGGCTGAGCCCCAGTGTCCTTTTAACTAATGATAGAAATAGACTCGGCTGGAGCAGAAGGTGGGCTTGTAATCTACCTGGTCCCAGGCAAGTAACCTCTTGTCCTGGCCGTCTGGTGTTTTGGGGGGGACTGACTGTCTTGCCTTTGGCTTTGATTGATTGGATTTCTGGTTCAGATGTGCACATGCTACCCGTCAGATTGGCAAGGCAGTGGATGGAGTCCCGGTGGCAGAATCATCAGGTGCCCTGGATTTCAGCCCGTGTGCCTCTCCTTTATGGAGCTGACCCTGAGCCCACAGTCCTGGGAAGCGGGTGCTGCGGGTCTGGTGGTGGGAGCTGATGCCAGGTGACACCAGCCCCTGGAGGCACATGCGGATTCCGAGCACAAAGAAGGCTCTTTTGTAACTGAAGTGACTTGCAGCAATTCTCTGGAAGAAAAGCCTAAGGAATTCATTTGCTCCACAGACAGCCTGTAACCTTCTGGCAGTGGCCCTTCCATCAGGGTGTTGGCTACATGGAGCCCCAGGCCTTCCTGGGACTGACTTACTCATGTCAGGGCTGAAAGCTGGCTCCCATTTGATGGAAAGAAATGAACCTTTCGTATGCATTTTTCCATAGAGAATAAAGGCCAATATCCAGAAATCATCTTCCTGGGAACAGGGTCCGCCATCCCCATGAAGATTCGAAATGTCAGCGCCACCCTTGTCAACCTCAGGTATGATTGCTTTCCAGGAGACGCTGTCCACCACGGAGCCTGCTGGTTCTCTACACCCAGGTCTCCATTGTCACAGCGGGGGGAACCCTGTGGGCTGGTTGTCTTGGCTAGAGTGCTCCACCAGGAGCCTCAGGAGCTCACTCAGACTTCAGAATCACTGAGACTTATCACCCATGTGTCTTTTGATACAAATAGCTGATTCTCCCATGTACCGTGCACTTTGCTGAGAGATTATCTCGCCTAGTTTTCACATTAATCCTATGAAGTAGTGACTGCATTTTAATGATGAGTAAACTGGTGCTCAGGTTACTTGGCGGGTGAGTGACAGGTGCAAATGTGAATCCCTACATGGCCTTGTCCCCATAGTGAGGTACTGCTCATAGGGGAAACAGCCTCCAGGTGCTGCATTTGTTTTGTGTTCAGCCCTTTGATTGGATGGTTTCTAGTTAATTTTCTTGGGTTTGCATGTTGTCGTTTCTCGGCCGAGATTAATCAAGGGCCCTGAAAGGTTCATGGTGTGTATGGTAATATCTCCTGAGCTTCCCTCTGAAAAGTGGGTGTAGCCGTCCTGATCTCCGGCTCTCCCAGAGGAGGAGGGAGAAGGGCTGCAGAGCCCCGCCTCCTCACCAGAGCATGGGCCAAGGCAGCTGCTCTTAGCACGGCCGGCAGAGCTGGCAGTGTCAGAACTCCAGGTCCTGCTTGGGAGCAGCTAAAACGGAACTCCACTGGTCACTGGGGTTCACACTGACTCATTCCTGGAGGACCCCTGGGCCTTCCTGCCTCGGGCAGCTATGAGGATAGGGCTGAGGAAACCAGCACTGCTTCAGGTGTAGAACATCCGGTGGAGCCAGATCTCCTGTGACAGCACCCACCTCTGGTGCTGTCACCAGTGGGTGCTGCACAGGCATTCTGAAGAATCAGGATCCTTATGAGGTTGGGTGAATGTTCACCCTCCCATTCCACATAAGAATTTTTAATGCCCACATTTGGATAGCTCTGTATACTCTCTATATTCTTTTTTTTTTTTTTCATTCAACTACTATTTATTAAGCACGTACTCTGTGGTAAGCCCATAATTCCCACTCTCATGAAATTATTTTTTCAAAATACAAAATAAATCTAGTACCAGATAGTAGATACAAAATAATTAGCCATTTGTATGCAATAAACATTAATATTTCAATAAAAAGAGATTTAAAATAAAATAATGTTACCAAAACTGTAACAGTATAATATCACAATAGTTGTAGGAAATATTAAAAATCTGCAAATGACAGGATTACTTTTATTCTAAATTTTTTTTTTCTGGCTCTTATTTTTCATCAGTTTATGTTGTTCATTATACTCCACAAATGAGTGAGATCATGTGATATTTACCTTTCTCCAACTGGCTTATTTCGCTTAGCATAATGCTCTCCATGTCCATCTATGATGTTGCAAATGGTAAGAGTTCCTTCTTTTTTTACAGCAGTGTAGTATTCCAATATGTAGATGTACCGGTGGTTTTTTAATCCACTGATCTGCTGATGGGCACTTAGGCTGTTTCCAAATCTTAGCTGTTGTAAATTGTGCTGCTATAAACATAGGGGTGCATATGTCTTTTGTGATTGTTGTTTCTGATTTCCTGGGATATATTCCTAGAAGTGGGATTACTGGGTCAAATGGGAGATCCGTTTTTAATTTTTTGAGATAACTCCATGCTGTTTTTCACAGTGGCTGCACCAAACTGCATTCCCACCAGCAGTGCATGAGGGTTACTTTTTCTCCGCATCCTTCCCAGCACTTGTTTGTTAATGATTGCCATTCTGACAGGTGTGAGATGATCTCACTGTTGTTTTGATTTGCATCTCTTGGATGATTAGTGACTGAGTATATTTTCATATGTCTCTTGGCCTTCTGTATGCCCTCTTTCAAAGTGTGTCTATTTAAGTCCTTTGTCCACTTTTTGATTGAATAGTTTATCTTACTTTTGTTAAGTTTTATGAGTTCTCACCCTAACTGGTTTGGCTCAGTGGATAGAGTATCGGCCTGCGGACTGAAGTGTCCCAGGTTTGATTCTGGTCAAGGGCATGTACCTTGGTTTCGGGTACATTCTAGGAGGGAATGTGCAAGAGGCAGCTGATCGATGTTTCTCTCTCATCAATGTTTCAACTCTCTATCCCTCTCCCTTCCTCTCTATAAAAAAACAAAAATAGTAAGTTGTATTAAGTTCCCTGTAAATTTTGGAGATTAAACCCTTATCAGAGATAACATTGGCAGATATGTTCTCCCATGCTGTGGGCTTTCTTGTTGTTGGTTTCTTTTCCTATGCAGCTTTTTATTTTGATATAATCCCATTTGTTTATTTTCTCCTTAATTTCCATTGTCCTAAGAGCTATATTGGTAAAGATATTGCTATGATGTATGTCTGCTATTTTGCTACCTATGGATTCTAAGATTTTTATGGTTTCCCATTACTCTGAACTTTGTTTCAGATAAATTTCTTATCTCTGCTTCATTTAGCTCGTCTGGAGAATTCTCTAGATCTTTCATTTGGGGGTTGTTACCTTATTCCTCATTTTGGCTGTCTGTCTGAGTTTGTGACTATGTTTTAGATACATCCTAAAACATAGGAAACTGTTAAAGGCTGTTTCTGACTAATTAGATCAGGCAAAGACTCAACACCGTCAGAGACTACCACTGTCTACACACTGATAGGGTCCTGACTTAAATTGTCCCCAGGCAATTGTTCTCAGGTATGGTGAGAGTTTTTTCAAATTATTTCTGCCTGGAGGCTAATTGTTACTTTTAATCTCTTAAGTGGCCTCAGGGCAAGGTGTTTTCCAATAGGGTGTGTTGACTGGCTTCTCCTCAGGCAAGGCAGATGTCTATGTGGGAATGATGTCCTCTGCTGTGTGAGGAAATGACTCAGTCCAGGAAACTTGGGGTGTCTGCCTTCTGAGCTCTATCCCCCAAGTCCCCAGTCCTGGCTTCTGCTCTCATAGCTCCAGTCCACTTCACCCTCCCTCTGCCAGAGCACAAGATGCATGGCTCCACAGGGAATTCTGTATGCTGGCCCTTTATGAGGGTGCCTGAATTTTCAGCTGCCACTCCCTGGCAGACAGCACCCTACTTTTCACAGCCAGATATTATGTGGGTACTCTTCTCAGTTCTGGTGATCTCTGCTGGGTGCCCACCTCGGGGATTAGATCTCAGAGTTCTCAGTGGCACCCCCCACAGCTGAGATATCTTTACAGGACTGGGTCCCTGGCCAGCCCTTTCATGCCTCTGCCTCTCCTACCAGTCTCTATGTAGTCTCTACCTTCAGTCCTCAGATACCAGGGCTCTCTCCTGAGAGTTTTCCATTGACTCTTCGGGAAGTTTTTCTGTATTTTAGTTGTAATTCCAGTTTGTTCCTGGGAGCATATCCGTACAGCATCCACTTACTCTGCTGCCATTTTAATCCTACTTTCTATATTCTTTATTCTTTTAATCTCACCTGAGGATATGCTTGTTGATTTTAAGAGAGAAAGGGAGAGAGAGAGAGAGAAACATCGATGTGAGAAACGTCAGTTGCCTCTTATATGCACCCCAACTGGGGAATCGAACCCACAACCTTTTGATTCACAGGATGATGCTCCAGTCCACTGAGCTACCCGGCTAGGACACTTACTACATTCATTAAAGGACTCCGGGGTTTCGTGGATAGTTCCATATAAGGAGGATGGACATTACAGTTGCATTCCTGTTTGTACAAGATCCTCAGGGAAGCAGAGCGAGGTTGTGAGAGATGCAATGCATTCGCTGCTGCAGCAGCTCTTCACCGAGATCATAGGCCTCTGAGCCGTGAGCGCTCTCTCCTCAGCCTCGACCTTCTCACTTCTCTGTAGCTCCGATAAGTCCCTGCTGCTGGACTGTGGGGAAGGCACGTTTGGGCAGCTGTGTCGTCACTATGGCGACAGCGTGGACAGGGTCTTGGGCACCCTTGCTGCTGTGTTCGTGTCCCACCTCCACGCGGATCACCACACGGTGAGTGCTGGGCAGGACTCCGGAGTCCCCCCCGAGGCAGCTGTGGCCTTGCCCTCCTCTGTCCCAAACGTGCCCACCGCCGCAGCTGCTCACCTCTCGCCAGGTAGTGGTCTTTCACAGAGCCCAGCTCAGGATTCTGCCGTAAGGATGCTGGTCTTTCTGTTTGCTTGCTGCCATGTCGCAGCAGGGGCCTGTCTTCCCACATGCCTGCGGGAGAAACTGCAGCCAGAGGAGCAGGGCTTGGTCCCCTGGGGCAGCCGGGTCCCCAGCCACTGCTCTGTCTTGGGTCAGCACGTGCCGGCCCCCAGCGACAGCAGTGTTAGAGGCTGGTGGCCAATAGAGGGCAAGGGGCTCCTGCAAGAGGAGGGTGAGGGCCCCACCCGGGCCAAGGTTGGGGGAGTCTCGTCTCATCTGCATCTCCTGTCCCCTTCCAGGGCCTGTTAAATATCCTGCTGCAGAGAGAACGTGCCCTGGTGAGTTTGAGCTTGACTTGACTGCCGTTTGGGGTTTGCCTGGGTTACACCTAGACCTCCTGTGATGCCTGCCGTTGGTTCAGCTAACTTCTTTGTTCCAGGCATCGCTGGGAAAGCCTTTCCACCCTTTGCTGGTGGTTGCCCCAACCCAGCTCCGGGCCTGGCTGCAGCAGTACCACAACCAGTGCCAGCTGCTCCTGCACCACGTCAGGTGAGTTCCCCGCGGCCCGCCCCGAGGCCGTCACCTCCCATGCACAGCTCAGAGTTGACGTGGGGCAGGTCAGGATGCCCCTGCAGCCTCGCCCTGGTGAGGCCCGGTGGCAGAAGCAGGGAGAAAGCTTTGACTCGGGGCAAAACCACGAGCTGGCTTCCCTTAGATGTCTGTCTGCTTGGCTGTGTTTCCTCACAGCCTCATTTAAGCTCCGATCTAGTTTCTCTAGACTTTTGCCAACACTTCTTGATAAAGCAGTTGCAGGGCCACGCGCTCCAGTTGTGAGCACAGAGACTGCCCAGCAGGGGGTGCATGGTGGGATTGGCCCTATGCCCACCTCATGGGGAGGAGTCTGCCTGCCTGGGCCCAGCCGTGGCCGTTTGGGCAGAGCCTGCATTGCCTTTGCTGTGGGCAGCTCACTGGGTAGCTTTCTCAGTGGCCTGGGGGTTTGGTTTGGTTCTACTTGAAGAGCTTTCCTAGTCTCATTGACTGTGATTTAAACTGTGTTTCTTTATGGTGATGATTTGGGGGCTTCCCAAATTCTTAAACTTTGATTCAGGTTACATTTGTTTTAATGTTTTCTTCCTCACAGTGTGATCCCTGCCAAATGCCTTCAGAAAGGAGCCGAGGTGTCCAGCCCCACACTTGAGAGCTGGATTGGCTCACTGCTGAGAGCCTGTGATCTGGAGGAGGTATGGGCCGGCTGCAGGGGGTGGGGCCCGAGGGGCGTCTGGAGCTGAGGGGGCACCGCTGCAGCCATGCCCTGCCCTCCAGTTTCAGACCTGCCAGGTCCGGCACTGCAAGCATGCTTATGGCTGTGCGCTGGTCCATACGTCAGGCTGGAAGCTGGTCTACTCGGGGGACACCATGCCCTGCGAGGCTCTGGTCCAGATGGGTGAGTAGAGGCAGCTGACGGCCTGGGGTCATGCTAGCATGCACACAGGGCACAGGGTCAGGGGCCGAGTGCTTGTCCAGCACAGGACCCTGCCCCACGCCCATGCTTCCTCTAGGGAAAGATGCCACCCTCCTGATTCACGAGGCCACGCTGGAAGATGGTCTGGAAGTGGAAGCCATGGAAAAGACACACAGGTAGCTGTGAATGCTTCGGCCTGTCACCCACTTCCTCCCGCCCCCTCCCTGTGACTCTGCAGCCTCACAGCAGCCCTGCTGAAGGCCTGCCTGCGTCCCACCAGGCTGTGGGCTGCTACGGGGCGGTGGTTGGCTTCGGGGCCTTCGGCTGTATCTCGGCAGAGCTCTAAGCAAGGCTCCGAGGCAGCCCAGCTCTAGAAAGAGCTAGAAACAGGCTGGAATCAGTTGTGAGCCACGTCAGGGGATGTGGCGGGTACGGGAGGTGGGTGGCTAGGGGCCGGCCCAAGGGGCGCTTTAGCAGGATGCAACCCCCCGGCCCTCCGTTTGCAGCACCACCTCACAGGCGATCGGCGTGGGGATGCGCATGAACGCTGGGTTCATCATGCTCAACCACTTCAGCCAGCGCTATGCCAAGATCCCCCTCTTCAGCCCTGACTTCAACGAGAAAGTCGGCATTGCCTTTGACCACATGAAGGTGAGCGGATCACGGTGCGGGCCCCACTGGGAGGGCGGGGCAGGGAGCGCTCTGCATCAACGCTGTGGGGGGGCAGTCGGGCCAGCGGGGAGAGGACCTGCCCATCAGCCCTCAGGACCAGCACCGGGTTTGAAGCCGCCCGACCTCCCGCAGGCCCGTTTGGACCGACAGCCCTGGTGGCTGGAAGTGACAGAGCCCCTGCGGCTCCCGTTCCCACCATCACTGCGGCCTGGAGACTGGGGGCCAGGCTACCGGGCAGGGCCGGGCTTGTTCCGAGGAGCCCGATTTTCAGCCTGGCAGCCTCGTCTCCCGAGGCCCCTTCCCCAGCTGCCGTGGGGCGTCTCTGCCCGTTCGTTAGTCTCCCGCCGCCGTCCGTGGCCCGGGTTGGTGAGGGCACGTGTCTTCCTCACTGAGGCGTGTCTTCCCGTCCCGCCCCCCAGGTCCGGCTGGGAGACCTCTCCACGGTGCCCAGGCTGATGGCCCCACTGAAAGCTCTGTTTGCCGACGACCTCGAGGAGATGGAGGAGCGCCGGGAGAAGCGGGAGCTGCGGCTGGTGCGGGCGGCCCTGCTCTCCCAGGCGCCGACGGGCGGGGCTGGGGACGGCGAGCCCCCGCGGAAACGGGCTCACGCGGAGGGGCCTGCCAGCCCGCAGAGGAAGGTCAGGGCGGAATGAAGTCGGGGCGGCCCTGAACTCGGAAGGCTCGCCCCACTCCGCACAGGGCACCAAGTGCGCCCTCTGCCTGTGGGAGCCAGGGCACCGTGGAATGGGCGGCTCCGGGAAGGGTGGAGGGAGCTGGGCCTCGGCGTGGGCTCCGGTGAGGACCGCGTGCCGGACGACTCGGAATGCGCCTGGCGGGGCCGTGGACGGGAGGCCACCGAGGGAAGAAAACGGTATTCGGGGGCAGTGACTTAAGTCGTGTAGAAGAATGCGCATCAGGCCTGTTACCGGCGCCAGAGACGGGCTGTGTCGGGGAGCACAGGGCTTGGACATGGCTTCTAAGGCTCAGGGGGTAGTGTTTCCAGAGCCCGAACTCAATAAAGATTCCCTGTGGAACCCCAGTGCGTTGCCTGGTCCTGGTGCCGCCTCCGCAGGAGCCTCCCGGGTTGGTTCCGCCTGCGCGGGCCCCGGGGTGTCCGGAGGCCGGCCCCCGCGGTGGGAGGACCGTGCCTGTCCCAGGGAGGCATGCAGTGGCTGTTGCTGCCAGTCAGCCGTGGGGCCACCAGCGGGCCTGGCTTCACGCGCCAGTCCGATTGCTGGGTGCACACAGCGCCTCCGGAACGCAGCCTCCTGCGTTGCTGGGAGCAGCGAGACGGTAGCTGGCTTTCCCCGGCACAGTGAGAACAAGAATCCCTCGTTGCCCTTCAGAGTATTAAGAAGTAGCACAGCCGAAACCGGTCTGGCTCAGTGGATAGAGCGTCGGCCTACGGACTGAAAGGTCCCAGATTCAATTCCGGTCAAGGGCATGTGCTTTGGTTGCAGGCACATCCCCAGTGGGGGGGTGTGCAGGAGGCAGTTAACCGATGTTTCTCTCTCATCGATGTTTCTGGTTTTCTATCCCTCTCCCTTCTTTGTAAAAGATCAATAAAATATATTTTAAAAAAGCACATCGAGCTGGCTCCACTGCCCCCTTAGAGGAGATTGAACAACACTGAGGTTAACGCTAAAGGTTGAGAGACTTTTTAAAGCCGAGTCTAATATTTATTGGCATATTCCCCTACCGAGGAGATACAGAAAGGCTTTAAAAACTCCGGTGACGAGGGAGGCAGGCAGAGGCCTTGGCCTGGCCTGGCCATAACCTCAGGCCTCCCCAGGCAGCACCTGTCACTAAGTCCCATGTCCCCAGACACTTGATAACTTAACAAAAGGCCATGCTCAGGGATAATAAATCTATTTTAATAAGATTACTTTTGACAGCTATTTGTACATGTATTTAAAGGTGCTTTCAGCCCCCCGGGCTCCGTTGCAAATTGGGTCCCGAACCGCCCTCGCCAGGAAGTGAGCAAAGCTGGTGGCATCCCACGTCTGCCAACCCATGGTCAGAGGAGGGCTATTACACTGTGCTGGGAAAACTAGACGCACTTGAACTCCGCATTATACAACTGTACACTGGCTTAGATCGAATGGCTCAAATTAAACAAATATAGAGAAATTTCATATATACAAATATATCATGTATAGGTATGTCATATCTGCCTTAAAAGGGTAAAAGTGTAAAGTGTGGCTGTGCATGCATGACTCGGCTGTCTCAGTCCCAGAGCGTATGGGCTTCCAGTGCTCCCTCCCGCCTGTCCCCGAGAGGGAGCAGGGTCTTCTGAGAAGGGGAGAGAGCCGACACTGGGGGCCAGGCGCTGGCCCGGTGTCTCCAGGCCGGTCTCGCTCTCTGCTCCGTGCTCTGGGTAACAGTGATTGCTATTCGCAAGTGCCCTCCAGGAGAGGGGCTCCGGGTCCCGACCCCCGCACCTGTGAGCTGGTGCCCCTAAGAGCCAGAGATGTAGAATTACTGTCAGATCATTTGATGTTTGGGGGGGGAGGGGGAGGGGGACATGGGGAGGTGTCTTTAGGCCCTCTAGACATCCTCAAGGTCATCTTTTAAATTTGGAAGTGTGAAATGGTAAGGTAGAAACAGGAGCTGTGTCGGTAACAAGGTGTGGGAAATAAGACTTGGGAATTAAAACAAATGTGTTCAGCGTTTACTTAGAACCCACAGAGTAGGGCAGCCTCCCTGTGCAGCGCAAGTCGGCGCCCCGGACTCGAGAACCCGGTCTTGTCCCCTTCTGTGGCCGCCCAGCTGACACCCGTCAGCTGACACTGGAGAACTGGTCGCTGTCAGTATAGGACCAGCCCGGGTCTCACCCAGCACCTGCCCCTCCCCCACCCCCCTGCAGAGGACCGACAGGAGCCCTTGGTGGAGAGGGCTGCTGCTTGGCGTGGAGGCTGAAAGTAGGTTAAATAGGCACAAAGTCAAAGGCAAAAAGATCAAACAAAAGGCCCACGTCACCACCCGAGGGGAACGAACAAAACCTGCACCACCAGCGTTTGCCACTCAGGCCGGGGGCGGGGGCGGGGGCGGGGGGGGCTGCTCTCGGCAGGACTCCAGCCTTGCGTGGCAGTGACAGCGAGAGCCACGGGGAACTTGGGCTCAGGGCGCCTGGACGTATGCTTGTCTGGGCCCGTGTATGTACACGCGTGTCAAAGGGCGGTGCTCTCCGAGTCCTCCTCCGAGTCCCTCTTCTCCGTCGCCGAGGGCCGCAGCTTGTGCTCCAGGGGGCTCAGGCGGAGCGCCGGCCCCAGCTCCACGTGGATGGAAGGGACGTCGAAGTGAGCGAGATCTGGAAGTTGGCAGAGAGAGGTGAGTGGGGAGGGGCTGCGGCTAAGGAGGCCCGACGCCAAGGGCGGGCAGCTAGCCAGCATTAGGAAGCGAGCGGCGGGCCACTGAGGGCCAGCCCGTAGGGGCCGGGTCTTTGCAGCGTCCCCTTAGGTTGGGCAGCTTCCCTTCTACCAAGCGAGCCTGGGGGCCAGCACAGACCTGCGGGGGGGAGGGGGGGCGCTCGGGCTTAGCACTGCTAGCAGCTCCTGTTGCTCCCGCACACTGCCTCTGGGCCAGTCCCACCGGCAGCCTACTGAATTTCGGGGTTGCATTTAATTCCCTAAAGCCTGCAGGAGTAGGGTGTGAGGCAGTGGAAAAACCCCATTTTCCCAGCAAGGGGGGGAGGGGGGTCCTGAGAAGGTGCAATCACCCTAAGGCTGTGAACAGTAAGTATACCTCAGTGGCTGAAAGGCCAGGCAGAGGAATCCCAGGAGCTGGGCCGAAGTTGCAGCAAATGTTTGCTCCCCAACCGTAGGAAAACCCCATCTCTCAGCCCTTGGAGCCGCTCACCTCGCGGCACAGCCGCCTGGGGCATTAAAGGTCTGTTCCTGGGAGAGGATTGGGAAGAGGGTCCTGAGGTGAAGGGCTCAGCACCTGTGAGTCTGGGTCCCCGTTAGCTGCAGAGTTGAGAGGGTCCAGCAGCTCTGTACAGGCGGGGCCCCGTGTGGGCCTGGAGTGCACTGCCCTGGGAACCCCACCTGCTCACCCCGGCTTCAGGGCTCAGCTCACTGGGAACCCCACCTGCTCACCCGACTTCAGGGCTCAGCTCACTGGGAACCCCACCTGCTCACCCGGCCTGCAGGGCTCAGCTCACTGGGAACCCCACCTGCTCACCCGACTTCAGGGCTCAGCTCATGGGAACCCCACCTGCTCACCCGACTTCAGGGCTCAGCTCACTGGGAACCCCACCTGCTCACTCGTCCTGCAGGGCTCAGCTCACCGGGAACCCCACCTGCTCACCCGGCTTCAGGGCTCAGCTCACTGGGAACCCCACCTGCTCACCCCGGCTGCAGGGCTCAGCTCACGGGGAACCCCACCTGCTCACCCTGGCTGCAGGGCTCAGCTCACTGGGAACCCCACCTGCTCACCCGGCTTCAGGGCTCAGCTCACTGGGAACCCCACCTGCTCACCCCGGCCTCAGGGCTCAGCTCACTGGGAACCCCACCTGCTCACCCCAGGCTGCAGAGCTCACTAGGCCGGGTAGCCGAGTGTGGCCCTGGGCCCTCACCCTCAGCCAGCCACCCGCCCACCTGCTCAGCTGCCTCACTGGCCTCCCGGCTGGGCCGGGGCTGTGGGAAAGCAACCTGGGAGGGAGCAGCCTTTGGTCCAGGACTGGGAGTTGGGGTTTTGTTGGTTTCTTATTTTGCCTTTTTTGGTAAAACAAACATTCATCCCAAAGAATGCCATACCAAGTAGACAGACAGACATCTGGACACGGTCCTAAGAGACACTGCACAAACAGGGAAGCTCGGGAACCCAGGTCCTCCCGCCTCCCAAGCAGCCATCCGGGAGCCACTGCAGCCTGTCCTCATTGGAGGCCTCGGCAGAGGTGGCTCTGAGCTCAGCCCTGTCTGCCTTCCCACTGGCTACCCCTGGGTGCCTCCTGGGAGGCTGCTGCTGGCTTGGGGCCACCCGTCTGTACCACCAGGCAGCACGTGGCCCTGCACAGCTTTCTCACCTCCCTGTGCCAGTCAAATGGGGGCAGCCCGGGGTGGCGGGGATCAGATAGTCCGGACAGCAGGCCGAGCACCGGGCCCAGAACCGGCCTGGCGTGAGCTGCTCAGCACACCCTGGCTGCTTCCTGGAGACCCTGAGGGGGATTCAGACGGTGCTGGGGGTGAGGGGAGCTGGTTTCCTGTTAGGAGCCTGTGGGCCCTGCTGGCCCTGCTCTCGGCAGCTCTCATGGGGCAGCCCTGGAGGGCCCTCAGGTTGGCTCTGGCCACACCTTCTTCCTGAGGCAGAAACACCTCCTTCCTTCTGGCTTCGTTCACGTTCTTGCCTTGGTTTCACTTTAGAGCACCTGCTCTTCATAAGAGGAGACCAGGCAGAAACTGGGTAAATGTCCCCCACTGTTTGACCGAGCTGGAGGGATAAGCTCAGGACGTTGTCTAGTGCTATGGCTTCTCCAGGACCCGCCAGCCCCAGCCTCGGCCTGGAGGAGGTGCGTGGACGTCAGTCTGAGAGAGACAGGTCCAGGCTCCGGGGGCTGTGCCTGTGGCCTGGGCGGGCCCCTCATGGACGGGTCGCTAAGCCGAGGCGCAGTGAGGAACTGCCCCGGACACTGGGCAGAAGAGTCTCCAGCAGGTCTGTCCTGGGAAAGGCGGTCTGATCCCCATCAGCTCAACCTCAGGGAGAGGAGGGGTGCTGGGCTAGGGGGCTGGTGATAAGAAGGTGAGCAGGTGAGCTCGGCCTCTGCCTGGCTTTATCCCCAGCTCCTGAGCACAGGAAAGAGACCCCAACATGGCCAGGGACCCCAGAAAGCTCCTGCCGCGCTGGGGAAGGCACCGAGGGAGCGGCCATGCAGGGCCCAGCCACATGCAATGCGGCGCGGAGGGCTGTGGCCGCCGGCTCGGGCGGGGGACGCGAGGCTGGGGCCGCTTACCCTGAACTCCCCCACATGTATCCAACACTGCGGCACGCAGTCACACAGCTGCAAGGACAATGACAGGGTCGGAGAGAGGAGTAAACAGGACGGAACAAGAACGCAACACAACACTGTGCCCCGTGTCGGCCAGGCGGCCACACCCCGTCGGTCCAGCTCCTCCCTCAGCCCCCCAGCTGTGCGGGCGGACAGAACGATGCGGCGGAGAACACTGAACGGAAAGGCGCGGGCTGGGGCATCGCTCAGTCTACGGGCAGCAGCGCTGAAGCTGGTGCAGTGGGAGGGGCCCTCACACTTCCCACTGGGGGACCGCCTGTCCTGTTCCTCAGCGCCTCCTGTGGCCCACTGTCCCCCAGATCTCTCATTCTGTCTCTCAGGAGACGAGCAGACAAGCTTCCAGTATCGCCACCGCCCGGGGCCTGCCCTGGGCCGGCCCAGAAGTCAGCAGGCGGATGTGTTGGGAGGAGCGGCCCGCTGAACAACTCAGGGTGAGCAGCAGCTCCAGGGGACTGGCTGAGCCCCGGGCAGCGGGCCTGTGCTCCCTCCCACTGGGGCTCCCTGAGAACACATCTTGCACCGGGAACCACCAGCGGGGAGTGGTGCTAACCTTTCAAGGAAAAATTTTGATTTCTCAATCCGCCAGCAGCTGTACCGTCAACATCACCCCTTGCCCAAACCAAGCCAAATCGCCAGACGGCTGCTCCCACATCTGTCTCCAGATCCATCACAAACACCCCCCTGGACTGGACTTGCACAGGCGGCGGGGAGCCGAGGCGAGCCCACCCCACCGCCTTCCGGCTAGGGGAAGGCCGTCTCTGCGGGGAGTCAGGCCCGGCGCCGCGCTGCTGGGTGTGGCGTGCGCATGCGTGTAGTTGCATTGGTGTGCGCGTGCGCATGGGGGCACGTGCGCGTGTGCAGTGCCGAACCCCGTGTGTGGTGTGTGTGGGGTGGGTGTACCGGGGACCTCGTGGGCAGGTGAGCCCGGGCGCTCGGCCTGCCGAGGTGGGGGGCCGGCTCTAGGCATCGGCCACACAGATATGCCGAGTTCCGACCTTGTGTGCTCGGCCCAGGGAGATGTTTCTTCCGGAAAAGCGGCGTGTGCTAACCGTGTGCTTATGACTCCACGCCACACGTCTTTCTGGGGGAAACAGTTCCGTCTTTGCTTTCAAACTCAAAGCAAAACGAAACGTGGCCGCTGTGGGCTTGTCCAATGAGCTCCTCTGAGAACGAGGGGGACACGCTTGTCTGAACCCGGACCTTTACATGCATGGTGCTAGAAATACACGTTTCCAATTAAGGCTTGTTTAATTCATAAAAAGGAAATGTCTTTGGTTCGCAGTGTTTCTGGACACAGGGGACGCCTCCTGCACCCTGTGCTCAGGGGCCAGGGGTCTGCCATCTCCCCCGGCCTCCGGCTTCCCCCAGAGCTCGGGCACTCGGCCCCCGAAACGAGGGAGACGCCGAGCCCTGGCTGCGGCGCTGCTGGGAGACACCGCAGAGGCCTCTGCGGGGCGGCTGGCGCCTCCGAGCGGCCCTCGCCGGCTGCGGGCATCTCACGGGGTCCCCTGGGGAGCGACATCGGCACCAGCACAGCCGGCCCCGGGGCAGACGGGCTGTTAACCGGCAGCGGCACCAGCAGCCCTCCCTCACCCGCTGTGTTGGGGTCCACGGGAAGTGGGGGAAGCTGGGCGTGGTTACCTGTGGACATGCTTTCCCCGGGGGCCATGCCGTCGAGCAGGGCGTGCTCCGTGGACTGCGGGCTGGAGGCGGAGGGGCTCGCGGTGGGCGGCTGCGGGGGCGGCAGCGTGGGCCTCTGCCGGGGCTTCGGGGTGGGCCGAGATTTGGTTAAAGTGCTGGCGAAGCTGGAGGGAGAGGCCAGAGCGGGCACTGCCGCCGGGGAGAGCTGGCCGGAGGTCAGGGGGTGCCCTTGCGGGTAACTGAGTCCGTAGGGTGACGGGGTGCTCGGCGGCGTAGGCGACAGGCTGAGCGGGGACGGCTGGCCGGCGGGCAGCTCCGACATAGCGCCTGGCTGGCCAAAGGGGACCTTGGGTGGAATCGGTGCCAGCTTCTTGGAAACTGGAAGAGAAAACAGCACCACACAAGGTTGTTCCGTGACGCCCGGGGTCCACGCGGCCACTGGCGCACCCCCCACCCCCTCCTGCCCAGCCCCGGTCACCCTGAGAGCAGGCAACACAATTTTTAAAAATTCACCTACACTTGCAAGTTTTCATGTCCTCCCTAATTTCTGTTCACTATTTTTTCCTCTTCTCTGGATTCCTGCCCTCTCTCTCTCTCTCTCTCTCTCTCTCTCACACACACACACACACACACACACACACACACACACACGCGCCGCAGACATCTTTTCCCTCCACAGGCCGTGGCTGGCTTCCCAGCGTGGCAACCACTCGGGGTGGCAAAGGGATCGGTGGCCCGAGGAAGAGTGAGCCGGTGACAGCCCACAGGTGACACTCAGAGTTCGCCCTGTGACGGGGGGCCCAGGACGGTGACTGTCAGCACCGGAAGCGGACCTCCGGCCTTGGCCCCTAACAGCCTGCAGGTTGGCCGCAGAGGCCCGAGCCTGGCACTGCCCATCCGCCGCCCGCCCTCCACTCCGCGCACCCCTCCCCTGAGGGCCCCCGTGTCCCTGTGCCCGGCTCAGTGCTGCTGACAGGTGACGGCTGCATCGCACGTCTAACTGGAAATGGCCGGGAGGACGGGGAGCGGGAGACGTCCGGGACAACCTGTCAGCCGGGCGCAGCTGCCTATGGGGCCACTTCCCCGTGAGAGATTCTCCGGGAGCCCCCAGGAGGCGCCAGGGAGCCCTCCCACCCGCGTCCGCATCCGTGGGACAGGCTCTGTGCTGTGCGAGTCGCGCCTCACGCGCGTCCCTGGCTCCTTCCCTGCGCAGCGGACCGGGCCAGCGCGTCCTCCAGGTCAGCCAGCGCGGCCCAACGCCCCGTCTCTGCGCTGCGCCCGGCCCGTCCGGACCCTCCCCCGCGGCAGGGACGCAGTGAGGCCGCGTACAGGGAGCCCCCATCACCCTGGCGTCATCAACCACCCAGCTCTGCCGGCCCAGGGGGGACCTGCTCCGGGCGGGGGGCCTGTGGGGACCGGGGACCGTGCTGGAACCTGTCCTCTCCCCGAGGAGCTGAGGGGAGCGGTGACGGCGCCAAGGCGTCTGTGCGACGTTCTAGGACAAGGAGGTTCTGGGACAAGGCCGGGTGAGCCCCACCGCCCTGGGGGCTGGAAGGTCCCGGAATGTAGGGGGCGGGAGATTTTGAGACAAACAGGCCCGGCCATAAACGGCCAGGCGTGAGCAGATGGTAGATACGGATAAACTTCAGCAGAGACCGGCTTCCCGGAATGTAGACCAGACCTGACCGAGGAGTGTTATTTTGAAATATACTTTGCAAAATGTGACGGGCAGCAGGCCCAAGCACCCCCTGCCTGTGTCCCGGCACACAGCGCCCCCTGGCCGGATCCCAAGACAGAACAAAGAAGCAGTTAAGGTTTTTAGCTTTGCATTAGCCAATCAGGAGCCGCCAAGCCAACCTTCACCCCCTGCGCGGGGTATAAACTATCGGCTTGCCTGAAGATCGGGGCTCTCCACCACGGTTTGTGTTTGGACGGTGGAGGCCCCGGTTCGAATCAGCGAATAAACATTCCAAAACTTCACATTTGTGTGGTGGTCTGTCTCGTGGTGGGCTGCGCTCTGTGACAGGCCGCGACGCCAACGGACGGGAGCCTGAGAGCCGCCGAGCGGGGTGGTGGCGGGGAAAGCCGCGTTTCGGGGGTGACCGGCTCCCGCTCGCCCCCAGGAAGGGGCCTGCGTCGCTCCAGGCCGTGTGGCCCAGAGGTCCCGCCGCCACGGGGAGGGAAGCCCAGCGCCGCTGGCATGGGAGCCCCGACTGCTGTGGACAAGGCGACGGCATAGCCATCACCCCAAGCCACGGGCTGGGAGGGTTAGGCCTTGCGCGCGCACAGTCCCAGACCGCGGGGAGGCCGCCGGGGGCCGAGGAGGCTGGATGCTGAAAGCCGGCCCCGCCTCGGCCCCGCCTGTGCCTCACCGTCCCCACAGCTGCCTGCCGGGGCTGCTCCCTGAGCCCCGCACACAGCTCCCTGCAACCATCTGCGGAGGGCACGAGACAGGACAGCAAGGGACGGGAGGGACGCTACTGAGGGCAGGCGCGAGTCACGGGTGCCGCGGTGGCCCGGCCCTGACGGTGCGTGTGGACGAGGTGACCAGCCCCGGGCCCCGAGTTCTGGAGCTGCAGCCCCACAGAGTCGCTGTAGAGGCCGGGATGGGGACAGAGTAGCATGAGGCTCCGTTGAACAACGTGACGGCACAGACGAAAGCGGACAGAAAGGCCGGGCACGCTCCGCGCCCCGCAGCCCCCGTTGGTGACCGTCTCGGGGAGCGGGTCGTCAGCTGGGGGGTCACCTCAGAGGAGACAACGGCCTTCACAGTGTGCTCCGTGGAGGACTCTGGGTGGCTGGTGCAGGCTCAGCACGGGAACTCCCGGGGCTCTAAACCGAACTGTGAAGGGCAGGGCTCCGGGACAAGCCACCGGTCCCCCTCGCTGTCTCATCCCACAAACAACCCGGGGCAGGCGGCTGGGTGAGGCCCGGCGGGGCCAGGAGGCACGGTCCCCGGGCAGAGGTCCCGGGGACACAACGCCAGCCCCGCACCCGCCCGGCACGCCCACTGCTCGGACGGGAAGCCGAGCGGCCGGGACCTCTGACGCTGATGCAGATGGGGGCCGGTTCGCCGGGCCACCGGGTGTCTGAGCACCCGCTGGTGGGGAAGCGAGTTTCCAGGCAGCGGGCAGCCACCGCCCGGGGTGACGTGCAGGCGGCGGGACGTACCTTTCCGGAGAGTGTGGGGGCTCTGGTCGGCCGGCGGCTGGCCGGGGCCGGCGCCTGCCTGTGTCCCGGCACACGGCGCCCCCTGGCCGGAACCCGGACTTGCCTTCTGCCCAGATCCCGGAGAAAGTTCCTTGCTCCTGGAAGCGCTGAAACACAAACACACAGGACGAGACCCCTGAAGGCAGCCCGCTCGGCACCTCACCGGGGTGCAGAACATGCCTGCCTCGCCAGGGGGGCCTGCCCGGCTCCGGGCGTCTCAGGCTCTCCCTCCACCTCCAGCGACGGGCAGCAGGCCCAAGCACCCCCTCTCTGTTCTGTGAGCCACACGGGGACCTGGACGTTGGGGAACTGGGACACCGAAGTGCTCTTGTCCCCTGAATCCGCAGCATAGCAGAGTCCGTGTGCCGAGTGAGGGCTGATGACCGCATGGCCACGGCTCCCCACTCTCCAGATGCTTTCCCCGAACCCCCATAACGCCCCAAGCAAGGGAGGACTTTGGGGACCCATCCTCAAACTCAGAAGGTCCCAGCAATGGTAGGGTTGGAACAGACCCTAGCTGTGCTCCCGAATGTGGCCAGTCAGTGCAGCCCCCAGGCTTGGAGGGGACGGGGGCCGATGGCACCGAGGGCCGCTGGAGCCTTCAACGGGGATAAACCCTGCGTGTGGAAACCCCGAGCCGCCAGGCCCAAGGAGGGCCCTCCCTTCACTGCTGGCTCTTCCTCAGGCTGCCTCCTAAGGATAAAGCACACCCTACTCATCGTCCACCCCAGACCAGGCCAGCTAATCAACACTGACTCCTCACTCCCTACCATCCCCCAACCCCCCAGCATGCCATCCATTACTAACTGATCTCCATTACCATGTGTTTTTCCTTTCTTTCTTTCTTTGTTACTCCTCACCCAAAGATATTTTTTTCCATTGATTTTAGAGAGAATGGAAGGGAGGGGGAGCGAGGGAAACACTGATGTGAGAGAGAGACATCAATTGGTCGCTTCCCTCCCACACCTGCACTGACGGGGGCCAGGGATCGAGCCTGCAGCCGAGGTGCATGCCCCTGACTGGAACCGAACCCAGGACCCTTCAGTCCTGGGGCTGACGCTCAAACCCCCGAACCAGACAAGCCAGGGTCCCCGTGTGTTCTCAGCAGAACGCTGCAGGGGCCCTTGGAGAAGGAGGTGATCTGGAGTTGAGAGCTAACTTCATCCTAGTGAGAACCCCCTGGAATCGGATGCCCTCACACGGGACACGGCAAGTGTGGAAACCTAAATCCTGCGCAACAGTTAGATCTGCCCCACAAGAGTAGTGACAGCCCATTACTTCCTACATTTGTCTAGAAACCCCAAACGACAGCCAGCAATGTACAGCGCATCCCACCGGGGTTTGGTGAGAAAGGCTGGAGGGCCCTGGGCTGGAGCAGGTCTTTCCCACGGGCGGTGGGGAGGGGGGTATTGGGGGGAGGGAGGAGGGAAGCAAAGAGAGGTCACAGGCAGCAGCAGGTGCCCTGCTCAGGATGAGGGTCACCCACAGCTGGCGATCTGCGAGGGGAAGACCAGAGGGCCAGCGGCACTAGCTCCTTTCTCTATTCTGTGGATGAACAATAGCCGCAACCACAACCTGAAGCCCTCACCTCACTCTTTAAGAATTGTTTAAATGTGCCGAAACCGGTTTGGCTCAGTGGTAGAGCGTCGGCCTTTGGACTGAAAGGTCCCGGGTTCGATTCCGGTCAAGGGCATGTACCTTGGCTGCGGGCACATCTCCAGTAGGGGGTGTGCAAGAGGCAGCTGATCGATGTTTCTCTCTCATCGATGTTTCTGACTTTCTATCTCTCTCTCTTCCTCTCTGTAAAAAATCAATAAAATATATTAAAAAAAAAAAAAAGAATTGTTTAAATGTATTTTTATTTACTTTGGAGAAAAAGGGAGATGGAGAGAGAGAGAGAAATTTCAGAGATGAGAGTCACTGATCAGCTGCCTCCTGCACACCGCACACTGGGGATCGAGCCCCAAACCCGGCATGTGCCCAGGCCGGGAACAGAGCCGTGACCTCCTGGCTCGTAGGCTGACGCTCAGCCACTGAGCCGCCCAGCCAGGCTCATCCCGTTCCTTATTCTTCAGGCCTGAGGTGACCAGGCAATGACCCCCTTAATGCCAGTGACCTCTCCACCCTTCCGTCCACCTCTGCCTCCATCAAGAGGAAGATAAACTGAAACAATAAACAAAAGCACACACACAACAAGAAAACAAAATAAGTGCTTCTTGTTGGGTAACAGATTCTTCTTTCCTCTCTAGATGGACAAGAATCTGGGGACTCAGGAGCTCCTCCTCCACCTTCCTCCGACCTGCGCCCCGCCCCCTCCAGCAGAACCAGACGGTTACCCAGGCTGCTCCCTCTGCAGCGCAGGAGCAGCTGACCCCGGGGAGGGGGGGGGGTGCGCAGTCAGCAGGCACGCTGGATGGAGGAGGCCCAGGTATGGCATGCTGGCGGGCAGACTGGTTTGGGGGCGCATGGCTCAGTGAACTGGGATGCGAAGGGGCAGGGAGCGGTTTGGCATCAGAGTCAATGCCAAGCAGAGGGGCAGGTGCAGACGCTGAGCTTGGCTGGGGCGCCACCTGCCTCGAGGGCAGAGGGGAGGAGGGAGAGACCTGGCAGGAATGGAGGGTTGGAACCAGCCATAGGGAGGGAGGAGCCCTACAGCAATCAGCAACCGGAGGAAACATCATCTGGCTGCCAATGTCCAGGGGACAGGACAAAGAAACAGAAAAGCAATGGAACACAGGCTCCCACTGGGAGGAATCCACGTGGGGAGAGAGTGGAGGAGACACTGTGGACACGGGCACCCCGAGGGAAGCCACAGGACTGGTCACGCGGGAAAGGGGATGGCATGGCCACCGAGCAGCAGGACGGACCCCGAGAATACCCTGAACCAGTGGGTGCCGTTCCCTGCCCTTGAGTGACCGCGCAAGGCCACCCATCACAACGTTCGGGAGCACCTCAGGGCCGGGGGAATCTATCTTTGAGGGGCATTTTCCAGAAATATCACTTAGATGCCAAATGGTGTTGGGCAAACAGAGATGGGACCTCAGGCGGGGGCAGTGTCTGTAAAGGGAGCCTCTGGGCAAGTCTCCTATCTGTCCGCTTCCTCTCGGCAGCCTCTAGCGCCCACCGCTCCCCCTCTGCTTCCCCACTGCTCACTCGCAGCCCATCCTGAGGAGAGTGAGCACCCAGCCAGGGGCCCCTGTCCTCTGAGCTGGAGCCATCAGCAACAACCCAACTCCAGTATCAGTCCCCCTCTCCAACTGCGACTGTCCCCTACCCCGTTTCTGGTTTCACGGGAAAGTGCCTTCTATTCGGTCAAGGGGAAAAACAAAGCCTGCAATCCTTCATGTGAGGTGTGTGTGCACGTGTACGTGCGCATGCACACCCGAGGAACACTGGGCCAAAGGTTCGCTTCTCAGCCTCCGGCCTTTCCCAGCAGCCACAGGGTAAGCTGAGTGCACAGGGGCCTCTGATCTCACGTAGCTTCCCCAGTTCTCTGGATTGCTGCTGGAGAGCAGGTAGAAACGAACAGACTGCAAAGTAGTCGGCTATGCAGTTCCCACTTCTCAAAACCCCTCTGACCTCACCCCTTCCAGGGAAGGGCCAGGCACAGCTGCCTCCTGCTGAGACCCCGACAAGACCTTGCACCTTAATCATCTGTGATATTTGCTGCTGGGAGGCGTGTGCCTTCAAGGTACAGACAACGTCTTTCCTCTGGATGGACGTGGTTGTCGAAAATGTCCACTAACTAGTGACACAATGATCTTGTGCCCCCCCCGCCCCCCACCCAGGAGCACGGAAAACAGCCCTGCGGCCTCCTGCAGTCCCCGGCCAGCGGGAGCCCGTGACCTGCAGAAGT
This sequence comes from Antrozous pallidus, assembly GCA_027563665.1. Lineage (NCBI taxonomy): Eukaryota > Metazoa > Chordata > Mammalia > Chiroptera > Vespertilionidae > Antrozous > Antrozous pallidus. The sequence goes on from CM050526.1 coordinate 7,378,150, forward strand.
CCTCAGGCCAGTGCGACCACAGGACCCCCGTTCTTCCCTGACGGGCACCTGCGTTAGCAGTAAGAACGGCCCCTGCAAATGTAAAGGTGGAGGAGGGGAAAGGGGAAACGGAGAGCTGGCACCGAGCGCCCTCTCACCCCTTTGCAAGCTGCCGCCTGACACGTTTGCTGTTGGCGTGGGAGCACTTCTTGGAAAGCCTGGCCTTCATCTGATAGCCCAGGGAGCCGGGAGTGGCACACCGGGTGCAGCATGCTGTAGGAGGCCAGCAGGAATGCTTAGAAATGCGGGGGGAGGGGGGGAGAACATCCCAGAGGATGGAGGAGGTGCAGTGAACCTGCATGTGCTTACCTGGTCCGCTCGGCCCCAGGCTGCAGGCCCAGGCCGGATGGAGAAAGCGAGGGTACCGCGGGGTCTTCCGGGGGCTGCTCCAGAAGGGGCGAGGGCAGAGGCGCTGCCAGCTCCTCGGGAGGGGCGGGGGGCTGCGTGGAGGGTGGGGCGCACGACCCTTTCCGGCCTGCCGACGACGAGCCTCTTCGCGCCACCCAGGACGTGTCCATCACCCTCACGCCCATGCTGGTGAGGGACACAAAGACACGTGCTGACCGGCGCGTGGCAGGCTGGGCCCCTCCCCGTGAAGCAGACACATTCAAGCAGGTGGGTGTGAGAACAGCAGCACAGCCTTAGCGCCTCGGCCCAAGGGAGCGAGGAGGACGGGCAGGGCTCCCCGGACGGCCAGGCCACACCCGGAGCCCCCAGCCGGCCGGCCGGCCGCGCCCCAGCCGGCCGCTGCGCTTCGCCCTCTGCCAAAGCAGCTGCTGTCAGTGCGAATGCAGCCTCCGGGGCATCCGCTCCTCCCGGGCGGGAGACACAGGTGAGCAGGACAGGGACAAGGGCAGCGTGAGACCAGAACAAGGCACCGGCCTCAAGAGACATCTCAACAGCCATCCTTTCTGTCATTTGCCGTGGACAGCACAGAGCAGAGTCAGCAGGACCCGGTGCTGGCCCGGCCCGGCCGAGCTGCTGTTCGCAGGCCAGGCCCGCCTGTGTGCACTGCAGGACGGGCTGACGGTGCCTGGGGCCGCCCTCAGCTCGGGTTCCGCTTCAGTGATGGGGACAGTCGCCTCGAGTCAGTTGGCCAAGCAACCACACACACACCCCCTCGCAGAGCTCGCTGAGGCAGTGCGCTCAGCGTTCGGACTGAACAGGGCCTGCAGCTACCCCAGGATACTGTACCTTTGGATTTTCCTAAGGCTGCAGGGACAGAAACATACAGATATTAGTGCCAAAAACTGTCCTTCCTCGGGGCACACAGGGTGTCTCTTGTCAGGGTTAGGGTCTCTCCCTGTGTCAGGAACGTGTTTCAGCTTCGTTGGTCTCCTAGCTAAAGTGACTCTTCTCCCTGATGGGTGACAAGCTCTCTGCTGCCCCGCTTACAGGTGAACAGAGGCTGGAGACGATGCCGGCGCGCAGGGGTAGGTGGGCAGGAAACGCCTCACAGGGAGAAGGAGTTGCTGGAAGGTAGGAGCCTCTGCTGTGTCTAAGTTCATGATTAGAAGGCAGCTCACTCCCTTTCCTCTGGTCCAGGAGCAACTGGAACTACAGTGCACTGTCCAGGCTAATGTTTCCAGTATTAAGGGCAGACAGACTCTCCCTTAGGGAGGAAGTATGTGCTCCTAGCCCCATGTCTCTGCAGGAGCCTGTGCAGTAGGCATGAGGCTGTGCGTGCTTCCTCTCACCTCTTCTACGCTGGGATGGGAGAGCTGCCTGACACCCCTTCTGCAAGGTCCCCAAGGACCCCTCCATGTCTAGGATCCCTGTTAATAAATCTCATCTCCCTTTGATGAGGCATCTTGGGGTTGGAGGAGGAGGGAGTCAGTCTCTTTCCAGGACTCGCTAGCTTTCAAGTCATCTTGGTCCAAGGACCTGCCAGCGATCCATAAGCAAGCACCTTCCACAGGAGATCCTGAATCACTCCTGGAGGACCCCCAAAAGCCCAGATCAGGGACCAGGTGCCCCCCTGATATTTAGAGTGAGAGGCAAGGGACCATCAAATTATGCTCTGCAGCTTCAGAACTTCCCAGGATGCAGAGCCAGAAGCTTAACTCTCCACTTGGGGGAGGAAGCTGATACCCCAGCTGCACGGGGGGAGATGGCAGGCATGTAAGCCGTCTCCCGAGTAAAGGATGTTAGGTCTCACCCTATTTTCTCTTTCCCTTTGAAAGACCTTTCTTCTAGGGAGCAGCAGGGTGGCAGCTCCAAAGTGAGGTGACCCCACTCCCTGTCCTGCTCACCCGGATTCTTCTAGGGAGCAGCAGTCCTGTGGGCAAGAGCACGCCTTTGAAGGGAGGAACTTGGTGCGTGAATCCCACATTTCCTCATTACTAACTGTGCAGTATGAACATGCTCCTCGCCCTCTGATGCCCTCTGAGTGCCATCTGGTGCTCTCTGAGTGCCCTCTGTTGGACGGACAGAGTAATACCATCTTCGTTTCTCTTCGGGTTGTAAAGAGCAAATAGAAGAGTCTGCACAAGTTACTGAGCAATGAGAAAGGAACCAGTACGTGGTGGCTTTGACTATGATGGTGCTCTGTTCTTGTAGGTGCCAAGTACAAGAGATTTATTACCCCCCCCCAATAAATAAATACAGGGAACCCAAGTCTAAAACAGGCAGATCAAAGGGGGAAATAAAGGTACTGTGTCAGTGAATCAGGATCAGTGTGAGATGGATATGTTGGGATGACCCCACTGGGTCCTGTCATTAGGGTTTACAGGGTCTGCCATCAGATTTCTTCCCTTCCTAACACTGGCCTGAACGTGAAAAGATTTGGGGTGGCTTCTCTGGTAGAAATAAAGGAGAGAAAAAACATGATAGAAGTATGAACCCTTTCCCCTATGCTCCTTAGTGTTCCCGGAATCCACGCATTAGAGGGGCCACTGTGGGCCTCAGAAGGGCTGCTGGGAGCCTCTGTGGATGATGCTTGGCTTAAAGAGAAGAGAAATCGGGGGAATCCTCACAACCCCCAAGTGTCACTGCTCAGCCAGGGCACCAGGCAGGAAAGAGCATAGGGGTCACCGTGGCTGAAAGCCTCTTTGGGAAACAAACTGGTGCTGAGACTCAGTGGAATGGCCCCACCCCCTCACCTACGGGTTTTCTGAGTCCGGGCCTCCTGTACCCTCCCTCTGTCCTTGGCCAGTCCATTGTGGCTTTAGTACACTTTGTGCTTGAAAAATTAGCCCAGCGCTCATGGGAAGGTGGAGACAGATAAAAAAACATTCCTGGTGTTTTCAGTGAGATGTCCAAGCACAGGGCTGGTTGCTATCTTAAAAATGTGATGTAATAAAAAAAAACCTAGCGTGTGTGCTAGAAACAGCAATAGTCACATAATACCAGGCATGTTTAAACACTCATGAGTAAGAGTTTAGTTCATGCTCAGTTCTGAGGTTGGGGCTTACTATTATTTCCCAGTTACATGTAAAGAAGCCAAGGATTCAGAGGTTAACTTCCCCGAGTCACATGGCCAGAACCTGAACCCAGAGAGCCTGACCCCACAGCTCATACTCTACATCTGCAAAGGGCTGTCTCCCAGGGTTACTCTTCCGACACAAGGTGGGTATAGAAACAAAGTAAAGGTTAGACCCAACAACGTCTCCTGCTGAAGGAAATAGTGGCCTTCTTGTTTTACAGTCTGTGATTGGCAAGCCACATGGGAGAAACATAAGATCCAGACTTTAAAAATTAAAAGAAACAAAGGTCTGCCCAGCAAAGCAAAATAAAACAAAATACAAAACAAAATCTGAAAGCTGGAAGACCCTGCTCTAAGAACAGGTGTCTACAAAAAGAATCCATTTGCCACCGTGCAGACGTTTGCTCTGGATCATTCCAGGACCTAGAATCTGGGTAGTAAGTTGTCCAGGGTAGCAGCTGTTTCTGTTTGTCCCCCTGTGTAGGACAGACATCTGCAGTGCTATTTTTTGAATCCTGGCCAGGAACATTTTCAGCCAGAAGAGTCAGCCAATATATGACTCTGAAGTATTCAAGTCTATGAAACATTTTGATTTTGTTCTAGAAATCAGTTACATTTGGCAAAAGCCAGGAGAAAACAGACAAGAAGTGGGTTAGCCGTCAGCTTCAGACCCTAGTAAATGTGGACAGCTCCCCAAGTATCCACCAAAGGCTTGGAAGTTCAGGGAATGTTTAAGATGAATTTGGAGGCGCCATAGCAGTGGCAAGGGCCTGTAGCCAAGATGAGTGACAGGGGTCCCAACCATCTGAGGACTTAGTCTACACTGTATTCACCCAGGGATATCAGAATCAGGTAATTTCTAGTTCCTCTAGGGGTAATTCCTCTCCTAAGTGCATCATAACAAAGTTTCCTTACCTCCCTCCCTAGTACAGATAAAGGCTTAGGTCAGTCTGACAATATTTCTCAGACCTGGTCTCAGCATCAACAATGTACAAATCCTGGACGTTTGGAAGCTGAGGTGGGACCTGGAACAAAAATATACCTCTCAAGGGTCTGTGACCAACCCAAACCCAAAATGTGTGCCTCATTTCCCACTGGCATCTGTGATGACTTTCTAGTCAAGTTTATTCTATAATCTCCACATATAAAAGCCTAATATGTAAAGTATCCCCTTGGGAGTTCGACTGGAGACCATAGCTCACTATGATGTGCACTGACCACCAGAGGGTGGCATAGAATAAAGGAAGGCCCCGGCTGGCAGCTGGGGAAAGGGGCCACTGGCCGGCAGCTGGCAACCAAGGAAGGGAGGCCCCAGCTGGCAGCCAAAGGCTCCAATTGGCCCTGATTGCTGGCCTGGCCTAGGGACCCTACCCAGGCATGAATTTTGTGCACCGGGCCTCTAGTAATCTAAATAAAATGATTGCACCATTCATAGCATGTTGTCCATCCTCCCACTGCTGCGTCTACAGAGTACCTTGACATCCACTATTACAAAGTAAGTACCTCAGATTACTAGTTCCGATTGTTTTGAAGACTTGTGGCATGCATAACAGGGGATGTTCACAAACCTCCCAAGTCTTACTGCCCAACCCAGTCACCAGGGCTGGAAAAACAGGAAAGAATAAGCAGTATCTTTGAAAAAGAAACTATGGCAGGGTGCAGAAGACTCCCCCAAGAGTGACCACCACCCTTCCCACCTCCAGAAGGTCTTCCATGTCCCAGGAAGCCTCCTTCTACTGACCTCACTAGTCCATTTTGGCTTTCGTATATTTTGTGCTTGCAGAATTAGTCCAACTGATCATGGGAAAGAGGAGAGAGATAAAGTCTCTAAGAAGTCATATGTTTCAAAAATGGTTTCAATGTGTTGAACCATGTGTTTCAGGAACTCTATTAGACTCCAGTTTCCATCTTCCCTGCCAACCCAATAAAACCAACAGGAGAATTAGGATTCCATAGAGCACCATTCTGATTACTCCAAGACCTTCTTAATTAAACAAGCTCATTCCAAATTACTGATAATCTGCACTTTGTTCTAATGGGGGGACAAGACCCATCACAGAGCAGCTCTCCAGACAGGCTGAGGCCAAGTCACACCCCAAGTCTAAGCGGGGTGCTAGCTCTGGTGTCAATGTCCTCATGGGTTTTGGGGTTGCTGTTGGCGGGCTCTGGAAAGAACCTCTGAGGACCAGTCCTCTGTGGAGCAAGCGAGATGGCTATGGGCCCATCAGGTTCCAAGACTGGGAAGAGGAGCACGTTGGTCTTCTGAGTATAAGGAGGCCAGATCATGGAGTCTCTGAGAACAGACTGCCATCCATTGGGATTCAAGGGTCTGTAGGCAGCTTCACAGATGCTGTCGGCCTTGCCTCCAATAGGTTTAGGGATACCAGAGGCTGGAAGTAAGCACAGGCAGTGGGCCAGGTGTGGCAGGTGGCGGGCAGGTGTAGAAAACATGGGCCAGGTGTGGCAGGTGGCGGGCAGGTGTAGAAAACATGGGCCAGGTGTGGCAGGTGGCGGGCAGGTGTAGAAAACATGGGCCAGGTGTGTCAGGTGGCGGGCAGGTGTAGAAAACATGGGCCAGGTGTGGCAGGTGGCGGGCAGGTGTAGAAAACATGGGCCAGGTGTGTCAGGTGGCGGGCAGGTATAGAAAACATGGGCCAGGTGTGTCAGGTGGCGGGCAGGTATAGAAAACATGGGCCAGGTGTGTCAGGTGGCGGGCAGGTGTAGAAAACATGGGCCAGGTGTGGCAGGTGGCGGGCAGGTATAGAAAACATGGGCCAGGTGTGTCAGGTGGCGGGCAGGTGTAGAAAACATGGGCCAGGTGTGGCAGGTGGCGGGCAGGTGTAGAAAACATGGGCCAGGTGTGTCAGGTGGCGGGCAGGTGTAGAAAACATGGGCCAGGTGTGTCAGGTGGTGGGCAGGTATAGAAAACATGGGCCAGGTGTGTCAGGTGGTGGGCAGGTGTAGAAAACATGGGCCAGGTGTGCCAGGTGGCGGGCAGGTATAGAAAACATGGGCCAGGTGTGTCAGGTGGTGGGCAGGTATAGAAAACATGGGCCAGGTGTGGCAGGTGGCGGGCAGGTGTAGAAAACATGGGCCAGGTGTGTCAGGTGGCGGGCAGGTATAGAAAACATGGGCCAGGTGTGCCAGGTGGCGGGCAGGTATAGAAAACATGGGCCAGGTGTGTCAGGTGGCGGGCAGGTATAGAAAACATGGGCCAGGTGTGTCAGGTGGTGGGCAGGTATAGAAAACATGGGCCAGGTGTGCCAGGTGGTGGGCAGGTATAGAAAACATGGGCCAGGTGTGTCAGGTGGTGGGCAGGTATAGAAAACATGGGCCAGGTGTGTCAGGTGGTGGGCAGGTATAGAAAACATGGGCCAGGTGTGCCAGGTGGCGGGCAGGTATAGAAAACATGGGCCAGGTGTGTCAGGTGGCGGGCAGGTATAGAAAACATGGGCCAGGTGTGTCAGGTGGTGGGCAGGTATAGAAAACATGGGCCAGGTGTGTCAGGTGGTGGGCAGGTGTAGAAAACATGGGCCAGGTGTGCCAGGTGGCGGGCAGGTATAGAAAACATGGGCCAGGTGTGTCAGGTGGTGGGCAGGTATAGAAAACATGGGCCAGGTGTGGCAGGTGGCGGGCAGGTGTAGAAAACATGGGCCAGGTGTGTCAGGTGGCGGGCAGGTATAGAAAACATGGGCCAGGTGTGTCAGGTGGCGGGCAGGTATAGAAAACATGGGCCAGGTGTGTCAGGTGGCGGGCAGGTATAGAAAACATGGGCCAGGTGTGTCAGGTGGTGGGCAGGTGTAGAAAACATGGGCCAGGTGTGCCAGGTGGCGGGCAGGTATAGAAAACATGGGCCAGGTGTGTCAGGTGGTGGGCAGGTATAGAAAAAATGGGCCAGGTGTGTCAGGTGGTGGGCAGGTATAGAAAACATGGGCCAGGTGTGTCAGGTGGTGGGCAGGTATAGAAAACATGGGCCAGGTGTGCCAGGTGGCGGGCAGGTGTAGAAAACATGGGCCAGGTGTGTCAGGTGGCGGGCAGGTGTAGAAAACATGGGCCAGGTGTGGCAGGTGGCGGGCAGGTATAGAAAACATGGGCCAGGTGTGGCAGGTGGCGGGCAGGTGTAGAAAACATGGGCCAGGTGTGTCAGGTGGCAGGCAGGTGTAGAAAACATGGGCCAGGTGTGTCAGGTGGCGGGCAGGTGTAGAAAACATGGGCCAGGTGTGGCAGGTGGCGGGCAGGTGTAGAAAACATGGGCCAGGTGTGGCAGGTGGCGGGCAGGTGTAGAAAACATGGGCCAGGTGTGTCAGGTGGCGGGCAGGTATAGAAAACATGGGCCAGGTGTGTCAGGTGGTGGGCAGGTATAGAAAACATGGGCCAGGTGTGGCAGGTGGCGGGCAGGTGTAGAAAACATGGGCCAGGTGTGTCAGGTGGCGGGCAGGTATAGAAAACATGGGCCAGGTGTGTCAGGTGGTGGGCAGGTATAGAAAACATGGGCCAGGTGTGTCAGGTGGCGGGCAGGTGTAGAAAACATGGGCCAGGTGTGCCAGGTGGCGGGCAGGTGTAGAAAACATGGGCCAGGTGTGCCAGGTGGCGGGCAGGTGTAGAAAACATGGGCCAGGTGTGTCAGGTGGCGGGCAGGTGTAGAAAACATGGGCCAGGTGTGTCAGGTGGCGGGCAGGTATAGAAAACATGGGCCAGGTGTGTCAGGTGGCGGGCAGGTGTAGAAAACATGGGCCAGGTGTGCCAGGTGGCGGGCAGGTGTAGAAAACATGGGCCAGGTGTGTCAGGTGGCGGGCAGGTGTAGAAAACATGGGCCAGGTGTGTCAGGTGGCGGGCAGGTACAGAAAACATGGGCCAGGTGTGGCAGGTGGCGGGCAGGTACAGAAAACATGGGCCAGGTGTGTCAGGTGGCGGGCAGGTATAGAAAACATGGGCCAGGTGTGTCAGGTGGCGGGCAGGTGTAGAAAACATGGGCCAGGTGTGGCAGGTGGCGGGCAGGTATAGAAAACATGGGCCAGGTGTGGCAGGTGGCGGGCAGGTATAGAAAACATGGGCCAGGTGTGGCAGGTGGCGGGCAGGTATAGAAAACATGGGCCAGGTGTGCCAGGTGGCGGGCAGGTGTAGAAAACATGGGCCAGGTGTGTCAGGTGGCGGGCAGGTATAGAAAACATGGGCCAGGTGTGTCAGGTGGCGGGCAGGTGTAGAAAACATGGGCCAGGTGTGGCAGGTGGCGGGCAGGTATAGAAAACATGGGCCAGGTGTGGCAGGTGGCGGGCAGGTATAGAAAACATGGGCCAGGTGTGCCAGGTGGCGGGCAGGTGTAGAAAACATGGGCCAGGTGTGTCAGGTGGCGGGCAGGTGTAGAAAACATGGGCCAGGTGTGCCAGGTGGCGGGCAGGTGTAGAAAACATGGGCCAGGTGTGTCAGGTGGCGGGCAGGTGTAGAAAACATGGGCCAGGTGTGTCAGGTGGCGGGCAGGTGTAGAAAACATGGGCCAGGTGTGTCAGGTGGCGGGCAGGTGTAGAAAACATGGGCCAGGTGTGCCAGGTGGCGGGCAGGTGTAGAAAACATGGGCCAGGTGTGGCAGGTGGCGGGCAGGTGTAGAAAACATGGGCCAGGTGTGCCAGGTGGCGGGCAGGTGTAGAAAACATGGGCCAGGTGTGGCAGGTGGCGGGCAGGTGTAGAAAACATGGGCCAGGTGTGGCAGGTGGCGGGCAGGTGTAGAAAACATGGGCCAGGTGTGGCAGGTGGCGGGCAGGTGTAGAAAACATGGGCCAGGTGTGGCAGGTGGCGGGCAGGTGTAGAAAACATGGGCCAGGTGTGTCAGGTGGCGGGCAGGTGTAGAAAACATGGGCCAGGTGTGCCAGGTGGCGGGCAGGTGTAGAAAACATGGGCCAGGTGTGGCAGGTGGCGGGCAGGTGTAGAAAACATGGGCCAGGTGTGGCAGGTGGCGGGCAGGTGTAGAAAACATGGGCCAGGTGTGTCAGGTGGCGGGCAGGTATAGAAAACATGGGCCAGGTGTGGCAGGTGGCGGGCAGGTGTAGAAAACATGGGCCAGGTGTGTCAGGTGGCAGGCAGGTGTAGAAAACATGGGCCAGGTGTGCCAGGTGGCGGGCAGGTGTAGAAAACATGGGCCAGGTGTGGCAGGTGGCGGGCAGGTGTAGAAAACATGGGCCAGGTGTGGCAGGTGGCGGGCAGGTGTAGAAAACATGGGCCAGGTGTGTCAGGTGGCAGGCAGGTGTAGAAAACATGGGCCAGGTGTGGCAGGTGGCGGGCAGGTGTAGAAAACATGGGCCAGGTGTGGCAGGTGGCGGGCAGGTGTAGAAAACATGGACCAGGTGTGTCAGGTGGCGGGCAGGTGTAGAAAACATGGGCCAGGTGTGCCAGGTGGCGGGCAGGTGTAGAAAACATGGGCCAGGTGTGGCAGGTGGCGGGCAGGTGTAGAAAACATGGGCCAGGTGTGTCAGGTGGCGGGCAGGTGTAGAAAACATGGGCCAGGTGTGTCAGGTGGCGGGCAGGTGTAGAAAACATGGGCCAGGTGTGGCAGGTGGCGGGCAGGTGTAGAAAACATGGGCCAGGTGTGGCAGGTGGCGGGCAGGTGTAGAAAACATGGGCCAGGTGTGGCAGGTGGCGGGCAGGTGTAGAAAACATGGGCCAGGTGTGTCAGGTGGCGGGCAGGTGTAGAAAACATGGGCCAGGTGTGCCAGGTGGCGGGCAGGTGTAGAAAACATGGGCCAGGTGTGGCAGGTGGCGCCAGGTGTAGAAAACATGGGCCAGGTGTGTCAGGTGGCGGGCAGGTGTAGAAAACATGGGCCAGGTGTGGCAGGTGGCGGGCAGGTGTAGAAAACATGGGCCAGGTGTGTCAGGTGGCGGGCAGGTGTAGAAAACATGGGCCAGGTGTGTCAGGTGGCGGGCAGGTGTAGAAAACATGGGCCAGGTGTGGCAGGTGGCGGGCAGGTGTAGAAAACATGGGCCAGGTGTGGCAGGTGGCGGGCAGGTGTAGAAAACATGGGCCAGGTGTGCCAGGTGGCGGGCAGGTGTAGAAAACATGGGCCAGAGCCAGGAAGCGGCCAACAGGCAGCAGGGAAAGCAGGCAACTAGGAAATGGGCATGTGAGGTAGGGGATGGGCAGTGGTAGGACTGGCCAGGTTTGGCTGGAGTCTGAGGCTGCCAGGGGGCAGGGCGTGGAGGCAGCGGGGAGGAGAGTAAAACCATCAGGAGGGTAGAGATAGGTGCTGGCGAGGAAGCTTCATTGCTGGTGTCTTTCCTATTCTTGCCTTGGCCTTCAAGAATCCCCGCAGAGTATGCACAGGTGCTGCTAGGGATGCAGCCATGAAGGCATCTGACAAGCCTTAGGGCCCTGGGTCCATCCTGACCAGCGGGCAGCAGCACAGATACTTGGCTACTCTTGTAGAGTCAGTGGGTCTAGCATAACAAATAGTTCATGTAACCACAGATAACACACCTGCCACTGTCAGAAAAATAGAAGAGATTTGCAAGTTTACCGTCGGTTATTATTTGGCATGGGTGATCCAAGAAACAAATATCACTATTCTATAAAACAAACAAAAAATATAACAAAAACAAGTCATTAAAATACATGACAACCTGCACCCTAAAACTTCTCAGAGGGAGCTGAGGAACGTGCAGAGAGCACTGGTAGCACTTGTTAACATTGGGCCGCTCAATGGCTCAAGTAGAAAAGGTCTGAAAAATTTTAAAAGCTGGTATCACTGCAAAATTCTTTATCCAGAATGGCAATATTTTTCTGTGATTCAGTGGTCTCAACCCTAGAGGCACACTAGCATTACATGGGGGCACTTTAACAAATACCAATGCCTCGAGCCTAGGCCAGGCCAACCTAAGCACACTGAGGAATGGGGGCAGGGGTGCAGACATGGTATTCTTTTTCTGAGCTTGTTCTGACTATCTTCTGTTACATAACACACTACCTCAAAACCTGGTTGCTTATTTATCTGGGTCACAACTCCACAGTTCTGGCGAGTCAGTCAGGGACAGCTTGTCAACACCACACGGAACCAGCTGAAGGTACTCGAGTTGGCCTAAGACTAAGATGACTCACGCTCAGAACTGGTAAGTTGCTGGCTGTCAGCTGGATACTTGGCTGGGGGGGCAGTTTGGGTGTAGAGGGGGGCCTTGTTTCTCTCCCAGGGGCTACTTGGACTCCCACATGGCAACGTAGCTGGGTTCCCACAGCCCCGGCAATGTCTACAAGACTCTGACTGCTGCTGCATTCTGGTCAGCCGCCGAGGCCGGGTCTGAGGAGAAGGGCGTGGAGTTGGCCTCAGCCCTCAGTGGGAGAAGAATCGGAAGCTGCTGGTGTGGCTACAGGAGAGAGATGTCTGAAGAGCTCCCTGAGGGTGCCTCTCAAGAACCACCAAGTGGGTAAACAACCAAAATGTATTTTCTCACAGTTCTGGAGGCCAGGAGTCCAAAGTCAGCGACCCCAGGGAATCAAGCGTCAGCAGGGCTGGGCTCCCGCAGTGGCTCATGGGGAGAAGCCTTTCCTCGCCCTTCCAGCTATTGGTGGTTGTCAGCACTCCTTGGCTTGTGGCCACATCTTCCGATCTCTCTGCCCCATCTTCACATCCCGTCCTCTGTGTGTGTGACCCCTGCTGCCCACTTTGATACAGGCGGCGGCGCGTGGGGCCCTCCTTGACAATCCAGAGCAGCCTCCCTGTTTCAAGATCCTCATTTTAATCACATCTGCAAAGACTCTTCCCCCAATAAGGTAACATCTACAGGTTCCAGTGCTTAGGGCCTGAAGTCTTTGGAGGGGCATCGCTTTGTCTCCCACATCATGGAAATGTATCTGTGAGCCCAGGACTTGCTGAAGAAAACCAGCGTCCTGTGTCATCATGAGGCGGAAAGGCATTGGTTGGGACCAGCCAGAAGCTGGGCGTGGGGATAAACCTCCTTTAGGGTGTCTGGGACATAGGAGCCATCGGCCCACAGTGTTATCCAATCTTCTTCCTCAAATTGTCTATCTTTATTTTAAGTAACAACATTATTGACTTATAGTTGAATATATTCTTTTTAACTAAAAAAACCCTCCATAATGTAAACACTGTCAGTGCTTCAAGGGGTCAGAGTTATCTGGAAGACTTTGAAACGTGTCTCAAAGATTTTAAAAGCTCAGAAGTGGGGACAAAAGTGAGACTTCCCTTAACATTGCTAAAACAACACAGATACTCAACTGACACAAATTCCTTTTCTCTCCCCCAGAATACGCGGTCACGACTTCAGGTTTCCATTTCTCTCACAGCTAGCTAGGAACTGCCCATCGACAGACAAGCTGGCTGCAGGCTGAAACAGACCCCTGTACCTCAGGCAGCTCAGGGGTGGCCCTGCAATTAGCTCAGAGTGTGAGTCCAGGCCTAAAATGCACAGATATTCCTTCTGTGTACAATAACCTGTGCAACTTCCACACCTAAAGCAATGCGGCGGCACTCTGGGCTTTCGATCAGAACGTCACGCGGAACGGGCACATCACTTACAAAGTTCTTGAGCAAGGGAATTTTCTTAAAATCATCATTCCCGCATCTACATCTGCCTGCTCTGGGGCCAGCAGACTGAATGCCTGAGCTTGTGCAGGGACGAGTCTCTCGGCGCCATCTGGACTGCCTTTTCGGGGTACTGGGAATGGGACGAGGTGTGGCAGACAGACAGCTGTGCACAGCTCTGATGCACAAACGGCTGGGAGCAGGTGAGTTCCCCATAACTCAGCCAGGACTGGAACTGACTCTCCCAGGCATCCCTCTGCTAGCGATGCTGCACAAAGTAACCAAGTTTGTTTGTTTGTTTGTTTATTTATTTATTTATTTATAATATATTTTTATTGATTTCAGAGAGGAAGGAAGAGGGAAAGAGCGATAGAAACATTCACAATGAGAGAGATTCATGGACTGGCTGCCTCCTGCAAGTCCCTCACTGGGGATCAAGCCCACAACCCTGGCATGTGCCCTTTACCCAAATCGGGACCTTTCAGTTCACAGGCTGACACTCTAGCCACTGAGCCAAACCAGCCAGGGCAATAATTGAGTTTTACAAACAAATTTCAATGCATTCGCTAGCGCTATCTCTCCTCTTTTCTGTCTCTCTTCCTCTCTGTCTCTGTCTCCATCTGCCTCTGGCTTGCTCCCCATGATGCAAAGATCATATTCTAAGTATGCTCTTTTTTATCGATTTAAGAAATTCCCTTCTGCTCCCGTCAACTTCCAAGATTTCCAGTTTTTCATTCCCCACTAGCTCTAAAAACAGCCAACAGCGGCGCAGAGCAGATAAACCCTCACTGGCCTCCCAGGTGAAATGTCTGGCGGGTCAGGAACAAGCGGAGCCGGCTTTCCTAACCCTTCTGCAGCCTCACAGGATGGAGAGGAGGTCCCAGCGCCACCTCCCCCTCGGGAGAGGAGACGGGGGAGAAGTGGGACTCACAGCCTCCAGAATCCTGGGTTGCGACCTTCCCTCTGAAGCCCCGTAGCCCACGCATGTCAAGCAAACAGAGCTTCTGCTCACCGGTGGTCTGCCTGGGGAGCAGCGGGGGAATTTCCGATATTCCCAGTAAGTGCTTTATGCTCCCGGTCTATTCTGCAGCAGCAGTTGCTAAATTTTATTTTACAACAGTCATTTTTAACTCCTCACCACAGTCTACCCAGCAGACTGGCTTGACCAAGCACTGCACCTGATCCTTCCGGAGGACACAGGAGGGGCGCCTGCACTTCAGCTGCCGCAGCTGATGCTCACCACGAACCAGCTGCGCTGGTCAAGAGCCTGTTCGCGCCCACTTCACTTGTTACGGGAATCACATGACGCAATCACATGTATGTGAGCGGATTTACAGGACAGTGAGAGGGCCGCCCCTGTGCAATTCACTCGAATGCTTTTAGGAGCCTTGTAACAGTTGCTCAGAGTAGGTGTAGGTGATAATCTTAAAAGACAAGGAAACATCTCAAAAATCTACAAGCATTTCACACTCAGACGGCTTTAAGCGTTAGGCGCTCTCTTGGCTTAAAGAGACAGAAACGGAAAACGTTAGACAGTACCAAGGCACTGTGTAACTTGCTGGAGAGCGCAAGCGAGCATCAGATAAATATCTGAGAACTGAGATTGATGAATTTCAAGTCAAAATAAAGAGTTTATAGGTATTTTTAACTCCCCTTGCTGACCGACTTTTCTGTCTTTTGAGGAGAACTAGTCAGTTCTTGACCACAGCTGTTGGCTCAGGGGCTGCACCTGCCCCGCCCCTGACCCGTCCTGCTCAGCACACCCAGTGGCTCGCCCAGGCACAGGTGAAAGCATCAAGGCTGAGGGTCAGCTTCGGCCACAGTCACCGAACGCTGCCAGTGAGCGCAGGCAGCCTGCCTGTGGATCCAGCTCCTGGTTACATACCAGCCCTCCCGCTCCAACCCCAATGTGGAGAAAGGGACTCCAGCTCATACCCATCCTTTTTGTAAAACTCCAGCATCATGTTATCTGTGGCAACGCTGAGGGGCCGGCGGGCCTGCTCGGGCTGGCGCCGGTCAGCAGGGTCCATGTCCGGGGAGGGCATCGAGCTGTAGTTGGCATTGTGGTTCACGTGGACTGGACTCCCATAGTTCCCCGTGATGTTGAACTCTATCTCTGTGAGGAAGAACAAATGGGCCTGTCATGTGATCCACGGCAGGAGAGAGGAGACCGGGTGGCTCTTCCCACTTCACCCCTAGAAAATGTTGTTCCATGGGTCCATGTTAGGTCAGCCACTGATATTAGCTCATCTGCATACAACTCATCATAACAGTAATATAATAACTCACCTATCATGTTAATATGAGGGCATTTAATAAAGCAATTTCCATTTGTGATCAGAAACACACTTAATGAAACGGAAACAGGGGCATGCTTGCCGGAAAAGACAGAGCCAGCTACGCAGCCCTCATGGTGAAGAGGGTCTTAATCAGATCAGGAAAAGAGCTACGTCCCCTCACCACTGTCATCTAACACCCTGGCAGGTGCTGGCCTACGGCATCAGCCAAGACAATGAAATAAGGGGCAGTATTATGACTTGTCGATGAGAATGTCTTTCTGGAAAACTAAAGAGAGAAACGGAGAAGGGTTAGAACTGCAGATTTCACTCGGGCCACTCAGGCTGTTGACTGCAGATGGACAGGAGTGCTCACCCACCCTTTCCCCGTCGTCAGCCATGCCCCCGCAACAGTAACGCATGGCTCATCACAGACCCTGCGCGCCCATCACGCTGTCAATGCCTTTCTCCTGCACGGCTGTAGCCTCACTGCTTACCCTCGCCAAGCTTTTTACGTGACTAACAGAACTCTTGCGAGATGAGCAGTTAAGAGCTCTCACAGTCAAAACACATGAAACAAAATAGAAAAACTTCTACAGTGTTCGATCAGCACTAATCGATCACCACTGATAGAGCACAGAAACAGCATAAAATGCCCTTAAATGTTACTAACCATAAGGTAGGATAGCCTTTTCTAAAGGGGACACAACTTAGTGCAGCAACTGCTGTCTCCTCAGAGCCATCAGCTGAGAGCCACAGACGCGAGGGTCCCATGGTGAGGACGATGAGGAACACCCGCTGTGGGCCGCTGCCTTCAGAGTCAGATTTGACCCAGGCACGAAAGAGAAGCTGACCACCTTCACATGCTGAGGGCACTTGGAGGACAGCACCGAGAACAAAGGGCGGCACCCAGGCGAGCCCCTCCCTCTGCCTCAGCCTCCCCTCACCCCGGAAGCGGAGGGTCTCTTTCCTGTCCGCACCAGCACTGCAGGGTCCACAGGTTTAAGGAAACCATGGTGTGAAGGCTGAACCAGTAAAGTCCATGGTCATGGCTGGTCAGCCCTGGACACCTTCAAGCCAGAGAGTAGGAACCTGCTGTGATTCCACCCTGTACCTGAGTGTATGCGTGTGCGCGCGTGCATGCGTATGTGTGTGAGGGGATTAAAAACAGCACAACAGAACAAGCACACACCTCTGGGCAGTGACACGTGTTTCAAAGGTTCAGAACTCGCAGCGACATCCTGCTCTTCCCTGTCCGTCCCTCCCCCAATGGACGCCCCGCATACCCCCAGGGAAGAACCAGTCCGCATGCTGGATGATGGGTTCGATGATCCCGACAATCTGCAGCGAAACCGTGGTCATCATCTCTGTGATGTTCCTGCGGGCACAGAGCAGAGCGAGGGGCGGTCATCCCCCGAGGCCCGACCCCACAGCGCGAGGGCCCTGGCCCAGGAGCTTGCAGACCTCAGTCTGAGAGCAGCTTTCTCTTGGGAAGAAGAAGAGGTTCACCTTTCTAAACCCCTTTCGCCAGCACAGGATGAAAACAGTCACGGAAGTCCTCCGTACAGGAGACATGTGAGGACACGAGTAAGGAAATGAGCGAGTAAGCTGCACACATCAGCAGCTGGAGGGCCCCTTTCACCATGAGGTGTGACCCCCATAACTGCCAGTCTCCTCTCCCAGCTCCGTGCTCTTCTCCGAGATCCCTTGGTCCCCCTGGGCCCTGACCCCGGGGGTGTGCGCCTGCCTCGCCCACTCCGTTAGGTCACCCCAACACTGCCTTGGATTAGCTCGGAGGAGACTCTCCGGGCAGACCTGCAGCTCTGAGAAGACCAATGGGAAGCGCAGAATCCTGGGCTTCCTCCTGAGCCTAAACAGGAAGGAGGCCAGGAAGGAAATGTGCCTTGAGAAATAACGAGTCTGGTGGGGAGAGTCGGGGAAGGCCCTGGCCCTAGAGCCCGCAGCCCACGAACGCCCACACGCCCTGTACTCACCCTTCCGCTTGTGGCCACAGCAGGTTGGGTCCTAACACAATTGCTATGTTACTGGGGGTCATCTTGTTTACATCTTGATATTCTGACAACTTCGATAAAAATTTGATCAAGTATCTGAAAGGAAGTAGGAAGGGCCAATTGTAAATAAGAGTTCACCACCTGCACATTCCCCTAGCACTGGGTAGAAACTTCTCTCGCGTAGCATAGCTTACTGACAACGAGGCGCATGCATTCTGCAATATGATGAAGACATGTCATGCACCGGGACATGGGAATGCTCCAAAATTAGACAGACTCAGACATCATTGTTTTATGTCAACCTCTGGCCAGAGAAAGTCTCCATCCTTACTCTGGAGTCGGTATAAAATGGCCTAAAGTTCCATCTTCATTTCAAATCTCTGTCACCTGCCATCCTGCCTGTGTGCAGAGGGGAGAAACAATGTGTCCAGGGGCCACTGGCAGGGGCATTTACAGGCCTGAAGTGTATCCCTGGACCCTTTGGAGCCCCTCAGTGGGCTTTCCAGAGAAAGCCAATGAAGAAAAAGTTAAAGACAGCATACGACCCAGCAATTCCATTCCTAGGGCTATGCCCAAGAGAAGCAGGCCCACACAGACCTGCAGCATACTCAGTAGAGTCAGATTTGGGATATATGGGTACACAGAATGTGGTCTCTCCATACAATGAACTATTATTTATAACTAGTGGCCCAGTGCACGAAATTCGTGCACAGGGGGAGGCGTGTCCCTTAGCCTGGCCTACATTCTCTCTAATCTGGGACCCCAGTGGGATCGGGCCTAAACTGGCAGTCAGACAACCCCTTCGCAATCTGGGACTACTGGCTCCTAACTGCTCACCTGCCTGCCTGCTTTATCTCCCCTAACCACTCTGCCTGCTGGCCTGCTTGCCCCCAACTGCATCCCCCTGCCAGCCTGATCACCCCCAACTGCCCTCCCCTCCTGGCCTGATCAACCATAACCACCTCTGCCTCAACTCCACCACCATGGCTTTGTCCAGAAGGACATCTGGAATGTCTCATGGTCTAATTAGCATATTACCCTTTCATTAATATAGATAAGATACGACATATTGCCAGAACTATAACATATCTACCAGTATTACCTATGAAAATATGTACTTCATGAGATAGGAAGGCATCTAGTACATTACATTATATATGTTGTAAGCAGTAGAAAATACAGTATTTGTAGCAATAATATACACCCTGTGACTTCTCTTCCTGATCTGGGAATGGTTCCCAGGTCTGTGAACATTTCCTGGCCCCTAATGCATTATTGTTATTATTGGTTTTTTTTGCCATTTCAGTGTAACTTTATTTTCTGTTTATTGCACATGATTTGAGGTCTTTAATTTCCAACCACCAAAGATTCAAAGGAGTATTTTTTCCATGAATTTTAACATTAACATTAGGAAATTCGTGTATTCATGTGTTTTTATTTTAAACATCTGAATTATTCACATTGTCATAGATCCCGAACTCATAAGCGTGGACCACGCACAGGCTGGCAGCAGGCCAGGAAGCCACTCTGTAGGCAAACTGATACTCTGTATAAGGACAAAAGTCATAGCATAACATTTAATGTTCGACTTTAATTCATATACTATCGGAGACTCAATTGCTTGGTTGGTGATGGGGTTGATTATTGGGAGAATTATTCCTGAAATAATCAAGGAAAGGGGGGCTCAATCTTTCTTCGTGCACTCGGGGTGGGTGGTCCCTCAGCCCAACCTGCCCCCTCTCACATACTGGGAGCCCTTAGGGGATGTCCAACTGATGGCTCACCCCCAGCCAGCCAAGGCCTCGAGGCTTTAGGCCTTGGGCACCCAGCCATCTCCCTGCTCAGCTCAGCCCCAGCAGCCTGTGACCACACGGCCCCAGGGGCTGGGCACTCACCGACACGTCCGCTCACAGCTCCCGGGTGGGGGCCCCAGAGTTCCCTCACCGCTGCCCACCCCAGGCCCATCCCGCCGCTTCCATTTTCCGCGCTCAGTACTTCAAACTCTCTCCTACAGTGGGTCTGCCACCAGAACGACATTTCCCAGAATTCCTAGTGCTCCCGATACCCTGCGCGAACCAAGAGCACTGTGAACTTTCTCCACCCGGTGGTGGCCACCGGGGTCTCCGCACACCCCAGAGACGGGCAGCAGCCTCCCCTCCACTCCCATCGTGGGTGCTGGGCTGGGGGGCATGCAGGAACCCCAGGTGCTCACTTGCATGTGATTCAGTCACCATAACTGTAAGGAGGGCTGGCCCTTAAGTACTGTGCGGGCAGAGCTTACAGCGTGGTGGTTGCTTTCACTGCACTGCGGCCACGCCCCTGCCGGCCTCACCCCCTGTGTGCTAGCCATGCCCCTGCCACACCCCCTGCCCTGACCCCTGCCCTGATTGGCTGGTAGCGTAGCAGAGGTATGGTGAATTTGCATGTTATTCTTTTATCAGATAGGATAATAAAAGCGTAATATGCTAATTAGACTGGATGACTTTCTGAAAGAAGCCAGGGCTGTGAGGGAAGCCTGAGTCCTGGGTGCCAGAGGGATGCCAGTGCCGGCAGCCAGGGGAAGGCAGGTCTACTCTTGCATGAATTTCATGCATTGGGCCTCTAGTTCAGCTGTAGAAAGGAATGAAGCTCTGACACATGCTACACATGGCTGAACCTTGAAAACATCATGCTGAGAAAGGAAAGGTCACATGTTGCACAATTCTATTTACATGATCTATCCCAGCACTGGCAAATCTGCAGATGGGGGTTGGGGATGGGGGAGAGCAGGTTGGGGCTACCAGGGCCTGAGCTGGGGACATGAGGAGTGACTGCTAATGGGAATAGGGCTTCTTTTTGAGGTGATGAAAATGTTTAAAATTAGATGTGGTGATAGTTATACAAAACCCCCACAGAACTGTACGCTTTAAAAGGGTATAATGAATGATATGTGAATTATATCTCAATAAAGCTATTATTTTAAAAAAAAAAAAAAGAACCAGTGAGGAAGCTATTTGCAAATGAAGCACAAAAAAATAGCCCTGGCAAATCATATCCAAAGTCTGCCAGGGTCTGCCAAGTACCCTGGAGGCACATTTTCTCCTGGACTCTCAGGTACTCTCAGTTCCTGGGGCAGGAACAGAGGACTCAGCCGCCCCTGTCCCAGCCTCTCCTGACCATATCTCACTCCAAGAGGCCGCAGCCTGGATCAGAATGCAGCCCAGCTGCATGGGAGTGCCAGCCCACAGCTGCCGGTGGCCGAGGCTGTGGTCAGCAACACTCCAAGCGTCATAGCGATCTGGTTCTCCCTTTTTTGTTTTGTTTCTTTTAAATAGTGGTAAAATATACGAGTCGGCATTTAACTACTTTTAAGTATGTAATTCAGGGGCGGTAAGCACTTTCACACTTTTAGGAACCTGTCACCGCTCTCCAGCTCCAGAACTTTCTAATACCCTAACCTAAAATTCTGCACCACTAGACAACACCCTCCCATCCTCCTCCCCGACAGCCCCTGGAATTCTCCAGTTTACTGTGGTCTACAAGTGTGAGCATTCTCGGTGCCTCATATGAGTGACTTATGCAATATTTGTCCTTTTGTGTTTTTGTTTTTTCACTTAGCACCATGTCATCAAGGTCCATACACACTGTAGCATTTCAGAATTTCCTCCCCTTTTAAGGCTGAACATTGCATTGCATGTGCATTTCGTTGGCCCATTTACCCAATGAGGGGCATGTGGCTGGTTTGCACCTCTTGGTTGTTGTGAATAATGCGGCTCTGAACATGGGTGTACAGAGCAAGTCTTTGCTTTCTAAGCTATTGTCTACACAGCCAGATGTGGAATTGCTGCGTCAAGTGGCAATTCTATGTTTCATTTTCTGAGGACCTGCCTTACCTCACCATTGGGAATTTTTTTTCAGGGAAACAGAAATAATCAGGCAGATGGTAGCAGGAACTAAAGCTAAAAATCTGTAGCTACTGCCTTACCTCACCATTGGGATTTTTTTTTTTTTACAGGGAAACAGAAATAATCAGGCAGATGGTAGCAGGAGCTGAAGCTAAAAATCTGTAGCTAAACCGTGCAAAGAGGTGTGGAGCCAGGAGCAGTGCTGGCAAGACAAAGTGATGGGGAAGCAAAAGTGTGAAAGAGCAGAAGCCGGGGAGGAAGAGATCTGAGCGGCAGCAGGAAGTAAGATCTCAGGTGATCGCAAGAAAAGCGAGAGATGGATGTGTTTAAAATAGCTGGTGAAGAGTGGAACGCTGGAGTGCGTTCTCCCAGCCTCTCCCTGCAGGCTAGCTCAGTACATACCTGCCCACTGCAGGTCCAAGCGTGCTCAGCTTTTCCCGGATGTTTATGAACACCCGTCTTTGCAATAAATCCCCAATACCTTGAAATAGCTTGCATTAATCTTTGCTCCTTGCAAATCAAAGAACTTAACTAAATTAGCCAATGCCTAGTTAGGCAACTCCAAAGTTATATGCCCTGTTTCCTCATCTGCAAAATGGAAACGAACAACTTCACAGGGTTGGTGGAGGCTAGGCAGAGACCATGCATGTTAACGCTTTGGACACCATGAAATTCTGTGCATGCTAGTGACCACAACCTCCAACTGGGAAAACTCTGTTCCGGGGCTTGAATAACCTACCCAGTGTCTCCAGGGTCCACTCACCGGATGTTGCTGTGATTGGCCTTGGGCAATTTTTCGCAAGCATTCCACAGAGCCTGAAGCCTCTTTTCTTGCTCCTGGATGCTGGGGGATTAATAGGAAAAGCCACTGGTTGAGCATGACTTATTGCAGCCTCCCTGGCGGCCACATCAACAGGTCACTGTAATATTTGAGAATAAGAAGCTAACCACGTGCCTGACAGTGTCAGCAAGCTATGACGACTCAAATGTTTGATTACTATTACCTCCCCTCCATGTTCTCTTTCTGTCTTGTCCTGTGCTGTCTTAGCACAACTCCCTCTGCCCATATCCCATGTCCAGGTGAACGTGTGACAGGGCAGAGGCCGGACACCTGAGCTCTGCAGTAGGCAGGGCCCAGTGTGGTCAGGAGGGCGATTCTGGCCCAGAAACCAGGGCACTTGGCACCAAGCAGGACCCACACACCCTCCCGAGGCAGGAAGAAGTCCTTACTTTTCCTGGTTCCAAGACTCTGATCTCCAGGTCTCAGGATCCTTCCTAGTTTCTGTTTCCTGTGAGAACCACGTCTACAAGTGAGGGTGGGGGGGGGGGCTGTCTCTCAGATCCTGAAGCAAAGGCACCCACCCTTCCCTTCTCTAGCTTCGTATCACCAAGGTGACAGAGACATGCAGTGAGTAAAAGGGACAGCTTCCACCAAGGACACGTTCTCCTTCACCCCGGCACCACCGTGGAAGTTCAACCACATCCACACCATGCTGGCAGCTTACAGTTCAGTTCAAAGAATATTATTTAATGACATTCAGTGAGTCCCTTCTGAGTAGGAGAATTTAGTGACTCATGGAAATAAGGAATCTGATCTATCCAGACGTAACTCAGAGATGGGTAATTCACATGAACGAGGGTTTCTCCACTATACGGAAAGATTTGCTTGAAGGGTTTCTTTATTCATAAGCCCTCTGAGAATGAATAAAAATTGCTCATAGGATTACACTTTTTATGTACTCCTCATGAAAATCTACATCGAGGCCTACATGGTTCGGAAGGCCTTGTGCTCAGAAAAACAAAGGAAACACCAAATGGAGAGGCCTCTGCTCCGAGCCCTTGACCAGCGCCTGGGGCGGGAGGCGGGAGAGGTGGCGGTCAGCCCCGTGCGAAGTGCCCAGAGGCCCTCCCACAGATCCGGCCACGGTTCGGCCAGAGGGAGAGGGAAACTCTCCAAGTGGAACCCTGCTGGGAACCTGACCTGTAAGAAATGGAAAGGTAACAAAGGCTGGGCAGAGGGGCTGCTGCTGGGCAGCCTAGCTCCACCCTCCCGTGACCAAGCGCCCAGGACTCCATCTGTGAACCTCATGTTCCCCACGCTACGTGGAATCAGTAAGAGAACTTTCTAGTCTCTCAGTTATGTGGCCTGCAAAGTCGTGTCCTTTGAGTTGCAGGCCACCCCACACGGCCCTGACAACCCCTTAGTGTGAGTGCTTTAAAGGAGAACTGAACAAAGTGCTCATCTCTCGGTCAGTGTCAGCTCTGCAGCCACTGAGGCTGCCGCCTCCGCTCTTGCCTCCAGCAGCTGAGTGCCTCCTGGGGCACCACACCCCATTCTTGGTCCTGCTCCTCAGTCTTTTCTAAGGTGAAAGGCAGATGCTGTGAAGACCTTTCATTCAATAAAAACCAGCAAACACACACTGAGTACTTCCTGCACGTCAGGCTCTGTCCTGAGGGCGGGGAGGCAGTGTTCAGCCAGGAGGTCCTTGCTCTCAAAGCTTACGAGGTAACTGGTTACACACACACAGCCGGAGCCAGGGGGTCAGTTCCCGGGACAACGAACACAGGCGGGACTTAGGGCGACCGCTGGCTGCTTTACTGTGGGGCTGCAGACAGGCCTTTCTGAGGTTCAATTAAGGAAAGGTTTCGGGACACCTGCATCAGAGGGAGGGGCTGGTGCGAAGGTGAGGCATATCCATGCTGTGGAAGGAGCCCTATGACTGCAGCCTCAGTCCTGGAATCCTAGACTCCAGCGTGGAAGCACTTCACTATGTGGCTTGCAAAGTCGTGTCCTCTGAGGTACAGGTCACCCTGCACTGTCCTTCGATCCCTAACTGCTGTTTCCACAGCCTCCCCGGCTCCACCTCCAACTCCCGGCTGGCCCATCCCCACAGAGCAGGCAGTGTTCCCATTAGTTAGGGTTAGCGTGGCTCATTCGTGAGACTCGGCTCCATTAGAGGTCAACGGTTATCAACCCAACAGCCTTGGGAGTTTTTAAACAAGAAGCCCAACCAATGAAATCAGAATTTCTGGGGAAAAAAGTCCAGGAATTAGGATCTTTTAAAAGCTTCCCAAGCAACTAATATACACAGAGGGCTGGAAATGCCCATTCCAGATAAAATTACTTTCTTTGAAGATTGTGAGCATGTCACAATCTTTAAGGCAGGACACAGAGTCCTTGCTTTTTCTGGGTTCCCAGACACTGAGCTTAGTATCCTTCCTATTTCCCATGAGACCTACCTTCACAAATGAGGTAGGAAGAGTGTTCTCAGACCCTGAAGCACAGGCATCCTCCCTTTCTCTAGCTTTGCATCACCAAGACTCTTAGACATCAAGTAAAAGGGAATTCCGATCAGAGGACATGTTCTCACTCTCCTTCACCTGAGGACCACAGAGCCACTCTAGATCCTTACCCAGGGCCACAGGGCTGCTCTAGATCCTCACCCAGGACCATGTTGCTGCTCTAGATCCTCACCCAGGACCACAGGGCCGCTCTAGATCCTCACCCAGGACCTCAGAGCTGCTCTAAATCCTCACCCAGGACCATGTTGCTGTTCTAGATCCTCACCCAGGACCACAGTGCTCTTCTAGAGAGACCGTGGGGGCCATGGCTAACCACCTGGATTCTGGAACCAGATCTTCATTCTGCTATTTATTAGACAGCATGTAAGTAGCCTGACATTATATACCTAGCCCGTGACTCAACTGGAAAATGAGAGAAACAGTACATTCCACTTCATAATATGGAAGTAAATGAATTAAAAACATATAATGTGCTTAGAACAAGGCTAAGTCTCTAAAAATCACTCAGCAAATAGTATCCCCAATGATTATTACTACCCTCACAGAAACCCACACTTCTCCACAATGAGATACAAGAAGAGCCAGCCTGTGAAAGTGCTCGACCTCCATGACGTCCTGGAAACAAGCAGTGCGATGCACTGTGACTGGAGCGCCTTCCTCTACCTCAAAACCCACCAGCCGGGCTTCACTCCAGGCCCACGGGCTCCTCCTCCAGCCCAGTTCTTACGGAGCCGGTGTACACTCCAGTGCTCTTTCTGGCATGACGCTGACTGTTCCTTATGTCTCCCACGCTGGAGACCTCCAGAAATCACATCCTTCCCCAGGCAGGGGCTAAGTCCTGCTCTCATAAAATGTTCTTCCCCATCTTTTCTTCCTGCGCTTCTCTACCTCCTCCTCTCTGCTGGCGGTCCTCCTGGTTCCTCACCAGCCATGCTATTTACTCACTAAAACCCAGTCCTCCAAATAACAGCACTTATTGTGGTAGCTCTTCCCACGGCCAATACTAAAGCATGTGCCACCTGAGGAAGGCAAATGGCTGTGGCTTTGCCTGCTCTTTGTATTTCCTCTCTTCCCAACAAGACTAAAGCCTCAGGTGCTGTCCTGTCCCCTCCCTCTGGGCCCCCCTCAGGCTCATCTTCTGGAGGGTGGAATGTGTCCTCACCTAAATGTTATGTTTATAGTGTTTATTGTTACTAAAATATTTTTATCTATAGGGGACAGCTTAAGGACCTCTGTGACCACTTCCTTGTCCTCCTCTCCAGAGGGAATCACTACCTCTGACTGTGTGAGCCCTTCCAGAACCTTCTTTCATGCATTTACAGATACAAAAAGTCACTCTTAGAACAGTGTTGTTTTCAGTGCTTTTCTTCTTTTTTACAGCAATGGAATATCATAGCTGCCGGTTAACTTGCTTGATTTCATTCAATAATAAATCTTCGTGTCTTTCATGATAGCATGAATAGTTCTACCTATGTTTTGACTGCTGCAGAGTATGTCACTGTGTAGACATACCACAGTTTACTCAGCCACTCCCCAACCCCTACCAATGAACATTTGTTTAGTAACTTTTAGGCGTTTGCTATTTCAGCAAATGCTGCAAACGTGTTCCTGCATATGCCTCTAAGGGCACCTGTACAAGCATGGCAGGTGCTTCTGCACAATAGATACTGAGAAAGGAGCTGCTGGACCACAGGCTACATGCTTTCATAATTTCAACAAATACTTCCGGAAAAACTCCAACCCACAAGCCACTCCAAAATGTGGTGTACTCACTTGGAAGCCTGAATCCACTCGTCATAGAGTTCAAAGGTCATAAGAGGTTCTGGCAACTCTCGGAGGTAAGATTTCAAAGCTCCTGGGCATGAATACAATATTGGCCATGAGCCACTTTGAATGGCAGAGACAAGCACCACCAGCCGGCATTACCCACAGAGGTCACACCTAGGACGGGCTCCCTGACCCAGAGAGCATCCAAAGATGGCTTCCCGCAGGAGTGGACCCAAGGCCCTCGCAAGGCAATGGGGCCTGGGCTGGCGAGGGCATTGGCTTCCTGGCCTCCAATTCCCACCACTCTCTCACCATCTGCTGGCACACAGGGGAACCTTCCCTCAAGGGTCAGAGCAACCAGGCCTAACAACGGCCCTGGTGGACATATCTACAGCATGTTGTGTCAGGAAGCCATGGGCTCCAGTGTCTGACACATGGGCACACCCCCTCCATGCTCTCCCTTCCCTGTGAGCCTCTACGCCACAAGGGAGCACCTTGCCCCGGGGCTGTGGGCACACACCTGCGATCGCGTGGGGGTCTGCTGAGTACTCCTGCACGTCCACCACGCAGCAATCCAGGGCAGCTTTCAGCTTCTTCAGCTTGGAGGCGGAGGGAGCCACTCGGAAGAGTCCCTGCCAAGAGGCCAGAGGTTAGGGGGCAGCCCTGAAACTTGGGCACAGAAGCAAATCCAACAGAAAACAAGTCTGCCCACTCCTCTGCACCACACTCTCCTGGGTACGTCTCCCAGCACCACTGCCAACAGTGTGGCTGCTGTTTCCTAAACATTCCTGCCGAGCAGGGCCTGGGCTTGGCCCCCTGTCCTGTCCCTGGGGCCTACTATGGGTGACTCACTGTTCTGCCTCAGTATTTGTTGAAAAAAAGAAACTTGGGCACCCAGTTTTCTTGTTCTTGTGTTTTGAAGATACATTTTGGAGAAGAACTTGACTGAGACCTAGTTAGATTAGGGCAGGTGTAGAAATTCAGATGTGAAAGAGCTACAGGTGCGTGTGTGTGGGAGACACAGGACTAAAACTTTTATTTTATTTTAAAAATCTTTATTGTTGAAATTATTACATGTCTCCCTCCCCGCCCCCCATTAACTCCCTCCAGCCCACCTTCGCCCCTCCCACCCCAGGCTTTCATCACCTAATTGTCTGTGTCCATGGGGTATGCATATATACATACAAGGTCTCTGGCTGATCGCCTCCCACCCACTCACCCACCCCACCTTCGCTCTGAGATACTGCACTCTTCTGTGCTTCCATGCCTCTAGATTCACTCTGTTCATCAGTTTATTCTGTTACTTAGATTCCACATATGAGCGAGATCATGTGATACTTCTTTCTCTGACTTATTATCTTAGCATGATATTCTCCGGGTTCCTCCATGCTGTCTCAAAGGGATTATTCTTTTATACTGCTGCATAGTAGTCCATGGTGTGAATGTACCAGAGCTTTTTTTTTTATCCACTCATCTACTGATGAGCACTTGGACAGTTTGCAGATCCTAGCTATTGTAAATTGTGCTGCTATGAACATTAAGGGTGCATACATTTTTTCTGATTGGTGATTGGGGCTTCTTAGGATATATTCTAGAAGTGGGTCAAATGGCAGTTCCATATTTAAATTTTTGAGGAAACTCCATACTGTTTTCCATAATGGCTATACCAATTCCCATTCCCCACCAGTGGTGTAATAGGGTTTCCTCATCTCCACATCTTTGTCAACACTTGTCATTTGGTTAATTGTTGATGGCAGCCATTCTGACTGGTGTGAGGTGATATCTCATTATCATATTAATTTGCATATATCTGATGATCAGTGGCTTTGAGCATTTTTTCATATGTGTCTTGGCCATCTGGATAGCCACTTTGGAAAAGTATCTATTTAGGCCCTTGCCCATATTTTAATTGGATTATCTTCCTTCTGTTAAATTGTATGAGTTCCTTATGTATTTTGGATATTAACCCTTTACCAGATGTATCATTGCCATACAGTGGACTCCTTTTTCATTTTGTTGACAGTTTGCTATTCAGAAGCTTTTTATTTTGAGGTAGTCCCATTTGTTTACTTTCTCCTTAGTTTCCTTTGCTTTAGGAGATGTATCTGTAAGCATATACTTGAGGCCTATGGTTTGTTCTTAGACTTCTATGTTTTTATGACTTACTTTAAGTCTTTTTACCTGAGTTTATTCTTAAGTTTGGTATGAGTTAGTGGTCTAATTTCATTTTTTGTTTTTTTTGGATGTATCCGATTTTCCCAACACTATTTACTGAAGAGACTGTCTTGACTCTATTGTATGCTCTTGCCTCCTCTGTCAGATATTAATTGAGCACAATGGCTTGGGTCGATTTCTGGGGGTCTCTTGTTTTTCCATTGATTTATATGCCTGTTCTTTTGCCATTACCAGGCTATTTTGATTATGACAGCTTTGTAGGATAACTTGAAATCTGGTATTGTGATTCCTCCAACTTTGTTCTTCATTCTCAAGATTGCTAGTTATTTGGGGTCTTTTTGGTTCCATGTAAATTTTTGGAGTATTTGTTTTAGATCTGTGAAATATGTTGTTGGTATTTTAATAGGAATTACATTTCCTTGGAGAGTATAGACATTTTAATGATGTTGGTTCTAGCAATCTATGAACATGGTATATTCTTCCACTTGCATATATCTTATTCTATCTTTTTTCAATGTCCTATAGTTCTCAGAAAACAGGTCTTTTGCCTTCTTGGTTAGTTTATTCCTAAATATCATATGTTTTTGTGGTTGTAATGGTAAATGGGATTGCTTAATTTCTTTTTCTGAAAATTCATTATCTATATATAGAAAAGCCTAAGTGACTGAACAACCGGTTGACCGGTTGCTGTGACACACACTGACCACCAGGGGACAGATGATCAATGCAAGACCTGCCCCCTAGAGTCAGTGCATCCCCACAGCGGGAGCGCCATTCAGCTGACCAACAGGCACCAGATGCTGGGTTCACGGCTGGCGAGTGCAGCTGAGGCGGCACGAGTCTCTCCCACCTCGGCAGCAGCGCTACTGAGTGGCAGCAGTAGGTGCAGTGGGGCTGGGATGAATGGGAGCAGCAAGGTGCCTGGTCGGGGCTTGGGCTCCTCTCTGGCCGTCTGCAACCTGGCCTGCAGGGATCAGGCCAAAACTGACACTCCAACATCCCTTGAGGGGTCCCAGATTGCGAGAGGGTGCAGGCTAGACCCTACCAGTACATGAATCCATGCACTGGGCCTCTAGTTGGTATATGAAAAAGCTGTTTAGATGTTGATTTTGTATCCTGCTAAATTGCTGAATTCATTTATTAAATCTAGTAGTTTTTTGGTGGAGTCTTTAGGGTTTTCTATGTACAATATCATGTTATCTGCAAATAATAAGAGCTTTATTTTCTCCTTTCCAATTTGAATGCATTTTATTTCTTCTTCTTATCTGATCGTGATGGCTAGCACTTTCAGTACTATGTTGAACAGGTGTGGTGAAAGTGAGCATCCCTGTCTTATTCATATTCCTAGGGAACACGCTTTTATTTTATTTTATGCAAGGCAAATATCTTTACTCCTTCAAGAGGGTGTGCATGCATGCGATCTGGGAGCACGCGCATGCATGCACACACACACACACACACACTGAGCGGACTGTCTGTTCAGGCTTTTACGCTTGATGGACATCATCTGTCCCTCACTCTTGAGTGGATGAGCTTAGGCTCACACTCTTGCGTGACTGGCTAATTTAAAGAAAGGGGCTGACCTTTGCTGTTTCAAAATGGTGGACCCCAGAGAAAATGCAAATCACAGGAGCCAAAATGGCAGTTTCCAAGTCACATGACCCAAAATGGAGGCTGCCTATACTTCTTTCTTTGACAGAAAAGATTGCTTGCTTATTCTCACTTTCCCCCCCTTTTCTAATTTAACTTTTTTCTTCAAACTCGGTTAACATTAGTTGACTTTCATGCTCTGCAGTGTCTAGGAGAAGGTTATTTTGCTACTAGAGGCCCGATACACACAATTTGTGCAAGGGCCTTGGCCCCGGCCCCCGCCCACTGCTGCAGTTGGGGTCCTCTGCCGCCTCTGCCTGCTGCAGTTTTGTCTGGAAGGAAGGACATCCAGTCTAATTAGCATATTATGCTTCTATTATTATAGATTTGGTCAATGAGGTTTCAATTACCCTTTTGATAAGACCCCTCATACATAAGATGACACAACATCCCATTACTGTAAGTCCTAACCAGATTGATTATCAAAGAAGAGAATATGGATACCATCATTCCCTTCACTCTCTGAACCACTGCTCTAGTAAATTGGAGAAAGGATCCCAGTTCCAGAATTCTCAGCTAATTCATTAGCTAAAGCTGCTAGTCCCTGTAGGGCCTTAGTGATGATTCTGTCTGGGGCTGTGTTTTTGGGGATGCATGTACAATACCAGCCTAGGGGAAATGCTTTTAGATGTTGCCCATTGAGTATTATGTTGGCTGTAGGTTTGTCATATATGGCCTTTATCATGTTGAGATTGAACCCTCTATTCCCTGAGAGTTTATTTTTGAATCAAAAATGAGTGTTGGATTTTGTTGAATGCTTTTTCTGCATTTATTGATATGATCATGTGATTTTTGTCTCTCAATTTGTTTATGTAATGTATCACATTTATTGACTTGCAAATATTGTACCAGCCTTGCATCCCTGGGATAAATCCCACTCGGTCATAGTGTACAAGTATGATCTTTCTAATATATTGCTGGATTCAATTTGCTAATATCTTGTTGAAGACTGTAGCATCTAAGTTCATCAGGGATATTGGCCTGTAATTCCCTTTCTTTGTAGTGTCTTTATTTGCCTTTGGAATTAGGATAATGCTGACCTCATAAAAAGAGCTGGAAATGTTCCTTCCTCTTGGATTTTTGGAATAGTTGGGGAGTGTAGGTGTTAGTTCTTCTTTGAATGTTTGGTGAAACTCCCCTATGAAGCCATCCAGACTTGGGCTTTGGTTTGCTGGGAGTTTTGTATTACTGTTTCTGTTCCATTGGTTGTTATTGGCCTATTCAAGTTTTCTGATTCCTCCTGATTCAGTTTTGGGAGATTGTATTTTTCTAGGAATTTGTCCATTTCATTCACACTGTCCAGTTTGTTGTCATATAGTTGTTCATAATACTTTCTTACAATCCTTTATATTTCTGTGGTGTTGGCAGTTACTTCTCCGCTTTCATTTCTGATTTTATTTATTTGAGTCCTCACTTTGTTTATTGATGAGTCTGGCTAATGATTCATCAATCTTGTTTAATTTTTCAAAGAATTAGCTCTTGGTTTCATTAATTTTGGTATTACTTTTTTAAGTCTCTATGTCATTTATTTCTGTTCTAATCTTTATTATTTCCTTCCTTCTACTTACTCTGGGTTTTTGTTTTTTTCTTTCTAGTTCTTTAAGTTGTAGGGTTAAATTTTCTTATTTTTGAGGTAGGCCTATAGTGCTATGAACTATAAGCCTTCCTTCTCAAGACTGCTTTTGCTGTGTCCCGGCAATTTTGGGTTGTTGTGTGTTCATTTTCATTTGTTTTCAGCAAGGTTTTCATTTGTTTCTTGATTTCATTGGTAACCCATTCATCCTATATAGTAAAAGCCTAATATGCAAATTGTCCCCTCAACTGAGAGTTGCAGTCGCTCGCTATGATGTGCACTGACCACCAGGGGTGGCACAAAGTATGACAGGCATCGGGAATGTGGCGCTGGCAGCAGGCGGCAGTGGAGGTGCTACTGGCCCTGATGGGCCCCAATAAGAGCAGTAATGTGGTGGAATAGTGGAGCAGGTGAGCAGGTGGCACCAGGCCAAGATGGAAGCTCTGTGGACAGCGACCAGTGGTGGGGGCCAGGGATACTGCCCAGCTCCCAGGCATTGACGGAGCTGGGTGGGAGCCTAATTGCCCTGCTGATCACCCTGCAGATGGCAGCCAGTGGCAGTGGCAGGGGGCAGGGCCACCATCCAACTCCCAGGTGCTAAGGGAGTTGGGCAGGAGACTGAATGTCCCACAGATGGTGACTAATGGTGGCGGTGCGAGGCAGGGCTGCCGTCTGGCTCCCAGACACTGAGGGAGCTGGGTACAGGCCGATGATTCAGGTGGAGGGGTGTGCTTGGGTGCCTGGGGGCCCAGGTGCTTCCCAGGACTCAGAGGTCATCTGGAGTCTGCCCTTCCACTCTAGATGCTCATGCTTTGATTGCTGGCCAGGCCTAGGAACTGCACCTGTTCATGAATTTCATGCACTGGGCCTCTGGTCATATATAATAAAAGGCTAATATGCAAATTGTCCCTCAACTGGACTTCAACTGAAAGCTGGGCTGGATGGCCAACTGCTTACAGCCCCTCTCCCTGACTGGACCCTCCGACCCCAATTGGGGACAGAACTGGCCTGCCAACCTCCCATGGCCCCTGCCCTCAGCTGGCCCAGCTCAATTGGCTCTAATGGAGGCAGACTGGCCAGACCCCACCCACACATGAATTTGTGCACCAGGCCTCTAGTTGTTTAATAATATCCTATTTAGCCCACATGTGTTTGAATGTTTTTGGGTGTGTTTACTGTAGTTGATTTCTAATTCCATTCCACTGTGATCTGAGAAGATGCTTGATATGATTTCAATCTTCTTGAACTAGTAGAGACTTGTTTTATGTCCTAACATGTGGTCTATCTTTGTGAAGATCTGTGCACTTGAGAAGAATTTATATTTGGCAGCTTTGGGGTAAAATATTCTATAAATTTCAAATTAAATCTGTTTGATCCAGTGTGTCCTTTAGAGTCACTGTTTCCTTGTTAAGTTTTTGTCTGGAAGATCTACCAAGTGAAGTCAGAAGGGTGTCAAAGTCCTCTACTATAACTGTGTTGTTTCTCTCTCCCTTAAAGTCCTCTAGACATTTTTAAATATATTTAGATGCTGTTATTTTGGGTACATATATGTTTATCAGGATTATATCCTCTTGATGGATTGATCCCTTTAGATTTATGTAGTCATCTTTGTTGTCTCTTGTTATGGCCTTCATTTTGAAGTCTGTTTTTATTAGATATGAGTATTGCTACCCCAGCTTTTGTTTCTTTTCCATTTGCAATGTAAAACTTTGCACTCCCTTTACATTCATCCAGTGTGAGTCTTTTGTTCTGAGGTGGATCTCTTATAGACAGCATATAGTGGAGTCATGTTTTTGTATTCATTCAGCTACCCCAGTGGTTGGCAAACCGTGCCCCATGAACTACATGCAGCTCTTTGGCCCCTTGAGTGTGGCTCTTCCACAAAATACTATGGCCTGGGTGAGTCTATTTTAAAGAAGTAGCGTTAGAAATAGTTTAAGTTTAAAAAATTTGGCTCTCAAAAGAAATTTCAATCGTACTGTTGATATTTGGCTCTATTGACTAATGAGTTTGCCAGCCACTGAGCTTCCCTATGCCTTTTGATTGGAGCATTTATTCCATTTACAGTTAGGGTTATTATTGATAGGTACTTATTTACTGCCATTTTAATTCTGTGTGCCTAGGTTTGTCTCTCTGTTTCTTCTCATTACAGCAGTCCCTTTAGCATTTTTTGTAATGCTAGCATGGTAGTGATGAACTCCTTTAGTCTTTCTTTGTCTGGGAAGCTCATTATTTGACCATTTATTTTTAATGATAGCCTTGCTGGATACAGTAATCCTGGTTTCAGATCCTTGCTTTTCATTACCTTCAGTATTTCATTCCCTTTTGGTCTGTAGAGTTTCTGATGAGAAATCAGGTGTCAGCCTTATGGGAAGTTCCTTAGTAGGTAACAGTTTGCTTTTCTCTTGCTGCCTCTAAGATTTTCTCTTTGTCTTTAATTTGGCATTTTAATTATGATGTGTCTGTACGTGGGCCTCTTGGGTTCTTCTTGTTTGAGATTCTCTGTGTCTCCTGAACTTGTGTGACTTTTCCTTTAGCAGGTTAGGGAAGTTTCCTGCCATTATTTCTTCAAACACATTCTCTATTCCTTTTCCCATTTCTGCCTTTTCTGGTATTCCTGTTATGCAAATATGGAAACATTTCATATTGTCCTGCAGCTCCCTTAAGCTGTTCTCCTGTTTCTTGTTTTTTTTTTTTCTTGTGGTTCTCTGATTTTTTTTCAACTGCCTTCTAATTCACTGATCCAATCCTCAGTTTCCCTTAATCTGATGAGTATTCCTTCCAATGTGTTCTTTATTTGTGCTATGCCCTTCTCTATTTTGCTTTTTATAGTTACTACATATTTTCTCATGCTGTTCTCTCTATCACATATATTTCTGATCTCTATTCCATCTATCTCTTCTGGAGAATTTTTTTGTTCTTTCATCTAGGGGTTGTTCCTTTTGTCTCCTTATTTTGGCTGCCTATTTGGATTTGTGAATATGTATTAGGTAGATCTTCTATAACTCCCAGTCTCTAGTGCAGGAGAGTATCAGAGGCTGTTTCTGTCTAATTAGATCAGGCAAAGACTCAAAACCTCCAGAAACAACCTCTGCTTGAAGACTGATTGGGTTTAGTCTTGAATTGCCCTGAGGCAATCATCTACAAGTGTGAAGAGAGTTTTTTTTTTCTAAAAAATGAAGTTATTGCTTCTGCCTGGAGGCTAATTGTTATTATCAGTCTCTTAATGGGCCTCAGCAACTGCACACCTTGGGGAAAGATGTTTTCCAAGAGGGTGGATCAGCTGTCTTTTCCCCAGGCAAAACCACCTAATTAGCAATTGACAGTCTCTATGTGGTCTCCACTTTCTGTCCTCAGTTATCAGGGTTCTCTCCAGTTGATTGATTACTCAGGAAGTTTTTCTGTATTTTAGTTGTAATTCCAGTTTGGTTCTAGGAACATGCCCATGTAGTATCTAGTTACTCCACTGGCATTTTTAATTTCTTCAGGACTATTCTTTTAGATCCAAATGAAGCCTGTGTCCTCAGGGGATGGCAGACGGAATGGTATTTGAGAAAGAGATGCTCCCTTGAGTCCCTCATGTTCTGTTCTCAGAGTTACTTTATATATATTTTTTATTGATTTTTTTTTTATACAGAGCAGAAGGGTGAGGGATAGAAAGTCAGAAACATCGATGAGAGAGAGACATCGATCAGCTGACTCCTGCACGCCCCCTACTGGGGATGTGCCCGCAGCCAAGGTACATGCCCTTGCCGGAATCGAACCCGGGACCCTTCAGTCCCCAGTCCGACGCTCTATCCACTGAGCCAAACCGGTCTCGGCTCAGAGTTACTTAAAAAAAAATACATTTTTATTGATGTCAGAGAGGAAGGGAGAAAGAGATAAAGAACCATCAATGATGAGAGATAATCACTGATCAGTTGCCTCCTGGATGCCCCACACTGGGGACTGAGCCCACAACCCAGGTATATACCCTGACTGGGAATTGAACCATGACCTCCTGGTTCATAGGTCGACTCTCAACCACTGAGCCATGCTAGGGTGGCATCAGTTATTTTTGAGTTGCTAACATCCTTTTCAAGTGAAATCACTACCTCCTGCAGAGTTAACATGAACTAGGAAGAGAAAGAAAGAGAAGAGGCCTGGGGTATGTGGAGAGGAGACAGCCGCAGGTCAGACTTGGAAAGGAACCCAAGGTCCCAGATAGGAAGTTGGACATGAGCTGAAGACCTGTGGTTTCTGCTTCAGCTCCTTGCATTCTGTGGAGCAACCCTCCTGGGGGAGGCTCTCCTGGCTACTTTACACAGAGGGTCCCAATTCTCAAATTTCCTTAGGAGTAAATGTTCCTGGTCTGAGTTGGGGTCCCCTGAGGTCAGTAACTCCCTTCTTAGTACAGGTGAACAGATGCCCAGAGATCTCTGGCAATGTGTCTGGTTAGTTGGCAAGCATAGCTGCCAGGATGCAGACAGCTCCCAGGAGAGGTTAGGACACACTAGAGACACGCAGCCACGCAGGGAGAGAGTCACACCCGGCGATGAACAGGTCAGGAGAAGCAAGCAGAGTCGCCAAGCACGGCTTCAGAGTTTTGACTGTGTAACTGAGAAGACTGTTTCATTGAGAGACACATGAAAACGCGAGGAGAACATGACTGTTCACACAGTGAGTCCAGGAAAGGAGGAGTGAGTGGTGGTGTAGATGCAGACTCAGAAATGCTGAGTTATCTTAAGAAATTGGGGACACAGAAAATAAACCCAAAGAGCTGAGGGGAGGAACACGAGGCTGCGGCTGGGCAGAAAGAGGAAACTGGAGTGCAGTTGTTACTAACATATCTGCTAATGCAAAGTAGGGAAGGACTAAAGTGAGGTAGTGAAGGTCTGAGGCAGAGTCAGGAGATGGGAGATGAGATAGGAGCTGCCAGCTCACCTGACTTCTGTTCTTCAAAATCTAGTTTACACTTGTTAGAAATTTAAAGATACTGATTATTCATTTTACCTTTTGTATGTAACAATGTTATAGTTATGTTTAAAAATATTCCTAATCTCCTGAAGAAACCTACTGAAGTATTAGAGACGAGGTGATATAATGTCTGGGAGTGGCTTCAAGCCCAAAGCAGGGTGGGGGCAGGACGTGGAGGTGGCAATGGAACAGGACTGGCCCGAGCCAGGGGATGAGGCTGCTTATCTTAGGTTTTTCCACAATTAAAAAAAAAAATGATGGGAAGGAAAAGGTCCCCTATGAAACTGTGCCCCAGGGACTTCTAGATCTTTTCATCTTGGATTGATAACATGAGAAAATGCGTGGCACTGAAAACTTGGTCAAAAGACACTTATTCTCGTTCCTTCTGAATGGCCAGCATCCAGAGCAGCCTGACATAGAGGGAGCAGCCAGCATACCAAGTCAAGTCTCCTTTCATCACCATTTATCCCCCTTTACCCTCTTCGACCTCCTCCCAACCCCCTTCCCCTCCGACAGCTGTCAGTCTGTTCTCTGTATCTGAGTCTGTTATGTCCCGCCCCCCCCCCCCCAAAAAAATACATTTCTAGTGATTTCAGAGAGAGGATGAGAGAGGGAAAGAACCATCAATGATGAGAGAAAATTATTGATCAGCTGCCTCCTGCACACCCCCTACTGGGGATTGAGCCTGCAACCTGAATATGTGCCTCGCTGGGAATCAAATCTGGTTCGTGGGTTGACGCTTGACCAGCTGAGCCCGAGTGGCCAGGCTATACGAGTCTGCTTTTAATTTGTTTGCTAGTTTTTTTTGTTCATTAGGTTCCACAAGAGGGAAATCATCTGATACTTGTCTTTCCATGAGTGACTTATTTCACTCAGCATAATGCTCTCCAGGTCCATCCATAAAAGCTAAGATCTTTTTTCACGGCCAAGTAGTATTCCATTATGCAAATATACCACAGCTTTGTTATCCACTCATTCACTGATGGATACCTGGGCTGCTTCCAAACTATGGCTACTGCAAATAGCACTGCAATGAACACAGGGATGCATATATTCTAAAAGGTCTATTTTTAAAATTGGAACTTGGGAAGAGACAAAGGAGGAGCGGGAGAAGGGAGGGAGGAGTACAATAGGGAAGGAGGAGGAAAAGAAGACAAAGCAACAGCAGCTGCCAAAACTCATATTAAACATTAATGAGCCCTAGCTGGTTTTTCTCAGTGGTTAGAGCACTGGCCCTTGGAATGAAGGGTCCTG
Organism: Antrozous pallidus; assembly: GCA_027563665.1. Classification (NCBI taxonomy): domain Eukaryota; kingdom Metazoa; phylum Chordata; class Mammalia; order Chiroptera; family Vespertilionidae; genus Antrozous; species Antrozous pallidus. The sequence continues at coordinate 7,415,987 of CM050526.1, forward strand.
GGTTCGATTCTGGTCAAAGGCACATACCTCAGTAGCCAGCCCGATCCCCGGCCCTGGTCAGGATGCATGTGGGAAGCAACCAATCAATGTGTCTCTCTCATATCGATGTTTTCTACTCTGTCTCTCCCCCTGCCTTCCACTCTCTCGATGGAAAAGCGTCCTCGGATGAGGATTAATAACACAACGACAACAAACATGAAGAAGGAAAGGCTGGAGTGTGGCTGTATGTTCCTCACGGCCAGCGTTCTCTCTCCCTGTGAAGGGAAGGCTCACAGGCGAGAGCAGGACCCATCTGGGCTCTGCAGGAGAGAAGCTGTACCCCATGTCGCCATGTTTGGTTTTGGGGGCTGGGTGGGAATGGTGATAGGAGAAAAGATGCTGCTAGGCCTGGGGCTGGCTGTTTGGACCTACCTCCTCCTGCATCCCACACTCCAATAGCATCGTGACGCAGGCCTCGATGGGGAAGGCAATCTCCCGGCCGCTGATGGTGAGGTGCTCCTCCAGGGGCTTCCCGAAGGACGGCTTCTCCACCCAGGCCTCTGCAGGGGGAGGGGGAGGGGATGCACAAAGGAAGCCATGACGGGGTGAGTGAAGGTCGCCCTGCTGGACCATGTCTTTCCTCTTATACAGATTATCCTAAAACCACGAAGGACACAGAGGCCCAGTTGAGCCTCTGTCCCTGCGGTTTGGGATGGCTGAGAGGACTGGGCAAGGGTAGATGCTAACTGTCTGTGTGGAGGGCTGTGGGGCCTCCCATGGCAGGCAACACACACTTCCGCTCACATTCATGCCCCCTCATGCCCAGGGGACAGTGGTCTGTGTGCGCTCTGCTTCGCTGGCCTGCGAAGTCCTGCCAGACCACTGAACATGACCCGTGGGGAGAGCGGAGGGTGAATGGGATGCAGGCCGGGGTGGCCTCTAGGAAGACCAGCAGCCCCAACCCTCCCTCCAAGGCACACAGGTGTGCACTCACCCTGCTGTGCTTTTATCTGCGGCAGCACAGCCTGCAAGAGCGCCAGCGACTTCCTGTGGTACTCAGCTTGCACCTCAATGAGCTGAGAAGACACAAGAGCAAGCGTTACCCTTTGCCAAAGGCCTGGGAGCACAGGCCGCTGCGCCTCTGGGGCTCTCTGCCGGAAGGTGCTGGTTACTCACGGGGAAGGAGGTGGAGCCCCTGCTCCTTCCTCAATCACCCAAACCCATGGGCACCGCTTCCCCCTTAGTCTCGGCAGCAACAGCCTCAGAGGGAATGTGGGAGGTGGGGGAACCATCAGGGTGAGGGGCACCCCAAAGCTGGAGCCCGACCTAGAGAGCTTGCCTTTCCTGCCATCTTACTGTACTGAGCACCCCTCAAAGCAAAGGCAACACAGAGAGGTAAAATGATAGAATATAAATGAAAATCACATTTAGAAATCCATTTGCCTATTAGAGCTAAATGCCATTAACCTGTGTGTGTGTGTACATACACACACGCACGCACCTTGTTTTCTGCAAAGATATAAGTGATCAGCAAACTTGTGTCTTGATCCACAATCATCGACAAGTCCCCAGGGAGGTAAGACTGCTTTGGTTATGATGATATGGCTCCCAGAATAGTCCCTCCAAGCTATGTTGGCCATCCCACTACTAACAAAGCTGCTGAAATGTGGCTAAGAGCCGAGGAAAACCCGTGACCAATAGTTACTTCATTTAGTTTCTGAATCCCTCCTTCCCCCTCAAAAACTGGGCATCTATGAGGGAAGGAGAATGATTCACCATTTAAATGCTTCGTGTAAGGAGTAGATACTATTGTTTCCAACTAAAATGAATTTTTTTTAAAAATCAGAAAATTGAGATAAATGGCATACAAATGACAATTAGGCAGCCTAATAATGCTTGCAATGTTACCAATTTCATTAGTTTTAACAACTCTAAAGCTGAATATTGTCTTCACCAACAAAAGCAATGGAGTATACTTGAAAATATATTACTACCTCAAAATAACTTTCTAGGTTGGAAGGAATGCATCTCTGCTTTTTCAGGGTAGAGGACACGCCTCTGAATTTCTGTCCACTGAGGGAAGTGCTGGAAGATGGCTAACAGCCCACAGCCACTCACACACTTAGCAAAGCACCCTTAGCCTCTCGGGATGTTCCCCCATTCCTTCTCTTTATCTTCCTGATCATCGTATCACCTCCCTACTTTTAGTTTATACTTTTTCTCAACTCACATCCCATTTCTCTTTCCTTAAATCTGCTTTCCTCAACGAGAAGAAGGCAACCTGGTCACACCAATCATCATTTACCTACCTGTCATCATCTTGGCAAAAATCCAGGTTAAAACCAATCTGTGCTGGGGGGCCTGGTTCCCTTCCTCCCAGGTCCTTGTGTTTGATACACCAGGGTTCCCAGGCATGGCCCTACTGTGGTCTGGAAAATTCTCTGTATGAGGCTGTTCTGTGCATTGCAGGATGCTTAGCAGCATCCCTGACCTCTACCCAGCAGATGCCAACAGCACCTCCCCCAAAGGTGGCAGCTAAAAATGTCCCCTGAAGGAGGCAGCAAACCACCCCTGCTGGGAACCACTGCCATGGGACTCTGAGTTGCAATGATCTTCAAGAATGAGGTTTTGTTTGTTTGTTTGTTTGTTTTAGGGTTTTGGGGGGAATCCATACAAGTAGAAAGAGAAGCAGGGTTTTTCCACAGGTGGAACAGTCAAATCCCACTCTCCTGTCACACGCTCAGACACAGGGCCTCAGTCCCACACCCACACTCCTTCCTGTCTGCACCAGGACTCTTACAGACAGACTGTAAGCTGCCTCACCTTTATGGACCCTTACCGTTTGGAAGTAGTTTGCATAGTCAATTTCTTTGGCCACAAAACTGTACATGTCAGCTGACAGCTGGTCCTGTGGAGGGAAAATACACAGCTGAGGTGAAATGAGAGTGGTTAACGCATGGGTCCAGACTTCAGGGAAGAACAAGCCTTCACATTGTTCAATCTCATCTTATTAATTTTAACCTTAAAAAAAATCTTCGTTTTTGAAAGTATTACATATGTCCCCTATTCTCCCATTGACCCCTTCTAGCCCACCCCCCACCCCAGGCTCTCACCACCCTATTGTCTGTGTCCATGGGCTATGCATATATGCAAACCAGTTCTTTGGTTGATCTCTTCCCACTTCCTCTCATCCCTGCCTTCCCTCTGAGGTTCAATCTCATCCTATCTAATACAAGAGTAATATGCAAATTGACCGTACCTTTGATCAAGCCATGCCCACAGCCATGCCTGTCAGCCAATCAGGAGCAAATTATGCAAATAAACCCCAACCTAGATGGCTGCAGCCACTGAGAGCGGGAGGGAGGCTTGGGTTTCCCTGGAAACGAAGGAAGCCAAGCTTTCCGCCTGCCGTTGCCGGCATAGGCCTCCACTCAATGCTACAAAGTTTAAATTATAGAAGATACATAATTTCAACAGAAATGGTGGCAGCCACGGAGCTGGAAAGAGCAGAGGCTAGGGTTGCCCAGGCAATGGAAGAAGCCAAGCTTCTGCAACCCTAGTGCCTAGACCTCCACTCTAGGCTACAAAGTTTCAAAGAGAAATGGCTATTGCCACTGAGCGAGCAGAAAGCTTGGCTCCACTCCAGACTACAAAATTTCAATTGTAGAACATAAATTAATCCCAAATCCCAGGGCCTCCACTTGAGTTACTGGGGGGCATGGCCAGTCTGAAAACCACCACAGGCCCCTCACCCAGACCATCCCACATCCCAAGGGAACCCCCACCCTGATCTGGGACATGCTTCAGGGCAAACCAGCCAGTCCCCACCCATACACTAGGCCTCTATCCTATCTAATAAAAGACTGACCATCACTCCAACACACAAGAGGGCTGCCCCCATGTGGTCAAAAATCTTGCCCCCATGTGGACACAAGATGGCCAGCAGGGGAAGACAGTGAGAGGTTCCAGGCCTGCAAGGGAGGGAAGTTGTGGGCCATCAGGCCAGCAGGGGCAGGCAGTTGGGAGGGACCAGAACTGCAAAGGAGGGCAGTTGGGGGCAATCAAACCTGCAGGGGAGGTTACTTAGAGGTGACCAGGCTGGTAGAGGTGGTAAGTTGGGGGTAAACAGGCTGGCAGGGGAGCAGTTAAGACATCAATTAGTCTGGCAGAATAGTGGTTAGGGGTGACCAGGCTGGAAGGCAGAAGTGGTTAGGGGCAATCAGGGAGGCAGGCAGGCGAGCAGTTTGGAGCTAGCAGTCCTGGATTGTGAGAAGGATGTCCTACCGGGACCAGGCCTAAACAGGCAGTCGGACATCCCTCAAGGGGTCCCAGATTGGAGAGAGGGTGCAGGCTGGGCTGAGGGACGCCCCCCTTTCTGCCTCACCCCCCATGCATGAATTTCATGCACTGGGCCTCTAGTCCTATATAATAAAAGGGTAATATGCAAATGGACCCTAAGAGCAGAACAACTGTTTGCTATGATGTGCACTGACCACCATGGGGCAGATGCTCAATGCAGGAGCTGCCCCAGGTAGTAAGTCCACCCAGCCACAAGCCAGGCTGATAGCTGGTGCCTCTCCTGCCTCCTTGGCAGTGCTAAGGATGTCTGACTGCACTTAGGCCCACTCCCAGGAGCGGCCCTAAGCCAGCTCCCCGGAGCAGGCCTAAGCCAGCAGGTGGATATCCCCCGAGGGCTCCCAGACTGCGAGAAGGTGCAATTCGGGCTGAGGGACCCCTCCTAATGCAGGCATTTCTGTGCACTAGGTCTCTAGTTTTCAATAAAACCTGACACGTCACAAACTGCCCTGGACATTTCCATGCTTCCCAACCTCGGCCCAGGGAATGGCAAGTGTGAACAGAACACTTGTGCCAGGGGTTCCCAGAGGATTTCAACATGGGGTCCTCGTCAGGAGTGAGGAAAGCTGGTGTGGGGTGATGTGCAAGTTGCTCCCACTCCTCTGCAGCTTACACCACTATTGGGAAGCAGCCGCTGAGTACAAACTGTGCTTGTCTTCTCTTTCTTCTCTCATTTGCCCTCTGATTATTTTACTGCTTAGCTGTCCTGCATTATCAATACTGATTGGTTGATAAGCAGCATATGAGAAAGCGACAGCAGCATACCAATTGGGAAGAAGTTGGATAAGACAGATGGCCAGGGGAGCATCTGATTCAGAACACATCAGAACCTGAACTCAGCCGACTGCTCACAAATCCAGTGCTAACTGTCCTGTGCGCCCCAGGGCTCCACGCGATGGGGCAGTGGCCCATTGCTGTGTCTGATCTGCACTGTGTTCTCCTCAGGGAACCATTTTAAGTTCCACAGAAACATCAAGGACGGGACCAACAAGCACACCCAAGCAACACAGACACTCACCACTAACCACATCTCTGAACACCGTGCACAAGTCACGTGATCTTTCAAGCTCCTCCCTGTTGGGTTGCCTCAGGTAGGAGATCTTGAGAAGAAATACTAAGTGCAGGAGAGAAGAGTCTAGAATGTTCCCTTGGAGATGCACATGACCCATTCCTAGTGAGACTGCTAGGATGTGTGGCACCGTCTGTGTCCTCTTCCAGACAAGCATTGTGGGCATGTCCTCAGAGGGCTCTCGTCCAGGAGGTAAAGGACCAAGGCACCAAGCTAAAGGGGAAGTGTGTCCTCTGAGCTTGGAGCACAGAGGAGGCCAAGCTGTCCTGGGCCAGTCTGGGAACCAATGAGCTAACATGCACCGGGAACCATCTAGGCACCAGGGCACAACATCACACGGGATTCTCCAGGCCACATGGGATGCTCATCTCTCTTAAGTACGTGTGGCATTTCCATTTTCAGAAGAGCAGCTACCAAGAGTTCAAGGATCTTATCTGTCTGTCCTCCTCGGTCTCAAAAGTGCTTCTGACAGTAGGGGCTCAATAATATTTACTGTAAGAACAAATGAAGAAACAGAGGCTCAGCAATGGCAGTTTTCCCGAAGAACAGATGGGCCCTAAGACCCACCTCCACTCCCCTTCACCAGGGCATCCCTATAGTGAATGCCTTTGTAGGCTGCTGCATCTGCCCAAGGGTCAGGAGAGAGCAGTTTGGAGGGAACCAGCTCCCAGGCAGGCAGGTCCAGCAGACATCCGTCCCCCACCTGGCAGTCGTGAGAGAGCTACACTAAGTCAGGAAAAACAAGGGCTGGGTGCTGAACGGCTCTGCAGGCAGAGGAAGAGACCCCAGGAGGGAGCAAGGCCAGGGCAACTGCATCTTCACCCACAGAGCTCAGAGAAGTCAGGCCACCCGCAGGTGCCCTCAGAGACATACAGGAGTTTCGAAGGCACAGACGACGGCCTTATTAAGTAAGCAACATGGGCTCCAGATGAGCCACACCGCAGAAAAAAGAGAGACACTACAAATACAGCTTCCATGTACCTAAATCGCCGGTGAATTTTCCATAAAGAAAACAACCTTTCATCAATAATCACTAGAGTTAAATGTGTTTAAAAATCATTTGTTTGCCTATGTTTCATTAATCAACACTTCGAAAAATACCAAGTAAATTACCCCTCCCACCTGTAACCCCAACAGCAAAGATGATGGCCTTAAGCTGTGATGTGCTTAGTCGGCATCTATGCTAATTGGCGCATGTTTGTCTGATTACGAGGCTTACGAAAAAGGAGCCAGGATGCTTTGTAGCTCATTGACTCCTAAATAAACATGTTTTATAACAGACACCGTCCTTAATAAATGGATGGACTAGGTTTCTATCGTTGAATATTGTGTTTTTCACATTAAAATGACATTTGAATAAGTATTTGTTTATACAGATTTGCATCCATCTCTTATTTCCTTAGGATAAATTCTGCAGTTAAAATTAATTTTGATTATATAACTCCTTATAATTACATTTACAAATATTAGAAAGATAACAATGAGTTGGGACATTAGGGCTTTTGATATATACTGTCAACTATCAGAAGAAAAAAACATTTTTACTGTAAGAATTAACCCATAAATATTTGTTTGTTTTTTACAGTAATCGCTTTTTTTTTTTTGACTATGCTAAGTGGCTTTATTAGAGAAAACCATATTACAGAGGTCTTTAAGAGTTGGCATTGGGTCCTTCTTGCCAAAAGTGGGCACAACATGGACAAAATGCCGGTTATACTGCATCTGTCACTTGGTCTGAGCAGTCTTCTTCTTTTTCTCCTGTTCGGCCACCTTGGGCGGCTGACCACTTCCTTTCCCGGCACGGGCCAGAGAACCTGGACTTTACCTCCCAGCGCGCGGGCAGCTACTTCCAGCGTGGTCAGAGCCTCCACCCCAATCACTGGCCAGGTAGCCTCATCCTCTAGGGCTGTGCCTGGGGCGATGGATGAGACCAAGGGCTTAATCAAACACTGCTAGGATTTTCCCCATTTTCCATTTACCTTTTGACACTATTTGCAACTTTTTTCGGTCCTGTACTTCTTTAAATGACTCTTTTAAAGTGTGGTAGTGTCTATCACATTTTTCTCTTCATGATGTCCTCCTTTGCTAATTCACTTAGGGCATCTCAACCAACAGTATAAATATCCATATATATGTTCAGTGGAGAATATAACATTTAAATCTTTAATACATTGGAACTTACTTTGGTACTTGTACCAGATACAGAATTTTCTTTTAATATATTTTATTGATTTTTTACAGAGAGGAAGGGAGAGAGAGAGTTAGAAACATCAATGAGAGAGAAACATCGACCAGCTGCCTCCTGCACACCTCCTACTGGGGATGTGCCCCCAGCCAAGGTACATGTCCTTGACCAGAATAGAAACCTGAGACCTTTCAGTCCACAGGTCGATGCTCTATCCACTGAGCCAAACTGATTAGGGCCAGATACCGAATTTTTAAAGAGCTAACCAAAGGTCTCAACACTGTTCATGAACAGAACAGACTGTCCCCATGGATTTGAAATGCCACAGATGAAACTTCTCATTCACTTGAACTTTCTTCTGACTGGGATGTCTCCTCTGCCACCCACACCCTTGCCACCTCCTTATTCTATTTTTTTAAATAGTATATACATTTAATTATGTAACTTCACAATACATTGTAAGAGACAGAAATTCAAAAGTCCAATAACTCTCTCACATTAACTTTAGAAACCCTTTATTACCCTTTGGAGCATTTATTACAATTATATCAACTTATACTGTTGTGGGGGAATTAAAATTTTGATAACATTGACTTTTCTCATCTAGGAGCATCTCTCAATTTTACAGTCTTTGATTTGCTCAGTCCTATTTTATAATGATCCTACATTCATGATATTACTGTAGGATTTTGAAGATTCCTCTTGTTAACACAATCCTTAAGATATTTATATAGTTCTCTCTTAAATATTTTTTTCTTGGCAGAGAGTATAACCTTGATCTTTATAACTGGCTTCTGGTTTCCAGTCTGGCACACAAGATCAGAAGTCACCACTAGCGACGTGTAAAATGCTGAACAAACCGAAAAATCAACAGCTTTTCGGCTCCATCAGAGAAGTGAGGTCACAGGCAAGCCACTGTCCCCGGAGTGGAGACTGACAGGTGAGTAGGAGAGTCGCACACCTGAGCAGAAGCCCCACGGAGGGCAGCGCCGGGCCAGCACAATCAGGACGGCCTGACCGTCGCTGAGCCCTGTGTGCGTGTCTGATAGGTAAGCTCCGGGAACACCCAGTCCCTGCGGGGAGACAACACAGAGTTCTCACAGTGAGCACCAGAGAAGCCTCTCCGCCTTCAACAAGGAATGGCTGTGAGCACGCGAGCATTATGTTCCTCTTAGCAAGGCCTACCCGCAGGAGAAATTCTTCTGAGCCTAATCTAGGTTTTTAATTTTTTTACGAATCCTCACCTGAGGATCTTTTTCCATTGATGTTTTAGAGAGAGTGGAAGGGACGGGGAGAGAAACAGCGACGTGAAAGAGACCCGTGGGCTGCCTCCTGCAGCTGAAGTACACACCCTTACCAGAACTGAACCTGTGACCCTTCCGTCCGCGGGCCGATACCCTACCCGCTGAGCCAAACCCGCTGAGACAAACCCGCTGAGACAAACCAGCCGGGGCCCCACCGGAGGTTATCAGAGCCTTCCTGCCCTGGGGGAAGGGAAACGCTCAGTCTAGCACTCAGACATGGGGAAAGGAGAAATACCCAATCCCAGTCCCTACGCAGCCTGCCCCACCTAAAACTAACACTGAAACAGACCACAGAACCTGAGAAACACCACCACCAGCAACCGAGAAGCACTGGTGAAGTTCACAGCCCTGAGCACAGGCTTCCCTCAGGGACAGACCGACTCCTAGGACTGCAGATCCCTCCTCTCCCCTCACCCTCCCATCCGTCACTTAAGGCCCAGTTACCACAGTTCCCTTCACCCCTTCCATGATATCCATCTTTTTCACATACTAAACTGCAAAAACGCAGATCGAAGAAATGAAAGAAGCGTCACAGCCAGGGTTGGATATAGCAAAAATGTTGGCATTATCAGGCTAGGAATATGTATTTAAACTATGATTAATATGCTAAGGATTTTAATGCAAAAAGTTGACAGCATGCAGAAACAGATGGATACTATACATTAACAAATAAAAATAAAGAAAAAGAAAAGAAATGCTGTCACATAAGTAAACCAAACCTTTGATGGGCTTGTCTGCAAGTTGGACATGACTGAGGATAGGATCTCTGAGCTAGAAGATATGACAACAAAACTTTAAAACTGGCCCTAACCAGTTGGCTCAGTGGATAGAGCATCGGTCCTCGGACTGAAGGGTCTCAGGTTCGATTACGGTCAAGGGCATGTACCTTGTTTGCAGGTACATCCCCAGGAGGGGGTGTGCAGGAGGCAGCTGATTGATGTTTCTCTCTCATTGATGTTTACAACTCTCTACCCCTTTACCTTCAAATCAATAAAATATATTAGAAAAAGAAACCAGAAAAGCAGAGAAAGAAGACAGGAACAAAGGGAACAGTGAGAACAGTGGGACAACTTCTGAATGTGTAACATATGCTTAGTTGAAATACTAGAAAGAAAAGAAGAAAGGAACAGAAGCAACATTTGAAGAAATAACAAGTAAGAATTTCCCCAAGTGGATGTCAGATACTAAACCACAGGTCCAGGAAGCTCAGAGAATACCAAACAGGATAAATACACCGTTCCCGCCTGCCTCTTAAAAAAAGGTGCATACAGGAGGAACCAAGATGGCAGCATAGGTAAACACCTATCCTGCTGCCCCACACAATAATTTCAAAACTACAACTAAAAGACAAAATCGACATCATCCAGACCCACCGGAAAGCTGGCTGAGTGGGAATTCTACAAACAGAAAGAAAGATACAAGGTCACTGAGACTCGGAGGAGCCGTGGAGGGCAGAGCTGCGGAGACGCGCACAGGTGGAAAGGGCAGGCGGCTGAATACCCGGCTGGTTTTCTCGAGAGGGGAGGGAGACAAGGCTCCCCACTGCATCAATTCCCAGTTCCGGCGAGTCTCGGAGAACCCAGACTCACATGGGATGAAACTGGACTGGCAGGAGGAAGCACACTGAAACTCGGGAGCTGCAGAGGTGCGCGAGCTCGCAGAGAGGGCGTGTGGCGCTCTCTAGTTCAGGAGGAAAAAATAAAATAAAATAAAAACCTCTGGACTGCATTGTTTTCCAGTTCCGGGTGAGACTCTGGGTATCCAGACTCATTCGGGGAGAAACTGGACTGTCTGGCAACGGGCAAAACTCGAGGGCAGCTTTCTCTCAGAGGTGCGAGCAGCCACTACAGCTGACATGGAGATCCAGGCACCGCTTAGGGCGGGGCTGATGGGAAACCAAGGCTGACCGCTCAGCCCTGAGACTCTGCCCCATCCAAGCTGAGCACAGAGGCTCTCCGAGAAGAGCCACAACTGATTCTCACAGCCAAATGGCCTGGAGGTCAATTCCTCCCAGTGATACCAACAACAATCTAGGCCTAACTACAATAAGACTGTGCAGTCCATAAAGGGGTGCACCAAGAGTATCCACCTTAGGTAACTGGGGAGGCTGAGTCACTGTCCCCTAGAGGACACCTACCACACAAAACTACTCGACAAACTCAGGGAAGCAGCAAAAATGCGGAGATGAGGAAACATCACATTTGAAAGAAATGGAGGGGAAAAAAGGACTAGACTTATGAGTTCAAAACCACCATTGTAAGTTTTTTCAAGAGGTTTCTAGAAAAGGCCGATAAATTTAATGAGACCCTTGAGGATATGAAAAAGGACCAATTAGAAATTAAGCGTACACTGACTGAAATAAAAAATATTATACAGAGACCTAAAAGCAGACTAGAGGACCGCAAGAATCAAGTCAAAGATTTGAAATACAAAGAAGCAAAAAACACTCAGCCAGAAAAGCAAAGAGCAAAAAGAATTTAAAAAATTGAAGATAGTGCAAGGAGCCTCTGGGACAACCTCAAGCATACCAACATCTGAATTATGGGGGTGCCAGAAAAAGAGAGAGAGCAAAATACTGAAAACCTAGTTGAAGAAATAGTGACTGAAAACTTCCCCCACCTGGTGAAAGAAATGGACTTAAAAGTTTAGGAAGTGCACAGAACCCCAAATAAAAGGAATCCAAAGAGGACCACACCAAGACACATCATAATTAAAGTGCCAAGAGCAAAAGACAAAGAGAGAATATTAAAAGCAGCAAGAGAAAAACAGGTAGTTACCTATAAGGGAGCACCCATATGATTGTCAGCTGATTTCTCAACAGAAACTATGCAGGCTAGACGGGAATGGCAAGAAATATTCAAAGTGATGAATAATAAGAACCTACAACCAAGATTACTTTACCCAGCAAAGCTATCATTAAGAATTGAAGGTTAGATAAAGTACTTCGCAGATAAGAAAAAGCTAAAGGAGTTCATCACCACCAAACCAATATTATATGAAATGCTGAAAGATATTCTTTAAGAAGAGGAAGAAGAAAAAGGTAAAGATAAAAATTATGAACAACAAATACATATCTATCAACAAGTGAATCTAAAAATCAAGTGAATTAAAAATTTTATGAACAGAATAAACTGGTGAATATAATAGAATCAGGGGCATAGAGAGGGGATGGACTGACAATTCTTGGGGGGAAAGAGGTGTGGGAGGTGCAGGAAGAGACAGGACAAAAATCGTACACCTAGGGATGAGGACAGTGAGGGGGGAGGTAAGGGCAGACGGTGGGCTGGGTATCGGGTGGAGGGGAGGTATGGGGGGTAGGGGGAAGAGGAACATTGTAATAATCTGAACAATAAAGATTTATTAAATTTAAAAAGTGGAAAGACGATGAAAAGAGAAAAATTTGTTAGAGACAATAAGTTTAAGTTCTTTTCATTTTTAGGTTGAATTAAAAATAAACACATTTTAGGTGTTAAAAAATAAAAAAAGGAAAAAGGTGCATACAGGCATATCATATTCAGAAAAAAATATTAAAAATATTTTTTAAAGAACCACAGAGGATAAACGTATTATCCACAGAGGAGCAAAAATAAGAATTACATCTGATTTTCCTCAGAAACCAAACAAGCAAGAAGAGAGAGAAGTGGAATACTTAAAATGTTAAGATAAAAAATACAAACAAGAATTGCCACCAACTTTGAATTTTGCACTCTGTCAACTTAGTCTTCAAAAGTAAAGACTAAAGACTTTCTCAAATAAATGAAAATTGACAGAATTTGTTGACAGTAGACTTGCCTTGCAAGAAATGTTAAAAAAAATTTCTGCCAAAACTGGTTTTGCTCAGTGGTTAGAGCATCAGCCTGCAGACTGAAGGGTCCCAGGTTCGATTCGGGTCAAGGGCATGTACCTTGGCTGTGGGCACATCCCCAGTAGGGGGTGTGCAGGAGGCACTGATTGATGTTTCTCTCATCGATGTTTCTGACTTTCTGTTCCTCTCCCTTCCTCTCTGTAAAAAATCAATAAAATATATTTTCAAAAAATTTCTTCAGTAGAAGGAAAATTATATTGGTCAGAAGTGTAGCTCTACATAAATAAAGGAAGAGAATCAGAGAGGAATATGTAAAAATAAGATAAACTTATTCTCACTTGACTTAACAGATACGTTTGTTCAAAATAATAGCAACATATCTATGCTATGTATGCTTATGTATAAGTGAAATGGATGGAATTAGAAATAGTTTATCACTAAAAGGTACCTGCATTACATGTGAAGCAGAAAAGTGTTACTCAAAAGTGGACTTGGATTAGTTGTCAACGTACATTGCAAACTAAAAAGGTAAGAAAAAGAAATGTAATTGACATGCTAAAAAAGGAGAAAAAAATGGAACCATAAAAAATGCTCAATTAAAACTTCAAAAGTCAGAAGAAAAGGTACTTAGGACAACAATAGTAGCAAAGTACAAAGGCAACACTAGAAAAATAGCAAATATGGTAGGTATTAATCTGACTACATCAATGATCTCCTAGATATCAATGGACTGAATAAATACACCAATGGAAAGACAGAAATTGTCACACTAGATTAAAAAGAGACCAAGTATGTTGTCTATATGAAACTCAGGTTAAATATAAAGGTACATATCACCAGCTATATATTAAGTATCAATAGGTAAGGTAAAAGTAAAGGGATAGGGGAAGAGACACCATGCTAACACTAATGAAACAAAGCGGGCTCAGCTCCACTCATTTCCCACAGAGCAGAATTCAGAGCAAGGACAGTATCAGGATAAAGAGGAATAATGCATAATGATAAAGGGCTGATTCTACAAGAAGTCATAACAATCCTTAATGTGATGTACCTAACAACAGAGCATCAAATTATGTAACGCAAAAATGATACAATTGCATGAAGAAATATGAGTCCGTTCTTATAGTTGGACACTTTAACACCCTTCTATAAGAAACAGACACGCCCAAGAGGCATAACATCAGATGGACATGGTTGAATTTAACAGCATAATCAATCAAGCAGATATAATTGATATCTATGAAATACTCCATCCAATCAATCAAGCAGATATAATTGATATCTATGAAATACTCCATCCAACAGCAGCAGCAGACACATTCTTTTCAAGCTCACAGGGAACATTCACTAAGACCACATTCTGGGCTACAGACGATACCTTACCAAGTTTAGAAAAGTAGAAACCATATCATTCCTGCTCTCTGACCACAATGAAATGAAATTAGAAGTCCATATGGAAAACTAGCAGGAAAAATCCCAAAGTGATAGGGGATTTTAATTGCGAATAAAATAACAATGAGCTACCACTATTAGAATCACCAAATTTCAAAACACTGACACCATCACCTGCTGTCAAGGATGCGGAGCAAAGCAACTCTCACTTGTTGCTGGACTACGCAATGGTAGGGCCACTTTGGGACACAGTTTGAAGTTTCTTACAAAATGAAAGATACTCTTACCCCACGATCCAGAAATTAGGCTTCTTGGTTTTTACCCCAAATGAACTGCAAATGTACAAATACCTGCACACAAAAAGATGTTCACAGCGGTCTTATTTGTAATTGCCAAAACCTGCAGGCAACCAAGATGTCCTTTGGTAGGTAAATTGGTAAATAAACTGTGGTGTGTACAGAAAGTGGAATATTATTCAGCATGATAATGCAACGCACTACTAAGCCATGAAAAGACATGGAGACAGTAAGGGAAAGACATGAAGTGGAGAGACAGGAAGTGAAAGAAGCCAGTCTGAGAAGGCCACTGACCACGACTCAGCTACATGACATTCTGGAAAACACAAACCAATGGAGACCGTGAGCAGACCGGAGTGTGCCAGAACCGGGGAGGGGTGGGGGGTGATCAGGCATAGAGGATCTGTAGGGCAGTGAGCCTATGTGCGTGACACCACAGTGGTGCATGCACGCACTGTGTCTGCCAAACCCCTGAAGCACTGGACTTACTTTACTTGGTTGTACAGTAAATACGGCAGGCTGAGAGATCACTAATTCTTTCTTTTTTAAATACATTTTTATTGATTTCAGAGAAGAAGGGAGAGGGAGAGAACAACAGAAACATCAATGATGAGAGAGTCATTGATCGGCTGCCTTCCCCATCCCCTCCTGGGGATTGAGCCTGCAACCTGGGTATGGCCCCTGACCAGAATCGAACTATGACCTCCTGGTTCATAGGCTGATGTTCAATCACTGAGCCATATGGGCTGGGCGAGATCATTAATTCTTTCAACATTTTTCAATGTTTCTAATTCCAGAGAGAAGTTCCATCTGACTCTGAGGCAAGGTCAAAGTCAGCTGCACGGGGTGATCATAAAGCAGAAGGTGATGGACAAGCTAACACAGTGGTCGTCAAACTTGTTAGTTAACAGAGCCAAATATCAACAGTACAACGATTGAAATTTCTTCTGAGAGCCAAATGTTTTAAACTTAAACTTCTTCTAACGTCAATTCTTCAAAATAGACTCACACAGGCCGTGGTATTTTGTGGAAGAGCCACACTCAAGGGGCCAAGGTACCACATGTGGCTCCCGAGCTGCAGTTTGCTTACCACTGAGCTAACAGACTAGACAGAGCTATAAAGAACAGGGGCATCCACACGCAGAGTGGATACTTTTCCTTAAAACTGAGATGAAGACAGCAGGTAGCCAGCATGGTTCCAGAGCACGAGCTTTAGCCCCAGACTAACAATCTGTGTATTTGCAGACGTCCATGGATAGAGAATGGCACTGCTAATGGTACTGCATGAATGGTGCTTGCTGCTTTCAGTCCTACGGAACGTCTGGGGAGGGCACGGCCGGGACACATTTGACAACGTATGATGAATGTCTCCCCAGCCCGAGTGAGGAGGTGTGCTTCTCAGAAGGAGGTGCTCCTCTCAGCGGGGACTTTTCTCGTCCAGGACTACCTCCTGGGTGAGCATCTCAGCTTCGTAGGTAAGCGCCTCCCAGCAGCAAGGGAGTGATAAAACGACTGGGAAATATTAAAAGGCACATGAGATGCTTTACCAACAGTGAGCAAAGGCTCATGTGTCATCTAAAGCAGGGGTGGGGCCCAACCAGCCCGGCTCAGTGGTTGAGCATCAACCCTATGAATCAGGAGGTCAGGGTTCAATTCCTACCCGATCAGGGCACGTGCCCAGGTTGTGGGCTCGATCCTCAGTAGAGAGGAGGCAGCCAATCAATGATTCTCTCTTATCACTGATCTTTCTATCTCTTTCTCCCTCTCCCTCTCTGAAATCAATATATATATACATATATGCCTAATATGCAAATTGTCCCCTCAGGAGTTCAACTAGGAGGCCAAGAGTTCAATCACTCACTATGATGTGCGTTGACCAAGCGGGGGAGGGGGGCAGTCCGGAATGAAGGAAGGCCCTGGCTGGCAGCCAGAAGGCCCCGATCGGCCCTGATCACTGGCCAGGTCTAGGGACCCTACCTGTGCACAAATTTCGTGCACTGGGCCTCTAGTTTAAAAACAAGTAAACAAACAAACAAATAAATATTCTAACAGATCTGTATATTTGGATATTTGGCACATCACCCGTGGGCCATACAAAATTACCAACTTAAAAACTAGCCTCTTATATTTGGTCAAACATTTAATTAACTCCCCGTACTGCCTTGGCAGGGCCAGACCAAGTGATTTTACAGGCCGAGGGTTGGACGCTCCCCACCCCTAGAAACAATCAACTGTGCTGTATAGCCTAGAAACTATGAACTGGGACGCACAACTCACAGAAGCTTCAAGCAGACACCACGGTCATTTTCTCTCTGCCTCGCAGGCGGGAACACCGATGACCACCCCTGCTGCCCACCTATGTATGTCACCCTCAGAGCCCCAGCTCCAGGGCTCATGCCCGGCTCTTTATAGACGCCCACTGGCAAGCTGGGGTCAGGTACTTCACGCTGAGGCTCACCCTTAGGGTTTTAATAGAACTCCCGTGAACAAAAAAGTCTCCCTTAGGACTCCCCCATCTGTCTCAGTGGAGAGGAACAAAGAGGGGGTACCCTGCAAATCTCCACTCTGTTGGCAGCCTCCTCCATTTCTTCCCTGAGGGCATCAGCTTTGGCACCCGCAGGCTGCAAGCTGCTGGACAACCCTGAAGACTTGGAAGTCTGCTGCCACCTGATGGAAAACAGGAGAGAAAGAGGAGAGGTGTGAGACACGTAGCCCTGGGGATGCTGGGAAGGATGAGAAAACAGCTGGTTGCAAACCCTACTCAGGGCACGAACGCCAAGCGGAGGGTCAGCTGCCCCGCGGACAGGGCAAGCATCCCCAGTGAGCCACCATCGTCCCTGCTGTCCTCTGACACTCAGGCCCAATGACGTCACCATCGTGTTCTCTGAAGCACATCCCCAGCCTGTCCTGTGGGCCTTCCAGTTTGGAAACACCCAGTTACCTAACCACGTAGACAGGTGAGAGGGTCTGTGGGTGAGAGTGAAAGCAAGCCTGAAGGCAAAAATCTCCCCAGTGAAACCCGGGGCCCCTATGACTTTGATTAAATTTAGGTTTAGATCCCAGCTCTACAAATCATCGCCTCCCCCTCCCTTTCTCCCCACTCCTCCCCAGGTCCAATAAATCAGGGCACCCCTAGCCCTCAGTGTCTCGTGCTTTTGCCCTATTTCATCTGGAACCTGCACAGCATCGGGACCGGGCTTGTGCGCTGGCTCCCCGCTCTCCCATCTATAGCAAGCAGCCGTCCTCCGCTGCAGGCTCGGGGTTTGGGGTGCGGCTCGGCCAGTGCCGGGCGGCCCTCCTGGCTACACCACTGGTGTGCACACACAACGTTCTTGGTAACAAGCAGGTACCTCATTTATGCTTCCCTAAGCACCTATCTTTAAGCAGAGAATACTGGCCGTCTGGGGAAACTCCTGTGGGAAAGCACAGACACTTGTGTGCGGCCGGGTCCCCTGACGGGGATTAGCACAAGCAGGCCCCGGAGGAGGCTGCCATCACTAGACAGTGGCAGCCCTGGTGGGGAACACAGTGGGCTCCTCTGCTACAGAGTCTACAAACTCAGAGGCTCAGAGAGTCAGAAAAATAAGTCTTAAAAAGTAGTCCACTCCATCCTCTGTTTTCCACTCGTAACAGGGACACGAGGCGCATTAACTACTTCTCAGTTCTAAGAGAAACAAGGTTGTGTAGTCAGGATGAAAGGGACCGGTCTCAGGAAGCCAGGAGGCCCACAGAGGAGAGGGGACCCAGAGTCGGGGCAAGGGGCGTGGCACTGTCTAGAGCCAGCGGTCGCCAACCTTTCGGACGGGCCACCCACCACCCGTTGGCGACCGCTGCTTTTAAGGTTTCCTTAAGCCAGAGGCAGCTGCTCTCCACGGGCTGAGGAAGCCCAGGCAGAAAGATGTTTGCACTGATTAGAGAAGCTGGAAGCTGTAGGTCAAGGCCCAGATGCAATGGGGCAACGGACGACGCAGCTTCCTTCCCACCCTGCGCTGGCCAACAGTGTGCAGATGCAGCCACGAAGCTCACCGGCCCTCGTGCAGAAGAGAGTGTCACCCTTTCTCGCAGCCGAGTCTGATCACTAGGCGTTTTCTCTACACCATTTCCCGCTCTCTTGTTACATGCAGGGCAAAGAGAAGAGGGCAAGACCATGATATAGGAAAGGGAAACAAAGATATCTTGGCTATTAGCAAAACGTAGCAAAATAAAGGCTGATTTGTCACTTAGAAAACGCATCAAGGGGAAAACTACTTTAAAAGGCTTTGGGTCATCAAGCTGGTTAGAAACGCTGAGGACGGACACACTGGTTCTGGGAGAGCTTCTGCATGCAAGGGAAGAATTCAGGGTACATTAAAAAAAAAATAAAACCACTCTCCTCAAAGATGTTTACAAATCTAAGGTAACAGATTAGGAGTAGTAAAGATTCCTGGGCAATTCTTTAACGGTTTGCCCTACAAACATGTTATATTTAATTAATACCTCCCATGTTTAACAGTTTACTCTTAAAAAATGCTTTTATTGACTTTTGGAGAGGGAGGAAGAGGAAGTGAGAAACACTGATTGGCTGCCTCCTGCACGCCCCCTACTGGGGACTGAACCCACAGGCCAGGCATATGCCCTAACCAGGAATCGAACCAGTAACCATGCGGTGCATGGGTTGATGCTCAACCACTGAGTCACACTGGCTGGAAAAATAATTGTATTTTATCCTATTTTTTTGTGAATCCTCACCCACGGATATTTCCCACGGATTTTTAGGAAGAGTGGAAGAGAGAGGGAAGAGAAAGAAACACTGATTTGAGACAAGCATGTTGAGTGGCTGCCTCCCGCACGAGCCCCGGCCAGGGCATGGGGTGCGGAAGGGTCTGCAACCCAGGTGTGCACCCTTGTCCAGAATCAAACGCGGGACCCTTTGGTCTGCGGCTGACGCCCTAGCCACCGAGCAAAACTGGCTAGGGCTGGGCACCTCATTTAAAAAAAGTTTTAAAGTGTTATGGTGGTTTTTATTTTTATTTTACCTTTTGTCCAGTAAAATATGAGCGGCCATGACTATGACGTAAATCTCAGGTAAATGCCCCTCCAGGATAGGTGGTGTGAGCAAGCCCACCCTCTCACTGCCGCATGCTACCTGGAGGAAAAGGTGAAGTGGCCACAAACACTAAACTGATTTTTATAGTTTTACAGACTTGGACTCGATGGTTTTAAAGCCCAAATTATAGTTAATGCATGTATATTAAAATAAAGACATTCTCCCAAGTTACCTTTTGCTTTTCTTCCCTATTCCCATCCGCTCCCCCCAGATTCTGTCCTACAGTCCATATCCTGGTAGCTTCCTCTCCCTTCACAGGGGATTTTATGTGCGACACATGAGTGAACTGTTTTGATGGTATCATATTATAAGGTATTAGAAGATGCCCCAACAGGTGGTTCTTTGTGGACAGAGAAGAAAGTACCAAGGGAAGCTTGGAAAAAGGTTTGTAGGTGGTAATCTGCTAGGAAAAGTGACACTGATCGTCAATCTCAAGGGTCAGCTGTTCTACAAATAAACGCAAGGCCTCACCCAAAGAGGGAGGGAGGGAGGGAGGGAGGGAGGGAGGGAGGGAGGGAGAGAGAGAGAGAGAGAGAGGGAAATTGATTGCCTACCTCCCGCATGCACTCTGACTGGGCCTTTGAGGATCAAACCCACAACCTAATGTACCATACGTGTCCCTACTGGGAATTGAACCTGCGACCTTTCACTGTACAGGACGATGCTCCTATCAACGGAGACGCACCAGCCAGGGCCAAACCCCATTTTTAATTCAGCACAGCTTCCTTGACTTTACCTCCACCCTTCTCATCTATCACCTTCCATTCACCTTCTCAGCTACGGTGCTGCCTGAGGATGTTAAGGTTTGTGTAACTGGCTTATGTCGCAGAGAAGCAGACTGACTTGAACAGTGACAAGTACACACGGTGGATGTAGACCTAGTTAACACTGGACGCTGTGTGGATTTGGCAGTATCCACCAGTCACGGCGGATTTCAAGGATCCAGTGGAGGGCTGCTGATGAAGAAGCTCAGTCAGAAAGGTCCCGCCTGTCGTTCAAGGCGGCGCCCGCACCGGACGCTCGTTCCGTCAGGATGCTGTAACCCACGACGCACGGAGCAGGACGAAAGAAGGACTCGGCAATCAGAAGGGAGATGTAGCAGGAAACAGAATCGACCACATGCCGACTGGCTAATCCTGGAAGCAGTGAGGGTGGATGTGGGGCAGTGAGAACCCAGTTATCCCAGAGGAGCGGCGGGGAGCCCGCTACTCAACAGCAAGGCGCTGGTCTCACGCTCCTGCTCATCTCGGGACGCGGTCCCGTGGTGCTTCGGGGCTGGGGCAGGTGCAAGGGCAGGAAAATGGGCCAGCTGGCCTCTCCGCGTGGCTTTCAGTAAGGTCCTACAGGTCGCACGAACTCAGGCTCGAGATGGAAGTGGGAAGAGAGAGGTCACTTTGCTGAGCGAGCCCCTCTCATTCTGAAGCCTGGAACCTAAACTAGCAACCGAGGCCTCGGGTTGCATCTCCCACTATGAGCACTGAAGCAGAGACCTGCAGGGAAGGAGACCTGGTTTTGAAGGGCCGTCCTGCCGATAACCTCCCTCCAGAGCAGACTGCAACCCCCAAACTCACAACCAGCTGAGCGGGCTGCGAGCCACCCCAACAGGACCGAGGACACGGGCTTCTAGAGCATCATCTAAAAGGACTTCTGGGGTCTGAGACAAAAACAACTGTAGGTCTGAAGTTTATAAACACAGAAATCTGGAGAGGGATGGAGGAGATTTCCTTACCGAATGGATATACAAGAGAGGATAAACTGAAACTACGAAAACGTTGTTACATCATGGAGTTGAGTCCCCAGTGACTTTTCTCTAAGGTCCCAGAATCTACCATTCGGCACAGCACACGGACGTGGCCGTCACCCAGGAGAGACCCTGTCTCAGAGGACAGGGCAGACGAGGGAGGAGGTGGTGGCAGTGAGAGGCTGTGCTGCTGCACTCTAGCCTTCTGGCCAGAGCTCTGCGCTGGAACGTGGGCTTTCCTCACCCTGGCAAAGGCCAGACGCCAGGGCGAAGTAGCCGGTTCTCCCAGGAGCACGGTGGCCACTATCCTCCCGGCAGGGGGACAAGTCGGCATCTCTCCAATCATCTCATGTGCCTCCCAAAGTACGGGGCTCGAGCACCGTCCCGGATGAAGTTGTGCCTCCCAAAGTTCGGGGCTGGAGCACCGTCCCGGATGAAGTTATGGGACGGGGCGATGGGAGGCAATCTTATGTGGCACAGGACGCCGCAGTGAGTCACACGAAATCAGTTCTGCGCATGCGGGCTGCACTGGCGCACTAGGGAGAGACCTCAGATCTGGGTCAGAATGACTGAAGCAACTTTCCCACTCCTCCCCGTCCTCACAACAAAGGACACAGCTTCTGGGTCACAGCCTCCCAGAGGCAGCAGGATCTGAAATGTAACAACACTGGCTTTGCCTCCAACCCGTTCACTTTTGTTTGCGGGGTATTTGCGGCAAAGGGCACTGCTTTTCAACCTACCACAGTGCTATACGATTCCTTTGTTAAATAGATTCGTTTTGAAAAAGTAGATCAATTTTTAAAAGACATGTAAGCACAGATGGCAAAAATCATTAGAGAAACTTTTGTATTTCTGCTGATCAAACCTACTTCACTTCTGCTCTAGGGTCCAGGTGCCGAATTCCAATGTCCCACCTGGTGGCAGTAGCAGCTTCCTTTCATAAAGCACTTTTATAAAGTCCTGCAATCTCAAAACAACCCCCCACAAGTGAACCCATAATTGTTGTTACTACCTGTCTACCGGCGTGCAGGCCACTCAGGGCCTTTAAGTGACTTTACCAAGGTAATAGATCTAGAAAGTAGGTGACCTTGATCTTGGTACTTCATTTCTGGCTCCTGGTTTGTGACTCTGTCCTCATCTCTCAGCCCACGTAAATTGTTTTTCTTTCTTTTTCCCAAGAAAATGAAAAAATGCAGAGATTATAAAAACTGACCTGTCAAGAGATCCAAGGTAGAGCCAAATAGTTAATTCCCTCCTAATTCATATTCATGGCCCTGCAATCTCTCAACATGCAGACTACATGAACACAAGCACCCTGCTGTAATAAATAAAACGACGCACAACCACAACCTGTGGCGGCCGCCACGGAAACCATCGAAAAGCACCCCTGCGACACCAGGGCTTTTCTGGTGGATTCTGGGAGAGAGGGGCACCCTGAACTTTCCTCACAATGACCGCAGTGTTTAGAGAATGGCTGCCGGATAGAGATATCTACACCGTCAGCTTCGGGAAAAGGTGAACTGGTGCCCAGAACCCGAAATTCTCCCCTCATGACAGACACAACCACCATCCATGCCACTACTCTCCCTTTTCCTCCTTCCCCAGCCACACTGGCCTGTACCCTGCACCCTGCGTACCTCCATCTAATTCCCACACGAGGGCCCTGCACTGGCTGCTCCCACGTGGCGGACAGTGCTGGGTCAGAGCTTTGCACGACTGCCTCCTTCCCTTCATTTATGTCTAAGAAAGAAAAACAATATACTTGGGCTGAGAGATGAGGACAGAGTCACAAAGCCCTCTTTCGCGTGACCTTACCTGGTGCTGCCGCCCCCTTCCCAGCATCCCTTGCAGCATCCCCCAAGGACGTTTCTTCCCGGGATTCCCGGCTGCCTGAGATGGTCAGCCAGCTCTCTCTCCCTAACTGGACCAGGCCTCCGTCCCACTCACTGCTCTCGCCCCAGGGCTGCCACTCAGGGATGTCAGTATGCAGTCACACACTCCTGCCCACAGCCCAGAGGCGATCAGTGTTCCTTCGCAGCTGCAGAGATGAAAGCAAAGTTGCCCTACTGTACCTTGTTCGTGAGGAATCCATGTCCAGCACCAACTTGGCTAAATGCTTCCTCTGTTTTTGAATATTTGGGATTTCCACCTGTGGTTAAAGAAGATGAAAGTCACAAACTGAAGCTCAAAATAAATTCTTCAGGACTGACTGACACACAAGTTTGCTAGAGGTCTCCAAACCCTTCTTTTTAGACAAATCCCCAATCCCTCTCCTGACCTAACTCTGCTGGTTCTTCCGGGGCGCGTTCAGCAGCCCAGAGCTGCGCCCCCTGCCCGCGGAGGCGTGGCCTCATTCCCCTCCGCTGGCAGAGGGGGCCTCAGTCACCTTCCTCTCTACTTGCACGAGGACCATCGTGGGGACAAAAGCAGGTCTGACATGCAGACCTAACTCCACAGACAGCAGAAGAACGAAGGGGACGGCTCAGGAGACCCGAGACGCTATGGGGGATGCAATTCGGGCATGTTTTTATAGACAGACGATTTTTCCCACTGTGACTAAGAAATCAGCATCCCCACGGCTTCCCTGGGCTACGAGGGAACTGGCTGCTGTGTGGATGCTCTTTTCATATTTTCATTTCTAAAAATGGCTTAACTGAACATTCCAGAGAGGGATTTTGGTTCCAGGCCCAGCAAAATTGGGGCAGGATGTGAAAATTTAAAATAAAAACTGGCCATAACTGAACCAAAGTCATCTCAGGCTGTGGCTTGTAGAGGAGGGAAAATGTGAGGAAGATCCAGCGTTCTGCGAAGTGCTGTCTATCCATCCTTCTGGGTGGGGCGAGCAATGGGCCAAGTGTAAGGACTTCCAATAGGAAGGAGAGTGTCCGGGGAACCCCACGTCCTCACAGAGCCTGAGGCCACACTGGGGCCACTCGGGCGTGTGCTCACACAGGCAGCCTTGGCCCCCGGTTACACCTGTCCTGGCCACTGCTCCAGGTTGGCTATGATGCCAGGCCACCTTATGAAGAACAAGGGCCCGGGGCAGGCTGGGGGTGCCATGTAGCAGGATGGCATCCGAGAAGCCTAGAGTGGTCCATATCAGAGCCCGCAGCTCGGGCTTCCTCCCAGAACACTTTCAGACACGTAGCCATCAGTCACCCATGCATTCTGTCCCAGAAATAGCAGCGGGGGAGGTAGCGGTGCTGGGGGTGGTCAAAGAGGACACCAGACAAGCTCCAGGGCAATGCTGTCCATTAGGAAGCCTCCAGCCACATGTGGTTCCGCCATTTTCAAATCAACAAAAGTCACACAAAATTAAAATCTGAGTTGCTCAGTCACTTTGAAGACACGCCAAGAGCTCAACAGCCACAGGACGTAGTGGCCACCACCCTGTACGGGTGTGCGGGTGCGGAGGCGGGTGGGTGTGGAGATGTGCAGGTGTGGAGTTATGAGGATGAGGAGGGGTGCTGGTGCAGTACAGTGCAGGTATGAGGGTGTGCATGAGTGTGGGGGTGTGCAGGTGTGCGGGTGCGGAGGTGTGAGGGTGCGGAGTTGTGTAGATATGGGACTTTCCCATTGCTGCCGGTGGTGCTAGCGCCAGCGCCAGCATCAGCTGGGTTTTGTATGATCAACTAAAGGCAACTGGAAGGAGTACCAGGGTTCAGGGCAAAGAAAGTCCCAACCATTTCCTTTCTTACTTGTCTGACTAGCAAAACTGTCACATAGACATTGCGGTTTCTTGTTAACGAAACGGTTTTGTTCAGTTCCTTTACCGTCCAAGAGAAGAGACCTATGTGACAAACAGGAGGCCTTATGGGGTCTTGGCCAGGGACCCAGGCTCCCGAGGAGGCTGCAGACCCATTTATTCACTGAAGACCTGAGGGGTGTGGAAGGCACGGCGGTGAGGGCAGTGGGGACCCCAGTGGGGAAGGGAGTAATGCTGCCATTCTGCCCCCTCCCCCTGGAACGCCAACAGAGAGGAAGGGGGTGGGAGAAGGAGCCCCACGCTGAGGGGCTGCCATGTAGGGCAGTCCTGACCATGGGCGTGGCTGGCAGTCACCCCATAGAAGCAGCGTCACGGAGCAGGGGAGGGGCAGAAACAACAGGAGTGCAGGGAAAGGCTGCAGGGCCCGCCCTCTGCCCTCTGCCCTGCCCTCCTCGCTCAGGCCTGGAGCACCCCCTCCTCACCTCAGCCAGCAGAAACAGGGGCTCGATCACATCTCTCTCTACTTGCAATTCAAAATGAATCAGCTCCTGTGCCAGCTTGTCCTCGGTCTCCCCACAGAGTTTCAGCATCTTCCTGCAACAGAGGGGAGAACCACGCTGCACAGCCCAGAAAGCAGGTCACGGCCACACTGCAGTGCCTCCCAGCTGGGCACACCTTCTCGACAGCGGTGCTAATACAGTGACTGCTTTCCCTGGTGTCCCATGGACCAACCTGCTCCATCCTATATTACCAATTTTTTAAATGAGGCTGAGAACCTACTGTGTGCCTGGGATAGAGGGAACACGTAGGGCAGTGATGGGCAACCCTTTGAGCTTGGTGTGTCAAAATTTGCCAAAAAAAGCATAACTTGGGTGGTGTGTCACTTCGAGAAAAAAAACCCATAATTTCGCGGTATTTATAAATAACAAAAATGTATAATTGTAATATATAACTGTATTTCATTTAAAAAAATCTAATTATTTAACTTACCTGCTTAGTGACTTCTTTGTTCATCTGTCAGTCAGTTTCTTTTGTTGGTCTTGATATTATTTAACTTGTGTGGGGTGCCGTAAACTAAGATAAGTGAGGGGGAGAGGGAATTCTTTAACTAACCTGCCTATTAGTGACATTTTTCTTGCTGAATTTCATTGGCTAACCCTTCAATTGAAGGTTGGTATTTTGTACATTTCAAGCCCAACCAAGTGCTACTAACTTCATCCGTCAATCTGTTTCTTTTGTTGGTTTTGATATTATTTAATGCTGAGAATAAGGTCTCACAAAAGTATGTAGAGGGAAAAATTGTGAGTAAAGCCATTGCTACATTTTTCAGGGTGCTAAAAGTGTCTGGTAATGGGTTCTAGACACTCCAAATTTCCTGTTCATAGTGGCACTCCTCTTGATTCTCCAAGCAGCACCTTTCCAGATTCTCAAGCTTTGACCTCAAGTTGACAAACACCTGAATCCAGATGCTGTCTTGAAAATCTGCAAGCTGCATCTCCAAATCATCAATCTGCATCCATTGGAAACCATTTAATTCCAAACTACTGTAGACTACTACATAAGGATAGTTAATTATTTTCATGGTCTGTACTAGGCTTATAAATTGATTAAATCTATCATTGAACTGGTCAAGTAACGAGTCTAAAACATGCTGGTACTTTATATGCAAGGGTTCCATTTCATTTTGTACAGCTGCACTGGGCTTCTCAATAAACTTTGTTACTGGAGGAAAATACTTATAAGTTTTAGTTTCTACATCTCGCTTGAAAATTTTAAGTTTACTTTCAAAAGCTTTTATGTATCCAAACATAACGTCAATACTTTTGCCAAAACCTTATACCTTTAAGTTCAGTTCATTAATATGAACACAGAGATCTTTAAAAAATATCAGGGTATTGACCCACTTATCATCATTGAGCTGAGAAAAGTTTTCTAGATCCTTATCCTCAAGAAATACATTAATTTCTTCAAAGCACTCCACAAAGCGCTCAAGAACTTTGCCTCAGGTCAGCCATCTTACATTACATTATATCAGCAGTCCACTGTAGGCGGAATCAACCTCCAGTAAAAGTGTAGAAAATTCTCACTAGTGAAGGGGGCGAGCAGCTATTAAATTAACTATTTTTGTAACAACTGACATTAAGTCGTTTAAGTTGGTGAATCCTGCCTTGACACATAAAACCTCCTGATGGATAATACAATGAAAAGGCACAATTGGATGTCCAATAGCTTGTGTAAACAATTTGATAAATCTGCCTTTTTCCCCCACCATATTTGGTGCCCCATCTATCGCCACTGACACAACTTTAGAGATATCAATGCTTAGGTCACGGAATGT
The DNA here is from genome assembly GCA_027563665.1 of Antrozous pallidus. Lineage (NCBI taxonomy): Eukaryota > Metazoa > Chordata > Mammalia > Chiroptera > Vespertilionidae > Antrozous > Antrozous pallidus. The sequence continues at coordinate 7,443,244 of CM050526.1, forward strand.
TTGTATAACAACCTTACATATTTTGGTTCCTGATGTACTTGTTGGCACTGATACTAACTTTATCAACTCTTCTCTCATTGTGAGACCATCAGAATATCGACCAATAATGGCCAACTGAGCATGTGATATGACATCAGTAGTTTCATCAAGAGAGATCGAAAAACATTTACAATTACTTATGTCTCTCTTTACTTGATGTACGTTTGTTGACAGTTTCATTATTCGGTCTTTTACGATATTTGTATTGAGTGGTAACTCAGATATTCTCTTAATAATTGCATCTTTATTCTGCATATTGTGAAACAGAACTGGTGCACATCTTAGGAGAGTTTCTTTAATAAATCCTCCCTCACTGAGTGCTTTTCATGCTGAGCTATGGAGTGAGCAATGCTCAAACTTGCAGATGTTAAATTTGTAGGGCCTTTTATAAATTTAAGGATGGAATCAGATTGACTCTTATAAAGGTGTAGCTGCCTGGAAATGTATTCCTTCCTTTCATCCTCCCTTTTTTTCAAGAGCTGGGAATGATTAGTTTCAAAATATCTATTTACATTCTACGTTCTGCTTACTATGGTTTCAGTACATAGAATGCAAAATGATCTGCCATTTTTTTTTCTATAATGCTATATATCTCGGTCCATGTCTCTTGAAAAGGGTCGGCTACTGCTACTACCACTTCCTTTACCTAACCTTGTTTTTTTATTTTTTGGGTTCTCTATCAGGGGGGCAGTGACAGAAGACAGAATTATAGATAGCCTGTTAGCCCTGTAGGCAATTAGGGGTTAACAAGATGGCACATGTAACTGTCTTTTAGGAAAGGGCAGGATTAATAAGCAGAAATAGGGCTTAATAAGCATGCGCAATAGCAATAGTGGTGAAATGGAATATGCACTATGCTGCAAAATGGCGTTCCTTATATAAATTAAGAAGGCTGCCTTTATTTCTAATGGCGGGAAACGGCACTCATAGCACAGGCCTTTGCCTTTCCCAGCCTTCCCCTCACTTATCTCAGTAATGATAGTCAATTAGAAATCCATGACACCCCAGAACAGTAGATTGGTTGATGGTTGCTGTGGTTATGTGGTTGCTGGTAATGGCGATCACAGGGCCCCCAGAGATGCGTCCCCCGCGGCATTCCACTGCTCGCTGCTCCGCCGACCCAAAGTGAGGTCAAACATCCCCTAATGGCCTAACCGGAAGTCCCAGCAAATGTTTCATCCTCGGCTACTGCACCTGGCCATGCAGTAGCCGAGGATGAAATGTCCTTCTCTACATGCAGCCCCATACTTCTCTGTATGTGATCGCATGTGGCCGCGTGTCACTGAAAATGGCTACACGTCAGTGCTGACACGCCAGTCATAGGTTCGCCATCACAGACGTAGGGAAACAGAGATGCAGAGAGAACGACCCACAGGCCCAGCCCACAGGCCTACCAAGAGCCAGGTGCTCCCGCCTCCCCCAGGCACTGGAGAGACTGTTTCGACTGGCCCACAGAGAAACCTCTCCCCAGCCATAAACCCTTCTCATGCAGGAGGGACAGACAAAGCAGGAGTGGGAATCCATTCCAAAGTTATTAATAAGGAGCGAAGAAAAAAGGCTGAATGAGTGGCAAGTTTTACCATATTCCTAGATGCAAGAACACATTTTAAGAAGGTTCATTCCCCTGAACGGCATTGAGGCAGCCCTCGCTTCTCATGGCACCACATTAACTGAAACCCGTGTAAAACGCTTTTACAAATCAATAAAAGTGGCTATTCTTATTCTAAGGTTCGTATGCACCTTTCCTATCCTTACTGTGCACTTCTCACCAATGTGTGTGCTCACAGCATATCATGCAACACCTACTGTAAAGCGTTTACTTAATCATGTCTCATGGAATCCAGCCTTCCGCTACATGCTTTTTAAATTCATCACTGTCTTTGGGGCATATCCACCATGACACATACAGAATTAGGCCGTTCTGCTGCCCAGAGCTCCCTTCTGGGAACAAACCGCTATTTATTAGCCTTCCCATGGTCCACGGCGCCTGTCCGGTGCAGCCTCTGCACGTGTGAGGCTGGCTCTGTGAGAAGGAGAGGTGCACACGCCCTTCGCCTCACTGCAGGGAGAGGGCCTCGCTCTGCCCTCGGGCCAGCCCTTGGTGTGGAGACAAAGGTTAATCTCTGCCACACCCGTGGCTACAGGGCATTCTCTCCTCCTGGTTTGAATTCCCGTTGCTTGACTACCTGATGGCCCAGCAGGCTCCCGCTTCTGTGAAGAGCCATCACATTCTTTGGTATTTCTGTGTTGGGATACGTCATCTGAATTTAGTTGTAGGAGTTCTTTATATACTTACAGACGTGTGTGTGGATGCAGAGGGCATTCAAAGTCTTTTTCAAATCCCCTATAAATGCCAACACCACCCAGGCTTGTTTTTCATGTTGTTTTTGACCTGATTCTTCTGTTACTTGCCTCCATATTTCTAATGTTACTTCTTATTTTTTTCTGGTTGTAATCATTAGTTGTTGACTGTTGGGTATGGAAAATGGGAATTTAGCTATTTTACCCTCCCCGATTTAGGGGCTTAGCATTGCATTCTGGAGGAATGGCATGTGGAGGAAGCTGGGTCGTGCAGCGGCCGGTGGTTTCTCCTGCACCTCGGTTTGTTCTCTCTGCAGGCCACAATCGCCTGGTTTTGATTTCCTTGTTCAGTCTTCTACGGACCTGACTGAACCCCAAATCCTTTGCTATTCTCCCTTAAACACTGAACTACATTTGACTGGACGAATTCTCTCCCAGGCCCGTGTCCCTCTAGGCTGTTTGCCTTCTGCCCCGGGCACAGCTGTCTTCCCGCATTTCCCCCACCATCTCCTGCAGGTTCTCTCTCTGTCCTGTGAGTGTCCTAGTCCCGACATTCTCTGTCTCCCTTTCCTGGTCACTCGTTCATCACACAGCACATCTTGCTTAGCTGTGGGTTGGACGTCAATTTCTGAGAACTTACTCATGAAGACCCGGCCCTGCACCCTAGCAACTGACAGCTGGGCAGACCGGGCTTAGCCCTTCAGGCTTCTGAAGGCATCCCTCAATCACTTTACAGCTCCCATAGTTGCTTCTGGCAAGGCTGGGCCCATTCAACTTTTTGACCCTCTTATGTGACAATTTTCTCTCTCTAGAAGATTGCAGAATCTCTTATTTGTCACTAGTGTTCACTAGTGAGTGGAAGCCTTGGCACAAGCTTAATTTTTTTACTGTGTTGGGAGTTCAGTCCTTCAATTCCAAAACATTCTTTCAGTTCATTTTATCATATCATCATCATCATCATCACCATCACTCCTTTATCTCCTTCCCTCACAACTCCTGTCATTGAAGCCTAAATGTCCTCTATTTTCCCAACTTTTCTATTTTCTGTCATCGTCTAAGTCTTGCCCTCTTTTCTAGATCTCTTCAACCTCATTTTCCAGACCTACTGAGAATGTCATATTCTTCATTTCTATTACCCTGCTTTTGATCTGTGAGTGCTTTTCCCATAAATGTTTTTATTCACATCCTATTTTCTGTTTAATAGAGGCTTTATTTTCTCTTCTCACTTGAAAAGATAAGTCATAATTTTCCTGAAATCTTCTCCTCCCCTAGGTAATATCTCTTTCTTCCTGACTTCACTCTTGTATTAGTTCCCCAACTGTTTCGGTGTCTAAGTTTCAAGTGTCTGGTGATCTTTGGTCCTGTCTGCATGCGAGGGTAGAGACCAGCATCTTGGAAACTGGGAGCGAAGCTCACAGCTGGGAGCCTGTCCGCAGGGTGAGTAGCTGGGCCGTGCGCTGGAGCACTGCCCCCTCAGCGGCTTCCTGTCATGCCCGTGGGGCTGGAGACACCTCACAGAAAGCCCTTCCAGTCTTGTGCTTAGGGAAGAGGGGCCTGAGGGCTGCATGAGTGTGGAGACAGCTGGAGTCTCAGTGTCCAGCTGCAGGAGGTCACTTAAGTCTCTTCTGGAATAACCAGTACCCTTACCTGGTGTCCCCAGTCTAGGGAAGCTGTTTTACCCAGAGAATGAAGCTCCTCAATTCAGCTGGGATTGGGGTGAAGGGATGAGTCTCCCAGAGGTGAGGTAAGTGCTGGGTTTGAGCAACCCAAGTGGTACTTGACTAACTTTTCAATCCTCACTCATAAGTTCAATCACTTCCCTAGTCCCAGAGACCCACTGTTTCGACATGCCTGGTGCCACCAATGCTGAGCCATGTCTGCATATCAAGGAATAAGGGGGGTTGGCTCTCTGGATAGCCTGCCTTGGGTGTCAGATTTCGGGAACCTGCTAAGTCAGTTCCCAATCAATCTTTACAGCTCATAAAATTTTGTTGCTATTGTCCTCTCTCTTGTCCTTCCTCTTGTTTTGGGTTTATGCCTTTAAGCAAAAATGAATCTCTTTGTTGTAGTAGATTTTGAAGAAAAAAAAGTAGATGTATGTGTTTAGTCTGTCATCTTTACCTGGGTGTCCTCCATCCCTTACTCTCAACAGGGAGTGTCACAGTTTAGGTCTGACTCTTAGAAAGAGCATATCATGATTTCACTTATCCACCTGACCTTCTCTATACTGTGAACAGTTGAGTTTTTTCCATTTAATCCCTAACGATTACAAATACATACAGTAATAACTGTTACCTTCATTTTGTTTTCTATTTATTATGCTTTTTTTGCTTACCTTTTTCTCTTTTAGTCCCTTCTATGTGTTTTTTTTCCTATTTTATTTCCCTTGTTATTCTTTTACTATGTTGAAGTTATACATTCTATTTCTATTCTTTTTTGTGGTTACTCTAACTTTTCTAACTTGTGCATTTACTTTAAATGTAGTACCTTTATTCTCCTTCCAAACAATGTAAGGACCTGCAGCACTAATTCCCTTTCCTATGTTTCATGTTAATATTTTCTAGTATTTTAATGTCACTTTGCTTTCAACTCCCTTCAAATTAATCATTATTATGTTTCTAGCATTAATTCAATGCTTATTAAAATTTACTTACACTGAAGGATAGCAGAAAGTGCCAAAATATACCACAATGGCATAAGGATTATTCTGAGCTGAAGGCAATTGAGAAGATTCAGATACAAAAAAAGGCCCTACAAACTCCCCTCCAACCCTCCGCACTTGCCTAAAAGCAGAACATAAGTTTGCAGAAGTGTCTCTCCTGCCCAGGAAGGACAAAGGTAACACTGGCCTCTTACCACCTAGAGAAGGCTCCAAAGAAGTAACGAACTTTACTAACGACTCTTATTTTCCACTAGTTTCTCCATATTGTTGCCTTCCCATAATCTGTCGTCCTAGAAACTCAAATTTCTTTTCCTTTGTTTTGCCACTTCTCTAAAAATTGTTCTTTTGTTGAGATGCTATATACGCTGGTTTTAACTCCTTTGAGTTACTAATGGCCAAGTCCTCCTATACATACACACTGCACACAGTAACAAAATTTGCATGCTTTTCTCATTAATCTGTCCTTTGCCAATTTAATTTGCAGAGCCACAGGCGAGGAACCTAAAAACAATACTTGTTTTCCATTCCCACACCATATTCACTATTATTTTTTTCTTTACAAATGCTATCTTGCTACTTACATTTCATTCCTGTCTTCTGAACATAATCTATTTCACATGAACTTAACTAGTTCTTTCAGTGAGAATATACAAGCAGTAAATTCTCTAAATTCTTGGCTGAAAATATTGTTGTTATCCTTTTATTCTCGAATAATAATTTAGTTTGTAATAGAATCTTGCATTCCTATATTTTCGCTCAATACTTGAAGATTTTCTTTCGTTTATTTCCTGGCATTTATTTTGGCTGATGAATAAATAATATGTTATCAGTCTAATTACTCTTTAATATGTAACTATCTTTTTCTCTGCTTAAATTAAACTTGTTTTTCTTTTTAATAATTTCCAGTTTTATGACAATGTGCCCACGGATAGATTTCTTTGTGTTGATCTTAATCAGGACTTTTTGTGCTTCTTAAATCTAAAGATTATGTCTTTCATCAAATCTAAAATCTAGAAAAGAAAAATTTAACCATAAACTTTCCCTCTCCATATTTTCTTCATAGGATCTACTGCTAGACAGTTTTGTATTCTACCATCCATGCCTCTCCATTTAATAATGCCTACTTCCTTTTCTCTTGTACTTCATTCTAAGTGGTGATTTCAGATCTGTTTTAAAGTTCATCAATTTTTTATTTGAGTGCAATTTTCTGTTTATCATTAATAAGGTTTTATATTATAGTAAGTATATTTTGAATTTTAAGAAGTTCTATTGTTTTTTGTTTTTTTCCTTTGATTCTGCATATTTTTTTCATATTGTTTGCTTCTTTGGTCAAGGATTATTTTGTCCTTTCCTTACTTTTTAAATTGAGGCTTAATTCTATATAATAAAAGGGTAATATGCAAGTTGACCCTAATGGCAGAATGAGCACTGGACCGGTCACTATGAGACACACTAATCACTTCTTGGTCCCTTTCCCCAGCCGGCAGGCTCCAATCGCCTGATAGCCACCTGCTGCGGGGGCAGGGCCAGCAAGTGGGTGCAAACAGCCAATCTCTTGGTCACTTCCCCCAGCACCCGATGGTGAATGGGGAGCCGGGGAGGGGTGGTGGTGAGATGCGGGCCAGCTGCAGGCAGCTGGGGAAGATGGCCCTGATCACAGGCCAGGCCTAGGGACTGTACCCATGCACGAATTTTGTGCGCTGGGCCTCTAGTTGACGTATAATATTATATTAGTTTCAGGTCTACAACAAAATGACTCAATGTTTGTGCATACTGCAAAATGATCACAACGGTCTGGTTAAACCTTTTCACCATACATAGGTACAACATTTTTCTGAAAATATGATTGCTTCAAAATTTTTTTATTCTTGCGCAGGGGCCATGCTAATCTTCTACGTATTGTTCCAATGTTAGTACATGTGCTGCCAAAGCAGACAATGTCCTTATTTAATTTTTAAATTTCATTTTAAAGATAATTATTTTATATTTTCTTTCAGACTGCCCTATTGCTTTTGTTCCTAAGGGCACCGCTTCTCCTCCTCATTGTGCCTGAGTCTCTCTCATGTCCATTCTATTTTTAGTCTGTTTTTATTATAAGCTCAAGACCAGCCAAGGTTGCTCTTCTGGGAATCCCATTCGATTTGACATCTGACATTGAGAGGATTCATATCTGCATTTACTGGAACCCTAGGGATTTCAATTGTCCGTCAGCATGTTATGTTAATTCTCCGCCTGGGAGGTGGCCCACTGCAGGGGCAGTAATATAACTGGCCCTGGGAGTTTGCTTCTCACTGGCGACCTTTCCTCCCTCTGCAGGGAGTCCGTGGCCAGACTGCAGGCATCCTCAGTGCTTCCCCAAGCAGTGCTGGTCCCCTTTCTACAAATGGGGACTTGCCTAGATTTGGCAAACCCATGCATGGTGTCACCTTACCCAAGAAGTGTGTCATCTCCCAGGATAGCTGACCCTTCCATCAAACACTGGGCCAGAGTCGTCAGAGGCAATTTTTTCTGAAAGGGAAAAATGTTGTAATGAAAACTACTTTCCGCAAAACAGCAAAAAGCAAATACTCACCTAGGTATTACCTTAGCTAAGAAATAAAATGACTTTAAAACATGTTTAAAACCTAAACATTTACAGGATTTAATAATGACGGGACAGATTCAGAGAGATCAAAATTCAGAAAAATTAAACTGAATTAAATTTGTCAATTTGGAAAAGAAGCCTAAAATTTACATGCTGCATTTTAACAGAAAGTGGGACAGCAGCAAGAAAAAAAAAAACATTTCAAAATTATATTATCAAAGATTGGAGTAATGCTTTAATTTCCAAAAATCAATTCCTCGCCTGAAGAGTGTATTAGCCACATTTTCTGTATGAGGCAGATAACGGTCAAGAAAGAGAAGATCCCGGCCAGCGTGACTCAGTGGTTGAGCATTGACCTCTGAGGTCACAGTTCGATTCCTGGTCAGGGCACACGCCTGGGTTGTGAGCTCGATCCCCAGTAGGGGCATGCAGGAGGTGGCCCATCGATGATTCTATCTCATAGTGTTTCTATCTCCTTCTCCCTTCCTCTCTGAAATAATAATAAATAAAAAAAATTGTTGAGAAAAAAGTTTTCACATACAATTACAATACAAAGAATGTAAGCTTCAGCAAAAAGGTACACTCCAAATAAGATAGAATAGTCAACAAGCAAATGAAAAGATTCCTAACATCATTAGTGATTAGGGAAACTCAAATCAAAGATACCACCTCGAGATAGCACCTCACACTAGGGTGGCTATATTAGTATTAATAATATATATTTGTGGAAATCAGAAAATGAGCATCGGGGAACATGTGGAGACACTGGAGCCCAATGCACTGCTGGTGGAAATGCACACGGGCAGCACTGGGGAAGTCCAGCAGCATTTCAATTAGGCAAACAACTGTCATGTGGCCCGGCAATGCCACGCCTGGGCAGACACTGAAAATGACTGAAACAAATGGTCACACAAAAACATGCGCATGAATGTGAACCGCAGCCTGTCCACATCAGGCAAAAGCCGGGACCAGCTCAAACATCATGAGTGAGTGGATAAACAAAGGAACATTAGTCAGCCATAAAAAGGAGTGAAGTCTTAATACAGGCTACAACCTGGATGAACTTAGAAGCATCATGTGAAGTGAAAGGAGCCAGATATCATAGAGCACATACTGTCTGATTCTATCATAAGAAGTTTCCAGAATAAACAAATCCATAGACACAGAAAGTGGTTTCCAGGGGCTGCGGGAGGAGAAATAGGGAATGATTGCTTATGAATATGGGGTTTCCTTTGGGATGAGGAGAATGTTCTGGAAATTAGATGGTGAGGATAGTTGCACAACGTTGTGAATATACTAAATATCACTGAATTGTCCACTTCAAAATAGCTAAAATGGTAAATTTTATGTTGTGTGGGAAGGGGGGAGCAGGAGGAAGGGGGAGAAGGAGGGAGGGGGGAGGAAGAAGAATATTGCTACAGGAGTGCAGCATGCCCATGCCCGCCTTCCTACTGACAGGCCCTCCCCTCCTGAGCCGAACCCACCAGCACACACTGACGAGGTCAGAGCTGCGCGCGGTCCTCCAGTCCACACTGACACCGACAGCTCCTCAGGTGGAAAGAGCCTGGACTGCATCCCGGCCCGTGCCTCCTGCAGCATCCTCAGAGCCTCTGCACTAACTCATGTCCAACCAGTAATAGGAGTGCCTGCCCAGGCACCGTACTGGTGCCGAGTGAGGGGACACCGGGCGTACATTCTAGTGCAGGCAGACAAGCACTAAACACAGAAACTATGGAGGAGATCCTCTCAAATAGTTGGAAGCACTATGGACAAGAGAAAGCGAGAGGATGGGTAAGTGGGCAGCCGTGGGGTATGGAGCTGGATGAAGCGGGTGACATTTAAGATGGTCCAGAGTATGAGAACAAATCAGCCAAGCCTCAAGGGGATCTGGAAAGGAACATTCCAGGTAAAGGGAGTGAAAGTGCAGAGGCTGTGAGGAGGGAAGTGGCATGGCCAGCCCCAGGTCCCCAAGGAGGCTACGGGCTGGAGTGCAGAGGTGACAGGGCGAGTGGTGGGAGGCGGGCAGAGGGGACAGGGAGAGTGGTGGGAGGCGGGCAGAGGGGACAGGGAGAGTGGTGGGAGGCGGGCAGAGGAGACAGGGAGAGTGGTGGGAGGCGGGCAGAGGGGGCAGGAGAGTGGTGGGAGGCGGGCAGAGGGGGCAGGAGAGTGGTGGGAGGCGGGCAGAGGGGGCAGGAGAGTGGTGGGAGGCGGGCAGAGGGGGCAGGAGAGTGGTGGGAGGCGGGCAGAGGGGACAGGGAGAGTGGTGGGAGGCGGGCAGAGGGGGCAGGAGAGTGGTGGGAGGTGGGCAGAGGGGACAGGGAGAGTGGTGGGAGGTGGGCAGAGGGGACAGGGAGAGTGGTGGGAGGTGGGCAGAGGGGACAGGGAGAGTGGTGGGAAGTGGGCAGAGGGGACAGGGAGAGTGGTGGGAGGTGGGCAGAGGGGGCAGGGAGAGGGGTGGGAGGTGGGCAGAGGGGGCAGGGAGAGTGGTGGGAGGCGGGCAGAGGGGACAGGGAGAGTGGTGGGAGGCGGGCAGAGGGGACAGGGAGAGTGGTGGGAGGCGGGCAGAGGGGACAGGGCGAGTGGTGGGAGGCGGGCAGAGGGGAGATCATGCGGGGCCTGTCAGCCAGAGGTAGGCACTGGGTTTCACTCGAAGGGCATCTGGGGACAACTGGAGGGCTCAAGAAGAACGGTCCAGCATAGCTGGTGTGGCACAGTGGTTGTGCTTTTACCTATGAACCAGGTCACTGTCGATTCCCAGTCAGGACACGTGTCCAGATTGTGGACTCGATCCCTGTCTGGGGGCATGGAGGCGACAGCTGATCAATGATGCTCTTTCATCACTGATGTTTCTATCTCTCTCCCTCTCCCTTCCTCTCTCTTTAAAATCAACAAACATGATGTCTGTAAAAAAAGAAGAACATAGTTGGATTAAAATAACCCCAATCCTGAGACAACTCACTGGCTTGAGAGTGGAATCAACTTGGAGATAGGTTTGGGGGGCTCCATCCACTAGAGTTAGGGATCTGGTTTGAACGGTTCCAGGAGACCTCCACCCTCTGTGGCACCTCCAGGGGAGACCTAGGGAGGGAGGTCAACTCCCAGGAGTGACATGAAGCTCATGTGGTTCCTGAGGTAACGCAGGTGGAAAGAGCCTCGGCCCCTGTGTGGATCAGGCCTTCGTTGGGTCGAAAATATACCCCCCTCCCAGCCTTAGGTAAACTCCACCGAAGCCAGATGCCTTTCGCTCGAGGGATAAACTTACTGCCCCATCATTTCTTAGAAAACAGGACATCCTTCTAGCAAAAAAACCTAGATCAGGCAACTCAGCAATAATACATCCAAATTAAAGCACCACTTTCAGACTGCCCTGCAAAGATATTAGGTACAAGTTTCCAGCGTCTTAATTAAAGGCATAGGAAAGAATATCTTAGGAGAGCATCTATTCCCGTCTCACCTCTTAAAAAGGGTTATTTAAAGCAAATCTTAGAAAAATGTCTGAAGCAGTTCAAGAAAAGGAATTGAGCAGCTATACTTGTTATGCTCACAGAGAACATGGCTCTTAAGGTACCGGTTCTTCATGGGGGTGATTTGTGCCCCCTGGGGCATCTGGCAATGTCTGCAGACTGTTCAGATTGTCACAATGTGGGGAACATTACTGACTACTAGTGGGTAGAGGCCAGGGCTGCTGCTGAGCACCCTACAACACACTGGAGTCTCCCAAAACAATGAATTACCCAGCCCCCAAAACAATGAGTGCCGAGGCAGAGAAACCTGGCCTAAGGCAAGGTCTTCAATCTCCAAGTTCCTAAAATATCCTAGCAACCAACCCGTGAGGACGCTCCTTCCTGGGCCAGACAACTCACGTGGGCACTGTGAGCTCACACACAAAGGCCGCTCTGGTTTTTGCGAGCACCCAGAGTCCCATGACCCTCCGTAAGGCAGGGCCACAGCTCTTCTGGTCCTTCAGAGTCTGACAGGGAGCAAGGTAAGGATCTCGCCTGCAACAAATGAAAGGGAACTGCTAATAGCCTGGGAGTCACACCTTGTGGAGAAATATATCTACCAGTCGGGTCAGTGCGTCACGCAAACACTGTGCCCGCTGGTGATTAAAGCAGACCAACAACAGAACCAGAACAGCCAGAGAACCACTGGCGGATCAGAACTGGAGGGAAGGAAGGGAGGGACAGCCGAGTGCCTGTCTTCCAACATTCACACTGGAAACCAACCTGAAGTGCAGGAGTGGAGGCGCCTCCTGCCAAGCCAGGGGCAGAAAGGGCAGAGCGGGACTGACTCCACTTTGTACCCTGTCCTCCATCTTGTGTAACTGTGTCTCCTCTTCCAAGAAAAACCACAGGATGTGTCAGTTACTCAGCCCGCCCCTAATTCAGCCAATGGGAATATAAGGGGAACTAACCTGAGGCCAAAAGTGTGCTGATCACATCCTGTCTTTGTGTAACCAGACCCTAGCCGCACCCTGCCTTTGCATCACTAGCCCCAGCCCTCACCCAACCGATTGGAATATGCCCTATCTCCCGACCCCTAGCCCTATAAAATCATTGTGCTTTGAAACTCGCCCTCTTTTTGTATCCTGCCGCTGCATCGGTGGAGGCAGAGAGTCAAGCTAGCTTGTAATAAAGGCTCTTTGCTTTTGCATCGGACTCGGCTCCCTGGTGGTCTTTGGGCATCTTGAAATCTGGGCATAACAGGGCCACTTTCTTTCCACGTCATTTCCAGTCGCTTTACACCCTCACTGATTCCCAGGGGGGGGGGGCAAAGAGCGAAAAGCACCACAGAATGAGAAGTTATTCTTGCTTCAACTGCCTTTTAATTCTTAACGTTTTAATAAGGAGAATAATGTTTTCTTGTTCGCTATCAAATGTTAGCGTAGCCTCTCATATACCCTATGCCTTGCTTTCCTTTTTAAATATCATTTCAGGTCATTTCCTATCATGACATATATAGCTATTTTGTTCTGGTTTTAAAAAATATTTTTTTATTGATTTCTAGAGAGAGAGGAAGGAAGAGGGAGAAAGAGAAACATGGATGTGAGAATGCAACATCAATGACTGCCTCCTGCACGCCCGCTCCTGGGGATGGAGCCTGGGCATGTGCCCTGAGGGAATCGAACCAGCGACCTTTCAGTGTAAGGGACAACGCCCAGCCAACTGAGTCACACCGGCCAGGGCTACCTTGTTCTTTTTTGTTTAATGACTACATAGCTCACATACATCAGAAGATGACGAAATTCATCGCAGTCCTCTGCTGATGGTGTGACTCACAAACCAGAGCCTGTGTTGTGGCCAGGGCCTCACACGAGGAAGCCTTCACGCCAGCAGAGACCTTAAGGAGAAAGAGTGCGTGGGTCCCAAGGGCAGGAGTGGGAGGCTCACTGGGTAAAGCCTCAGTGGAAATTAATGAAGAGTTTATTTGAGCAGATGCTTTAAGAATAAAAAAATTAGAAAAAATCCAGGAAAAGAAAAGAGGAAGAGATGGATTAGTGAAAACAATATGCAATCAAAGGCAGTAGAATAGAAGTCAGTAGACTGTAACCCACAACAGACTACACATTATTTCATTTTCTAAAGAAATGACTTGAGACAAAAAAAAAAAAAAACCCACAAAAAACAAAAAACTGAGGGCTCAGTAGATGCCAGGCACTGTGCTGATCTCATTGAACCTATGACTGCCTATAACTGAGGTATTATTGCCTCTCTCCCCACAGTATGCTCCCTCTACCCACTTCACATATAAGGATACTGAGTCTGCGGAAACCAGTCTGGCTCAGTGGATAGATAGAGTGTCAGCATGCAGACTGGGGGGGCCCAGGTTTGATTCCGATCAAGGGCACCTTGGTTACAGGCACATCCCCAGTGGGGAGTGTGCAGGAGGCAGCTGATCAATGTTTCTCTCTCATGGATGTTTCTGACTTTCTATCCCTCTCCCTATATATATGGGCTTTCTCCATCCTTTAAAAAAAACCACACACACACACACACACAAGGATACTGAGTCTTACTCACAGAGGACAAACTGATGGGTGCCAGAGGGTGCGGGAGGTTGGGGGACGGGTAAAAGAGGTGACGGACTGAGAAGGACAAATTGGTAGTAACAGAACAGCCACAGAGAGGTCAAGTCCAGCCTAGGGAATATAGTCAACAACATTGTTGTAACTGTGTATGGTGCCAGTGGGACTGGATTTATTGCGGAGAATCACTTAGTAAATTATACATATGTCAAACCGCTATGCTGCGCACCTGAATGTAATATAAAGTAATACTGAGTACCAACTATAATTGAAAAACAAAAAATAATCGAATAAAATTCATTTTAGTCTTAGAAGGATTTCATGGCCCACAGATTTAGAAAAGTTGCCACAGTACTTCCTCCACCGACAAGGACTGAGGCTTAGAGCCACCTGATACTCAGGTGAGAGTTATCGCCCCTGTAAATCGACCCCACGTAGTAAACCTCATCCTGGCCAGGGATTTTCAGCTCAAAGAGAGGCTCTTTAATAAACTCTTCCCTGATCTAGAGTGATGATATCAAGGGAAGGGAAGACAGAATGCTTTGGGGTTTAGAAGCAGTCGCTCTGACTGCTTAAAGGATGACTGGGACAAAAAGTCAATTCTGATATCTATTCCCCAAACACACACAACTCCACGTCCCCCATCTATGAACACCTCTGAATACTAACTCTAAGCCCAACCAGTTCCTCTGTAGTTTCTGCCCCCCCAGATGCACCCGGACTTGCCGCTTGGTGCTCGGTGGCTCCCAGGGGCCATTCTGGCCTCACAGTGAAGCCAGAAGAACAGTGGCAGGCCGTATTGCTCTATATGTATTCACGTTAGGCATTGTGCTAGGCATTTACATGCATCACCTCACTGAATTCTCAAATACCCTTCTGGGTACGGATTCATTATTGCCATCACCGCTTTCCAAATGAAGGAACCAAGGCATAAAGAGGCAACTGATTCCCCAAGGCCAGGCCTCATTAGGAAGCGGCAGAGCCGAGTTTCACCTCGGGACAGTCGGGTCCGGAGCGGACGTTCAGAACCATCATGCCAAACTGTTGTGTGTGGAACAGGAAGGATCCAAGCTGGCTGGCTGGTGTGTGAGGCTGTTCCACACCCAAATACTCACGGGCCGCCCATTCACGACATTCACGCCCATTCACGCCCATTCATCTCTTTTAGCATGGCCTGGCCTAGGGCAGGCTTTGTTTCGGGCATTAAGAATATAGCCGTGATGGAGAGACGAGATCCCTGCTCCCATAGGGCTCACGTATCAGTGATGGGGAACAGACACCGGAGCAAATCAATGATCACAATGACTGCAGAGAATTAAAAGTGCTATGCAGACAATAAAATAGGGTGCTGTGATTGGTGGATGGAGGAAGCAAACACATTAGGTGGTAGCGGAAAGAATGGAACAATGTATTGCTGTCCTAAAATACTGGTAAGAATATCCCATGCAGAGGGTAGAGCAAGTGCAAAGGCCCCAAGGATAGGACCTAAGCATGTTCAGGAGCAGGACAGTGTGACTGAGGGGAGTGGAGCAAGAGCTGACCTCCCAGATGCCGGGTCCCAGGGCCAAGGTGAGGAGCTGGATTTTACTCTACAATGGGAATCCTTTGTGAGATTTAAGCAGGAGGGTGGCATCAACTCGTTCCCATTTTGGAGACTCGGTTGTAGAGAATGGATTGTGAGGGGGTTGGGGTCAGAGTGGGAAGTGGAAAGGCTGTTAAGAACCGCTATGTCAGGCAAGAGATGACAAGTGCTTGGACTAGTGTGGCCAACGCTGGAGCCAATGGGAGTGCTCTGGAGGAGGAGCCAGCAGGACTTCGGTGAGCAGATGTTAGGGATGAGGGATGGAGAGGGTTTCAGAGGCCCTGGCTTGAGTGACTGTTGACTCCATGACACTTGATAAGATCATCTAGGGAGAAAATATGGTTCTTGAGTCAAGAACCCTGTGAACTACAGAATTTTCAGCTCTAACAGTAGCAGTATCTGGCAAAGACAAACGGAGAAGTCGAGAACAGTCTATAGTAAACGCACCTGCGTGCTCAAATCCAGATCCCAGACATCATCTCTCAGTCTTTCCTCCCTTTCCATACCCCACACAGCTGGTCCTTCACCAAGTCCTGCTGGTGTCTGTTCATCTGTCCCCACCACCACTTTTCCTGGTGTCTGCTTTCTCTCTCTGCATTTTCTTTTCTTAATGTTTCCTTCTTTTTTGCTTTTCCCCCACTTTTTTTTATTTGTCTTTATTAATTTATTGGGATGACACTGGTTAATAAGGTTTCAAGTGTGCATTTCTGAGTGCCCACCACCCAAAGTCACATCATCTCCCCTCAACCAAGTATCTGGCCTCTTTCCCTTTCACTACTTCCCACCCCCACCCTCTGGTAACACGGTCTGTAACCTCTTAGTTCCTCTCCTTTCTCCTTTCTCCTGTCACCCATCTCCGTACCTAATAATCACAAACAACTAGGCACATATTTCAGTATTTGAGGCAATTAATAAGTCCCATTTCCCATTAAATTTCTTGAAGTGCTACTTCAGAAAAAACCGAAAAATTTAGCCTCAGAAATATTTTCCTGCAAGTCTGTGACTGCTAAATATTTCCAGTGGCTCTCTGACTTTCTTTTCAGCCAGATCACTTGTGTTACGGGATAGGAAAAGGAATCCCTGACACAATGAAGCACTTGAAATGTGTGTACTGAAACCACTGGTGTGTACATGCCTGAGCACCCACTTCCACCGGATGCCTTCAGGTCAGCCTCATTGACAGGCTGGTCACTGCCCACCCCGGGGGTAGCCCCAGGGCCTGGCCACACTCGGGCCTGTCTTCCTGCTCACCAGCCCCGGTGGTGTGCTCGCAGGTGAATCATGAACAGTCACGGCAAACCCATTTCTCTCAGACACATACTCGCCTCTCAGCCTCCCTTGCATTGAGGTAGGGAGGAGACATGAAAGAAAATGGTCTGGGCAGGGTATTTTTTTTCCTGGATAAGAACACTCCCACCAGCTTCCCACTTCCTGCCTCCCATGTGTTCCGTGTAGACCTAAGGCCTGGAGCTGATGAACACACCTGGGACCAGCTGCTTCCAACAAGTGAAGCGAGACATGAAGTGGCTTTGTGCTGACGCCAGTCACTCACGATTAATCCCTGAATTAATTAACTACGTTTTTTATTTTTCCATTCTGAGGCTTTGGCATCTGGGGTCTGGCTAACCTTGGAAGGAATTCGTTAGCCAATTCCTAGGGATAGTAACACTCGCCCAAGAATGTGCCTTTCAAATGCAAACCAATCTATGGGGAGTCCCGCCACTTCCCTTATGAGGCCCTCACTCTGGGCCACCACCCACCTGCCCCAACCCCCCAGCTTCCAAACAACTAAAGCAGCCGCTGTGTCCCCCAGCTGCTGAAAGCATTCAAACAGCCAACCAGAGCCTGCTCAGCTGCCTTATCTGCTTCTTCCCCTGACCCCGGTGCTTCTCCTTGTGGCCCTGAGTGGCATGGATGCCCTTCCCTTGGGGAACTAACTATAAGTTGCAAACTATCTCCTCAGTGCCAACCATCTCTCAACCTGTTTGCCTTGCCATATCTCAACTTTTCTATTAATACACTGTATTTCAGAACCCTCAGGGAGGGTCAATTATCCTAATTGAGATAATTTGCAAGAACCTCAATCCAATTAAAACTCTACAAACCCAGGTAACGTTACCTTATCCCGGACCCATAATGCTAGCAGCAATCAACAGCAAGGCCAGTTTCAAGTCTCAGGAGGCACCTCAAGATACCATGACAGACTATGCTGTAGATGCATGATTTCACAAACAATGCTCCTTGGAACAAAACAAAGGAGGGGGGCCACAGGCAGGCCTGGCCGCCGGCTCCCACCAGAACTGCTCCTGAGACTCACTTTGAGGTTCCTTTGGCTAAAGGGTTTCATGTCCAAAGCGATTTTGCAAACTCTCCCTTTGACTGTTCAGGTTCCCCTTGCTGAAATCCCTGATGGACATTTTTCAAAGCTGCGGACATTTTATTCCTACCACACACGAGTGACTCCTGCCAGGAATACTAGGAAAGATAGAACTGGGCTGGGAAGAAAATGGAAGGACTGACAGCATGTGGAAGGGGTCCCAGCCTGCAGCATGAGATGGGATGAAGGGTGAGGCAGGCGCTCTCCGTGGCGATCAACAGAAATGAGGCCGACACAGGTGTGTGTGCGGGGCTGCTCTGAGGGACCACCAGGAACTGAAAGGTCAACAGTAAGCCCAGGTCAGAAAAACCCACACGGCCCTGCCGGTGTGGCCCCGTTGGATGAGGGGTGTCCTGTCCACCAAAAGGCTGTGGGTCTGATCCCTTGTCAGGGCACATACCCAGGTCCGGTTGGATCCCTTGTCAGGGTGTGTACAGGAGGCAGCCAGTCAATGTTTCTCTCTCATATCAATGTTTCTGTCACCCCCCCCCCCCAAATTAATTGAAAAATAACCCAGTGAGGATTAAAAAAATAATAAAAATTTAGCCACCAAACATGTTAATTGTAAATTTAAGGAAGGAAAAATAAACCTCCTAGATTGCATATCCCATCTAAGAATACATTTTAATCTGGTGGAGATTAGGAGGTGGGAGTCTCAGAAGTGAAGTAAGCTTGCACCGACAGTTTACACTACTAGTAAGGACTATCAAACGGGATCACGTGACATAGTGCCTTACTACTAATGAGGGCTATCCACAGACATTAGAGCACTTTCATTTAGCATGCTCTCTTCATTGTTCCGTAACAGCTAAAACTGTTTTCCAGGGCCTTTATAGGTCACGTGTAAACTCCAAAAAACAGAACTTCCCCATGAGACCTTAAGACGCTGTTGAGGCTTGGAACCTGTGAATGAGCTGCAGCAGGGCCAAGAGCAAGGGAAAAGGCCCCTAATGTCAGATACCTCGCACATCCCGGATGCCCAGACAGGGAAGACACAGGGAGAAACTTGCAGCCTTGCCTGATGAGGGCAAAGGATGCTCCAGGCGGGGTTCAAGGGCGGGGAAGGGCCGTCACAGGAGCTATCCTGGAGGTCGATTCTCAGACACAGAAGTGACTGTGTAAACAGCGATAGGAAACACAGCCCTAAGAATGGGACCCTGTCATTGAAGGGAGCCCTGTCATCAGAAGGACCCCTGTCATGTGCAGGCAAATGGGAACCTGCCCGGGGCTGGGAGGGCACTTACGGAGCGCTTGTCGGCCTCGGCCCCTTGCTGGCCCTGGAGACAGGCGGTGAGCTTCTTGTGCGTGCTGTGGGAAACCTGCTTCACCAGCTCCAGGCGCTTCTCCACCTGCACACAGAGCAGGGGGTGGTGTCAGGGGTGCGGGCAAGGTCAGCAGGGGTCCTCGGTCTGGACATCAGGGCAGAGTCTGTTGGGTGCTTATGCCGAGAGGGGCCTGCCGGGAGGCAGGACTGGAAAGGGCCTGATCTCAGACGCTGGGGCCACTGCTAAGCGCACAAGGAGACTACTTTAAATCTTACCCCAACTGGTAATCAGAATGCCAGGGACTGCTGCCAATGACAGAGCGCGTCTCCCCACAGAGCTGCGTGGAGCAGCTCCCGGTGACAGCGCTGGGAGTGGCCTGGTCTAGCGGGGGGGACAGTCTCCGTGTCTGTCACTGAGCCGGGCAGCCTTACCTGAAGGAGGTCTTCACTCAGAACTTCCGTCTTTTCTGCCCTGAAGAGAAAAATGAGAAATCTATCAGCCGGACAAGCAAGGAGCATGCTTTCACACTTACTCCCCACTGTGACCCCTCGTGGAGATATGAGAAAAGTGGGCACATTAGGAGCAACAATTTCTAAGAGAAAATACAGATAATACTGAAATTGACCAGCAACGTAACATGTTTGCAAACAAGACACTCGGCAGTCTCCCGCTACAGGCTGCAACCTGGGAGAATAAAACACACACTTTTTGTCTTCCCAGGCCTGTTTTTGCGGGAACAGAATTAAGCAGGTTCTCCCGCCGATCCCTCCGGCAAACACAACTGCCAACACAGACACAGCACAGTGTCCTGGGGGTACACGCAATGTTGACACGGAGACCGAGCCACCCGCGTCGGGCCCCCGGCCAGTGAGAAGCTTGACCTTGCGATCGATGTTCAGGGACAGAGCCTGGACGCGGCTGGTGGTCCAGGTCCGTGGGCAGCATTCCCGATTCCCGACTCGGCACCCGGAGCTGCCCGGAGGGGGGCTCAGGCTGAGTCCTCCACGCGGGTGTGCTCTCTCCTCCCGACACTCAGCTCTCTCGCAGACACTCACACCAATGCCGATTCTCATGAAAACAAAGCAACTAACGGTGCAGAGAGACTGAACTCATCAAAGATTGTAACGTCCGTATAGAATATTGAAGGATGATGTATTAAAGATCAGTGAGTGACAGGACTCTGCCTCTGGGAATACGGAGTAAACGTATTTCACCCATTCCTCTCACTAAATACAAACAAAACCCAGGCCGTCATATACAAAAACAAACGTAAGAACACTGCAGGTGGAGGAAAGGCAGGCTGACTAGGAATCTCCGGACCCAAGGAATGGGTGGTGGGATTTTGTGCTTCTTATGTTTCAACCCTGGAGCTTTGGAGGGGGCGACCTGAAATGCCAATGGGCGCGGACAAAGCCCGCCTGAAGCCTGGTCTGCGTAACTTTCCCGGTGAGTCCTTTATAGGCAGTAACTGCTCACTCCGCCAAACACGACAGCAAAGCCTGTTTTCCCAGGCCACCACAAGGGCAAAGGCTGAGCAGGGTGTAGGGAGGAGCCAGCCTCACCAGGCGCCCATCCCACCTCCCTCCCCACAGCATCAATGCCAGAGAAAACAAAGGTGGAACTGGGACACTGATCCCTGCTGGGTAGGGACAGTGGGAACCACCTGGGTAACTGGACTCCACCCTCATTGGTGGTGGGGAAGCATCCCCCCGCCCCTGGAAGGGGGTGTCACAGGAGGCCCAGTGGAAAGTCCGGGCTTTCAGCACCGCCCTGCGGTAATGGCCACCCTCTTCCACGGTGTCCACGAGAGCCAAGGGGCAGCGATACTGCCTCACCCAGCCAGGGAGGTATCAGTGAAGGCCTACCGGGGAGCCAGAATTCCTACTCCCACCCAGCAATCATGAGGAGCACCCCCCTCTTGGGGGAGTGGGGACAAGAAGGCCGAGTAGAGAACCTAGATTTTTATTCTCACTTGCCATTAACAAGGAAAAATCCTCCCTCCCTCTGCTGGCCTTGAGTAAAGCCAGCTAAAAAGAAAGTGTAAGTAAGGCCCAGTGTCTCATAATATAATATACAATGTCCGGGTTTCAATAAAAAATTACTCATTATACCAACAGCCAGAAAAATCTCAAATTGAATGAGAAATGATAAACAATAAATGTCAGTATCAGGGATGACAGAAATGTTAGAATCAACTGATAAAGACTTTACAGCATTCAGTATATAAATGCTTTGATGAGCAAGTATGAATATGCTTAACACAAACAAAAATAGAAAGTCTCATAAAAGAAGGTATAAAGAAGAATGAAATGAAAATTTTAGATCTGAAAACTGCAATGATGTAAAATTTAAAAACCCAGTGGATGTGTTCAACTGCAGAACAGAGGAGGCAAAAGAAAGAATCAACGAACTGAAAGGAAGCACAATAAAAAATGTCCTGATCTAAACAACAGAGCAAAAACAGACCAAACCAAGAACTAAACAACAATAAAATATCAGGAACCTGTAGGACTATAACAGAAGTTTAATATTTATGTCATCAGAAAAAGAGAATAAAAAAGACAATGCTGAAAAAATATTCAAAGAAACAATGGCTGAAAATTTTGCAAATTTGGTAAAACACATAAACTTACCTACTGAAGATGCTGAGCAACCCCCAAACAGGATAAGCACAAAGAAATTCTCACCTAAACTCATGGTTAAACTTCTATAAACTAAGACAAAGGAAATTTTGACACTATTGAGAGAGCAATTACACCTCCCAAATGGAGGGAACACTTAGAATTAGATTTCTTTTGAGAAACTATGTAAAAGAGAAGTGGCACACTATTTTTCAAATGCTGAAAGAAAAAAACTCTCAATCTAGAATCCTATCCCCAGTGAAAATACACTTCAGAGATGAAGAAGAAATCAAGATATGCCGAGGGAAAGAAAAACGAAATGAAACTGTTATCACTTGTCTAAAGAAAGGTCTCTAAAAAAATTGGTTAATAAAAGCGTCTTGAAATATCAGAAAGGAAAGAAGAACATGCTGAGCAGAAGTTGTAAACACGAGCCTTTCTTTCTCCTCTTGAGTTTTCTAAATTACACTGGATGGCTGAAGCAAAGCTCGTAACATTGTGTGATGTGGTTCTAAACGTATGTAGAGGAAATTTTAAATATAATTATATCATACTTGGGGAAGGGTTTTGATAGGATTCACTCAAATTGGTAAAATAATGATACCAACTGTAATAAGTTATGTATATGTAATGTAAATCTGAGAGCCTCTATTTAAAAAGCTACACAGAGATACACTAAAAAACATTATATACCTTACGGGTTTGGCTCAGTTGATAAGAGCGTTGGCCTGCAAACTGAAGGATCCCAGATTCGATTCCAGTCAAGGGCATGTACCTTGGTTGCGGGCACATTCCCAGTAGGGAGTGTGCAGGAGGCAGCTGAACTGATATTTCTCTCTCATTGATGTTTCTAACTCTCTATCCCTCTACCTTCCTCTCTGTAAAAAAATCAATAAAATATATTAAAAAAACATTATAGATAAATAAAAAGGACAACTAACCATAGAAAGGAAAGAAAAAACATACCACAAAGTGATAAAAAAAAAAAAAACCCAGAAAGAACAAATATAAAATCAAAGGTAAAATGGCAGACACAAGCCTTAATATATCCATAATAATATTAGATGTAAATGGTCTACATATGGCAATTAAAAATAGAGATTTTCAGAGTGGATTATAAATATGCTGTCTATGAGAATCTTACCTCAAATATGGTATAGGTAGGTTAAAAGTAAAAAAGGATAGGAAAAGCATCCTGCGAACAATAATCAAAAGGAGGCAGAAGTGGCAGTACTATTATCAGATAAAATAGATGTAAAAAAAGAAAATGACCAGAGAAAACCATAATATAATGATAAAAGAAACAACTCACCAAGAAGATATACCTTAGCGTGTATGCACTAAACAACAAAGCTGCAAAACGTAAAGCAAAAACTGACAGAATTGGAAGGACAAATAGAGAAATCCACAATTAGAGAGACTTCAACATCCCCTCTGTCAACTATTGATAGACCAGCTAGTTAAAAAAAAAAAAGTCAGCAAAAAAATATGTGAGAACACAACAGAATTTAATTGATTTATAAAATAATCCATCCAGCATTAGCAGAATATGCATTATTTCCGAGTTCACATACCAAAATAGAAAATATCTGTGTTCATAAAGCAAATCTCAACTAATTTGAAAGAACTGAAATCATATGCAGAGTATTCTCCTATAGATAAGTAGAAACAGAAACAAAAACTTCTAAATAATCCATGGAACAAACAGAAAATCACAAAAGAAATAAAATTACTAGTATGAATAAAAATAAAATACAATGTTTAAAAAATATTGGACATAGCCAAAGCAGTGCTAACAGGAAAATTTATAGACTAACCCCATACATTAGAAAAAAAGTTATAAAAAAGTAATCTCTTACTAAAACAACTGAAAATATTATTACCAAAATAAGTCCAAAGCAAGCAGAAAATCATATTGACATTAATAAATTTAAAACGAAAATAATAATAGAGAAACTCTATGAAAGAACGAACATGGGAGGAAACCAAGATGGCGGAATATGTGCTGCCTCTCACCACACCAAAACTACAACTGAAAGACAAAATGACTATCACCCAGAACCACGGGAAAGCTGGCTGAGTAGAAGTTCTACAACTAGAAGGAAAGAAAAAAGCCAACTGAGCTGGCCACTGGGTGCACTGTTTTTTTTTCAATTCAGAGGGAGTTACAAGCTCCCAGCTGCTCTGAACTACAGTTTCCAGTGATACTCTGAGGACCCAGACTCCTACAGGGAGAAATTGGACTGTCTGGCATCAGGTTGGAAAGTGAGGGTGGCTTTCTCACAGAGGTGCTCGCAGGAATCACTGTTTACTGTGCTGGGGCACAGGACGCTGGGACATGGAGACTCAGAGATGGCTGACTGGACTGGCAGCCATCACTGTTTGCTACACTCTGGCGATTCCCTGAGACCTCACCCCACCCAATTTACAAACCCACTCAAGTTTTGGGCAGCAGCTTTTGCATATGAATGGCCTGTCCTTTTGCAGCTTAAACCTAACAAACTATAGCTGGGTCAAACAGCCCCAAAACTTCCAAATCCCAAACAAAGAGGAGAAATCTGCAGATTTCACGATAGCGCCTACTGAGTGGCCTCAGGCAGTAGCTGACTTGCACATCCTTGGAGATCCAGGAGCCAGTGTACCTAGTGGTCAGTGTGAGACAACACCAGATTTCAACTCCTCACATACATAAGTGACACACTCAAGAGGCAGATGCAGTGAGCACCAAAGCACCACTTAAGCAAGCCCTCCCCCATAGGGTGTCTCCAGCACAGCAGTTCTTCCATTAGACATAGCAGGCTCTCACAGCCAATTGGCCTGCAGGTCAATTCCTCCCAGGGTACCAACAGCAATCAAGGCTTAATCATAACAAGACTGTGCACCCAGGCCATAAAGGGGTGCACCACGAATGTCCACCTCAGGTTATTGAGGAGGCTGAGCCACTGGGCCCTATAGGTACCTACCACATAAATCCACTCTATCAACTCAGGGAAGCAGCCAAAATGCAGAGAAAAAGAAACATGTCACAAATGAAAGAAATGAAGGAAAGCAAACTACAGGATATAGAGTTCAAAACCACATTTATAAGGTTACTCAAGAATCTTCTAGAAACCTCCAAGAAACTTAGTGAGACCTCTGAGGAACATAGTGAGAACTTCAAGGATCTTAATGAGAATTCCAAAAAAATGGAAAAGAACCAATCAGAAATTAAGTATACACTGTCTGAAATAAATAATAATATACAGAAATTCAACAGTAGAAGACCCCAAGGATCAATATATATACTTTCTGTATATTATATCAATAATATACAGAAAGTCAACAGTAGAAGACCCCAAGGATCAAACCAAATATTTGAAATATGAAGAACAAAAAAAACACCCAACCAGAAAAACAAAAAGAAAAAAGAATCCAAAAATATGAAGACAGTGTAAGGAGCCTCTGAGACAATTTCAAACGTACCAACATCCGAATTATGGGGGTGCCAGAAGAAGAGAGCAAAATATTGAAAATCTATTAAAAGAAATAATGATCGAAAACTTTCTCTACCTGGTAAAGAAAATAGATTTACAAGTCCAAGAAGCACAGAGAACCCCAAACAAAAGGAATCCAAAGAGGACCACACCAACACACATCATAATTAAAATGCCAAGAGCAAAAGACAAAGAGATATTCTTGAAAGCAGCAAGAGAAAAACAGTAATCTACAAGGGAGTGCCCATACGACTGTCAGCTGATTTCTCAACAGAAACTATGCAGGCCAGAAGGTAGTGGCAAGAAATATTCAAAGTGATGAACACAAGAACCTACAACCAGGATTATTCTACCCAGCAAAGCTATCATTTAGAATTGAAGGTCAGATAAAAAGCTTCACAGACAAGAAAAAGCTAAAGAAGTTCATCACCACCAAACCAGGATTATATGAAATGCTGAAGGGTATTCTTTAAGAAGAGGAGGAAGAAGAAAAAGATAAAGATAAAAATTATGAACAACAAATACATATCTATCAACAAGTGGATCTAAAAATCAAGTCAATAGAAAATCTGATGAACAGAATAAATTGGTGAATATAATAGAATCAGGGGCATAGAAAGGGAGTGGTGGACTGACAATTATAGGGGGGAAAGGAGTGTGAGGGGTGCAAGAAGAGATTGGTCAAAAATCTTACACCTATAGATGAGGACGATGGCAGGGGGTAAGGGCATGAGGTGGGAGGGGGGAAATCGGGTGGAGGGGAGCTATGGGGAGGACATCTGTAATAATCTGAACAATAAAGGTTTACTTTTAAAAAAAAGAACATGTTCTTTGAAAAGATAAGTAAAATAGGAAAAAACACACACCTCTAGTACAACTGAAAAGAAAAAAAAAACAAATTATTAATAATAGAAATGAAACAGGAAATTCACTACAAAATCTTGTAGATTTCAATGGATGTCTTTAAACAACTATGCATATATAAATTTGACACCTTATATAAAGTGGACTAAATGTATAAATGGCCACAATATATCCAGTATAAAATAAATAACTGGTCAGGGCACATACAAGAATCAACCAATGAATGTACAGATAAGAGGAATAACAAATTAATGTCTCTCTCTTTTTTCTTTCTAAAACCAAACAATATTTTAAAAATGACATACTGTTTAAAAAAAATGAACTTGTATTATTAAAAATTTCAAAAATTTTTAGTCCTAACCAGGTTGGCTCAGTGGATAGAGTGTCAGCCTGTGGACTGAAAGGTCCCAGGTTCGATTCTGGTCAAGGGCTTGTACCTTGGTTGTGGGCACATCCCCAGTAGGAGGTGTGGAGGAGGCAGCTGATGGATGTTTCTCTCTCATCGATGTTCCTAACTCTCTATCCCTCTCCCTTCCTCTCTGTAAAAAAAATCAATAAAATATATTTTTAAAATAATGATCTTTAGACCCAGAAGGCTTCCAAGAGATTTCTACAATATGTTTAAAAATAATTAAACCCAATTCTACGTAATCTCTTCCAGAATATGGACGAGGGGGAACACTTCCTAATTAATTTTATTAAACAAGTATTAATGAGATGAAGAAAAAAAATTAAAAAGGTGACCGCAGACCAATGTATCTCATGAACATAGATGAATAAAGATCTTAACAAGTCCTAGCTGGCTTGGTTCAGAGGACAGAGTGCTGCCCTGAGGACCAAAGGGTCCTGCGTTTGATTCCGGTCAAGGGCATGCATCTTGGTTGCAGGCTCCTTCCTCGCCTGGGCCCTGGCTGGGGCTCACATAAGAGGCAACCAATTGATGTGTTTCTCTCACATCAGTTTTTCGCTCTCTTTCCCTCTCTCTCCCACTCTCCCTAAAAATCAATGAAAAAATATCCTCGGGTGAGGATTAACAACAACAAAAACCCTTACTAAAAATAGTACCAAAAACAATTCAACAACATATAAAAAGAATTATTCACCACGACCAAGTTAGGTTTATTCCAGAAATACTGTGTCAGGGATTTGGAACTCAATGTAATTCAACATATTATTAAATAGAGACTAAAGAAGAAAAAACACATGATCATATCAATCAATGTAGAAAAAGCATTTGACAAAATTTAACAACAGTTCTTGGTAAAAACTCTCAAATAACATAGATGGGAATATTCTCACCTTGATTAGTAACACCTGGGGGGAAAAAAAACCAGCAAAAAAAAAAAAAAAAAGAGAAAAGAAAAGAAAAAGAAAAAACACGAACAAATGAGCAAAAAACCTTACCTACACAGTTAATATTACACTTACACTTGAAAGCCTAGATGCTTTCCCCTTCAGACCAGGACCAAGGCAAGTATGTCTGCAACTCAACAGTCATTTGACAGTGCTGGAAGCTTGAATCAGTGAAACAAGGCAAGAAAAGAAGACAAAAATAGAGAAATCGGCTCAGCCAGTGTGGCTCGGTGGTTGAGCGTCGACCTATGAACCAGAAGATCTGGTTTCATCCCTAGTCAGGGCGCATGTCCGGGATGTGGGCTCCATGCCAAACAGGGGCATGCAGGAGGCAGACAGTCAATGGTTCTTCCTCATCACTGATGTTTCTCTCTCTCTGTCCCTCTTCCTTCTCTGAAATCAATAAAAACATTAAACATTTTTAAAAACTGAGATCTGGAAGGAAAGAATAAAAATGCCCCATTTGCAGATGACATGATTGTCTATAAGGAATGACACAAGGTAAACATTCAAAATAAATTTTATTTCTATAGATTAGTAATGAGTACATGAATACTGAGATTTTAAATACACACCATTGACAGCTGCTTTAAAAAATAAAATGCTTAGATATAAATCTATCAATATACACACAGAATGTGTTTGCTGAAACCTACAAAGTGTTTGTGAAAGAAATCAAAGGAGATATAAATAAATGGAGAGACATACTGTGTCACTGGATTGAAAGACAGCATAATATAGATATAAATATTTACAAAATTAGTAATCCCTGGCAAAATTTCAATAGGATTTGTTGTCGATATAGACAAAGTGATTCTAAAATTGATATAAAACTACAAAGCAAGTAAGAATAAAACTGTAGGTCTTACTATACAATTGTAAGATTATTATGGTTGTGGAAGGAGAAAAAGACAAATCAATGGGGCAGAATAAAGAAAAAATACCTAGAGAGATATAACCAACTGCTTTTTATTAAATTTATCAGGGTGACATTGGTCAACATGAACATATATATTTCAGGCGTGGGCTTCTATGTTACAAGATCTGTATATTACACTCCATGCCCACCACCTAAAGTCCAATCTTCTCCTGCCACCATATATTAGGACCCCCCTTCTCCTCCCATCTCCTTCCCTCCGGCAACCACCACACTGCAGTTTGTGTCCTTGAGTTTCAGTTTTGTATCCCACATATGAGTGACATCATACGGTACTTAGCCTTTTCTGACTGGCTTATTTCACTTAGCATAATGTTCTCAAGGTCCATGTTTGCTGTTGCAAATGGCGCTATTTCACCCTTTCTCATGGCGTAGTAGTATTCCAGCGTGTGTGTGGCACCACGTCTCCTTTATCCAGTCCTCTATTACAGGACACTTTGTTTCCATGTGTTGACCACTGCGAATAATGCTGCAGTGCACATAGGGGTACATATACCTTTGACAATACACGATTTTGAGTTTATCAGGTATATACCCGGGAGAGGGATTGCTGGGTTGTATGGTAGCTCTATTTTCAATTTTTTGAGGAACTGCCAGACTGCTTACCATAGTGGCTGTACCAGTCTGCATTCCCACCAACAGTGAATGAGGGCTCACTTTCTCCCAAAGCCTCTCCAACACTTGCTATTGCTGGTCTTATTGATAATGGCCCCTCTAACAAGTGGGATGTGATCAACTGACTTTTTACATAGGTGCAAAGGCCATCCAATGAGAAAAAAATACACTTTAAAAAAAATTGTGCTGATACAGTGAATATTCATAGGAAAAAATATGGACCTTTACCCACACTTCAAATAATTCATAATGGCTCATAGAGTTAAATATCCTATCTAATAAAAGGGAATATGCAAAGTAACCATCACTCCATCACAAAGATGATGGCACTCATAGCAGCCAGGGCAATGGATGCTGGCGGTGTCACCCCAGCAACGAGACCCAGTGTCCCGCACACCCCAGCCCATGGAGGGAGGGATGGCGGGCGGGCAGGTGGGCGGGCCTCTGGCCAGAGGCTGGCCAGGGTGCAGGATGCTGGCGTCATTGCAGGCCGAGCTGAGGGAACCCCCACTCCTGTGCATGAGTTTCATGTACCAGGCCTCTAGTAAAACATCCTATATAATAAAAGGCTAATATGCAAATCGACAGAAGGCAGAAAGACCAGTTGCTATGACACGCACTGACAACCAGGGGGCAGATTCTCAACTCAGGAACTGCCCCCTGGTGGTCAGTGCACTCCTACAGGGGGAGCACCGCTCAGCCAGAAGCCGGGCTCATGGCTGGTGAGTGCAGCGGTGGTGGTGGGAGCCACCCCAGCAGCACTAAAGATGTCCAACTGCTGGCTTAGGGGAGTGGGCCTAAGTCGTCATCCCCTGAGGGCTCCCAGACTGGGATAGGGTGCAGGCTGGGCTAAGGGACCCCCGCAAGTGCACAGATTTTGTGCACTGTGCCTCTAGCAAGACTATAAAACTTTTGAGGAAAACATCTTTCACTTTGGTTAGGCAATGAGTTCTTAGATATGACATCAAAAGCTTGACTTATTTTAAAAAATTGATATATTGGACTTCATCAAAACTAAAAGTTTTTGCTCTGTGAAAGGCAGTATTAAAAGATAAAATATTTGTAGATTACATATATGGCAAAAGAAGTATATATAAAACGTGTTCAGAACTCTCACACTTGACAATAAGGGAATTCTATTAAAAATAGGCAAAAAATATGGACAGATATTTAATCAAGGAAGTTATATATATGGCAAATAAGAACAAGAAAATATATTCAACATCATTATCCATTGAGAAAATGAAAAGTAATATCCAAATAAGATAATACTATTAATACAGAAAAATAACAGCAACAAGACCACGGCTGCATCAGGCTCTGGAAAGGATACTAAGGATTCGAACTCCCAGCTGCTGGGAGTGAGGCAATGAAAATCAGTGCAGCCCCTGAGGACAAGAGCATGGCAGATTCGCATAAACTCGATCGTTCACGTGCCACATGATTTAACAATTCTACTCTGGAAGAATGAAAATGTATATCTACAAACACACATGAAACCTCGTGAATGTTTGTAGCAACTTCACTTGCGATAACACAAAGCTGGAAATAGCCCAAATGCCCGTTAACAGACGAATAGCAACCAATAGGGAGATACTCCCAAGACACGCCACAAACAACACCCCCATGCTTAGTGAGAAAAGTCCGCCTCAAAGGGCTACACAAACTACTGAGTGACTCAATTCATATGAGGTCCCGGAAAAGCAAACTACACAGATGGAAAAACGCAGCGGGCGACACAGACGGGAATGGGGAGGGTTTGAGTCCAGTAAATTTTTTTAAGGTAATGAATTGTTTCATATCCTGCTTGTGATAGAGTATGTTAAAATTCACAGAACTACATAGAAATAAAGTAAAGCTTACTTTATGTAAATCTGAAAAGTGAAAAAAAAAACTTCTAGAACTGAGACAATAGAAAACAATATCATGAATGTCAAGAAGGGAGAATGATTGGAATGAAGAGTTCTAAGCTCCTAACATTGGTTGTTAGAGGGAGTTTAAATAATAATTTAGATTTTATTAGCCTAAAACATGATAAATGTTTCAAGGGTGTAATAAAAAAGTAGAAATTAGAGTATAGATCTTCCAAACCAATAGGGGCAAAACAATCTAAATAAAACAAAAACATAAAAATCCACAATAAAACTCAGTGAATCAAAACAAAGGGTAAAGATAGTAGTAGGTAAAGCAGTACAGAAGAAGAAAAAAGAAAGTACAATAAAACAGTGGGACAAATTTAAATATCCTATCTAATAAAAGAGAAACATGCAAATGGACCGTACCTTCACTACACTACCAGCCAATAGGAGCAATATGCAAATTAACCCCCAATCAAGATGGCGGGTGGGCCCCCTCTGCTCTAGCAGGCCAAGGCGGCAGGCTGGGCCGGCGGGGGTCCGATCGCAGCCCCAGAGCCAGCAGGGGGTCCGGACCCACACCGCCGCCCCAAGGCCCGGCTTCGGTAAACCTGGGGCAGCGGCAGGGATCCTGATTGGCTGTCCCAGAGCCAGCAGGGGGTTCGGACCCACTGCTCCGAGGCCCGGCCACACCACATTAAAGCTTCTTTTATTATTAGCATCTTAAATTAATGTGAGACATTTATTACAATTGATGAGCCTTTATTGACACATTATTAACAGAAGTAAAATCTGCAGTTTACATTAGGGCTCGTTCTTTGTGTGGAACATCTTATGGTCTTGACAAATGCACCACTAATGTAGTATCAGACAGAACAGTTTCATTGCCCTAAAGATCACCTGTGGCCCACCTGTTCATCCCTCCCTGCTCTGAACCCCTGGCAGCCAGGGGGTGATCAGGCTGGCAGCAGAAGCGGTTAGGGGCAATCAGGAAGGCAGGCAGGCAAGTAGTTGGGAGCCAGCAATTCTGGATTGTGAGGATGTCCGACTGCCCATTTAGGCCCGATCCTACTAGGATCGGGCCTAAATGGGCAGTCAGATATCTCTCGAGGGGTCCCAGACTGGAGAAGGTACAGGCTGGCCTGAGGGACACCCCTCCCCCACCCCCGTGCACGAAATTCGTGCACTGGGCTTGTAGTCTATAATAAAAAAAGGCATAATATGCTAATTAGACTGGATGATCTTCCGGATGAAGCCAGCAGGACTGTGGGGGAAGAAAGGCCTACCCTTGTACA
Organism: Antrozous pallidus; assembly: GCA_027563665.1. NCBI lineage: Eukaryota > Metazoa > Chordata > Mammalia > Chiroptera > Vespertilionidae > Antrozous > Antrozous pallidus. Next base: position 7,475,093 of record CM050526.1, read on the forward strand.
ATTTTCATGCACATGGCCTCTAGTGTGTGTGTGTATATATATATATATATACATATGTATGTATATACATATATATATATGCCTAAATGACCAAATGACCAAACAACCAGTCGACGGGTTGCTCTGATGCACACTGAAGACGCTCAACACAGGAGCTGCCTGTGGTCAGTGCACTCCCCCAGTGAGTGCTGCTTAGCTAATGGGCACCAGACACCAGGCTCACTGCTTGCAAATGCAGCTGTGGCTACAAGCCTCTCCAGCCTCCGCAGAAGCGGGCTAACAAGCGTTGCTGGGATGAGCAGGAGCGGCGCCCGGCTGCCTGCTGCTTTGTGCACTAGGACATCCCTCAGGAGATGCCGGACTGGGTTCTGGCCTGATCCCCTCAGGCCAGAACCGGCAGTCCGACATCCCCTCAGGGGTCTCGGATTGCGAGAGGGCGCAGGTCATGCAGACGGACCCCACCAGTGCACAAATCCTCTACTATCACTAATAAAAATGGACTAAATGTGCCAGTTAAAAGCTAAGAATAGCCCCGGCCAGATGGCTCAGCTGTCTGGAGCATCGTCCCATACACCAAAAGGCTTCCGGCTTAATTCTGGTAAGAGCACACACCTAGGTTTCAGGTTTAATTCCAGTTGGGGTGTGTACAGGAGGCAACCGATTGCTGTGTCTCTCTCACATCATTATTTCCCTCTCTCTCCAATCAATAAAAACATATCCTCAAGTGAGAATTTTAAAAAAGCTTAAAGAATTAAAAAAGTCTAGCTCTGCACTAGTTATAAGAACTGTACCTAACCAAAGAACTTGTGTGCATCATGCATACCCCATGGACCCTGACAACAGGGTGGTGAAGGCCTGGGGCGGGGAGTGGGGATGGGCTAAGAGGTCAAAGGGAGCGAAGGGGATATATGTAATACTTTCAACAATAAAGATTTTAAAAAATGTACCTAAAGCAAAAACAATCAGAAATATTAAAGATAAAAGTAGAAAAAACACATAACAGGCTATTCCTAATTAATATTATATTAATATTGCCCAAAATAGACTCTGAGGCAGAAAACCAACCACAGACAAATAAAAACATGAGAGAGAGGATTACAATGATAGGAAAGTTTAACTCGTTGAGAAGCTCTGAGAACTTTGAACTTGGAAATATATGATAAGAATCACAAAATATATAAATAACAATGGACAGATGTCATCATTCCTCTCTCGATTAATGAAAAGTAAAGCAAAAATGTTGGTGAAGTGTTGGATGGTGTGGCTCTATGGTTGGAGTGTCATCCAATACACTGGGAGGTTGCAGGTTCGACTTCAGGGCACATACCGAGGCTTCAGGTTCAATCCCCGGTCGGGGCATGAATGGGAAGGTAACCTATCAACGCTTCTCTCTCTTTTCTTCCCTCCCTGCCTTCTCCTGTCTAAAATAAATGAGCATGTCCTCAGGTGAGGATTTTAAAATATTCTCTAAAAAAAAGTTAGTAAAGATATAGAGGATTTGAAAGCACCAGTTAATAGGATTTTTTTTTGATAGACATACATGAGAACCTGAATCTAATCATGAGAGAATATACATTCTTCCCATGTATGCAAGAATCCATTTTCAAAAATTAATCAATTACTAGCCCACTAGAGGTGTGATGCATGAAATGCGTGCACGAGTAGGGTCCCTAGGCCTGACCAGTGATCAGGGCTGACTGGGGCCTTCCTTCCCCAGCTGCCAGTTGCCAGCCAGGGCTTCCCTTCCCGGGATGCTGGCTGTCAGCTGCCAGCGGGGGCCTTCCTTCTTTCAGCGTCGCCCCCTAATGGTCAGCACACATCATAGCGAGCAACTGAATTCCCAGTCTCCTGGTCAAACTACCAAGGGGACATTCTGCATATTAATATATATATATTTGGTGAGAAAAGTCTGTCACACGTTCTATTAGCTATCTAATGCTGTGTAACAAATTACCCCCCAAAATTAGTAGCTTAAAACAATGAACCAATGCACAAAATTCGTGCAAGGAGCTGGCCCCCAGCACCATGGTGGCTGCCTCTGCCTTGGCCCCCACCCACTGCGACCTCGGTCCCCACCTGCCTCGGCCCTCACAGCTCTGGCTTCATCCAAAAGCACCTCTTGTCTAACTAGCATATTATGCTTTTATTATATAGGATAAAGCACAGCTCAAGAAACATCAAATGACAGATGACACACAAATGATGTCCTCTAACTACAATTTAGGTTGAAATCAACAATAAAAAATTTAAAGTTAAAAAAAATGTATGAAGTTTAGGCCATGGCCAGGCGGCTCAGTTGGTTGGAGCGTCATCCCATACACCAAAAGGTTGTAGGTTTGAATGCTGGTCTGGGTACATACCTAGGCAATATATCTCTCTATATGTATAGCTATATCTCTCTATCTAAAAATCAATTCAAAAAAACATACCCTTGGGTGAGGATTAAAAAAATTATGAACTTTAAAACATTTTAAATTGCACATAGGTCAAAATTAACCATTTAGAAATTTAAAATACTTAGAATTGAAAAACAATGAAAATAGTTGCATATCAAACTTATCAGATAGCAAAGTGATACTTAAAAATTATAAACCTAAAGTGCTTATAGAAAAGGAGATTGAAAATACTTAGAATAAGTATAAACAGAATAAACTTAAAGAAATGAAAAAAGGGGAAGGTCAATAGGGGGGGAAAGGAGACATATGTACTACTATTTGTAAAACTTTAAACAATAAGAAATTAATTATTAAAAAACAAACAAAAAGAAATGAGAAGAAAATTTAAAAAGGGAAGAGATTAGTAAAATACAAAAAAAATCATGTAATAGAATAAACAAAGTCAAAGTTAATTCTCTGAAAAGTCTAACAAAGTGGCAAACCTCTGTAAGATTTACTAAAGGAAAAAATGAGAAAAGTAGATAAACAATAAGAAAGAAAAGTGGAATATAACAAATGTTGCACAGAAATTTCAAAGATAAATAAAAGTTATAAACTTTATTTGAAAACTCAGACAAAATGGCCAAGTAGCCAAAAAAAAAAAAAAAAAGCAAGCAAACAGTTACTTAAGAATAAATAGGAAGTCTAAATAGTCCTATAAAATATTAAAGAAATTAAACTAGTAAAAAACATCTTTCCACAAAGAAAACAGAAGAACAAGATGTTTTACAAATTTCCAAGAAATGTTTCTTTCCAAACATTTCCAAACATTATACAAACTCCCAAAAAGAATGCGAAAAGAAACCACGAACTACAACTCATTCTAAGAAACAAGTATAACTCGATACTGAAACTAGACAAGGAAAATTATAAACCAGCCTTACATAATAACAATGACACAAACATCCCAAACAAAATAAATTAGCACACTATGAATAAGTTAGATTAACTGTTGGAATGCAAGAGTGATTTCACTTTAGAAATCTGCAAGTATAATTAATTCATCACATTGGCAGATTAAAGGAAAAATCATAATTATCTCAAAAAATTACAGATGAAATATTTAATGAAATACAATGTCTGCTCATGAGAAAAAGAAAAATAAGTAGAATCCTTATACTGACTTAAAAAAAAATACCTGAATACCTTATTCATAACAGAAACATATTAAAATATCAACTTTATAAGTAAGAATAAGACAATGATGCCTATCACTGTCTATCCAGCCAGGTAAGCATCTGCAATAAAAGAGGTAAAAACCAAAAGGAAGAATCTAAACTGACATACTCTATATTATTAAAAACAATTAAAGTTGCCCTGGCTGGTGTGGCTCAGTGGATAGAGTGATGGCCTATGGATTGAAGGGTCCCAGGTTTGATTCCTGGTCAGGGCACATGCCTGGGATGCTGGCTCGATTCTTACAGTACGGCATGCAGGAGGCAACCCATTGAGGATTCTCTGTCAACATTGATATTTCTCTTTCTCTCTCTCTGTCTCTCTCTCTCTCCCTCTCTGAAATAAATAAAAATATATTTAAAACAAAAATAAAACAATGAAAGTTTAGAAAGTAGCTAAATATATGATCAATATAACAAAATCAATATAACCAGCACATACTCAGAAAACCTAATTTTAAAAGATCATTTAACACAGAAAAGACACTTGGCATAAATTTAATAAAATGGGTAATATCTATATGGGGAAATCTTTTTTAATCAGTTAAAGACATTAACCAATATAAATTGAGAAATGTATTGTATTTTTGGATTAGAAGAATTAATTTTGTAAAGATATAAGTTTTCTTCAAAGTCAACTTCAATAAAAAATACCAGTAAGAATTAAAAAAAAATAGTTAACAATCTGCACCCAAAATTTATACAAATATGCCAAGACTTAAGAAAAAACAAGACTAGGAAGCTTTACTACCAGATACTGAAACTTATTTAGAGCAATTAAGACAATAATCATATCAATGTTCACATTGAAAATTGAAATGGAAAACAGTACCCAGAAATAGACACACACCAATGAAGACAAATTGTAACTGTAGTTAAATAGTTATTAATAATAGTTATTAATAAGGAAGCAAAGGGGATCAGACATTGTTGAACCGAAAGGACTGGGGAGCATGAGCCTATTTGCTTCACCTGGAAGCTCCAGCTTTACACACTCCAGGGGATCACAACATTGTCCCTCCAAGAGGATTAAAACCTCCTTTGCCTGCTCTGGTATCTGATTGTGAGGGGGAGCAGGGAGAGGTAAGCCCCACAGAAGTCAAAACGGCCCAGGGGGAGGTGCTTGGCCATCGAGGTCTGTAATCTAACCTGGGGAAGGATCCATTGGTCAGGGTGGACCTCTCAGGATCCTGTGGAAACTTGGAAACTTGGGAAGTTGATTGGTTATTTTTAAAAAGCTACTGGGGAGAGAAACTAAAAATGACAGTGAAGTAAGTGGATGCTGCACAGACATACTCCCAGGACCAAATTGGAATTACAACCAAAATACAGAAAAACTTCCTGAATAATCAACAGAAGTCTTGCTGGAGAGGAGCATGGTAAACGAAGACCAAAAGTGGAGACCATATAGAAACGCGCAGCCAAAATGAGAAGACAAAGAAACAACCCCCAAGTCAAAGAATGAGAGCATTCTCCAGAAGAAAAGATAAGAGAAATGGAGATAAGATGTTCAAGACGCTCAACAACATGAGAAAAGACATGGGAACTGTGAAAACAGAAATAATGACATAGACGAATGTCAAATCAGTGAATTAGAAGCTGAGGATCAAGTCAGTGAATTAGAAGACAGGGTTGGGAAAAAAAATCACTCAATCAGAGAACCAAAAAGAAAAAAAATAATTAAAAAACAGGAGGACAGCTTAAGAAAGCGGTGGGACAACATGAAGCATAATAATATTAGAATGGCAGATGTGCCACAAGAGGCAGAAAGAGAGAAAGGGATAGAGAAATGTGTTTGAAGAAGAAATGGCAGAAAACATCCCTAACCTGGTAAAGGAAAGTCACACAAGTCCAAGAGGCACAGAGAACCCTAAGCAAGAAGAACCCAAACAGGCCCTTGTCCAGACACAGCATAATTAAAATGCCAAAATTAAAGACGAAGGGATAGTCTTAAAGGCAGCGAGAGAAAAGCAAACTATTACCTACCTTCCCCTGGCAACAACATGACTGAGATACTATGATAAAGGGGTTCAGAACGGGTCTCCCCAATATTGGCACACTGACCCGTGATTATTTTGAGCTGAAAGTAATTGAGACTCTATGGGCTCTAGAAAAACCTTTACTTCCCCTTAAAAAACTGCAATTTAGGACGTTGCCCGCAATAAGAGTGATCACCAGAAATAGCTTTATATGACTCACTTATAAGGCAAACACCTCGTTACTAGACACCTCTTCTCATTGATCTGAGAAGGACCTCCTCCTCTCCGGAGTCTCAGATGCCTTACCTCACCCCTAGCTCAGGATGTTACAAATTCCTCACGTAACTTTCTGTCTGAACCGCTCACGTACGAGTCATCTCTGATTCTCATATATGTGGGACTTCCATATGTGTACATGTAATTGCACTCACATTTTCTCTTGTTAATCTGCCTAGCATTCATTTAATAATAAGACAGGCTGGAAGAACCTAGAAAGGCAGACGGGGAAAAAATGTTCCTCCCTCAGAGTGATTTATAAGAAACTAGAGGCCTGATGCACAAAATTCGTGCATGGGGAGTGGGGGGGGGAGAAGTGTCCCTCAGCCCAGCCTGCACCCTCTAAAATCTGGGATCCCTTGAGGAATGTCTGACTGCCCTCTCACAATCCAGAACTGCTGGCTCCCAACTGCTGATCTGCCTGCCTTCCTGATTGGCCCTAACTGCTTCTGCCTGCCAGCCTGATCACCCCCTAACCACTCCCCTGCCAGCTTGATTGATGGCTAATTGCTCCCCTGCCAGCCTGTTTGCCCCTAACTGCCCTCCCCTGCAGGCCTCGACCACTCCCAACTGTCCTTCCCTGCAGGCTCGGTCACCTCCAACTTCCCTCCTCTGCTGGCCTGGTAACCCCTAACTGCCCTCCCTTGCAGGCCTGGTCCTTCCCAACTGCCCTCCCCTACTGACCATCTTGTGGTGCCATCTTGTGTCCACATTGTGGAAGGATCTTTGACCACACAGGGGCAGTCATCTTGTCTGTTGGAGTGATGGTCAATCTGCGTATTACTCTTTTATTACATAGCATAGAGGCCTGGTGCACAGGTGGGAGGCATCTGGTTTGCCCTGAAGGGTGTCCCGGATCAGAGTGGGGGTTCCCTTGGAGTGTGGGGTGGCCTGAGCAAGGGGCCTGTGGTAGTTTGCAGGCTGGCCACACACCCCAGCGACTCGTGCAGAGGCCCTGGTATCTGGGATTTATTTATGTTCTACAATTGAAACTTTGTAGCATTCTCTCACTCCCTGATGGCAGCCAGAAATGCAGAAGTTTGGCTTCCTCCATCGTTGGGGCAACCCTAGCCTCTGCTCTCTCCAGGTCCATGACTGCTGCCATTTCTTTTGGGATTTATGTATCTTCTATAATTGAAACTTTCCTGCACACTGGAATTGGGTCAAGAAACCCCTATTTAATGACAGACAATAATAATAATAATAAAAAAACAACCCATATTGGGAACGACCAGGGAAGAGAAAATGAGTTATTCAATAAGGAGTGCTGGGTCACTGTTTACCCAGGAGAAAAAAAAAAGAATTTCTACCCAAAAGTATGGATAAACTCCAAGTCCCAATGAATGGAGCACTTAAATATAAAAGGCAAGACATTAAAACTTATATTTCTGCCCTAACCGGGTTGGCTCAGTGGATAGACCGTCGGCCTGCAGACTAAGGATCCCAGGCTCAATTTTGGTCAAGGGCAATTTTGATTGCAGACACTTCCCCAGTAGGGGGTGTGCAGGAGGCAGCTGATTGATGTTTCTCTCTCATCGATGTTTCTGACTTTCTATCCCTCTCCCCTCCTCTCTGTAAAGAAATCAATAAAATATATATTTTTTATAACTACATATTTCTTTTATTTTTAATATATTTTATTGATTTTTTACAGAGTGGAAGGGAGAGGGAAAGTCAGAAACATCGATGAGAGAGAAACATCGATCAGCTGCCTCTTGCACGCCCCCTACTGGAGATGTGCCCGCAGCCAAGGTGCATGCCTTTGACCGGAATCGAACCCGGGACCCTTGAGTCCGCAGTCCGACACTCTATCCACTGAGCCAAACTGGTTTTGGCTTTTAAAAAATATATATATTTTATTTATTTATTTTTTTTTTTTTTTTTACAGAGAGGAAGGAAGAGGCATAGAAAGTCAGAAACATCAATCAGCTGCCTGCACATCCCTTACTGGGGATGCGCCCGCACTAAGGTACATGCCCTTGACCAGAATCGAACCCCGGACCTTTCAGTCTGCAGGCGGACGCTCTATCCACTGAGCCAAACCGGTCAGGGCAAAACAGACATATTTCTAATCAAGGAATCAGACGTTTGAAAATAAAACATTAAACCAGAAAAGAAAAGAATAATAAATATATTTATATGAAAATTAATTAACAATTTGTTATGCTGGTCGGAAAAAAAAAGTGAAAAGAAAATCAGAAAGTGGAAAAAGACATGTAAGAAAATGCAACTGCCAGGATTAACATTCAGACTGTACCAAGAATGCCTGTAAGTCAACCACAACAAAACATCCACCGTACAGAAAAATGGGCTAAAGACTAGCACTTCTTAAACAAGGAAATTCTAATGATGAACAAATATATAAAAACTTGGTCAACCTCTTTAGTAAGCAGAAAAAGACAAATTAAAACAAAGACATACCATTCTATACCTACCAGTTTTGCAAAACCACAGATCTGACCATTCCAAATGGTGAAGCTATCCTATATAATAAAAGAGAAACATGCAAATTTGACCGTACTTTGGATCCTGATTGGCTATGCTACCAGCCAATCAGGAGCGGGGGCGGGGCCAAGTGGCATGAGCGCTGGGCCAGGGGGTGGAGATGAAACTGCGGTGGCGGCAAGCGCCCAGCCCCCGGGCGCTATAAGGGGAAGCGGCAGCAGCAGCAGCGGTGGTGGCAGCGGCGACAGGGAGCACCCGAACCCCGGGTGCTGTGAGCAGAAGTGGCAGTGAGCACCCAGCTCCCGGGGCCGGGTGGTCGTAGGCAGCCAGGCTGAACTGAGCAGGGTGATGGCTGGGTGCTCAACGCCAGAGGCTTTAGGCCTTGGGCAGGCTGAGGGTGAGCCATCAATTGGACATCCCCTGAGGGCTCCCAGTATGTGAAAGGGGGCAGGTTGGGTTGAGGGACCATCCACCCCCAGTGCACAAATTTCATACACCAGGCCCCTAGTGAAGCAATGAGAACCTCCACAGAGAACAATCTGTCATCATTCATTTGACATTGAAACTCAGGACCCGAATGAAATATATTTTAACAGAACTATGCTTACTCTGTTTGAGGCACACTAATACCTTCTACTACACTCACTAAATTAATTTCACTAGCATCAATGGGTTGGGACCTGGATTCAAAAACTTAAAGAAACTGCAGCACCACATTTGCCAGAGACACTTACAAAACAGTCATAGCAGCTTTTTTTTTTTTTAAACAAAACAAAAAAGACCAAAAAGAACAGTATAAAAAACAACAACACTGGAATATTTCACATAATGACGTATCACTCAGTAATAAAAATAATGATATAAAATGTACCCAAATCAACATGGTAAATGTCAGAAGTACAATGTTGAGTCGGGGGACAAACAAAAAGTCCACTTACTAGTAAATTATACCATTTTCAGAAAGCTCAAAACCAAACACCGCAGGAGAACATGGGGAAAACACACATACAGTTATCTGAAAAGAGTGCATCATTAACACAAAGTTTCAGGCAGTGATTATTCTGGGACAGGAAGGGGGACTGATGTTGGGAGGGACGCACAGGCAACGTCAACGTAACCGGTAATGTCTGGCTCTGCATTTGTGTGGTAGGCACATGGCTTTCTTACGGGAATACACAATCCCGCAGACGAAGGAGTTCGCTCTTCTCTGGACTCGTGGCTCTCTCGGATCTCACGTTCCTTTGGCTTTGCTCCTGCCGTGCTCCCTGTAGGGCCACATGGCCCTGCGGACCGCACACGCAGGGGACTGACAGACTGCAGACGGGAACACAAGCTAAGCTAGCCTGACGCTGGACCGGACACTGCTCCAATACGGAGCGAAAACTCTGGACACTGGCTCCGATTCCAGCTCTGCTGAAGCCACAGCTACACGGCTTCCTCGGCGGGACAAGGGGACGTGGGACCTTGGAAACTCGGGGTTTAATTCCGCAGAAATAAAGCCTTCTACAAGAGCTCATCCTCCCGTGCGAGTCTCAGAAAATTCCTTTTCTCGGGAAATCACCATAAGCTCACTCCCACCAGCAACCAGTGGGGACAGGGGGCTCTCCCCCCCACCCCATCTCAGGGGGGGCGTGCAGACATGCAAGTGACCGCCATGGACATATGTACACTCCCAGACTCGGACTCCTATCAGGGGGCTCCACACCCGGCAGGGCCACAGCGGGAAGTGCGGGCCAGGCTATCAGGAGGGAACCGTGGCAACAGCCTTTGTGGTGACTTGCACAGCAAGGAAGGGTGAGCAAGGTAAGCCAACTGGGAAGGTCCAGGATTGGACAGTTTGAATAATTACGGTGTGCTCTGGGCCCTAAGGATGGTCCCCAGTTTTCCAGTACCTGGCCCTGCGGTGATTTAGGGCAGGGGACAGTATCCAGACTGCAGGGGCCTGATAGGAGGTGGGTGCAGGTATGGACTCGGGATTGACTGGTTAGTACACCAAAGGTGGGCTTGCAAGCAAGTGTTCGCTCTCAGAATCACCTGGCCCTCAGAGGGGCGTCCCTCCCAGGTCAGCAAAGCCTTGTGTTGTAGGTACAGCCACAGCATCATGAATACAGAAAATATAGTTAATCCAATCACCCATTACTTAAGAAGTGCCTGGGAGGAGTTATCATCCGTGTGTGTGTGTGTGTGTGTGTGTGTGTGTGTGTGTGCTATTGGTTTTAGAGCGGAAGGGAGAGGAACGGAGAGATACAAACATCAATGATGAGAGAGAATCACTGGTCGGCAGCCTCCTGCTCGCCCCCCACTGGGACCAAGCCCACAAGCTGGGCATGTGCCCTTGACCAGAATTGAACCTGGGACCCTTCAGTCCTCAGGCCACCGCTCTATCCACTGAGGCTAACCAGCCAGGCCCTCCCCCCCTTTTTGTTAATGAGAAAATCAGGTTACTGTAAATCACGGTTGTCAATCAGTGGTCCTCAGACCACTGGTGGTCCGTGAGGTCCGAAAGGTTGGTGACCGCTGCTGTAAATTGTCATCACCTTCATATAACATGCCAAAGGGTAGTCCCTGGGCTTACAGCACCAGCATCAGCTCAGAGCTCATCTGAGTAGGAGGCTGTGGGAGTGAGGATCAGCAATCTGTGCTTCATGTAGCCCTCCAGGTGATTCTGATGCGGGCTAAGAAACACTGGATAGAACACAATCGGACACCCCTGCTCCAGAAAAATCCCTCTGAGTCAACAAGCTTATTTCTTTAAGGCCCTGCAAATGGTCCCCATCCTTCTACTCCCAGCGATCTAGGCCCCCAGACAGGAGCCGAGTGTTCTACAGGGGCATCTGGAGACGCGTTGCTTTCCGGATAAAAATGAACAGGACACAGCGGTCAAGCTCTCTCTCGTTTCCTGTTTTGCATGCAGAATGCAAATACGATGGCAGGTGTGGCAGCGGCCATGCTGCAACCATGAGGGACCGGCCACGAGACCGGCAGAGACGCCAGGCCTGACATCAGTGAGTCATGGACCCAACTCCAGCAACAACATACGACTGGACGTACTTTTGAGAGAAACAAACTCTTTCCTAAGCCCTTCTAAGCAGATGTTCTATTACGATAGCTAGTTTAATATACAGGGAGCAGAGGAGCTCGTCCTACTACTAATTTCATCCTGAGTAAAGGGAATTTTCCTATAGTTCTTCCGCCTGAAACTCACTAGAGCAATTTTAAGTCTTCCCTAAAGTCTTCATAAAAAATCAGGGACATGCCCGTGGGCAGCGGTGAGGCACGGGAAAGGCTTCCTAGGAGGTGGCTCCGGCACCACTGAGGGCTGGGCAGGATTTGCCAGGCAGAAGCAAGAGAGACGGTCCCCAATGGCTGAGCAATCCGGCCACAAAAGGCTAGTAAAACAAGAGAATTTGGTTAACAAGAAGAAAATTATCTCTTGGGAATTAAGGGACATGAGAGAAATGAGGAGAAACAGCAGCAAAGTTATTCTAATGTTTAAATCTGTCTTTTCAAAGCAACACTAGCAGAACTGAGTGCTTTAAGGCACAAAGCTTAGGTTAAGAAGCAAAACACATTATTAACTGGTTTCTTCTGAGACTTCAAGAAGAAAAAGATGCCTTAAAACACAAATTAGATGTTATGAAAAAAAGAATAATTAGAACATAGGAAAGACTTCTGGAAGCAAATTCTAGTAGAAGTGCCAGGGGGCAGGGAAAGAAACAGAACAGAAAATTATTTACGGGGGGGGGGGGGGGGGGGAGGGGGTGTGAGAAGAGGAGGGGAAGAAGGGAGGGAGGAAGAGGGGGGAAAGAGAAAAAGGGGGGGGGCTGGGTTAGGGTAAGAAGGCTGATAGTTTTCCATTGTAAGTCCTTCCCTATAACTTGATTTTTTAAAACCACACCCACCTATTCCTTTTAAAAAAATATATTTTTATTAATTTCAGAGAGGAAGGGAGAGGGAGAGACAGAAACCTCCATGATGAGAGAGAATCATTGAATGGCTGCCTCCTGCATGCCCCCCACTGGGGATTTGGCCCACAACCTGGGCATGTGCCCTGACTGGGAATCGAACTGTGACCTGGTTCATAGGTGGATGCTCTACCACTGAGCCACCCTGGCCAGGCTACCCATCCATTATTTGGGTTCTTTTGGGAGACAATACCCCAAGTTGCTAGAGATAGAAAGTAAGTGTGCTCTCCACAGCTGTTGGAAGCATTAAACAGTACAATTTTTCTTGAAGGCAATTTGGCAATGTTAAAAGCCTAGAAATACAGAATACCTTTCTCAAAGTACCTTAAATGGAGGAACTCACCCGGCAGAAATAACTGAGGCTGTAGACAGAGATTAAGCTCTGAGAAAGGTCCATCAGAGCACTGTGTCACAAAGCTCAGTGTTTGCACTTGACTTTTTGTGTCCTGCCCTTCACTGTATGGATATATTGGGGAAAACCCAAAGATTTCTCCCAGAATCCACAGGGGACTGTTTAAATGAATGGACTTTCATGTGAGTATTAAAAATAACATATTTCATATGCAAAAGTCCTGAAGATACATCAAGCAAAAAGGGGCAAGTTACAAACCAGTGTGCACAGTAAAAAAGTTATACCTATGAATGAATGGACAGAGGCAAAAATGTGTCTGGTACACGTCAACGTGCCCTGTCCTTCCCTTGCTGTACTGAATTTTCTCATTCTCCTAGAGCAGACCCGCCGCACACTGTAAATATGGGTTACCAGGGGCTGGGAGGAAGGGGAAAACGGGAGATATTGTTTCATGGATAGAGAGTTTCAGTTTTGAGAGATGAATGGATGGGTGTACGTACAGGTGGTGGTGACGGGAGCACAGAAGTGTGAATGTACTTAATGCCCTTGAATTGCACAGTTACAAATGGTTACGATTGTACATTTATGTTGCGGGTATCTTACTACATTATAAAGACAAAGGAAAATTTAAGGCAGTGAAAATATGCTGGATGATATTATAATGATGGATACATGTGTATATGTACGTTTGTCCACGCCCACGGCCGAGAGTGGACGCTAAGGTAAATGACGGGCCCGGGGCGATGGCGCTGGGCTAACGTGGTTCATCTGCGTCAAGGACACACGCACCGCCGTGGTGGGTGAGGCTGGCAATGGCAGGCTGTCCTGTGGGGAGACAGAGGGCACGTGGGAAATCTCTCCACCTTCCTCCCAAAGCTGCTGTAAACCTAAATCTGCTCTAAAGCTTAAAGTCTTTAAAAATTAAATAAAATGCCTTACAAAATAACGTAAATTGGAATATTTTATGCCACATGTGATAAATTTATGAACACATCAAGTTATAAATAACATAACTTAATATCACTAAGTTAACCAAATAAATACATCTTATAAGAGGAATTTTAAAAGTACCGCATATCCTCCTATCTAATAAAAGAGTAATATGCAAATTGACCATACCTCTGATCAAGTCATGCCCACAAGCCACATCCATCAGCCAATCAGGAGCCAATGAACCCTAACCAAGATGTCTGTGGTCACTGAGAGCAGGAGGGAGGCTTGGATTTCCCCGGCAATGGAGGAAGCTAAGCTTTACGCCTGCTCTTGCCCGCCTAAGCCTAAACTCAATGCTACAAAGTTTCAATTATAGAAGATACATAGTCCCAACTGAAATGGCGGCAGCCACTGAGCTGGAGAGAGCAGAGACTAGGGTTGCCCGGGCGATGGAGGAAGCCAAACTTCTGCAGCCCTAGCGCCTAGACCTCCACTCTAGGCTACAAAGTTTCAATTATAGAATTTAAATAAATCCAAACAGAAATGGCTGTCTCCATGGAGCGAGCAGAAGGCTTGGCTCTGCTCCAGGCTACAAAGTTTCAATTGTAGAACATAAATTAATCCCAGATCCCAGGACCTCTGCTCAGGGTGCTGGGGGCGTGGCTGGCCTGCAAACCACCACAGGCCCCTCGCCCAGGCTGCCCCACACCCCAAGGGAACCCCCACCCTGATCCGGGACACCCTTCAGGGCAAACCAGCCAGTCCCCACCCATGCACCAGGCCTCTATCCTATCTAATAAAAGGGTAATACGCAGATTGACCATCACTCCAACACACAAGAAGGCTGCCCCCATGTGGTCAAAGATCCTGCCCCCATGTGAACACAAGATAGCCAGTACAAAATGACCAGCAGGGAGGGGCAGTTGGGAGGGACCAGGCCTGCAAGGGAGGGCAGTTGGGGGACAATCAAGCCTGCAGGGGAGGGCAGTTAGGGATGACCAGGCCAGCAGAGGAGGAAAGTTGGGGGCAAACAGGCTGGCAGGGGAGCAATTAAACATCAATTAGGCTGGCAGGGTAGTGGTTAGGGGGTGATCAGGCTGGCAGGCAGAAGCGGTTAGGGACAATCAGGGAGGCAGGCAGGTGAGCAGTTTGGAGCCAGCAGTCCTGGATTGTGAGAAGGATGTTTGACTGCCTGTTTAGGCCTGATCCTACCAGGCAGTCAGACATCCCTCAAGGGGTCCCAGATTGGAGAGGGTGCAGGATGGGCTGAGGGACCACCCTCCCCCTGCCCCCATGCATGAATTTCGTGCACCGGGCCTCTAGTATTTCATATTCTCTTCAGATGTTCCAAGTCCTAGAACAGGACATTTTCCTGCTGGTTCCAATATATCCAGGCATTATTTTGAAATTTCTAATACAAAGCCTACCAAGTCTTTGCTGCAATACTACATACATATGCATAGTAATATACTGTATATACATGTTATGTATTAACTAAAGGCCCAGTGCACAAAATTCATGCACTTGGGGGGGTGTCCCCCTCAGCCTGGCCTGGACCTTCTCACAGTCCGGGATCCCTCTCACAGTCCGGGGCCCCTCGCTGCCCCTTACTGCTCAGCTTGTACTTTCAGAGGCAGGAGAAGCTCCCGCCACTGCCACTGTGCCAACTGTGAGCCCAGATTCTGGCTGAGCGGTGCTCCCCCTGTGGGAGTGCACTGACCACCAGGGGGCAGCTCCTGTGTTTAGCATCTGCTTCCTGGTGGTCAGTACACATCATAGCGACTGGTCGTTCTGCTGGTCATTCTACTGTTTAGTTGGTTTGCATATTAGGGTTTTATTATATAGGATGGTATAATCAAGTTATTAATATAAGTTATTACATAATATATTCTTATGTATATAAATGTGTTATTTTAAAAGTCTTTTTTTTTTTTTTATCTCTCAAAAGTTCGCATACATGCACCAGGGCTGAGAAGAATGCGACTTTCCATATGATTTTAGAAGTGGTTTTGGGGTGCAGATAGCGTGGTCTTTGTGTTTATTTGACCTCTGGTGGTGTTGTGGTCTAAACTGTGTTCCCTCAAATTCATATGTTCAAGTGCTAAGCACAGGACCCCAGAACGTGCCTTTGTAGAGACAGGGTCTTTACGGTGGTGATAAAGCTAAAACAAGGCCGATGCAGGGCCAGGCCAGGGGACCGGTGCCCTGATGAGATGAGGGCACAGGCAGCCCAGGGGAAGCAAGCCATGGGCAGACGCAGGGAGAGGGCCCTGCCACGCGCCAAACCGGCCTGCGGGGACTCAGCCTGGCGACGCCTGGGCCTCAGACTTCGCCTCTGAAACGGGAGAAGACAAACCTCTGTCGTTAAGCCCCCAGTCTGGGCACTTGGTTGCGGCGGCCCTAACGCACAACCCCCTCTCCGCTGTGAGTTCCGAGGGCTTTGGGAACTGGGATTTAAGGGTGGGGCAGGGCCATCCGGGAGCCACCGAACAGAATAAATAGGGCCGCCTGCCCTGCCATAATGACCCCCGCCTGCGGTTTGGGGCCTGGAGTCAGAGGCCGGCTGGCTGCTCTGCAGCCCTGACGTGGAGGCACCACAGGTTTCCTGTGGGCTGACCCAGAGGCACGGGGCCAGGCCCGCCTGCGTGTGTTGTTCCTGGTCTCTGTCACCGAAGGAAGGTCCCCTGGGGTGAAGTGGGGGAGTGATTCTCCCCGAACTGTAAGGGAGGACTCAATGACTTGCCAAGGTCTTTTTTTGGTCCCTGGTTCTGGGCACAGTTTTAAAAATAACCCTGTGATCTTGTCCAGCAGGAAGCGGCTTGTTAAGTACAGGTCTCTGCGAGGCGAGGCTGTGACAAGGAGAATGACAAATGCTGGTGCGGTCCCACAGGACTGCGGGCTTCACCTTGGCCCCCCCCCCCCCCCAGCCCCGGCCCAGCAGGCAGGACTTGGGAGATAATCCCCTATGGCGACAGGGCCAAGGCCACAAACGTGGGCCTATTCTTCCCTCTCCCCTCCTCCTCCCCACCGCCCCCACCTTGGCATTCCTGGCAGGGCAGGGCTCAGAGGAACCAATAAGTATGACTTTGACAAAAACACCCAGACTCCCTCCCCGAGAAGGGATGAAACCCCGAGTCAGTGCTGACTCCCCTGGTGCCCTCCCCAACCCCAGAGCCCGTCCCTTCGGCACCTGCTCGGTCCGCCAGCTCTTCCTCGTAACTGTCACCACCGTGTTTCTCGGGGCAAACGACGCACACGCCAGACGGCTCCCCCACTGCCTGTAACCCGCACTCTTTCTCACGTGGGACTCGATCTCCAAGCCCCACCGGGACGGCTCCCAGGGAGATACTCAGCCTCGACTGGAGCTGCAGACGTGGGCTGGGCTGGCGCTGTGGGTGCGGGGGCAACGGTGCCGATCCTGCTGCTGAGGTCAAGGTTTACGGGGGAAACTTCCACAAGCAAAGTAATCCGAACCTCAGCTCGTCCTGGGTGGACACTCTCCGGTCAGCCATGACACGTCCACCTGCAAGCTCCCAGGAGAGGAGAGCCGAAAGCGTTCACAAAGATACCTTTGCCCCTAAAAACACAGCTAGACCTATGCGTTATTAATAAATCATTGAGGCCAAACGATGTCCTTCCTCACTGCTCTTCCCTGAGGTTCCTTTTCCCAGGGCCCCCCGTCTGTCCCCCACTCCCGAGTTTGATGCTGATGAGTAAGCTTTTTTCTTAAGGTTTGTCTATGTTGTTGCAATCATCACTACTTACTAATAATGATCACTTCATCATACCCCAGAGATTCCTGGTATAAAGAACACCTCATCTCTTCAGCTAAACTGCGTACTCCCCCCCGAGGCGCGCTGCTCGCTCCTGTGTCCTATCCTCCCACCTTCCAGCGTGTGGGGATCTCGATCACATCTGCCCCTTGGCCAATGACTCCCCCAGTCCCATTAGATGAACAATAAACGCTGAGGCCTCCACGCCCTTAGTAAACGGTAAGTCGCATGAATAATAAACAGGTTAAGTTACCCGAGTATAAACTCCAAGGCTTTGCAAATAAACGGTAACGGGTAACCGGGCTTGATGTGGGAGTTCTGATCAGAACCGTCTCGTCCCAACAGTCTAGATAATTAATAAGCGAGGCATGCAGCCCACCGGCCGCCAGTTTGATGTGCTTGGTCTAGACATTGCTGGGTGGCCGCCTTCCGCCTCCTGAGCTGCCGCTAAGCAGTCCGGGGTTCACCCGCTCCCTCCCGTCCGGCCTGCCCGGAGGTGTAACATGCTAGCCACGTGGGTCTTTGCTCTGCGATGTGAGAGATCTGCTCCGCTTCGCCTTCTGGGATAGAAATCACGCTCTCTGCAGGGACCGTTCTCAGTTCATCTGAAGACAGCGTTTTATAATGTGGACGCAACGCTTTCAGTTCCATAAGGGGTTGAGGTTTCTGTATCACACATAATCCCCCGGGCGGCTACCGCACTTGCTGATCCTCGCCCACGTCTCCATTCAGGTCTACCCCAACGGGAGCTGTGTCCCAGCGGAGGGTCTGCACGCAGACCTTCATGGTACCGGGCCTCCTCAGTGAGCTCCGGTGGCTCTCGCCACCGTGCCCGGGCACCACACAGGCTGGGCCGCGGGGCTGCGTCGGGGGCAGGAGGCCGCTTCCTGCGGGCAGGTGCGGAAGAGGCGGGGGAGGAACTGCAGGGCACTGGAGCCGGATGCTGACCACACCAATGCGTGGGTCAAGGGCTCCTCGGCCTTCCGATTCCATCCTCCTGAATCTCTGAGAGCCAAAAGCACCACACGGGGGAAGAGCAGTCACCCTAAAGTTTGATGCGGGACCAGCCCACAAGCCCGTTTCTCATGCAGTGGTGAAAGAGAAAAGCAAACAAAACCCCAAACACATGAGCAAAACCCTGAGCCCAGCAGGGCCTCTCCTCTCTGGGGAACTCCTGCTGCCCACACCGCCGCAGCTCTGCCCCCGCCGGGCGCCAGTCCGCACAGGCCAGCATCCCAGGCCCGTGGGCCCTTCCACGGCTGCACACGAGGGGCAGTTTATTCCACCCCCTGGCCCCGGGGCGGCCGGTGTGCTGCCTCGTCAGATAAAAGGTGACGGGGACACTCGGTCCTGAAGCCCGGCCCGCCGCGTGAGGAAGAGCAAGCCACACACAGTGGCCGCGGGGTCCAGCCAGGCCAGCAGCCCCAGCGACAAGCCCAGGTGGACGGCAGGGCAGACCGAGGGGCAGACGGGCAAGCGAGGCTTCGGATGGCACCGGCCTCCACGTCGGGGCCGCCGTGGCTGATGTCCGGTCCACAGACCCCACGCTGTGCCCAACAGCAGATTCCTAAGGAAAAGGGATGCCAATGTCGTTTGAAGGTTTGGGGTGGCTGGCGCGTTGCTGTCAGGGCCCCCGCTGCTCCAGGAAGAGGCAGGGGCAGGCAGGCCCACCGCGCCCACAGTCCGCCAGGATTTACTCTGCGATGCGGAAGTCAGTGCTGTCTCCTTGTTCTCTGAAATGGCTGAGAAGATTCTAGAACCATCTCTGGTACCGAAATGACGGTGAGAAGTGAAACAAAGGAAATTGGCATGATGGAATTATTTTACAAAAAATACACACTTAGCGCACGAAGAGGCTGACTCAGACACCTGTGACCTCCCGGTGAACGTCATTGGACTGCACAGATTTTCGGGGAAACGCCGTGAGCGCGTGCACATCACCAGGCGGAGGGACGAGCGAGACAGGGAGACCGGGCTGAGCGGCGCGGCCCTGCTTCTCCGGGCAGGTCCTCCCACCTCCGCTCCCCCGGCTGAGCGAGGACACTGGGCTCGGTGACCTCTGAGAGGGTGCTGCCAGCTTGGCCACGCTGTGGAAGTTTAATGAGTATTGAATCTGTAGATGCCACGGGCTTCCTGCCCACCCCACCCCACCATTTCGCAGATGAAAAAGCTGCCGAGAGCCTGAGAGGTTAGGGTGCTGCGGGGAGTCAGGATTGGAGCTGCCCCCGCTGGACCAACCGCTACCGTGAGACACTGCTTGTGGGAGGCCGCAGCTGCCCCCATGCAGGGCAGCAAGGGAGCCGTCCATGGCCTGCCCCTGGGCCCTCACTACCAGTCTTACCGGGAGCCGTGTCAGGACGGCGCAGGGGACCGACTGGCTCCATGACGGAAACGTCTGAGTGGGTGTTGGTGGCCCTGGGACATCCTCAGGACACGGCCTGGCTCCCTTCAGCCTTCAGGTCCGTTTGTCTCCGTGTGAGCTCCATTCTTCGGCAAACTTCTCTTCCGAGTTCCCAGACCGCTGCCAGCTGCTTGAGGCATAGGAGTCCCAGCAAGAAAGATTTCCCTCTCAACAGACCCGGCACAAGTCGGAGCACTGACTGTCACTGCCTGCTGGCGGAGTACCAACCCCCGAGGACGTCCACGTCCTAATGCCCCAAATCTGTAGACAGACACGGGGCTTCAGAGACGTGATTCAGAACTCTGAGATTTCCCCAGAGTATCCGGCGGGTCCAAGTAATCCACGGTCCTTAAGAGTGGAAGAGGAGGCCAGAGAGATGGGAGGGAGCGGGGGTCACCGAAGCAGGGCCAGCGGGAGGCGAGGAGCGGAGGTGATGAGAGAAGGGCGGGCGGAGAGAACCAGGCGACTCACAACGCTGCTGCCTCTGAAGATGGAGGCAGAGGGGCCAGGCCCCAAGAGGGAAGCGAGTCTCCTCCCCATCCCACCTGTGCCTCCTGGAAGGACATGGGCACGAACAGAGGAAAACACATACCGGGACCTGGACAAAGGGGGGGCCAGAGAAAGCGCCCTGTGTCTCTGGGATGCTGGGAGTGCTGGAGAGAAAATGCGGGCGACAGGTGGCGTTTCTATGTCACGTTCCCCTGGGGGACACAACTTCCAAAGGAAGAAGAAGTGCAAACTGAACGTCGGGGCTCCTGGGCGGGTGGGGTTACAGAACGCTGCTGGGTTTTCTGGATATTCTTTTAACAAGAGAGGACGTGCACCTTGCAACTGCTAAAGAAAATACATTTACCAGGGCCTTGTAAACTGATTAGGAATTTGCTCGTTTTCTGTATTCTTTTTTAAAATGTTTATAATATCTATTTTATTTTGTCTTCTGAATCTTTTTTAAAAATTCCTTATTGTTGGAAGTATTATATATTGGGGCTGGAGGGCAGGCTGGGAGAGGACAAATGAAATACTTTCATTTTCTGTATTCCTGATGCTCTGGCATCAGGGGCCTGAGGACCTGACCCACAACTCACCTGCCATCACACCTTGGAGACGCAAGTCAACTGCTACTCCACCCCTCTCCTTTTAGCACACTCTACATTACTGCCCGGCCCTAATTACCCCCAGGCCAGGTATGGACAACTAGGGCCAGAACCCAGGCCCACCACCGTTCTCACACTGTCCAGTCGTAAGTCGAACCCCTGCTTCCTCTGCTTCCCCCATTCCTCCCTCTTCCAGGGAAGTGAAGGCTGCTGGCCGCAGTGCCCACCCTGCCCGGTCCTCCCACCGGGCTTCCTCCCTCCTCCACGCAACCACTGTCGGAGTCCGTGCCTTATTCCACCTCCTCAGCACAGTCCCAGGTCCATTTTAGAACGGAAGATGGCAGACGCGATTCGAGAAGAGCAGGGCGTCTCGGGAAGGAATCAGAGAATAACAGAGAAGAGTCGGGGACAATCTTTAGGCCAAAATGTGGGCAGGGAAACAATGTGGAGCTTAAGTGGCAATGAGCAGAGAGTCTGTGGGTTGGAGCGAGGAGACGGGGCTGTGGGCTCATCCCGGGCAGGCGTCGGCCGAGGCACCAGGCCCCGGGGCCAAGCTGGGCAGGCGGCTCCCTCTGCAGCAGTGAGGAAGGCTCTCCAGCGCCGGTCGCCTCTGTTGCTCCCTGGGTGGTAGAAGGTGTTCCCCAGTTTTCACACCATCCTCCCTCTACGCATGCGTGTCTGTGTGTTCGAATCTCCCCTTTTATGAGGACACACACACACTGGATTCGCGCCCAACCTAGCGGCCTTATTTTAACTTCATCATCTGCAAAGACTCTAGTTCAATCTCATCCCACCCCCGGGGATTGGGGTTTGGGACTTCAACATTTTGGGTGGCGAGGACACATCAACCATGAGAGCTTCTGTCCTTCGGTGTTCTTTCCCTGTAGTTCATCCCAAGCTGGTCCTTTTGCTATTTCCAAGGTGCCACCCCAAAGGCCAGGGCGGGCTGAGGGCCGCCAGGGTGGAAAGGCAGCTGGAGCACGGTCTGTCTGGCCCGAGGGCAGGGCTGTGCAAGGGCTCTGTGCACACCTGCAGGACCTCGGCGACTTGGCACGCCTCTGCCACACTCACTGACCTCCTGGTCTTGCCCTGGGCACCAGAAGTGACGGTGAGTGGGGGGCTGCAGCTGGGGGTTCAGAGTCCCATCTGAACGAACCGAGGGCAGCACAGGGGAAGGAAGGAAGGAGCGGTAGCCGCTGCACATACGGTTCTTCTATTGGCTGTCGGGGTGTTTTCAGAATAGATGATGCGGTTGAAACTTTCCATTCATACGATTCCTGTGCCCACACTCTGTGGGCTAATACACAGCCAAAGGCTTACTCCAGACTTGGCCAGAAACCTGAAGTCAGAAATAAGACTCATTCCTGTTCTTTTTTTCCAAGTGTGACTGATGCTGGCAACTCAAACGCGGGAGTGAGAACCAAGGGCCCAGGCACCAGCACTGACGGAGGCACCAGGACAAACACGATGGGCGGCAGCAACCACCTCGGAGTGACCTTGTCCCCAAAGCAGGTCCAACCCAAATCCGGCGTCATCTTCAGCAACCACTGATGATATTTACTGAATAATTTACAAGCCCCTCCTGGCATGAGGCAGGATGTAAACAAAAAAACAACATGAACAACGGATGCAAGTGAACTGTTAGCAAGTGGGAATCCTGGGACAGAGAACACAGCCACAGTGACCAGCGGGAAAAGCCGGCCAGCGCCAGCCTGTCCACCTGGCAGAGCACCCTCACCAGCACGGCTGCATGTGCCCGACCGGGGAGTCCGGCCAGGGCCTCTCAGCTCATGGGCTGACGCTCAACCACTGAGCCACTTGTCGGGGGGGGGAGGGGGGTGTGTGTGTGAGGCAACTTTTGAAAAACACAATCTGGAAGTTGATTTTGCTTTTATTTAGAAATACTTGTTATTGATTTCAGAGATGAAAGGAGAGGGAGAAACAGAAACATCAACGATGAGAGAGAATCATTGGCCGGCTGCCTCCTGCACGCCCCACTCTGGGGATGGAGCCCACAACCCAGGCCTGTGCCCTGACTGGGAATGGAGCTGTGGCTTCCTGATCGGTAGGTCAATGCTTAACCACTGAGCCACCCAGCCAGGCTGATTTTGCTCTTGAAAAGTAGTTTAACGTTACGTGTAATGATACGTCATTTTCAGAATATAAATTACTACAGAGCGTAACTCTCAAAACCTGGGCAAGGCAGAAAACGCACACGGAGCACAGACAGGGCAGCACCCTCGTTCATTAAAACCACCAAACAAACATTTACTAAGACACACCAAGTACCCAGTGATGGGTTAAAACCTGACATGCGTTTAAGCTTTCAGAGCAACCCCCGAGGTAAGGACTATTAATGGCATTCTTTTACTGATGGGGAAATTGAGGCTTAGGGTGTTTAGGTAACTCACCCAAGGTCACAAAGCTCCCAGCAGCTTATGAATCCAATCTGAGCTCAGAGCCAATTCCATAACCTCTGTGCCATCACAGCTTTCTAAAAAGTTCAGAAACGCTGGCCACCCCAGAGTGCCTTCCAAACAGAACCTCCTACTGGAACGGCAGCGAGGGTGGATGCGCACACACACTTGTCCTCCCTTGCAACTGCTTAGGGCCGACTTTTATATGTTTCTATATCTAGTCTTACTGCTTTTATTTGTTTATTTATTATATATTTTATTGATTTGTTACAGAGAGGAAGGGAGAGGGATAGAAAGTCAGAAACATTGAAGAGAGAAAAACATCTATCAGCTGCCTCCTGCACGCCCCCTACTGGGGATGTGCCCGCAGCCAAGGTACATGCCCTTGACCCGTCTCAGTCTGCAGGCTGATGCTCTATCCACTGAGCCAAACCGGTTTCGGCTAGTCTCACTGCTTTTAAAAAGCAGTAGAAAACCAGGGCTCTGGGGCTACCTACAGGGAAGCAGACAGGAAGGACATTTATCTTCACGTCCAACAGACTTGCTTTCATCTGCCCAGAGACCTCTGAAGCAGCCATCCCACAGACAACATGAAACCTCCCGTCCTGGCAGCCAGAACTGACTGGGGCTGAGGGCGGGGGTGAAGACATACGCCTCATTAGATTATCTTGGGATCTTAAATAGGGCTGGACTGCCAGGGCTTGGAGGGACCATCTGTAGAGAAACTTGCAGGAACAGAAGTGGGGAGAGCAGGGCCTGTTAGGGGGGTAGATTAATTCCCGCAGCTCACCACTCACTGCCCTGAGGCCTGGCCATGCTTAGGGGTCACTGAGTGGCCACTGCCATCGGCTTACAACGAACCCCTTTCCCTGCTGCAGCTTGAGAGCTTTGGTCTTGTTTTGCTTTGCACTTTGCAGTCCGGGGCTTGGTCCGGCACTGACCCGAGCAGGGCTTTCTCCCCCCACGCCCCACCCTGGCATGGCAAGCGGTGCAGCCACATTCTTGCTGCTGCTTAGGCTCCCGTGCTGTAGCAGCAGCTTTCACTGAGTGCCAGGGCTGCGCTGGACACTTCCGCACAAGTGTCTCTCACATGTTCAACATCAATGGACCACTTAGCTGGGCTTCGCAGACACAGAGACCCCCCAACTGCAGACAAATGTTATAAGCAGTCCAAGCCTGTGTGGCGTTTAGAGCATATAAAGCCGGTTGTTCAATGAATGGTGGTGGGACAAATGGATACCCATGTGGAAGCATTCCGCCACACAGACCACACAGAAAAGATGCATGGGTTAAATAATTAGTTGTAAAAAAAACCAAAATGAAGAAATAATGGGGGTGGAGGGGGTTGAAGACACTGTATAATCCTAAAGCGCAAAAGGCCCTCCCAGGCAGGACTCTGAATTCAGAAATGATCATGTGAAAAGATTCCGCGAGGCAAATTTCTTAAACCGATACTGAAAAGACAGGCTAACAAGTGCAAGTGACGGACATGAAGACAATATTTGCAATATACATAACAGAGAACTGATTGCACTTTGCAAAAGTTTCCAGGGCATTGACTCAGGCCCTGGAATGCAAAAGACCTTTCTCCCACCTGCCCGCAGCTGGAACCTCTGCCTCAAGGAACCCTGGGACCCCTTCTTCCTGACGTCTATATGTGCGCACATATGTTTACGCTCAGAGACACACTTCCCCTGTCCCAGAGACCTTCCTACACATCTACGTGCAGGTCACTGTGTACCCGGCAACATCTTGTACATTTATCTTTGTGCATACTTCTCCTAATACTGTCGAATGGAAGAAAGCTTACAAATCCATATTTCATATTATCCTACCTTGGTTTTGAAAACAGCAACACACAAGCCCTCCGATGTGCCTCAGCGGGCTGGGTGTGGTCTCATGTTCCGAAAGGTCACTGGTTGATTCAGAGTCAGGGCTCATGCCCCGTTGGAGGCTGGATCACTGAGAGGGGGTATGTGGGAGGCAGCCAATCCATGTTTCTCTCTCTCCTTCTTCTCCCTCCCTCTCCCTCTCTCTAAAATCAATAAAAATTTATCTATATATATATAAAGGGCTAATATGCAAAGTGTCCCCACGAGAGTTCGACCAGGGAAGGTAAGTTCTATTGTTCGCTATGATGTGCACTGACCACCAGGGAGTGGGACGGAACAAAGGAAGGTCCGGGCTGGTAGCCAGAAGCCAGAAGGCCCTGATTGGCCCTGATCACCGACCAGGCCTAGGGACCCTACCCATTCATGAATTTCATGCACTGGGACTCTAGTAAAATATAAAAACAAAACAAAAAACCCCAGCTCCACACATATGTACAGAGAAAACAAATCAGAACAAACACATCAAAATTATTACTAGTGGATACAACTTGTTAACTGGACTAACACATTTCCTTTAGACTTTTCTGGGGTTTATAATTTTTCTACAGGAACACTGGACTTTAATCATCGAAAACATAAAAGTTACTTTTGTTTTTTAAAATATATTTGTACTGATTTTAGAGAGGAAGGGAGAGGGAGAGAGAAACATCAATGATGAGAGAGAATCACTGATCGGCTGCCTCCTACATGGCCCACACTGAGTCCATAACCCAGGTATGTGCCCTTGACCATAATGGAACATGGGACCCTTCAATCCGCAGGCCAACGCTTTACCCACTGAGCCAAACCAGCTAGGGCAACATACGTTTTGGCATGAGTAACAAATTCTGAGTGGTGGTAGAAGGCCTCACTCTCAGTTTATTTTTATTTTTTTAATATATTTTACTAGAGGCCCGGTGCACAGCATTTGTGCACAGGTGGCGGGGCAGTCCCTCAGCCCAGCCGGCACCCTCTCGCAGTGTGGGACCCCCTTGGGGAATGTCTACCTTACAGCTTAGGAGGAGCGGGCCTAAGCTGGCAGGCAGACATCCCCCGAGGGGTCCTTAGCGCTGCCATGGAGGTGGGAGAGGCTTCCGCCACCAACACTGCCCTTGCCAGCCGTGAGCCTGCCTCCTGGCTGAGCGGCGCTCCCTCTGTGGGAGCACACTGACCACCAGGGGGCAGCTCCTGAGTTGAGCATCTGCACCCTGGTGGTCAGTATGCATCATAGCAACCAGTTGTTCTGCCGTTCAGTCTATTTGCATATTAGCCTTTTATTATATAGGACTGATTTTTTTACAGAGAGGAAGGGAAAGGGATCGAGAGTTAGAAACATCAATGAGAGAGAAATATCGGTCAGCTGCCTCCTAATGCCATAAACAAGTGGAGACTGCCGTATCTTACCCCCTATGCACAAGAAAGCAACGGGTCCCTCCCAGGTCGGTGTGTCTGGGGAAGGCTACTGCAATTTCTAAACAATGACATGCTCCCTGCACTTTGCTTACAGTCAGATCCCAACGACATGTGACTTGCGCCGTGAAGGTCATGAAGAGCAGAGCAATCAGGCAGGCCATTTGTCACTGACAACATGACAGGTCCCAGCTCCTTACCCATCAGCTCTGGGCTGCACCCTGGGCAACTCACTCCATCTCCCTCTCCCAGTGTCCTCACCTGTGAAGTGGAGCTGGAACACACTTACTTGAGGTTCCTTGGACTCTAAAATCTGATCATTTATACTTACTAGAGGCCCAGTGCATGAATTTGTGCACTAATGGGGGGGTCCCCCAGCCTGGCCTGTGGGATTGGGCCAAAACCAGCTCTCCAACAACCCCTGAGGGGTCCCAGATTGTGAGAGGGTGCAGGCCAGGCCAAGGGATCCCACCAGTGCACAACTGGAGCTGGGGAGGGATGTGGGAGGGCTCCAGGGCGTGTCAGGCCTGTCTTGCTCAGTCCAGATAGGCCAGACCCTAGCAGCAAGCTAATCTACTGTTTGGAGTATCTTCCCCCTGGTGGTCAGTGCACATCACAGCGAGTGGCTGAGCAGCCTTACCATATCATTAGCATATTACATTTTGATTGGTTGAACAGACAACCGGACAATAGACACTTAGCATATTTGACTTTTATTATATAGGACTTAATTTGTCCCTTGACAAGTCCTTTGACGCCAGTGACTCTCAACTTCCCAGTGCCTACCAACTTCTACCACAGCAGGCAGCCGTGAGCCTGGTGCCCCGAACTGAAGTGTAAGGAGAGTCTGAATGCTCTTCCATGGCCATTCTTGGGGTCTGGAGTAAAATGAGCATTTCGGTGACAGAGAAACTGAGTGCTCACACAGTCACCTCCGGACAGGCGTGTGGCCGTCCTGCAGCACAGGGAGCTCCTGGGAGAGGGAGCGCCGCTCTGACGAGAAAACCATCAGATTTGGGGACCGGGCAGGAGTTAAACATTTTAGAGAGCCAAGAGCCCGTGACGACTGTTTAACTTTATCATCAGAACTTGTAAGGGCCCGGGCCTGGGCAGCTCTTAGCAATTAGCAAAAGCAGGATTAACTGGGGTCAGACTCACCCAAGATGAAAATACAAGAGGCATACGATAAGAAGAGACAGAAATCAGAAGGAAACACTGGGTTGCTTGACTAACGTCAGAAAGCAGAGAGCTCAGGTTCCAGGCAGCAGCCATGGTTCAAGCCAGACACAGAAACGGGGTTCAGGTTCACAAGCTGCGCCCATTACAGACGCAGGCGAAGAGTATCCTGCGGGCGCCGAGCACAGACTCGCGGGAGGCCCGGGGTCCGGCCGGGAAGCGGGTGAACAGAGCAGAGGGAGGCACCAGGCAGCCCAGAGGCTGCCTGCAGAGCTCCGTGGACCCGAATGTGTCAGGAAAGACCAAGAGCACGAAGCTTCCGAGGAAACACAGCCCCGAGAAAAGATCTCTGACACACGGACCCGGAAGGCCTCCTTCCCATAACCACAGCCAGGGCAGGCTCTCTGCGCCTCATTCTGAACGTTCGCTTATGAGCGAGAATCCAAATGCCAGAACCTAGTCAACATTTATTCCTATAAACATGCATTTTTGTTCCTTCTAAGAGCATGTGATGCTGCCCAATAATAATTGGTCTCAGCACTTTAAGGATCTAGAAGCGGGTAGAGGCGGTGAAGCAGACTGGGGTTACCACAGGCATGTCAGTGCCCTGGAGGAGGTGTAACAACGTCACAGAGACCTTGGTGGTCAATTTCCAGGAGCATCGTCTGCCTTAAAAAAAAACGGCAAGCTCTGGCATGATGACAGGGAAAATGTCTATAGCAGGAATACCTGACGGATAGTCTTGCTTCATCCCCAACGAACAAATTTAATAGGAAGTGAGAGATGCGTGGTGATGCTGACCATGTGTGCATGCTTGAAGCAGCACAGTGTTTCCACGCAGAAATAACAAGTTTCAAAGCCTGGAAACCTATCCCTAACAAGGCAGTGAAGAAAGTCCCTGGAGAGGCAGCCACTTGAAAAATGGCATTTCTACCCTTTTATTCATGTCAGATTTAACAGGAAGACAGCTAGGCTCTATGATTCATAAAATGAATATGGATACCGTTTTCATGGTTTCCATTCTTACAGAAAGTCACAGATGACAGGAAACATTCTAAGTGACACCTGTCTGGTTGTCTGATCACCTCAACAGTAGTGACAGCTGTAGCACAAATATTTCTGTGCCCTACCTTCCTGAAAACGCTGCAACACAGCACAGCATGCGGACAGGGAAGAATGAAAAGGGGGCAAGACTATACCAATGTTGTGGTCAAGGGGGGCAAGACTATACAATGTTGTAACCAGAGCACTAACCCTAACAGAACCCCTAACAAAGCACTCACGTTATAAACCCTAAAAAATGAATGTTACCCTAGCACTGCTGCAAAGCCCCCTTAAATCCGAATGAATGTCTTTAAAAGATGTTAAATTAGGTCTTTACATTAAAAGAAATTTAGAAAGATGACACGGGCTGAATGAAGGAAGGGGTCGGGGAGGACTCAGGCTGCTAAGGAATGGAGATGAGAGCAACATGCACGAAGTCTCGGAGGATGTCCCCTGCCGGCCTCTCCCAGCCACGTACTGCCAGGAAAAAGCATGTGGCCGGGCTCAAGAGCAAGAATGGACGCCATGAATGGTGGCCTATTCCTCCACACGGAGGCTGTTCAACTGTGCTATTCCTTTCATGTTCAGCTCCAGCTACTTGGTATAAGGAACTTTAACACGCTGGGGAAAGTGCCTTTGAAACCACGCCACTTCCACTTTCTCATGACATCATTCCTCCTTGTGTCAATCACGTGGGACCTAATTAGCATTTGCAGTGTGTTCAAACATACTTTGTGGCAAATCAGTCTGTACTGTTATCCCTAATTATTACTTTAACGAATCTGATGTTCCAAGTTAGGTAAATCCAAATATGCTATGTTTTATGGGAGCTAAAGACAGGTCCAGAGATGCCCTTCGGGAAGCGGGTCGGGGGGGTGGGGGGGGGGAGTGGTTCTGCCAGCGCCGCACTGGGTCACTGAGTGGGCTAACCTTAAACCACCTAAAGTGCCACGACACAGTTCCCAGCGCCACTCTAGCATCATAACAGGGTTTCCCTGGACGAGAAGATCACTGAAAGCTACTTAGTAGCATGAGTCAACATTAGGATTGGAGTGCACGCAAAATGGACTTCCACTGCCTGGCTAAAGGGACCCAGGAAACAGGCAATCAGAAAGCCTCCAACTGAAGCCACTCTAAATAGTCTATGATCTCGCCTTTGCACAGATTCTGTCTCTTTTACTCATGCATTTTCTTTCAAAAGATGTCATGGCATTTGTTATCTCAAGTTGTCAAAGTAACCAAAATCACTGCAACATTAATTTTTGTCACTATTGCTTTGACGGATGTTTTTCCACTCTCAAATTGCCTCCTTTTCAACACACAATATTCTACGGGAGACTGGTTAAATGCACTGTAACATGACTGTGTAATGAAATACTACAGTCATAAAAGAGCATTATACATCTGCCTGGGCTGATAAATTAAGATGTACAGAGCATACATGTGAACAGTATGTGTCCATGTTTGTCAGACACACACACGCACATGTACAGCAAACTGGGTGTGGTACTGGTAAGGGTGGCTGCCTTGGGAAGGGGGACTGAGAGCTACAGAGTTCGGAAAAGTTTACGTGTTTAACTTGCACTGTTAAATGGTTTCCAATGGGTGCAAACTGATGATTTGGAGATGCAGCTTGCAGAATTTCAAGACAGCATCTGGGCTCCGGTGTCTGTCGACCTGAGGTCAAAGCTTGAGAAATCTGGAAAGGTGCCACTTGGAGAATCAAGAGTGCCACTACAAACAGGAAATTTGGAGTGTCTAGAACCCATTACCAGACACTTTTAGCACCCTGAAAAATGTAACAATGGCTTTACTCACAATTTTTCCCTCTACGTTCTTTTATGAGACCTTATTCTCAGCGTTAAATAATATCAAAACCAACAAAAGAAACAGATTGACGGATGAAGTCAGTAGCGTTTGCTTGGGCTTGAAGTGTACAAAATACCAACCTTCAACTGAAGGTTTAGCCAATGAAATTCACTAAAAAAGTCACTAATAGGCAAGTTAGTTAAAGAATTCCCTCTCCCCCTCACTTATCTTAGTTCACGGCATCCCACACAAGTTAAATAATATCAAAACCAACAAAAGAAACTGAATGACAGATGATCAAAGAAATCACTAAGCAGGTAAGTTAAATAATTAGATTTTGGTTTATTAAATACAGTTATATATTACAATTATATATTTTTGTTATTTAAACTATAAATATCGCGAATTTATGTTTTGTTTTGTTTTTTCTCGAAGTGACACACCACCCGAGTTATGCTCTTTCTTTTGGCGAATTTTGACACACCAAGCTCAAAAGGTTGCTCATCACTGGCCTAACCAATGGACACAGACACCAGGGAGATGAGGGCGAGAGTAGGGGAGAGGAGGGACCATGGAGGGATAAGGGCACATATGTAATACCTTAATCAATAAAGAACAAAAAATAGCTCTGGCAGCTCTCAAAGCTGCTGGATCACTTTCAAAAAAAAAAAAAAAAAAGGAAAGAAATAAAAACCGACAACAGTATAGAGTTTACCAGAGGAAAGGGGGTGGGAGGAAGTTGAACAGGGTAAAAGGGGGCTAAACGGTGATGAAAGGAGACTTGACTTGGGGTGGTGAACACACAATACAGTAAACAGATGTGTAATATAGAACTGTACATCTGAACCCTGCATAACTTTATTAATCAACGCCACCCCAATAAATTCAGTAAAAATTAAAAAAAAAACAATCAGGTATCACCTCACACCTGTCAGCATGGCTACCATCAACAAATAAACAAATAACAAGTGCTGGCGAAGATGTGGAGAAAAGAGAACCCTAGTACGTTGCTGGTGGGGATGCAGACTGGTGCAGCCACTATGGAAAACAGTGTGGAGTTTCCTCAAAAACTTAAATAGGGAACTGCTATTTGACCCAGTGACTCCACTTGTAGGAATATATCCTAAGAAATCTGAAACAGCAATCAGAAAGAAGGTATGCACCCCTATGTTTAGAG
The DNA here is from genome assembly GCA_027563665.1 of Antrozous pallidus. Taxonomy (NCBI): domain Eukaryota; kingdom Metazoa; phylum Chordata; class Mammalia; order Chiroptera; family Vespertilionidae; genus Antrozous; species Antrozous pallidus. The sequence continues at coordinate 7,506,825 of CM050526.1, forward strand.
CAGCACAACTTACAATAGCTAAGATCTAGAAACAGTTTAAGTGTCCATCAGCAGGTGAGCATATAAAAAAGCTGTGGTACATTTACACCAGGGAATACCATGCAGCTATAAAAAAGAAGGATCTCTTCCCCTTTGAGACAGCATGGAGGGGCCTGGAGAGTACCGTGCTAACTGAAATACGCCAGTAGAGAAAAACAAGTATCACATGATCTCACTGATCTGTAGAATCTAAGTAACAAAGTAAACCGATGAACAGAGTGGATCCAGAGACATGGAAGCACGGAACAGAGTGCAGACTGTCAGAGGGCAGGCAAGGGCGGAGATGGCTGGGAGGTGACCAACCCACGAACACAGACAACAGGGCTCTGGACCCTGGGGCAGGGAGGGCTAAGGGGGTTCACGGGGGATGGTCATACGTAATACTTTCAACAATCAAGAATTATTTTTTTAAACTGACCCTCTTTTCTTTTAACATAAACTAGCATGACTTTGCTCACCTCTGCTCTTCAAGCATACTTGCCCTTATCTACAATTTCTTAAAAGTTACAAACCATTGACACTTTTGAGTATATATCTAAAAGAACTGAAAGCAAGATCTTGAAGAGATATCTGTACACCTATGCCCACAGCAGCCATCCTAATATATAAAAAGCCAGGGGCCATCACAACCGAAACAACCGATAGATGACCAAACAGCAGGCTGCGTGGGGCAACCAGGCTGGCCGGGGGCCAGTTGGGGGAGACTAGGCCAACAAACGGGGGAGGGCTGTTAGGGGTAATCAGGCCAGCAGGCAGAGGTGATTAGCAGTGATCAGGCTGGCAAGGAGGGCAGTTAGGGGCAGGCAAGTAAGCAGTTAGGAGCCAGCAGTCCCGGATTGTGAGAGGGATATCTGATTGCAATCAGACATCCCCTGAGGGATTCCGGATTGGAGATAGTACAGGCTGGGCTGAGGGGACCCCCCCCCCCCCAATGCACAAATTTCATGCACGGGGCCTCTAGTTATACATAACAGTCAAGAAGTGTGCAAGCAACCCAAACATCCATTGACAGATGAATGGCTAAACAAAATAATGTATATTATTACTATTATTCAGCCTTTAAAAAAAAAAAAGGAAAAAGAAAATCCTGTCACATGCTACAACATAGATGAATTTTGAGTTCCACACAAAAAGACAAATGTGGTATGATCAACTTAGAATGGTGGTTACCAGAAAGGGGTGGGAGGGTGGGCGTGGGGGAGGGGGAAGGATGTGGGGGTTGGGGGAGGAGCCAGGAGCGGAGTTTCAGTTCTGTGAGATGAAAGAGCTCTGCAGATTTCACACAATCATGTAAATACACTTAACACTATTGAACTGTGCACTTCAAGACTGTTAAGATGGTACATTTTATTATGTGTTTTTAATCATGAAAATTTGTGATTTTTTTTTAAAATATACCAGCCAGTGTTTGGCAACTGGACGAGGCCAGGTTGACAATGTGTAAAAACAAGGTAACATTTTCTTACACAATCTGAGGCACTGACTCCCAATCACTAACGCTCATTTTACCCTTTGAATCAATCAGGTTAGTCTTCTCGGCACATGGGAGACAGAAAGTAAGTAACTGAGGAGTCCGATGCACCTTTTCAGCTGCTCCCATCCTCCCCTCTGGCAACCATCCATCCCTTCCATCTGTGTCTATGAGTCTGGTTTTGTTTTGTTTCATTTTCTACTTTTTATTCACCAACTTATATCATCAAGTCTAAGGAGTTGACTTATCTTTTCTACCTTTTATCATGAAGTCCAGAAACTGGTATTTGTTCTTCTTCCTCTTGTTAGGCAGGATGGAAAACTTCTCTCTCCTCTCTCCATTACCACCCCCCCCCCCCCCCCCGCCACACACACACACACACACTCACACACACACACTTTTATTCTTCTTACGGGTCTGGACAAGCCTCTATTCAATTTGGCTTTAGATCTCAATAGACATTTATATTGACTAACCTCCTTTGACCATTCATACTGTAGTAGAAAACCTTTCCCCTTAACTTGGCATGTCCTTTCTAAATTGGACTTCCCCCAAACCAGACTCTGGACTCTGTGATCCCCTGGGATGCTTCCTTCCCTTTCTCTGCATCACACGACGCCCTCGTTCTCTTACGCGAGATTACCTGGGATGAAGAGAGATGCATTCAGCTTTTCAGAACTTTCTAACCCTCTGAGCAAGCTTGCCTTTTAGTCTCCTTAACAACCAAAAACTTGAAATAATGTAAAACAACTAAACCTGTAATAGTTAGAATAAACTATACTTATAAAACCCAATATACTGCTATAGGGAAAAAAACAAAATTATATATCATGTATTCATATGACTATTAATAAAGAGATGCTAGCCTTATAAAGGAAGCTAAAAAAAAAAAAGAATGTACTTTGAAGTTTCACCAAATTGTCCGTTCCTCACGGACTGCGCCCTGCTTTCCAACATCCAAGTGTCTATACCGCTTCTGGGACAATGACCTTCCCGAGAAAGCAGGCTTCCCGGAGAGGGGAGGAGGCTATGCGCCCACGCCACCAGGGTGCTGGAGGCACGGCAGACACTCACCAGGCGGATAACACGTGAACCTCAGCATGGGTGCAGAGCTTTGATCTGGTAAGACCGGCCTTCCCCAGCGGCATGAATGCCAGCAGAGACGCTCCTCACAGGGAATGCAGGTGCACGACTGGGAAGGGGGGAGCGAGTCGGCGGGAGAAGCGTGTTCGTGCGGAAAGATGGGCGAAGAAGGCATCCGCATGAAGCAATGGCTGCATGGCAAGAACCAGAAGAGCGGGCACGGGTGCAGAAGGAAAAACAGCTCTTAACATGTAGGAAGTGCTTGCCATTCCAAAGAGGAGGCGAGAGGGAGGGAATTCAAAGAGGAAGATGAAGGAACCAGGTGGTGGGCCGGGGACCAGTGGCAGGGCCCGCCGCAGGAATGACCCTCCTCACGGTAACCAGGTGTGCAACCCCATCCCGGGGAGAGGAAGTCTGGAAGGCAGCAAAGAAAAAAACAGGACAGAACCCAGCGGCGTTAAGAGAATCAAGGAGGATGTGAGTTGACGCGGGGTGGCCCCTGCGTCCCCGCTGTAACATGGGATAAGCAAGCCCCACACCATCACGTCCCAGGCCGATGACCCCGGGCAGGCACACGGTGAGAGGAGCTCGCGGACACGGCTCCTGTGCAGAGCTAGCGCCTACAGACACCAAAGACTCCCCGCGGCTCAGTGTCCTCCTGGCCATCCTGCTCCTCCCTGCCTCCTCGGGCAGTGCTCCCTCACAACAGACAAAGAGAAGGCCATCTCAGCTCCCTGCAGCTGGGGACAGAGTGGGGAGGCGGGAGCCCCCAGGTCCTGGGCTCTGGGCACAGAAGCCGTGAGGACAAACAAGAGCGAAACATTAAATTATGAGGGCAGGAGGCGCTCAGCCACGCGAGGCCTGATTTCCGTCAGCACAAGGAGCCCTGTGCTTTTATGGCTTGGCACCAGATTCATTCAAGGACCTGGCTGTGGACAATCAGAAATGATCTTTACACACTTGCGATGCTTCAACTCCACAGACTGAGGTGACAAAGATCCTCCCGGGACCAGACTCCAGCACGGCTCCCGAGTCCTCTCCTCACTCAGGCCTCCGCCTTGTCCACAAAACCAGACTCTCAACACAAATGATCCTGTCCACCCACCGTGGCCCCACACTGAAAGATTTACACAAACACTAACAGCTTCTAACAGCTCTGGGCCTGACTCCTGGAAGGACCACCGCCCCTAAGGGCCTCCCTGAGAAAGCTCAAGGCTCCAGAAGAATTTGCTGCTTGTTCTGGCCAACACCCACCAGTGGCCCTTGACTACCAGTTTCCAGAGCATTTGCTAGAAAGGGCCTGCAACTGTGGATCTTCCCCCTGTCCCCTTAAGATGTAGGCGCATCTGCTATAATTAGCAGGCTCTTCCGGAAGGACCTGCAAGCCACTTCTTAAATGTAAGCAGCAAGTAGGACAGGCAGGGCTCTGCCTCCCAGGCTCCTGGGGGACAGGACCCTGACTCCCAGCACTGCCGGCGCAGACACAGCGGCCTGCCTCCCTGGCACTCACACACACCAACCTCCGTGACTGTCCTCTTCCCTGACTCCATGGAGTCCCAGCTCCTCCCCAGTGCTGCCTTTAAATCGCAGTCGCCTCAGTGCAAACCAAAGTTCAGTTCAGTTCATGCTGGACCCTCTTCGCTACTTCAATAGTGTAAACTGATTAAAGCCTGTCCTTAGTGCTTTCCTTTGGCGACATAAAGGAAGAAGAGTGCAGGGAGTGACAGGCAGAGAGACTGACCCCTGGTCACTGACTAGCCTGTGACCTCAAGTGTTTGCCCAAGGCTGGGAAGGAGACTCCACCCCTGGCTTACAAGAGCTGTTGAAGGGTGAAGTGAGAGATATGGCATTAGTTGAGGATCGTGTCGGGAACAGAGTAAGGGCCCAGTAAGTAATTCCTAAAAAAGCTAACGGGAGTAAACCTCTGGGAGGGCTCATGAGAGCTATGCCAGTGGGCAAAAACTTAGGACAGAGCAATGTAAAACATTTAAAGAAAAATAACTGCAAAGTCAAGAGATATGCTCCCAAGTGAAAGCAACTTTATCCTAATTTCTCTGCTCTGATATATGGGATAATATCCCTTTAAACAAGCTAATGAAACCACTTTCTGAAAGCAGGCAGTTGCTAAGTGTTGCCAAGGGATACAGGCTAAGCTTGTGGGTAAATTAATCATTGTGTGCAAATTAAGCAAAACACCAGATGAGCACTGTCTGCAATAGCTCTCTATCAAAAGAAAAAAAAAACAAAAAAACCAGAGTAATAACATACTTCTCGGACTCCTTTTATTTAGCTGCTGAAAAAAAGGATCCGCAGGGCATTTAATCTGACCTCCGAATTTTGCAGGAAGGAAGTCGTAAACCTCCAGAGGTTAAATGATGTGCCCGAGCTCCCAGGGCAATTAGCATGCACCGTGGACCTGGAATCTAGAACCACCGCCCCTGGCCGGTTCCTCATAGTAAGAAGTTGAAGGACAACATAACATAAACCTAGAAAATATCCCCAAAGATGACATGAAACATGGGTTACAAGACATCAAATTTACTAGTAAAACAATCTGAAAAGAGCATTTAAGAATCTGAGAAATCAATCCTCCTCCTGGCTGAGCCCAGAGCAATGGGAGAACCAGGAGGAAAACTGCAGCACCTCCCCTGTTACGAGCACCAGAGGGCATGTAAAATGATCTTCCCAGCACATCGAAAGGCAGAATCTAACTAAACTCCTTCACCTGAGAGAAGTCAGCAATCTGAGAGAAACAGTCTCAGATGGTTCAGGCCAGTGGTCTGCACACTCTTTAGTCTACAGAGCCGACAGAGTGCAACGATGGAAATTTCTTTTGAGAGCTGGACACCGACTTCTGCGCATGGGCCACGAAGTTTCAATCGCACTGGACATGTGCACCCACACGTGGTATTTTGTGGAAGAGCAACACTCAGGGGACCAAAGAGCCGCATGTGGCTCGCCAGCCACATTTTGCCGACCACTGGTTTAGGCAAAGAAAGAAGGCATTCAGTAAATATTTCTGAAAAGACTTCAATCCCCTTGCAATCCCAAATCTCCAAGGACTATATAAGCAGTACTTAGTGGTAGGAAGCCTAAATTGCAAGAAAAAATTTTTTTCACCTTTTTATTATACTTCTCAACTGCAGTTCACATTCAATATTATATTGTACTAGGGACCCGGTGCACAAAATTAGTGCACTGGAGGAGGAAAGTCCCTCAGCCCAGCCTGCTCCCTCTTACAGACTGGGAGCATCCCTGCTGCTGCAGCCACTGCCAGCCACTGCAGCCGCCAAGGTGTTTTCATGAACATGGACTCTAGGCCCTTTATCATGAAAAAAATAACAACTTTCTTTAGTTATTTTCAAGATGTGTCTTTCATAGGATATGACATTTCTTTCTTTCTTTCTTTTATCCTCACCTGAGGATATATTTCCATTGATTTGTAGAGAGTGTGGAACAGAGAGGGAGAGACAGAGAAACATCAATGTGAGAGGGACATGTTGATTGGTTGCCTCCTGCATGAGCCCTGACCTGGGCCCCAGCCAGGGAGGAGCCTGCAACCTAGGTACATGCCCTTGATCAGAATCGAACCCGGACCTGTGGTCAGCAGGCCAAGTTTCTCTCCACTGAGCCAAACCGGCTAGGGCAGGATATGACATTTCTTAGCCCCTCCAGCAGCGGATCTTTGTTTTTTTCCCTCCAGGAGTGAGGTGAAAAAAACCCTAGATCACCTTCTTGGATTCTCATAACCCAAGTTACCAAGAACACTGCAAGTGGCGGCGTACAGGAGCTTAGCCAACAAGCGGTCAGAAAAGGTGTTTACGCTCGAACTGCTTTGGCTCAGTGGATAGTATAGTGAGTGGCTCCTGCAGCATACTGGTTAGATAATCAGCCTGCAGACTGAAGGGTCCCAGGTTTGATTCCCGTTAAAGGCATGTACCTTGGTTGGGGGCACATCCCCAGTGGGGACTGTGCAAGAGGCAGCTGATCGATGTTTCTCTCTCATCAATGTTTCTGATAGTCTATCCCTCTCCCCTCTTCTCTGTAAAAAAAAAATTAATAAAATATATATTTTTAAAAAGGAACGGTGTTTTCTCTACAGCCTATGCACAGAAGATCCCCTGCATTATGTCCACTTGGCTGGCGTTCACTGTGTCCCCCGGGTTGGGAGGCATGGACCCAGTGGACACAGCACACAGCGGCTGCCGGGGAACACCCTCAAGCCCAGCGGCCCCACATTCACTGTGTCCACCAGGCTGGGGGGCTGGGGGCTGGGGGGTGGAACTGCCTGTCCCAGGGCTGCTTGCACTTGGTGCCCCTGGCTGCTTGTTCCAGGACCCAACCCGCTTAGCAACCCCAGCCACTCATCCCAGGATCTGGACTGCTTGGCCCCAACGCTTATAGACCACTCCTGGCTGAGGGCATTCTGGGACCCCGGCCGCTCAGGGCCTACATAATGGCCTACAGGCTGGGAGCAGTCTGGGTCCCAAGGATGTTCCTGGGACCCAGGCCACTTCGTGCCAATGTATGCAAATTAACCTGCCATCTTTGTTGGGTTAATTTGAATACTCAATCATGATTGGCTGATGGGCATTACAGAGGTATGGTCAATTTGCATCTTTCTCTTTTATTAGTATAGATTAGTTTCAGGTGTACAGCATAGTGGTTAGATAATCACATATTTTACAAAGTGATCCCCTATAAGTCAAGTACCCACCTGGCACCATGCAGTTATTACATTATCGACTATATTCCCTAAGCTGGACTTTACACACCCATGACTATTTAGTAACAACCAATTTGTACTTAATCCCTTCACCTTTTTCATTCAACCTCCCAGCCCCCTCCCCTCTGGCAACCATTAATTTGCTCTCTATATCTATAAGTCTGTTTCTCTTTTGATTATCTTGCTCTTTAGATTCCACACATAAGTGAAATCATGTTGTATTTATCTTTCACTAGGCATAATATCCTCTAGGTCCATCCATGCTGTCACAAATGATAAGACTGCATTATTATCTTATGGCTGAGTAATAATCCACTGCAATATGTACCACTTCTTTATCCACTCATCTACTGGTTGGCACTTAGGTTCCTTCCATTTCGTGGCTATTATATAGATTTGATGCAATTAACACAGGCCTGCATTCATCTTTTCGAATTAGTGTTTTGGGTTTCTTCAAATGTATGATGGGAAGTAGAGTCACTAAGTTGTAAGGCAGTTCCCTTTTTAATTTTTCAAGGAATCTCCATACTGTTTTCCACAGTGACTGCACCAATCTACATTCCCACCAACAGCACATGACAGTTCCCTTTTATCCACATCTTTGCCACTTGGTGTTTGTTGACTGACTGATGATAGCCAAATCTGACAGATGTGTGGTGTTATTTCATTAAAGTTTTAACTTGCATTGCTCTGATGATTAATAACATTGAGCATCTTTACATATGTCTACTGGCCATCTGTATGTCCTCTTGGAGAAGGGTCCATTCAGATCCTCTGTCCATTTTCAAATTGGATTATTTGGTTTTTTGGTGTTGATTTCTAAGTTCTTTACAAATTTTAGATATTAACCACTTATTGGATGTATCATTTGCGAATATCTTCTCCCATTCAGCAAATTGTCTTTTTGCTTTATTGATGGTTTCCTTTGCTGAGCAAAAATATTTAGTTTGATGTAGTCCCATTTCTTTATTTACCTTGCCCAAGGAGATATTTCAAAAATATATACTGCTAAAAGATTTTACTGCCTATGTTTCTAGTTTTACAGTTTTGAGTCTTACAATTAAGTCTTTAATCCATTTTGAGTTTATTCTTGTGTATGATTTCTTTTTTCATTTATTTTTGTAATTTTCCCAACACCATGTCTTGAATAGACTAGATTTATCTTGTTGTATATTCTTCCCTCCATTATCGTATATTAGTTGATCATATGGTTGTGGGTTTATTTCTGGGCTCTCTATTCTGTTCCATTGACCTATGTGGGGTTTTATGCCAGTACCGTACTGCTGTGATGACTACACCTTGTAGCATAGTTTTATATCAGGTAGGATGGTACCTATAACTTTGTTCTTCTCAAGATTTCTCTAGCTATTCAGAGTCTCTTGTTGTTCCATATCAAATTTTGAAATATTTGTTCATTTCTGTGAAAAACAGCTTTGGTATTTTGATAGGAATTGAACAGAATCTACAAACTGCTTTAGACTGTGCATTTTAATGATGTTAATTCTTTCTATCCATGAGCCCGGTATATGCTTCAATTTATTTGCATCTTCAATTTATTTCTTCAGTATCTTATAAATTTTCAAGTACATCTCTTTTACTTCCTTTGTTAAATTTACTCCCAGTATTTTTTTTTAATGCAATTGTAAATGGTATAGTTTTCTTAGTTTCTCTTTCTGGTAGTTTATCATCTTCCTAATAAAAGCCTAGGTGGTCCTCACGCCCTGATGCCCTCATGCTGTCACAAGATGGCTGCACACACAGTGGGTGCATGCAGAAGGGCGGGGCTGGGCTTGATGCTGCATGTGCTGCATGGAGCTTGCTTGGGAGCCCGCCTCCTCCCAACTCCACACGCGGCCAGGCCTGGGAGTTCTGGGGCTCTGCACTTTGCAGAGGAGGCAAGGCTGGCAGTTCCCCACACAGCACAGAGGCCCAGGGAGCCCGCTGGGTCCCTGTGCAGCACAGAGGCCTTGGGGGGGGGGGGGGGGGGGGCGCGGGTCTGTGGCTCTGGCCTACCTCTTTGGGGCAATCCATTTAGGAGCCCCAGATGGGTGGGCAGGGCCTAACTCTTTAGGGTGATTAATCGTGGGTCTCCCGCACTGTGACAGGGCACAGGCCAGAGTAGGGGACCTCCCCCTCTAGTGCACAAATTTCGTGCACTGGACTACTAGTTGGTGTATAAAAATGCAGCTGATTTCTCTGGGATGGTAAACGTTCAGCTAAATCAGAAAGAAGGTCTAATTAAGCAAGTATTTCTATATATGTAAGAGGCTAAGCTACTCATGCATGCACAATACATATAAAGCTCTCACTGGTGCCAATCACACACGTGTGTTTCGATCTGTCATTGTCTATCGTGAAATTGGTTGACACTTCTATTATAAAAGGCAAATAGCAATATTAAAATGTTTCTTCTAAGTAATTTCCTTTCAATGTGCATGAATTAGTACACGATTCAACATCTATTGGTAATTTTTCAAAACTGAAAAAATCTCATTTTAAATAGGATAAGAAGAAACTTTTAGAACTTGATAAAGTAGCTATGCAAGAACCAAAAACTAGAATATTGTTGTTAAAAGGAAAATTGTAAGATATTCATTACTAATACTAATTAACGTGGTTTAGAAGTTCTGAAACATCTAGGGGTAGAAAACATATATAGATAATATGATCATTGGGTTAAATAATTTGAAATCATAGTTTCTACTGGCAAAAATGGTTAAACATCTTCAATGTCAAACAGTTCAATGTAGCATTAAGTAAAATTAGTAGACAATAATTATATCTATATAGAAAAGGCTAATATACAAAAAGTCCACTTGAGAGATTGACTGAGAGACCGGGAGTTTGATCACTCGCCATGATGTGTGCTAACCACCAGTTGGTGGCACAGAATAAAGGAAGGCCCCAGCTGGCAGCTGGAAGACCCCGACTGGCCCTGATCGCTGGCCAGGCCTAGGTACCCTACCCATGCATGAATTTCATGCACTGAGCTCTAGTGAGAATTAATAAGAAGCTTCATCATGGTTGCTCAGATGTGATAAGCTGCAAAACATCAATCTCATTACATCAACAAAACTCAACTACAAAATACAGCATAATAATATAGCAATGACAATACATTAGACCTACAGAGAAAAGTATTAAACTTTAATACAGATAATGATGTAAATTAAAGAGAAACAGCAATTAGAAGCTATATGTTCATATTGCATCACAGATAGATCTGAAAAGCAGTGATATCTATCCTATCTAATAAAAGAGTAATATGCAAATTTATCGCACTTCTGCTACACCCACAAGTCATGCCCACAAGCCACGCCCATCAGCCAATCAGGAGAAAATATGCAAATAAACCCCAACCAAGGGGGCTACAGCCGCTGAGAGCAGGAGGGAGGCTTGGGATTCTCTGGCAACAGAGGAGGCCAAGCTTTCTGCCTGCCCTTGCTGGCTGAGGCTTCCACTCAATGCTACAAAGTTTCAATTATAGAAATACATAATCCTGAAAGAAATAGCGGCAGCCACGAAGCTGGAGAGAGCAGAGGCTAGGGTTGCCCCAGTGATGGAGGAAGCCAAGCTACTGCAGTCCTGGAGGGCCAAGCTACTGCAGTCCTGGAGTTTCAATTATTGAAAGTAAATAAACCCCGGGAGAACCAAGATGGCAGCGTAGGTAAAACCTATCTTGCTGTCATACACAGCAATTTTAAAACTACAACTTAACAAAAGAACAAACACCGTCCAGAATCACCAGAAAGCAGGCCGAGTGAAAATTCCACAAATAAAAGTGAAGATAAGACACTGTGACTCGGAGGAGTGGCTGAGGACAGTGTTGAAAACTCGTGCGGAGAGAGGTTTGGAGCGCGCGTGCCAGCAGATAGGATGGGCGGCTGAAAACCGGCCAGTTTTCTCAAACGGAGAGACAAAGACGTCCCACTAGACTGATTCTCCAGCTCTGGGCGAAGTCCAGGGAATCCACTATCACACGGGGTAAAAACTAGACAGTGGGAGGGCACGCTGAAGCTCGGGTGCTGCAGGGGTCTGCTGGCTTGTGGAGAAGGCAAGCTTGCGCGTGAACTTGGGAACAGCGCAGCTGCCTGACCGAGTAAAGAGCGCTCGCGACTTGCTCTCTCACTCAGAAAACCGTCAGACTGCTTTGTTTTACGACTCTGGGTGAGACCTTAGGTGTGCAAACTCATTTGGGGAGAGGCTCCTACAAGAGGTCGAGACCTATAAGGAAATAAGCAAGACCGAAAAGGAAATGAATGAGTCCTACAAGGAAATGAACGAGACCCTCAAGGATATGAAGGAGACCTGCAAGGGAAACGATCAAGACCAACGTGGAAATGAATGAGTCCTACAAGGAAATGAACGAGACCCTCAAGGATATGAAGGAGACTCTCAAGGATATGAAAAAGGACCAACCAGAAATTAAGCATACACTGACTGAAATAAAAAATATTATACAAAGACCTAAAAGTGCTCTGGAGCACCCCAAGAACCAAGTTCAAGATTTGAAATACAAAGAGGTAAAATACACTCAGCTGAAAAAGCAAGAAACCAAAAGAATCCAAAAAATTGAAGATAGTGTAAGGGGCCTCTGGGACAACCTCAAGCACACCAATATCCGAATTATAGGGGTGCCAGAAAAAGAGAGAGAGCAAGACAATGAAAACCTACTTGAAGAAATAGTGACCAAAAACTTCCCACACCTGGTGAAAGAAATTGACTTAGGAGTCCAAGAAGCACACCGAACCCTAATATATAGGAACCCTAAGAGACCACACCAAGGCACATCATAATTAAAATGCCAAGAGCAAAAGACAAAGAGAGAATATTAAAAGCAGCAAGAGAAAAACAGTTAATTACCTATAAGGGAGCACCCATACGATTGTCAGTGGATTTCTCAATAGAAATGATGCAGGCCAGACGGGAATGGCAAGAAATATTCAAAGTGATGAATAGCAAGAGTCTACAACCAAAATTACTCTATCCAGAAAAGCTATCATTCAGAATTGAAGGTCAGATGAAGTGCTTCGCAGATAAGAAAAAGCTAAAGGACTTCATCACCATCAAACCAATATTATATGAAATGCTGAAAGATATTCTTTAAGAAGAGGAAGAAGAAAAAGATAAAAGTGTAAATTATGAACAACAAATACACATCTATCAACAAATGAATCTAAATATCAAGTGAATTAATAAGCTGATGAACAGGATAAACTGGTGAATGTAACAGAATCATGGACATAGAGAGGGAATGGACTGACAACTCTTGGGGAGAAAGGGAGTGTGGGAAGTGCAGCAAGAGACTGGACAAAAATCGTGCAACTATGGGAGAGGACAGTGGAGGGGGGTGAGGGCGCAGGGTGGGATGGGTACCAGGTGGAGGGGAGCTATAGGGGAAAAAAGGGAACATTGTAATTAATAAAATGAACAATGAAGATTAAAAAATTAAAAATTAAAAAAAAAAGAAAAGAAAAGAAAGAAAGAAAAAAAAGAAAGTAAATAAACCCGAACAGAAATGGCTGTTGCCACGGAGGGAGCAGAAAGCTTGGCTACAAAGTTTCAATTGTAGAACATAAATAAATCCCAGATACCAGGGCATCCGCTTGGGTCGCCAGGGGGCGTGGCCGGCCTGCAAACCACCACAGGCCCCTTGCCCAGGCCACCCCATGCTTCAAAGGAACCCCCACCCTAATCTGGGACACCCTTCAGGGCAAACCAGTTGGCCCCCATCCATGTACCAGGCCTCTATCCTATGTAATAAAAGAGTAATTGACCATCACTCCAACACCCAAGATGGCTGCCCCAATGTGGTCAAAGATCCTGCCCCCATGTGGAAACAAGATGGCCAGCAGGTGAGGGCAGTTGGGGACAATCAAGCATGCAGGGGAGAGCAGTTAGGGGTGACCAGGATATCAGAGGAGGGAAGTTGGGGGCAAACAGGCTGGCAGGGAAGCAGTTAGGCCGGCAGGGTAGTGATTAGGGGGTGATCAGGCTGGCAGGCAGAAGGGGTTAGGGGCAATCAGGGAGGCAGGTAGGTAAGTAATTGGGAGCCAGCAGTCCTGGATTGTGAGAAGGATGTCCAACTGCATTCTTGTTTTAGTGTCTGGCACCAATGACAGAAATAGAAAACTCTGGTGGTAGGGCCAGGATGAAAAGTTTGGTTTTAGAAATAAAAATTCAGCAGAAATAGCCAATAAAAATTAAGAGCATTGGAAAATAAAAATACAATTATCTCCTTAAATAAAGTCATGGTCCAATTACACTGGGAAGAAAGTTGGCTCTGGTTACTATACCCAGGAAAATAGGAAAATACACAAAGAGGAAGAGCAGAGCAGAGCAAGTGCAATGATTAAGTCAAATGGCAGATAGGCTTCCTTATAAGACTCCTTAAAAGACAAGCTAAGAGTGACCAAATGAATTATAAAGAAGCAAATCTGTCAAAAATTAGAGCTATTTCTTGAATCAAAAAAATATTTACCGATATTTTATTGCATTTGTAGCATTTGCCGCCATCAAATGCATTATTCCCTTAACACTGGCTGCAGGCAGAAAATCTAGAAATCTATACAATCAACATTATTCAACATTACTGACTGCCTTCTACCTATCATGTACTGTGGGAGACAATAATGGCTAAAATAGACATGGTCTCTGTGATGGTGAAATTTTTGTTGTTGTTAATCCTCACTCATGGGTATTTTTTGGGGGGGGGGCATGAGGGGAGGCATTAATTTTTAAAGACAGTGGAAGGGAGGGGGAGAGACCGAGAGAGAGAAACACTGATGTGAGAGAGACATATCTACTGGTTGCCTCCCGTACGCATCCTGACTGGGGCCACAGATGGAGCCTGCAGGAGGTATGTGCTCTTGACTAGAATTCAACCTGCAACCCATCCATCTGCAGGCTAATGCTCTAACCACAGAGTCACACTGGCTTGGGTTTGATGTTTGATTTTATTTGTGAACTTGGCTAGGCTATGGAATTCAATTTTGGGTCAAATAGTCTAGAAGTTATTGTAAAGGTATTTTTTAGATGCGAATAACATTTAAATCAGTAGACTTCAACTAAAGCAGATTACCCTCTTCCTTAGTCCATTTGCGTCGCTGTAAGAAAACGCCATTGACTGGGTGGCTTATGAATAACAGGAATTTATTGCTCACCGTTCTGGAAGCTGAAAGCCCATGATCACGGTGTCAGGTGAGGGCCCTCTCGCTGGCTCACACAGTCTTTGCGCCGTCTCCTCAAACGGTGGAAAGGGGCGGGGCCTCTCTGGGATCTCTTTCATAAAGCCCCTAACCCCATTCCTAATGGCTTTGCCTTCATGAGGTCCCATCTCCCAATACTATCTATCACATTGGGGAACAGGGTTCAACACAGGAATCTGGGGAGAACACAAACGTTCAGTCTAGGGCACTCTCTGAAATGGGGGAGGGCCTGTTTCAATCGGTGAAGTCTGTTAGCGGAACTGCTAGGGTTCCCTGAGGAAGACCTCACTCTGCCTCCAGGCTGTGTTCAGACTCAAGACTGCGACAGGAACTCTCCCCTCGGCCTCCAGTCTTCCAGCCTGTTTTACAGATCCCAGACTTGCAGATCCCACAATCACGAGTCAATTCTTCACAGTAAATCCCACTTGTCTACATAGATACATCTTATTTCTCCTGTTTTCCTGGAGAACTCTGACCAACACATTCCTTCATGTCATAAAACACAGTAATCAAATCAGTCTACAAGTAAGTATATATTTGGAAACTAAGATAAGCCTACAAAGAAAAAAAAAAAAGTCTGATTCTACAAGAACACAAAATAAGAGAATCTGACCTAAACGGGTTAAAGGCCATGGGAAATCTTCACCAAAAGTGATACTTCAGCCAAGATTCCGAAAGAGGAGACAGGCAGGCAACAGCGTTCAGGTGGCGGAGAGCAATAAAAGCAGAGGGTACAGCAGCGCAGAGGCAAGAGGAAGGAGGTAGGTAAGGAGCTGCAGAGTTAAGACCAGACTGTGAAGAACCTTGTATGGACATATTAAGATTTTCAGCCATTACCCAGGGAGGGATGTGAAGACACTGAGAGGAATGAGCTGATATCAGAACCGCATTCTAAAGACTAGTCGTAGTACCCTGTAAGAAACAGAGAGGAAGAGGGCCAGAGTGCAGAATGGTGAATTAGAAAGAAAAGGTGATGCTACGGTCTGAATGAATGTGCCTCCCCGACCCTGCCCTGCCCTGCCCCAAACCGAACTCATACATTAGAATAGTAACTCACAATGATGATGGTGTGCGTAGGTGGGAAGGGCTTTGGTCATGACGGTGAACCTTCATAAATGAGATTAATCTATTTATATAAAAGCCTAAGTGACTGTCCAACCATTCGACCATCTGACTGGTAGCTATGACACACACCACCAGGGGGCAGATGCTCAACACAGGACCTGCCAAGCTGTGGTGACTTGGCAGCTGCAGTTCTTGAGTGATGCACCAGGAACCAGAGAGGAGGGAGCCCGATTCCAGGGTGTGTCACCCGAGAACCACCCTCTTGTAATCTGGGACCCCTCGAGGGATGTCAGAGAGCCAGTTTTGGCCAGATGCCTGCAGGACAGGCCGAGGGACCCCACCTGTCAGAGGGACCCCACTCACTCAACAGATACCCTCTGAGCCCCGGTGCCACTCGACACAGCCTGCTGGGGAGGGGCCACGGGAGACTGACTCCAGGGTGTGTCTGGCTCATCTCGCCCATCCAGCCCCACCATCCACCATCTAATTAATTTCCTTTCAATGTGCACAAATCCGTGCACTGGAGCACTAGTGTTCTTATAAAAGAGACTCCAAAGAGAAACCTAGCCCCTTCTACCATGTGAGGACATAGCAAGAAGGTGCTGACCATGAACGAGGCAAAAGGCTCTCACCAGAACCACGCTGGTACCTTGATCTTAGACTTCCAGCCCCCAGAACTCTAACAGTTTTGTGCGCTATTGTTTGTGCGCTATCCAGTCTATGCAATTTTTATTACAGTAACCTGAATGAATGAAGACAGGCAGGGGTCAAAGTTTCTAACTTGTTCAAGTGGATGGCAGACACTGTGATAGAGAAGCTTGGGCAAAAGATCATAAATTTAGGCCTTGAAAATATTGAGTTTGAAGTACTTTTAAACAGCTACCTGGAGACGCCTGCCTAAGACCTGGCCCCCATGAGTTTGTTTCTAGATGTTAGCCTCCTGAAAGGCTTCCCTCCTTCCACTCTTGCCTCTCTAGTTTATCCTGTGCATAGTAGGGAGATTATCTTTTAAAAATGTCAGTAAAGTCCTATTACTCCTTTCTTCTCAATTGCTTCTCATGGTGTATAAGGTGTGGAGGATCTACCATCTGCAGCTCAAAGAGAGTTTGTGAGGAGTAAGTGTGAGTCCTCTGCACAGAACGGTCACTGACGCCAAGGGCATGAGGAACTTGCTCAGGGAGAGATTACAGAGTGATCCATGAGGAAAGCCATTATGTCCTACAATGCAGACAGAAAGGGAACGGTCAGGAAAACAGGAAGAACAACAGCAGAATATGGTATCATTGAAGGCAAGGGGGAGAAAAAAGCCTTTTAGTAAAGTGATCAACAATACCAAATGATCAAGATGTCTCATGGACTTCGCATACAGAATTTCAAATGCCTCTTTCAAATTTCAAATGGAACCAGCATTTTATTATTCACTGTATCTTCTTCACAGCTCTATTGTCCATAACTATCTTTGTCTAGCTCTCATCACTTCTACTTAAGGCCTAAGGTGATGAGACAATTCTGGTTTACAAAAGGCTTGCATTCTAGACTTTGGTTTCTTTCCATGAATAATTAACAGTAATGGTTTATTAATTAGAGTATAGCCTTACTTGTGTTCCATAGACCACTTGGCACTGAACTCCCCTGAAGCACAGGAGTTTTAACCCAGGTGCCTGAAGGAATGCTACCATTTTCCCCCGCCTCACCTCCTCCCAAGGCCAGGGGAAGTCAGTGACAACATACTGCGGGGGTCAACAAACTGTTTCTGTATAGCCCACAATCTAAGAATGATTTTTACATTTTAAATAGTTGGAAAAAATAAAAGAATATTTTGTAAAATGTGAAAATTACATGAACCCCAAATATCAGTTTTATTGGGACACAGTCATGCTCACTTATTTACATATTGTCTGTTACACTTTCACAGAGCAGCAGAGTTGAGTAATTTTACACAAAGCCTAAAATATTTATTATCTGGCCCTGTACAAAAAGGTCTGCTGACCCCTTATCTATCATCACTTTCCTTGACCAACTCCAGATTCAGACTTACTTCTTCTAAAGACAGTGAGTAACCCAGCACATGGAATTGGCATTTGGAATTGACACCTAGAGCGAATGAAATCCCAGAGGCATCCCAGCACCAACACCTCGGCTCTTACCTGAAAGTTGGTCATGAGATTTACAAATCTTCTACTCGGACTGTAAGAGTGAACTTGGAAGCTGATAGGCAAAACCAAAACAAACTCCAGGCTACCCTTACCTTTGCTACAAGTCAGTTGATCTATAACACAAAGTTCAGTGGGTTTGTTTTTTTAATAAACAACACTGAAAGTGAAATAAAACAGGTTGTATTGCTCAGAACATCCTGTAAGAAAAAAATAATAATGTTTTGCTTCCTATCTTTTGTGTGGTTGTTTTTTCTTCGTCTTCTGTAGTTGGTGTTTGGGGATCAGAGCGTTTCTGGTTCACGGCTGGCCAGGGAAAGCTACTCGCCTCTTCAGAGGTGTCTGTCCAGCTCCATCTGCATCTCATTATACAGTAAGAAGACCAGCTTCCCAAACGCATAATATACAATGCAATGAAATGTTGCCTTGAAGACATCAGGGCCGAGATGACTGCTTATACGGAGCCATGAAAATGACCAGCCTCATGTAGGGTTGGAGCTTTTTGTGAACAACCTTCTGACCTGTGGACAAGAACCAATCAAACAAAAGAACCCAGTCTCAACCTCGGCAGCACTAGGAACGCCGTTCTCTATCACTGATAGCCAGGTCAATGCAAACACCTGAAGGGGTCCCATCCCTGCTCATCCCTATGCCTGCACTTTGGCTTTTCGCATTCAATCCTGGTTGAGTTGCACAGCTTCCTTGTTTTCATTTGGGTCAGAGTCGACCAGAACCTTCTGTTAGCCTTCATTGTTGCTGTTTCTACCTTGGCTAGCTATTCGAATAAACCCTAAGTCTTCCAGATTGATGAGACCGTCATCCACACCAAACAGTTTCTCAGCTTCCATACTAAAATCTAACGGGCACACTGAACAGAGCATAAAGGTTAAGGCAGTTGACCACAGTTAAAACCAGGACGCCTGGCTGGTGTGGCTCAGTGGTTGAGCAGTGACCTATGAACCAGGAGGTCACAGTTCGACTCCCGGTCAGAGCACATGCCCAGGTTGTGGGCTCGATCCCCAGTAGTGGACATGCAGGAGGTAGCCAATCAATGATTCTCTCATCACTGATGTTTCTATCTCTCTCTCCCTCTCCCTTCCTCTCTGAAATCAATAAAAAAAATAAAAAATAAAAATAAAAAACTCTTATGATGCCTTCCTCATCCTCAAGGCCAAGAGACATGTATCTCTCCTCAGGAGCCTTAGAGCCGATCTTTTGTCTCCAACTGTTACCGGTGAAGGAACGCGGACTCCTGTCCCAGACTGTCATATCCTCATGTCTTCATAACTATTACACCATTATAAAATTAAACCCCTATCACTCAACCCTCACTTACCCCGTTATACAGCACCTTGGTGAATGTACCCATGTGGTGATGAGAGAAAAAAGACTTATTATGATATATTCTTTTTAAAATAACATATACAGGGTGGGGCAGGATAGAGCAAAAGTAGGTTTACAGTTGTTCATATAGAAAATACAATAATTAATAAATAATACAAGAATAAATTCTGTTTTGCATACAACTATAAACCTACTTTTGCCCGTGTGTGTGTGTGTGTGTGTGTGTGTGTGTATTAGAACAGATTTAAGTTCACAACAAAATGAAGAGAAAGGTATAGAGATTTGCCACATAGCCCCACCCTGACAAATGCATAGCCTCCCCCATTTTCACCATGCCTCATCAGAAAGGTACATTTGTTACAAATGACGAACCTACATTGATACATCATTATTATCCCAAGTCTACAGTTTACAGTAGGGTTCATTCTTGGTATTGCGTATTTTATGAGTTTAGACAAATGTATAATGACATGTACGTATTATAGTAAACACAGAGTGCTTTCACTGCCCTCTGTTCTCTGCCTATTCATCCCTTCTTCCTCCAACAAATCCCTGGCAACCACTGATTTTTCCTACAGTCTCCATAGTTTTGCCTTTCCCAGAACATAATTTGGTTGGAATCAGACAGTATGTAGCCTTTGCAGATTGGCTTATTTCACTTAGTAAAATAAGTGAAAATTAAGTTCCTCCATGTCTTTCAGACATGGTAGCTCATTTATTTTCAGTGCTGAATAATATTCCACTGTCTAGATGTGCCACAGTTTATCCATTCACCTACTAAAGGACATCTTGGTGGCTTCCAAACTTTGGCAATTATAAATAAAGCTGCTATCAACATCTACGTGCAGATTTTTGTGTGGACATGAGTTTTCAATTTATTTGGGTAGTAGCCCAATTTCTGGATCATAAGGTAAGAGTATGTTTTGTTTTTAGATTTATCTCTAAGTTTTCCTAAATTTCATTTTCAATTGCTCACTGAAAGTATATACAAGTACAATCGACTTCTATGTACTCACTTTGCACAGTTTACTTATGAGTTCAAGGAGTTTTTTCCATAGATTCCTTAGTGGTCATGTCTTCTACAAATAGGGCAGATTTATTTCCTCTATGATCTGTATAACTTATATTTTTCTTGACTTATTACACTAATGAGGCTCTCTAGGACCAAGCTAAATAGAAATGAAAGACCATTCTGGCCTTGGTTCCAATCATAATGGAAAAGTATTCACTCTTTCACCATTAAAAATGATGTTAGCTGTAGAGTTTTCCCTAAATACCTTTTATCAGATTTAAATTCCTAATATTTCTAGTTTCATGTTTTTAACATAAATGAATTTTAAATTTTGCTATATGCCTTTGTGAGCATTTGTTCTCTCTTCTTCAGTCATTCAATTTAGGAGGTTGCATTGACTTGTTTGTGAATCTTGACCAATCATACATTCCTGGGATAAACCCCACTTGTTCACAGTATATTATTATTTCTATATGGTGCTTATTTGATTTGCTGATATTTTCAAGATTTCTGCACCTACATTCCTGAGGGCTGTTGGGATACAGTTTTCTTTTCTTGTAATATCTATATCTTGCTATTATCAGGGTAACATTGGCCCCACAAACTGGCTGCAAAAGTTCTCTTCTATTTTCTGAAAGAAATTGTGTAGAATTTGTTACCTCTTTAAATGTTTTGTAGAATGTAGAAGTAAAATTACCTGGACTTTTGTTTTTGGAAAGTATTTCATTTCTTTATAGACACAGGCATGTTGTCCCTCAGCCCAGCCTGCATCCTCTCCAATCTGGAAACCCTCGTGGGATGTCTGACTGCCTGTAGGATCGGGCCTAAACCGGCAGTCGGATATCCCTCTCACAATCTGGGACTGCTTGCCTACCTGCCAACCTGAACACTCCCTAACCACACCCCTGCCAGCCTGATTGATGCCTAACTGCTCCCCTGCCGACCGGATTGCCCCTAACTGCCCTCCCCTGCCGGCCCAATCACCCCATCTGCCCTCCCCTGCAGGCCTGGTTGCCCCAATTGCCCTCCCTGGCCAGCCTGGTTCCCCCAGTCTCTCACCCCATGTCCTTCTGATCTTTGAGTCATTACCTCTTTACTACAGACTGCACACTCTTGTTCACTATTCCAGCCTTCTCTAGCCCAACAGGACTACTTCTGTTTTGTCCCACTATTGAACACAGTAAATATTTACTTAACATGAGGGGACTGCTTACTTCTCTTGTGGAACATATATTGAGTATGTCTGCAGCGAACACGAAAAGCATGCATGTGTAAGCATTCGCACCAAAAGGATAATAACCATTAGGGAAGGTTTCTCCTCCCTCCTCCGTCATATTCCACGAGTCCTAGGAGATGAGGGAGAATCAAGAAAGACAGGATACTACCTAGCCAATTTGGTTTGTGGACTAAAGGGTCCCAGGTTCGCTTCTGGTCAAAGGCACACGCCCGGGCTGTCGGCTCAATCCCCAGTAGGGGGCGTGCAGGAGGCAGCCAATCAATGATTTTCAACATTGATGTTTCTATCTATCTCCTTCTTCCTTCCTCTCTGAAATAAAACTATATTTAAAAAGAAAGAGGACAGGACAGGACAGAATATGATCCTCATAAAAATAAAAAAGCCACCTGCAGCAGAGCTTCCTCACTTGTCCATAAACAGGAAAAATGGGAGGTGGGGCAGGGAGAGTGTCACTGTAAGTGGAGTCAGGGTTACAATGTACTGCGGGGGAGGGGGAGCGAAATGCAGGGTTTCACAGCAGTGTGCGGGGCGGGGTGCAGGGTTGCACTGCAGTGTGCGGGGCGGGGTGCAGGGTTGCACTGCAGTGTGCGGGGCGGGGTGCAGGGTTGCACTGCAGTGTGCGGGGCGGGGTGCAGGGTTGCACTGCAGTGTGCGGGGCGGGGTGCAGGGTTGCACTGCAGTGTGCGGGCGGGGTGCAGGGTTGCACTGCAGTGTGCGGGGCGGGGTGCAGGGTTGCACTGCAGTGTGCGGGGCGGGGTGCAGGGTTGCACTGCAGTGTGCGGGGCGGGGTGCAGGGTTGCACTGCAGTGTGCGGGGCGGGGTGCAGGTTGCACTGCAGTGTGCGGGGCGGGGTGCAGGGTTGCACTGCAGTGTGCGGGGCGGGGTGCAGGGTTGCACTGCAGTGTGCGGGGCGGGGTGCAGGGTTGCACTGCAGTGTGCGGGGCGGGGTGCAGGGTTGCACTGCAGTGTGCGGGGCGGGGTGCAGGGTTGCACTGCAGTGTGCGGGGCGGGGTGCAGGGTTGCACAGCAGTGTGGGGGATGGAGTGCAGGGTTGCACTGCAGTGTGCGGGGCGGGGTGCAGGGTTGCACTGCAGTGTGCTGGGCGGGGTGCAGGGTTGCACAGCAGTGTGGGGGATGGAGTGCAGGGTTGCACTGCAGTGTGCGGGGCGGGGTGCAGGGTTGCACTGCAGTGTGCGGGGCGGGGTGCAGGGTTGCACTGCAGTGTGCAGGGCGGAGTGCAGGGTTGCACAGCAGTGTGCGGGGCGGGGTGCAGGGTTGCACAGCAGTGTGCGGGGGGGTGTGCAGGGTTGCACTGCAGTGTGCGGGGCGGGGTGCAGGGTTGCACAGCAGTGTGGGGGATGGAGTGCAGGGTTGCACTGCAGTGTGCGGGGCGGGGTGCAGGGTTGCACTGCAGTGTGCGGGGCGGGGTGCAGGGTTGCACTGCAGTGTGCGGGGCGGAGTGCAGGGTTGCACAGCAGTGTGTGGGGCGGGGTGCAGGGTTGCACTGCAGTGTGCGGGGCGGGGTGCAGGGTTGCACAGCAGTGTGCGGGGCGTGGTGCAGGGTTGCACTGCAGTGTGCGGGGCGGAATGCAGGGTTGCACAGCAGTGTGGGGGATGGAGTGCAGGGTTGCACTGCAGTGTGCGGGGCGGAGTGCAGGGTTGCACAGCAGTGTGGGGGATGGAGTGCAGGGTTGCACTGCAGTGTGCGGGGCGGAGTGCAGGGTTGCACAGCAGTGTGGGGGACGGAGTGCAGGGTTGCACAGCAGTGTGGGGGATGGAGTGCAGGGTTGCACTGCAGTGTGCGGGGCGGAGTGCAGGGTTGTACTGCAGTGTGTGGGGTAGAGTGCGGGATTAAACTGCAGTGTGCGGGTTGCGGGTTAGAGGGAAGAACAATTTCCTCGTAAGAATTTGGCCGTAACAGTGAAGCATGGCCTATAACACCCACCACTTAAGATCTGTGGGAAGTAAAGGGATTTTTTTTATTGTTGTTTAAAAAAAAGTAAAGAGGTACAACAATCCATATAAAAATAAAAACAGGAGATAAAATAAAACAAGGAAGGTATCTAGGCGTAGCAGTGAATCAAGTGAGTGGAGAATTAATTAGTATGCAAATATGTGGCCATGTATGCACACATACACATATATGTATACACACACGTGTGTGTGTATGAGCATCCTGGTCTTTCACTCCAGCCTCACTTCAAATAAGGGATTAATCTGTGTCTGCTCAAGGTACAGAAAGGTGACAAAAACAAGCTTGGCAGGTTCCGTACAACGACAGGACGGGGTGTCACTGGCGTGTCCCCACCACCCACAGGAGGTGGGCCAGAATCCGGAAGACCCCACGGAGGACAGTGTACAGACATGAGGCTTATCACAAAGGGGCAGAGGAAAGCACAGGCACCGCGATGGATAATTACTCTGAGCCGCCAATGAGAAGACAAAACGTGGGTCAGTAACCCTGACAGCGAAGGAAGCTGCTGCTCTTGTGAATATCAAAAAGAAACCCCAAATCTGACAGCACAGATCAAAAAGAGCCATTAGGAGAGCGAGTCCGGCAGACACTGCTGTGGATAATTCAACTGTTAGCCGGCAATAAAAAGAGAAAACATACCCAGTAACTGATGGCGAAGGACATCAGTGAACACTGAGCAGAAATCCCCAACCCTGACACCAAAGAGCTGAGGCCCGATGTGCGAGTAAGCCTCGGGTGGGGGGGCGAGAGTTCCGCCCTGGTACTGACACTCACCACCGGCCCGGAGACACCTCAGGCTCCCGCGGCATTCTGGGACTCTCCCATGGCTGGGTTTTGGTGGAGACAGACCACCTTCCTGTGCCCCTGCCTTTGGGCACGATGGGCTGTGAAAGATGAGCTCTGTAGGCCCTTACAGCACACAAGGCAAATTCCCGCGGCGAGGCAGAGAGAGGAGCAGCGCCGGCGGAGCATTCCAGCCTGACCGCGCGTTGGCCAACTGGGGGAGGCCAGGAAGCCTGAGGCCCGGCGAGGCAAACGCTGGTGCCCTGGCCTGGAACCTGCCGTTGTGAGATGAGTGCGTGGAGAAAAGCAGCACTCCGGACAAGCAGGGACTGTTCTGCAACACACTATGTCCACCACTTCTCCAAGTCTGCAGTTCTTGTTAAGAGAAATAAGGTATTTCAAAATACAAAAGTTATAGCTAGACACTTTATTATAGGCTACCCATTCTTGTGGATTAGTCACATGCCATTTAAGGATGGGGATATCTCTGAGAAATGCATTGTCACGTGGTTTCATCATTGTGAGAACATCAGAGTGTATTTACTTAATCCTAAATGGTATAACCTACTACACACCTAGACTATTAGGTGCAGGCTAGAAGCCTCAAGTTAAGTCAGCACGAGAGAAAATGATGCAACCAAGTGACAGTAGAAAACACGGATGCATAAGGCTGCTGCTCCTCTATGAGCTGCACTTCCATATGCCTGGCAGTGCAGGCCTGTGTACACCAGCATCGCCCAAACATGTGAGTGCACGCTGCACCACAGTGTGGGGATAGCTACAATGTCACCAAGCAACAGGAATTTTTCAGCTCCAGCTCCACTCATGGGATCACCATTGTCTATGTAGCCCACTGTTGGCTGAAATGCTTTGTGGACAAGACTACAGTAACCCGGTTAAAAAGTTGAGACTAGCTCGCACATATAATGAGAAATGCTGTCTCCCTCCCTCTCCTGTTCTCACCCACTGATAGGCACTGTTGGCAATCCTACATAATAAAAGCTAATATGCAAATGACTGAAATGGTGGAATGACCGGTCACTATGAAGTACGCTGACCACCAAGGGGCAGACACTCAATGCAGGAGCTGCCCCCTGGTGGTAGAGCACCAGGGAGAGCACCGCGCAGCCAGAAGCCGGGCTCATGGCTAGAGAGCACAGCGGCAGTGGTGGGTGCCTCTCCCGCCTCCGTGGCAATGCAAAGGGTGTCAGACTGATGACTCAGGCCCACTAAGCTGTCAGACGGACATCCCCCCAGGGCTCCCGGACTGTGAGAGGGTGCAGGCCAGGCTGAGGCACGCTGTCCACCCGCAGTGCACAAATTTTGTGCATCGGGCCTCTAGTTTTGGATATTCTTGCAGCGATGTCTATGCATTTATGAGCATGGCAACTATACCTTTTTGGAGCCTATTCACTTTTCACTGAAATGGGGTTGAATACCACCTACCAGGTCCTGCATCTTGCTCTTTCCACCAGCCAGAGTATCATGGAGGTGGCTGCATATTGGCGCATTCAGATTTGATTTAATAGTGTTCCATCTACAGATGTGCCACCGTTTGAGTTTGTAATTTTTGAAGAATAAATTCTACATAATCAGATTAGTCTCTTAGGTCTGCATGTCCTCTCTGCTGTAATGCACTTTGCCCTCTTAAATCTTCATTTCTATTTTTCCCTCCTCTCCATCCCATGCTTCCTTAAGGTCCAACTTAAATCACCTTTGTTCCCTGAATCCTGGTTGACTACTAGAGCCATAAGCGATAGTTCTGTCCTCCCAATCAATGCTAACCTTTCAAACTCTCTCAGGACATTAGTAAAATCCAGCCTCAAATACCTGCAGTGTGTTCTGGTTTACTCTCACTGCTGGAACCTAAGCCCCTTGAGGGCAGCATAATCTGACTTAACCATCTTTGTTTGCTTCCAACCCCTGCCACAAAGCGTGGCACTCAGCAGGCAGAATCAATGCTGTTTGTTCAATGGAAAATGTGTGCTCCGTGGGTGCAGTGGGTTGAACTGTGTCTCCCCAGAACATCTGATGAACCTACAGGAACCTCAGAACATGACCCGAGTGGGCAACAGGGTTGTTGCAGATGTAATTAGTTACGATGAGGTTGTACTGGAGTATGTGGACCCTTTAGCCAACATGACCGGTATCCTTATAAGAAGAGACCCAGAGACAGAGACATACACGGAGAATGCCAGGTAATGACAGAGTCAGGGAGGGACTGAAAGGATGTGTTATAAGCCAAGGAGCACCACCAACTGCTGGCAACACCAGAGACCAAGAGAAAGTTCTGACACTACTCTCTGATATCAACCAGATGTCAAACAATTTGATTCTGTTGTGACACTAGCTACCCAAAGTTAGTGGAGACCCACACGTTAACAACAAAGAACTTCACAAGACTGCCAGCCCCCCCCCATAAGTTTTGGGTGTCCCCAAGCCCCCCATAATTATGACCAACTGGCTACAAATTCAGGATTTCCCATAACTCCCTCAGGTTCAATGCCCATTAGAACAATTCACATAACTCACTGACAGCACCACACTTATGATTATAGTTTCATGTTCATGCATATAAGTTATAACTCAAGAACAATCAAATGAAAGAGATGCATAGGTCAGGGTCTGGGGCGGGATGGAAAGAGATGTTGAGCTTCCATGACCTCTCTTCATGAAACCCAGCTGTCTCCCCAGCCTTCCCCGACCAGGCCGTCCTGGGCCGTAGCTGCACTCCATCTCACCCCTCCCCACCATGGATACTGGGCTGATCCAAAGTTCTAACCTTTGGATGATGTGGTTGGTCTTTCTGGTGACCAGCTCCCATCTTAACATTATCTAGGAGCCCGCCATTAGTCACTTCATTAGCATAAAAGAGTATGAGACTATCACTCAAGAAAGTCCAAAACGTTTTGAAGCTTTGTGCCAGAAACTGAGGAGGAGGAGGAGATGGTGTTTGCTACATCACAGGAAGAAACGGATTCTTCCCCACAGCCCTCAGAGAGCATGCCTTGCCGTGTCACACCTTGGTTTCGGACTTCTGGCCTCTAGATCTGTGAGAATAATTTTATGTTATTTAAAGCACCAGGTTTGTGATAAGTTGTTGGAGAAGTGGTAGGAAATTAAGAGTGGATGGAGCAAGGCTTTGTTTTAGGGTAATGGTCGGCAAACTGCGGCTTGCAAGCCACATGAGGCTCCCGAGCCACGGTTTGCCGCTCTGTCGACTAATGAGTTTGCCGACCACTGGGATAAGGGCTTAAGTACAAGAAACAACAACAGCCTTTAATTATTGGAATCGAGAGTCTAGGTCAGTGGTCAGCAAACTCATTAGTCAACGGAGCCGCAGTTTGCCAACCACTGCCTTAGGGTAACGCTATAATTAAAATGTATTCCCTTGGTTTCCATACCATCTAGTATTTCCTGACACCCCTGGGACCATTCGTCAGCCCCCTCTCTTCTCTGCACTCTACCCATGTCAATGCTTCAGTCTCACCCACCTGCTGCTGACTCCTAACTCAATGGTCTCCTGGACAGCGCTCTCGAGCTCCAGATGCTCAGCCCAGTTGCCTACTGGACTTCTCCCTCTGCATTTCTCACAGGCTCCTTCTCAGGCACGAGAAGCCCACCTGGCAGGTATGTCCATCCATCCTTTGCTCAAACCCAAACTTCAGCAGTAGCTTCATCTCCTACAGCTCCCTCAAGTTCCACCAAAGTCTCTGATTCAACATCTGAACTCTCTCTGGAACCTCTCCACATCTCACCTCCTTGTGGCTACATGACTGATCTCATTCGGATTACCCATCTACTCTCCTAGCCAATAGTAGGGTCTCCCAGCCAGTCTCTGTACCAGGCTTGTTCCCCTCATTGGTTCTCTACCATGCATCCGAAGTCATCGTTCTGAAACCCAAACCTGACCTTGCTCACTCCCGTTTAAAACAGTACAGCAGCATCTTACACTTACCGAGGGTTTGTTCTGTCCCAAAAACTATGTTAAGTACTTTATGTGTAATATTTACTTAGAATGGCATAGAGTAGAAAATATCTCCATTTTGCAATATGACAAGTGAGGCTTATAAAACGCAAGTGGTTTTGCAATTCATAAGTGATAGAGGCAAGATCTGAACCAACGAGAATGTGACACCAGCACCCATGCTCAGAACCCCAAAACTGTGTGGAGAGATCAGTGCTTTACCATCGGCCCTCGGACAAACTCCAAACTGCTGACTCGTGTCTTGTAAACAAGGTGACCACACAATTTGCCCAGGTTTCCACCTGCTGTCCCTTGCACTAGTAACTATGTGATCACTCTCAGAAGCGCCCTGTTTGGACAATAAATTAGATGCCCATCCTAAAACCCTCACGTCTACTCCCAGTGACAGTCCAAACATAACTTATTTTACTTCCTTGAAGGAGCCACATTCTGCATTCCTTGGCATTCACACACCTCATTCCCGCTTTCCTTAGCCGCTAACAATGCCTCGCCCTTCCGGTCTCAGCTGATATGACTTCCTCCCAAACCCACCCCAACCAAACTCAGTTATGTTCTCAGGGTGCCATGAAAAACCCATTACCAAAGATAGCAGCACCCTTTGTTATAATGACTCATTCCATTGCTTTCATAATCACTCAAATTTCTAGCAAAGGACTTGGCACATAGTAGCAGTAATGGGACACCAGACCCCCTCAGGAATGAAGCACTTTCACCTCAGCTATTGAGGATCCAGCAGATGACCACCATCAGTGTTCCCCAAAGCCCCACCTGCTGATACAGTCACCTCGGGGATTCCAATTTCAACATCTGCATTTTGGAGGGACACAAACATTCAGACCCTAACACTTTTTTTGGTTTAAAGCATGGAAGCAAATGAACTCAGTTGCTGCTGGCAGCTGTATTTTGACCGTGAAAAAAGGCCAGTCTGAGGAAAAAGCCCACACAGAGATGAAGGCAAAGCAAAGCGGAAAGATCACAAGGTACCTGGATCTCCTCCTACCTTGGGACAACCCTCACCTGAGGCCAAGTTTCTTACTGTTTAAAGCACCCTGAATTGGTATCACTTACAAACATCGAGAGCAGCCTTAGAGGTACAATGACCCACAGCTTTCTGCACTGCAGACCCTCTCGCGCCTTAGATACAAAGAGAGACTGGAACTCTCTAAAATGAGTCTGCAGTGGGCTACCTTTCCCAGTCCAAGGGGTCTCCCCAACAGAGCACGACTTAATAAAGAAGGAAAAGACATTCTCCTCTCCCTGACTTCAAAAACACAGTCCGGCCTGTGCTGCAGGAAGTCAGGGAAGAGATTCGAGGTGAGGACACAAACAAGGAGGGCACTGCAACTCGAGGTCAAGAGTGGAGAAAGGGGCTGGAGGATGAATCAGAGGAAAAAGAAGACACGGATCAAAAGCAACCCAGGAATACCTCTGTGGTGACTGGATATGGAGGGCTGAGAAATGACTTCTCTGAACACCAGGGGACACGTTCCCTACATCACTGCTAAGTTCACAGGTCCCTGGGAAACTGACCACGGCAGGGGGTCATCTGGGCATGAGAAGCAGCCAGCCTCCCTTGCCCAGCCCTTGGGCAAAAGCCTCTGATTTTCCTTTGGGAATTGCCTCTCCCCTACTTCATCTCTGTGGACTTGCAATCCAGAGAACTGCCCACTTTCCCAGTCCCTACAGGATGGTTGGTCACATGGTCCAAGCAAAACCAATCAGACTCTCTTCAGTGAGGGAATCATCAGAGCAGCCCAGCGACAGAAAACACTGGGAAGCAAGCCCTCCGCAGAGGCTGCCTGGCACCCCGCGGCGGGGGCACTGCCGGTCAGGTCAGCCCTCTGATTCTGTGAGCCACCCCAGCCTCAAATCTCCCTCTTTCCTCAGATGAGCCAGCGTCCATGTCTGGGGAACCCCAACTGGTCACAGGACCCACGAGGCCTCGGTCCCAGCTCATGCCAACCAAATCTCAAAATGGAATGTGTCTTCGGAAAAAGCAGCCCTGGACGGTTGTCCGCATGCTACTTCCGAACAACAGGCCGCTTTATTGTGTGAAATGAGATCTGACATCATGTCCTCAGCGTGCAAAGCGAAGGCAAGGCCATGCTGGAGCTGGGGCTCAAGAGAACGCCAAGCATCTCTCTACTCAGACATTTCAGGGCCCACCCTGAAACCATCGCTCTAAGAAACGCCAGCCACATTTTATATTCACCTCTCTGTTTTGAGTCCTGGGAGGGTTTCTTTGTTGGTTTGTTTTTTAAATAAAATTCATGTTTATTTTTTATTCTTTCATCCTCACCTAAGGATATGTTTATTGATTTTAAGAGAGAGAGAGAGAGAAAGAGAGAGAGGAACATCAATGTGAGAAACATCAATTGGTTGCCTTCTGTAGGTACCCCGACTGGGAATTGAACCCACAACCCTTTTGGTGTACAGGACCATGCTCCCACAAACTGAGCCACCTGGCCAGGGCAAATACATGTTTATCCTGGTAGAAGCAGCAAGAATTCAGATTACTCATAATCCTCCCCAGACATAGACAGGCATGCGGAGCCTCTCCGCAGTCTTATCTGTGCATTTTAAAACCATGGCACAATCTCAGCTCTGCGTGCACTTCTGTATCCTGTTTCCTTATCGTAAACATCTCCCACAAGCTCTTACATTTTTGGAATGTCATAAAAAATACTGTACATTACAACAGTACAGATGCACCAAAACTTATTTAAACATTCCCTGATGGGAGACACAAAGCCGTCCCCTTTCCCCTACTGCGGTGGTGTCGAACGAAGCCTAGACATGCAGCACATCAGTACCCCCCCGAACCGGCAAACCTGGGAGCAAATCTCAGCTCCTTCCCTGACCAACGCTGCCACCAGCAGCAACCACGCACTCACCTGCTAAGGCTCGGGCAGGTGACAGGGGAAGGACCGGACCGACTCTGAGCGGTGAGGCTTACGCAGGAGTCTGTCACCAGACACGCTCCACAATGAGCAGCTGTGGAAGCACGTGTCTGCAATCGCAAAGGTGCACCAAGGAGACCCAGCACAGAGCCCTGCGCTTTCCGCGTCCTTTGCTCAGCTCGGGTCTCTGCTTGATTACTAGGTCATACAGGAGGCTGCAGGGCTTCAGCAGACAGAGAAACGACTGTATTTGCACACCAAGCACAGAGCTATAAAACACTTCCCAAGACACTCTCTCACGCTTTCTGGTGAAACTGTAATAAGGCGACAAAGTGGAGAACTTCCTATTGTGGTTAAGGCTGCATACAACATACTGGATTATCGCAAATAAAGGTGACATTTTTATTTTTATAAAAGTCAAGTCAATTAGCATTTTAAAGCCACATACACAGCAGTTAATATGGGGGACCCTGAGGCTGCTGAGAGCCTCCAGGAGGCGAGGGAGAGCACGGCGGCCTTGACCCACTTAGGGCCCAGCTCCAACATGGCTCTGCCCCTTTCCTAGTCTAGTCGGCTGCTTCCATCCCTCCACTCCTCATCTGTACAGCGGGCTTGTAGGGGGCACCCAATTCTCACAGGTGTTCAATGAGACCGTAAACATAATGCCCATAAGGTACACAGCCCGTGCTTGGCTACAGGCTGTGGCTTCGGTGGTTCTCCTCCTTCTGAGTCCATGAAGGCAGTGCCTTTCCCTGGCCCAGGAAGTGTGGTAGATAGGTCAGGTGACTTGCTGCAGCCAATGAAATGTGACTGGAACTGATGGATGCCCCTTCACGGAACCCTTAGGAGCCAGTGCATGATTCGCAGCATCCTCCTTTACTGCCCGAGCTGTCACGGAGGTGCGCGTGAAGCAGGTGCCTGCAGATCCTTAAAGGGCTACGACCAGCCCGCGCAGTGAGCACCACGAGCCATCGAGATGTGAAGGGTTCTTGTTACTGTGGAATTGCCTAGACCAGCGGTCGGCAAACTGTGGCTCTACTGACTAATGAGTTTGCCGACCACTGGCCTAGACCTTCCTAAGTAATATCATAACTATTCATTACAATGGATTTTAAATGAGCAAGGCTATCGGCATTACCGCTATCTCTAGACGTTTCATGTTTGTGACTAAACAGAGAAAAACTGGGTTTGATCTGAGATAACAAAAGACAAACGGGTATCAATTTCAAGCTGTAAGTACCAGGTACTTAGGAATATAAGTAAGTTTGAAACGAACGCCTCATGTCAAAGAGATCGTAAGCACAGCCAGGGAAGGTGATAATTACCATAATTTATTGAGTGCTTATTATTCCCCAGGAGTTATGCTAAAGATATTATATTATTTAATCCTGGCAATAGTCCCATGAGGTAGGTGTCATTCCAGTGTGGTAGGATGAGAATTCTGTTCTCCTCGTTACTCCTCTCATGCAGGAAGGTGTATTTAAAAATGCATATGTATAGAAATAGATATAGAGATATCAGAAACTAACTGTGAAGTGGACAGCAGCAAGAGAACAGCATTATCCTAGAGATGCTCCCCTCTGGGGGCTCGATGAGAACCTGTAGTCACCCTCCCACGATGGAGACAAGGCATGGCCTCACAGCTGCCGGCAAGGAGCGGGCTGGCAGATGGGACTGTCCTGAGCAGGAGTACAAGAAAGATTTCCAAGATTGTCAGTGGCACACAAGAGAGATCACATTCCTGGTTAGTCAACTGTGGTACAGCCTCTCCATTCCTGTCTCTGGGCACATACAGGGGGGACTTGTAAAATATGAACAGAGGCGGTATCTGTAAGTTCCAGCCCCAGGCATTTAAGAGCTAGCATGCCAACTCCCTTCACCTTTCTCAGTGACTGGAAGCCACATACTCAGATTGGGGACAGGGCTGGAGGGTAGAGGGTGGATGCGTGTGGAATCCTGGCATCGCACAGGAAAGAGAGCCAGCCGTCCTGGGGAGACCCCTGACTCACATCACACTTCCGATGAGCGTAAGTAAACTTCCTTGTTAAGCCACTGAGGTTTGGAGCTCGTGTGTTACCACAGCAGAAAGTAACCTGTCCTGATTACTTCAACACGGAAGAGTAAAAGCTAGGGAAATAAAATAAACCCAAGGAAATCAGGAGGAATTCATGTTTAATTAAAATTTTAGAAAGCAATGTTATTTTGTGTTAGTTGAATGTAAACTATAATTGGAAATTAATAGATACCATAGTCCCAGTGGCCAATAAAAAATATCTTTTAAAAGCACAAACCTAGCCTTAGTTGGGTTGCTCAGTGGATAGAGCTTCAGCCTGCATACCAAAGGGTCCTGGGTTCCGGTCAAGGGCATGTACAATCGCAGGCTCCTCCCTGGCCCGGGCCCTGGTCAGGGAATGTGCAGGAGGCAACCAATATCTCTCTGTCTTTTTCTCTTGTCCCCTCTCTCTGAAAATCAATGGAAAAATATCCTTGGGTGAGGATTAAAAAAAAAAAAAAAAAGAGTAAAAAAAAGAAAAGCATAAATCCAAAAGCTAATTCCACAGAATGTGGAGAAGAAAATACTCTGGCAAAGCTAGTTATGATGGAAAAAAAGACAGAAAGAGAAAGAGAGAGAGAGAGAAATGCAAATTAAAATGATAAAAAAGATACAACTGTTTACTCAAAATAGATTCTATTAAATTTTAAAATCACAATAAAATAAATGTTTTTCTATAAAAATGTTACTTAAGCCGAGACCGGTTTGGCTCAGTGGATAGAGTGTCGGACTGCGGACTGAAGGGTCCCGGGTTCGATTCCGGTCAAGGGCATGTACCTTGGCTACGGGCACATCCCCAGTTGGAGGCGTGCAAGAGGCAGCTGATCGATGTTTCTCTCTCATCGATGTTTCTGACTTTCTATCCTTCTCCCTTCTGCTCTGTAAAAAAAATCAATAAAAAATATTTTTTTTAAAATGTTACTTAAATGACTCAAAAAAAAAAAAAAAGAGGTAGAAAACAGATATTCTATTAAACTGTAAGAAATTTGGGAAACCTCCTCCAAAAACAGTCCTGGAAAAGTTATTTCCAACCTTCAAGGGCTAGTATTTCTTTACCTCAGCATTGCATAGAAAAAGTAGAAAGTGATCATTCATTTTACCCCATTATCAAAACTTGACAGGTATAACAAAAGAAAAATTTTATATGCTCTCATTTATGAGTAAAAATCCCAAATATAACTACCAGTAAATTAAATATAGCAGAATATTTAAAAGTTAACAAACTATACTCAAGTAAAATTGATTGCAGGAAGACAAGGAGAGCTCCATATTAGAAACTCTATTAAGGTTCAAGAAAATAACACACAAGCTCCTCACAGGTAAAAACTCTTTCACTGACGTGTCCTCAGCACAGAAAACCCTGTCTAGGACATAATAAGCGCTCAGTGAATATTTATGGCGTAAATTAGAGAGTGAATATACTAACAAACAAAAGGAGAAAGTGACATGTGGTTATCTTGAAGGACTATGATAATATAGTTAATCAAATTCAACTTTGGCACCAAAAGAAAAAAGTATAATAATAAAATTATGCAATATGTAACATGATCACAAAAGAAAATGTCTCAAATTATCATGCATTTCCCTGGAGGATAAGAAGAAGACATGAATGTCCACACAGTGCCACATATTTAACATGTTCCACAGGTCCTAAAAATGAAATTAGTGAAGAAAGTAAAATAAATATAAAATCCTGGAGAAAAAAGCAAAATTATTATTTGCAGAAGATGTGATTATCTACCTGAAAAATCCAACAGTACCTTAAAGTACTTAAAAATAACTAGATTACATTTACGCAACAGAATACCACAAGGCTGTAAAGAAGAAGGATCTCTTACCCTTTGCAACAGCATGGATGTCCTGGAGAGAATTATGCTAAGCAAAATAAGCCCATCAGGGAAAGATAAATAACCATATGGTCTCACTTATATGTGGAATCTAATGAACAAAATAAGCTGACGGGACAAAATAGAATCAGAGACAGGGATATGTGGAACAGACTGACGGATGTCAGAGGGGAGGGGAGTGGAGGAATGGATATAAAATGGTGAAGAGATTAGTCAAAGAACATACACGCATAACCATGGACACCAACAACTGTGGTGAAAGCTAGAAGAGGCGGAGCAGAGGCTGGGTGGAGGGGGGGAAAGAAGGGAAAAATGGGAGACACCTGTAATTGTAACAATAAAAAAAAAGTGATGAGATAGTCATGAAGTTAGCTAATTATACAAAAATCAGTAACTTCCTTATATCCCAGCAATAAACGGTAAAAAAAATATAACTTAACAAAAGATTCCAATCATTAAGGCCATAGTAATAACAATGACAAATTATCTAAAAACAAAAACAAAATGATGCAAGACCTAAATTGACAAATACCGTTTTACAGGCTCAGAAACCCACTTGAGTAAACACAACCTATTGCCAAAGGGCAAGACTTTTGATTACATTCACTACTGTAAAAGTGTCCATTTCCTCCATGTTAATATATACATTTTTTTGAATACTAAGGAAAAATAAACAAATGAGAATAGCCAAGAAAATATAATCAAGAAGGCAGCTCTCGCGCGAACAGCTCGGCTGCGTGATGGCGCAGAGAGCGCTCTGCAACTTGTCTCTCATTTGGAAAACCATCAGTCTGCTTTGTTTTACGACCCTGGGTGAGCCATTGCGCATGCAGACTCATTTTGGGAAAGTCTGAATTCCCTGGCAACCAGCAGCCTGTGGAGCTCCACAGCGGCTCTCTCTCAGAGGTGCTGGCGGCCATTGCCCCCAGCACAGAGCCCCTGGGGCTGCATAGGGCGGAGCTAATGCTGTCTGCTTGGCCCGGAGACTCCGCCCACCCAACCTGAGCACAGCTGAGCTTCACAGACAATTGGCCTGGAGGTCAAACCCTCCAAGTGCTAACAACAAAAAGCTG
Organism: Antrozous pallidus; assembly: GCA_027563665.1. Classification (NCBI taxonomy): domain Eukaryota; kingdom Metazoa; phylum Chordata; class Mammalia; order Chiroptera; family Vespertilionidae; genus Antrozous; species Antrozous pallidus. Next base: position 7,542,782 of record CM050526.1, read on the forward strand.
CGTTTAAATTCAAAAACACTGAATACAACCCATAAAGGATTGCAGTAAGAGTACCCACCTCAGGTAACTGGGGAGACTGAGCCACTGTCCCTTTGAGGATAGCCACCACATAAAGCAGCCACCATGCAGAGACATGGAAAGAAATCAGGTGTGAAAGAAATGGAGGAGAAAAGACGACAAGACATAGAGTTCAAAACCATGGTTATAAGGCTTTTCAAGAGGCTCCTACAAAAGGCCGATCAACTTAATGAGAATTACCAGGAAATAAACAAGACCAACCAGGAAATAAACAAGACCAACCAGCAAATGAATGAGACTTACAAGGAGATGAATGCTACTTACAAAGAAATGAATGAGACCCTCAGGGAAATATACAAGACCTCTGAGGATACGAACCAGACCCTCACAGATAAAAAAAAGGACCAACTAGAAATCAAGCATACACAGACTGAAATAAAAAATATTACACAAAGTCCTAAAAGCAGTCCAGAGGGCCACAAGAACCAAGTCAAAGATTTGAAATACAAAGAACCAAAATCCACTCAGCTGGAAAAGCAAGAAACAAAAAGAATTCAGATAATTGAAGATAGCGTAAGGGGCCTCTGGGACAACCTCAAGCAAGCCAACATCCGAATTATGGGGGTGCCAGAAAAAGAGAGAGAGCAAGTTAATGAAAACCTACTTGAAGAAATAGTGACTGAAAACTTTCCCCACCTGGTGAAAGAAACTGACTTAAAAGCCCAAGAAGTACACAGAACCCCAAAATATAGGAATCTAAAGAGGACCACACCAAGACATATCATAATTAAAATGCCAAGAGCAAAAGATAAAGAGAGAATATTAAAAGCAGCAAGAGAAAAACAGTTGGTTACCTACAGGGGAGCATCCATACGATTGTCAGCGGATTTCTCAACAGAAACGATGCAGGCCAGACGCGAGTGGCAAGAAATATTCAAAATAATGAAGAGCAAGAATCTACAACCAAGAGTACTCTATCTAGCAAAGCTATCATTCAGAATTGAGGATCAGATAAAGTGCTTCGCAGATAAGAAAAAGCTAAAGGAGTTCATCACCACCAAACCAGTATTATATGAAATGCTGAAAGATATTCTTTAAGAAGAGGAAGAAGAAAAAGGTAAAAATATAAATTATGAACAACAAATACACATCTATCAACAAATGAACATAAAAATCAAGTGAACTGATAGGCTGATGAACAAGATAAACTGGTGACTATAACAGAAACATGGACATAGAGAGGGAATGGACTGACAATTCTTGGGGAGAAAAGGGTTGTTGGAAGTACAGCAAGAGATTGGACAAAAATCTTGCAACAATGGGAGAGGACATTGGGGGAGGGGGAGGTGAGGGCGGAGGGTGGGATAGGTACAGGGTGGAGGGAAGATATAGGGGGATAAAAAAGGGGAAACAATTTAATTAATAAACTGAACAATTAAAAAAAATAATTAAAAATATATCTACCATATCCTAGCTAATAAAAGAGTAATATGCAAATTGAAAAAAAAAAAAGAAAAAAGAAAATATAATCAACTCTCTTTGATAAACGAACAATCTGTAGGTTAGTTGTGCGTAAGGCACGGCAAGACCCTTGGGCAAATCTGATGAGTTTTAATTGCCAAGTGAAGGAGTTGCCCTGGATAAACCTGGGACTGACTCCACTGACTCCACTGTTCCTCTCACGAAAGCCTGGGACAAACCACCCCACCCCAAAGTCCTGCCAGAACTGGCAGACACAAGAGAGCAAACTAGGAACCTGAGAAAAATGGACACAACAGGGTGAAATTGTTCAGAACGCGAGAATGACATCTCAGTACAGTGGGTACGAATTACATCAAGCATGTCAAACGCAAAGGCCAACATGAGCAAATAAACAAGGCCGTGGACGTGAGTTTGACAAGCTTGAATCACATATTTCAATGTGATAGCAGGGTAACCTAACCATGTCATACACTAAAATAACTGATGAATTAAAGATTTGATGTGAAAAGAAATTAAATAAATGGTAATGAAAATGTATGAATCTTTATGTAATCTTGGGTTGGAAGCTGTGTTCCCTAAGCAGAACAGTTAAGCACAAACCATAAATCGATATTCTAAAGATCACACAATATTATAAATTGTAAAACAAAATATAAAAGGCAAAAAAAAAAAACTACGGGGAGATGTAGATGGCATATGAAAAAGCACATACATATATGTTTATTGAAATGTCTCTAAAATCAGTAACAAAACATGACTTTTAAAAAAGTGGGTCTCAGACATGCAGGTAATTCAGAAAAGGTAACAAATGTCCAACAAATATTTAAAATGCTCAAGCCCACTAGAAATTAAAAGAAGAGAAAGGAGAGGTTTTGGTTTTCATTCATGCCATCAACGAAGTCGTAACATTCGTTGCTGATATGAGTAGGGAGAAGATATTAACACTTCTGAGAATGGAAATATATGTGTTCACATATATAAAATATACACTCACGTAGTCTTAAAACTCACATACTCTTTGACTCAGCAATTTCACTTCTAAAAATTCCTACTAGGAAAGGAAAGCAATGAGAAATATTTGCTACATAATTAGCAAAAGGAAATCAGTTTACTGCAGTGGAGTATTACACAGCCCTGAAAAATTATGCCGTAGAGGTATAGTTTTTTGACATGGAATTATATTCAAGATATAACAGGAAGGGGGAAGCAGGTTGCAAAATAGTATACATAGTATAGTGTCTATCTCTTTTTATTTACCGTATTTTCTGGCGTATGAGACTACTAGAACTGATGATGATAGGAGGGAGATAACAAACAATGGAGAGAGAGAGAGAAAGCAAGTGCGGGGCAAGTCCCTGGCAAGTTAGCAACGCCCATCATAACTGCAAGCTACGGTATTTTTATAGCCAGCGTATGAGACGACCCCCAACTTCTGAGATTTTCCTGGGTTAAAAAGTCGTCTTATATGCTGGAAAATACGGTATTATTATTTTTTAATATATCTTATGGATTTTTCACAGAGAGGAAGGAAGAGGGATAGAAAGTCAGAAACATCGATGAGAGAGAAACATCAATCAGCTGCCTCCTGCCCCCTGCCCCCTGCCCTACTGGGGATGTGCGCGCAACCAAGGTACCTGCCCTTGACCGGAATCAAACCTAGGACCTTTCAGTCTGCAGGCTGACACTCTATCCACTGAGCCAAACAGGTGTCTTTTTAAAGAACATTGATGCCTATTAAAACCTTAGGAGACTATATCCAAAATATGAACTGTAGTCTCCAGGTAATGAGATTAGTGGTGATTTTTTCCCCCTTTTTGTTCATCCATAAGTTAATAATGTTTCTACAATAAACAAGTATCACTTATGTAACAAAAAATAAAGTTTTTAAAAAGTAAATTGAATTCTGTGGGAAAATAAACATTTATCCTAAAAATAAACTCTGAAGTTGGAAAACGAAAGCAAAAACATCTGCTTCCTGGACAGAAAGGATAGTTTTAAATTGCTACACAGGCACGCGGCTTCCCAAAGGCAGTAGCTCCAGGTGCCAGCCCCTGTGATACCCCGCCCCCAGCAGGAAGCCCCAACTATCCTGCTCTCTCCCGCAACCTATCTGACTACAACTAACTCAACACATAGCGTAACTGTATTTCTTGCTGTTGTTATCAAAACAGCATTTGAAATTGCTTTTTTATTATTAATAAAAGGGGTATTTACTAATCCACACTAAAAGGTAGGACCATAAATTAAATTACTGTTTTACTCACATGGCTACTAATTCACTTTTTCTACAGAAAAAAAAAGAGGCCTTTGTCACCCATCATGAAAAAGCACTAGTCAATATTGATAAAATTCTCTGGTGGAGGCAGTATGGAAGGGAAGTCATCAATTGCTGTTGAAGAGAATGGCTCCCTCCCCCCTCGCAGTGACTTGCAGGCTGGGATAACAACTCTGGGAGCCAGCAGCCTCATGCTGACTGCTGAACACCCAGCCCAGGGCTGAGAGCAGGCAGATCTGCACGGGAAGGAGCTTAGAACATGGGAGCAAAGAATATTCTCCCAGATTTGCTGGCCCATTCATCAGCTGGTGAGTCCATTCTGTTCTCTCTCACATAATATGCCACAGCAGGTGGCAGGACCTGACTTCCATAAAACTGTAATGAGAAATTTCACTCTGACACCTCATAAGCATCCACAGTGGTCCTCGGGGGACAGGGTGGGTCTGCCTGGCCCTGCGGGCTAACAGGAACACACAGCAGGGCCTGTGCTGGTCTGACAGGTCCAATGCACTGTCGGGAATATAGCAGGTGGGAACGAGCCAGTCGGATGAGTAACGTGGAACTGGTTCTGACTTTTCCCTGATGTCTACAGACTGGGCCATGGCTTCTAGGAGGCCAGCCGATGGGCAGGGCAGTGTCTCCCAGAAACCTTCAAGGAAAAGATCCTCACTGGCTCAGCTGCTTTGGCCTGAGCGAAAATGCCTGCAGGACCAGCACTCCTAGAGGCTGCTGCATCCTCAGCATCCATCTGGATCCCACTGGCCAGCGCGTGGCCCCTGCAGTTGATCCTGAGAGCTGCAGAGCAGCGACGGTGCTCAGCCGGCCTCTGTTCGGAAACCAAGCCCGCTGGGTGCCGCATGCTGCTGAGCAATCTAGGAATGGAAGCCAGGCTCTGCAGACGAGCTTCGTCTTCCCCTCCCCAACTCACAGCCTCTAAAACAAGCATCCAACCCAACCAGCCCTGCGTCCCCTCCCACACCCACAGCTCCATGCTTACTCTGAGACACACTGAGCGTCACTAGCGTTTGTACAAGAGCATCACGCTCATTTACAGCCATCACTGTGCAGTGGCTGTGGGAATCGGTTTCTGAGAGGCCCTTGAAACGTAGGGGCCAGCATTCTTGGGGGATGGATGGGCGAGAAGAAGAGGAAAACGATAACGAGACATCAACCATTGTTTGAGCACTTGGTACAAGCCAGGTTCCCTTTACCCCCCATACGGTGGGGGCTGCTATGACCTCCATTGCGGAGACTGAAAAAAATATTCTCACATGGATCTTTTGCTCACTCATTCATTCAGTTGCCCAAGAATTTCAGAAAACCTGCATTTCAGGCAGTAGGGCAGTTGCCCCTGCCCAGAAGGAGCTTAAAGTCTAGTGGGAAAGAGAAATAACAAAAAATAAATAAATAAAAATTGCAATACAATATACCCAAAGCATGTCTTTATAATACTGATTCCAAGAGAACTCATGGAATCTCTTCTTCTGCACCATAATATTCTTTAAGGCGGAGCAGTGCCCAGCACACAGCAAACATCCAGAAAATACTCACTGAATGACTGAATGAATGAGCAAATAAACGAATGAGCGGTGCGTGCCATAGTGCATTTAACCCAGTAACAATGATGACATTTGCCCAGAGATTCTTTTAGCTGCTATTCGTTGAGCATTTCCCAGGACTGAGCACTGTACCAAGCACTTTTCAGGGGTACTCGCACATCATCGTTGCCACCATGGCCACGTTACTCAGTGAAACCCTTATGATCCTCATTCTGCAGATGAGGAAACAGATGTGCAGAGAAAGGTCCTGTAGTCGGAAAGCAACAGAGCAGGCCTGTGTACCCCTCAGAAGCCCGTGCTGCCCAAAGGATGGAATAACGTGAGGAACAGAGGGAAGAGTCGAAGGAGGAAGGTGTCAGTGGCTGCAGAAGCAGACCAGGAAGGAGATGAAGCATTTTCCAGTGAAGTGCAGTGGGTTTCAAAAAACGCTTCTCACAGCTGTGCCGCCCTCTGTGCTCAGATGTGAGCCCTTCCAGTGAAAATGCTGGCAGCTCCATAGTGCGATCTAGCTCAGCAACTCCTCCATTGTTAACGTGAGTGGGTCCCACCCTGAGCAGTTTTATTCAGAACTCCAAAACCTGCAGCTTGTGGAGGGGGAGAACGGGTAAGAAGCTGTGAGCAGGGGCAACCCTTAAGCCCTCCTCTCTGTCTTCCCTCAAAGAGAAGAAGGTCCTCACTTCAAGGACAAGCAAGGACAAAAGTCCAGTGGCGTGCTAAAGCAACTCCATGAAGTGACACACCAATTCCATACCTAAATTCCTAACTTCCAGTCCTGCTGCTTCTACGGATTCAAGAAATTAAGAAGCAATGTTATGACCATGCCTCACTACATTTTCAAGAAGATAAAGTGAATGCTGCCCCTTTTATTAACCCATGTGGACCCTACAGTAAACTGTTTTAATCTTGCCAACAAACATGAACTGAGTGCCGACTGTCTGTAAGGTACTGTTCTATATTCACTGAGCATTCGATGATGATCAATGCATCCTATTGGGAATAGACAGACAAGAAGAGAAAAAAATGAAAAATAAGAGTATTTTAAAAAGTGATGAGCGCTGTGACAAACATGAATGAACAGGACAGATGGTGGGCTAGAGAGCTAATGGCGCGCGCAGACCTGAGTGATGGGGGGGGCGTGTGGGAGACACATCCTCAGCCGGACAGGGGAAGTGGGAAACAGCAAGAATAAAGCCTGCAGAGGGAGACCACTGTGGCTGGAACACAGGGAATGAGAAGCAGGTGGGACAGGATAAGTACGAAAAGACAAATACAGGTCAAGTCCGCTACAGTCTTGTAGGCCACTGGAAAGATCTGGGGCAGTGTGAGGCCACTGGAGGCTTTCCCCAGCAATGTAATAAGAACTGGGTCCTCCTTTCAAAGATTCCCTCTGAATGTCATGAAAATGGACACACGTGAGTGATATACAGTAGTGAACTGGCCCTCACTTTACCTGGCACAGGACCCAAGAGATGCCATCTCATAAAGATAATTTATCCACATGCCAGCATCCACCAGCCACTTGGACTTCTACCTTCCTCAAGTAAGGACCACTTCCTCTAAAACTCAACTCCCCTCTCCCTTTGTCATTCCCTCCAGCTTTATGCTCTAGGCTCACAAATCTTACCACTTCTAAACAAGTCCTGAAAAGAGACAGAAGAATTGTGTGTATGGGAGGGGAGGGGAAGGGAAGAAGCATAAACATATTCTAATTTGAGCAATGACTGAAACCCCAACACCACGAGAGACCAGCAATCCAAGTTACAATCAAAGGCCGACAAGTCACTTGGCTGGTCGGATGTGATGACTGATGCAGAAGCCAAGATGTAACGAAGGCCAGCTTAACTGTCATCTGCTGAACAACCTATGCAGGAAAACACTATTTCAGCATCAAACACATCGAAAGGCAACCAACAGGCGGCTATATCTGTGGCTAGATCGCGCCAGAAACCCCACTGATCTGACTCTGCTATTCATAAATTCTCCCTCATGTTAGAACACATGTGTTTGGGAAAGGAAAATGAATCCAAGTCAATTTTAGACACTGTTACTTGGAAGCCATCTGGAGTCCCTGGAAGCGTAAGAAGTCACCGCATGCCCTGCCCTCAAATGCCCACTGTAATTAGGGCAGTGTGCTGACATGGGAATTCAGGGTCCCCTATTCCCCAGGGATGTCCCTACCCACACCCTACCAGATGCCAGCTCAGGCTCCACTTCCCACCCAAGGAAGGTATTTGGTTTCTTAGTAAACCTAGTGGAGAGCCCTCAAGGTGTTGAGCTTGCACTTTAATTGCACCCGAGGCTGGGTTCTCTGTTTTCCACCGACTTCAAAACAGCACACCTGAATTCCTTTGCCACAGCAGCTATACGCCTCCCCAGGGGCAGAAGATGGATGAAAAATCCCCTCCACCAAACAGCGAATGTGTTCAGAGCATGCCTAGTTTGGGAAGAGACCCACCAGAATCCTTATGTAACGTTAATGTATGTTGGCACCCTGCAGAGCGGCTCCTGGGGACACTAGCCCAGCGATGGCCCATGTCACCGTGATGACAGTAAGCTGGGTCTTGCAGCTTCCTAGGGCCTGGCTCTTTCTCTCCCTCTCCGCTACCTGGCTATGATCCTCTGCATAGCTCCTCTTCCCGAGGAGCTGGGCCTCCCTTCCTGCAGCCTCTCGCCCTCCACTGAAAACAGTTCTAGGACCAAGCTGACAGCAGCACCATTCCACCAGCACCGCCCCTACCCCCAGACACCCACCTCTCCCACTCCTCTCTCAACGCCTTAACAAGCCTAACCAGGAAAAAAATCCAGAACCCTGTACAGTCATAGTCCCAGAAAGCAAACACCCGCGGGAGGGAGGCTCAGCTCTGTTAAACCGACCAGGCCCAACCCTCGCCCTGGACCCGTAAGCAGCAATGAATTCGGCGCAGGGGAGGAATCTTTGGAGAGCGACTGATTTAGGTGGCTCCAGCACAATCAGAGCAAACACCTGTTTCCAGGAAGCGACGTGAGCAAAGGGAGAGGGGAGTCCAGGGAAAGGCAGGGAGGACGAGGTGAAGGGGCAGCTGGGGACGCAGGTAAAGGATGCGTCACACTTTGCGCTTGGCAACCAGAGCCTGGAGCAGCAGACAGAGCGTGAGAGGGTGTCCGGGGTCTGGGAAGTTCAGAAAGGAGGGGTCGCACCAGCGAGCAACACCTCGGGGGGCCAGACGGCAGGGAAAGCGGTCAAGAGGCCCGACCGGTTCCATCACCTGGGCGCCGGAGAATGCAGCCCAGCGGGCGCGCACCGGCTGCGGGTGCCAGCGGGTGACCTACCTGCCCACCGTCTGGTTGGCCAGCTGGCGCATGCGATTGAACTGCTTCTTCATCGTGGCCCCGCTGCCGCGCTAGCCCAGGAACTTGGGAAGGACGGAGCCCGCCGCAGGTTACATGGCTCCTTCGCGGAGCCTCCCGGGCAACGGCGGCGGCACTGCGGAGCCTCCGGGAGCCTTTGGCCCGAGCGCGGCTCCCTCCCGAGGGCACCACCGCTTACTCCTCCTCCCGCCGCGGCGCCTGCCGCCGCATCCTCCTCACGTGCTCCGCCGTGGCCTTCATCATACTGCCCGAGGTCGGCTGGAGCGCCGTCCAGGTCCGCTGGGCTGCCCGCCCCCAACCCAGACCCGCGGGGGGACCCGGGAGTCTCCTCAGGCTAGCTGGCCCGCAGGCTGGGTGGTCCCCGCTGCGCCTGTGCGGAGGGCGCTGAGCATTCTGGGACTTGTAGTTTCTCATCCCAGAGCCCACCTTTCCTCTGACCAAAGTTACCAAGTACAGAGGATTGCGGGGAGGTGGGAGAGGTTCACCTGCTTTAAAAATAACAAAGTAGAAACAGGAATACAACAGCGAAGTAAGAAAGGGAGCATCTGACTTTCTTTGTATTTTAAATGAATGTGAGAAATTGATATTTTGGATTCACATGAAGAAGATTCATGCTAGAAAGTACACTGCTCATAAAATTGCGTTAGGTCACTTGATTAATATTGAGGTGCAGGGTTAAGCTTGGGGCCTTGGGATTGACAGGCAGATTTTGAACTAAGCATGGCATGCACCCTAGAAGCTTAATTTTCACCAAACCCAGAAGGTGACCGGAAGCCAACATAGAGGATATAATGATTGTTGCATTGCATCTGTGGACCAAATTAGAGTGGGACCACCTCCATGAATGCCTTAGATTCCAGTCTCATAGCCTATCACATCTCCCTTCCACCCAAGAGACCAAGGGGCACTAGCTGTGGCAAGCCTGGAGTGACCTGCATAGCAGCCCATCGGTATCAGTTGGCTGTTTGAAAAGGGCTGAAACTTTCTGCAGGCTCTGTCCATAGGACAATACAGGTGGCTGCAGCTTGGTTTTATCATTATCTATCAAGTAAGACAGTATTGTTGAGCAATAGGGGCTTTGGATCAACACATTGGAGTTCACATATTAGAATTCCAAATGCCATTGTACAAACTTAAAAAAACTGTTTAAGCTCTCTATGCCTCCATTTTCTCATCTCTAATAGAGAAATAATACTTCCTAATAGATGGAAAAGCTCAAAAACTATGCTAAATTAGCAATAAAATGGTAACATAAAATTTCTATATAATTATGTCATATTTATTTACTAAAAATATGATTATAGAGTACTATTCCTGCAACAGAGGTACTAATCTGATAAATGAATGGATTTTTTTGAAATGGGATATTTTGCATATGTTGATTATAGTCACAAGATGCGCTAAATATGGTAAATCACCTGCTGGCCAGCTGGACAAAAGATGGTTTGAGGCATGTCTTGGATGAATGAACATGAAATCTTTAATTAATTGTGAATTTAGCCTCTGCTTATTGGGTCAGGCAGCTCTAGCCAATTAATAAGTAAAGCGTTATTTTCTTTTAACCAATTATAACAGCAATTTATTTTTTATACAAACTGAAGTTATTTCCATTTGAGATTTTTTTAAAAGTAAGGCATAGCATGGATTTTATATGTATAAATAGTTTGGCATGAAGAACACTGTGTGACTTTTAGCAGCAGTATCTCTGGTAACATCTAGAACAGCACTGTCCAAAATAGTAGTCAACAACCACATGTGGCTATTGGAAATTAAATTAATTAAAATTAAGTAAAAATGCCCAAACCGGTTTGGCTCAGTGGATAGCGTGTCTGCGGACTGAAAGGTCCTGGGTTCGATTCTGGTCAAGGGCATGTACCTTGGTTGTTGGCATATCCCCAGTAGGGAGTGTGCAGGAGGTAGCTGATTGATGTTTCTCTCTCATCGATGTTTCTGACTTTCTATCCCTCTCCCTTCCTCTCTGTGAAAAATCAATAAAATATATTTTTAAAAATAAAAATAAAAAACCTTAAAATTTAGTTCCTCAGTCATCCTAGCCACACTTTAAGTGCTTAATAGTCACATGTGGTTCAAGGCTGCTGTATTGAAGGGCATTAGCCCTAGAGGACTCTGCAGACAACTCCAGTATCGGGTCAGCCTCTGCTTTCAATCCCAAGATATTTCCATTCAAAAAGCCCACCCTGCTAGATAGAGTATGGTCTAATAATACTTTATTAACTGATGGCTTCTTCACACAGATACTCTTCTCCTCTGAGCTTCTCCTTCAGTCAGGAGGCAGCGATGCTTTCTCTGCTTTCCACCCCAGCGAAGGGATGACAGTGCAGAAAAAGGAGGTGTCAAGTCTACTCATCATCTTTCAAAGCTGGCTTCAGAAGCACACGTGAGAGAAAAAGGTTTCAAGTTTCAAGAATATGGGCTTTGAAACTTTAATAGTCTATCTCATAAATAGAGTTTGAAGAACCCACAGGCAGAGGGATATTGAAGATGAAGAGGGAAGTGGGACAGAAGAGAGGGAGAGAAATAAGTGATAAATGTGCAGATTTTAGTACTGCTCATAAATTTTACTGCCTGTTATTATGGGAAGGAGTTATACTTCATCTTTTGGATTGATCCTGTGATTTTCCTTGGACAAAAGAATGTGCACAAAAGTGATTTATGCCACTTCCACACAGAAGTTTTACCAGTCATTTTGTGACCCTACCCCTTCTTCACTCAACCATAATGAGCCAGTAGGTGATACTGAAGAGTACAGTTGTGGCCATGCAGCTGGAGTGAAAAATATACCTTTGTTCTTATAAGTCAGAGAGGTTTGGAGATTTTTTTGTTACTGCAGCATACTTGAGTCTAAGTTGATTTCTACACTGAGAAACTGGTTTGTACCTCGCACCTTCCCATGGTCAAAACTTGGGTTAGGGGCAGGTAGGTTGGGGAAAATATACATTTTCCTCCAGCACAGTGGAGGGTCTGTCTACATATCAGTTCTTCAGTGAAGGCTAGGAGTTGCAAAGCTCACAGAGATCCTCAGCCTTTTAAGACATGGAAGTAATAGATGCCTGCAGAGAGTGGCTGCAGTGCTTATGCACAGTCCTGCAGTGGCCCCAGACCTCCCTGCACCAGGCCATGTGCAATGATGCATGTAAGTGTGTGCCGTGAGGGTGCACAGAAGAACCTGGAAGAGCTGGATGTGAAAGCTGTTGGGATCAGGGGGATAATGGGGGAGGGGGGTGGAAAAAGTAAAACATATGTACTACTATTAAAGTTATACAGCAATATATATATTTTAAATCCTTCCCGGGTCATACACATATATACTATCGACTGGATGTTTGTGTCACCCCCAAATTAATATGTCGAGGTGAGCCCTTTGGGGGGTGATAAGATCATAGGGTGGACGTTTCATGAATGAGATTTGTGCCCTTATGTAATGGGCTCAAAAGATCTCTCTTGCGCCTTTGGCCACATGAGGACACCGCAAGAAGCCAGGTGAATATGAACCAGGGAATGGTCCTCACCAAACACAGAATTTGTCGGTACCTTGATCTTGGACTTTCCAACCTTCAGACTGAGAAATAAATTTCTATTGTTCTAAGCCAAAAGAAAGAAAAGAAAAGAAAAGAAAAGAAGAAAGAGAGAAAGAGAGAAAGAGAGAAAGAAAGAAAGCTGTTGGGATCAAAGATGATAAGAAGGAAGCAATGGCCAAGATGTAGAATAAATAAACCCTGAATTACTTGAAACTTAGTTTTTGCCATCAGAGTAATAGACTTAAAACTAAAAGTAAGTGCATCTAAGGGAGAAAGAATTGAAGGAAGTGGAGGAAGTGGAGGACAAATAAAAAAAATTATATTCTTAAGTGTTAACCTATTGACCTTAAGTTGATCACATGACTTGTTTTCCCAAACAAAACACAGGCTTTTTACTTGCTTCAACAATATCATACTATTTATTTGAAATATGTTTCCATTGACATCTGATAGTACATTTAGGAGCCCCTGAATCAGAGTGGTTTTAGCATCTTCATTCCGAGCCCAAGTGGTTGCTGGAGCTACCTGTCCAACTCGGGAGTCACGAGAGACATTGGGTTACTTAATTTTAAATTAAATTAAATTAAATTAAATTAAATTAAATTAGAAATTTATTTTCCTCAGCTACACCAGCCACATTTCACATATGCAGGAAGTAACATGGTGGCCAGTGAAATAAACATCTCTGTCATCACAGAAAGCTCTGTGGGACAGTGCTGGTCTATCGAACAGGATTCAAAACACAGGGTCCGGCACAAGAGACAACACCCGACAGGAGGTGACAAGCTCATTATGATTTTGGCAGTTGTTTAACTTGACCTCTCCAAGCTACTCTTACCTCACCTGCAAGAAGGGTTTAGTATAAGATCACAAAGTTAGAAGTTTTCGGGAATCAATAAATCAACCAGTCTATTTGCCCAATAACTTGCTTTTAGCATATCCCTAAAGATTGCAGTATTTAATATATCCATTACAACCTTCAGTGCTCCTCTGTGACTGAAGGATGTCATTTATCCTTTTCAAACTTACACCATGAAGGCATAGCTATTAGTTTGAGGTATCTTGTCAGCAGGATGACAGATGTTCCCAACTATGGGCATTATCAACCCGAATTTTTCAGCCTCATCTTAGGCAGAATGTATCCCCCATACCTAGTTACTTTGGACTAGTCTATGTGACTGCTTTGGCCAATGGCACACAGGTGGAAGGATCATGCGTCACCTTCATACGACGCGCTAAGAGGCTTTGTGCATTTTTCTCTTTCCCTCTTCTGTCTCTGTCCCCGCTGAGTCGGCTTCCTCCAGGGGCTCCTTGTCTCTCGTCGTGGGCTCTAGGACAAGTACTTTGGAGCAGGACTCAGACCACAGCTGAAATCAAAGGATAAATTATCAATAATTCACTTTAGGACTGGCTATTGTAAAAGAGAGATTAAATGCATAGATCTAAAGAAAGAGAAAGGGAGAAACTGAAACACAACTTTAAGGATGAGAAAAACATTTAATCACAGATGCAAAAGAAATTATGAGAGAATATTTTCCCAATTTTATGTTTAGTTATTTTTAAAAAAACTTTTTTTTTTTTCACTAGGCAAAACAAGAGGAATCTCAGAGGGAAGAAGGGAGCCAGGAATAGATTAACCAAAGAATTTATATGCATATTGAAAGATGAGACAGAGGGCCGGAGACCAGGAGACCAGGGCACAGGCTTTATTGAGGAGAAGACCTTGCCAGCTACCTTCCCAAGTGAGAAAGAGGGCACGAGCAGGGGTGAAGGCGCCTTTTGAGGGAGGGGTTGGGGTTTGGGGTACCCAGCAGGCGCTGATTGGCAGCTTCATATAAGGCACATGATTGGGCACCCATGGAACCAGGAATGGGGTGAGGGGAGAGGAGGGCTTAGGGTACTTGGCAGATGCTGATTGATGGTTCATTGTCTCTGAGATGTCTCTGTGGCAGATGCTGGTTACATCATAACTCCGCCCACCAGTTGGGGGGAGGGATAATCTATCACATATATGCAGGACACAGACAATAGGGCTGAAGGATTAGAGTAGGGTGGGAACCAGGTGGAGGGAGGCAATGGGAAGACTAGGAAGAGGGAATATCTGTAATACTTTGAACAATAAAGATTTTTTAAAATGCTGTAGGTGTTTCAAAAGCAGATAGCATGCATAAGTAGGCCAAAAACACTACAGAAATTGGAAAACTTGTCACAGAATAACACTTCTCAAAGTAGTCAGACCCACATGGCTTTATGGGGAACTCTTTCAAAGCTTCTAGAAAAGGAAATTCCTCTACTATGTGAAGTGTTCCAGAGCACAGAAATAAAATGGAAGCAACCAAATCATCTTATGAAATTGGCCTAACCCTGCTACCAAATCCGATGGATCTGTTTGTTAAAGAATAAATAACTCAGATAAATAAATAAAAAATGAAAACCATGCATATTCTTAGTAACCAATATAAAATTATGAATTTATAAATATATTTTTAAATGGGATCACACTATTGTTAGGCCAATATTCTTTCCTATCTTCTGTTAGTCTGAATATCTCTGTAATTAACATGTTTTTAGCTAAACCTTTGCACATATACCTATTTCTAAAGATCCAACATGAAAGAATTAGAATTTCTGCATCAAAGTGTCTTGTTTTCAAGCTTCTTGTTATATCGCCAAATTATCCTCTAAATTAAAAATGAAAATATTTTGCAGGCCCACCTGCTGTGTATAAATATTCAATTTCCCCACACTCTGATCTACACTGAGTATTGCCATTTTTAATAATCTTGCCAGATGACTAGATGAGAAGTAGCATTATAGTGCTGTTTTAGTTTATACTTTTAAAACTACATTAAACATTTTCCCACATGTTTCATGGCTATTTGTATGTCTTTTTCAGTTAGTTGATTACTTATTCATGTCCTCAGCCCATATTTATCATATGGGGTTTTATATTTCCTATTGATTTTTAAAAGCTTTTTAATAGTTATATCAATTATACTAATGCTGTTGTGCCTTATGGAAAATTTTTTATCTAGTTTGGCCTTTCCCTTTTAAATTTCCAATGTTTTGCTTTGTTTGTTTAAATATATTTTTATTGATTTCAGAGAGAGGAAGCAAGAGAGAGATGGAAACATCAATGATGAGAGGGAATCATCCATTGGCTTCTTCTTACCAGCCCCCAACAGGGGAATGTCCTGACTAGGAATCTAACCATGCAACCTCCTGATTTCATGGGTCAGTGCTCAACCATTGGGCAACACAGGCCAGGCTCAACCTCTAATGTTGATTTTTGTCTTCTAGGAATTTTACATTGGTCAAATCCATCAATTTTTCCCCTTTATATTTTATGCCTTTGGTTACTGTCTAGAAAACCCACACTATCCCCAAAGGATAGAAATATTCAACTATATTTTTACCTAAATCTTTCATGTGTTAATTCTCTTCTTTTAGAATAAAACTTAAATTCAATGTTTGGGACTATAATCTTAACAAGTTAGTACTTTTGACTTATTTCTTCTTCAATATCATTGAAAAAAAAACCTCATCTAATGTAATAGAGCAATTCTATGTCATTCTTGGAAATTCGAGAAAGGCCTCCACTCACAATCCTGGCAGAAAATGATATGGATGATTTCTGAGTGAGGGGAGACTAGCCAGGCAGAATATTCTGGAACCTTCTGGGGAAAATTAAATGGGGACCTATACTATCTCTGATAGACCACTTCCCCCACCATCAGAGACACCAAATCTAGACTAATTAGATCTCTATGTGAGAATGAACAAACACTAGTTTAATAGACTAGTAAAGATGAAGATTATGATCATGATGAAGGTGATGATGATGAAGGTAATGACCATAAACTATATAGCTAAGTACTACCATAAGTACTTCAACATACATTCTTATTTAATCCTAAAAGAACTCTGGCATGAGGATTTTATTAGCCCTGTTAAATAAATCAAAGCTCAGAGGGTTTAGGTGACTAGCCAGCCAAGTGTCACAACTGCTATTCAAACCCCTGTTTTCCTAGTTCAAATGTCTGTGTTTCTATTACAAGCTACTGCCTCCATGACACAGTAAGACTAACCTGAGAATTCAGGGGAATGGTCTTCAATGGAATCGTGAAGCCAAAATAAGGGAAATATATTTTTAAAGTCTAATTTGTATTCTTGATAAGAACAGAGAACATTGTTTTAATATACAACTGGAGCCGATTGCCATGAAAAAGAGCCATATTAAACAAGAAAGAGTTCTTGGATAAGAAACACATGACTTCCAAACTAATGAAACTCAACAGAGGCAGGAAATATCGTATCTGGCACTGTTCAGGATGGAATTGGTACATTAGGAGATGGGAGGAAGAATGTTCCCAAGATTCAGAGACAAAATATAGGTATTTCAATGAAATGAAAGGAAGAAGAAAAGAGACCTGGAATCTTTTTTCACAACATTAAAAAATATGTAATAGAAATTCTAAGGCAGATGTGAAGAAGATATAAGCATAAATATTCTGGAGAAATATTTTACAGAGCTCAAGAAAGGCCCAAGTCAAAATTAAAATAATTCACGAAATGTGAGAAAATATTACCTCATAGTAAGAGGTATGGGGATGGTTGGACATACCTTGGTAAAAGTTTTGAATTTCAAGATAGATAATATTGTATTATAAAGTTGCTAATAGAGTAGATCTTAAAAGTTCTCAGCACCAGAAAAAAAAAAAAGTCTGTAACAATATGGTGATGGATGTTAATTAGATTTATTATTATGATCACTTCACAATATACAAATATTTATTTTATTAGTACTCCTAAAACTAATATAACGTTATATATGCCAATTATATTTCACTTTTTTAAGACATACAGAAAACCCTCAAAAACATATATATGTATACATATACATTACATACACATACATATACATAGAGTCCCAGTGCATGAAATACATGCACTGGGGGGGGGGGGTGGGTCTCTCAGCCTGCCTGCACCCTCTTGTAGTCTGGGACACCTCACTCCTTACTGCCCGCCTGATCACTGCTCCTTACCACTCGGCTCGCTGCTCCTTAGTGCTGCTGCGGAGGCAGGAAAGGCTCCCGCCACCACCACTGTGTTTACCAGCCATGAACCCGGCTTCTGGCTGAGCGGCGCTCCCCTGTGGGAACACACTGACCACCAGGGGGGCAGCTCCTGCATTGAGCATTACCACTTGGTGGTCAGTGTGCATCGTAGTGACCGGTCTTTCTGGTCACTCCGCCATAACAGTCACTTAGACTTTTATTATACACTAGTGGCCTGATGCACAAATGAAGAGTCATGCAAGAATGGGCCTTCGTTCCCCTGGCTGCCAGCACTGCCTTCACCCTGGCTGGAGCAGCCTTTCCACTCCAGCCCGGAGCCACGTTTCCAATCTGGCCCAGAGCTGCCTTTCTGCCTTCCCACACTACCTAGAGGCCCGGAGCAGCTGGGGTGGTGTGGAACACCTGCATCATTGCCATGGCAACAAGCATCCCGCCCCATCCCCAGCCGCTTGGAGCCTGTGTATGCAAATTAACCCACCACCTTTGTTGTTGAGTTAATTTGCATACTCACTCCTGTCGTGAAAGTACGGTCAATTAGCATGTTACTCTTTTATTAGGTAGAAACTAGAGGCCCTTTACACAAATTTGTGCACCAGTGGGGTCCCTTGGCCTGGCCTGAGGGATTGGACCAGAATCGATTCTCTGACATCCCCTGAGGGGTTCCAGATTGTGAGAGGTTATAGGTTAGGCCGAGAAACCCCACTGGTGCACAATCGGGGCCCGGGAGGGACGCGGGAGGTTGGCCAGGCAGGGAGGGGTGATGGGAGGGCTCCAGGGCGTCTCACTCAATCCTGATCATGTGGACCCCAGCAGCAAGCTAACATACCGGCTGGAGTATCTGCCCTCTGGTGTCAGTGCACATCATAGTGAGTGGTTGAACAGCTTTAGCATATCATTAGCATATTATGCTTTGATTGGTTGAACAGATGACCAGACAACCAGACATTTAGCATATTAGGCTTTTGTGATATAAGGTATTTGTCTCATGCTTCATATTCAGCATCATTCCAATTTGGAGCCACAATTACAGAGCTCTAATAGAAATAGGTTGTCCCTCTAGTGCAATTTATAAAGTCTACATCTGGCCTTGTAAGCACAAACAAGGCACAAGAAAGTTGTTTTTAAACATATAATGAGTGGAAAGTTTTATCAGCCATCCATTCTCTAAAAAATATTACTAAAGAGCATTCTTTCCAAAATAAATAAAACAAAGAGCAGAGAGAAAATTTCTACATGAATTTGGAATAGACAATGATTTCTTAAAGATGACACCAAGGACTCTAACCTTAAAGGAAATATTGATAAGTTTGACTATATAACAATTAAGGACTTTGATCTATCAGATGAAACCTCTTCATTTAAAAGAACGAAAACAATTATTTGGGATACATATAGCTGTCCAAGGCCTCAATTCCAGAATACAGAAAGAATCCTACATTTCAGTGAGAAAACTGTGTTTGCATTATCAAGTAAGGCTTAGCAGCATGTGCACCCCATGGCCCAACAATGTTACAGAAATGTGTACATATTTGCAACAAAGGGCATGTGCTACAATATTTGTCTCAATATCTTTAATAGTAAAAAATAAGAAACAATTGCAACGTCCATGAGTAGTAGAGTGAATAAGTAAATGGTGACAAATTCATACAACAGAACATCATATGGCATGAGAGATGGCTGCATTACTTCTGCAGCACACAGTTGGTGAAAACATGGATGAATCCACAGAAAAGGCTGAGCAGAAAAGGCCAGACTCAGAAGAATGCATACTATGTGATTTCATAAAATAATTCAGTGGTGGAATAAATCGGAATAGTGCAGGGGAGGAAAGGATACTAGAAAATGATAAAATCAGTGCCCTGGCCCCTGGCCTATGTCAGTTGAACAATTGGGGATACATGAAAATGAATGGGGGTGGTCCTTCAAGTGGCTTATATTTAGGGTAGCCATAGTCCTGGCTTTCCTGGGACAGTCTTGGATATGCCTGTTGTATTGGCCTCCTGTTGGATTTAGTATTTATTCTGAACAAAAAAGTTCTAAACCAGATAGTAATTATATGGTCATCCCCACTGGACCCTGTCCTGGCCAGATCTTTTCTCCTGTGGAAGTGGCAGTGTTGACCCTTGCCACTTTGATATGCAGCAGAAACAGAAAGCTTAAATCCTGCCCTGGGCTGGGCAGAGTAGCAAGAGGACAGGATTCTGCATACCACTGTAGAGAGCCAGGTTACTCAAAGAACGACAGTGCCCCACCACAAAGGAGTCCACGCTGACTTTGGCCTCGAGGTTCTTTGCCTGAGCATGATACCTTGGAGTGAGACCATGCATTATGGGGAACCTGTGTTGAACAGTCCTTGGACTCCCCTCTGACAGCTGTGGCTCCAGTCCCGGCGTGGAGGCTAGGATGCACCCAGGATCATCTCAAAACAACCCATCATAGTTGACATAGAATCCAATAGTCTCAGAGAAAACTCATTCATGTTCCAGTTTCACAACAAAAGTCAGGAGTAGTGGACCCTTCTTTCCATTACTGGACACCAAGGGCTTTCCTTGCCATTTGGAGGTAAAGTGGGCTTTGGGGTGATAAAGTGGACTTCCTATTAATTTAGGCATTGGGAAATCAAGGTTTCACTTTGAGCCATTCCTGGGGGACCATTATTCATCTTCATTAAGTGGTAATATTGATAATAAATATTCATTTATATTATTATTATTTTTACTACAATATAATTATTATTAGTATTTGTGATGTTTATTTTTATGTGGCAACCTGACTAGAATAAGGAATGCCCACACAGCTGGTAAAGCATTATTTCTTGGTGTGTCTGTGAGGGTGTTTCCGGAAGAGATTACACTTAAGTCAGTAGATTCATTAAAGAAGACCCTCCCTCATCAATGTGGGTGGCCTCATCCAGTCCATTGAAGACTTAAATACAACAAAAGGAAGGAGGGAGGGTGAATTCTCTCCTTAAGCTGGGACGGGCAAGGCAGCCATTGGTTTTCGAGCCTTTAAACATTGGCTCCCCTGGTTCTCAAGCCTTCAGTCTTGGACTGAATTACCACTGGCTTTCTGGGTTCTCCAGCTGGCAGAGAGCAAATTGTGGCATATCACAGTCACAATCCCATAATAATTCTCTGCATTTCAATGAAGGCAACATATATTTACAGGTTGGAGCAAAAGCAGGTTTGCAGTTGTTTGTATGAAGACTAATACAATAATTAGTAAGTAAAAGTACAAAAATAACCTCTATGTTTCACCTACTCACAACTATAAACATACTTTTGCCCTACCCTGTTTTTTTAAATCTTCAGATATATCTATATATAGAGAAACATATAAAGAGGCCTTTTAATCTGTATATCTCTCTACCTCTATCTCTACATTGAAACACTAATAGAGTATTTTCAATATTTAATCTACTTCTAAGTTTCTTTTTCTTTTAAATCCTCACCCAAGGCCATGCGTAGAGAGAGGAAGAGAGAGAGAGAAAGAGAAAGAGAGAGAGAGAGAGATCAATTGGTTGCCCTTCTTAAGTGCCTGGACCAAGGATTGAACCTGCAACCCAAGTATGTATTCTGACCTGGGATCCAACCAGTAACCTTTCGGTGCACAGGACAACGCTCAATGAACTGAGCGATTCTGGCTGGGTTACTTCCAGTTTTTCGATCTAAGCATTTTCTGCCTTCAGTTTTCACTTATTTCCCTAGAAGAATGCATTGTATACCACATAGTTCACCATTTTACCTTCTCTTCAGTTTTATCCTCTATTACCCAAGTCTGTGTACTGATTCTCTCAGCATCCTAAATTTGGCTCCACTCCAAGTGCCAGGCAATCAATGTTGTTAATGGAAAGTTCCACCATCGCGTGGAGGGGGTGACCTCCAGCCAAGTTTGCCAACTCTGCCTAGGCATCCTTCTGTGTTTCCTAATAAATTCTCTCTTCTATTTTCTTCTTCATTCGACTTTTCTTCATTTTTCTTAAAACTTCTGCCCCACCCTTTTCCTTCCCACTAGATGAACATTATCCCTACCTCTTGTTTCAAGTATAAATTGTAAGCCACCATGAGAAGTCCCTCAATGTTTTACCACAACATTTGTCAAAGCACCCACACCTTCATCCACCCTTCTCTTTCTCTCATCACAACAGATAGTTCTTTCCTCTTCCCAAGCACAGATCAATCTAAATTCCATTCTTTACCACTTTTTTTGTGTGTGTGTGTGTGTGTACTACCTAAATCCATTAGCTTTAATATTAGGTCACATATCTCTCCTCTTGAAAATCAGTCCTGTAAAGTTTTTGCTTTATTATGGCCTTTGTGTTTTCTTTGTCATATTGTTATACTTGAAAGGCATGCCTGGATTCACTGTTGCCACTTCCTCACTTCCTTTTAATTCCTTAATCTACACCCAGATGGCCTCACCATGGCACCCAAGATGCTCTCACCTTGGTTACCAACCAAATCATTATTAAATCAAACAACACTCTTCAGTCCTCACTTTGAATTTTTCTCCCTCGTCATTGTCTGGGATACCACCTTCCCATAGTTTTCCTCCAGGTTTTCTATCCACTCCTTTTCCTTCTCCTTTGCTAAAATCTTAAATGTTGATGTTCCTCAAGATACTCTTTTCATCCCACCCATTGCTTAGGTCATAGACATTCTCAGGATTTCAGTTATCTTCATATACTGACTACTTCCATATTTAATCCCTATCCAAAGGGACTCTGTGTTCCAGATTTCTCTAGTAAATTCTTTTGACTTAAGGCAATGTAGGCACTAACTAGACCCTAAAAATTAAATTTGTAATTTTTCTTATTAAGTAACTGTGGGGAAGCATGGGGCTTGGTTGGAAAGTTTGTTAGGAGGAATTGTCATAAGGTTGGAACCTCCAAGGAGGCTGGCTGAAGGTGGCTACCCCTGCCTTGACTTTTCCAGAGAAGTATGAGTCTCTGGGTGTTTCACTGGAATCTTTATGTGTAGTCTTTAAACATCCTTGCTTAAAGGACACTGCAGATGCATGTGTCTTCTCAAGGATGCTGACTCTACTGATAGTATCTAATAGTTAATTTTAGTTCAAGCTGTTGTTACAATAAAATCCTAAGGAAACAGGCTAATGGGGCTGTTTGGTTTCTCAAGCCAAGCAGTCCCTTAGCCCTCTCTTTCACAGAAATGTGTGTCAAATTAATCATTCATCTATTGCTCAAGGTCTGTGGATCAGCCCTGGCAGGTAACTATTCTTCATTCTGACCTTTTACTTCTTTGAATGAAATTAGCATATATTTGACATCCAACTATCTCTCCCCTAAATCAAATATGTTTTCTCCATTACTATCCATATCCAATGGTCAAGTCCATACTTTCTCTTAACATTTTTCAAATTTATCTTCATATCTCTATTCCTACCACCACTCTAATCTTAGTATAACTATAATTTGCCTCTTGGCAGGTTCTTAAGTCACTACCCCTACTCTAACTCCCACCCCATCCCATCAATCTTCATGTACTAAATCTGATATGTTGGGTTGCTCATCATTATGTTTATAGAATAAAGAGGGCATCGGTGATTTATCAAAGTAATTCACAAAAATTTACTGGGCTGCCCTTTCCTTATCTTTGTCATTTCAATTCATTTCCACAGTGTAGTCAGAATTACCTTTCTAAAGTGTAAAGATTATCATAGTGTTTTCTCGCTTAAAGCTCTTCAGTGAGGCCCTAGTGGTTTAAGGATAAGTCCATATTCCTTAATGTATTCTATGAGACCCTTCATGAGCTAGGGAGCCCCTGCTTATTGTGGGTTGACCTGTGGCCCCCAGCCCCAAATTCATATGTTAAAGTTCTTATCCCAGGGGAATGTCACCTTATTTAGTTTTTACAGAGGTAATCAAGTTAAGATGAGGTCATTAGGGTGGGCCTTAATCCAATATGACTGATATTCTTAGGAAAAAAAGAGATTTGGACAGAGACACTTGTAAGAAGATAGAGGGTCAGTGCCATGTGAATATAAGACAGCCATCTATGAGGATCTTCTTTACTGAATCTACTGATTCAAATGTAATCTCTTCTGGAAACATCCTCACGGCTCTCAAAAGGAACCAACACTGCCAACACCTTGACTTGGCTTCTACCATGAGACAATGAATTTCTGTTGTTTAAGCCACCTGGTTTGTGGTACTTTGTTATAGCAGCCTTAGCAAACTAATACGACTCCCAACTTCTCTTACATTTCCCACATCTCCACCCTCAACTTCTTCTGTCTTCTTCCTATAACCTCTAGCCCTTCTGAACTTCATACATCCCCCTTACATGGTAAATTCTCATCTCCAGGCCTTTGCACAGGCTGTTCCCTCTGCTTGGAATGCTCTTTTCCTCAGCCTTTGCTTGGCTAACTCCTGTGGCATTAATATCGTGACTTAGTGGTCTCCTCTGCAGAGTACTTCTGGACCACCGTCTCTATGCATGGTTTTATTAAATGCCCTTCTTACGTTAACATAGGTAGCTAGATATTGATAAAGGAAGAGAGCAAAGAAAATCAGACATTATTAAGCATAATAAACTAAGGAGTATAAGCCTACTTGCTCCACCAGAGTAGCTTCACATACTCCAGGGGATAACAGCATTGCCCCTGCAAGCGGATTAACAAACTTCCCTTCCTAAATAGAAAGCAGCCTGCCCTCAGGTACCGGATTATTGGATTGTCAGGAGAACAAGGGGATGTAAGTATCTGTACAATAGGAGCCAAGATGGCAACCATAGAGGGCTGTCAGTCTAGACTGGGAAAGGGATCAGGTTGGATAAGGGGTATAGAACCCTGGAAGATCTAGGAAATAGATTGGTTTGAGGAAGGATTCAGTGCAAGCTTGCTAAAACTCAGGAAGTTGACTGATTAGTTTAAAGAAGTGCCAGGTCCTCTCTCTCTCTCTCTCTCTCTCTCTCTCTCTCTCTCTCTCTCTGTCTCTCTCTCTCTCTCCAGGTAACATGCACTCATCTTATTTGTTCTTAGGTGCGTTCTCTCAGTAGAAGCCATGTGGCCCAAACAGCTAGCTGGGGCTCACAGCAGACTGTGCGGGTCTGAGCACAGTGCTGGTCAGGAGCAGATTAAGCTAGCCAGATGGGGACAGAGACATGGACTGAATCAATTGCACAAAATGTCTGGACACTGGCCCTATTTCTGGGCCTGATGAAGACAAGATTAGACATTTTCTGCAGAGGGACAGATGATGGAGATGAGGTACTGGAAACCTGGGCACAGCCTTCTGTTTCCATTCAAATAAATCTTATCATGCCATAACCTCCCATGTTAGGGTCTCTTGCAGTGCTTTCCTTGGGAGCCTGTGAAAGAACATGCTTTTCACCGGCACCTGCTTCATTGATCAGACTGTGTGTCACTCTTGTTTGCCTCCTTCACTAGATGACAAAATTGGAAGCAGGGTTTGTGTAGTAGAAGTCCACTGCTTGTGTCTTTTCCAAGCCATGACCCTTTTTGGTAGTTGCACCCTGATTTTCCCTTCTCCACCATCAGTCCATGAGATTTGAATGACCCCACTCCATGGCTTAGGGCTGAAGAGGGCATCCAGGCCTCATGAACGAATTTTCGCATCATTCTCATAGCCACAAGGACATCCTCCCTGCCCCCCTCCTAGACCACTGAGAGCATTGAGAACAGCTGTGAGATTCCTGTGGGGACGCAGGAAGGAGAGGCTCTCCTTTGTTGGAATTGCTAGTTTGGCTGCTGGCAATCTGTTACCTTCTCGCTTCTATGTGGGCAGAGTTCACCAAAATAAATAAATAAATAAATAAATGAATAAATAAATAAATAAATAAAGTGAATGAATAAATAAAGCAAGCAAGCCACAGCAGGAAGGCAGAGCCATGGCATGAAATATGATCAATTCTAGCCTAACCTAGGGATCTTCTCACAACAGCTCAGTTCTTTGATGTGTTTTATAATAATCACAGACAGGAAAATGGCAGGAATATATTTAGGAGAGGAAAGCAGATAAAAACTGCATCTTACTTAGGGAGTCTACACATATAGGTCATCTGGAAGCCAAATTCTATATTATGCAGTTTGCTTAGTTGCCAAACTGATGAAAACGTTGGTTTGGCTAAAGTGAGTATGTGTTTTAATAGGCAGATATGTACCTTGAGAATCAGTTCTTTTTACACAAGTCCTCAATTTACTAATATGACCAGTATAAGAGCAGATGAGATATGCAGTGTTGAGGATTGTGGACTTTGATGATGAAAGTTTGTCTACTGGCTTTTGGCATTGTTTAGTTGTATAGCCTTAATTACCTTAGCTTCTTTGAACCTCAGTTTCCTCTCATGTAAAATACGGACAGTAACAGTACCACTTCCTGGCACCATGATGAGGACTAAATGAAATCACAGAATTGAAGGGCTCAATACATTGCTTGGTACATCAGATGGTCAAGAAAAAAGCTTACATCTCTTTTTAAAATAGACATTTTATTTAAAAATATATATATATTTAAAAAGAACACATGCCAACTTTGGTATTTTAGCCATTGCTTCTTTTCTCTTCCTGGCAACCCACATTTCTTTCTGGTTATGTATAGTTAAGCCAAGGAGACCAACATGAAACAACACCTCATGGGGTCCCCACAGAAAATGTATGCTTGATCTTTTGATTTCTTTACAAAGCACCCCATTGTGTTTCAGCAAGGAGGGTTTCAAGCACCCAGCAAGCACTGCCCTCTTTCCACCTTGGAGAGGAACCCTGTGCCATGTGGCTTCCCTTCCTTTGGAAAACATCAGAATAGCATCCAGAATCCCCATGGTTATACTCCCTTTCTGTGAACACCCAGAAGCTGATAAGCCATTTATGGAAAACTCATATTGCCAGCAGGTGGTTACAATAAGCACAAGAGACTTTCAGGAGTTTGTCTTAATTCACAGGGGAAACTGCCAAATCCTAGAATCTGAAGGAACTTACTGGCACATTATTGAGCTCAATGAGTCCTCTTGAGTTCTCTGGCAGATGCTAGCAAAATTCTTCCAAGATCTTTTCTTGCCTTAAACTTATCTTTTCATGCATAGTCTCAACCTAGCCTGGGGTCCTCTGAAAATGTGGATTCGCCAATCAAACCAAGCTCCTGAACACACTGGAGCCGCTCTCAGCACCAGAGGCCTGTCTTTTTCCAGGGCCTGGGTTCAGGGTCTATTAATACCGTCTTTCTAATAAGGCACTAGGAATTTCAGCCTCTGCACCACCCTGCGGGGTTATGCTGGATTTATAGGAAAACAAAGAGCTCAGACCCTTTCACTCCAAGTTCTCTGTCTCTGATAGCAAGCAGTGTGCCAGCTTTGGTGAGCTTCCCACTGTGAGGAACACAGCAAAACCCAAAGTGGAAGACTGTGCCCTCACATTCCACAGCTTCTCTGCTAAGGATGGAGGCCCACCTTGGACACCCCGCCCCTGCAATAAGTGTCCTTGTTGTCCAGAGAGCTTGCTATGGAGATCGAGGATCAGTGGTAGGGCAAGATGTTTTCTTCTCCCATCCCCAATTTCCATGTGTTTCTATATCTGGAAATAAAAATGAACCCTAAAATGCTCACAAATGTTTGACATGGTGGGGGATATTGAAAGATCTCTAAGTGATGTACTACTGCTGCCTGGTCATTGAGAAAAAGACAAGAAAAGAATGTTAGTGTGAGTGATATCTCTTAGCTAAAAAGAGGCTTCTGTTTTCTCTTTTGGAAAAATGGTGACACCCTTTTTATTACGGCTAATGGGTTTCTGGTCTGAGGACTGGGGAATTCCCAGTGTTCTTGCTTATAGCAACTGCAACTCCTCAGCCACTCAAATTCTGAACCAGTACTTAAATCAGTTTGATATTGGCTATCTGAGGGTTTGTGTAATTTGCACAGGTTAGACATCAAGTAATTATCTATTGGATGAGTAAACTTGATGCAGGAGTTTTCAGTCACACCATGATCTATTTTTAGGAACGCTGATAGGACTTAAATAATTTTTGAAAAGGACTATCTCAAATGCCTGTTTTTAATTTGTTTTTTTCGTTGTTAAAATTGGAAATAAATGCTTTGAATGGCAAAGGTCTTCAGTTCTCAGACCTGTGACTATGTAGGTGAAGACTCTCTTGGTTTCCTTATTCACGGTACAATCATTGCATTTCTAAAGGATGACTTCTCATCTGAAAATTTGTGGTTTACTTTTCAACATGCAATGTCTTAAGTGAACCAAGAGGTTCATAGATCAGGAAGTTGAGACCTTTCTTCTCCCCTCTCTCCCTTCTTCTTCTTTCCTCCCCTCTCCCTCCCTCAACCCTCCCTCCCTCCCTCCCTCCCTCCCTCCCTCCCTCTTTTCCTTCCTTCCTTCCTTCCTTCCTTCCTTCCTTCCTTCCTTCCTATTTTCCTTCCTTCCTTCCTTCCTTCCTTCCCTCCTCTTTCCCTCCCCCTTTTCCTCTCTCTTCCTCATAATATAATATATTTGTCATATCAATAACCTTGTTAGAAGTAGGGCTACACCTAAAAAACACTGGCTTAATGATAGCATTTGCACAGATGAATTTTCTACTTCTTTGGAAAGTCTGAACCTAAGGGACTACATCAGCATTCAAATGTCTGCAGGTCTGTTGCTCCATGGGGTGTCAAGAGTATTAAGAAAACCACAGGTAGTTATTTTCAGGCCTAAGATAATTAAGAAACATGAATGTTGCCATCTTTATAAGTCTCTGTACATCTTTTTATCAGGCCCAACTTGTCACCAAAACAGAGGACACAACTAAGAGATTAAAATAACTTAAAAATCCCCAATAGGAGACAGATGAATTAACATGAATAATCTGATCCATGGGGAGAAGCTAACTTCATCAAATTTCTCCCAATTATCCCCGGTTTTATCCCACAAATGCACCATCTGAGCTATGAAGAGACAGAGGGAGTATGCTGTGTGGAGACAGTGGAAGGAGATTGAGATCAATAATCCAGGGACTGATCTGTGTTAAGTGTCTTGGTTTGCAGCAGCAAGTAGGATCCATCTTTTGTCAGCTGTGAGGTATGTATATCAGTACAAGATAATAACCTAAAAAAACCCCCTAAAGATGCAGAAACTTGCAAAGTGCAGAGGCCGTCTAGCCAAGTCTATTTCTTCAGATGGGACTGCCCAAAGGAAAAAAATAATTAACACTCAGGCCACATTCTCAGAGGAGGGGCACTATGAGTTTGTTTTCCAAAGGAAGTAAAGGGTGAGGAGGATAACATACAAATCATACAACATAACACATGAAAAATGTACTGACCAGCAAGCTTTGTTAAGATCCAAATAGAATTTCAACATCTGAGGAATAAACAAATGTGAGGAATGTGTGAATAAGGGTTTCTTGCCCATGCTTCATCTTCAAAGAAAAGATTGGTCATCCCCTCCAGTCTCCCCTAGATTTTTGGTTCTGATTACCGACATAAAAGCAAAATGAAAAATTTACCTTGTGGATCTTTTAAAGCACAATGCAGATCAAGGAATGTAAAAGGATTTTAATGTTCCTTTTATGCTCTCCAGGAGAGACTGTATTGCTGTTTCCAGATGCTAATGGTGAAGCTAGTCTGTCTTTCATGTCCATGTCCATTGTCAAGATGAGCTTGTTCACAGTAAGCAAGTGGCTGTGAGTTATCGGCTGGAGCCCTCAGTCACACACAGAGAGGCAATGTGTAGTCTGGTTGGTTAATTAGAAACTTGTAGTGAGAAAGACCAAGTATCATTTCACAGCAGATTGAGGCTTAAAGGTTTTTGGTATAGATCTCTGTAACACTGCTTTACAATATTCATGCACACATGTGTATGTATCTATACATATGTATGTATATTGTATATATGTGTACATACATAGACACATACACACATATATATATCCATACACATATGCGTGTGTGTGTGTGTGTATATATATATATATATATATACACACACACACACACACACATATCCCCCACCCCTAATAAGCTCTGGCAGCTTTCAGAGTAGCAGTCACCAAAAACTCTGTTCACACGTTTAACAAGTTAACAATGGAATGATTTCTAAATCTTTGGTTTATCAAAAAAAAAGAACTTCTAAAATCACAACATTTTTGGTTATTTTCTCCATAAGTGCACAGTGAACAACATTTTTTTTTACAAAATAAGAAAACAGTGCCTTAGTGATTTAAATTAAAACAACAACAGCTACTTTCTACAGCATGCAACACTATAAAAACGGTGAAGCCACAGTGCACCTTGGGGAGACTGTCCTCACAGCTGAGTTTTTCAACCCCCAGCTCAAGCTTGAGAGGTAATGAGGAATGCACAAGACACCATTGTCTTTTCTTCCTTCCACTGTTTTCAATGCACAATTGTGTTTTCTTTCAGAAATCCATACCTAAAACACTCTCTCCTTATAAATGTATCTCTACAATATAATGATTTCCAATTTCCCAAATCAATGATTACTGTAAATCAAATGAGGGGAGAATGAGCATGGTGACTGATGGGCCAAGTCACCAGTTTCCTTCTAAGGACATTCTTTCCACCTTTCTTTTGCAGCAAATTATGCATACGGAGAATGAATTTTCTGGGAAAATCTGGATTTCTAGCTTTTTGAAATATGGCTTTATTAGGAGTATGGCAGCTTGTTAGATAGATCTAAGAAATCCTCTTCTCCCAATGTTGGGACAGAAAAAGAAAGATATCTTAAAGAGGAGCAAGAAAGGATTGGTCTCTTGAAAGAAAAGTTGAGTGGGAGAAAAATAAACAAGACCATGCCCATTCCAGAACAAGAAGTTGGACCTCTGCACACAGTCCTGTTACAGCAGCCTATGGTATTTACTCCCATGATATGTGAAACAGTGTTCTCTAGTGCTGAGTGATCCTTGATATGGCTCCCTGAGGCTAGAGCGGTCCTTTCATTTGCTTAGGTGGTTAGCACTAGTCTTGGGAACTAAGGAGGGTTGTGTTGGAGAACCTCCCATGGCAGGAGTTTCTTGCCTGTTTCACAATGCTTCCCACCACAGAGAGGGTGGGAAGTTCTGGGAAGGGTTCTCTGCAACAATCACGGTCAGTTTTTATCAGGGACCAAGACTCCTGGGGCTGCTTTGTGGCCAATGGATACTGAGTTGATTTTTCTTCCCTGGGAATGAATTTGTTCTGCCCCTCTATTCTGCCTTAAGAACTCCATAACTGAAACTGGGCCTTATTTTTATTTTGAAAGACAGGTAGTGGAGCTATGAGAATCAGCCTCCATCACAGGTGTGTCTTCTATAACCTTTGATG
This sequence comes from Antrozous pallidus, assembly GCA_027563665.1. Classification (NCBI taxonomy): domain Eukaryota; kingdom Metazoa; phylum Chordata; class Mammalia; order Chiroptera; family Vespertilionidae; genus Antrozous; species Antrozous pallidus. The sequence goes on from CM050526.1 coordinate 7,573,361, forward strand.
GACTGACTTTCCTGGACTCCCAAGTTTACATTTTCTTTCCACAGTTTTTCCAATAAATTCATGAGAAAAACTTACAAGGTGAAATTATGCCCCAACAATGTCTTAATTAAATATGGGTTAGAAAATATATTGGTGTTTGAAAAGGTAGTGAAATTTTTTTTTTGCATTCTTTATCTGAGAAGGCACATTTTAAGTGCATTGCTAAAATCAGCAACAGTCATTGAATTTTGGTAAATATATATATATATATATATATATATATATATATATATCTTATTTGTGCTATTGTCACAGAAATCTCCATTGCTTCTTTTAAATTTCCTCCTCCTCTTCCCCCTTCTCCTGTTCCTCCTTTTGGATAATACAAATATTTGTGGTCGTAGAATTCCTATTGTCCTTCCTTAGCATTTTAGCATCATGCATTCTACCACTGCTGTAAGTGAAGGTCCATGAGGGAATTCAAATTAAGATCTGTGACATCCAGAAAATCAATGTTGAAGATGCTAGGGCCGCTGGTGGTGAGTGAGCTGAAGCTTGGTGTGGAACTTGGTGGAGTGAGGTCCAGCCACTCCATGGTTTCCCAAGGAGATTCTGTGAAGCTTAATTGCAGCCCACTGCTGTCCACAGAAGAAGGTGAAAACTGAGTATGTATCGGGGAGAGGGGACTTGGCAAGATCTCATGCGAATTGAAGAGGTCTTCTGCAGCCTTCCCAGAGAATCCATCCATTATACCATCAAAAGAAGGATCCTCACTCCCAATTTTTAGAAGGGCAACATCGCTCACCTTCCCCAAAGGGCTCTGGGAATTTAATAAGACTTCAAAGTGCTCATCACTGTCTGTGCCATAGTGATCAAATGAGAGCTGGCCTCCTGAAGATGCTTGTTCAAAGGGAGAAGAAGGCTTAGGGAGGGCAGGAGTAGGGCTTCGGGAAGACCTAGGCATCTTTGGGACCTTTTGAAGACAGGAATGATCCTCTCTCGCATCAGCTGGCATTTCTGTTGGTAAAACACAATGGGAATTGTCAAATCACTTCAAATAGAGCATGCCACACAATGTGAATCTTTGGAATGAATGAGTTATACTCAGATGCAGGAAATGGCTATGCTTCTCTGGTCATTGCTCACTACCGTCTTTCATCTCAAGACCACTCTATACATCTTTATCCCCCTGACCCCATCTGATCTCTCCTCACATAGTTTCTTTCTGGAAATTTCACTTTGTGTTTATCAAATTCTCAAAGCGGGTTCCTTTACCTGCTCCTTCACTGACACCTGTCTGTCCCCTGAGAACATTGCATCCTTCTTACACCCTCAGTGTGGGCTCCTATACTTCAGAGCAGAAGGTGAATCTTCCTGCTGCCACTTTCTGATTATTATTCCCCCACCTTATAACTCCTGGTTTTCAGGGTCATGCTGCTCTTCCCACCATTCTACCTCATACAGGCCTCCTCATCCACTGAAAACTCTATTTCCTAGTTCATTGCCTTTTCCCCACTTCAACTCTTGTCATTCTCTGTAATTTCAGCATCCTCAGAAGTCACCCATGGTCCAGCTGGCCTCTCAGTTCCTTGACATCACCATCACCCTCCACTTCAGTGATTTCTTCATTTTCATTCTGCTGGACACCATGGACCTTATAATTTCCAAATACTTTATCCCTCTGAAAGATCAATATCAAGCAAAATTTCTCATTCTCAATGTGTGCTCTTCTAGTCATCTAACTTACCCAACAATAATTTCTTAGCCACAAAGAGTCACTCTAATCTACAGACACCACTATTTTATCACCATTCATCCACCCCTTCTGGTTTTCATTTCTTTTCTTTCCAATCTATATTATCTGGTCCACCATTATAATTATATATAACCCTAATATGTATATAGACAAAATGGCGGAACAACTGAACAACCAGTCGCTGACCACCCAGGGGTGCGCACAGAACATGGTGAGTGTCGGCAATGGCGGAGGGTGGAGCAGGTGAGTGGGGGTGCCAGACCAAGGTAGGGTGCCAGTTACTGTCATTGGGGCAAGCCTCTGGTGGCTACTGAAAATTCTTTGCTCCCACCTGCTGCTGGTGCTGGCCCTGTTCACACCTGCTGCCAGAGCCACAACTCAAACCTGCTGCTGGAGCTGCTGTTCGCACCCACTGTCAACACCTGGTGCCAGCCCTGATTGCTCGGCACCATCAATGGGTGAGAGTGGAGGTTGCCAGCCCTGATCGCCCCTCAGGGCTTCTCCACTTCCCCCCTGCTCCTGAGGGGCAATCAGGGCAGCAGCCACTCCTTGCACCCACTGACAGTGCTGGCCCCAACCACTTCATGCTATCAGTGGGTGCAAGTGGGGCCAGCGCTGTTAGCATATGGGAGCAGTGGTGGCAGGAGGAGGGCTGCCAGCAGAGAGGAGACAGGGGGCTGTGGTGGGAGGGAATTCGGAGGATGGACTGAGACCCGTGTCCCCTCCACAGCTCCCGTGTCTCCCCCACAGCTCATGCCTACCACAGGTTCGTGACCCATGGTTCCTTTCAAGGTGCACGAATTTGTACACTGAGCCCCTACTTCTTATAAACACCCTTAATGTCTTGGTTTTTTTTCTTCTTCCACTATTCACCCATGGCAAAACTACACACTTGGGTAAATCTTATCATCTATATTTTCCGAGCCTACCCTGGATTAGCTGGACATTGTAAGAGAATAATTACACAATGAAACTGACCAGTTTCATTTAAGTTCATGTCAAGACTACAATTGGCATTTAATATTGCCTAGCAATCCTACTGTGCTACTCCAGAAAACTCAGTTTATTCATTGATTAATAACTTCTTTCCTTGAATCTCCTATACTCCCCTTCTGCATACTGACTTGCTGCTGACCTTGCCACATAGTAGTACTTTATTTAAAATATGAAAGTGTCTGAAAATAACCTTCTCATCTTTCTATCATAAAACATAAAGATACATACATCTGTGCCCATCTTTTCCTTCTTCTCTCCTGTTATAATGGAGGAATTGCCCATTCACTTGCTTGTTGTCAATCTCCTTCACCAGACTGCAAACTGCCAAAAGGTGGGGACTTGGTCCAGTGCAGCCTTGAGCCCAGACCCTCTTTCTCTGAAACTTTACATGTTGTTTAAATGAGTGCCTTTTTTTCCTTTCTACCTATACTTTCTCCTCTGTGACCTTATTCATTTATATGGTTTCAAATTCTAAGTACATATTATATAATTAAAAAATAAATACATGACTTAAAATGGGCAAAAAGAATGCGTTGATAATTTTTATTGCTAGCTTGAAAGACATTTAAGCATGAATGGACCATCTAGTAGGAGATTAATAACAGAATATCATTTTGAGTAGGTAGCACAAAACTTGTTTTATCTTCTCCATTCTTCTCACAATGAAGATAGGGATATTTATTGGGATTAGAACAGTAGAGAGAAATAGTATAAGAAGAGAGAATTTAGGAAACGGTTGGAACATGAAAAGTGTTAAAATGATTGGTGGAAATGTTCTGAGGTTGAAGGGAGAATGGTGGAGAGGAGTCATCCACAATACCTTCTTTGTCTGCTCCAAAGTGGACAGGAAGCTCAGATGGAGTGACTACTTTACCCATAGATTTTCAGTGCCATTTACAGTGAGCAGCTGGGTTTACTCCCTAGAGCACATGCAGATGCAGAGTATCGTGATGGGCAGAACACAGGCAGTCTTACCTCCACTTTCAATGAGGACATCCAGGAGTTCATCCATCTGCTGACTGCGAGTCATTTGCTATTATGAATTGATCAAAGGAGGACAGAGAAGTCAGAAGGTGGCTTCCTCTTTGATAGGAAATCATTTGGAAGCAGCACCACATATTTTTGAACTAGGTTTGACTTTAATTGTGGTAAAATACACAAAACATAAAATTTATTATCTTAACCATCTCTAAGTGTACAGTTCAGTGATATTAAGTACATTCACATTGTTGTGCAACTATCACCATTACCCATCTCCAGAACTTTTCTCATCTTGTAAAAGTGAAACTATCCCCTTAATCAATAACTCCCCACTCCATTCTCCTCCCAGGCCCTGGCAACCATCATTCTACTTTCTGTCCCTATGAATTTTACTACTCTAGATACCTTATATAGTGGATTGATATATAGTATTTTTCCTTTTGTGACTGGCTTATTTCACTTGGTGTAATGTCTTCAAGGTTCATCCATGTCAGAATTTCCTTCTTCATTAACAAAAGGTGGTATATACATACAATGATATTTTATTTATCCATTCATTCATTGGTGGACATGGGTTTGCTTACAGCTTTTGACTTTGTGAATAATGCTATTATAAACATGGGTGTAACTGATTTTTGGCCCTTTCTCTCACTTTGAAGTGAATATGGCCCAAGAATGTGGCTCATATTTCCCTAGTTCTTAATTACAGTAGTTTGTAGAACTTGTCAACACTTGTAGGGACTGGATCCCTCCCCTCTGGCTCATTGGCATCAAGTAGAGTCTTATTTATGGAAATCCACTTTGCTTGGCCTTTTTCTTTTCTTTTGAAACTGTGATATTTACAGATACCAGGTTGATATTTACAGATACCAGGGAAAGGAAATGAGGAGAACTAAGACATATATTGATCTCACTCCTCTGTGAATCCAGTCCTAATAAACACAGGTCAATAATCAATACAGATGGGAACACTGTTCCAAGAATGAGTCATTCACCAGTCCAGGAGGCATTAGATGCCTGCAGGGTCTGGCAGGCAATGCAAATGGTCCCAATGTAGAACAGGAGAGAAGGGTAGAGTGCTGAATCTATGCTGTGGTTCAAGAAGGCAGTGGATACACTGCCTCAGATGACTGTTTTCTAAAAGAAATGTGGCCTCAGTGTAGACATATTGCCTAATTTTTCTGAAATGAGAAAGCCTAATTTTTGCATGAAATCTCCAACATATTTAAAATACTCTCTAAGCCAAGTAAAACCTAACTGCAGGCTGATGTGATCTGTGGGATACTGGTATCCAAAAAGTGATGTAGATCATTTCTGGATTGAGTACATATGAAGGGTTAGCTGATACTTTATCCAAACTCAAGCCATTTGGAAAATAAGACCATTAATTGCTTTCCTTTTTGTACATTTTCTTTCTAACATAAATGAACTTCTGTTATTATTCAGCTCCATAACCATCAATATATTGCCAGGAACAGTGAAATTTGAAGCTAGGAAGAACCCCAGAAAGAGTCACACTGACCATTGCTATCATATATTTGAGTACCTATCTGGTGCCTAGACATTTGGTATTATAATGGTAGAGATAAGTATTATATAATTTGGAATCGTTACAAAGGAGATATTGGCCCTGTTTCATATAAGAGAAGTTGAGTACTTGCCCAGCCTTAGTGGAAGTGCAGCTGTCTGGTGGCCGAGCTGGCACTAAGTCCATTGTCTGGTACCCAGACAAACTTCTTCTCTCTCTTGGCCTCATACAGCTTAAACATCAGCACCTTTCTATAGTTAGCATCTAGACTCTGTCCATTCTGGTGGGAGGCAACAGATGCACTCAATACCAGAATCCACATGCATGAACCCATGTAAAACATAGTCCAATTCAGCCAGCCTATTCTTCAATAAAGAACAAATCATGTGGTTACCTGCTTTACTGCATCTTCATAGGATGGAGGCTGTGTTATCTCTGCAACTGTTGGAGTTGACTTAGGAAATGTTGGGGATGGAATTGAAAACTTTGGTCCTGCTTTATCAGAAGAGTGCAAACCAGCCATCTGAGTGAGTCAAATGCAGAGAAAATTCATATGCCATATATGGTACTGATTCTGTAATGGAAACTACAGACTGAATTTTGGAAAAATAGATTTAAGGGAAAAAAAGAGAGTGAGGGCTAGGAAAATAAATCAAGTAGGTTAACAATAGTATATATCACTATAGACTTATTGCCGGAGGCATTTTAGAATGGGAACCTCACAGATTCATTTCTCACTCCACATTGCACCCTCTTTTGTTTAGGAGAAAGCAAGATGAGAAAAAGAAATGAAATAAAAGAGTCTAGTCCAATCCAAAGAAGTCCACCACCCCAGGAGTTTCCAGAGTAATTTATCCCCGAGCTGTTCCATTTGGGGCTGGTGCATTTGCAGAGAGCAGCAGGCACGGCTGGGAGAATCTTTTGGAGACCAGCCTTGTTCTCTGAGTGTGCCCTGTGGATAGACCATTCCAGGATCTTTGTCTTTAGGACCCTGGCCTGGCAGGCAGTATGCAGCACTTCTGTGTTGGCCATCATGCTTGCTCCTTATCACCTCCCCCCTGGCCTAGGACTCCCCACATCCTGGGTCCTTCACATCCCTCATCTTCCACCTGCCGAAATGCATCATCTCTTCCCCTTTTTTTGCAGAGATATTGCACTGTGACCCCAACATTCTGGATCTCTCTGATCCTTTCCACAGATCCATGTATTTCACTTTCTCCAGCAGTATGTCCCATGCTCCCCTATTTCAGCTTCACGGAAACCCATTTGTTCACCATGGTGTCTCACAAACATACCAGGGTCATGTTATTCACCATGACTTCTAGAATAATGCCGGGAAATGACTTCTTGCAGTACCTCTGATAACGTACATCGGTACATCCATTTCAGGCCTAGTTCTACCTAAAAAGTCATTTATTTCTGCCATTGAACCTCATCATTGGGATGAAAAGGATCCACAGAAGAAAGAAGAGGCAAAGTCAATCCCAAGTTTAAACCATTCTCCAGGTGCCTACCTTTTGCTGTACACCTGGGCTTTGGGGACAAGGATTGCCCATAGCACCATGACTGCTGTCTGCCTGGGCTCCGGAGAAAGGGGCGTGGAGGCTGGCAGGCTGGGGGGAGAAGCTTGCAGGGTGGCCCTCGGGTGCCCCTGAGTTCTGTAGAAAGAAAGAAGCACAAGTTAAGCAAACATCAGTAGCATTCTTGAGAGTAGGCTTTGTTGAAACAACTGGTCCCGCTGGACTCCATTACCAAAGTCTCGGTTCTGGCTTTTATGTATCACTTACTGTTCAGAATATTCAGGGGCTCCTACATATCCGCAGCATAGGGTTCCACTTCTTCCCCCCAACATTAGTGTTGAAGACTTTAGTCAAGTACTAGTTCCTTCTGCAAATTAAAGTTCCACAAATCCCTCTATGAGCTTCCCTTAGCATGCCTTGTACATGCTACCACCCTATCATTTTTTCCCCCTCATGGAATGCCCTTTTCCTGACTCCCCTTTTTGAACTCTACACTTCCTTTTAAGTCTACCTCCTTCTCAAAGCCTTACCGGACTTTTCTAGCCATTCATGATCAATCTGCCATCCCTACCCCCACCACAATGTCAAAGAAACAAGTCAATAATGTTATCCTGGATTGCTCAATATATTTTTATCAAGCAATCACTCATGTTTTCAAAGGGTGCTTTGTAAACTGTAAGTCACTGTACAAATGTTGGTTCTTCTGGAGAATATGGATATCGTTAGAACTGAATGTGCAGAGCTATGTAAAAAGAGCTGTGTTTACTTTTGTTGCCCAGGATATTATGCATTCAGTAAATGTTGTCAATGATGATGATAATGCATTTCAGTCCCAACTCCTCCCAAATGGATGGGCATCATTCATTTGAATGTGTTGCTCCACTGGGTTTGCAAAAATGTCTTCTCATTACCTATGGCCACAGCTCTACACCCACGGTAGAGAACAGTCAGTGTGAAAGGAGCATGTACTGCAGAATCAGATAATCCCAGTTTCACTTCCCTGAGCCATACTTTCCCCATCGGAAAATAAAGAATAATGAATCAGAGCCCAAAAGATTGTTGTGACAATTAACAAGATTATTCACATACATATATACGTACATGGCAGGAGTGCAATTAATGCCAGTTTTCTTTCTACTCTCTTTCTGATGCCATAGCACTCAGAGTCTTTTCATGATGTAATCTAAGCATGTCAAACTCACGCTGGTGGGCCACAAGTTTGACATGCTTGATGTAACCTTTTCTCAGATAGTCTTAAAGAGATGTTCCTCATAATTCTCTGGCTTCACAGACAAAGTAAAGTCTTTGATGATCACCTTGGTCTAGTCTCTGAAACAGTTACTCTGCTGAGCCATCTCCTACAATTCCACTTTCATTCTACCTGAGGCACACTGGCTTTCCACCTGATGCTTGAACATTCCATGCACGCTCCCTCCTCAGGGTCTTAGCACTTGCTGTTCCTCCTTTGCCTAGAATGCCTGCACCCAAATATCCACAAGGCTTTCTCCTTTGCTTCTTGAAAGCTTTGTTCAAATGTCCCTGCTTTTTTACTTAAGGTTGCAAATTTCCAAACTCCTCACCCCCCTTCTCTGCATTCTCTCTATAAGATGTATCATCTTCTAATATTGTGTTTACTTTTTAAATTTACTGTCTGCCTCCCCATGAGAACAGGGATTTTTGTTGTTGTTGTTAGTTCAACACTAATTCTTGGAGACTGGAAGAGGGCCTGGGCTGGCACACAGTAGGTGCTCAGTAAATATTTGCACTCTGCAGACTACCACACAGAAACCAGGTAACTTCGCCTTTGGTTCTTGGAATGAACTGGTTGGGTCTATGCTGAGGCTTGGTGCCAAGGAATCCTAAAACAGAGTTTGGCAATCTACAGCCCTGGGAGCCAAACCTGTTTTTGTAAATAAAGCTTTATTGGAACGCAGCCACGTGCACTTGTTTATAAGCTGTCTGCAGCTGTTTTCATGCTGCAGGGAAGGGTTGAGTAGTGACAGAGACCATAATGCTCCCAAAGATAAACATATTTCTTATCCAGCTTTTTTACAGAACCAGGGTGCCAATCTCCGCCCCAGAGAAGCAAGCCCGTCTATTCTGAAGGCCCCAGAATCTTCGTGTCCGGGAGGTGCTGTTGGACTTTGAAAGTTCCAACACCAGCCCTTAGCTATGCAAATCCACACCCCACTTCCAGGAAGGGGGTTCAGCGGGAGTGGGCAAGGCATTCTTACCTGTGCAGGACACACCTGGGTGCTGGCAGGTGAGGAGACCCCGTGCCCTTCTCCCTGAGCACCTGCCGATGAAGGTAGGAAGTAATGGTTGTTCGGCGATGGGGGCAAGCTGATATGCTGCGGGCTCTTCACGGCCCCCAGAGGCGAGTGCTGCGGCGAGCATTGCGGGCTGAGGAACGTGGAGGACAGTGCGTGGGCTTGCCCCGGGGCCTCCAGGCAGTGGCCGCTGCCCGGGGGCAGCAGGAGAGGAGCAGCGCCGCCCGCCTGCGCCTGGCTGTCCGAGCCGCGGGGTCTGTGCGCGGAGACCTGCCGGGGCGCGAAGGGGCAGCTGGAGGCCGCGTCCTCCTGCTTGATGGGTGCCCCCAGGAAGGGCGGGGGCTCCTGCTCGGCGCCCTTGCTCCTCTTCTGCTTCTGCAGCTGCAGGCGCAGCTCCTCCACGTGCCGCTGCTCCTGCTGCAGCTTCCAGGTGAGCTCGTTGATCACCTTCTGCTTCTCCACCAGCATCTTGTCCTTTTCGGAGTCCAGCCCGTCCAGCTCGGGAGGGACGCTGCCGCCGTGCAGGCTGCTGACTAGGCTCTCGTCGGGGCACAGGCGCCCCGGGGACGGGTGCAGGCCGAAGGAAGGCGATGCATCCTGGAAGGTGTCGGGCAGGGACCCGGCCAGCGACAGGTCGGACGAGGCGGGCGAGATGGGGGGGCTGGAGCTGGTGCTGCCGAAGTGGTAGAAGCCGTTGGACAAGGCGCCGGTGGACGGGGAGGACTGGTAATGGGGCAGAGCACCGGTGGGCGTGACGGGAAAGGTGACGGTGGTGATGTCCCCGAAGCTGGGCACGGGGCTCCCGGAGCAGTCCTGGAAGGGCCGCAGCCGGTCCATGAGCGCCGTCTTGGTGCCGGACACGGGCAGGCCTCGGAGTCGCAGCTGCTGTCTTAACTCAGAAACCTGAAGCAAGCAGGCACGTTATTGTGCTGTTAATGACGATGTTTTAAACGTGCATTATTATTACATTAACTTTAAAGAGCACAAATGCAGTTTCACAGTGTCCACTTCTTTGCAATTCCTCCCCATGCACCCAATATAAATCAGTTTTGCACAATTTTAATTATGCTCTTAAAATGTATCATATACCATGTTTTCATGGCTCCAGGATCACAGACAGATGCTTGAAATGGAGACCCCACACCAACCACAGAGGCACCTCTGTGCTGCCTGCCAATCCAATCCTGGTCCTGTCCCCACTTTGCGGATGAGAAGACTTGATACCTGCCTAAGTTCCGGTATCAGCTGGCAACCAGTCATCCTGCAGCATGCTAAGACTCCCCACTTGTCCCCCTTGTGGGTGATTCTCAAACCTGAGCAGGTGCCAGAACCCAGGCCAGTGTGTTCTTCACAGGTAGTGGGGTCCCTGGGGGTTCTTACACAGGTAAGCAGGTCAGGGGTGGGGGCTGAGAGGTGCGTTTCTGACAAGTTCCTAGGGGCGCTGATGCCATGGTCCCGGCCCAGTGTTGGAGAGCCACAGCTGTGCATGAACACCCTGTCCTGAGTTTAACAGCTGGCGGAAAGCGGTGGTCTATTGAGAGAGATGTGTGGCAATAAGACCCTCAGTTCAAATGCTGGCCCTGCTCTTCCTAGTTCAGTGTCACCCTGTGTCCCAGCTCCGCTTCTGCACGACAGAGGCAAGCCTATCACCTTCTATTCTCTTGTGAGGATTAAAGTAGCTTTAACAGTGGAAAGCACTGGGAAGAGTACCTTGGACACGGTCAGTACATGTAGGGGTTGTTATTGTTATGTGGATGCATATATAATTATCTCACCCCTGCACTTTTTCATGTTCATGAATTTTAACCATCACATATCTGATATCAGATATCTAAAAAAATAGAAACTAAAATAATAATGCATACAAATGATGGAATACTTTAGATTTCTTAAAACTGATGCTATAAATATTTGTTGACATACAAATAATTATTTATGGTATAGTATTACATTTAAAAGGTTTCAATTACTTTATTCTATTTTCTAAGATATATATATATATATACAGTATACACACATACATATATATAGTATATATGAATATATATTTATCTGTGCTTGCAAATTATAGTATCTGGATAAAGATATGCTAAAATTTTAACAATGGTTCTCTTTATCTGTATTTCCTAAGTAGTTCCCATAAGCATATTACTTTTATAATTAAAACAGGAGCCATATTAAATACCTAAATGTCAATAATTCCATGAAACAGCTAGAAGAATATACACAAAAATATCCCTCTGATATTCTGTAGGGGAAGACCTTTTGATCATAAAAGCAAAGAAGCTAGTCATAAAAAGTTGACAAAAATATTTGAAAACTCCTATCAGTCACAAAATGCAAGTGCAAATGCAAATAGAATTTTAAGGAAAAATACTAGAGTATTAGTATGCTCAATGGGCCAAGTGTGTTTAAAAACCCCGAAGAAAAAGATGGATACCCAACATACAAATGGGCAATGGACATAATCCAATTCTTCATGAAAGAGAACATTTTTAAATGGCCAATAATGTACTTGTACCATCATTAGTAGTCCAAGATTTACAAACAAAAAATATACATATTTTTGTATTCATCTAATTGACAAAGAAATTTGCAATAGCACTTTGTGTTACTTAAATAGCAGCAAAAATAAATGAATGAAAAATTTCAAATTAGAGAGAGAGAGAAACATTGATATTAGAGGCAATCAATAGGTTTGGCAATCCTGACTGGGGATTGAACATACAACTTGGGGTGTGCCCTGACCAGGAATCGATCCCACCACCTTTTGGTGTATGGGATGATGCTCCAACCAACTGAGCCATACTGGCCAAGGCTAAAAATGTTTTTTGTTTGTTTTGTTTTTATGCTCTTTTATACTTAACTAGATGCCCAGTGCACAAAATTCGTGCAAAGGAGTGTGGGAGGGGGTCCTCAGCCCAACCTGCATTCTCTTGCAATCCAGGACCACTGGCTCCTAACCACTCTGCCTGCCTACCTCATTGTCCCTAACCACTTGCCTGCCTGATGCCCCTAACCATTCTGTCTGTCTGCCTGATCACCCTAATCACTTGCCTGCCTGCCTGATCACTCCTAACCACTTTGCTGGCCTGCCTGATCACCCCTATCTGCTTGCCTGTCTACTTGCTTATCCCTAACCGCCTCTGCCTTGGCCCCCACCACCATGGCTTCATCTGGAAGGACATCTGGATTTATGTCCAGAAGATCATTTGGCTGTCTGATCTAATTAGCATATTATTCTTTTATTATTATAGATACAAGGCTATTCTCAATGTGGTCCATAGACCTGCAGCACTGGCAGCATTGGGGAGCATATTAGAAATACGGAATCTCAGGCCCCTCCCAGACCTACTGAATCGAAAGCTGCATTTTACCCAGAGCCCCTGTGACTTGTGTGCACACCCATGTCTGAGAAGTGCTAATACTGCTTCTGGGACTAGCAAGACACAAATATTTAGGACAGGAAGTGGGCAATATGTAGCAAGAACTTCTAAAAATGATAATATATTTTGGTTCAGAAATTCCATGCCAATGTATTTAGCCTGGGGAGATATTTAGATAAATTAATAGATGTATGTAATTATTATATATATATATATATAAAATATATATTTTATTGATTTTTTACAGAGCAGAAGGGAGAGGGATAGAAAGTCAGAAACATCGACGAGAGAGAGACATTGATCAGCTGCCTCTTGCACGCTCCCTATCGGGGATGTGCCCGCAGCCAAGGTACATGCCCTTGCCGGAATCGAACCCGGGACCCTTCAGTCCGCAGTCCGACGCTCTATCCACTGAGCCAAACCAGTCTCGGCTACAAATTATATTTTTAACAGTAAACATTTGGAAGGAAGTTAAATGTCCAACATAGGAATGTTAACTAGGTGGTGAAATAATACACTATTATTAAAAGATTTTTGACTATTAAGAGTTATAAACAATATTCATTTGTTAAACAAAAATGCATGTCAGAAATTTATGCTCACATAATTATTTTAAAGCAAAATATGTCCATATGCATTTCAAGACTAGAAGGAAATAGAATCTGTTATGTGAGTCAACTGCCTTTTAAAATACTCTTTACATCTCTATACACAAATGTATTTCAATAGTGCATAATATTATTTCACACTCAGCTAAAAGGTATTTTCAAATGATTATGACAATTTACACTGCCCCAAGCAATACATATGCTCTCCTCCCTTCCCCCCAGTCTTGTTAGCATTGCTTTTATTTTAGATTTTCTTTTAGATTTGCTGGTTGGAAAAAGTGCAAAGTGCCAACTCATTGTTTTAAATTTGAATTACTTACAATTAATGAGTTCTGCATTTATTTTTGAAATCTGTTCTGGCACTGAATAACTTAAAGTACATTGTCAAATAATGTAGCTCATATTCTAAAGTAACCTGAATGCTGGTTGAGTTCAGTTTACCTTACATTTCAGAATATTATGCTATGTGAGCATGCTTGGGACAAAGTTTTGTATAAATCTCCTTCCTACATTCATTGGTGTTTCAATCATTGATAATGTAAACCATTTATTATGGAAAATTTCAAACATACTTTAAAGTAGATAGAAAAACACAATGAACCCCATATAACCACCAACCACTTTCAATAATTATCAACTCATGCCCAATCTTGTTTCATTTATACTCAACCCACTTCTTCCCCTATGTTTTCTGAACTATGTTTCAGGAAATCATATAATTTAATCTGTAAAGATTTGGTATCTATCTCGAAAAGATAAGTACTTTTAAAAAACACACAGATACAATACCATTATCACATCTAAAAATATGAACCATTATTTTTCAGTCTCTATCAAATATTGCCCAGTTTTTAAATTTCCCATTCACCTTCACATTCTTATTCTCTCTCTCTCCTACCAGTTTGTTAGAAACTGGATACAAAACAAAGACAAAAAATGGATTGTGATATTACTGCTTATAAGTTTTTAATGAGAAACCAAATTCTATTCTCAGGACTTCCCCCCTTGATTTCTATGTAACAAAACATGAGCATTTAGGGAAAATATCACCTCATTGCCTTACCTTTCTGATTATTAAAAAATATATATGTTTGTATTGGTTTTAGAGAGGAGAGGTAGGGAGACGGAAAGAGAGAGAGAGAAAAACATCAATGTGAGAGAGAAACAGCTGTTGATTGCCTCCAGTACGCTCTGACTAGGCTTCAAACCTGCAGCCAAGGTAAGTGCCCTAACCGGGAATCAAATCAGCGACCTTTTGGTGCACAGGACAACACTCAACCAACGGAGCCACACTAGCCAGGCCCTGATTACTTTTTTGGAGGGTCACCTTCATTAATTCCTCTTATTTCTTTGCTTTCCTTATTCCTCTTCTTTCCTTCCTTTCTCTCTGTTCCATCTTCCTCTCCACTCTTTCCATTTTGCTCACCTATCTCATTCACTCTTCTGGTTTCAACCCTCCTCACTATGAAAACAGCCCTCAAATTTCTGTCCCTATGCCCAACAACACAGCTGAGGCCAACCAACTTGGTATATTTCTAACAGAATCTGCTGGTGCCTGAGACTCAGCTTTCCCAGGCTGAATAAACTTGCCAGTGTCCCCTCACATCAGCTCCTCAAGCTACCTTCCCAGTTTGTGTTATTGTGGTAGAAGACATGACACATAAAACTCACTCACTATTTAATAATTTACCAGTGGCACCAGGGCATCGACAATGTTGTGCAACTATCAGCACGATCATCTCCAGAACCTTTTCAGGATCTCAAATTGTATCTCTGTCCCCGTGAATAGGAACTCCCCATTCTCACCCCCCACCCCATCCCTGGTAATCGGCATCTACTTTCTGTCTCTATGAAGTTGACTGTGCGAGGTACCTCGTATACATGGACTCAGACAATATTTGCCTCTGTGTCTGGCTTATTTCGTGGTGTAATGTTTTCCAGATGAGAGAGCCTGCTTGATCTCGATGGGTTTATGACCTGGGGAGTGGAAAGTGGTACCCTACCCCTCTGGAGACCGTTGTCATGCACTTGGCATCCCTGCCTAGGTTTATGGATGCCAAGTACCAACCTGAGCACTTGTATTCCAAGTGGGAGGAACAGAGAAACCTTTGGTATTAGGACCCAATATATAAATTATTTACTGGTGTTGGCCCTTGGCAGCCACGGAATTTCCTTTAATTTGAAATAATCCCAATCCTACCTCCCCTCAAATAAGACAATGACCAAGTACTGAACGAGGGAATGAGGGTGGCAATGAGACAGGGCCAGTGAAGACTAGGGGACTTTTATGAATTTAGTCTTTTGGGAAACATGCTAAGTAAGATCCTTTGTGGGTAAACATCATTGAGAGTGAAGAGGCATTGCAGACAGCAGGTGTGCTCACACAGTAGAGCAGCAAGGCACTGCGCTCACCCTTTTCAGTTCTGTGTGAATCCTGGGTGAATACATGCATCATGCTGAGTGTTCCTCTGAACCATACCAGGCTCAGCTCAAAGCTTAGGGACATCTCAGTAATGAGGGTCCATGGTCAGTAACCAGAGTAAACTGCTAGCACAATACATATCATGTCACAAGTTGCTGCTACATTTCAGAAGGTCCCTGACTGGATTTCATAGGCTAGCACATTGCTTTAAATTATATAATGAACATAGCGTTACCAACATTCTATCTTGTTAAATAAGGACTAGAATTCTTATTTAATAACTAGAAGCCTGCTGTACCAAGTCCCTTGGCCTGGCCTGTGCCTTCTCATAATCTGGGAACCCTCAGGGGATGTTGGCTAGCCAGTTTCGGCCTGATTCCCACAGGCACAATCCAGACAGGAGGGAACCTGATCCTGTGAGTTGAGCATCTGTCCCCTGGTGGTCAATACGCGTCATAGCTACTGGTCAACTGGTCATTCAGTCACTTAGGCATTTATATATATGTTATATCTTTTAATAAAGGGAAACAAAACTTTCTCAGAAACATTCAGCTTTCATCTGCTATCATCATTTCCTACTGGAAAATATCTTTCAGCATTCAAAATACTGGGAGAAAATAAGAACTTTGAATAAATATTAGATATGTGGAACATACTTAGATTTATGAAAAGCCCTTTATATGGTTTTTATTTTCCTCATTTTACCAGAGATTGGTAAGAGGTCATCATGGGATTGATCACTGGCTCAGAGCTCATATTAATCCTATAGTTCTCTTTGTGCTATGCTCTATCATGTATATACAATTTCATTTGATTTTCATGACAAACCATTTATGCAAATGAGGAATCTGAGATGCTAAAAATTAAGAAACTAATTTAAGGTTGCATAGCCAATAAAGGTTGAGTATTTAACCATAGCATAACTCTGTCACCTATTGAGTCTCTCCCACATTCTTCTTCATCACGTTCTATACAAGAGATCAGTTGGTGAAAATGTTATTTAAAAGGTACTGATGTATTTGTTTTAAAAAAGAAAAAAATCATGCCAAATCCTATACCTTTAGATCATCCAGGTTTGATGGGAGTGGGCCTGGCTTGAGAGAAGATACACTAGTTTGACCAGAAAAACTGTTTTTGACAGTAGACAAAGGGGTACTGCTCAGTGGTGTTGAAGAAGAGTTTGGATTTCTAACCATCTGTTCATTTGGTTCCCTGAAAACAAACAAAAAAGAGGTACTTAAAATACAGTCAGATCTATATATTGTGATATACAATAAGAAATATGTACTTGGACTGAGACCGGTTTGGCTCAGTGGATAGAGCATTGGACTGTGGACTGAAGGGTCCCGGGTTCGATTCCGGCAAGGGCATGTACCGTGGCTGCGGGCACATCCCCAGTAGGGGGCGTGCAAGAGGCAGCTGATCGATGTCTCTCATCAATGTTTCTGACTTTCTATCTCTCTCTCCCTTCCGCTCTGTAAAAAATCAATAAAATATATTAAAAAAAAAAAGAAATATGTATTTGGTGTTCACACTGTTTCTGGCTCATGGCTAAAACCCTCGGGATTTGCCAAGTAAGGAGAGTGACAAAGGTGTATCTTGTTATGTTAATGAGGTGGCTTTTGGACTCTATCTAAGGAGGGATGCTGGCTGCCAGGAGAATTCATCCTGTAGTCACTCTAATCATTAGAGGGTAGAAACTTTTGGTCCCACCACCTTCCCTGGCCTCCAGGCTGGGTGAGGGATTGGAGATTGAATTGGTCATTCACCAATGGCCAATAATGTAATCAGCCCTAGCTTTGCCACGAAGCTTCCATAAAAACCTAAAAGCTTTGGGGCCAGAAAGTTTCTGGGTTGGTGACCACGTGGAGGTGCTGGCAGAGTAGCCGGCTTGGAGAGGGCTTGCAAGCTCCATGACCCTCCCCACACCTTGCCCTATGCATCTCTTCCATCTGGCTGTTCCTCAGTTGTATTCTTTCATAATAAACCAGTGATCTAGGAAATAAAATGTTTATCTGAGTTCCATGAGCCCATTAATCAAACCCAAGGAGTAGGTTGTGGGAATCTGAGCTACAGTTGGTTGACCAGAAGCCCATGTAACAATTCTGGACAACTTCTGGCATCTTAAGAGCACCAGTCTTGGGGACTGAGCCCTTACCTGTGGAATCTGATGCTATTTCCAGGTAGCTAGTGTCAGAATGAAGTTGAATTGTTGGACATCCTGCTGGTGTTGGGGAATCTCTTGGTGATGTGGGGAAAACATTCCCCACATATTGGAATTGGGTGACCAGAACCCTTAGGGGGTTACTTATATTTAGATGAAATCACAAGTTAATTGTCTATAAGGATCAGGCAGGGGGAAGAAAACCACAGCAGGCTAGCTGGCAAGTGACAAGTCACACTCAGGCTGAGTCTGGGGAGACCGGATGGAGTGGTGGAGACATTGGCATACAGGTGGGGCATATCTGTGGAGCTTGGCTGTACTCAGCATAATGGCCAGTGTCACCCAAGGCTGAACAGAGACACAGCTGGAATCCCCACACCACCTGCAGAGAAACCTCTCTGTTCCACTTGCAGTCTCAACGTGGTCACACCTCCCTTTTCTCAGGGAGGCCTGTTATCAGGGACACTGATATCCTTGCTCCCTCCTGGCCTATGTTCCTGAAAAGGTACCTAACACGTAAGGCACCATGCAGCATGGGACTTGGCTGCAGATGCTGACCCGGTGCCTGGTAGAGAGGAGCCACCCACCCTGTGCAGCCCCGGCTCTGGGACTCACTTGAGCTGAGTGGGGTGGATGCTGGCATAGCCGAAGCGCTGCTGCTGCTGCTGCTGTTGCTGGCTGAGGATCTGCAGCTGCAGGAACAGCTGCTGCTGCTGTAGCAGTCGCGCGTAGGCCGAGTCCATGGGTGGCGGCGACTTCTCTGCCTTCTGGTCCGGGGGGATGTACTGGTGGTACTTGAGCTTCTTCACCTTTGGCTTGGGGTCCTTGGGCTTCTTGTGGCGGTTCTTACTGTCGCTCAAGGACTTGGACTGCAAGAGGATGGAGATGAACGTGGCTTTAGGTGATGGAGAGAATGACTGGCGTCATGGAAACACGTGAAGGGCTTCTGTCTGATAGATGTTCTCAAATCTCAGACATACAGACAGCAAAGCATGATGTGCAAAGAGACCCTGCGACACTGAGATGTCTAATGAACTGGAAGCACATGCCTTAGGTGGGAGTCTTGAACCTTACAAGTGGCTGCTGGAGCTTTTTCCTCCCAGGGTAGAGTGAGGGACGCTTTCCTCACCTCAAACCAAATGCTGTCTAACATTCTGATCTTGGGGTTGATTCATAGGAAAGTACTCTCATATGTATACGTGGAATCACTGCTGGTTAAGCACTTAGCCAATGGATGTAGTAATGCCATACATTTAGATGAAATTAACCTGGACTTCAAAAATCCAGAATGTGAAGTTTTGCTGTTTCAGGCTGAAAAGTAATATAGACTGTTCCTCCCACCACCATACCTAATCCTGATATAAAATCAGTAAGTGGTACCCTTGGAATACTGTACTTACTATGGGAGGGTTAGCCATGCCCTGTGACCCTCCCCCCAATGTAGAAGTTACTCTTTGTGGAGCATGATTTGGACACATGGAAAGAAGTTAAGTACAGGCTAGGGAGTGCAGAGAAATTTCTGAAGGTGGTACAAGCACCTTACTACATCTTAGTTACCCCACCTGCAAGTTGGGAAAATAGTCTCTACTTCCTATCTCAGTGACCAATGTAAGGGTGATGGAAGACAGTACTGAAATAACAATAGGTCTCAGATCTATAATCTAAAATCAAAGGTCTCCCTATGTTAGGAAGCAATAGGTTCATACTGTGATCAGTTGAAAAATATAAATTTCAAACCCTGACTTTTCCAGAAGATTGAAATGAAGAACATGGATATCATGTCGGAAGATTCTTGAGAATTTGGGGAAAAGGTGGAGGGAACATGTGGTACCAGCAATGCCCAGAAGAGGGGGCTCCTGCATAGCTGGCAGGCCTGTTCTGAAGGGCAGAGTCCCCATTTTAACCACAAAACACACATCTGCAGGTGACCTACCTAGGGGAGCTGGCCACTTGCCTTCCTCTGACCAGCACAACCCACCACTGAAGCCTCTTTGTGTTTTCTCAAGGAGGCGTCTGGGAGACTAATGAATGACGAGCACGCGTCTTTCCTGCTCATTGATCGATTAGCATTCCAGTTAGGGAATCAGTCTCACACTTGGAGGACTTCTCCGGCCCCGCAGTCAGCTCTACCTCGCTTGGCAGCTTCTGTTCCTACCTCATCTGGGACTTGCCTTGTCCCGGGAGCTTCAGCCCTGAGTCTGGCTAAGGATTTTCTCTCCATGCCGCCTTACTTATTTAGCGCAGGGAGTGAGCCATCCAGAAGGATCTAAAACCGAGCCATTTTCTCTGCACAGTGAGGGCAGAGACTACTGTGCACATGGAGCTCTGAATTCATGGACTGGTGCCGTTTCACACTCTTTCTGAGACCAGAGGCTATTGAAACTGTGGATTTGTTTTGCCATTTCCTATCTAGAACTGCATGGCCAACCTAAGGGGAGAACAATCTAAGGCAGTGGTGCATCCAAGGTCCAGAGGCTTAAGACCCAGGCACAAAGGTGAGTGTAATACGATAGGGAACAGTGTTCCCTGTTGCCTAAGGCTTCCTCACTCAACCTGCACGCACACAGTGGGGCTGCCGCACAACACAGCAGCCCCTGCCTTCGAGATGAAGTCAAACTCGTCAGCCAAAATGGGCTGGTGCCAAACTGCCTAGCCCTGCCCTCTCCAGCAGCTCCTCTTGTCTCCTTCCCTTGTAATTTTCTGCTATTTGGAACTTCCTCGTCTGCTTGTTGTATGACTCCTCTGAATCCATCTCAAAGCTCAATTCACCAGGGAAGCTTTTCCTAACTCACAACAATGTCTCCTATCTGTGAGTCTCAAATGGCATGGCCACACCCCTGCTGAGGGGAGGGGACTAAAATACAGCCCTCACTCTGCTTTGGAGGCTGTTGATGCCTGGGGAGGGGGAACCTCTGCTTATCTTACATAATAATATACCTAGTATACCTAATAATAGACAAACATGTAAATTGACCATACCTCTGCTATACCCAATAGCCAATCAGGTGGGACTATGCAAATTAGAAGGACAAAGATGGTGGCCAGCCAGCTGCTCCAGGCACAGAATGGTTGGGCAGGGCAGAATGCCTGCTATGAGAGGAAGGGTGGGGGACGAGGGGATCTATAGGAGCGCACTCTGGCTCCACAGCAAAGACAAAGACAGCAGACTCTGGCCTGAGTCTGCAGAAAAGACAGCAGGCTCTGGCTGGAGTCTGCCGCGAAGACGAAGAAGGCAGACTCCGGCCGGAGTGAAGGCCTGGGTCCCGGTGCTGGAGGAAAACCGGTGCTGGAAGCCAAGAGAAGGAAGGCCTATTGCATGAATATCTTTGTGCAGTGGACCTCTAGTATTGTGATAAGATACAAGTAACATAAAATCACCACAGTCACCATTTGAAAATACACAATTCAGTGGCACTTAATACATTCACCTTGTGCGTGTCATCATTATCTAGCTCCAGAACATTTCCATCGCCCCCAAAAGAAAGCCATATATACCACTGAGCAGTCACTCCCACCCCTCCCTCCTTCCTGCAGCACCCCTCCCCCCCACTCCTCACCCGGGAGCCACTTCTGCTTTCTGTTTCTATGACTTGGCTATTCAGGATGTTTCATAGAAAGAGAATAATACAATATGTAGTCTTTTGTGTTGGGATTTTTCCCCCTCAGCATAACACTTTCCAGATTCATTCCTGTTATATCATGTATCAGCACTCATTTCTCCTTATGGCTGAATCATATTCCATTGTGTGGATATGCCACATGCTTATCCATTCTTCTGTTGATGGACCTTTGAGTTAGTTTCAGCTTTTCGCTATTTTGACTAGTGTGCTATGAATATTCGTGTACAAGTTTTGGTTTGAACACCTGCTTTCAGTTCTTTTAGGCAAATACCTAGCAGGGGAATTACTGGGTCATACAGTAATTCAACCTTTAACTTACTGAGGGGCCACTACTCTTTTCCACAGTGGATGGAAACCTTTTCCTCTGGCAACATATGAGAGTGCCAGTCTCCACATCCTCACCAGCACTTGCCTTTTCCCTCATTTTTAGTATAGCATTCTGGTGGGTGTGCTGCAGTATTTTGTTGTGGTTTGGGTTTGCATTTTTCTGATGACTAATGACGCGTAGTAACACCCTTTAATGTGATTATTGGCAATTTCCTTATCTTTGGAGAAAAGTCTAGTCAGGTTCTTTGGGGCACATTTTCCGTACTTGCTCAAAACATTATGTTAGGGCGCTGTGATACCCAACAGGCTCCTGGAGGGCGGGAACCATGTGAGGTGCCCCGCGGCCTGCGCCGAGGTCACCTTCCTCTGGGTGGGAGACTTTCTGCTTCAGAGCTCCGCTGTGCGTTCACACTGGCCTCCTGACCTCTCACAGTCAGCAGGGCAGAGGGGGTTCCCAGCGGGGTTGCCTCCTTCTTTGAGAAGCCCTCTAGTATCCTCTTAATTTAGAGATGATAAATATTCAACAAGGAGAAGTCACAGGCATTGACCAATCAGCAGGAATGTGGGCTCTTAACATAAACCACCTTGCTGCCTGAGCAGCCGGCTCTCAGGCTTGCTCTTTCTTAGAATGGAGCCGTCCTCCCTCAGGGCAACATTCTCAGAGTACACGGGGCCTGAAGCTTTGCTCACTTGAACTATGAAATGTAAAATACGTTGGTGGAAATGTTTGTACAATTTCTTTGTACACAACATTGCAAATAATGTGAATCATCTCCTCCTTCCACCTGCGGTCAACAAACTTCAGCAGCAGTCACATGATTTCAAAGCTGCTGAGCTGAGTGAATTTCCAAGCTTCTTTATCTGCACTTAAAGAAGCGAGCTTTAAGCCACTGCAGTTGGGTGGGGGCGCTCAAAGGGCGGCCGAAATGCCTGGCGTCCACGTCTGTGTATGCAGTGGCAGGAACCACGGGCTGTTACTTTAACACTGACTCTGACTCAGTCTACAGCCACTAATAAAGTAGTTCCTAAGAGTCATTTCAACGTTCATTAAGTGGCGGTCCCAGAAGTGAGAGACATGCTCCCAAAGCAATTAGGGGTGGCATGGGATACGGTGCTAGGAAGGCTAAATGACTCCCAGGCAGCTGAGCCAGGAGGGCCCACCCTGGGAACGATGAGACACAATGCTGAGAACCTGAAACCAACCATATGCTAAATGCTTGTTCTTTGTCCACAGCGAAGAACATCACCCCTTTATCTGCACTTCACAGGGAGCCTGGCTGGACTGAGGGATGTTTTGACTTGTGCAAGGCCTTCAGGTCTGCTTCCCTTGCATGAAGTTCAACTCCCCCCTGCTCATTTGATGGTGCTTACAATTCTGTGTATGTTATGACCAGCTGTGTCTACCTCTAGAATGAACAGGAAAGTCTTTTAAGTCAGGAGCAAACTAGTGGCGCTGAGCCCAAAGCAATGCAAAGGCATAGGGTTCCCCTCCAGAGAAGCCCCACGCTGTGCTGCGTGGAAAGCAGGATCTTGGTCCATGTATCCTCTGCTCACTGCTCACAGCTGTCATGCATGTTCCTAGTGGACTAAACCTGTAACAGGGCCTGCATGGCTCTCATCTTCCCAGCCTAGCTCAGAAAGCTCTACTCAGCGTTGCTCTGTGAGCCAGAAGTCAGGCGGGTGCGTGGAGGTGGGCCCATCGTACCTTCACAGCAGCGTGCCCGGGGTTGGTGGTGCTGAGCAGGCCAAGCCCCTGCTTCCCTGTGTCTGCCTGGTTGCTGGGCTGTGAGACCGAGTCATTCCTGTCATTTTCTGAGCCAGAAGTTAGATCCTGAAATCCAAATTGTAGCATTACTAGGATGTAAGGGTCAAAATGGTGACATAGAAGTGTTAAAGTAGAGCCCCCCAGCCCCTCCCACACATAAACACACATAGCTCTGCTGTATGGTTTTTTCAACCTTCACCCGAGGATTTGTTTTTATTGATTTTAGAGAGAGAGGCAGGAAAAGAGAGATAGAAACATCTATGTGAGAGAAACATCAATCAGTTGCCTCCTGTTCCCAACCTAGGAATGTGTCTTAACCAGGAATCAAACCCATAGCCCTTTGGTGTACAGAACAATGCTCCAACCAACTGAGCCACCCAGTCAGGGCTAGGTCTGATGTTTTAATCCTAGCTTTATGTCTAAGTATATGTAAGACTACTTCCTCCAGGAGAAGAATATTATATATTAGAGACCCAGCCCACGGAATTTGTGCAGCAGGGGGTGGGGGGGTGGGGTGGTCCCTCAGCCTAGCCTGCACCCTCTCCAATATGGGACAACTCAAGGATGTCCGACTGCCTGTTGGACATCCCTCTCATAATTAGGACTGCTGGCTTCCAACTGCTTGCCTGCCTGCCTGCCTGCCTTCCTGATTGCCCCTAACCACTTCTGCCTGCCAGCCTGATCACTCCCTAACTACTCCCCTGCCAGCCTGATTGATGTCTAACTGCTCCCTTGCCAGCCTGTTTGCCCCTAACTGCCCTCTCCTGGAGTCCTAGTTCCCCCCAAATGCCCTTCCTTGAAGGCTTGATCGCCCCCAACTGCCCTCCCTTATAGGCCTGGTCCCTCCCAACTACCCTCCCCTGCTGGCCTGATTGTCTACAATTGCCTTCCCTTGCAAGCCTAGTTCCTCCCAACTGCCCTCCCCAGCTGGCCATCTTGTGGTGGCCATCATGTGTCCACATGGGGGCAGGATCTTTGACCACATGGGGCAGCCATCTTGTGTGTTGGAGTGATGGTCAATCTGCATATTACTCTTTTATTAGATAGGATAGAGGCCTGGTGCATAGGTGGGGGCCAGCTGGTTTGCCCTGAAGGGTGTCCTGAAGCAGGGTGGGGGTTCCTTTGGGGCATGTGGCAGCCTGGGAAAGGGGCCTATGGTGGTTTACAGGCTGGTAATGCCCCCCAGTGACCTGAGTGGAGGCCCTGGTATCTGGGATTTATGTATCTTTTACAATTGAAACTTTATAGCCTGGAGCAGAGCCAAACCTCCTGCTTGCTCTGTGGTGGCAGTCATTTCTGTTGGGATTTATTTATCTTCTATAATTGAAACTTTGTAGCCTTGAGTGGAGGCCTGGGCCTGCCAAGGTGTGTGGAAAGGTTGTCTTCCTCCATCGCCAGGGAAACCCAAACTTCCCTCTTTCTCACTCTGTGACCACAGCCATCTTGGTTTGGGTTAATTTGCATACACACTTCTGATTGGCTGGTGGGTGTGGCTTGTGGGTGTAGCAGAGTGATGGTTAATTTGCATACTACTATTTTATTAGATAGGATTGGTAACCAATTGAGATTATTTTGAGGAGAGTTAAGAGTCATTATTAAGAATTAGAGGCCTGTTGCAGGAAGATCCCTGCAAGAATAGGGCTTCCTGCAGCCTGAGTAAAACTCCCTCCCTTCTCTGCTGCCTCACTCCCTCCTGTCTCCTCTGCCTTGCTCCCTCCCTTCTCCCCTGCCCCACCTGTTTCTCTCCCTTCTCGCTGTCCCTCTTGCTTGCTTCCCCACAGCTTTGCTTCCTTCTGCAGTGCTTGGCTTCCTTCTATGCTGTCTTCAGTCTTTGCTCTGTGCCTGGATATGCAAATTAACCACCATCTTGGTTGAGGTAATTTGCATACCCACTCCTGATTGGATGATGGGTGTGGCTTGTGGGCGTGGCCTGTGAGTATAGCGGGGGTATGGTCAATTTGCATATTACTCTTTTATTAGATAGAATTATTCTACAAGACAGAAATAGAACCAGCTTAGTCTTGGTAAACTGGGATATCTGGTCACCCTGAGTGTGGGTTCCTGCTGCCTGTGACAATGTCCACCTGTTGGACTTTATAATGGGATTGAAATAGGGAGAAAGAGGAGTGGATGTAGCAACTGTGGGAGAAGTAGGACATGAACAAGATGACAGAATGTTATCAGATGGAGGAAAATTGAGCATGGATATATGTATGTGTGTATGTTTATATCTGTGTGTATGTGTGCATACATTTATGTGTTCTGTGTATAGGTGTATGTATCTTTGGATATATTTTGTGTATACATATGTATATGAGTGTATATGCTTATATTCATATCTGTGTGGGTATATTCTGTGTATGTATATTTAATGTACATGTGTGTATGTGTCTGTGGTTGTAAGTATGCCTATGTGCCCTTGGTGTGTATGTTTCTGTGGATACGTATGTGTGTTTATGTGTATTTGTGTGCATGTGTACATGTAGGTGTGCTAGGCAGACTGAGGAAAATCTCACTAGGCCTGGTGGCTTCTAGGGGTGGCAGCTGAGGGGCTGAGGGGTTACAGTGTCCTGGAGACCACACACTGCTCAGCCTCAGAGCCTCAGCTCCTCCCCTGTGGGATCAGCATCAGTGCTCCTGCCTGGGAGGCGGTGCTCCCCAACAGGCTACGCTCAGGAAGTGGCTGGAGCGCCCTGGCACAGTGAGTGCTTAATGGAATGCAGTGGCTGTTGTTAATAGCCATCATTGTTCTTTATAAACGTTCTTTGAGCAATATTTGCAATATACATGCTTCCCATGCTAAGAGTTTGTGGATTTGTCCAGAGATGAGTGCTGTGCTTGGTTTGGGGCCTTGTAGTGGTTCTGCAGGTAGAAACCTGCTCACATAGAACCAACATGATGCTCCGTTTTGTAATGGCAGTGCCTCCTCGTGGCTGCTCAGTGCACAGGAAAGGCGATGTTAAAAGCAGTCCTGCTCTGGCACATTCTGTCCGGGCGACTGTGGTGGGTCATCTAATGGCAGAGAACCTTATTTTTACTTTGTAAAAATAGGGATAAAAATTATCTACTTGGCAGAGTAGATGCTTAAAAAGTATATCCCAGGATATAGACCTCGGGTTCTCCTCCAGGTGTTCTGGAGGTTTCACCACCACACAGCCCTGGACCCAGGGGTGACACACCATCCAGACATGTCTGTGGGCCTCGGAACGGGACCCAGCCTGGCACTGTTATTTGCAGACTATGAAGAGCTGACAGGTTGAGAAGCAGTTTGTTACCTGGATTGTCCCCGGAGGATCTGCCAAAGGGGTTTCCGTAGCCTTGGTGTCTTGGGAGGACCTCGCTGGGCCCTGGGGGTCTTCGCTCTGTGTGTGATCTGGAGAAAGCCCGTCGCTGCTGCTGTCCTCATCAAAGGCAAAGGCATCTGCTGGTTTGGGGAAATCCAACACTGGTCAGAGGCGCTGGCATGTCACAGGGCTCGCTGCACTGGCTCAGTGTGTCACCCCATTAGGACTAGCGCCACCCCTTTAGGACTGTGCAGTTCAAGGTAATGGTGAAAGTCCTTTCTAAATGGTTTCATTTCCATCTATTGACTCAGATGGGAACTTGTGTTTATAAAAGCAGGATGTTTGGCAGGGAAGAATAACTTGCATTATTGGTTAAGCCAATGGTCGGCAAACTGGCTAGCAGCTCTGTTGACTAATGAGTTTGCCGACCACTGGGGTAAACCTTATTTTCAGGTTTGTCCACTTTTGAACATTTTCTGTGGGAACCCATATCTTTTTAAACAAAACTGGGGGATTGCTGAAGGAAAGACAAGTGTCTCTCTCCCCCCTCACCCCCCGCATTGCCAGATGCAGCAGGAGGCCACTGGAGCGAACTCGGAGAGAAGGCCACCTCCCTGTCTCACAATGAGAGACATGACCGAGATGACAGTGGGCCATCTGCATCCTCTTCAAATGTAACACCCAACATAGCACCCATGTTCAGTAAACTTCCTAACAGGACAAGCTGGGAGTTTAAAGTCCTAATGTCAAAATGAGCTAATGTTCCGGGGTGTCCGATCCCACTAGTGCGTATCTGTTTACAGAAGCATAAATGTGTCTCAGAAATGTTGGGGTGATCCTTACTTGTTTATTATTTGGATTTTCTTTTGCCTCCTCATATCTCTGGGTCTATTTTGGAAAATCTCACGGGTTCACACAGGCAGAGATGCCTCCTCCACTGCCCACACATCTCTGGGGGCACAGGTACATTAGCTTGGGAAGAGGGTTTATCAGACCAGAGGCACTATCGCAACATCCTTATATGTCCCTTATGTTTCCTAATTGCTCAGTTTCCTCTGGTTTACTATCCAACCGCATGGTACGAAATGTGCTGGAACCACATCGCTCATCTGACCCGAGTCCAGGCCAGCTCTTCCAAAGGAATTCGGATTTATCAGGAAGTTGCCAGCCCGGCCTTCTGCAATCATGCTGCAGAGAACTTCTGACTCCTGCTCCGCTCAGATAAGGAAGAGGAGCTCTCACCGCAGACGGAAAGGCAGCCGGGAGCTGGAAGTAATGGAACAAATGTGGCTTGGGGCTTGTCATCGCCACCACTGCTGGCATCTGTCACAGCCCCTCACTCAGACATCTCAGGGTCAAGTCAGGAAAAAGGCCAGACCAGGACAGGGCAGGTGGAAGCCCAGCGGCTGGCCGGTGGCCACCTGCAGCCCTGGCACAGCTTGGGGCCCATCCTGCTGCCCCAGGGAGTCAAGGAGCCTTCGGGAGAGTCATCATTGTTTTTCTATGGTTATAGAAGGAACCTAAACTCATCATTAACATTCAATCCTACTTCCTGTGAAGAACTTGTCTCCGCTTCTAGATTTAATTCTATGTGTACAGCAGGACGTATACGCACAAAGGTAAAACGTGTGTCACCCAGACAGGCCTGCACGAACCATCCCTCTACACATGTCCTGGAGACCTGTGAGCAGAGAGGTCTTCCTCCGTTAAAAATCAGTTTTTGTATCAGCTGCACAGTATCCTATTGTATTCAAGGGAACTTTGATTTTTCAACTTTTATTTTCAAAAGTGCACTTTTTTAACTATAAAAAATTCGGAATGATAGACAAGTATAGAGAACAACATAAAACATCTGTAGGCGTCACCTGAAATAAATGCATGCTATCATTTTCTTGTATTTGCACCAGAGTTCTCACAAGGGCATTCCATTGGGTGTTTGATAAACGTCACCTTTTTCTTTGCACTCAGGGGCCACTGCCCCCTTTAGAACTCTGGTCTCATAAACCCTCCCTCTCTCTTCTAAGAGCCCAGAAGTAGCTCCCAGCCTTTCCATCCTGGCCTCTCACAGCGACCCCTGCACTCTGCAGTGAAGCTGTGTTTGTCACTTTCATGTAATGTGAGAAAATGTTTCTCCTCCTTTCTCAAGGGGTCCCTTAGCCTGAGATATTCCCAGGAAGGTCCTGTCAGTTGCCTCTGTGAATCAGCTTCTATACATTTCTTCACTTTAGGAACCAAGTTTTCTTGGAAATTGCAAATCCTACTTATACTCATGGAATTAGAGACTTTGTCTCCATTACAAAGGTTATATGTATGATTGAGGCCAGGTGGGCTTGAGAGCCGGAGGGTGGGTGGGTGTTAAGCCTTCCCACCCCAGAAACCACTGAATTTCACTGGGATCTACCTGGCATTTCTATCCCCCAAAACCCCCCACCCTGAGCCAACACCATCCCTACCCTCAGAGAAGCCTCCTGTGGCTGTGCCCACCTGGGCCCCATCTGAGAGCTTTATCTTCTCTCCCCTCCCCACTTCCTCAGTCTGCATGAATATAGATCTTCTGTGAGCGGTTTGGTACTTCTCCTCTCACCTCCGCCCCTGCCAGCTCACCCGTGTCTACAGTATCACATCTCCAGTGTGTACAGATTAGAGGGAATTAGCCAAATTGCAAAGTTGTCCAAGTAGTGTCCCCTGTGGGTAGAAATGTTTTAAGAAAAGGGAGGAGAGAGAACAGTTTTTCTTCTTAGCCTCCATCAACCTTACTTTTCAAGTGCAGTGATAGCAGGTGATAAGAAGAGTAGTTTGAATCAGTCATTCCCTCGATAGTGCAGCAATAGCAAAACAATCAGCTTTCATTAAGCCGTGTGACAGGCCAGTAAGTCAGAGCAGGGGGCACATTTTCTCATCTCTGTTTTGAGGACCTTGCTAGGGCCAGTCCGTCCCGGTGTTTAGAAACCCACTGACTGTGGGCCCAGCCAGCGTCTCTTCTCTCTCTGCACACCTGTCCTGAGGACATCTCCATATTCCACAACATGTTTTTGCGATTTGAGGGGCCAATGTGACTTCTCGATTGTGAGAGCAAAAAGGCTCCAGGTTCTGGGAAGGATGCTCATGATGGTTCCATTGGGCCTGGTCTCATAAAGGGCTGGAGGCTGGAGGTAGCCCTGTGGTTGCTAGCAGTCAATCAGCATGCCCTTTGCATTCTAGTATGTACCATTTGGTGACCTCAGATTGAGGCACTAGAATGACATGGAAAAGTCTAGAAGACAAGCATCTGGAATAAAAGAGTCAATAACCCATCCCATTTCCCCCAACTCCTCAATTACTCTCTTCTAGCCTTCCCACTTCAGGAGAAATGGGGAGAAAGAGAAGCACACCCAGACACGGTGTAGTGGAGAGAAGGCGTGGCATGCGAAGGAGGTTGTTCTTGTGTTGCCGTGGGACACAGTGGACAATGTCAGGGACTAGACTGGGGAATGCTGGTGGGCAGATGAAGGAGGGAGCATTCCCAGTCTCCTGGAGGAGGCAGGATTCAGCCGAGCCCAAGTGACTGTCCTCTGTGGACAGGCCATAGCAAGGGGGGGCGGTGACGATAATGGGGAGCGTGGAAGGGAAGTGATGGGGCGATGATTAATGGAGTCTGGGTATGAAGGGGGAGGAGGACACTCTCCTAGCCAGGGGAGAAGTTTATTTGGGAACCAATCCCTGGAGAGACATGGCTTCTAGGAATCTGCTTTACCAAGTGACATCGATCACTAAAGAGATTCCTCCACTTACACCGGTGAATTTACCATTAGCACACACAACCACATGCAGATACACGCCAATGAAAAACCAGGGTGAAGTCAAGGCCCCAAACATGGCTTCTGTCTGGCATCTAAAAAGCAGCATGTGCTGGCTCAGAATATGCTGCCAGACATGTGAAGACCACGCAGGGTCTGTCCAGGTCAGGAGATCTGCATTGGACCCTGCGCGCCCCCTCTCTCCCCCAGGTACAAGTGGGTGAAGTTGTGATGCCAGGGCAGACCATGAGAGAAAGGGCACAGAGCCCCCCCCCCCCCCCCCCCATACACCCTCAGCTCAGACTCTGTGGATGGAGAAATCCTCGACTGCGGAGAGGCCGAGAGCACAGGGCTGGCTGCCCTCCGAGACAGTGCACGAGGGGCTCCGTGTGGTCAGTAGGAAGTGGGACTCTGCAGTCAAACAGACTTGGTTTGCTTCTCAGTTCTACCACTTCAGTGGCAAAGTGATGGTTGGCGGTTATTTGACCCGGTGGAGCCTCAGTTTCCCCATCTATAAGATGGGATTAATAACAACAGCTACCTTTCAGCGTTCTGAGGGTGAAAATGACACGGCATGTGTAAAGCATGTTGTGCGTTATTTGGGAGTCCCTGCAAGTGCTCAACAGCTTCCAGCTGCTGTTATTGTTGGTGCTGTTTTTGTTAGGCGTCTCTCTCAAGTTTACTATCGTCAAAACAAAAGACCACCCGGGAGGAGGTCCGTGTGGCCAGCTTAGCAAGGGTCAGCATAGCTCCGGGAGAACTGGTGTGTCCGAGTGGAGTGGTCATGCTGGGAGGTGGAGCCAGGCCTTCCCTGGAGCGGGGTGTCGCAGGAAGGGGTGTCACATCACCCCTCTCCTTTCCGCTCAGGCCAGACTCCTATGGAGCGGGACAGAGGTCAGCTTATCTGGCTGCCTCAGGAACAACTAAGTCTATCAGCTTTGTGGTGCGGCCCTGAGCCTCCGCTCCAGCCTCCCCACTGCTTGGCTCCCGGGGGGCTGTGCACTGGCTATTGTCCTTGGACACGCTTGGGGCCCGCGATGACAAGGACCTGCTTCGGAAAGCCCTGATATCATCCCCCAGCTATGCCCTGGGGCTGGCTCTGGACGCTGGCCCCTGGGGATCTTGGCCTGGTGACTCTTAGCTCTCCGCCCCCCCCCCCCCCACCCTTGGGAGTGATTAGATGAATGAGTCAGTGGTACTTTCCTCCACATAAACATTTAAAATTCCAAGATTAGAGTGAGATAATTGGAGTCCCAGTTACCTTTCTGCTGGGCCCACACGGAGGGCTGAGACCATGCAGCGGAATGTGAAAATGGGCCCAGCTTCTTATCTACTTGCAAGCTGAGCGGGCACGGCAGGAGCTATTTTAATTCCTGGACAGGCCATCTCCTAACCTTCTCCTGGAAGGGGCTCCAGCCAAATCCATTTCCCCAGGGAGAAGGCTACGACACGACACGGAGGTAGATAGGGTTTCAGTGTGGCTCTTGCATGAGCTATTTCCATACTGGAGACACTGCGTCTGCAGAAGACGAAGGACAGTACACTGTCCAGCAAAGACAGACCACCTCTCGCTCCGGAAGGGATTCAGGTACCTTTACTATGGAAATAGAGTCAGTGGACGATTGAAGAAACAAGGATTCCTTCCCTCAGATTCCTGGCTACGAATTTGCAGTTAGATCTCCAGATAGACACGAACCCCAGAGCTACATGGATTGGGACGAACAGTTAACTTGCTTTCCAGCACTTGACTTAGCTCTCCGGCCTAATTCTCTGGAGACTGAGCTCACCAGGAGTACAGAGATAGGTTAGCACTGTCTCTCCTTCCCCTACTCAGGACCCCACCCTTTCACACCTCCTCATGGTTTCTAGAAACCTCCCCACAGCTGCAGGCCCCACCTGGGCATACCCTGCCCACTCTCAAGGAGGCCTGTGGTCATTTCAGTGGGCATCAAAGGTCAACACCAGGACAGCCACCTTCTCTCAGTGCCAGCTAACTGTCCTTTTTGCCACGCCCACCACTAACCCCCTATCATAGCTACTGGTCCCCTGATTCTTCCTTCCCACACTTTTCCCAGAATCTTTATCAGAAGAGTATTTTTCATGTGTGTCTCAGTGTGTTTCTTTCTTCCTTTTTTTTAAAAAAATATGTTTTTTAATTGATTTCAGTGAGAGGAAGGTAGAGGGAGAAAGGGATAGAAACATCAATGATGAGAGAGACAGACTCTGTGGATGACCAGGAATCGAACTGTGGCCTCCTGGTTCATAGGTCAATGCTCAACCATTGAGTCATGGTGGTTGGGCTCAGTGTGTTTCTCCTCCCCTCCTACCCCCAAATCATTTGCCCTTTAAAAATTATTTCTCATTATGAAATGATAGAGGTTGTCCATGAGAAAGATATCCTAAAGCAAACCTTTTCTTTTTATGCCAAAGAAAATGACTATCTGCCTTATCGTCTATTTGCCTTAAAAGTGAATTATAAGAGAGTCAAGACTTCCAGAGTCTCAGATAACTGGATCCCTAGTAAATAAGATTTTTTTCATTTTGTTTTACCTTGGGGACTCAGGTGAGTGAAGACTAGCGTAGGGTCCTTTAGAAATGTACGTAACAGTGTGAATGGGTGACTTCTGGACCAGCCCTTGTGGACCAGAAGTGTTGCTTCCTGTGTTAAAGGGATAGGGTGATTAAAAAACCTCAAAACTCATCATCCTTGGATAATGAGGCTGTGTATTCTGAATCACAGGTTTGCTTTTTAAAGAAGTAGCTGAGAAGCTGCTCAGGCATTCAGGTGGGAAGCCTGGCTTGGTTCAAGGACAAGGTGAGAGCCCTCCAGGTGGAGGTGTTTGTCTATTAGAGCAGAACACCAGGACCCTTTTGTCCTTGCAAGAGCTGGGAAAGCCGGCTGGGCTTCTGTCTTACTCAAGCAGAAATCAGGCCTCTGGACAATCACCAGCTTTCTTGGTACCTAAGGGATGCTCCTGTCGCATGAAGAAAATACTCAGATGACTAGAGAGAGAATTAACAAGCTGGGAGTAAACCTCCCTTACCCCACCCTGAGTAACAGTGACCACGCATAAGCTGAACAAGGCCATGCTAAAATCCAGCGTGTAATTTCCATTCTCAGAAACCATCACCCCTACGTAATATTCAGTATTCTGGCCTGAAAGAAGGTGGCTGTTAGTGGTTTTCTCTGAAAGAAAAGCAGGGAGTCAGGTGTATGCGCTGAGATGTGGCCCCTCCTCATGTGGAAGTCACATCAGCAAGCTCCCTATTCCTCCTCATCATGCCATTCTCATCAGGCAAGCCTACCTTTCCTCCATTGGGAACCTGTGAAATTCTACCTGACTCAGAAGATACACTCGCAGGCTGGACGTGGGGTTGCTAGCTGGCTCCATAAAGCAGAGGAAAGTGTTGGGAAAGACTCGCTGCCATCATTCAGCTGACTGCAATAGGGGTTGAAAACTGGGGGTGAGAAAAAAGATCCCAGGGCGAGAACTGCTTCTCTGCTGGGAAAGGTTCTAGATGATTTTATCTTAGGGTTGGAGAATAGCTGGCCTTTAATAAAACCTGGAGGGAGTGAGACAGTGACCGAGCATTCTGCTCAGAGCTTGGCAGAAACACAGAAACACAGCTGCAGAGAGAGCTGGAAAATGTAAACACATCTGGAAAGGCACGCGGATGGGGGCAGTGGGGACACAGACGCCAGAAGAATGATGATATACAGTCAACCTCAACCCTGAATCATGGCACGGCTTTAACAGGAGATGATCTGATCGCGAGAAGTGACAGAAAGGTAGGTGGGCTGGACCATCATCACCATGAGAAGCGCTATTCAAAGTGCTGTTTCTACAGCTGGTCTTGGAGCAACTCCCTCTCTTTATTACATTTTATCTGATGACATCACTTTGCTCACATCTGCATTGAAAGGTACCACTAACAAGGCTGATGCCTGGTTGATAACAGATGCTCAGTCCCCATCACTTTCCTTAGATTAGGTCACCCTATATCCTCCACCTCTTTCTGTAGCCATTCCTCTATTCTTCAGAGAATCACTGCCTCTATCCCAAATATTGCACAAGGACCTCACCTTAGCCCTTTTCTTGTTTTATACACCCTCCATTCCCCCCTCCTCTACTGGGCACTCTTAATTCTTTGTACCCTGCATTACTTCTATTTTTTTTGCAGCGTTTATCATCTTTTATCATGTTATTATAACTATTTCTTGTTTTTGTTTATTGTCTATGTCTCCTCCTCTAGACTATAAGCTGTTAGAGCAGAAATCTTTGTATGTTTTGTTTACTGAGATATCCTAAGCACTTAGGATTGTGTCTGACACATATAATATGCTCCATAAATATTAAGAAATAAGAGAATAAAAAGGCAATCTTATCTAGTCCATCTGTTTAAATTACCATATACACTAAAGTCGCTCAAGTCCATAGCTCTAGACCAGTGGTCGGCAAACCACTTGCGGCTCACGAGCTGCGGTTTGCTGCTCTGTTGATTAATGAGTTTGCCGACCACTACTCTAGACCAATATTTTCGTCTGAATCCTAGTTTGATAGCTCCCACTGCTTACGCAATCCCTGCCTATTGAGTTCTCCCGAGCCTTTCAAACCCCAAAATTCTTCATCCTACCTCAAACCTGCTCTTCCACTCATGGTCCCCATCTTGATAAATGACTGCCAGTTACCCAATTGCCTAAAAGAGAAGCCCGGGTGTCATCTTTGACTCATTCCTTTGTCCAAATTGGTATCTTCTACTGACCATCTAATCATGCAAAATCAATGACCTCTCAGACCCTCTCTTCCACACCTGCAGCCGTGACTCTTGTTCAGGCCCTTAACTCCCTCAGACAAACCAAACAGCCTCCTAATGGAGCTCTTTAACCCTTTTCACATCTGCCGAGGCCCTCACCTGCAGCCAGCGGGATCCTTCTTCATGCCGAATCCCCACCTATTCACACACAAAGCACAGCACGATTCCCACTAGAACCCTCCAGTGGCTCTTCACTGTTAGTGTTAATAATTACAATATGTGCCCCCCCTCACTGGGTAACTAGGAGTGCTTATATTTATTCCCTGAAGTGATTAGAGAAGTTTGAATCTCTTGTCTGCTTCAAGAAACAATTTAAAATATCATTATAAGCTGACCAGTGCACCTCTCGGACCTTCCTACTCATTTCTCCCTGCTCCTTCCAGGCTCATCTAAGAAGTCCCGTCCCCAGGAGCCTTGGTTGGGCACACACATTCCAATGTGACCTCTGCCCATTCCCTTCATAGCAGTGCTCACAAGGAACCATCACGTTCTTTTTTATGCTTCTTTCCTTGCTGAAGTGGGAAGCCCTGGAGGTCAGAAATGAAGTGAATTTGCTAACATGTCACCAGTGCCTAGTTAATTTTTTACATACATTTTAAAATTTAATTCACCTTAAAATAAAACCCATGAGATAGGCATTATCATTGTTAGAATTTCAGAGAGGAGAAACTGAGGCACAGTGAGATTTAATAACTCAGTGGCTATGTAGCCCAGGTCACAGAGTCCAGCTTTGTAAACCAGGCTCCTGCTTTCCTACTTTCAGGCGGCTTTGTGTCCTACTTATTATTATTATTATTATTATCCTCCTCCTCCTCATATTTGTTGCCTTCTATGCATTTTCATTGACCTTGACCAAGCTCCTGCTCAGGCCCTCCTGACTTCTTCCTGAATGGTGCATCGTTTTTAACCCTCCTCTGCCTCCATTCTCTCCCTCACACATGAAGCCAATTAATATTTGAGACCCTCGGCTCCCCTCATAGAGATTGTCCTGCTCTACAACCTTGACTTAAAGCAAAGCCAAAGGAATTCAAGGAGAGACAAGAAACCAACAAAGTTTATGAACAAATGCATGAACTGCAACTGCTTCTTTGTAATAATAATCAATGAAAAAAAAAACCTTCAGCAAGTATAATGAACAAGAGAAAGGGGAAGTACATATTTGTGATGAAAAATGGAGCCTAACTAGGGTTTAGAGAAGCTTTGACATTTAAATGTGAGAAATAGAAAACAACAACAATATAGATCAATATTTTTTATGAACATTGTAGCAGAGAGGACTAGCTACTCATAAACATGCATGCTCCTATCCATGGTATAGACATACTGCTGAGAAATCTCCTTCACCCAGGAAACAACTTCCCAGCCACACCCACCATTTCACAACCCAACGTGTGAGGAAGCCAGGCATCCATTTCCAGGTCGAGGCTTTTTAAACTTGTTTGTGGACCTTTTCATTCTTTCTTTCCCAGAGGACTGAGGAGCTCTGGGGCACAGTTGGCAAATTATGGCCTGGAAACCTGCTCTGTTTTCATGAATAAAGTTTTATTAAAACACAACCTTGCTCATGTTCTTACTATTTGCTATGGCGCCTTTCATGTTACAACAGCTGAGTGGAGAAGTAGCAACAAACAGCTTAGATAGCCCTAGCTTATGTACCACCTGGCCCTTTAAGGAAAAGTTTGGTGGATCAGGAAGACTGAAGGAGCCTGTTGGCCTGAAAGACCTGCCAGTGAGAAAAGCTCTCTTTGGATTATTTATAAACAAGAGCCACTTCTATTGCTAAGTTGTTGGGATTTTATGGTTTGTTTAGAGCTACCATTATTCCAACTAATAATAAAAGAGAGAAAAATCTCAAATAAAACACTAGCAATTTCTAGAAGAAAGAATCTATGTAAGATTTTCCCTAGAAATGTGGATGATTAAGAAAGAGCAATTGCACATTACTAGGTCTAGAAAGAAAATCCATATGATCATCTTTGCATGCATGCTGAAAGCATTTTAAAAACCACATTCATCTTACAAATGACTCTTAGTGGAACAGGAGAGAAACTCTTGGAATATCTATCCAGAGCAAAGCTAATATCACAGATAGAGGCGGATGACTGGAGACATTCCCATTTATGATAGAAACAAAGTAAAATGTTATCATCAACAACATAATAAAAATATATATGTAACAGTGCAATACTGGTATTGAAGCACTGGCAATGCAGAAGTAATAATAATTTTCTACTATCTACTATATTAATTATCCTGTCTAATAAAAAAGTAATATGCAAATTTGACTGCATCTTCGCTATACTATCAGCCAATAAGGATCGGGGGGTGGAGCCGAGCGGTGCAAGGGGCGGGGCTGAGCTGCACAAGGCTGCAGTGCTCAGGAGGCTGGCGGGGGGGCGGGGCCACGGCACAAGGGATGGGAGGCCGGTGAGGGCAGCTGCCAAGTGCAGGGTGCCCCTGGGGCTAGGCGGTCACCACTGGGCTTGGGGGGGCCCCCCAAGGCGGCCGGAGCAGAGTTATCCATCAGCCCCATTGCAGGGTGATGGCTGGGTGCCCAAGGTCTAAAGCTTCAGCCATGGGTGAGGGGTTAGTAGGACATCCCCTGAGGGCTCCCAGTATGTGTGAGGGGGCAGGGTGGGCTGAGGGATCATCCACCCCCAGTGCACAAATTTCATGTACTGGGCCCCTAGTAAATTACGTAATAACACATTTTTGTACAATATAGAGGAATATAAATTCTATGTGCTGTATATGATCATACATATAATTTTACATATGATATGCATCTATATATGATGTAACTTTTATGGCAATAAAATACATTTAACTATAGAATATTATACTTTATAACAAAAAATTTACACAAAATTTATAATTTATAAATTTAAATACATAATTTCTAAATAAAACAAAAATCATATATGATTTATGCTACAAATATTCTGTACATAATTTTAATAATTTTATTAAATATATAATATATTAATAAAACCATAATGTTGCTTTTCAAGTATCAACCAGTGCATCAAGGCAGATAGTCTACTAAACAATTTAAAGTAAACTATGCAAACTTTAAATAAAATCTTCAAAGTTATAAAATAAATTTATTTTACATATAAAATAAATATGTAGAATCAATAGGTTTCTCATATGTTAGAAATAATTGACTTTACTTAAAGAAAACATATTTAGGAAAATAAAAGAAGACTTGAGTAGGTAGAGAGAGACTGTATTTTGCTTCAGAATTAATATATTTTAAACATATGAATTCACTATAAATTGATCTATTAACTTACTGTAGTCCCAAACAAAATTCTAATAAGACTGAAGTTGGCATGTGATAAACTGATTGTAAATTGCACCCAGCATCTACTTGTGAGAGTAGCCAAGAAAAATTAGAAAGATCAGATCAATGTAAAGAAACTTGTAACGACAGGTACTAAAACATATTGTAAAATATATCAATAAAACTGTGTAAAACTAAAGTTAGATCTTTCTCTTAAACCATGCACTTAAAATAATGTCATATACACTAAGGATTGAAATATAAAAATAAAGTATATAAATGTTAGAAGATAATAACTATATTTTTGAGCTAAAATGTTTTCAATAAATACACTCAGAAAACCATAAAGGAAAAATTTAATAAATGTAAGTATATAGAAATTGAGAATTGCTATCGGTAAAATACACGCACACACCAAGGCCACACTGGTAAAGAATGTGCAATACTTATGACAAATGGAGGATTAGCATTTCCCACTACATAAATAGTTGTTACAAAGCAGTAAGGGAAGAAAACGCCTGGTAGAAAAAAAGAGGAGTAACCATGAATTACATGACACAAAATCACGTAGAAAAATATAATCTCAACATGAGTCAAAGAGTACAAGTTAAAATGCGATCTTTTGCCTCTCATATAAAAATCAATAATAAGTTTACATGCGTGGAATAGAATGGTCAGAGAAATGATACAAGATGCCTGTTGGAGAACATTTCCTGTCCTAGACCATTTCAGAGTAAAGATGGAGAGAGTGGGCTAGTCCAAATTCAAAGGCACAGGATAATTAGCACGAACAAAGGGAGTGTAGACGACGGTAAATCGCAATGATGTGCTTGGGGGCACTCACCAGTTTGCATTTTGTCTCTCCTAGAGTTAATATTTTCATATTTACAGGTCCCAGATATAAAATTCATGTGGCCTTTGAATGGTTGGGTGAGAGCAAGATTTTAGAATGTGGATAACACACTTAATGATCCTATATAATAAAAGCCCAGCGACCGAACGGTGGAATGACCAGAATGACTGGTTGACCAATCACTATGACACACACTGACCACCTGGGGGCAGATGCTCAATGCAGGAACTTTCCCTGGTGGTCAGTGCGCTACCACAGTGGGAGCACTGCTTGGCTGACCAAGATGAGTGGCTGCTGTAGTTGTGAATCCCGGGCTGCAATCATAGCCTCCTTGCCCCAGGCTCTTCCTCCTCACTCCCTGCCACCTCCTCTGGATGCCCACAGGCTGCGCAGTGCTGCCACCAGGCTCACAGAGCTGACCCCACTGCCTCTCAGTGCTACTGTCCCTGGGCCCGGCCCTGACCAGGTTCCTTGGAGAGGTGAGTGCTCTGGCTCCACGGAAGATGCTGGGTCAGGGAGCAAATGCTAAGAGGGGAGGTCCACAGCCACTCGGTGACCTGGATGAGTGGTGCTCCCACAGCAGGCTGATCCAGCAGCCGTGCCTCCCACCAGTGCACAAATCCTGTGTACAAGGCTTCTAGTAAGTTTAACAATAAGCTTCATGTCTGATAAAATGTCTTTATATATACTTTTGACAAAATGTGGAAACATTTAAGTGTGTATTGCTTATTAAATATTTAATCCTTAGAGCTCTTTGTGGACATAACTGGAAGCAAATAAATTTCTTTAACTTTTCATGGTAAGTACTTCTTTTTTCCTTCTAGTTTTCCCAAGTTTTGCCCCAACACCTCTATGAATGGGTTCAGTATGCTCAAGCTGTTTGGGTCCATTTGCTCTAAATGGGTCAAAAAATCTACAAAATGATTTTATACAGTTTCTAATAGAATTAATATTTGTGTCTCTTCCTTAAGTATTTGCACTTCAATTTTTTTAGTACACGTGAGGGTTGTCAAAGAGTTTTCACATGCTTATACGACCTGAACTTTGCTCCAAGGGCAAACCCCAACACACAGCAGGTGAACTGGGCTTAGAATCCAGGCCTTCTCATTGGGGTCTATTGCCCTTTCTACTCTACTAATCCACTTCCCTCTACAAGAGGGGGCCAAAGATGGCCATGATGGAACCTTGCAGAGAAGATGTTTTTGAGGATTACATCATGTCAGGTTCTCAATCTACTCACCTAGAACAACATTTGTCATGTCTACCTGACTGTAGAGGGTGAGTGGATGGGAATTTGTTCCCCACTCTCAGCACCTCTGATTATGGGGAACATTTTGGGACAGCATCCCATGGCCCTCACCCCGGGGCCCAGCATGTCAGGGCCACGGCTCCCCCAGATCCCAGGTCACAGGGAGAAGCATGCCGTTCTACTACCTTTGATGGCCTCTTTCACAGCAGAATCCACCGGGAGTATGTTCTTCTCCACCAGCTCCAGCGGCCCTGGCCGGAGAGCAATTTTTTCATTGAGATCATCTGCAAGTCGGGCTCTTTTCAGCTTCATCTGAGCAGCGGGCATGGACCTCTCTGCCGTGGAGGCTAAGTGGGGGAAAAGGAGAAAAAGGATCAGCTCTACAATGCCATGTTATTTCTGATTTGTCGCATTTGTAACCAAACATTGTGTCACCTGGTGCTCTATCATCCTAATAATTTTTTAATGCAGTCATCATTATTTTACAGTGGATTAGCAACGAAGACTAGCCACTTCCAAGCAAATATAAACAGTGAGTCGGGCACACAGAAAAGTTAGAGAAACTTGCTTTGTGAGGATTTTGGGGAAAAAAATGCAATTTGGTGATTCTATAAGCAAGTAGTACACGGGGTCTACATTGCTTGTTGACCCTAAGCTACAACCTTTGGATGCACATCCTATGTGTATGCTTCCTCTTATAGGCTGAGACTGCAGAAAATATTACCTATTCTTTCTCTCTCTCTCATATATATATATATATATATATATATATATATATATATATATATATATATATATATCTCAGAGAGAAAGGGAGAGGGAGAGAGAGATAGAAACATCACTAATGAGAGAGAATCATTGCTTGGCTGCCTCTTGCACGCCCCGTACTGGGGATAATGTCCACAACTCCGGCATGGCTCTGATCGGGAATTGAACTGTGACCTCCTGGTTTATAGGTCAATGCTCAACCATGGAGTCATGCTGGCCAGGCCATTACCTATTCTTATAATTACATATTCTTAAGGCTTTTATACTTATCATTGTGATGCTAATTTAAATGTCCAGGTTAGCTGTAAAAGAAAAAAGATTCATTTAAAACAGTTATCTAATTAAACAGAAAGATCTTGACAATGGAATTTATCCAACAAGCAGTTTATGATCATTTGGAGGATGAGAAAGGTCACTAACGTAGCCCTAAGCTACCCCATGTTTCCATTTTAGTTAGGCCCTCACTTACTCCTGTGGTTGAAGTTGGAGGAGAATCTAGCTAGCCAGGTGTTGCTATAATGCTGAACTGTAAGCTAAGATTCCTTAAGACTTTACAGCTTTACTCTCAATGTGGCACATTTAGAAAGTGAGGTATTTACAGACAAGCCTCAAGCCCATTGCTCTGTTATTTCTATGCTGCAAGGCCAGGCTTTGTCTGATCTAGCCTGTTTCACCCAGCAGAGGGCTAAGGATGTCTCGTTGTGGCAGCAAGCCAGTCTCCTTGAAGCTCTACCTGCAAAGCCTTTGATGTGAGAGATGGAAGTGTCCAGAAACCCTCCATTTAGAATCTTAGATAACAACTGTGTGTCATTTTGAATTACTTATATTTATTGTTAGGGCTATATTTCCCCACCACAGAATCTGGCTGTAAATACAGTTCGCGTATATGGTTTTTCTTCCCTGAATTTGATTACAAATGTAGTTTTGTTTTTGTTTTTCACTAAACATCATCTTGTAAACCTTTTCTCATTAAATCATTATCCTTTTAAAGCCTCTTTGTGGTGGCTGCTTGGAATTAAATCATATATAGCTGATAAGTGATTTATTCAGCCTCTCCTTCATTGTTGGACAGTTCATCGTTTGCCACGTCTCACTATCTGAAGTAATTCCACAGTGAACACCATTGTACAAAATCTTTGTGTGTCCGATTATTTTCTCTGGATAAAATCCGGGCATATACATTTTATTGTACTTAGTTTATTGCACTTCCCAGATGTTGCATTTTTACAAATTGAAGAAAAGACCTTCCACCACCAAAAAGCTTACAACTCACTTACTTTATTGTGGTGCATGCTTGATTGTGGTGGTCTGCAACACGACTTGAAACATAGCTGAGGTATGCCTGTACTAGACACTTCCTACTGGGCTAAAGGGTAGACACACTGTAAAGGAATGTGATGTATATGGACATTGCCTCTGTACTTAGTAGTGGCACAGCTAAGACTAGAACACAAGTGCGAGACCTTCCTAGCTATTGTACAGCTTCCCAATTTGATTGTTTAAATGGCCTAGACCAGTGGTGGGCAAACTCATTAGTCAACAGAGCCAATTATCAACAGTACAATGATTGAAATTTCTTTTGAGAGCCAAATTCTTTAAACTTAAACTTCTTCTAATGCTACTTCTTCAAAATAGACTTGCTCCGGCCGTGGTATTTTGTGGAAGAGTTACACTCAAGGGGCCAAAGAACCACATGTGGCTCGCGAGCTGTAGTCTGCCGACCACGGGCCTAGGGTGACTAGGTGACTTCTCA
Source organism: Antrozous pallidus (assembly GCA_027563665.1). Taxonomy (NCBI): domain Eukaryota; kingdom Metazoa; phylum Chordata; class Mammalia; order Chiroptera; family Vespertilionidae; genus Antrozous; species Antrozous pallidus. Next base: position 7,616,467 of record CM050526.1, read on the forward strand.
AAAGTACCAATTTCCAATGTCAGGGGACACTTTCCATGAGGTCTCAGCAACTGCGCAGAGACCAGGGGCTCTGGCAGAATGGCCCATTCCTGAGCAGGCATGTGGCCTGTGGCTTTGCGCAGCCTTACCCTGGAGTATGTGCATAGTCGCCGAGTGGGCGCGGTTGGGCCTGCTTCTGACCTTGCGCTGCAGGGCGTCTTCTGTCTGCAGGCACAAGCAGAACACACTGTCACCACCACACAGGGCCCCATCACCCGGTTCCAACTGCCCAAGAAACCTGGGCTTTCTCAAAGGGGAGAGCAGTCTTTATGACACATGGAACATGCACGTATCCCTGGCCTACGTTTTCACACAGGAACACTTACAAAAGCCTCCAATGGATTTAAGGATGAAAGACAAAGAGGTAAAAAGCTTGGGTCTCCATCAGGGCTACACAGTGAAAGGCCAGGCAGGTACATATTAATAAATATGAACGAAGCCATGCTGCTTGTGTTACAAACTGGCCACACATTCATCGGGGTTAGAGGTGGTCCCTAGCCCGAGTCGCTCACCATGGCGACAGGTGCCCTCCTCCTGTTAGCCACCCCGCTTCTCTCGGAGGCCCGTCCTGAGTTGGAAGGACACTTAGAAACGGACTATTTGCTCAATGTCCTCGCCTCCTTGGTGGTGAGCTGTGGGTGGGGTGGCATTGCTGGGCAGGGCCACATTGGGCCTCAGGTCTGACTTCTAGCTCTGAGTTGTTAATCCCACTACATTGGATCTCCTATCTGGCCCCTGAGAGGCGTCTGGAGACAACACCAGTTCTGATTTTAAACAAAAACAAAGCCTGGTTAATCTCCAGAGAGTAGGGACCACCGCCTGTCACGAGCACCTTTGAGGGGTCATCGGTTGGCTCTTTTCTCCACCCAGACCAGCGGCCAGGCTGGGGCTCAGACAGAGACCCCCGGAGACACCTCCCAGCAGTTCCTCCCCGGCAGAGTGCTGGGGCTTCCTACGTTGTATTTATATTATGCATAAGTTCAAGTGGCAGAGATGTGCTATGAAGGTGCAGAATATATACAAACTTCTCCCCCAAATGCCACAAAAATCCAGAAACAGAAATAAACTCAGTGCCCTTTGCCTTAAGTAACTGCAAATAAGGTCTGTGCCCACAGCCCGACGCCTGAGTCACCTTAAAAACACCTACTTGTTGGTGAGAAAGGGCTGATTGATAGGCTCAGCCGCTGAATTAACTCTGAGTCCTGTGAAGTCTCTGACTTCTGCTGCAGCCTGCAGTGACCCCACATCAGAAAGACTGGGACATTTTTCTAAAGCTAAAAACTAACATTTTTAAAGCTGATGTAGCTGACTCCATTTCCAGTTTTCTGTTCACAACAGGAAGATTCCATATGGCATGCGGGCAGGGAGCTGGCAAACGGGCTGAGTTTCGTGGAGAAATTCTATCTGCTGTAGGCGAGGCCGAGCATTCAGAGACCTCGCCCTGGGGTCTAAGTTCAGGAAGAGGGCAGTTTGCAGGCAGTTACCTGGTCACTATCCGAATGTTTTCTTTGCTCATGGAACACCGTTGGACCTCTCAGCACTGAAACAGAAAGACGCAGATGTGAGCCGGGCGGCCCAGGGGCTCTGAGCAGTTCTCAGCGTTGGCTGGTGCGCTGGCTGAGCTGTGCACAGTACGGATGTGGGCGCCTTTACAGGCCACAAGCAATGGAGGAGGAAAGGCCTGGAGGACACAGCTTCCCTAAAGCTGCAGGACACAGAGGAAGGTGGGATTTTGGCCTAAACAGGAGGAGCAGCAGAGGCAGAGGCGACAGGAAAAGACATGGTGGCAACAGGGCATTCGGGTTCCTGAGGAAATACAGGGGCCTGTGGGAAGCTCTGATTTGAGGGGTAGGGGGAGCCTGGGCTAAGTAACACCCTCTTTGACTTTGTTCTGCCCTTGAGTGCAAAAGACTGGGTGGAAGCTGTGGACTGCGGGAAGGGGTTCCATATCGTAAGAAGGGATGGGTACCCGGGATGTGCTGTGTGGCTCATTGGTAGGAACATGCAACTAAGAGTGTTGATTTGAGAAGCACGGGGCCGGACTTGGAGGGCTGGAAGGGACCTTGGAGATAATGAAACACAACTCCAAGGCTGACCAGAATGGGGAAACTGAGGCCCACAGAAATGGGTTGACTTGCCCTGGGTCACACAGTTTGGGCTAGAAGCCTAGAACCCTCTGACAACCTGACTTCTTGCAAGGTGTGTATCCAAGATATTAACAAGCAGTGGCACAGCCACTGGCCAGGCACACAGCCGCTCTTGACGACCTGACAGGATGCCAGCCTCCATCTCTCCACCTTGCCCTGGTTTTCCTGCGACCTCACAGGTTTCCCTCCTGATCATTTACTCAGGCCTCCTGACTCAGCACAGAAGTAGACCACCGTTCAGCAGTATTTTCCATTTTTTATTAGTTTTTCTGATCCCCTGGAATAATCTCCACCACGAGCTACAAACATCACTTTTCATGATAAGCGATGAGGTTGGTCAGAGATTACAGAATTGCACTGAGTATCTTTGTGTGTAAGTCTGAACAAGTAGGTGAGTGACAGGACCTATAGGTGTCCACTATTAAGCTACAGGCAATGAAGTATTCTCTTAGATTTTGGTGAGAAAAGAAAACTTGGTTTCTGGCCAGACTGGCACTTGAGGCTGTGTGTGTGTGTGTGTGCGCGCGCGCGTGCATGTCCCTTATTCAGATCTTAAGCTCATACTAAATTTGAGCAATTTCAAAAGGGTGTGCTGGACAGTAAGCCATCTCCTTCAGAGTCCTGGTGGCTGGTGGACTATGTCACCCTCTATCGAAGATGCTGTTTGGAAGGTACTAAGCACACTCTCTCTAAACCCTCTCCTTGCCCCAGCATTGACAATGCTTTCTGAAGGAACATGCAGAATAGTCCCAGCTGGTTGCCTTGTGCCAAGTGTACTGGACTGGCCCCTTCTCATACTTTGAGCAGATTAAGAGGCTTCCCTTCTCATAGAAAAGAATTAAATGTGTTGCTTTTAATTCTTTTCCTGTTGCTCTAACACCAGTCTCTCTTGGCTGCTTTCACTCTTCCAACGGGCTTCTTTGCAAAACTGCCATGTCGAATGGTCCCTTGCCCCATCCCTCCTTTTGCCCCTGCTCAGTGGCTCTGAGACATCATCTGGAGAAACGTGCGATTCGCTGCGATGCTCATGCATTTTCTCCCATTTGGGTCTGGTCGCCATCCTTAGTAAGGAGGTTCACCTTTTCCTGCATTTGATCACAACTGCCATTTGTATTGACGGAGTTCTGAAAGTAACTCCCGTTTCCCTGGCAACCAGATCCAACATAGCTGCATGGAGTCCAGGGGGACGTGGTAGATCTCATAGTCTGAACTGGCAGGAGTCCTACATGCTGGTGCTCACTGAAGTAGGTGTTATGTACTGCTGTGGTTTAGTCACTTCTGACCCAGGAGAGGAATCGTTCTCAGTGTGGCCTGGTTAAGTGGTTGAAAAGAACAGCACCTCCTTTTCCTTAAGAAGCACCCCTAAGGGAACAGTGTGAATGCATCTTGAGAAATAGCTCACATTGCAAACTCAATTGGTTGTAATTGGGCTTAAGATTTGGGAGGAATTCATCTGGTTCTCTTGTCCCCGAGGCTCTTCACTTTCTAAGGGAATTTACTCATTGTTCTAAGAAACATTGCATTTCCTGTATCTTAGCTTGTCAAGCTATAATTCATCACTTCTTGTTGTTAACAGCTCCCCCGTGAAATGATTCATACAGCCCAACTCTGTTGCTAGAGGCACAAAAGTCTTCTGGAACCTTCTAACACAGGGTGGGAGAAGCTAAGTCCATTTAGCAAGGACTCAGGAGGAAGCCAAAGAGGGGCGGGGGTTGACACACTGCATTTTACCACATGCTATTCTCCTCAGGGCGCAAGGGAAGCTACATGTTACATTGGCTTGAGGTCGCGCTGTGGACAGCCACAGACACTGGCCTTTTCTGGGCTCTGGAGAATGTAGGGTTAGCCTCCTCCCCTGAGGGCCAGCAGAGGCCACAAGGCACCTCACACCCCAAGTTCAATTTTTGGAAAACATAGGACCTCTGCTGCTGCCACCTCTGAGAGCATCAAACAGCAACATTGTGTATCTAAGGGACATTGACATTTAAGATTGACAAGGAATTTTAATTTCTAAATTAAAAAAATAAGGCAAATTAAAATTCTTTGCAAATTCACTCAGTCACATCATATTCTCCCCTAGAGGAAGATAATCGTTTCTCTCAGGGGAATTCACATTCTCACTTCAGAGTCAGTTACAACTAGCCTGGGTCAGTTGTGTGCATAAACCCTGCTTTCTCAGGAAAAGATTCCCAAGAAGAGACCAGGCCTCCTGGAGCCCTGCTCTGCACTCTGACCTCATCTCTTCATCGGGGGCCCAGCGAAAGCAGAAAATAGATCTTGGGCACTTTAATCCATTGAGGAGTGGGGCCAGCACAGGAGAGGGGCCTGGTGTTGGTGGCAGCTCTGACAGCTGTGCCTGAAGCAGGACCTGCCTTCTGTCACCGGCTGCTCACTCCCAGGCTAGCGGGGAGAGCACCCAGCTCCTTGGGAATTTCTGACAAAGATCAAGAGGCAGAATGAAAGAGCCAAAGTCCTGGGACAGCAACTGGAACTCCAAGTGGTTCTCAAAGCGTGGCCCCCAGGCCAGCATCATTACTATCATCTGGAAACTTGCCAAGAGTGCTAATAATTAGCCCCACCCGAGACCTCAGAACCCCAAACTGGGAAGGTGTGGGAGCCAGGGGGGCTGTGTCTTAACAGGCCCTGTGGGTGATTCCGATGCTCATGTTTGAGAATGGCTACTCTGGAGTTTACAAGGCAGTGGTTCCTGTCTAGGGTCTCTGGAGTTTAAAAGGGAGTGATAGTTTCTAGGGATGATGGCCAATATTTCAGAAAGCTGAAGGAAAGGGGTATGTTGCTAGAGGAAAAGGCTGCTTAGGCAAATGGAACTGTCACTTTTCACTGCTGCTGCCTAGGCACACAGCAACTTGGTGTCCTCATGGAAATCATTGGTTGGTAAGTTTATGTGACAGTAATTAATCAAAGACAGACATAAGGGTTGATCATTCGTGTATGTAGAGTTATTTGGGAGGAAGATGAAATGAATTCAAACATTCGATCGATGGCAGGGATACGTATACTGAAAGAAGTTTTGGATGACTAAATTACTGGGAACCATCAATTTAGGTTCTAACCTGGCTTTGCATCTATTTTTGGTATGGCTTTGAATAAGTTTATGGTCTTCTTGTGTTCTCAGTTTCCCATTTATAAAATGGGTTTAATAATGCTAGTCTTCTCTTTGCATCACTTTTAAACACAAATTGGATCATGAATATTTTTATTCCAAGTAGCTGTGTGTTATCACTATGCCTTGCATAAATGATAACACTTGGGAAATTATAGTGTCTCTTTAGGTTGGCAATATCGACAATTCAGTACCCAGAGGGTAGTCTTAGGGGTCTTCCTAGTGTAGTTTTGCTATACTTAAGACCTGGCTCAAGCACTTGGACAAGTTGATGGAACATAGGTGAAAATTTTGAAATTTTTCAGAAGAAGGTTACAAAGATAAATTCAAAGTATGCCAGTAACTACTAGCTTACTTATTTAGAAGGATCAAGAAACCAGAAAATTGAAGGAAAAGGGAGGGAGACAGAGAAGGAATTTAGGATTGTTTACCCAAATGGGGTTGCCACAAAAATCCAGGGTGCCTTTCCCTATCTCTGAATTTGAGATGTTAGAAAGAAGGGCAGAAGCAGGCAGATTGGAACCCTTGTGCCGTGTTCTGCTCAAACAGCCAACAGTGTGTGATAGGTGCTGTGGGGATAAGCCAAGTCAAATGAATGCACCGAGAGAAGGAAGAAAGGCTTTGCCCACTCAACGTCTCAGAACTATCAGGAAGCTGCATGTGGTGTGGGCACAGGAACTGCCCAGTCATCCTTCTTGCTATGCAGGAGGAGTATCACAGAACTCAGGGATTTACCAAGGCTTTGCAGTAAGTATGTGGCTGCTGTGGCTTGGATTAGTCTGCAAAACAAATAAAGGCAGCACCATTCATAGACAGCTCATCGAACCTTTCAATTCATTTACATCGATCAGATCACGGAACCAAGCTGCCCAGACATCTCGCTCTGACCAGCAGAGGCTTGCTCAGAGTCTCCATGGAGAGGCACAGCCGCTCTGGGCCCCAGCCCTCCACAGTCCATCTCAGTTCTCTAATCTTGTTCTCTGTGTTTCAGGACAATAAACTAAATGTTCTCTCCTCTCTCCCAGGAATTCATATAGATCAGCTCCACTTTTATAGCGGTGGGAAAGAGAAAGAAAAAGTAATTGATTTCCTTCAATTCTCCCAGATACCCACTCCCACGTAGTGATGTAATGTTGTCCAATATTGTTAATGAGGACGATTAAGTAGGGGTGATTTGGGTCCCCTTCTAGGTTGTAAGCACTTAGAAACACAACTTATGTCTGACTCTACTGGGCTCCACAAGGCCTTCCTCACAGCAGATAGTCAAAATATTTACTGACTTGCTTTTGATCCTTTATAGCACCTAATCCATCTAGCTGATCACCCTTCTGCACCAAGGCTTTAGAAATGGTTGAAATAAAATTGTATCATTTAAGTTTCTACCCAGGAGAGCAATGCTTAAGAAAAAAACAAATTGTAGCTAAGACAATGTGCATTAGACATGCTGAACAGGTCCATAGGTCTGCAAGGAAAGGGGTGGGGGGCTCTGTCCCACATCCAAGAAAAAGTAGAGAACCTTGATGTCCTCTTGCAGCCTTGGGTCTGAAGGGGAGGGGCAGTGAAGCCATCCCCTGTGAGTTCTAGTTGATAGTGACAAAGCCAGCAATTTGGAATCTCCATGTTGAGATGTAGAGATAAGATTTTGGAGATAAATCCAAACAATAAATTCTTAAATATTTCTAAGTTAACTTTAAGAAGATTATTTCACTAAGATGTTATGACTATTTTGAAAGTGTGAATTCCACAACTGAATATTATATGTAAAAGCAATCTTAGGATCTGGCTTAGGCCCATGCTCCCAGCCTAAATCCCTTTTCCTACTGTTTAAAGTTATTCTAGGGGCTCAGTGCTGGCCTCAGTACCCTGCTCTGCTTCACCGAAACTCATGGAGCAATGCCTCTAAATCCATTCAAAGCACCTGAAAGGGAAAATTATAACCCTATAATGCCCACAAGTAAGAAATACGTAAATGCTTAATGAAGTGATTAAGGGGATCATACAAGAAGATTTATTCCTAATTGATGTGGACTCTTTGTACTCACAAGCAAACTAAAACCCTGCAGGATTCATGGCCAAGGACAAGGGAAAAATAAATTAAATCCATTTGGACTAGTTTCACTAGTCAACTGAAAATTACATATGGTTTGGTTCATTGGAGCCAATAGGGAAGAAGCCTTACAATTTAACCACAATTTGGCATGGAGTTGTAGTGAGAGCTGCCATAGCTAAGACAGTGGAATTTTTCACTCTGACTTGGTCATGGAGAGGCATAGATGATGATGTAGACCCTGGAGCATTAAAAAATCCACTAGTTTGTCCTTGTCATATATATATATATATATATATATATATATATATATATATATGCCCCCCTCCAAATTTATACATGCACTTTAAATAATTATAAAAGTAATGTTTATTAAAATACATTTCATTTTCAAAATTGAGCTATCAGCTGTTAAAGTGTGTATACATTTTTGAGAATATATATATATATATATATATATATATTTTCAAATGCTTTATAGTAGACACTTGAGTGCTCTAAAAGCTCAAGTGATTCCTTTTGAATAGTTGAAAACAAAGCCCTGTGTAGGTGTCAGAAGACACAGGTCTGGCCTCAGCTCTGCTACAATGCACAATATGAGGGGTGCATTCTTCCAATGGACAAGCCCTTGAGATGTAGCCTAATGTCAAACTCAAGACTCATTCTGCCAAAGGGTAGTAGACGTTTCTTTTGAGCACTGTAGTGCCATATAATAAATAACAACACAGAATGATTCATTCATTTGGCCATCACTTAGGCAGCGTATGATGTTTTGAAATAAGGGGGTAAGATTGCAAATATTTAAAACTTTACTGACAAAGTAAAATTTTTATTAATTTTATTGTGCATGCAATTCAAATCTGCAGAAATTAGAACCTCTCTGGGACTGGGCTTTGGGACATTAAAAAAATTTCTTAGGCCTTCTCAATCCCAGTTTTGTGAATGTTAAAGACAATGTGATGTGGACTAGGCCAGGGGTTTTAAACTCTGTTCTGAAGAGAACCAGCTCTCTGGGGAGGATGACTGGGGCATCTAGAAGGGATGGGGATGGCTGAGTAAATGGGGCAGCCAGCACACACATACATAATACATCTTTCACAATTAAAAAAATTGAAGATCACAGAAATAGATGATCTCTAAGGATTATCAGCTTTTCTTCCCTCCATTCTCCCCTCTTCCTTCCACCTTCATTCTGTTTCAAAAAATTCAAAGAAAATAATGAAGAAATAAAAGCTCTCTTGTGAAGGTAAAGAGTTCCATCTTGAACTACATTAGGTGTATTTCTTGTCACTCTGTCTCCTGAAATCTTGAGTTTCCCTGAGGACCGTCTTGCTCCCTGGTGTGCCCAGTGTGCCTGGCACAGCAGCCTGCATCGACTCTGGTTAGAAATACGTTGAATTTAATTAGACTGAAAAGCCCCTGGGACTAGGGGTCCTCTTTCCCTCGCCCCAGGGATGGCTCACACATCTGACCTGAGGTGCCTGAGTAAGCACTCTGCATCAGCTGGCAAGTTTAATCTCTGGGTGGGCAGAAGAGGCGAGGCCCTCTCCTCTCCGCCCCAATCTCTGGGTGGGTGAAGATTCCTCCTGCCTGGGCTAGCTTTGTGGAGGACCCAAATGGTGACCATTTCTCTGGGCTGGGCCTGCAGTGTGCTCCTGGTGGGGTGTGGGCACTTCCCACAGAAAATCCACACCCGGGGGTGGAGAGGAGGTAGCTGAAGACTAAGGAAAATGGATGATGTGACATTAACTTTCCTCATTTAGCTGAATTAAAAAGATAACATTTTGGTCACACAGCATTTCGTTAATTTGTACACTATCTGACTTTGAACATCGTGGAGGACAAAATGCTCTGTCCCATCAAATCCCATTGGACCCTACTACAATAATGACATTTGATCTTCCCAACTTACACAGAGGCAGTGTTTAAAAATGCAATATAAGGTTTTTACCGATTCCCAGAGATTTCATCCTATTAACCTAAAAAACAACAACAACAACAACAAAAACCCCACAAACAAACAAACAAAAAAAGAGTTTGTTCTCATCCAAATGGGAGCTGTAAGACCCTGGTTCAGGGTTCAGCACATGGGTGGATCTGTCAATCACTGTGATCAGCCGGAGCTGACCAATGGGCAGGGTCTCTCCATTCCAGTGAGGGCACAGATTATTTCCACACGATTCAAATGGGTGGCTCCTCTTGGATTCAAGGGCATCTGCTAGATGTAGGCTCTGGTCTGCTGAAAGGATCCTGGGGAACCTACACTCTCTGCAGTCTTAGTGAATAATTCTTCCAGGTAATGTGAAACAAATGAGCTTTATACTTTGGAGGCAGGATTCCTGGAAGGATGGGCCTCGTCAGCTGTGAGAGATGCTGGATTTGATGGCTCTGATCGGAAGTCTGCAGGCCTTTGGTCTCTCCTGTCCTGAGCAGGCTCACAGGCGGTCTGGCCGATGCACAGGCCACACTCAGACTTGCTCCTTTAGTTTCTCATTACAATTATACATGTTGTGTAAACAGCTTTTAAATGGCAGGCTAGGCTGTTTCTTTTGTGTTCAGAAAACTTCTAAAAATCTTGTTTTGCTTTAAGCTCACCTGCTGTTTACTGTTAGTGGGGTTTAGCCATCAACAAAGAGCTACTTTTGAAAGGAAATGGCCTGAGAAACTCTAGGTTCTGTTTAGGCTCTGAATCACAGAAGTATACTTGAAAATTTTAGACTTTCAATCATAAGGCTCTGGTATTACTAACTGCTGGTCATTCTTTTCAACTCAACACTGAAGTACTAGTCATGCTGGGGCCTGGGTTTCTGCAAGAGTCATTATAAATCTTTATTTTTAAGTTCTGTTGGGGTAGGAAGTTAGAAACTATGACCTAAAGAAGCTTAAACTGTGATTTCCTTCATGCAGGGCACCCTTTCTGCCTTTTCTATATGAAACCAAAATTGGCTCTAATTGCTAAGTTGGTAGAAAATTTCAAATACATCTTTTAAGAGATATGAGAATCCTTTTTCTTTGACCTAAATTATGGCCAACAATTTAATATTACAGCACTTATGCTAGACTAGTATTGCTATTCAGTAATCCAGAAAGAAAGCTCTTGACAATATTCAATTAATTGTGGATAAAAGTATCCTAGGCAGAAGTGAAACCGAAGAGGTAAGAAAAAGATGATGTAATTAATGCTTCTGGAAGAGTAGTGACCATATGCCAATTTAAAAGTAAGAAAAGGGTGAGGGATGCCCATAGTGAATTGTGTTTACTCTAAAAGCAAAACCACCACGTGAAATTTTAGGGAACCACCCACCTTGTGGGTGAGTAGCATTTGGGGCAAAGCATCCAAAGTCTGAATTTCTGCTGATTCAGATTCTACGAAGATCCATGGGCTTAGACTAAATGCCTTGGAGGTGCCTTCCAGCTCCCACATCCCGTGGTCCCCTGGCAGTAAGTACATCAGTGACCCCAAGACACCGCTACTTACGTGGTATGAAGCCCTGGCTAGCCAGTTGCTCCTGGGCCCTTCTTTGCTGAAGTCGTAACTGCAAAACTTAGAAAAGAAGCATTAGTGTGTGAGTTGGGCCGAATGTGATCATAGTCACTTGTATTTACATCATAGCTCTCCAGTCTTGCATAGCTCTTCTCTTTGTTTCTAGAACAGTTGTGGAAGTGTGTGGAAGGCACATCAGAGAAAAGGGCAAGAGCCGCTGAGAGGGCTGCAGGGCCTCCCCATAAGTTGGTAACCACCTTGGGTGAGAACACTCCTCTCCTCTCTGAAGTGAATGCTATTTTTACGCCACCATGTGCCCTGTGTGCCTACTGTGCCACATGGGAGACAAATACTATCAAAGTTCTCTTGGAATTTTCCTGACATTTCAAGAGGAGAGGACAGTAAAAAAAGCATAAGCTTTGGAGTCTCACGTGGGTTAAATTCCACCTCTGCACCTGCGCAGGTGAGGAGCTTTGGGTAAGACCTCCCTGACTTTGTTTCCTCATTGTCAAGTGGGAACAATGCCTACCTTGTGGTGTTGCTATAAAGTTTGAAAAAACAATGTATGCAGGTTGCTTGGCAGAGTTCTCAGAAGAAGAACTAACATGATAAATGGGAGTATTATGAGACTCTGGAATCCGATTGTGAATTCAGAGAAGGGCCTTTGGTGTCAAGCTTTGCTTGGAGAAAATAAAACATTGTAAATTGTCCAAATTCTGTTTTATAAAAATTTATGTTACTATCTATATCACAAATAGATAATATATCATATACCTATATCCATATAAGTAGTATATCTAGAATAAGAGTATTGTTTGTGATTTTCCTCTTTCCCCTCACCTTTCTACCCAAACACATTCTATCTTCCAGCATTTATCCTCTCCCTTACAGGCATTCCAATTTCTTAGGGAGATTCTGAGTTTACCATCTTAATTCCTGGGTGTAAGCTGTTCAGAGTAGAAAAGATAGAGAGAGCAGACATTTGCCTACACTGTAAAAGAAGGGGATTCCTCAGTGGATCAAAGCTGTAAGTAATCCATGAGATATAAAGAGGATGTGGAACTAGACAACTATATCCTAAGACATATACAGGCGAGTACTTGAAAGCTGTGTCAAGAAACCTTTTTTCCCAGGAGCAAGAGGGGGGTCTTGTTAGTTGGGGTCCCAAAACAAGAGGTCAATCTCTACCGTGCCCTCCCCACCTGGGACCAGACCCTGGTTATGGGATATGAAACTCTCTGCAGGTAGGATCAGAAAATATGGCATCTTGGGCACCACACGAATAAACTTTCAGATTGCGGGCAATAACTGAGAGGGGGGATCCTTCATTGTCATCCTGTGCCTCTCACCCAATCTCTGGAATCAGATCCAACCACAGTGTCAGCAACATGTGTTTTCCTCACAGGCTGACTCAGCTGTGCATCAACATTTAACAGGTATCCACAAAGGCACCTTGCCAGGGTACCACGGAGAATTACCTAACCTGGGAGGAACATCAGCACCATGAAAGGCTCCAAACTTGAAGGTTACAGTGTAAACGGATGCAACAGGTCTTTCTCGGAGACAGGTAAGAGAGAATTCATTCATGAAAAATAAGCTAAGCCACTTCCCATATATCACGATGGGTACCACATTGAACAAAGATCAAAGTAAAACTTAGTTAATTAAAATAAATACATTCAAATGAATGGCTGAATATCAGGATCAATACAAATAAAATTGAATTAGTAAGTCTGAAATTTTAACTAAACTTTTCTCTTAGAATGCAACACATAGGAATAAAGGAGCAGAGAGTAAAATCAATACCTACTCAATGTGAAACATTGCAAAATACAGAGAAACTCCAAGGAAAAAAAATGCTTATTGCTGAACTAGAGAGAACTATTATTAACACGGGATTTGTGTACTTGAGGCCCTTTTCTTCACATGTTTCTATTAGATCATATAAATTTTCCTTCATTACTACTTCCACTATTAGGGATATATCACAGTTATATTCCCATGTGATTTAATGCCTTTTAAAACATACTATCTTGGTGGCTTCCTAGTATTTTATTTTATTTTATTTTATTTTTTGATTAGTCTACAATTATTGAACCAAATGCCCATTATTGGACATTTTGCTTGTTTCCAATATTTTAGCATGAAAAATAGCAGTGGACATTCTTTGTGGGTATTTATGGCCCACATCCTAAACCTTACTATCAGATACCCTCCTCAAAGTGGAATTGTCACACTTGAAGGGTCAGATTGAAGGCCTGTGGTCAGAAGGCAAACAGCTCTCTTCAAGGTTGTTCTGATTCTCCTCTCATTGTGAAGTGACCAGGCTGCCCACTGCCCTCAGCCTTGCTGCTCTCATAACCTGAAGGCTGCTGCAGTGCTCTCCTATGGAGCTAGTGGCTTAGCTGCTAGTGCAGTGTTACATGTGTAAGGGAGGAGCCAGTGCAGTGTTGCATGGCTAAGGAGGGGCCAGTGCAGTGCTGCATGGCTAAGGAGGGGCCAGTGCAGTGTTACATGTGTAAGGGAGGAGCCAGTGCAGTGCAGCATGGCTAAGGAGGGGCCAGTGCAGTGCTGCATGGCTAAGGAGGGGCCAGTGCAGTGTTACATGTGTAAGGGAGGAGCCAGTGCAGTGCTGCATGGCTAAGGAGGGGCCAGTGCAGTGTTACATGTGTAAGGGAGGAGCCAGTGCAGTGCTGCATGGCTAAGGAGGGGCCAGTGCAGTGATACATGTGTAAAGGAGGGGCCAGTGCAGTGCTGCATGGCTAAGGAGGGGCCAGTGCAGTGTTACATGTGTAAGGGAGGAGCCAGTGCAGTGCTGCATGGCTAAGGAGGGGCCAGTGCAGTGCTGCATGGCTAAGGAGGGGCCAGTGCAGTGCTGCATGGCTAAGGAGGGGCCAGTGCAGTGTTACATGTGTAAGGGAGGAGCCAGTGCAGTGCTGCATGGCTAAGGAGGGGCCAGTGCAGTGCTGCATGGCTAAGGGAGGGGCCAGTGCAGTGGCCATTTGTGTCCCCAACCCTCTTGGAAAACCTTCACTGATCCACTGTGACTAAAAATAAACTGAGCAGATGGTTGCTTTTTGGCCCAGGCCTTCCTCCCACTCCAGTTCTAACCACCTGCAAATGACAGGTGTTCCTGCAGTTTTCGCTTCACTTCCCTTGAGGCCAGCTGGTCATCTCTGAGTGGGGAAGGAAAGTGAGTGTTTGGTGTCTTTTCCACGTCATCCCTATATGTTCCTTCCTGGACCTGACATTTGGATGTTAATCTTTGTTAGCTTCCAGAACCAAAGCTTTTTTTCCTAATCTATCTTTGCATTCTTTTGTCAGAGTTTTAAGTCAGATATTTGCGTTCAAGTTGCCTCTTTCCTTGGGATTCTGATTTCCTCACTGGCCTGGCTATCCTCACTCAGTACTACATTAGCTCAATTATTCTAGACTCATGATAGATTTTCATGTCTGGTAGAGAGAATCTCATATTAACTTTTTCTATAGATGCTTCTTGTTTTTTTAAAATATATATATTTTTATTGAATTTAGAGAGGAAGGGAAAGTTAGAAACATCAATGATGAGAGATAATCGTTGATAGCTGCCTCATGTACGCCCCCTCCTGGAGATCAAGCCCACAACCGGGCATGAACCCTCCACTGGAATTGAACCAGGGACCATTCAGTCCAAAAGCAGATGCTCTATCCACTAAGCAAAACTGGCTAGGGCTCTATAGATGCTTCTTGACTACTCCAGTCTGCCACTCCCATGCACCACCCCTCAAAGGAACTTGAGGGCCAGAGTAGCAAGTCCCACCACCACCTGAAGCACTACCTCCCATAAGAAGAAGGAATATGTTCCTTTAACAATCATAAGTGTAAACTCCATTAAGTCAGAGAAGCAGCTCCCCATTTAATGATTATTAAAGAGTATATAGAAACTTCTGGATCAACTATAGTGAAGGGCCAGGAACAGGTTCCTTGCATGCAACGGGGACTGGCATTGGGTACTCAAGAACGGGAATTAGAATGTCTGTACATGACTAGGTTGTAACTGGAATGTGTCACTTGCTGGTGCCCAAAGAGGAAGAGCAACCGGAAGTACCAGGGACAACTGTGTGAGTCAGTTTCAGGTTGAGGAGGGAGTAGATATCAGATTGATGGACATTGTCTCATTTCTCTTGCCACACAGACAGCCCCTCTGCCACATACCCCAGGGGGAGCCAGAGCCTCCTGAGGCAGAAGAGGCAGCTTAATGAAGCGGGGGTGCTGGGAATGGATAGCATAGACTCAACTCTGACTCCAAGCTGTGTAACCTTAGCAAGTCACCCTGTATATAGTCCCAGCCTTCTCATCTGTATAGAGTAATGTTAATATTAATCATAGATAATAGAAACCATTTCGTAGGATTATTGGGAATCCCTTTCTAAACTATGCAAGGCTAACAAATACCTTTCTGTTTCGTATTGATAATGGTTGCTTCAGGAGAAAGCCCATCGTTTGATGCTGGTTATAGAATCTGAAGAAGAAAAGGTGGTTTTAAGCTGCAGAGGGAGTAGCAATGTGTAACTTAAAAAGTCATTGCTGCCTTAACCATCAGCCGTGGCCAGCTCTTCTATCCCTGGGGGGAGGTGGTGCAGAATGGGAAGGAGGGATCTGTAGGAATCTTGTAGGAAGAGGCACTGAGGACACGGTTACACGGGATGCAGAGTAGGCAGGAAAGGCAGGTGACAGAAACAGGAGCGAATGAAGAGGTTGAGTCAGTCACTCATCAGGATGGCATCTTTCATCTCTGGTTCAGGTTTTTACTTCTTCTCTCTGTCTCTGTGGCACTTACGGGGCTGAAAGTGCCAGTCTCTGGGTTAGAGGTTTTCATACAAATCACCTCACTGAAACCTCTCACAGGTCCCACAAAGCGTGTGAACTATTATTCACGTTTGCTCATCAGACTCAGAGGGTGTAAACAGCTCACAAGGCCATTGAGTTAGAAGTGAAGGAAGCAAATTTCAAACCCATGACACTCGACTCTGAGGTTTTGCCTCTGGGTGCAAATTCCACAGGGACTATTTGGATGATGAAAGGGTAGCTTTTGCCATGCCATACCTTGTGTTTGAAAGGAACCCATTTAAGTGTGTGTGGGGTTCCCTTTCATGAAGAATCAGGAGCCACCAGAGCATGAGGAACATTTCAGGCTACCTCCCTTGTAGGTAACTCAATGTAAGGGACACTGCTCAGCATCACTGCCCACAGTGTCTCCATAGCAATAGCCACGTACCATTCTCTTTCTGGCAGCTGGGTGGCTGTTAGTAACTGAGATAGGTTACCGGCCCAGTAGAGTATCTGGGCAGGAGGAAGTTCCTGAATGCTCCCAGGCTCTGATGGTATCGCGGGGCTGTTGCCATGGTTTTAGTGAGAAGTATTGCTTTCCTGAGGATTGCAAAACATTTTATGTTCCAAACCCATGCTCGCTCACTTCTGACAGAGTGGAAAATGTGTCTCCTTGGCTGAAATGTTCCTCTTGAGTCCAGCCCAAAGATGACATTTTTAGGAAAGTTTGAGAAGAATCCTGTGGCTGTTACTGAGTCACAATCGAGTGGAAATGGATCTTTTCTATTTAAAGTGTTTGTGCTACCGTTTGAAAATGTCACATTGCTAGGGAACTATGGAAATGGAAAACTTTCCATTTGCCATCAACAGAGAAAGATCATTACTGAATGTGAAACATTGGCGTTGAAGAGAAGTTCTGTTACCTGTCTAACTGAAGCCATAGGTTGATGGGAATTTAGCTTAAGGTGACTGGTCTGAATAAGCTCTGTCCTCTAAAAAAGGGATGGCTCATTGTGAATACAGCATATGTAGTTCCAGACCCCATTCTGCTACGACATAGCTGTTACTTCAGACAGGTCCAGAATCTCTCGACCTCAGCTTCAATATAAACCCAAGGGAGAGAGTAGATTATATTGATTTGATCAGTTTTCCCAGGTCACCTGCGAATCACTGGGGTCCCCAAAACCACCACCATAGTTTGGTCCCTTTCCTGGAGACTACAGTCCTTCCCATATTGAACATGTATTTTAACAAACATCCCAGGAAATTGTGAGAAAAATGTAGATTTCAGAAATAGAAACAAGCAAGGGTATTATGTGCAGGATTGAGACCACATTTTATTACTGTTTTGCACCTTGCTTTTTTATTGGCAATAAATCATTACTTTTTGTGTGGGTGTGTATTTATAGACTCTCATTTTTTTATGACTACCAAGTATTTCATCATGTCCTAACATCTTTTTAATTAACCCCCTTTTGCTGTACATTTCATTTCCTGCATCATTTTGTATTCCTACTGTATACCATTTTGCTTTACCCTATTATCAGTTGATGTTATTAAAGAAGAAAAAAGCTTGGCTAATTTAATAAGTACTAATGGTATCTCATTATATTAATTAAAGATATTTTCATGGATTTATTGACCATCACTATCTTTTTTTGTGAACTGATAATATTGTTTTGAAAATTTTTCCATTGAATTTTCCCCATAGATTTGGGAGAGCTATTTTTATTTGAATCACATTTAGCACAATCATCTATGTTGTAAATCCCCCCTCATTTAGTTTGCTATTCAGTGTGAGAATTTTTAGCATTTAACATTTTTATGTGCAATCCTTTAAAAAATTCTTTTATTTCTACCTTTCGTATATACTTGGGAGAATCTTATCCATATCCAGATTATATATTCATTTACATGTACTTATTATACTTTTATGTTTTTAGTTTCTGCATTTGACTTTGCAATGCATCTGAAATTAATTTTATATATAGTACTAGAGGCTCGGTGCATTAAATTTGTGCACTGGGAGAGTGGTGTCCCTCAGCCCAGTCTGCACCCTCTCCAATCTGAGACCCCTTGGTGGGATTGGGCCTAGATGGGCAGTCGGACATCCCTCTCACAATCCAGGACTCCTGGATCCCAACTGCTTGCCTGCCTGCCTTCCTGATTGCCCCTAACTGCTTCTGTCTGCCAGCCTGATCACCCACTAACCATTCCCCTGCCAGCCTGATTGATGCCTAACTGTTCCCCTGCCAACCTGTTTGCCCCCAACTTCCCTCCTCTGCCAGCCTGGTCACCCCTAACTGCCCTCCCCTGCAGGCTTGATCACTCCCAACTGCCCTCCCTTGTAGGCTTGGTCCCTTCCAACTGCCCGCTCCCCCAAGCCCTCCCCTGCAGGCCTGGTCACCTCTAACTGCCCTTCCCTGCAGACCTGATTTCCACCAACTGCTCTTCCCTGCAGGCCTGGGACCCCCACAACTGTCTTTCCCTGCAGGCCTGGTCACCCCCAACTTCCCTCCCCTGCCAGCCTGTTCACTTCTCACTGCCCTCCCCTGCAGGCTTGATTGCCCCCAACTGCCCTCTCTTGCAGGCCTGGTCCCTCCCAACTGCCCTCCACTGTTGGCCATCTTGTGGTGGCCATCTTGTGTCCACATGGGGCAGGATCTTTGACCACATGGAGGCAGCCTTCTTGTGTGTTGGAGTGATGGTCAATCTGCATATTACTCTTTTATTAGATAGGATTAGAAAATACTTTAATTACTTTTTTAAATTCTTAACTAATTATTCTGACAATTCCTATAGAAAATGGATTTTAGATACTATATGACAAAAATTTATCCTCATAATACCTTGAATCTGTTTTTACTTTTTCTGACCTTAATATTTATTTTGTCTAGTGGAAGGCTGGGTTGATACTTGACTAAAATATATACTTTGTAAGACATGAGACTCTAGTTTGGAATGCTCTGAAGCCCTCAGTTACATGATTTTAGTATACACTCCCCAAATCAAGCCTTCAAGATGATTTCTAAATAATTCCAAAATTTCAAAGAAACAAAAAGTAGAAAGTAGCTTTTACCAAAAAAGAGGCAACATGTCAAATTAAGATAGCCCTTTCCCCTGGCCAGTGTGGCTCAGTTAGTGTATCATCCCATTCACTGAAGGCAGTAGGTTTGATTTCCTGTAAGGGTACAGACCTAGGTTTCAGGTTCGATCCCTGGTCAGGGTGCATACAGATCAGAGAGGCAACTGATCTGTTTCTTTCATATCGATGTTTCTCTCTCTCTTTTTCTCCCTTCTTCTCTCTCTAAAATCAATAAACATACTTGGGTGAGAACTGAGAGAGAGAGAAAGAGAGAGAGAGGGAGAGAGAGAGAGAGAGAGAGAGAGAGAGAGAGAGAGAGAGAGAGAGAGGATGGCAGAGAGGTAGAAAGAGGAAGTAAAGAAAATGAAACTAGCAAAAAATAGTTTAATTTCCTTAGTGTGTATGTGTGTGAATATCTACTCCAGAGATGGCTATTAAGTCATATGTATTTAATAGGGAAAAAAGATGCATTATTCCAGGTCCTGCCACAGGAGGAAAGCAAGAAATAGGTCAAGTGTTCTGGCAAAATTCTGAATTAATAAGGTGACACTTTGGCCCACATCATGAGCTGTCTCCCTGGGCTCAACATGGAGTGATTCTAATACTATAAAAGAAACAAATAAGTAAAGAAGGAAAGAGAAAGAAAGGAAGAAAAAAAGGAAGGAAGGAGGGAAAGAAGGAAGGAAGGAGGGAAAGAAGGAAAAAAGGAATAAGGAAGGAAGGAAAAAGAAGAAAATAAAAGAAACCTACTTATACAGGAAAGACTTGGTCTAAGAATTTCAGAATGAATCTGGCTATGTGGTCAACAGTTTAGATAGTGTGGAAGTAGCAGCTCGGGAAGAGAGGGTAGAGATGGCAGGACTACTCAGCTGGGCTATCTGTCCTGCTCCATGAGCCTGGTTATTGCCCATTCACACCTCAGTTTGTGCTGTGCTGATAAAGCTGGCAGGTCCAACTGAAACCCAGCAATCACTCCTAGTGCTACTCAAGGTGGAGAGGAACTGCCCTACCTCCCTTTGCTGTAGAAGACTTTCCAATGTGTCCAGCAATATTATTGCCACAAACAATAACATTATATATCTTAGTGGTCCCCAACTCTGGCAATTGTTAGTTTTTGTTTATTTTTTTTCAATCTAGACTACTACATGGGCCCATAACGTTTTCTCATGTGAAGAATCTCAAAGAAGTTACTGGAATCTGTGTGTTAAGATTATGGGTTCATCCAAATAAATTATCATTGCTAAGAGCATCATCCTTACCCATTACTTCTCCCATATTGCCAAAATACTAGTACACTGTCTTCTTATGACCGATAAAAAGCTTCTGCATAGCAAAAGAAACCATAAAGAGGAGAGAGAGAGAGAGAGAGAGAGAGAGAGAGAGAGAGAGAGAGAACCCACTGCATGGGAGAACATATTTGCTAGTGATACATCCGATAAGAGGTTAGCCTCCAGAATTTACAGGAACTCAAACAACTTAACCAAAGGAAAATAAACAACCCAATTAAAAAATGAGCAAAGGACCTAAATAGACAACTTTTCCAAAAAATGGATAAACAAAAGGCCAAGAGACAAAAGGCTCAAAGTCACTAATTATCTGAGAGATACAAATCAAAATGACAATAAGGTACCATCTCACACCTGTTAGAATCAACAAATCAACAAATGACAGTGTTGGCAAAGATCTAGAGAAAAGGGAACCATACATTGCTGGTGGGAATGCAGACTGGTGCAGCCACTGTGGAAAACAGTTTGGGGTTTCCTCAAAAAATTAAAAATGGAACTTCTATTTGACCCAGTTATTCTACTTCTAGGAATATATCCCAAGAATTCAGAAACACCCATCAGAAAGAGTATATGCACCCCTAAATTCATAGCAGTGCAATTTTCAATAGCTAAGATTTGGAAACAGCCTAAGTGACCATCAGCAGATGACTGGATTAAAAAGCTATGGTACATCTACAAAGTGGACTACAATGCAGCTGTAAAAATATAAACAAAAAAGAAAACAAAACAAAACAAACAAACAAACAAAAACTCTTGCTATTTGCAACAACATGAATGGGACTAGAAAGCATTATGCTAAGTGAGTAAGCCAGTCAGAGAAAGATAACTACAATATGATCTAACTCATATGTGGAATTTAATGAACAACATAAACTGATGAACATAAAAAGACCCAGAGACAGAGAAACATCGATCAGACTGTCAAATCTCAGAGGGAATGCAGAGGAGGATGGAGTGAGGGAGAGGTCAACCAGCGAACTCATGTGTGTGACCCATGGACACAGACAGTAGGGTTGTGAGGGTTTGTGGGGGTGAGGAAGGAGGGTTGGAGAGAGCAATGGGGGAAAATAAGGGACATATGTAATACTTTCAACAATAAAGATTTATTTTATAAAAATGAAAAATACCATATTATTCATATTTGATTAATTTTCTATTCTACTCTCCCTCCACTCAACTGTGTTTGTTGTTGTTGTTGTTGTTGTTGTTATTGATGCTGTTTTTAATCCTTCACTTTTGTTAAGTAAATTAGAGGCCTGATGCTCGAAATTTATTCATGGGTAGGGTCCCTAGGCCTGGCTGGCCATCAGGGCTCATCAGGTTTTCCACCTCCCTGCCTTCTCCTTCCCTCACTCTCTAAGTGCTCCCCACTTCCACCGCTGGTTGCCCACCATTTTCCTTGCCACCTCCCGGTGGTCATCACGTGTCATAACGACTGATCGAACTCCCATTCTCCCAGTAGAACTCCCAAGGGGACACTTTGCATACTTTGCATATTCCCCTTAGCCTTATTTGGCTGTTAGTCTGTGCAACCTACTTGTCACAACCTCTGTGGTCATACTTTCTAAAGGAACATAAGAATGCATGGTCTAAAGATATTTTTCCTGAATTACAAATTAATGTGTATTTAAATTTTACCAAGATCATAAAATAATTTATGTTCACTATATATGTAGTAAATCATGTTTGGGGGGGAATAAGTGAATGTGAAATTATATAAAAGCAGTAATTAATAAAGAAAATAAATGATGTGTCCTCAGAGTAGCCAACCATATATTCAGCACCCATAGAGTCATCCTCCTCTCTTTCTTCTCAGGTTCCATGAATTCTAGTCTCTCCAGGAACAGCTCTGCCTTGATGATGTGAGAGGTGCAAATAATCCCCCTTGGTTCTACTAAGTGAACCTAAATGTGAGGTTTCAACAACACCGCAAAATAATAATACAAGGCATTCACCTCTCTGGGCTCCATCCCCCTTACCCATGAGGGGAGGACTAATTTAGAATTAGGTGCTTTCAATTTTTTTAAAAAAGCATTGGAAACATTTTTTAACTGAAATATTACCTGGAAGGAGAAAGCAATAGCAAAGGGGTGAGTGATAAAAGCAGAACCTCTTAGAAAATGTCAAAGCAGTTTTTGAAAATCATTAGGTTGGGTGAACCCTAAATTCCTTCCAACTTAAGTATATTACTTTTATGCTTCAAATGTGAAAAAAATCTCAAACTTCCTAAAAGATAGTGCATAGGAACAGATGGAGTGATTTTATCCAGGAGCAAGGGCTGGGGGTAGATTACAGTGCCGTTGCACTAATGTGGCCCCATTTTCCCAACTCATCCTGATCTTTTGAGCATTCCTCGTGGGAGAGCGAAGCTATAAGAGCGCATCAAAGTTTGAAATTTCAGCAGAGGACCCAGCCCTTCACAGCAGCAGACGGTGATGGGCTTTCGCTACTCCTGCAGCACTTTCTTTCAATGGGCTCTCAGTTACTATTGGAATCTTCTGTACTCTGCCTAGCAACCAGTACCCTTGGTAATTACAAGAGCAGTCATTCCATCAGACCCATAATGCTGCTTGTGCTCTCATTGTTTTAAACTTTCTCCATGTTCTACCTATGCACCAAGCTCTATGTCTAAATATAAAATTTTAATAATTTAAAATGTTGGATGATGTTAAAGTCCAAAGTGAATTGTATTTAAAAATAACCTGCATCTGTGTTCAATTTCTGCTTTGCACATAGGCATAATAATTATATGCCTATGCAAGGTCGGGAGACCGGGCCTTGCTCTTCTCACTAAATAGCTATGTGATCTTGGTCTAGACATTTCACCCTCTCAGGCTTCAGTTTCCTCCTTCAGAAAGCAAGAAAGATGAACTGATGATTTTGGAGTTCCTGGGAGTGCAAACATTCTGTGACACATGGCTTAATTTTTAACCAGGGTCTTTCTTTGTATATCTCAAACTCAGGCCTCCAAGATTTTTCATCTCTAAAGTTTTCCTCATGAGATTGCAATATTTCTTGTAATACTTCTTATTATTGTGTTCAAAATGCTATAGGAAAGGGCTACAGGATTGTAAATCAGGAGCCCACCAATGGTTCTAAAAGTCAGTTGTAAAATGTAGGGTCCTAAAGTGACCCTGTAGAAGAAAATGTGAACTAGACTAGCTACTACTATAGTGAATGACTCAGAAATCTTTAGAATGATTATGGTCTCCAGGCCAGTCAGGATCATGCCTATATTTACCAGATCAGCCTCTCAAAAAGCATTTAGCTGTTCCTCGCTGCTTGCTGAGGCAACTCTAGATAGTGAGGCTGATACTGAGTAATTTAGGGTATGACTAATCTAGTGGGGAAAAGAAAACATACACATTTGATCGAGATAAAATGTTAGCAATCTGTGATTAAAGAATGATAGAAGGAGAACTGGACCTTTAAATTAATCAAGTAGAAGAACTGTATCTTTAAATTTTCAAGTGAGAATCATATGGTTGATAAAGGACATTCTTGATCAAAGAAAGAACATGCATAAAAACCTGAAGATGAATAAACACCATCTGTCCCATGCATGGTTGAACCTGTGCTGTCACCATCTGAAACTTTAATTTCTGAACAAGCGGCCAGCACTGTCATTTTACACTGGGCCCCACAAAATATGTAATGTCCCCCAGAATATTATCTCAGTCAAAGAAAGGGATTCTATTGTGAAGTGGTAAGAGAGAAAACTGGAAAAGGTGGGATCCAATGAGAAAAGGCTGTGAACACCACGCTAAAGTGTTTTGGACTTGATAGAGAGCAGTTTGAGCATGTTTGAGCAGCAGAGTAATATGGGAACATTGAGATTTTAGGATGAATTCTTCATATGCTAACATGAATGGGGGAGACCTGCTGGTTTGAAGACCCTTATCATGATCCATGAATAAGACAAAAAAAGTCCACTTGGACACAGTGGGGATAAAGAGGAGAGGGAAGATATGAGAAACAAGTGAGGAAAATCACTATGTGCTGATAATAAATTTGGGAGAGAGAGAGAAAGGAGAGAGAGAGAGAGAGAGAGAGAGAGAGAGAGAGAGAGAGAGAGAGAGAGAGAGAGAAAGAAGAAGAAGAAGAAGAAGAAGAAGAAGAAGAAGAAGAAGAAGGAGGAGGAGGAGGAGGAGGAGGAGGAGGAGGGGGGGGAGGAGGGGAGGAGGAGGAGAAGAAGAGAAGAAGAAGAAGAAGAAGAAGAAGAAGAAGAAGAAGAAGAAGAAGAAGAAGAAGAAGAAGAAGAAGGAGGAGGAGGAGGAGGAGGAGGAGGAGGAGGAGGAAGAGGAGGAAGAGGAGGAGGAGGAGGAGGAGGAGGAGAAGAAGAAGGAGGAGGAGGAGGAGGAGGAGGAGGAGACGAAGAAGAAGAAGAAGAAGAAGAAGAAGAAGAAGAAGAAGAAGAAGAAGAAGAAGAAGAAGAAGAAGAAGAAGAGGAAGAAGAAGAAGGAGGAGGAGAAGGAGGAGAAGAAGAAGAAGAAGAAGAAGAAGAAGAAGAAGAAGAAGAAGAAGAAGAAGAAGAAGAAGAAGAAGAAGAAGAAATCATGGATGAGAGCCAGAGAGAGTGGTCAAGTCCCCAATTCCTGCTTGTTTTCCACATTCCAACCACATTCCTGTCACCGAGGTGCATGACATACCCTGGTCATTATAGTAAGTGCTCTTTTTTGCTTATGCTTGTTTGAGATTTCTATTATTTGATTCTCTGCTACTTGCAAACACACAGGTTCCTGAATGGTTGGCATTGTGGAGGGGCATCCAGTGGTGGTGGAAAGCTATTAGCCAATATAGCAAAGCTCTGAGATCTATGCTTAAGTCCTGTTCTACCGATGACCCTTAGGTGTGTGGACTTCAAGTCTGGGTGGCCAAAACATAAACACCAGAGAAAGACAGGGCCATGTCCAGGGACTGCACATCATGGAAAGCATCATGGGTGGCTGTTTACATGACCTCCTCTGTAGTGTGCCAGGGAAACACCACTAGTTCTGATCACAATGGAGCATCAGCCAGCAGAAGGCTCTTCCTCAGAAAGGGCACTAGTACCTACACATCATTTAGTTCTTGAACTGCTTTTCGTGGAATCCTACCCTGGGTTTAGCTGGATCGACCTTCACAATATTGCCTCAAAGACCCTGTCAGCAACAGGCCATTAAGAAGTGATTGGCTAGTGGATGATCTGGAAAGTAAAAGGCAGGACCATGATTGGAGGTTTTAGGTCCTTCCCAGAGCTGAAAGCTGATACTGTGGGATATGAATTTATAGCTATAACTCTCCTCTTCTTGCCCAAAGGGTGGTTGCCCCACAAAATTCTTTATTTGCCTGGTATTACCTGACTCTGGGAGAATGCCACCCTGCATACAAGTAGCCTGAGTCACTCACAGGTCTGGCATGTTCTTCCTCAGGGTCCACAGGCATCAAACCACCTGGGAAAGAAGAGACAGGCCACCTCGGATACAAAGCTGGTAGGAGGCCCATAGGCCTCAGCGTCTACACTGCTTCTGCCCCAGTCCTGGCCACACTTTCCAAACAAGGCTGAGAACCAGGAGTTTTTCTGTGTGTAGCGCTGATGCCTGAGAACATGCTGCTCCTGGCCTCAGGGTTCAGGTACCAATAATAACCGTTCCCTGGCCAACCACTGCCCTGTGTGCCAATCACAGCCAAACAGTCACAGTAACCAAAAGTGACAGGCCCAGCAATCTACCCATCTATTGCTGGGAACACCCAGAGAAGAGGAAATGCACATGATGATCAGCTCACACAGAAGGATCACTTTGTGGTCTGCAGGCGGAGGAGCCTGAGGGGCCCTCACAGATGACAGGCAGGCGTGGAAGGGGCTGGGCCCAGGCACACACAGTTTTTTCTTTTCTTTAAAAAATATATTTTATTGATTTTTTTATAGAGAGAAAGGGAGAGGAGGGATAGAGAGTTCGAAACATCGATGAGAGAGAAACGTCGATCAGCTGCCTCCTGCACATACTGGAGATGTGCTAGCAACCAAAGTATACGCCCTTGACTGAAATTGAACCTGGGACCCTTCCGTCCACAGGCTGAAACTCTATCCACTCAGCCAAACCAGTGAGAGCCACGCTGTTTTTTCTTAATCCTAAGAGATGCTCCGACTCTGCTTTCTTTAAGAAGATCGAGAAGCATTCATTCAGGCTGGCTTCTAGCACTGGGCATTTGGAGGGTGAAATCCAGAATATTCCAATCCAAAGGCCCCAGCTCAGAGAGACCACACGGCAGTTACTTCGATGATCGAGCTTCATGCATGGCCCAAAGTTGTTTTTAAAAAAGTCTGTTCACACAAACACTGTGAAGCTATTCTTTCCCTAAGCACCACACTCTCAGTTTGTCAAAACATTTGAAGAAGACTAATTCATGCCTCAAAAGGAATTCTCTCTCACTCACAACGCTGCCAGGTTTGTGAGCTGAAGGCTTTTCTATTACAGGATCTCAGGACACTAGGAGGAGACACACGGACCTCAAGTGGAAATGCCTCGGGGCTCACCAGGTCACCATGGGGCAGAACCCACAGTCCCTGGTCTTGGAGAGGACATCACAGGAGGTGTGTCGGAGGGCTCCAGCCAGCTCCCGCCAACCTAGGTGCCTCGAGAAGCAGGACAGGGTGATGGCTGAAAACATGGGCTCTGAAGCCAGGGGTTCATGAGTTCAAGTCCCAACTTTGCTGTTTATTAATCGTGAAATTCTCTTGACCACTGGATGCTTTGGTCTCTCCATCTAGGAGGGGTGGGGCAACAGTACCTTCCTTCAGGACTGCTGGGAGGGTTCAGTTAATTTTATGAGCTTAGAGTGCGCCCAGCCACACAGAATTCTCGGGGCGCTGGGGGCAGTGGTGCCCCTCCCAAGGCCGTCTGTGTGGGGGACAGGGGGACAGGCGGCAGCCGGCCACTCTGTCATCAGAACCGCCCCAGGAGGGTAGCTGCTCAGCTGCGGAGACTTTTCCTTCCATCTCAAACAGGTCCCTGGAGCACAGAACAGAAACTCGGCAACTGACATAAACAGTTTCAAACACTAATCTCAGAAGACAAATCGCTCCATTTGGGCATCGAGATTCCTCTCCGAGGCTTCCCCGCTTGTTTATTGTTCCGTGGCGAGGAGCCACGAGTGAATTAAGCAGACGGCGCTCGCCCAGCCATGGCGGGAGGGGCCTTGGGGAAGGAACCTGCCATCTGACCTGCTTTCCTTGAAAGCTGTTGCAGGGGGCGGTCCTTGAGGAATGGACTGATTTATGCTTCCTCGTGTCCAGCTGTTCGCTGAGAGAGGTCAGCGGGTCGAGGGCCAGAAGATCTAGGTTCCAGTCATGCTTTGCCTGCGTGTGTGTGTGTGTGTGTGTGTGTGTGTGTGTGTGTGTGTGTGTTCATTGTACAAAATTTGCAAAATGGGCTAAAGTTTCAGGATAGAAAGCGAAATTCATAATAATTCAAGTCTGTAGGGATGACCAACCCCTATTAATACTTTGCCATCTTTCTTCCAATTCCCAAAAATCTACATGTATATAAAAATATGTACTCTTCAATTTCTCATGAATTTGGATTGTATTATATATGCAATTCTGAAAACTTCTTTTTGAATTGTACAAACATTTCCACCCCAATAGATGTTCTTTGAAAGTACTGTTAAACATGCATATTATTTTCCATTTTCATTGTATTCATTCTCTTTTTCTCAAACATTTTAAGTTTTTCTTTCCATTTTTTTGTAGTAGATATAAGACTACAAATAACATCCTTCTTTGATCCTTCTTATGATATATTAGGGGCCCAGTGCACAAATTCATACACCTTGAAAGGAACTGTTAGCTGCGAGGCTGCAGTTGGCACAGGGATGGGTCTTCGTCTCTCCTCCACACCCCCGCCCAGTCCCACCCGCTGCTACCCCTAGTCCCCTATCTGCCAGCAGCCCCGCTCCTGCTGCCACCAAGCAATTAGGGTCAGTGCCAGCAGTGGGAGCAAGTGATGGCTGCTGTCCCAATTGCCCCTAAGGAGCAGGGGGAAGTGGAGAAACCCTCAAGGGCAATCAGGACTGGCAGCCACTGCTCGCACCCGCTGATGATGCCAAGTGATCAGGATCGGCGCCGGGCACCAGTAGCAGGTACAAGCGGTGGCTCTGGTGCCGGCTGCGGGTGTGAGCGGGGCTGGCACAGGCAGTAGGTGCTAGTGGTGGCCCTGGTGCCAGCACTAGCAGCAGGTGTGAGTGCAGCTGGCACCAACAGCAGGTGCAAGCACTGAGTGGGACTGTGGTGAGTGGGAGCAAAGAATTCTTAGTCACCACCAGATGTTCACCCCAATGGCAGCAACTTGGTTTGGCACCCCCACTCACCTGCTCCACCATCCCACTGGGGCCGATGCCCGCCATGTTCCACACACGCCCCCTGATAGTCAGTGCATGTCATAGTGACTGGTTGTTCAGTTGTTCCAGCTGTTTTGTTGTTTAGTCTATTTGCAAATTAGCCTTTTATTATATAGGATAGTTTATATAGAGAGATACAGTAGACATATATATGTGTATGTGTGATACATTAGACACTCACACTTATATATTCTACTATTGTATTGCCACCTATATATATAAAAGCCTAAGCATCCAGAACACTGGAATACCTGGAACAACCACAATGACCCATCTCTATGATGTGCACTGACCATCAGGGGGCAGATGCTCAATGCAGGAGCTGCTCCCAGGTGGTCAATGTGCTCCCACAGCCAAACTCCCATGGCTGGCCAACCTCCTGTGGTCCCTCTGCATTCTGGCCAACCTCCTGTGGTCCCTCTCTCTGTTTTTCAGATATCAACTGGCAGCTGGCAGCTAGCAGCTGGCAGGAATGCCCTGGGTAGTGGCAGGAGGGCCTAGGTTGGCAGCAGGAAGGAAAGTCCTGATTGGCCCTGATTGCTGGTCAGGCCCAAGGACCCCACTCATGCATGAATTTTGTGCACCAGGTCTCTAGTTGATATATACTATTATTGTATATATAAACACACACACACACACACACACACACACACACACACATATATATATATATATACCAGGTGCATGAAATTCATGCATGGGGGGGGGGGGGGGTCCTTAGGCCTGAGAGCTGGAGGGGCAGCTTTCTCACAAACAGAAGTATTGGCAGAGCCCTCCCCGACAGAGCCAGCAGGTGGGTGCCAAATCTGAGTCTCCAACAACCTGGCTTTCACTGTTTACCTCATCTTGGTGATTCCCTGAGATCTGACCCCAACCAACTTCCTGGTCCATCCAAGCCACTTCCAAATGCCTGTCTTGGCTAATGTTGTAGACTTTCCTAAAAATATCTCAAACAAGCAGCACTTGGCTTCAGCATGTCCCATATTTCTTGCTAAGCTGCCCTAGGTCTGGTACAAGTGGCAACCGGCCTTGGTTCAAAGTTTGGGTACTTCTGAGCACCTCCAAGTCCAGCACAAGTATCAGCCATCTGCAGATTGCTTTGTAGTTAATGCCAGGTAGCCCCAGGCATAGGCAGTGGCTGACCTTGGCCTGTACCTCTAAGAAGGTCCCAGAACAGCCTCACATAGTGGATAGCTTTAGACCGCACTGAAGTACCTACTCAATCACCTTCAGAACTGACACACTCAAGCAGGCACCAGAGTCCCACTGAAGCCAGTTCTAGTCTGCAGGGTTGTTACACACACAGACGATCCTCCATGATGATCTCAATCAGTTCTTGCAACCAATAAACCTGGGGATAAATTCCTTCCATTGAGATACCAACAACAATAAAGGCTCAACTACAAGAGGATACACACACCCCACATGTGGGGTGGGGCGTACCTGGAGCACTCAGTTTGGGAGACCAGGGAAGCTGTGCCAAAGAGGCTTACAGGATTCCTACAACATCTGGCCACTCTACTAAGCCTGGGAGATATAGCAGCACTATCTAATACAGAGAAACAAACACAGGGAAGCAGCCAAGATGAAGAGACAAAGAAACATGTCCCAAATTAAAGAACAAAACAAAACTCCTGAAAAAGAACTAAACAAAATAGAGATAAGCAAGTTACCAGATGCAAAGTTCAAAACCTTGCCTATAAGGATGCTCAATAAACTTAGGGGAATAATAGATGAACTTACTGAGAATTTCAACAAAGAAGTAGGAAATATAAAAATGAAACTAGAAAACATAAAAAGAACCTATCAGAAATAAATAATACAATAACTGAAATGAAGAATACATTGTAAGGAATCAATAGCAGGGTAGATGAATCAGAGCATCATATCAGAGATAAGAACACAGAAAACATCCAATAGAATAGCAAAAAAAAGTATCTAGGAAGAACAATGAGGATCGTTTAAGGGGGCTCTTGGACAACTGTAAACACATAACATTCTCATTAAGGGGGTGTCAAAAGGAGAAGAGGGACAGCAAGGAATTGAAAACCTATGTGAAAAAGTAGTAACAAAAAACTTCCTTAACCTGGTGAAGAAACTAGAGATTCGAGTCCAAGAAGTGCAGAGAACCCAAAAGACCCACACCAAGACATATCATAATAAAAACGCCAAAGGTTAAAGACAAAGAGAGAGTCTTAAAAGCAGCAGGGGAAAAGCAGTTAGTTACCTACCAGAGAGTTCCCATAAGACTGCCAGCTGATTTCTCAACAGAAACTTTCCAGGTTAGCAGGGATTGACATGAAATATTCAACATTTTGAAAAGCAAGGATCTACCAAAATATTCTATCCAGCAAAACTATCATTTAGAATTAAAGGACAGATACAGAGATCCCCAGACAAAAATAACCTAAGGGAATTCATCACTAGCAAGCCAATGTTGCAAGAAATGTTAAAGTGTCTTCTTTAAGAAGAAAAGAAGATAAAAAATGAATAATAAAATGGCAATAAATACATATCTATCAGCAATTCCTCTAAAATGGATTAAATGCTTCAATCAAAAGACCATTGCATATGCTGTCTACAAGATACTCATTTCAGATGGAAAGATACACACAGACTGAAAGTAAAGGGATGGAGAAAGGTACTTCATGAATATGGAAACAAACAAACAACAAAGCTGGGGTAGCAATATTTATACCAGGCAAAATAGACTTTAAAACAAAGCTATAATTAGAGACAAAGAAGGACCCAGCAATTCTTCTGAATATTGATCCAAAGAAATCCAAAACACTAAATTGAAAAGACATATACATCTCTATGTTCACTGCAGCATTATTTACAATAACAAAACATAGAAGCAACCTAGGTGTATATCAATAGGTGAATATAAAGAAGAATTGCTGCACATATACAATGGAATATGACTCAGCCATAAAGAGGAGTGAAATCTTGCCTTCTGCAACAATATAGATGGACCCAGCAGTATTGTGCTGAATGAGTGGGTCAGACAGAGACAGACAAATGCCATATGATTTCACTTATATGTGGAATCTACAAAGCAAAATAAATGAACAGGCAGAACAGATGCAGTCTCACAGATACAGAAACATTTTGATGGTTGCCAGATGGGAGGAGGCTTGGGGGATGGGTGAAAGGAGTAAGAAGTACAAATTGGTAGTTATAGAATATTCATGGGGATATAAAGAAAAGCATAGGGAATTTAGTCAATAATATTATAATAACTATATATGGTATTAGATGGGTAATAGATGTATCAGGGTGATCACTCACAAGTTACATAAATGTCTAATCACTGAATTGTGCACCTGATACTAATGTAACATTGTAGGTCAACTATAATTGAAAATTTAAAAATTATTTTAAAATAAATAGAGGACAAAAGGTGAGACAATTCAGTAGACTGCTCCAATAGCTGTCTGATCCCCAAACTCTGTTTCTTCTGAAGAGAGCTTTCTCCCTTGACTTTACTTTTGGACAGGACAGTGTTTTCAGTTATAAGGTTATGGGATTTGGGCCTCTCAGTAGAGCTACAAGAATAGCCATGAGCCTGTGCTGACCATTGTAACTACCAGCAACCTCGCAAGAGTTCCTGCCAAGGCCTGGGGCTCACTTAGAAACCCATAAAAAACTGAGCTGGACCACAGCCCCTCACTCCAGGATGAAGATAGCAAAATTTCCTTTCTCAAAAGTTTTTTTGAAAGGGAGAAACTGATAATCCTATCTAATAAAAGAGAAACATGCAAATTGACCATACCTTTGCTATGCTACCAGCCAATAGGAGTAATATGCAAATTAACCCCAACCAAGATGGCAGGCAGGCCCCCTCCGCCCCCAGCTGGCCATGGTGGTGCTGGAGCAGCGGGGGTCCCCATCCCAGCCCCAACCCCAGCAGGAGATCTGGCCCCCACTGCCCTAAGCCCAGCCATGGCGGCACTAGGGGCCACGATCTCAGACACAAACCGGCCCCAAGGCCGGCAATGGTGGAGCTGGGGGCCGCAGGGGTGGTGATCGCAGCCACAAACCGGCCCCAAGCCCAGTCATGGCAGCGCTGGGGACTCCGGGGTGGCGGTTTTTATATATGAGGAAGTTTATTCAAATGTGTATAGACTCTTGCTCTTTTTCTACTTTCTGGCTATTATGAATAAAGTCCCTATGAACATGTATCCTTACTAATAAAAGCTTAAGTGGTGGTCATGCTGTGATGCCCTCACACCCTCACAAGATGGCTGCGCACACAGCAGGCACAGCTTGGCTTGATGCCGTGTACATGACATGGAGCCTGCTTGGTAGTCCTGCCTCCTCCTGGTTATGTGGAGCTGGGAGGAGGTGGGTCCCCCTGGCTCTAAGAGCGAGGCCTGCTTGGGGATCTGGTGAGGCCTGCCTGGGAGTCCCCCAGATCTACAAGCAAGGTCTGCCTGGGTGTCCAGCATGGCCTGCTTGGGAGTCCCTTGGCTCTACATGGCAAGGCCTGCATAGGGGTCCCTCAGCTCCACATGGCAAGGCCTGCCTGTGGGGGTCCCTCTGCTCCACATGGCGAGGCTTGCCTGCAGGTCCTAGGTGTCCTGCCTCCCAGATTCATGTGGTGCAGAGGCAGGATCCTCGGCTCCTGCCTACCTCCTTGGGGCAATTCATCAAGGAGTTCCAGAGGGATGGGCGGGGCCTGCCTCTTTGGGGCAATCAATTGCGGGGCTCCTGCATTATGACAGGGCACAGGCTGGGCTGGGGGACCTGTCCCCCCACCGAGTGCACAAATTTTGTGCACCAGGCCTCTAGTATGTATATAAATCACTTAGTGAATACAGTGTAAATTCTATAATGATAATTATTATACTCATCACTCAAACACAGGCTGGGATAAAAAAGAAATGAGCAGCAAATCTTAAGATGTAATCACAAGAGGCTAGTTGTTAACTTAAAAGCAATATGACATTTTATAATAACATTTCAATTATTTAAAAATATAATTAGCATTCTATAGCATATTGACACAAATACTAACATAATAATTAACATATCATTATTTTCATCTCTGACTAAAATTGCTGCCATTTACATTCTATAGCATATTGACACAAATACTAACATAATAACATATCATTATTTTCATTTATGACTAAAATTGCTGTCATTTATGGAGTACATAAGAACATCCCTGTATTATGTCAAGCATTTTTATATGTTTTTTTCCCCTTTTCACTGGGAGATACTGTAGTTCCTACTTTTATAAATGGAGAAGTAGAGTTGGGGAGCTTGAAGGATATATTCAAATTCATACAACCAGGAAGGGTGGATTAAAGATTTGAACCCAGTTCAGCCAGACTGTAGTCTATAACACAATATATACATGTAAAGTTTCCAACATAAATTAATATTAGGGGCTGAGGGTTTTGGCCTCAGTTGAGAGCAAGTTTTCTCGGTTGTGGTTTGAATATGCACATGCTCTCAGATTGGTGGAAACAGCCACTTAAATCTCCCAGGTGGCAAGCCAACTCCAGAGCTAATTGTTCTTCAGATAAGGGGTCTTTTATCCCCTATTACTTCATGACAAAAATAAATAAGCAAATCAGGATCACTGTTAACTTGTTTATTATTAAAGTTATTCCTGTTTATTATAGAAGGTAATAGGAGACACTGAATAAATAATCAAAATAAAGAATAAAGTAATATGAGCCCCAGCAGGTTTTGCTCAGTGGATAGTTCACTGGCCTGCAGACTTGAAGGGTCCCAGGTTTCATTCCTGTCAAGGGTACATGCCTAGGTTGTGGACTTGATCCCCAGTAGGGGGTGTGCAGGAGACAGCCAATCAATAATCCTCTCATTTATAATGTTTATATCTCTCTCTCCCTTCCCCTCTGAAACCAATAAAAATATTTTTTAAAAAATAATGAAGTATTATGAGAAAGAATATAAGAAAAATTAAAAATTACTCATAATCTCACTACCGAGAAATAATCACTTTGAGAATGTATCTTTACAGGCTTTTTTTTTTTTATAACACTTTTTTTTTATGTTTGTGGTGTGTTTTAATGCCTACCTTGTTGAGTTTAAAATATTTTACCTTTAAAAGTAAAAAAAGATCTTCATGGGAATATCTAAAATTTCAAAATAAATAAATAAAGTATACTGTTGAGAAAAGTAATTGCAGAATGAAATATAGGAATAGTATCTTAAAAGAATAGGTTATTTTTTTTTACTGCCTTCTGATCAAGATATGAACCTGATATTTAAAACTTATTGACAGTTCTCTCTTTTTCTCTCTTTGTGAGTGTGCGTGTTGGGAGAGGGTGGTAAATTTAAAATTGTCTTCCAATATTCTACATCATGTAAAAGGTTTAAAATATTGATCAAATTAACTGTAGTAGTCATATCACCTAAATCCTCATTTGAATTTTTAAAAATATTTTTAAATTGATTTGAGAGAGAGTAATGGAGAAAGAGAGAGAAAAAAATCAATGAGAGAAAAACATTGACCTGTGGTCTCCTGCAGGCCCCCTAATGGGGATCAAGCCCGAAACCTGGCATATTCCGTGATTGGGAATTGAATCAGTGACCTCTGGGTGCATGGGACTATTTCAATCAACTGTGCCACACCTGCAGGGCCTCATTTGAAGTTTTGTCTACTTGATGAGACTAACAGGGTATGTTTTCTACTAATATTCTTATTTTAAAAGATTCAAATATCCCTGGCTGGTGTGACTGAGTTGGCTGGATCACCAATTGGTGCATGGAAAGGTCACAGATTTGATTCCTGGTCTAGGCTTTTTTGCTGGAGGCAACTGATCAATGTTTCACTCTCACACCAATGTCTGTCTGTCTGTCTGTCTGTCTGTTTGTCTCTCTCACTCTCTCTCTGTCTCTTTTCCTCTCCCCCCACTCCCTCTCTTGCCCTTTCTCTCTAAAATCAATAAAACATGTCCTGGAGTGAGGATCTTCCTCCTCCTACTCTGAACATCATTGGTAAAACTTCATTTATATTCTTAAAAGGTTTTTTTTTTCCCCTATGGATTTATGTCTAATTTTTAAAAACATAAATGCAAATGTTTTCCTGATTGTTTCATAATATGCTTTTTAAAACATTAATTGTATATCTTGGAGATCTTTCCATGTGAGTTCATATAATATTTTGTCATTTCTGTTTTGCTTTGAATTTTATTGCATAGTATGAGTGTACTATAATCTAAGTAGTCATGCCTTACTAATGAACATTTATGCTGTTTCCACCTTTTAGTTTTTGCATTATAAACTATGATGCAATGAAAATCCTTAGACAGACAAGTGCTTATTTAGATGAAATGCTTTGAATTTCTTGGCTGCTGGTGAGACTCATTTAAAATTCCATAGATACTATCAAATTGTATCCTTGAAGCCTTTGTCCATGTGCTGGCCAACAGGATATTTATAAACACTTCGCCAATACTTGATGTTACCAATATGTTAAAATTTTATAACCTGATTTTTTTTAATGGTACCTTGCTCTTTTAATTCACATTTTCTTGAATGTTAATGAGTTGAGTATATTTCATGGGCTTATTGATTACTTTTCCCCCTTGAATTATATTTCTCTTAGGTTATGTACTTTTAATATTATTGTTTGTAGATTTCCTTTAAATAACTTTGGCATTCTCATTTCAAGTATTTTATTTCAATCTACTGTTTGTCTTTTATTTTTATGATGATTTTTCCCATATAACATTTAAAAATTTTTAAGTGATCAAATATACCAATTTTTGTTTCCATTCTGACCTTGGTGACATGCTTGGGAAGGTTTGCTCCATTCCAAGGTTATACAATTATCCTCTGATTTCATCTCACATTTTATAGATTTTCTTAGTCTTTTAATTCATATGGAATTTATTTTAAGATATATTATAAAATCACTGCATTCACTTATTTCCAAATGGATAGTAAATTTTCTCAACAAACTTTCATCATATATTTTACTGTTTATTTGAATAGATACCATTATTATTAAAGGTTAATAATTAATTAGAGGTTAGATTCATACATACACACACAAATCTATAAATATGAATACACACACACAATTCGGACCCTATTATATTTGTCTGCTTTACTACTAATACTAATTACTAGATATTTATTTTATTTTCCAGCTTTATTGAGATCTGATTAACAAATAAAGCTGTAGTATATATACTGCAGCTTTATTTGTTAATCAGACCTCAAAGCTAAAAAGATAAAATGGAAAGAACTCCAAGACATACCATTAATGTTTTAAAAAGCAGATTATGAAACAATTAGGCAAACAATTGCATTTATGTTTTTAAAAATTCAACATAAATCCACAGAATTATCAGCATGATGATTAGATAGACAGTTGAAAGGATTCCCTGTCATCAAGTTAACTAACACACCTGTCACCTCACATATTCACTTTTTTGGGGGGGAGGATGACAATGCACATTCCAGTATGTTAGCAAATTTTAATTATGCCAAAAGGTGTTATTAACTATAGTATCCATGTTAGACATTAGATCCTCAGACCTTATTTATCCTGTAATTGAAAGTGTAACCTTTCGCAACCTCTTTCTATTTCCCCACCCTCCAGGTTTAGGCAACCACTGTTCTAGTCTCTGTTAATAGAAACAGGGTGGGGCAGAAGTAACCTTACAGTTGTTTGAATGGAAATAGTACAGTAACTAATAAATAATAATACAAGGATAACCTATGTTTCATGTACTCACAACTGTAAGTCTACTTTTGCCCACCATGTATTTCTGGAATAGCTATGTTTAGTGTCTTAGTGCTAGTCTATTCTTACAGTTTTTAGTTTTCAAAAATATCTTGATTTTTTTAAATCAAATAAACTGAGATTAAATAGTCAAGTTTTATTAAAAGTACTAGAATTTGGGGGGAGGGGAGGATAACATGTATAATTTATAGGCTAATTTGTACTATAAACACGTGTCTTCATTAATAACTATTTAGGAAATCATACCCAATAATGGCAATTGAGCAAATATATGCCTGGAGTTGTGGTCCAGAATGAGGTATATTACATCCAGTGGGCCAGGGGTGCATCTGTGAGGGATGAGGGAGGGGTGGGAGCAGGGAGCTTTAGGTTGTAATAGAGATGGTTGTCATGGCACAGTAGAACAAATGGGACCGATTGGGCCTCTGCCATTTATTGATTTTGTGATTCAGACCAACTTGCTTAACATCTTACATCTTTGAGCATCAGTTTCTTCATCTATGAAACAGGTATAATCATCTTTCATAGCACCTTTGAAAGGGTTAAATGAGACAATGAAAGTGCCACAGATAATAGATTCTCAAAAACGTCTGGTCCTTTTCACTTCTCTGACGAGTCATCAGTCTTATTTGGTGACAGGTGATCCCCAAATAGATTGCACAGAAGTTCTCAAAGTTACAGGTAACTGTGGCTCCTTTTCCTTTTCATTCTCAACTGAAAACATGATAAAAGCTCATGAATATCAGTTACCACTGGATAGCAGCTGAGATGACTCTGAGCTAGTTCTATTGTTGGGACAAGTGTTCACTGCCTATGGAAACAGAATTATGGTTAAGCTTTGCCCATTGTAAGTACTTCAGAAACACTCGTTATCATAATGCATCATAAAGACTCACATTCATTATCCCCACACTTGGATGTTTACTCTAAACAATGAGCATACAATAAAAACAATCCAAGGGAAGAAAAAGGTCATGTGCATAAACATTTTCAAGTTAGTGTTATTTGTAACATAAAAATTATAATGGGCTAACTTTTTCAATACAAGTGGGTTGTACACAGGTTTAGTAATTTATTATACACACACTTGGTGAAGTTTAATGCAGTTTTTGAAACAAGAATTATGCTGCTATGTAGCAGCTTGAAAACTACTTATGATTTTATACTGGCTGATAAAAAGGCTGATTGT
This sequence comes from Antrozous pallidus, assembly GCA_027563665.1. Taxonomy (NCBI): domain Eukaryota; kingdom Metazoa; phylum Chordata; class Mammalia; order Chiroptera; family Vespertilionidae; genus Antrozous; species Antrozous pallidus. Next base: position 7,654,790 of record CM050526.1, read on the forward strand.
AAGTTTATGCATACACTTGGAGATAACTTTGTAAAAATCTTTATGCATCTGGCGACAAATATCTTTACAAAATAGCAGAGATATTTAAAGCATTGAGGAGATTATTGTGCAAATGATGTTGAATAGCATTTTTTAGATTTGGCCTGTTTTGGAGCTTTATACTGCTCTGTTTGGAGCTTGAGTATCAAAAATTCCAGGAGGAATTTGATGTCAGGTTGAGAAACTAGCTGGACCATTGGAGAGGAGAACAAAGTTGAAGGGAGAGTGTCTCTGAAAACAGGAAAGTCAGAACAGCTTATGGGGTATTTTCCAGTCGTTTTACCTCGGGGCTACTTGACGACATTGTCAGAGAAAAAAACCTGATCATATTTCTGTACCACTTAAGAGGCTGAGGGAAGGAGATGCTGAGGAGGGGAGCTGACTTGTGTAGTAGTTCAAATTGGGGTGCCAGACAAGAGGTGCTAAGCAAGACATACTGAATATTTGAGAGGCCGTGTATCCACTCACATGGCCACACATAACAAGTGGTGGCTAAGTGACGTACGTGAGGGAACCCAATAAATACACTTTACAGCGGCTTCATTTACTGTTTCTCCTGCTAGAATCTATTGTTTTCCTAATGATCTAAGGGGCCTGACTGCAGCCAACATCACCTGGAGGGGCTGGGATGATGGGAGAAGCACTCCAATGGCGTCTGTAAGGAACGGGAGAACTCATCTCCCCTCAAACAACAGGAGAAAAGAAGTTTGTTGTCTCAGTGGTTTGGAGGGCACCTTGCTGGGCCCTGAGACAATAACAGTCAGGAATGACCCTTATTTTTTTCTCAATTCCAGAGAATAAACAATACATTTTATTTTAAGAGAATTTGGATGTCCTGGTACTTGATCTAAGAATAATGATTGAAGTCTGGTTAAGGAATGCTGGGCTTACTAGCTACTCTGGATGATCTCAAAATAGAAATTAGTGCAAATTACAGACTTTAAAAAAAAAAACAAGCAATCATGACAAGCTTAATGAAGTTGAAAATGTAAGGCTGCAAAACGATTACTGGGCTTATGATTTTTGTTGTTTTTAAAACTCGATTTATGTCCACCCAAACCTTTTAACTATTCCATGCTTCTCTCTTGCACAATTCACAAGCCACCCGGTCAAATAATCCCTTTCCCAAAGGGAATGGGGACTCCTTTCTGTAAAAGAAACCCTCAGTAATTCCACAAAGGTCTTCCATCAGAGGCATGGACTACATTGTCATTATGGCAACGCAGGCCAACCTTCCCAAGGTGGTGGAGTCAGAGTGGGTGTGTTGAGGAACCATGGTTGGTCTGTCTATGGGAGGTGAGGAATGAGATTGAGGAGGCAGGTGCCTGTCAAATACACTTTTGGGCTCCACCCCCCTGAGCTGGACAGAAATGCAGGGTAAAGGGTTAGTCACCGTCTGCTGGGGGACTGATGGAGAAACTTTTGCCCAGAGGATGAGAAGAAGGGAGATGAATGCACACTTTAGACTCCTGCAGCTCCCGCTCTGGTTTGGTTTTCTAAAGTATGTAAAACTCTAGCCCTGGGCTCGAGTACTTCTGCTTCTGCTTCTGCTTCTGCTTCTGCCATGCACTTCTATAATTTCCCAGTGTAGCCCCATCAGGCCAGAATCCATTCCATTTGCTTTAATCCAACTTGACAAAACCTTGCTGACTGTCTGCCATGCACTGCAGCAGATAGAAGACGAGCACCACACTTTCTGGTCTTAAGACACTTACTTTTGTAATGTACCTCACATACACGAAATTCGATTAATCAGAATTCCTGGTCCATCTTGCACTGTCGCACTGTTGTCACTGGCCCACAAATGAACATTGTATAATCAATTTGCCTAAGACTAAGCATGCAGGGATCCACTGCCTGGCCCTGAGCGCCACCAAGAACCTTCTTCTCTCATTGGGCACACCCATTTCTCATCCTGCCCCTCCCACTCTATAGGTAACTACTTTCCTGAATTTTGCATTTATATTCACTCATCCCTTCTTTTGTTATAGTCTTAATGCCTAAACATGTATAAAAATGTTATGTTGTTTATTTTTATTGTTTATGAATATTCCATGGGCAAAGAATAAAATGTATCAATTCAACACATATTAAATGGTGCCTTTTCTCTGCCAATCACTGTTCTTGGTGCTGGGAAATAATGCAGTAAAAACCAATGAACAAAGCAAAATCCAACCCTCAGAGACAAATAACAAACAGATAACCAAGTAAAATGTCTGGTATGCCCAATAATGACAAGAGCTATGGGTAAAAACAAGACAGGGAAAATTTGGGGGGACGTTGGGGCTCGGGCAGAGTAATGAAGGTGGTGAGGGAAGGCCACCTGGTATAGCAGTTGGTAAATCCAACCCAGTCGGACTTGAGGCAACAGTAGTGACCTCAAGCAGGTGACCTGAGTCAAACCCTAAAGGCTTCTTTGGCTTTTAAAAAGATTTTAAATCTCAGACTTAAAATGCACTGATCTTTTACAGTCCAGCTAGCTGTGTTCCAGTGTGGACCTTGAAGGCAGTTTGCAGGAAGCATGCCCAGGGTCCTAGAGTCAGCTCTAATATTCCAGGTGAGGACAAGGAATGTGTCTTTTCTGCTCCCCAGTTGTACCCCCAGCTCCAAGCACAGTCTCCACTACAAGAGAACCAGGAGAGAAATGTGTTGAATGAATGAATGAATGCTCTCTATAGCATTTTCAGGTTGCCTGTGAGCTCCTTGGGGCAGGGGGTAGGCTCCTATGATGGATATTAGTGGCGGGGGTTTTGGTCCTGTTACCAATAAATACCATAGAGGAGTGAGGAGTGAGCCAGTTAGAAATAAGCAGCCTGGAAGGAAAGCCATCGAGTTCTCCCCTGGGTGAGGGGGAGAGCTTGCCAGCAGCATTCATCTAGAGATTAACCTCTTTGAATAAATCACTGTTGGGAACTGAGGGCTTCTCTGCTTGGAGAAGAATTTCCCGCAATGAAGCTGTCTAGCCAAACTTGTCCGAGGAGCTGCCATGGGAGTAAAATACAGCACGCTTGGAAGTCACTGCCTTTTAGAAGTTCATGGTAGATATTAGAACTATTAAAGCTTTGAAGAAATTTTGAAGTTAAAAAATACAACTTAATATTTTATATATTCTGTCTATCTTTTAAAACCTTTTCTGCTAAACAACTGTTGACATGGTGGAATCAATCTAGGGAATGCCCTGGAGGGAACACTGGGACTGTGGCTAGATAATCAGCGTGAGAAGAGCTTTGCAGAACGAATACTGCAGGTCAGAGCCGTGTGCAGTTTGGCAGTTGGGAATGCCACTTCAGAAGTTGCTGTCATAGGTAAAACAATGCCTTCCCCCCCACCCACACACACACAGCAAATATAACCATATCTTAATCCCAGGGACCCATGAATATGTCACCTTCTGTGGTCCTACTCCACCCCCATTCATGCTGAAGCCCTAACCCCACTCTGTTTGGCGATGGGCCTCTGGGAGGTGAGTAGGTTATATCAGGTCTGAGGGGGCCTGGTGATGGGATTAGTCTCCTTAAGAGAAGAGAGTGTTACCCTCTCTATGCCATGTGGGGACATAGCAAGAAGGAGGCCTGCAAGGAGGCGGAGAGCTTTCACCAGATGTGAGCTTAATGGCATCCAGCCTCCAGAACTGCAAGGGAACACACCTCTGTTGTTTCGCCACCAGGCCATGGGAATTTGTTAGAGCAGCCAGTGCTGACGAAGACTCGTGGCATAGGGGATTAGTGCTACAGATGGGTTTCAGGGCACTAATCAGGTGACCTTAAAACAGGAGATGGCCCTGCATGAGCCCAGTGGAATCCTTCCATGTGGAAGCCAGAGCAGAAGAATCAAGTCAGAGAGACATCTAGAAGATGAGGAAGGGGCCACGAGCCAAAGGACACAGCAGCCTCTGCAGCCAAAAAGACCAGGAAGCAGACTCTCCTTTAGGGTCCCAGAAGGAATGCAGCCTTGCCCACACCTGGACCAGCGAAGCCCTTTTCAGACTCGACCTCCAATAACTGTGACATAACACATCTGTGCTGTCCCACACCACCAAGTTTGTAGTAAGTTACTCTGGAACAAATAGGAAACTAACGCAGTTGGTAAGAAGGGAATTAGTGATGGTCAGCAAAGGGGATGTTCAGCTATGAACACGTTGTACAGAGGCCCATGGTGACAATTTGCCCTTAGTTTCCTCCTATTCTGATTATATCCAGTAGAAATTCCTGAAAAATTTTGATGGGACAAGTTTTCCCAAACTTTAGAAATATCCTACTGCTCATTTCACTAGCAAAATGGAATTGGAGACCCATTAAGATATTTGTGCTTCAGTAGGCTTCACCCCCAAAAGCTGTCAATGAAATTTTGTAAAGAAGACTGAACCTGTGAAACAACTGAAGTGATTTTCTTCAGTGCCACCATGTTATTTATGAAAACGGTAGGTGCAAATTATTCATTCATTCATCCATTTAAGAAATCTATGTCAATTTCCCTAAGCACACAATAGCAGAAACCTCACAGTAATAAGTTTGTAAAGCTTACACTCTTCAAAACTTTACACAAATCCTGAGGGCCAGTCACTTGGAAAAATGCCAAACGTTAGGGGAAGCAACTTCAGGGATGAACAGCCCAAATCCTCTATTCTTTAGATGACAAAAATGAGGCCTAAAGAGGTCAATTAAATGAGGTAAAGAAAAAATGTATATCCCATATCTATACCTATATCTTTATAAAGTTTTATAGCCCAGGACAGTGGCAGGCAAACTCATTAGTCAACAGAGCCAAATATCAACAGTACAACGATTGAAATTTCTTTTGAGAGCCATTTTTTAAAAACTTAAACTTCTTTTTTTAATTTTATATTTTATTGATTTTTTACAGAGCGGAAGGAAGAGGGATAAAAAGTCAGAAACATCTATGAGAGAGAGAGAGACATCGATCAGCTGCCTCTTGCACGCCCCCTACCGGGGACGTGCCCGCAGCCACGGTACTTGCCCTTGCCAGAATCAAACCCGGAACCCTTCAGTCCGCAGTCTGATGCTCTATTCACTGAGCCAAACTGGTCTTGGCAAACTTAAACTTCTTCTAATGCCACTTCTTCAAAATAGACTCGCCCAGGCCATGGTATTTTGTGGAAGAGCCACACTCAAGGGGCCAAAGAGCTGCATGTTGCTCGTGAGCCACTCTTTGCCGACCACTGGCTAGGACAAATAAGTTAACCTAGAAGAGTGCCTTTTCCATACAACAGCACTAAGTTAAAATATTTGTCCTAGGTCAGTGGTCGGCAAACCACAGCTCAAGAGCCACATGCAGTTCTTTGGCCCCTTGAGTGTGGCTCTTCCACAAAATACCGTGGCCTGGGCGAGTCTATTTTGAAGAAGTGGTGTTAGAAGAAGTTTAAGTTTAAAAAATTTGGCTCTCAAAAGAAATTTCAATCAGTATACTGTTGGTATTTGACTCTGATATTTGACTAATGAGTTTGCCGACCACTGACCTAGGTCATAAGATGAATTAATGATACAGGGTCAGAGCCTAAACTTCTCTTGAATTTCTTCAATAATGTCCATAACCTCTGGGCCAGCCTCTTGGTGCAGTGTCCTCAGTTTAACAGAAAATATTCTGTCTCAGAGATGTTCAGGATGTAGGTTGAAGTAGAACTAAGCAGTCCTTCCAGGTGATCTGGAGGAAGGAGGACAGAGAAAACAGAGAGGATGGCCTGTGGGGGCTTGAGACGTCCCTTACTTTCTCTGGAAGACCAAACAGCAGGCCTTCCGGAGAAAGGGGGACTCTGCAGGCCTTCAGGCCGGTGAAGCATGCGAGCTGGTGCACCCCACCGCGCAGCCCGGAGCCGAGGCCACTCTGCTTCCCCAGCGCCTGCTCCGCGTGCTCCTTGGCTTCTTTCAGCTGCAGCCCCAAGTCCCGGAGCGCTGCACCTGAGCAGCCTGTCTGCGGGCTTCTCTTCCTCCTCCTTCTCCTCCTCCTCCTCCTCCTCCTCCTCCTCCTCCTCCTCCTCCTCCTCCTCCTCCTCCTCCTCCTCCTCCCAGAAAGCCAAGGGAAGTTCTCACGTTCCTCCCTAATCCATGTGCTGCTGCACCCCCGGGACCCAGAGCTCAAGCTCATGGCACCTGCTCTGAGCCTGTCTCTGCTTCCGTGCTGAAAATGCATGTTTGCAATTTGGAGGGTCTTTTGGCATGGGAATCTCGAGAGCCTGATAGGATATTGGACGGGGCAGCAGAGCGTGTTGGTGAAACACGGCTCAGATTGCAGGTAGGGTTCCTAGAGAACATACAGAATGCCTCATTCAATATGGACTTCAGAGAAAAGCATGCCCTCAGTATCACAGTGTGCTAAAATAATTGTTGTTTAATTGAAATTCAAATTTAACTGGGCCCTATGTTTCTATTTGCTAAATTTAACAGCCCTAAATTTGCGGGGATAGAGGCACGCTCATAGCAGGTACCAGAGTGTGCCTTTGTGTGAGCTCTTTGAATGGGAGAAGGAGAAAAAGAGAAAAAAAAAAGAATGCAAAACAGTAGTTTTTTAGAAGCAAAATCCATTACTGGCCCGCTCCATCTCCTTTTGATCTTTGTGCATGGTGTGTGTGTGTGTGTGTGTGTGTGTGTGTGTGTGTGTGTGTGTACACATACATACACGTCCAAGTCCCTGTGTTTTGTTGACACAAGGATCATGGCATTGAGGAAAATTGTTGACGGTGATACTGATTACAGCATCTTGATTCACAAAACAAAAGTGAGACTATAAACAGTGAAAATGCAATTAGTTTAAAACTAACACTATTTATTGCAGGCTTGCTTACTATCTAGGCCCAATCCCAAACAGCCCAATCACAATTTTGCCTGTTCCCGATCTTTATGTTTTCAGAGAACCATAAAATGTTACTAAGGCATCTGAGAAATCATCTAGTCCAACCTTGACATTTACAGACTAAATAACCAAGACTCAGAGAGAAGTGACCAATATAGAATCAGGCAGCCAAACAACATTAATAATAGAACAATATTTTTTGAAGATTTACTAAGCACCAGGCATTTTCCTTAGTGGTTTACCTGTATAATCACATTTAATCATCACAAAAACCCTTTAATTGTTCTCATTATTCAATGAGGCAAACTGAGGCAGAGGGAGTCCTGTAGTTTATCTAAGGTTCAAGTCTAGGTCATTAGGAAGTAAAAGTGCCCGCTAAAATCCCAGCTAGTTTGGTTCTGGGTCCACACACTCAGCCGTGAAACTGTGTGCCTCTCAGATAGGATGAGTTTATATCATTAAACATGTTCATACATGGAGACTATCACAGCTGCCTACTCCCATGGCATGATTTTGGGCTGAATAACAAGGTCACTCGAATATCGAATATCACTCCAGGAGCTGGCTGGATGCTGTTGCCATACGTGTCAACTTCAGAGTCAAAGCAGTTATATGCTCACTTAACACAAGCCCTAGAATACGGGAGTCTTCTACGATCAGAGAGCAAATTAGTTTCATTTATTTTTTAAACTATTTTTAATGAAATACGTAACATCAGGTTCTACTATCAAAGCAAACATTAGCAGTCAGAATTTTATGAGTTCACATTTTGATAGCTCAGGAACGAAAAGAAGAAAAAAAGAAGAGAGAGAGGGAGGAGGAGAGAAATCAAAACGGAGAAGAGGCCTTCCTAATCTGTTGTTAGCCACAAAGTAAACCAAGTTCTCTCAGGCAGAGGCAGGCCCTTTCGTAAGCGTGCTGCCAGCCAGGCTCCTGTGTGGGTGCAGCTATCATCCTCAACATGAAATTAACTTAGGTTTACGTTTTGCCTGTTTTTCTCCTCTGTCTTGCAGATTATCAACCCCTTGCACCTCAGTTGTCCAATCTACTCCATCCCAGTCCAGACCCCAGCGTCCCTGTTTATGACAGGTGGAGGATTAAGCATGCCCATGTCTGCTTTGATACCATGTTTCCCAAAGCTGCCCTTCAGGGAACACAAAAGTCTGTGCAAGCTTTAAGAAAAAACGAGGCCGCACTTGGAGTTCTCAGGAGCTCCAGGGGGTACCTGGGAGACACCAGGCCTCCACAGAGGCAGGAATTGGGAGCCGTGCAAACATTGTCTTCCCTCTCGTCTGCACTTTAGGAAGGAAGGGTTAGTTTGAGGAATCTGCTTTTGCAATCCTCTACCGAACCTCACCAAACTCTTGGAGAAATAGATCCCTTTCCTGACCCGCACAGGAACTGGCAAGGTTGCATTTGAAATTAGTGTAGCTTTTTGCAAAAACAAATCTGCATCCTCTTTTCTTCAGAAAGGTGGCAGTGTTGCCTTGCAGTTTTGACCAAATTACAAAGCAGTGCCAAAAAGTCTCTAGCGGATTAACACATCAACCACCTCACCTCGCCATGGGAAGGAAGGAAAGGAAGGATGTAACCACCCCTGAACCCAATGGCTGGCAAATTAGTTTATATCGTTAAGCCTGGCACTGAGCATTTTGGTTGGCCAAGCCCCTGAGTTTTCATCTCATTTCAACAGCACAGAGACTAAGAAAATCTCCAGTGGCCTCCACAAACGTCTAAAAGCCAGGAATCTCCAAGGAAGCCACAGATAACCCTGCTTTTCCAGCATCCATGCTTCTCGTTGCTGACACATCCATCCCAAGTGATACACCGAGTGGTCCTATTTAGAGGGCTGAGGAAAACTTAGCGAACCAGGCCAGCATCCTTCCAACACCTGCTCTACGGAATGTTCACATTGACGCTCTCACACAATAATTCATCTTCTAAGTAAAAGCCCTGCCATCTGTTGAGTGGCTTGTTACTGCTTTTATAAAATCAATATTCTACACGAGTTATGGAGAAAGAATTTAAGAAGGCAAGTGTCTGTACCTGATTTCACACTCATACCTTCCCTGGGCGCCTGTCCCAACCCTTGTGAGCAGTGTGTAGAGTTCCCACCTTCCCCACTCACCTTGACTCAGCATCCTGTGAGAAGTTCCTCTTTGCGCCACTAACACAGATATTTGGGGGGAAAAAAACCCTCTCCATTTATAAATATCGGATGGTTTGGGAAAAAATATTTGTGGCACTGGACTTTTTTTCCCCCTCTACAGTGATGTCATTTTAAATACTTGTTGTGCTCCAAATTGGCTATTTTTACTTCCCCCAAGTGACTTTTTTGGGAAATACATTTGTTTGGATTAGCTATGTTTTAAATGACCCCTGTAATCTAATACACAGCATCAGATTCATCTTCTCAGCAATCACAACGCATGTTATGCAGCCGCAAACTCGAGACCCCTCATCTGTTCATTTTCAAACTTGTTCCTGTTGGATATGCTTCCAAATCTCCTATTCACAGATACAGAGACAAATAAATAAATAAGCAAAAGGAAACCACCGGCCCTTTCGCAGGCAAAAACCACACTCAGCAACTCCAAGTACTTCAAACGGAAGACATTAAACCCCCCCAAGGTCGAATAACATTTTCACTTCCCAGTGTGCTTTTTGGGGACAAGGTTGAAGCAGCCGCGCGGGCTCTGGGACATTTATTGGAAAGCCGTGTCCAGCTGAGAAGTACAGGAGAAGAAAGTTTAGGAAGGAATGCTGGGTGCCTCAGCCCTACCTGATCTGAACTTGCTCCTAATCAGCAAAGAGTGCTCAGCCCCCAGGAGGGTCATGTTGAGTCTCAGCCAGCCGATGGTCCCTGGGCCAGACGCCCCCTGTTTTCCACCAGGAACCGGCTCCCGGGGGACCCAGCTGTGCGCAGCTTACAACCCAGAATTCATCCAGATCTCCGGGAGCTCCCCTGGGTAGGAGGCCGGTGGCCGCCAGTGACCGAAGCCAGTGTCCCCAGAACACTGGTGGCTCCCCCTCGCTGTGCGGGCTCTTAACTCCTCGGCGGCGGGACCCTCCTCCTCCGGTGTCGGGCCGGGAGCGGCGGCATCCCAGGCGTTCGTGGCTGATGTCATAGGCCGCCGGCGATGGGGGAGTACCACACCACGCCTTTATGAAGGTCCCAAGTTTGCTATCTGATACTTTTTTACTACTGACAGGAGCTCGGCCAATCAGGAGCGGCGAGCGGGGACGGGGGACCCGGAGCAGCCAGAGGCGCCGGGAGCCGCTCTTAACTCTTTGCTTCAGTTCTGAGCGGACGGAGGGGCAGCCCGGGGCGCACTGGCGAGGCGCAGAGTTAGGGGCCGGGAGCGCGGAAAGGAGGGCGGCGGAGCGCCCGGGCTCCTAGGCGGCCACGGAGAGGGCCTGCGGGCCTGCGGGCCTGGGTCGGGTGTGGGAGCCGAGGGGCTTTGGGGTCTCGCTGTGCCCCGTGCTTCCCAGACAAACTGGGCCCCTTGAGGAGAAACAGGGCTCCCACCAGACTGAAGCCCCCAAATCCTCTCCCCTTTGAGGGTCGCAGACACAGACTTGACACATCTCACAGCTCGAGTGTCAGACTTGGATACACGTCCACAGAGAAAACGAAAAGCCTTTCGTTTTTCGGGGATCTGCGCTTTCTAGACAAACCTGACCCCATCGTGTGCTCACTCCTCCGGACACGGCGGTGCTCACCCCTCCGGACCCGGTGCTCTCCACCGCCACCGGGGACGCACCCGGTGAAAGCCCTTCTGTGCGCTCTGGAGGGGGACGTCCGAGGAAAGAAGGTACCTGGAGCAGGGAGCCTCGGAACTGGGGTTGGGAGCTCGGAAAAGCTAAGGGCTCTCCTAGGAGTGAGTCCCGCCTCGGGGCGCAGTCCCTTCCACACCAAAGACGGCCAGGTGTTATGGGCTCATCCACAAATGAAACCAAGACCAGGCTCCAGGAAGCGTCACAGAAAAACAAAACGACAAAAACAAACAAAACGCAATAAAAACACACCCAAACCCTCCCAGACTACCTCCGTACATCAAGTTGAGTTGAATTTATGTGCAACCTTAGTGCACGCGGGGCCTCCTCCATCATCTGTCACACTCGCGCCCGCCTGTGTCTCAGGAGACCCCGGAACCCTAACAGGTCAGTTGGTGACAGATGAGGACCTGATGCCATGCCAGGTCCTGGTACAACGTTTAAGTCCCGGATTTGGGCCCGAATTCCTTGACTCTCCGGTGCACTCTTTGGCTCTGACCAGCCTTTTGTATAAACAAGGCCTCTGGGAGAGACACTAGCCCCTGATGAGAAGGGGAAGCAGGGGAGGCAGACAAGCCTACTCATGTCCCTTCGGAGCACGGCTGGCCCTGCAGCCTGTGCAGAGGCAACGTCTCCATACAGAGTGTACTGCTCCCAGTCCCGCTTTCACAGACCCAGTGGCTCCAAACAGCGCAGGTTTGTTATTCTGCAGTTTGGAGGTCAGAAGTTGGACCTGGGTCTCAGTGGGCCAGAATCCAGGTGTCTGCAAAGCTGGTTCCCTCGGGAGGACCTAGGAGGAAATCATGTTCTCGCCTTCCAGCTTCTGGCATCCGTCTGTGTCTTCTGGACCGTGCCCAGCTGAGCCACGCCAACCAGGGCCCCTTCTTCCACCTGCAAAGGCAGCAGCGGTGGGTCAGGTTCTTACTCTGCACTACAGCTCCGACCTCTCTCCTTCCTCCCAGTTGCACACTGAAGGCCCCTGCATGTGACCTTAGTGCAAGGTCAGCTGATTATCAACCTTAATTCTGCCTGTTTGTTACCTTACTCCTCTTCGCCAGGCACTTGAGTATCCTCACCGATTCCCGGGGTTAGGGTGAAAACATGGGAATTGGGGGCTTTGTTCTACCTGCACACACCATGACCCCTCTTGCTTTCAGCATTCTGTCCTCAGTGGAACCCCAGCCTCCTGATCTTTTGTGAAAAGCGGTTAAGTGGAGGGAGGCTGGAGAAAGGGAGGCACAGGAACCTGAAGGAACCCTGCCAGCTCCGAGATGCCCTTGGTGGGGTGGAGGAGGGGCATTCTGAGAGGGAGAGATGCTGGGATAAGGAACATTGCTAAATTATCTGTGTAGAGGGGGGAAAAAAACCTATTTTGAGCAACTTTAAAAACAAAAGAAAGCCAAGCAGATTTTTATCCCGAGGATCGTGGGGCCGAGAAGAAGGCAACTTGGCAGAGACCTGTTTTTTTATTTTAGTGAAAGTTGTGATAAAAACAGCTGAAGCCAGCATTGCACGTAAGGGTCTGCATGACCTGGATGAGTCGGACAGGAGTAAATTGTTTTTCTTCTGCAGGCCTGTGTGTGTGTGTAGGGGGGCGGCATAGTTTCTTTCCTGAGTGCATTTGGGAATGCCAGTAACCATAGCCTTCCTCAGTTTTTCCATCATGCTGTGGGGCTGCCCTCTGGGACTCATGCTCTGATGGCAGGGATATCTATGGATATAAATATGCTCTATAGGAGCTTATCCTTTTCTCTCCCCCCCTCTCTGAAAGTATGTTTTTGTGGGAAAAACATTAGTGGAACTTGACGAGGATGCTCCCCGGGGGCAGCTTGCCTGCTATGCTGTGGGAGCAGGGAGATGCAGCAGCGTGTGCACTGGGCAGTCACCTCAGTGCCTCTTCCCTGCCTCGCTGCCCTCTGACCTCCTTCCTCTCTGAGGTTGAGAGCAAGCCGGGGCGGGGGGGGGGGGGTGATGCAGAGGAGGTACAGGAGCTCCCAGCATAAGGAAGAACATCATTTGAATCTGAGCTGCCCTGTGACCTGGGGTGGGTTATTAAAGTCCTGTAGACTTCATGTAGAGTGGGCTTAGAACTGCTTTCAGAAGTGTGGGGAAGCTTCAATGAAATAATGCATGTGGGGTGCCCAGAGCAACTCTTCGTGGCATGTTTAAGCTCCTCTCTATGCCTTCTTTTCCCCTCCAGCTATTCTTGCTGGCTCCAAGCAATGCTGACACCTTCTCTTTTGCTACGATTTTCCTTTCCTTTGCCGTCAGTTATCTCTGGCTGCCTAAGAAACCGCCAGTGTAAAGCAGCACACACATTCATCCTCTGGCAGTTTCCCTGGGTCAGGATTTGGGGCCTGACTTAGCAGGCCCTTTGCTCAGGATCTCACAGGCTGCAGTCCAGGGGGTAGCTGGGGTAGTGGTCCTGTCAGGGGCTAGTGTTCTCTTCTGAGTTCACTGGTTGGCGGAATTCGGTTGCTTGCAGCTGCAGAAGCCATCATGGCATGCTTCCCCAAGGCTGGCAGGTGGATCTCTCCCAGGGAAGTCTCTGTTGGAGGCAAGTTGCTCAGCCAGGGACTGGCCCCCTCTGGGTGCAGGAAATGGGAAGAACACACAGGTGGCAGCAGGTAGGTGGGGCATGCTTTATTACGAACAAAGCAGCCCCACACTGGCTGGTCTGTGGCACCTTATCTACCCGCTCAAACAAAGGTGCCAGTGAGTGACGCTCACGCTGCATTAACATAAGCAGGTACATAAGGGTGTGACTTCGCAGTTCGCATCATGCTGCTGTCGAGTCATTGCCCTCGTGCATGTGGAGGGCAAAGGGGCCTTTAACAGTCATACTCCCGTGTCCTTGCCTGCACGTGTGCATATGGCGAGGAGGCCTTGAGCCTCTGGTGTACTCAGGGCCTCCAGAATCTCTCTTAAAGGACTCATCCCATTAGTCAGAGCCACCCAGGATTAGCTCCCTTTTGATTAACTCAGAGTTATACTAATTAGAAACTCTAAGGATACCTGCAAAACCTCTTCAGCCATATAATGCAGCCTAGTCACCACAGCGTTTGTCATACTCACCAGCCTCTCCCAGATGAAGGACTATACAAGGGTAATCTTGGGTTACTTTAGAATGCCGCCTTCCACAGCTGCGATCCTCGGCCCCCCACCACCTGTGCGCGATGTCTGTAGGAGAGTCTGTAGCACAGCTCATGTGGTCAGCTTGAACTCTAACCCCTTATGGACTTCCCTATGGTTCTGCATGAGGTCAGCTACTAGGCCGGAGAGCAGGGGTGGTCAGCAGAGGGACAGACCGCAACCGAAGGCCCTCCGGTTCTCCCCTTCTTAGCATAAGCCCCTCACCCCCACCCTGCCCCCGAGGTCATCCCTGTCTTCTTGGTCTCACGGTCTTCTTGTCCTAAGTGCCCATTTCTGGCCTGTTTTCTCTTTTTTCCTTTCATATGTTCAGGGGAGCAATGGTTCCCCTTGCATCCATCCATTGGAAATGTACTGAGGGATCTTTGCAAGTCACTTTGGCAAGTGCCCTGGTGGACATGCAGGTTTGCAAACTCCTCAGATAAGACCAGGGCTAAGAGAAAATGTGTGTGTGTGTGTCTGGCGGGGGTGGGGGGCGTGTAGGCAGTGTACACAGCAAACTCAACAAACAGCACCTGGCTCATCCAAATGGGCCACCAGGACCCAGCTCTAGTTGTCTCTAGAACATTTGGGAGGGACAATACTTGTTACCATTCCCTCCAGTTGTTCAAATGAACTGGAAATCCAGATTATAGTGCTCAATGGAAGGATTTTTAAAAATATGAGCAACTATCCATAATTTTAAAGTAAAATCTAAAACTGTGTGAGTCAACCAGGGATAGATCTCGGCTGTAGAACCTGAGTCTTATACAGTTTAGAGGCCTTTTAAAAAACAAGTGCAGAGTTAGAAATGTGATGGCAGTATAAATGTTCCTATTGATTCAGATTGATAAGTGGAACCACAACGAACTGAAGAATGGACAATTCCTGTCTCATAAGATCCTTCAGGCAACTGACCAGAGTTGCTGATGCAGGAAGCAGTCTGGCTTCCTCGTCCCACTGGAACTCGCTGGAACTCCCAGCACCCACAGTGAGCTAGTGAGGGGCCCTGAAGCTTAAGCGCCATTAACTTCACAGTATGAAATCTGTCTCTGGGCTGAGGAAACGTGTGTGCGCTGAGGGAGACTCACCCGGCGCTGTTGCAAGCCCTCGGCTATTGAAGCCTGTACTCTGATCTCCATGAAGTTTTATCCAGAAGGGAAGGTAAAGTGTGTATGCTCAGGTTGCCTGTTGAAGGAGTCACCTCTTTAGGGAATGCCGCAGCCTATCCATTTGTTTCCATTCTAGAAGTATTTGTTAAGCACAGAATGTGTTCCAGCCTTGGGGGGTGGGGGTGTGTGTGTGTGTGTTACAGAGATAAAGAAGATATGATCCTGGACCTCAAGGGGCTAAGAATATAGTGACAGAGCATCCACAAACTCCCAGCAGACCAGAAATCCAGGGTCATTATTACTCCAGGAAGGCAATGAGTCCCACAGGGAAGTCATGTGAGCCAGCCTAATACAACCTGCTTGTTTTTTTTAAGTGAATATAAAAGAGCTTTTGCCTAGTTTAAACAAAGACTTAGGTTAAACATATGAAGAAATGGTTTCAGTCGAAAGAACAGGGCACAGCTCCTTCTTCCCTGCCTCCCAGCAGTGCCTCTCGCCCTCTCCTCCTCTCTCTGCCCTTCTGTGTGCTTGCTCCTGCTCAGGAGAAGGGAGTGCAATGGTTCAATGTGGTTTAAAGCCATCTGGTTGGGCCACACTTGCCGGAGGGCAGGGCTGCTGTTAAAAAGTTGTGCACCCATGTATTACTTCCTCAGATTCCGTCTTGCTGCCCTTACAGTGGGGAGGAGCAGGGGTCAGAAGTATAGAATGTGCATTCTGACAGTGTTGGAATCAGTCGCACCAGCTGCCCCAGCTCCATTCCTGCCGTTTTCTGTCTAGAGACTTCCTACTTACACTTCAAAACCCAACTCCGGTTTCCCCTTATTAAGAAAACCTCCCCAGGCAGCCCCTGGCAGAGTTCATCGCACTCCCCTTGCTTTCCTACTTTCATGTCGTGTAGGTACTCCTGTTACTGCATTTGTCAGGGGGCATTCTCAACGACGTTTTAACCTGAAAATCTTTTCACTAACTTACAAGCTATGTTTTCACCTATGGCAGTAACTCATCTGTTTTTCCTTTTAATTCTATTGTGCTTATTTTTTTGTTTGTTTTACTCATCATCAAACAAGCTGCCCTTTGACATACTTGTGTTCAAATTATTACATATCAAATAGTGTTTCTTGTTTTTGATCTTTTCTTTAAAAACATTTTTTATTGATTTTTAGAGAGAACGGAAGGGAGAGGGAGAGAAAGAAAGAAACATCTACTTGAGAGTGTGACATCAATTGGCTGCCTCCTGCACACCCCCATGGGGGGTGGGGCCTGCAACCGGAATGTAATTAAAAGGGCAACCAGGGCTACTTGTGATTTCTTCTGCAAATAGATTACAAATTTCTGGAGGACTTTGGCTGCATCTTCCATTCTTTATATTTACCAAAGCATCCTCCAGGTGCCCCTCAAAACGAATTGCAACAGGGGGGTGGGATGGTGCCTGAGTATAGGGACTGGTGTGTCCAGAGTCATCCATTCAGGGTTTGCCACAGCATTATACACTTTCCAGAGATGATGAAACCACTTCTGGTTCATAAAGTGTGAGCTGATGTGGGAGTTTGCTTTCTCTCTAAAGTGTGTGTGTCTGTGCCTGTGTGTCGACTGGTCACATTCTGTATCCTAACTCCTCCCTTCACTCAACACGCCTGCCTGCTCCCCGCTCCCCAGAAAACAGAATGGAGGCTCATAAATCCCTGACCTTCTCCAGGTGACCTTACAAATCATAAGAGCCTTGTCTCATTAACCCGGGGCGCCTATTATGGCTGAAGAATGGTGAGGCGCTACTCCAGCGCAGGGGGAGTGAGTGCGGGGGAGGGCCACCCGGACTATTTAGTGGGCCCAATTGCTCAAGAGCTTCCCAAATCCCTCTTCACCTCCCCGCTGCCAGTCCCCCACAACTGCCTCAGGGCTGAGTCAGAGAGGAGCGCTGTTAGTTGGAGAGGACACTGTCTGGGAAGTGATTCTTGCTCTCTCCAGGAGAGCGTTGTGCACTCAAGATTAGAGAGCTTAGCTTAGCTAAAATGATACCTGCTATGAAAATTAGAACATTCCGAGTGAGAATGTCCGAAAAGGGAGAATTCCAAGTGCTATTAAAACAAGCCATGATAACAGTAAAGAAAATTCACAGTGGGAGGCTTGTTAACTGACCATACTCTCAACTGTCAGTGTTCAGCAAAAGGTGACTTTAAAAAAATTCAGTTAAGCCGAGACTGGTTTGGCTCAGTGGATAGAGCGTCGGACTGCGGACTGAAGGGTCCCGGGTTCGATATCGGCAAGGGCATGTACCTTGGCTGCGGGCACATCCCCAGTAGGGGGTGTGCAAGAGGCAGCTGATCGATGTCTCTCTCTCATCGGTGTTTCTGACTTTCTATCCCTCTCCCTTCTGCTCTAAAAAATCAATAAAATATATTAAAAAAAAATTCAGTTAAGCAAAAAAAAAAAAAAAAAAAAACCAATGAAAAAATATCCTCGAGTGAGGATTAAAAAAAGTTAAAATCACTAATGCATGTAATAAAGTAATGCATACCTACATATAGCAATAAGCTTAATTTCCCCCCCCCCCCCCTTATGTGAGAGGCATTTTGTATCCACAAACTCATTTACTGGGTTCTTTATGTCTTCTTAAACTCTATATGACTGCCTCTCCACCACAGTGAAGATCATGTTCATGTACCACGGGACTTTTTTTTTTTTTTTTTACTGTGAAAGTACCCTCTCTCAATAGATGGCATATGATACATAAACTGTTTTTTTTAAATATATATCTAAGATTCTTTCTAGTTGCCAAATTGTGTATGTTGCTTTTCCCTTAAGGAAATAAAGTAAACCTAAAACTCAAATAAAAATCAAAACCACACACAGCATTTTAGAAAATATTTTTACTAAAATTTTTTCCTTAATAATGATTATTTCTAAGGCCAGAAGGAAGAGCATGGACTTTTTTTTTTAACTTTCTGTTATACCTATCTATGTTGGATTAATTCTATCTATAATATGTACCTAGGAGAAAATAAACATTAAAAAATTAAAAAAAAATTCAGTTAAGCAAATGGTCAGGAGCTGGTCACACTCATTGAATGAATCCGCAGCAAGATTCCTGGGTCTGAATAGGACTTGAACAGATATACCTGTTTTATAGAAACTAACCCAGCACACCTCAGACTTAAACCTGCGGGATGTTGGGCAGGGGTTGCAACCTTTGGTATGCCCCTTCTCATAAGATTTGTTTTATTAAGATTTGTTTTAGACCAGTACTGTACTGGACTCACAGCAAAACGGAGAGGAAGGCACAGAGAGTTCCCATATAATTCTGCCCCACACATGCGCAGCTGCCCCCTAATCAATCTTCCACAGACAGATGCGTTTATTACACCTGATGAGCCTGCACTGATACTTCATTATCCCCAATCAGAGGTTACGCCAGAGCTCGTTCTTGGTGCTGGACAGTCTATGGGTTTGGATAAATGTACAATGACGTGGGTCCATCATCATGGTATCATACAGAACACTTTCACTGCCCTCAGCAGCTTTGTGCTCCCCTACTCATCCCTCCTCCCCCACAAGATTTTCTTGTTTGACAGTCACACTGTTATCATGCATCTTTTCTCCAATGCACATGTCCTTTTAGCTTGTTAAACCCTGTTGTGCCTATTTTCCTCGTGATCTCCATAGCAACCCTGCGAGGTATTTGAGACGCTTTTCGACAGCCCAAGTAATGACGTAGGAGCGAGGATCACTGATTCACTGGAACTTGTCCCCTGGGAGAGGCACGGCCCGGTCTTGGGTCTCCAGGCTTCCATGCGACTCTTCTTCCACGATTTCTTGCAGCATCTCCACTGACAGGTGATTCCAAGGCCTGCCCGGGTGTCTCCCCTCCCCCTCCCCCTCCCCCTGGACAGGCTGCCTACCACAGGTGTTTTGTTTTTTTTTACTCCTCTGGGTGGTCAGTATTCATGTCAGGGAAAATTTAAACATCTCTGCGTTGCTTCCTGGCACATGCAGTATTTTCTTACGGTACCTTGCCAATTTCTGTTTTTCTTCTGGAAAATTCTTTATTACAAACTGACCTTGGTACTGACCCATGCCATAAAAAAATAAATAAAACCACAGACCCAGGATTTTGTTACATTATTATTCAAAGCCAAAGAATGGTAACTGTGTGTCTAAAGCTTTCAAGACATGAAGCTGGGATAACCTCTAGTGTATTTGAGAGGAAATGTATTAAAAACGACCAAAGGAAAATCCTAGAAGATCCAATAAAATGTACATGTCGGCAGATGAGGTGAGTGTAGAGAGAAGGTGGCTGAAACACAGCGCTGTTGGTGGTGTGATTCTCTCCCCCACCAACCCCGTGCATAGGACAGCAGCAGTGCAATGGCTGACTGGGGCAGAGGATGGGGTGCTGGCGCCAGATGCCTGGGTGTAACGCCTTGGCTCCACCTAATGACCTGTGTGACCCTGGGCAAGTTACTTAACCGCTCTGTTTGTGTGCCTCTGTCTCCTCTACTGTAAGGTGAGGATATCTGTTCAGAAAGTTCTGTGGAGGATTCAGTGAGTAAATAAGTTCAGGAAAAGCGCTCAGGACAGAGCCTAGGAAGTTCCCGTCAGAGGAGACCCATGATGATGACGATCATGGTGGTGGTGATGGCAATAATGATGATCCCTCGACCAGGCAAAGCTGAAAGGCAGAGAAGCGCCTTGTATATTTCAAAGTGCTCTACAAATGCTACATAGTACAGTCTTCGGGAAATGATTATTTCCTGTGGTGGAAACAGCCAGGGCAATTCCAAAGCAGTTTTGAGAGAGTCAGCATCCTTTAAACAGCCTCCAGTTGCCTCAGACCTGGCTGTCCTCCGTGAAATGGGTGCCCAGAGGCTGGATGTGGTGCTGCAGGTGGGGGAACCTTCAGGGATGCCAAAGGCAGAAACAGTGATATTTGGTTTTGAGGCATTTAGACTGTGACCGCTTTGTTTTTGCCCTATTTGGGGAAAAAAACACAGACAAACAAAAGACCCTGTAAACTAATATTCATCTGGGTAGAACTTTGTGAATTTAGAACTAATAATGGCCAAGTTTTAGTGTCCTCTTTTGTTCTTGCCATGTTGAATTTGATGATTGGCCATTTTGAAGGCATTATAGGGCCAAGTGTTAAATGCTGATACACACATCTGTCATCAAAACATACATATTAATGTGTATGAACTTGTACATGCATCCGTGTATGCAACAAGATTAGCTGATGTTAAGTAAATGCTTACTCTAGGCTAAATATTTGAGTGATTTTATTTTCACGTTTAATACTCACAATGGCCTTAGGAAGGAGAGACAAGTTTAGTTCCATCTTACAGATAGGGAATAGAGGTTTAGGGAAAGGGCTGTCCTCAGACCAGGGGTTCTATCCCAGATGCCATATCTCAGGGACTTCTGTGCTTTGGAGTGCCTCTCTTGGCATTTCCTAAATCTTGTGGTATCAGCTGGGCCATCTGGGCTAGGTGTTCTGAGCCCAAGTCAGATAGGGTGGCACTTACTTCCTGATCTCTATTTCTCTCCTTTGGGCTGTTCTCTAACCCTTTAGCCTGTGGTGGGGTTAACCAAATACCCAAAGGAGCTCCAGAACTGGAGCTGAATGGGTTGACTGTCCTGGAGCTTCATGGATAGCACTGGTCCAGGAGGCAGCCTGCTGAGCTGATTACTTCCTCTGATGGTGAATTATTAGGCTGCCACGGTGCTGACATGCTGGTTTGGAGTTACTCAAATTATGTATATAGATAGGAATCGTGCACAAAATATTTTTCCCAAACCCCCTGCTCTAAGCAGCCCTGTTTATAGAGGTGAAGCAATTGATCAAGATCATCTATCTGGCAAGTGGCAGGGCTGTTACCTGACGTCAAAGTATATGTGAAGTGCTCACATATTTGTTCTTTATTTTTAAAGAGAATTAGGAGTTGTTATCCTTGTATATACATTTTACAAAACAATCAATTCCCTCAACAATATTTATTAAGTCATGTTTTTGTGCAGAATGATCAATCAACTCTTCCACAATTTTGTTTGGTTTGTGACCACCTTCCATGCTAGACCTACCTTTAATAAGAATGCGAATTTAATAGTCTACCCAGGTTTATTTATGGGGCATTGGAACTTTCCAGAACTGGAGTAATGGCTAAGGGTTGATAACAGCCTTTAAGCCACTCATCAATGGTGGAGCCTGATCCTTGAAGAGACATCGGTGGATTTTTAGAAATAGCCTTCCACTCGTTAGCTGGAAATGATACCACATCTGGGAATACAACCAAAACATTTCTGATGTCTGACAAAAGCATCACCAAAGGGAGAGAGGGAGAAAAACAACAACAATCCACAAACATTCATGACTATGGAATTTTAAAATTACTGACGTTATTTGTTTATTAAAGATTGTAACTCACTTCAACATCACAAAGAATGAACCCCCTTGAACCAGATAACAAGCACTGCATGTTCTTTATGATAATGCCAACAATAAAACTAGAAGACTTTACTATTTGTTATTTATCGGGTTGACTGGCCAAATCATTTTTCTACATGATAGGCTTGAAAAATGCTTTATTTTCTTTTTCCTGCTTATAAATAAAGGCAGCACAGAGATGGCAAGTGTACCTCCATGCACTCTGCACGGTGAAAGCAACGTTAGTTGGTGCAGAGAAGTCCCAGAGCTGGCAGCATTGACATTCTCCTTTTCCATTAGGTTTCTGGAAGGAAGTTTTGGCTCGTGACAATTATATAACTTAATTTTTCCCCCAATGAATATCTTAAATTCATATATATATATATATATATATATATATATATATGCTTTGTATTTTCAGCCACCATGCTAGACCACAGCAGCATGCATTTCTTACTTAGTTGGTATAATAACCTCCTAAATATTCTCCGAACTTTCACTCTTTTCTGTCTGAAGTTGAGTCTCTACACAGAAGCCAGGTTAACCCTTTTAACATAAATTAGTGTAAAGTACTCCCTTGCTCAGAACTCTCAAGTGGCTTCCCAATGTCCTCAGAATGAAGCCAAACATTTTATCATGGCTCCTCTGGTTATATTCTGACAGCTTCCTTTTTCTCCTCCTCCTTCCTCTGACCTGCCCTTCACTTGGGGGTGGTGCTGTGGGAGGTGATGGGGAGCATGACCAACAGGCCAGCATCAATAGGCTCCTTTGTCTTCTATCTTTTGGGTGTGTTCAGTTAATGGGGGGCTCTGGCATGGATGAGAGGGAAGCGGGAGAGTGAGGCCAGGGCATTGGTTTCTCAGGTTCCCCCAACCCTGGCTGCATCTCCTATCCCTGTAGATCCTGGTGACCACTCCCTCCACACCCTTCAGCACTAGAAGCAATCAGGATGTTCTGTTGTTTCTGATCCTGGGGCTACTGTATACTGTGCTTTGTGGTTTTCCTACTTCACACATCTTTGTGAATATTACTCTTAGAAAATTTCAATTTGCCCAATTTTCATGTGTCATCTGCTCCTTGCTGGGCTTAAAGTTTCCCAAGCCTGGCCCCTGAATACCTTAGCCTGTCTTTGCTTACTTCCTCCAGTCACACAGATCTCCCATTCTCAGCTCACTAGCTGTCTGTCTGTGCCTGGAACATCCTTCTCCTGGGATAGAACACAGAAAAGCCTTCTCTGATGTTCTTAGCTTAGGGAGCCCACAGTTCCCAATACTTTTGATCAATTTCTATGTTTTGTTTTCTTAAAGTCCCTTATAATTAACATAATTTATCTCATTTAGTTATCTACCTGTCTTCTTCTTTTTCTTTTTTTGCTTCCATGACTGGAATGTGACATGGGATCTCGCCTCTCCTGTGTTCCTCTTTACATCAGAGCCTAGAATTATTCCTTATCATAATAGGTGTTGAATAAACGATTGCTAAGTATTTGTCCAATAAGTCCATTGGACCATCTCATTTTACAGACGAGGAAGGTGAGATCTGTGGAAATGGACCTTGTCCTCACACAGGCACTTGAATCAAGAGTTGTGTGACTCAGGTTGCCTTTTTTAGTTTTCAAGTTTCTATCTCATTTGTCTCATGTCTGTTTTATAAAAAGGGGCCACTCTTCCTTACTGTCTATTTGTTGGGTATGTATTTTTAAAATAATGAGTAATTTCTTTAAAAGCATGGATTTTCTAACATGCATTTCTCCTAATCTCTCTTGATTCTCTTTCTCTTTCGTTTACAGATCTTACCTCCCATGCCTTCTTATAGCTATGAACCACTGACTAAGGCATCATGTTTAGACTTAGAGAGTGACTTGGAAAAAACCATGCTAGCATTGAAGGGCAATTGGGAAAATCAAGACCAATTTTACTACAAATTGTAAAAATAATAGTTAAGTAAAATAATTAGTAGGTTACTACATTTAATTTATAAGTACTCACTCTAGACCAAACACTATGTTAGTATGAGTAAGTTCACATGCTTGTATATTCCTCAAGGAATTCTGTGATCTATATATCTTCCTTTTATTTTAGAGGAGGAGCTGAACTTCACCAGAGCCTAGAACTGTTCCTTATCACAATAGGTGTTCAATAAGTGATTGCTAAGTGTGCCTGAGGCTATGGAAAAGGTGCCATAGATCCCAACACAGGCCTCAGAGAACCCTGAAAAGTGAAGTTAAGGAGCTGCAGGGTATGCATCTTCCACAGTGAGAGAGTCAGAAATAAGACCCTGATTGGAAGTTTGGTCAGAGTCTGGGAAATTGAATATGGGTGAAGGAATGAAATTCAAGGAATGGAGAGCTCAAAAGAGCTGATGTAAAGCTAGCACACACATTAGATCTTGAGCACCACAGTCAGAGATGAAGGTCAGGCTTATCTGCTCTTTGATGTTCTGGCATCTTTTCTGTGTCTTTAAGAGTGTTTTTGTTTTGTTTTGTTTTGTTTTTTTTGGAAATGACATAGAAAAAGCACCTGATACTCCAGGAGGATCTTTCTCTCTGACTCTCATAAGAGGAGATACTGGCTGGATTTTTCACAGGGCAGAGATAAGTTGTGCTTGAAATATGGAGGCCAGCTTTGGAGGCCTAATACAGAAGCAACACAGGAAGGACAGAGTTAGGGAAAAGCATGCAGAAGTTCAGAGGATCTGGTGGAAATAGAGGAGGCCAAGCTGAGGGCATCATGCTGATCCTTGATTGCCAAACAGGAGACTCCAGACCATCGAATGTCAATTCTTACTTGCAGCCCAAGGTTCAGCATTAAATATATTTCCTGGATTGAAGCCACCTGTAAGTGCCCACTTTCTGTCCCAGAAGAGCTTCTCTCCATTTCAGAAAAGGAACTAATGGCCAAAAGGAGTGGTTAGGCTGGTCTATCAAGGGGATCATGGACAGGTAGAGAGAGTGTTTAGCCATGAAATATTAATTTCCATGCTTCAAGTATCCCAAATAAATTTATTAATTTATTATCATGCAGAGCTGTTGTGCAATTGACACAGAGAAAAAAAACCCTTTTGTACTTTACCAAGTCTACTTTTGAGTCACCCAGTGTTCTCATCATAATATTTACTCCTGGGTAAATAGGCTAAATTCTCCAATACTGATACAAAACAGAAAGATCAGAGGATGAAAATAAATAGATGACATGGCTGTTTAAAGATCATGTAATGTTTTTTAGCAGCATAAATATTTGATTGTGAAACTCTCAATATGTTGTGTCTATTAACTAGTAATGTACAATATTTAAATAATTCCAGCAGCTGAAGTGGGCCAGGGTCATTGAGGAGGGCAGAGGGAAGGCGCAGGCTGGCGAGATGCCAACTTGCAGTCATCACCAACCCTGAGGCTGGCCCCAGACACTCTTCATTCATTCCATCTGGAGCTCTCTGGTCAAGACCAAACCACAGACAAGAGCAAAGAGTTAAAAGGAACATGAAGGGACATTTAAAAGTCCTCTGTCACTTTCTATTGCTAATTTTGTCTGCACAGAAACTTTTATGTATCTTTTATATATTTGGAATTTCACATATTCAATGCAGTCAATAGTATTTGGCATGGTTTTATTTAAAAATTAAAAAATATTTTTATTGGTTTTAGAGAGGAAAGGAGAGGGAGAGAGTGATAGAAACATCAATAATGAGAGGGAATAATTGACTGGCTGTCTCCTGCATCCCCCACACTGGGCCACCCCGGCTGGACTTTGGCATGCTTCTTTGATCTTTGTGTTTGGAGCTGAGGGAGCCAAGTGAAGTTTTTGGAATACCATTAAGGACTTATGTGGAATTACTTGAAATTCCACCCAGCTCATTAATATTCCTGATTCTCTACATGTATAATCTGCAACAACATTAGATTTATAGTCAGGCGAGCTATAAATTTGGGAGACCTTTCTAGCCATTTGAATATGGACAGTTCTCTGAACCTTTCTGGGCCTCAATTTCACCACCTATAAAATGGGACCAATATGTTTATTTTACTGGATGGTTCTGAGGATCAAAATAGAAACAAGATAGAGCAATTAACAGTATAAAAATCCTATAAAAGACTGTTCTAATTGAAGGAAGCATTGCATTCACTTCAGAGTGTACCCTACTTGGTATCTGCTGAAACATCTCACACCAAGTTTGGCATATTGTAAATCTCTTTACAAGCTTGTTAACTGAATGAATGAACACTGCCGGTACCTAAGTATTCCTCTCCTCTCAGTTCTCCAAGGGGTTAAAGAGGATGAACTTCCAAGAGTGAGGAGCCCCACTAATGAAGACCACAATGGGCCCTGGCATTCTCAAGGGATACATGGTGCAATCTGAAGAGTCCCCAATTTCCCGAGTGACACTGAAGAGAAGGGCAGAGGCTGCACTGAGATGCAGAATACAGTGTGGCAGACGTGCTCCCTCCTGGCTCAGCAGCACCCCAAGGGGTGGAATTCTTAGGAAAAAGGCAAGTTTGTAGATATCATGGATTCTATGGTGTCTTAAAAACAGTAAAAACCAGAAATCTTAAATCAACAAAAGACAAAGATGTGTAATTTTATTATTTTACGTAATTAGGAAGGAAGTGATTACGTAAAGCAGTGTGAATAATGCATTCATTATGATCCTCTGTGTTCAATTGTTTCATTGGGAGAATACTTGAGACAGCTCTCAGTCACATCTATACAGCAGGATTGCCTCCTTCCACACTTTTTGAACATTTTTCTATGTTTTATGAACTAGCACAAAGGCATGCACAGTGAGAGGCTCATCTAACTAGTTTCAACAGACTGTATATTCTCTTGTGTCTGAATTTAGAACTGACTTTATCTCACTATGTGCACCCTTCTTTCACTTATCCCCTCACTCATTGAATATTTAGAGTACCTACTATGTGCAAAGTAGGAAAAATGCAACCTCCTATGAAAAGTAAAGTATGAGACATTAATTTATATTCTTAAAGACCTTACCATCCTTTTGGTGGGGCAGGGGAATGTCAGGGGCTCAGGCTGCAAAAGGTATGTGTGCAACAGAGTATAAACTAGAAGGTAATTGCCTTGTCAGTACTGGTATTATTTGGTAATACTATCTGTACAGTGCTGAGCATATGGTAGGTGATAAGGAAACATTTGTTGAATGAATGAATGTATGAAATGTCTATTTTATTGATTCTAAGAGAGGGCATTTTTTCCATCTTTTATTATCACTCAAAAAGCAACACTCGTTAAAAATCAATAGAATATCACACTGTAATTGGCAGTTATTTTTCTTTCTTAGTAGTGCATAAAATAATGTTTTATCTTACCATCAAAACTCAAATTTGCTGCAATCCCATTTAATAAAAGAATAATATGCAAATTGACCATCATTCCAACACACAAGATGGCTGCTCTCATGTGGTTAAAGATTACTGTCCCCAAGATGGCTGCAACAAGATGGCCAGCAGGTTAGGGCAGTTGGGAGGGACCAGGCCTGCAAGGGAGAGCAGTTGGGGTTGACCAGGCCTACAGGGGAGGGCAATTAGGGGCAAACAGGCTGGCAGGGGAGCAGTTAGGCATCAATCAGGCTGGCAGAGGAGTTATTAGGGATTGATAAGGCTGGCAGGCAGAAGCAGTGACAAGAATAATTCTTACATTTGCATTCAGTTTCAAAACCATTTAAACCAAAAATATGAAACTTAACTCCAGTCCACATATTACTGTTCTTGTTACTCACCACCATTCATTTGTCTTCTTCAATCTTGCATTCTCTCTTTTAATTTTATTTGCTTACATTATGTGTTTCCATTTCATGTACTTATTTTTATAAAATTTTTTCTCTGATCTATTTTGCAGGAATATGTATGCTGGAGTAGTTTTAAAGTCTGCATGTTAAAGAGCATTTCTGTTTGTCATATTTTCTCATCCAAAATCTGTAGATTTGACTTCTGTTTTTTAGTGTTGCAAAGAAGAAGTTTGATATAGAATTGACTTTTTAAAAAATTTTGTGGATAACTTTAAAAAACTTTAGATACTTAAGGGATTCTCTCTTAATATTTGAATTTTAAAAATGTAGACAAGAGGGAGAACTAAGATGGCGGCAAAGGCAAAACACCTATCTTGCCGTCATAATCAGCAATTTTAATACTACAACTTAACGAAAGAACAAACACCTTCCAGAATCACCAGAAAGCTCGCCGAGTGAAAATTCCACAAATAAAAGTGAAGATAAGACACTGTGACCTGGAGGAGCGGGCGGACGGCGTTGAAAGATTCGCCTGGAGAGAGGTTTGGAGCGCACGCCTCGGAGAGGGCGGGCGGCTGAAAACCGGCCAGTTTTCTCGAACGGGGAGACAAAGGCGTCCCACTGACTGATTCTCCAGCTCTGGGCGAAGTCCAGAGAACCCACTATCACACGGGGTGAAAACTGGACAGTGGGAGGGCACGCCGAAGCTCGGGTGCTGCCGGGTCTCCCGGCTTGTGGAGAAGGCAGCTCACGTGAACAGCTCGGCTGCGTGACGGCGCAGAGAGCGCACCGCGACTTGCCTCTCATTCGGAAAACCGTCAGACTGCTTTGTTTTACGATCCTGGGTGAGACATTGCGCATGCAGACTCATTTTGGGAAAGTCTGAATTCCCCGGCAACCGGCAGCTGGTGGAGCTCCGTAGCGGCTCTCTCTCAGAGGTGCTGGCGGCCATTGCCCCTGGCACAGAGTCCCTGGGGCCGCATAGGGCGGAGCTAACGCTGTCTGCTTGGCCCGGAGACTCCGCCCACCCAACCTGAGCACAGCTGAGCTTCACAGATAATTGGCCTGGAGGTCAACCCTCCAAGTGCTAACAACGATTAACCTGAGCTTAACTTCAGCAAGACTGTGCAACCCATATCCACCTCAGGTAACTGGGGAGGCTGAGCACTGTCCCTTGTAGCACGTCTACCACTCAAAGCTAATTGAACAACTCAGGGAAGCAGCCACCATGCAGCAACATGGAAAGAAATCAGATGTGAAAGAAATGGAGGAAAAAAAACGACTAGACATGGAATTCAGAACCACGGTTATAGGGTTTTTTAAGAGGTTCCAACAAAAGATCGAGGCCTATAAGGAAATAGCAAGACCACAAAGGAAATGAGTGAGTCCTACAAGAAAATGAACAACACCCTCCAGGATATAAACGAGAGCTGCAAAGAAATTATTAAGACCAATGTGGAAATGAATGAGTCCTACAAGGAAATGAAAGAAACCCTCAAGGATATAAAGCAGACTCTCAAGGATATGAAAAAGGACCAACCAGAAATTAAGCATACACTGACTGAAACAAAAAATATTATACAAAGACCTGAAAGTGCCCTGGAGCACCCCAAGAACCAAGTTAAAGATTTGAAATACAAAGAGGTAAAATCCACTCAGCTGAAAAAGCAAGAAACCAAAAGAATCCAAAAAATTGAAGATAGTGTAAGGGGCCTCTGGGACAACCTCAAGCATACCAACATCAGAATTATAGGGGTGCCAGAAAAAGCGAGAGGCCAAGACAATGAAAACCTATTTGAAGAAATAGTGACTGAAAACTTCCCACACCTGGTGAAAGAAATTGACTTAGGAGTCCAAGAAGTGCACCAAACCCCAATATATAGGAACCCTAAGAGGACCACACCGAGGCACATCATAATTAAAATGCCAAGAGCAAAAGACAAAGAGAGAATATTAAAAGCAGCAAGAGAGAAACAGTTGGTTACCTATAAGGGAGCACCCATACGACTGTCAGCGGATTTCTCAACAGAAACGATGAAGGCCAGACGTGAGTGGCAAGAAATATTCAAAGTGATGAACAGCAAGAATCTACAACCAAGATTACTCTATCCAGCAAAGATATCATTCAGAATTGAAGGTCAGATAAAGTGCTTCGCAGATAAGAAAAAGCTAAAGGAGTTCATCACCACCAAACCATCATTATATGAAATGCTGAAAGATATTCTTTAAGAAGAGGAAGAAGAAAAAGGTAAAAGTGCAAACTAGCAACAACAAATACACATCTATCAACAAATGAACATAAAAATCAAGTGAATTGATAGGCTGTTGAACAGGATAGACTGGTGAATATAACAGAGACATGGACATAGAGAGGGAATGGACTGACAATTCTTGGGGAGAAAAGGGTTGTGGGAAGTGCAGCAAGAGACTGGACAAAAATCTAGCAACAATGGGAGAGGACAGTGGGGAGGGGGAGGTGAGGGTGGAGGGTGGGATAGGTACAGGGTGGAGGGAAGCTATAGGGGGATAAAAAGGGGAAACAATGTAATTAATAAACTGAACAATAAATATTAAAAAAAAAGAAAAAAAATGTAGACAAGATATATCTCGACATGTATCTACATTCAATTAATATATGTGACACATGGTGAAAAGACTCATGACATTCTTTAGTTCAGAAATGATTTTACTTTAATTCAGGACTTTATCATTGAATCTTTGAATACTTTCATCTTTCTTCTGGAACTCTTGTTCTATAAAAATATTAGACCTTCTAGAACATTCCTCTGGAGCTTCTCATCTAAGTGTCTCTTAGTAAACATATTTAGTTTTTCATTTTCTTGGCTCGAACGTCTAAATCTTTCTTAAGAAAATTTGTGATGAAGATAAAAGTAGGTTTTGATGCTTTTACACATTCCTCCTGTTATAGGTGGAATTGAATCCTCCCAAAAGTTATATGTTTAAGCCTTTATCCTCAGCACTTCAGAATGTGATTGTCTTTGGAGATGGGGCCTTTAAAGAGGCCATTACAGTGGGCCCTAATTCAATCTGACTGAAGTCCTGACAAGGAGAGGAGATTAGGGCACATAGCAGACATCAGGGATGCACAGAGGAAAGACTAAGTGGGACACAGAGAGAAGAAAGCTATCTACAAGCTAAAGAGAGAGTCTTTAAGAAAAACAAACAAACAACAACAAGAACAACAACAACAAAAACCATACAGCCCTGTTGACATTTGGGTCTTGGACTTCTAGCCTCCAGAACTCTGAGAAATAAATCTTGGTTGTTTTAAGCCCAGTCTGTGGTATCTTGTTGTTGCAGAATAATCCACTCCTTCTGCTGATCCCAACCATCTCATATTCCACCTTTCCCTTTGTTCCACTAGGATGGAACCAGGGCCTTTTCTAATTCCTTAGCGGATAAAATGGAATTCTGGGAGGAAGCTGCTTCCTCTCTGCCAGTTTACACGCTTTATTGGTGGGGTTAAAGATTCCACTTCCGAGGAACAGTCAGGTGGGTTCTCTGTTATAGTGCAAAATTGCTGGCCTCTCTCTTCCCTTCAACTTCCTACGCTCAGTCCTGAAGTTTTTGTCTAGAGAGAGACACAGACAACGGAGTGGATGCAGCAGTGCGAAACATCACATAAATGAGAATGCAAGTGAAAAATTGAGGGTGATGAGGTCAAAGATGAGGGACAGCTACAGTTATCTATAATAATGAAAGCATAATATGCTAATTAAATCAGACAGCCTTTGGGACGTCCTTCCAGGAGAAAGCTCGGGCTACAGCCCTGGGATCCACGCAGCCACCTATGGCTCCCAGGGAGGGATCAAGGCAGCCATAGCTGCGAAAGCCTACTCAAATTTTGTGCACCGGGCCTCTCGTTTAATCTAAAAACCAAGGAAGTTTTATTTGGCTGAAAGGAACTTCCTTCTTTCAAAATAGACTATTTAAGAGAAAGGTGAAATGAGCTTAGAGCATCTCTCAGAAATTCTGAAATTGGCATCTTTAATTATAAAGACATGCTCAGTTGTCTCAGCTTAGTATTCTATTCCCATCTAATTGCATCAAGTTTATGTCATTTGAGCCCAAAAGATCACTGGGAAATGCTACTTCATGTATTATAAAGAATGATAATTCAGTCCTATTGATTTTATTTAGAAAGTGGGAAAGTAGTTACTTTCTAAAAAAATTTTTGATTGATTTGAGAGAGAGAGGGAAGGGGGAGAGAGAGAGAGAGAGAGAGAGAGAGAGAGAGAGAGAGAGAGAGAGAGACACTTGTTATTCCACTTATTTATGCATTCATTGGTTGATTCCTGTATGTGCACTGACCAGGGATCAAACCCAAAGCCTTGGAATACTGGATGATGCTCCAACCAATCGAGCTGCCCTGCCAGAGCAGCAGCAGCAGCTTTTTAAGTAACTGGTGAATTGTGATTTTGCAGAAACATTTGTACTAAAAGATTCTTTAATATGGCTAAATAAATATTTGTCCCACTAATTCTTGTTCCAGTTTCCCATCATGGAGACTTTCTTAAGTCACATGATTCCCTGTTTGAGAGGAGAAAGCATTATGATAGTACCGGGACTTCTTCCCATACATACACAAATGCTTACCGAAGAAGCCCTGCTGTTTGCTAGGCACTGAAGACACAAAGATGAATGAGATAGAGCCTCTGTCCTCAAGCAGTTGCAAGGCACAGAAACAATTCCGTACCCTGCAACAGTGTTCTAATAACAGCTCTGTCGTTACATACTGTGTGTGCCTGAAGGAGGCATTTAACTTTCCCGGTAAGGCAATTTTCTTATCTGTGAAATGGGATAACTAAATCCTGTCTGACCATTCCTGAGGCATTGCTTCTGAGTTATTCCTGAATATCAACTAAGAACAAGTCAGGGAGGGGTAGGGACCATGTTAATGGTAAACTATCACTCAGGCCTTCTCAGGTGTCATCATAAAGACAGAAATACGGGTGCCCATTGGTTTGGCTCATCCAGCCATAAACAGGTCCTCCTGTTTACACCGGACAATTTTGCTCGCCCTGGTCTACTGGAGCCTATGTACTCAGAAGAGGTTGTTCTATGGTTGCTTCACTTCCTGTTTCTCCCCCTCCCATGGTCCTGCGGAGCTGGGCCATACCTTCTGCCATCTTCAACTAACAGTGGGACAGTGAACACAGGTTTGAGTTGGAGGGGGAGAGAAGACAGGTCTTGTTTTGCTTTGCTTGGCAATTTATTGATTTCTCTTCCATCTATTGCAGACATCTGGAAGAAAGAAAAGAGACCCACCAGAGAACTACAAAGTTAATACATTTAACAGTAGATGGCTCAACCGAAGTCAGATTTACCCAGAAGGACTAGGCCAGGAGAGTCCTTTCAACCTCAATAGGACCACTCGTTTGCATTAACTGAATCTTTTCTATGTGCGAGGTCCTTCTGTGAGTTCCCACAGTAACTTAATTTTCAGTCAAGGAAAAGCCAAGAGGGCAAGTGCCCAGGTCACTCTGGCCTGCCTGACTCCAAGCTTCAAGGCTGTTTACCCTACTCAGACTGCCGCACTGTTGTTTGCAAACTCCTTGTTCATTTGCAGAAGTAGGGTATTCATGGAACTCCAGTTTCTGTGCCCAGAACAGATCATTGCTCACCCACCATTTTCTGCCCCTCATCTTTTGGGTCCATACTTTGAATCCTATGCAAAGATCTTTTTTTTACCTCCATTTCCAGCCAGTCCTGAGTCTAGAACAGTACAACATCAGAATCAGGGAGGAAGGTTAATATTAAAAGGCGCTGAAATTAAGGGCTCGGGATTCCAAATGCCCATTCTCTGTTAACTTGCCTAATGACCTTGGCAAAGACACTCACAAGCAGATCATAGTTTTCTAAAACTGGGTTTGTGAAATGAGTAGGGCTGAGAGGGTTTCCTGTTTGAGCGAGGGTGGTGGAGACTCAGTGGGGCCCAGGTGTCCTGCTTCCACCAGGGTCGTCTCGCTGGCAGCTCTGTGGCTGCACACGGGCTGCTGGTGGGCAGGAGGGGGCTGGGCTGGCACACTGCTTCATCACCTTTTGCTCATTAGTTGGCAAGTCCTCAGAGAACAAAAACGCCTTTTGGTGTCATTGTAATCAAAACACTTTTAAAGGGGTGTCTGTTGCCAAAAATTTATATTTATCCCAAGAAAAATTAGAAACTATTTTTGGATTGTCTGCACATGACTGGCCTGCCTTACTGAGATAAACAGGAATTACTTGCAGGCGAACCCCGGTGCTGCCCAGAAAGTGCCTCACCCTCCCTCCCACAATTCTGCCCATGGAAACCCAGGTTCTGTGCCGAGCCTCTGCTCCTCCTTGGCAGACTAAGGGTGTGGAGTGCGTGAAGATCTAAATCTAAAATCCGGCTCTGCTACTTCCCAGATCTGTAACTTTGGGCAGGTTATTTAACCTCTCTGAGCCTCAGTTTGCTCATCTGTACAATGAAGATAAGTAACGCTTAGTTTCAAGGTGCCGTAGGGCTTAAATAGAATAAAACCTTGTTATATGGTGGACACTTCACAACTGTTCTGTCCCTCATCTTCCCAAATCTGTTTTTGCCCTGGGAAGGGCCTTACTCTGTATTTAAGGAGATGGCTGAGAAACTGGTAAAACACTCGCATTAACTTTAAACCTTCTGCGCTTTGGCCGGAACCCTCTAACTCCAGGGAGGGAAGCAGCTGGAGGCGGGTGGCTGCAGAGCCGAAGACAACCTGAGTGGCCCCGGCCCCGGCCCCGGCCCCGGCCCCGGCCCAGGCGTGCAGGCAGGTGCGGCGAACAGACAGAGGTGATGCAAAGTGTGGCTCAGTGGGAGGGCACATGCCAGCCCCTGGCATTCGGATTTTAAAATGTCAAAGCACCGTGCCAGCCCAGCACACGTGTAAGTGGCAGAACATGGCCCTGGGAGCTCCAGTTTGTTACCCCTGTTGCAGAGGAACTTGCTGTTCATTCCTTCAAAAGCTGTTTCACAAATCTCCCCTCCCCCAAACCCGTGTGTTTCTTTAGTCACGGTTCCTGCCTTTTCTGGCACAGCCATTCCTTTCCAAG
The DNA here is from genome assembly GCA_027563665.1 of Antrozous pallidus. Classification (NCBI taxonomy): domain Eukaryota; kingdom Metazoa; phylum Chordata; class Mammalia; order Chiroptera; family Vespertilionidae; genus Antrozous; species Antrozous pallidus. The sequence goes on from CM050526.1 coordinate 7,688,882, forward strand.
TGTTTGTTAAGCATCTATTTTGCACAAAACTTTGCGGAAGAGACAGAAATTAAAAAAACAAACAAACAAAAACAAAAGTGATTGTGTAGTCGTGCGAATTTAAAGCAAAGCATCTAGGCATCAGAAAAGCATTTCAAACTATGGAAATAGAGAGTGAAGAACTCAGGCCTGGCTGGGCCTGGGGCAGGAGGCTGGTGTAGGAGACAGGAATGCCTCATGCTGGAGGTGTCACCTGAGCCCCGGTGGGTTTTGACAGGCAATATGGGGGGAGCTGGGCTCATCCCACCAAAAGTCCTCGCTTCTGGGTTTTGCTTGTCTCTCAAGTGTATGTTTACTCTCTTTCCTCCTGGAATGTCGGAAGCCTCTTGTATCCTTCATTTAGGTTTCCTGGGCACTTCATGATACCTATCTCAGTTCTTGCTGTTTCAGAATCTTGTTCTGGTCATTGAGAAAATGAGCTGCCAGCGTCCTCTATCAGTGGGAAGCTAACCGTCTGCGGTGGTTGTTTGGGGGAACACAGATAAAATGAGGGAGGTGGTGCGGGCTGAGTGAACCGTGGGCTCCTGTGGGCTCCTGAGGCTTGGCTGACGTGATATCTCCTGGTGATAATGGCGCATGGGGACTTCCTCCTGACTGAAAGGAGAAGGATGGCAGGCACAGCAGCCCCTAATTGTCTCTAATCACAGATGTTTGTTTAGAAACAGCCAGGAGGAAGACCTCACACGTTCCAGCTTTTACCAGGAAGCAGTGGGGCAGGGTATCAGCAGTCTCCGATAAGGAGTGTTGATTCCTCTGATTCCTCAGTAGAAGGATGCGCCCAGGCTGATTTGGCAAAACCGATGAAACAGGGTCTCATGCCTTTTCTCGGGGCTTCTGGTCTCATGGTGACATGCCCTGGTGCATATGCCCATCTGGTTAAGGGCCCGGGAAAGGGGAAGGTGGAACGGAGGGAGGGATGATAGCACCTTCTGCGAACCTATTGTTTGCTAGACACTGCACTAAGTTTTTACTTGGGTTAGCTCATTTACTCCTCACAGAAGGCCATGCACTGCTGTTTTCCGTTTACTTGGGAGGGGAGGCAGATGCAGAGGCTGCAGGCTATGGCCAGGATCACGCCCCCAGTACGTTAGGGCTGAATTTCAGCCCAGGCCCAGCCACCATGTAAGCCTCCTATTTACCAAGCTGTCTCCCTGTCCTGGGTCGGGTCTCAGGAAACACACTCTGACATTCTTAGGTGTGGGGATAGGAGGCTTACTGGGAATCAGCTTGGGAATAATTCCTATGAGGGAGTGAAAGGTGGGCAGGATTGAAGGGGAGAATTAAATTATGTGGCCATTGGGATAGAAGCCTGGGCAGATTCCTGTCAGCCAGGACCAGGTCGGGCAAGTCTTGCTTTGGGGCAAAATGTAAGGGGTGTCAGGAAACTCAGTAGTCAATACAAATGATATTTTAAGGCAACATTTAAACAATTTTAAACTAATCAAAAAAATACATGATGAACAAAACATGAAAAATTTAAATAAAGATAAAATCCAATCCTGAGCTTGCATGACTCATCTTGTGCTCCTCACCCTAACCACCCCTTGAGCTCTGTCTTTATTTAAAACTTTGAATTTTTGCTTATTTAAAAAAAAAAAAATATATATATATATATATATATATATATATATATATAGTATTAAAAATCTTTTTCAGCCTTGCCTGGCTGGCAGGGCTCAGTGAGAGTAGACCTGTGCACCAGGAGGTCACGGTTCAATTATCGATCAGGGCACATGCCAGGTTGTGGGCTCGATCCCCACTGTGGGACACACAGGAGGCAGTGGATCAACGATTCTCTCTCATCATTGGTGTTCCTATCTCCCCCGCTCCCACCCTCTCTGAAATCAATAAAAATACATTGAAAAAATGTTTCTCTCTCTTAATTACTGAGATTTTTGGTTCCCCCTTAAATTTTGTACCTGCGTCGGGTAAGAGCTTCCTCACCCTAGTTCTGGCCCTGTGTCCCAGGAGACTCTGAAGTTGTGATAGGCCTTCAGCATTGTCCTGGCTTGAGACACTGAGATTGAGCCTATTATCCACCTCTCTGTGGACCAATGGTAGATCTGCCCCTGGGAGATCATATAATCTTGAGTAACTGTCTCTGGATGAGAACAAATCTTCTAATGTAATTCAGCAGAGATCCAGCAGCCCCCAACACTCCCTGCAGCTGGGGTTCAGTGGGCCACATGACTGTATCCACTACATTCCTTGTGCCACTTGCCTCAAATCTTGGGCTGTCCTCTCTGGCGCCTTTGGACTAGAACTCCAAGGGAAGAACATTTACTTAAATTTGGATTGCCTACAAAATAAAATTTGCCATTATAGTATGATTTTGTCAAGTTAGATGTTAGGGTTGGAAAGGTCCATACATCTATTCAAGGAGATATTTTGTGTTGCTGTTTCCATTTGCTCAGGTCACCACTATTGGGCTAGAATATCTACTCCACAGAGTTTAGCGGCTTAGCTGAATCTTCAGTTCTCACTAGCGATTAGATCAGAAGTGTCTGAACCCATTCAGCATCCACCTCCAACCACTCCCCCACCCCCCACCGATAACTAACTCAGTGTTCTCCATGTGCGCTCAGAGTAGATTTCTGTTGAACCTCGGGCACTGAGATCAAAGTTCAGGCATGTTCACCTTGCTGTGTCCTGCCTGGGGCTCCAACAGAACAAAACTAGTGAAGAACTTATCAGAAAAAGAAATGAGTCAACAGTGGGTGTGGTCAGTGGACTGGAGAACTGGCTGGACCGTTGGAACTGACCTTTGCAGGAGTGTCAGTCTCTGGGGACAGGAGATAGGGTCACTTAGATTAGGGTGAGTGGCTGAGCTGGACATTCAGAAATTGAGAGCCTGTGAGTCTGAGCAGAGAGCTGGGGAGTTTAGAGCAAGGATGAGGTGGCTGAACTTTGAATGGACTTGTGACAGGCAGCCCATGGACTCTTCATCCAGTGGCCTGTTATGATAGAATATTACACACTGGACAGCTTATAAGCAATAGGAATTTGTTTCTTACAGTTCTGGGGGCTGGGAAGCCCTGTGTCAAAGCACAGCAAAGTTGGTATTTGGTGAAGCCCCGCTTCCTGGCTCATAGTTCCTGGCTCCTGGCTGTGTCCTCACAGGGGGATGGGTTGAGGGAGCTTTCCGAGGTCTCTTTTTTAAGGGAACTAGTTGCATTCATGAGGCTCCACCCTCATGCCTTAATCACCCCCAAAGGCCATAATTTCGAATACCATCACATATGAATTGTTAGGGGATGTAAGCAGTCAGTCTATAGTGTGTGGTCAGGATAGCTCAGGGTCTCCAATCCCTCAGTCACACTTGCTGTCATGTTGTCAGCCCTGGAGCCTGTCTGCTGGGGTGCAAATTTCATTTCCCGCACCCACTAGCTGTGTTAAAGCAATTCATGTTTGCACACTTAGTGCCTGGCACAAAGTAAGCACTGGTCAATGCCCCATATCTGTTTTCACTCCCTTTCCCTCTGCTCTGCTCTCTTTACCCCCTTCCTTTGCTTTATTTCCCTACTCTTTCTCTTTCCCTAGCTGCTTCTCATGGGATGCTGACATATATGTTTTGATTTACTATTTCAAATGTGGTATCCTTTGTGCTTAATTTAAAATCAGGTAAGGGAAGTCACATATTTTTCTCTTCCAGTGGCTCCTCTTTGGTCATTTATGATCCTTCAGTGAGACTTTCCCACGGCTGGATGGCAACAAATAGAAGACCTGTTTTCCCCCTTGACCTCTGTTCTCATTACCTCATCATTAAGGCGCTAGTAGCTTTGTCTGGACCTTAGAGTTGCCTAGATTAGACTGAATGTGCCATGGCCAAGAACACAAGGATCCCATCGGCCATCACATAGGTTTCTCCATTTTATGAGAAATATTGACTTCATTTTGAGATGGCTTTAAGACGGCACAGAGATGTTCTTTTTAAAAATAATAAAGTTGGTTTTTTTTTTTGCCTATGAAACACACCATTTCCACAAATAATGAGCCTCCTCCAAAATGCTGGTCTAGTTAGGCAAATCCACAGACCATAAGATATTCTTTCCTCTCCCTGCTTTCCCTCTCTGATGATTTACCAACATGGAGGAGGAGGTTTGTCAGCGCTAGGAATAAGCTCAGAGAGACGCCAATTTAAAACATGCAAGTCATTAGGAAGGGAGAATTGGGAAAACCCCAGGAAGACCAAACAGCTTTTTGGAAATCTAGTTACTGTTGAGGGTGGCAATCTACAATTGACAGAAAGCTATGTAATGTAGCTGAAGCAAAAACGACTTGTGAAAAGCAGGGCTACATTCAGAAAAGCCTGAGCCTGGGAATTGTCCTTCTACAATCAGGCTGAAGAATGAAATAGTTCCCACCAAAGGAAAGACACTCTTTGTTACTCAAGAGCCAAGTGAGCCCCATCTATACTAATAAAAGGATAATATGCTAATTAAAGAGGGAAACCTTCCGGATGTCCTTCCTGACAAAGCCATGGTGGTGGGGCCGAAGCAGAGGTGGTTAAGGACAATCAGGCCAGGAGGGCAGGACAGTTATGGGTGTTCAAGATGGGGGGGCAGTTAAGGACAAGCAGGCCAGTTAGGGGGGCAGTTGGAGGCAAGCATACCAGGAGTCAGAGTGGTTAGGGGTGATCAGGCAGGCAAGCAGGTGAGCAGTTAGGAGCCAGTGGTCCCGGATTGCTAGAGGGATGTCCGACCATCAGTTTAGGCCCTGTGGAATCAGGTCTAAACCAGAGGTCCCAGATTGGAGAATGTGTAGGCTTGGCTGAGGGACACCCCTCCCCCCCCAGTGCAAAAGTTTTGTGCACTGGGCCACTAGTTTACAGAATATAACTGCAGCCCCAGAATGTGTCCAAAGAAAACTGACCTAAATTAGGGTTATTTGAAAACCTAACATTCAGCAATTTCAGGCATTGTAATTAGCCCTGAGTTAAAGCAATGACTGATCTTATAGGAACAGAAGTGGATCCATAGATAGTGCAAAACTGCAGTGAGAGGAGAGGCTCCATCTGTCTGTCCATCCACTGGGACCTCCTTGGAATGTGCTGGTTGCACTAATAGGTGATACAGACCTGAAGAATCCATTGGAGCCTCAGAATTCATGGACAAGTGGTGAAAAATGGTGTGGATGATTGCAGCCTGATATGATGAAACAAGGTGCAGGCAGTACAACCTGGGCAATGACACCTGCTTGCCCGAGTTGGAAAGCTTTGTAGAGAAGACAGGCTTTGTGCTAGAAGATTGGGGCTAAGCAGGAGTTGACCGGGTCAGCAGTGCCACTCTCTCTACCTGGAAGGCCTCTTCTCTTTGTTCTCCAGCAGATGTGGCGGCAGAAGACAACCTTGGTGTCTGGCCCTGGGAGATCTGCAGTTTTAAGGGCCACAGACCTTTCTGAGAATCAGATGAGCATCATGCTCCCACTGCAAACACACAAACACACACAAGTTGATATGGAATTTTAGGAGGTTCCTGAACTCATTTGTACATCAGGGGGTGGGCCTCTAGGCTTATGAATGAGAAAATACCAAGACGGAGACACTTTCCTGCTAATTATATCAGCACTCTGTTCCCTGAAGAGAGTATGAAATGTGTGGTCTCTAAAAAAAAAAGGAAAAATTGAACACCAGCGGGGAATAGAAAAGTGGCTGGGGTGGGAAATAGGGAGTTTGGTAAGAGGTTGCAAACTTTCAGTTACAAGATGAATAAGATCTAAGGATCTAATGAATAGCGTGACAACTGTAGTTGACAAAGTTTTTTATAACTATAGTTTGCTAAGAGAGTAGAACTTAAATAAATAAATGAATAATAAAGAAAGAAAAGGTAAACACGAGGTGTTTGATGTGTACCTTAACCTAAGGTAGGGAATTCTCTCATGATATATAGAGATATCAAATCATCATGCTGTTCACTTTAAATATTTTTCAATTTTATTTGTCAATTATATCTCATTAAAGCTGGAAGGACCACTTATAAAAATCACCAATGCCTCATTATTGAAGTTGGTTGTGATGGTTTTGTGACCAGTGTGTATTTTATTCCTCAGTATATAAATAACAGACAGTTATTCTTAAATCACTCTTTCATTTTCATCATGATCTATTTTGGTGTGAAAGAACCCCTAAAGTATCGTCTGTTGAAATGGAAAGAAATACAGCGAAAAGACCCACTTCATATTTTCAGTCAAGACCTCAGGCATCAGAAACGATGTCTGAGCACCACCCAGTCCTGTTGGTGGAACCTGCTCTGTAAATGTGTTGCACAGGAAGATAAAAAATGTGTCCGAAGCAGGACTGCATCATGTTGACAAAGTTGCCCCATATGGGAGCGGAGATGGCTGTACTTGAAATTGGTAGATTTTTAGCAAATCATGGGCATCATGCTTTCTGTGGAATTGTACCTCCAAGACGGGTTTTCCTCTTCAGTTTCCCCTTCACTTCTACCCTCTCACCCAGCCTGGGTGCCACTAAGCCACTGTGAGTAGGAAGATAGAGCCTGTAGGATTCCCAGTAAGAATCTGCAGGCACTAGCATAGGTTCTCTAGAAGCCCAGGTTTCCTTTGTTGTGCTTCAAAAATGAACTCAGGACACCACACCATTATTATTAGACAACTAGAGGCCCAGTGCATGAAATTCATGCACTGGGGGAGGGTGTTCCTCAGCCCAGCTTGCATCCTCTCCAATCTGGGATACCTCAGGGGATGTCCAATCCCTGGTTTGGGATTGGGCCTAAACTGGCAGTCGGATATCCCTCTCACAATATGGGACCACTGGCTCCCAACTGCTTGCCTGCCTGCCTGATCATCCCTAACCACTTCTGCCTGCCAGCCTGATCACCCCCTAACCACTCCCTGCCAGCCTGATTGACGACTAGCTGCTCCTCTGCCAGCCCTATTGCCTCCAGTTGCCCTCCTCTGCCAGCCTGATCTCCCTTAACGGCCTCTGCCTTGGCCCCTACCACCATGGCTTTGTCTGGAAGGAAGTCGAATGTCCAGAAGATGGCCAGTCAACCTGGTCTAATTAGCATATTACCCTTTTATTAGGTAACATGGGTTGTTGTTTTTTTTTCTTATTTGTTTCTGGTGAAAGCACCAGAGATACTCTTGTCTGCCATTTTAAAGATCAAACACTACTTATTCCAAGAAAATAACATTCCTTTCAAACTTCCAGGCTGTTTGTGATGTCCAATGATGAACAGACATACCTGAAGGCTTTTGTAGTCAGGAGTGCTGATTTGAGGCAGGTTGTTGCCTCTGGGAGACATGAAACTTCCCTGCAGTCCCTGTTGGTGAAAGGGACAGCTGGGGACCTGTCTAAATCAGCAGCTCTTATCCTCCCTGTGCTAGGAATTGCCCTGTGACCAAACCCTGGCCAATGAGACAAAATGCAGTGCTGTACAGACTCCTGGGGCATCTAAGAGAGGGGCCACATTTCCCTCCTTCCTCTCCTCTGGGAGGGTGGTCGTGATGCACAGCAGCCTGGCTGCTGTCTAGGACAGGAGGTAACCTGCACCGTGAAAGTGCACCCAGGGTTCGTGTGGAAGTGATCATCGGCGTTATCCTCCTGATTGGCAGCTATCCCAGCACATCAGGCATTCCATCAGGCTGTGGCATCGAAAGATTGGGGTCATCTGCCCGATGGAAAGTTCCAGTTGGCAGAGTTTAAGAATGGCTCTGACACTTCTGTAAGATCTAAGAGAACCTCCAAAGCTCTGCCTTTGATCTGCCGTGTGTCAAAACCTCCAGGCTTATTGAATAATGGAGCGAGGCAGGCAGGACTCCCCCTGTGTTGTAAATATTCTGGACATGAGAAGCACAACCCACTTTTCTTTTGGTTATTGTCTGACTCTATGGCTATTTGAATTTTCTGTGTCAAAAGACAAACATGGAACATTAGGACGGAGCTAAATCTGTCTGCTACAAATGTAAAAAAAATTTTTTTCTCTTACCCTGAATGTTTTTCTAGTGACTCCTTTTGGAATGTTATTTTGAACTTACAAAGGTTCTTTTTCAAAAAACAAAACAAAAAACGTTGTGTATTTCTTTTAAGCATCCCTTGAGAAAGTCAGATTTAAACTTAGCCAATGCAGTGGCTTTTTAAAAGTACTTTCTTAAAATAGTTGATGTAAATCTTGGTGGGAAATCTTTAGGTGCCCCGAATGGACGGAAATAGAAATGTTAATGGAAATGCCATTTGTGAAGACAGTAGTGACGGCTCCATTCAGAGGCCTGAATCAGACGAGATGGAACTTGCAAAGTATTCCGGGGTGAGGGGCCCCAGGAGGGGGAATGGGAAACCAGGGGAGAAAGTAAGAAAGCCACGATTATAAAATTGTTTGCACTGGGGAGACTCCTCGGCATGCCTGCTAACATATTACTAAAGTCATGGCTATTTTCTAACTCTTTTTTATGGAGCAACCTCATCTTTCAATGATTACAAGTATTAAATGAATCACAACAAGCCAGGCATGACGTCAGCTGTTTTGCTGTAGGTCAGTAGGAGAGGGAAGCCTCAGAGGTCCAAGCTAGATGGAGCCCAGTGGCCAAGCCTTAGTGCCTGTCTTTACGATGAGGTTCTGATGATTGTACACATTGGCTGTGCCAGCATGGTGCTGGTGCTGTATGGGTCCATACGCCTACTCCAGACATCCCCCAAATCACCTCAAATAAAAGACAATGACACGATTTTCTATGGCAGCTGAGATTGTTTTAGCCTTATTATTGAGAGTGTTTAAAAGTGTCCATAGAAATGCAGTTTTGGAACATATCTCCTCCTACTCCCACTTTCTTGGTACTTTACTTCTCTTCAACCTGAGGACTCCCTTAGCCCATAACCCTCCACCAGTTGTTCCATGGCCGCCAGAGTTCCCAGCAAGGGTCTGAGGACAGCACATTGCCGTGCATCTTGCTAGGATCAGGAAGCCCTCTGTCTTTAACAGCACCAGACAGCCATTTAGCCCATTAGTAAGTGTTATTGTTTAGAATCATAGACCCCTCATAAGGCGGGCCATTTTGCTAATGGTGTGCTCTAGTGAGGGTCTGTAGCTGCCTGCCTGTTCCGCTGTGCCACATTATTATTACTGTTCCCTTTTACTTGTAAATACGTCCTGGTTTGCATGGTGAGTTATATGAATACCCTACTTGCAGGGGACAAAGGGCCACCTGGCTTTGTAGTCCTCACTCAGCTCAGAGGTTGGAGTGCAGTGGGGTGCACCTGCGCCCTGGCCAGCTGGCATTGGCCAAAGATGCTGGCTCTGCTCACAAAGGCATGTTCATATCAGAGAGGTAGAGCATTGAGTGCAAGCTCTCTTCGATGGAGATTTCCCTCCATGATGCTGCCGATGTGGTCTCTCAGGCTCGAATAGGGGCCTCACTTCAGGGCTGTCCAATACATACAGAGCTATGAAGGTTAGCTGTTCTTTCTAAGACTGAGCTGAAATCTTCCTCCTGGAGGGGCACGGGAGTCTTCTCTCTCTTACCTGACGACACTCAGAGACATTATTATGGGAAGTCAGAGGATGGAAAGACGCTATTGGACTGGAAGGTCAATAGAAACCAATAACTTCTTGCCTTCCCAGTTCTCCCCTGAGGGCAGAGAGGAGGTGTGGCTCTGAGCTCCCTGCAGGGCCAGAGGCTGCTGTCTGGCCCAGTTCTAGTGCTCAGTCTTAGCGTTAAATGGTCAGTGAGGGCACAGGGCTAAGTCCAGCATCGATTTGGCTTACCTCTGAAACTCGAGGCGGGCTCATCTGCTGGGCATCTCGAACCTAGAAAGGCAGGTGCTATTATAGCCCCAGCCCCTGTGTCCCTGGACTTAAAAATTTAGGGCCCCTTGATGTACTTCAAAGTAGCTTTTCTGGGACCTCCTTCCTCAGCTGATTCCAGAGCCACTTTCATGCTCGCATTCTCTACCACCCATGCTGCCCCTGGGGCACATGCTTCCTGTTTTCTGCCTCTCTTCTGCCCTGTTCTTTGGGCAATGACATTGACCCTTCAACATTCAACAAATATTTTTGAGGTTTCGGGGCTACCTGATGAACAAGACTGGCACACGTTCATCCCAGGGGCCTTTCGTTGAGGGGAGGAGGTGAGGTCAGGCTTGAGCAAGCATCTCTGGTTCCATCTTCATCGAGGTGAATTGAACTGAGAGATGGGGCAGTACTAATATTGAATAAAATATTACAAGCTTTTTTGTTTTACAAATTTCCCCCAAACTTTATTGAAATATAATTGACAATAACATGGTATGAATTTAAGGTATATAACATTGATTTGATACACCTATATATTGCAAAATCATTATCACCATATCATTAGCTAACACCTCTATCATGTCACATGATTACCATTTCCTTTTATGTGGTGAGAATATTTGAGTTCTACTCTCTTAACAACTTTCAAGTATACAATCCGGTATTGTTTTTTTTTTTTTTTTGATCTGTGCTAGTTTTTTTTTAATCTTTATTGTTCAGTTTATTAACTACATTATTCCCCCCCTTTTTTATCCCTCTATAGCTCCCCTCCACCCTGTACCCATCCCACCCTCCGCCCTCCCCTCCCCCTCCCCAATGTCCTCTCCCATTGTTGCAAGATTTTTGTTCAGTCTCTTGCTGCACCTCCCACATCCCTTTTCTCCCCAAGAATTGTCAGTCCATTCCCTCTCTATGTCCATGATTCTGTTATATTCACCAGTTTATCCTGTTCATCAGATTATTAATTCACTTGATTTTTAGATTCATTTGTTGATAGATGTGTATTTGTTATTCATAATTTATATTTTTTTACCTTTTTCTTCTTTCTCTTCTTAAAGAATACCTTTCAGCATTTCATATAATATTGGTTTGGTGGTGATGAACTCCTTTAGCTTTTTATTATCTGCGAAGCACTTTATCTGACCTTCAATTCTGAATGATAACTTTGCTGGATAAAGTATTCTTGGTTGTAAATTCTTGCTGTTCATCACTTTGAATATTTCTTACCACTCCTGTCTGGCCTGCATAGTTTCTGTTGAGAAATCTACTGACAATCGTATGGGTGCTCCCTTATAGGTAACTAACTGTTTTTCTCTTGCTGCTTTTAATATTCTCTCTTTATCTTTTGCTCTTGGCATTTTAATTATGATGTGTCTTGGTGTGGTCCTCTTTAGATTCCTATATTTTGGGCTTCTGTGTACTTCTTGGGCTTTTAAGTCAGTTTCTTTCACCAGGTGGGGGAAGTTTTCAGTCACTGTTTCTTCAAGTAGGTTTTCATTGCCTTGTTCTCTTTCTTTTTCTGGCACCCCCATAATTCAGATGTTGGCATGCTTGAGGTTGTTCCAGAGGCCCCTTACACTATCTTCAATTATTTGGATTCTTTTTGCTTCTTACTTTTCCGGCTGAGTGGATTTTGCTTCTTTGTATTTCAAATCTTTCTTGTGGCCCTCTGGACTGCTTTTAGGACTTTGTGTCATATTTTTTATTTCAGTCAGTGTATGCTTGATTTCTAGTTGGTCCTTTTTCATATCCTTGAGGGACTCATTCATTTCCTTGTAGGTCTTGTTCATTTCCTCATAGTTCTAATTAAGTTCATCGGCCTTTTCTAGGAGCCTCTTGAAAAACCTTATTACTGTGGTTTTGAACTCTATGTCTAGTCATCTTTTTTCCTCCATTTCTTTCACATCTGATTTCTTTCCATGTCTCTGCATGGTGGCTTCTTTCCTGAGTTGGTCGATTAGATTTATGTGGTAGATATCCTCTAAGGGACAGTGGCTCAGCCTCCCCAGTTACCTGAGGTGGATACTCTTACTGCAATCCTTTATGGGTTGTACAGTATTTTTTTAATTTAAGCCTAGCTTGTTGTTGTTAGTCCTAGGAGGGTTTGACCTCCAGGCCAATTGGCTATGCAGGGAAACTGTTCAGGTTGGATGGGCGGAGTTTCTGGGCTGAGCATGCAGCGTCAGCGTCAGCTACACCCTATGTGGTGCACGGGTCTCTGTGTTGGGTGGTAATGGCTGCAGGCACCTCCAAGAGAAGGCCGCTGGTCTCCCCCCTGTTGCCAGACAACTCTGCCTCTCTCTAAGTGAGTCTGCACACCCAAAGTCTCACCCAGGGTTGTAAAACAAAGCAGTCCAGTGGTCTTGGTAACGATGGAGCACATTGCGTGTCTGTGCTGTAGCACACTTTATGCACAAACAGCTCTTCCAATCGTACTCTCCTCAGACTTGGAGAGCTCTGCCACGCCCGGCTTTCAGCGCGTACCCGGGACCTCGGACCTTGCCTGGCACTGAGGAATCTGTGCAGTGGGATGTCTCCGCCCTCCCCATTGGAGAAATCCAGCTGGGATTGCTGCTGCCAGCCCCACAGCCCACGTGCGCCCCAGGCTCCGAACCTCTGGCTCTGCACATATCTTCAAGGCTGCGCTCCGCCGCTCTTCTGAGTCTCAGTGTCCCACCTTGATTTTATTTGTGGAATTTTCACTCAGCCAGCTTTCCAGTGATTCTGGATGATGTTTATTTCATTGTTATGTTGTAGTTTTGGAATTGTTGCATGGGGCAGCGCAATAGGTGTTTACCTATGCCGCCCTCTTGGTTCCCCCCTCTGGTTTCTCACAATCCAGTATTGTTAACTAGAATCACATTCTGGACATTAGATTGCCCACACTAATTCATCTTATAACTGAAAATGTGTACCCTTTGTCCAATATTTCCTGTCCATGAGCTCAGCTTTTTTAGATTCCACATGTGAGGTCATATAGTATTTGTCTTTCTCTGATATTTCACCTAATGGAATGCTTTCAAGGCCCATCCATGTTGTTGCAAATGGCAGAATTTCCTGGGCAAAGGCAGGTTTATAGTTGTTTGTAGGGAACATCTATATACTAGTATATAAAAGGCTAATATGCTAAGTGTCTGACCATCTGACAGATTGCTATGAGGCGCACTCACCACCAGGGGGCAGACGCTCAACACAGGAGCTGCTGAGCTGCAGTGACTTGGCAGTGGTGTTTCTTGGGTGATGTACCCTGAAACTAGAGAGGAGGGAGCCCCATTCCTCGTGCAGCCACACTATTCCACCTTTGGCCATGGGTTATGTTGGCCCCAAATCTGGTTTACTGCACATTTCCACACCCTGTATGAGAGCAACATTGCAGAATGCCCTCTTGTACTTCAGGACCTCTTGGGGGATGTTGGAGAGCTGATTTTGACCTGATCCCTGCAAGCCAGGCTGAGGGACCCCACCTACTGGAGGGACCCTCTCGCTCCACAGACTCCAGGGAGGGACCACGGGAGGTTAACTCCAGGGTGTGTCCAGCCCATCTTGCCCACTCCCACCCTGCTGGCCACCTTCTAATTAGTTCCCTTTCAACGTGCACAAATCTGTGCACTGGGTGACTAATAATATAATAATTAACAAATAATAATACAAGAATAAACTCTGTGTTCTGTGTATTCACAACTGTAAACCTACTTTTGCCCACCATGTGTTTGTATGTGTGTCACGTTTTCTTTATCCATTCATCCATCAATGGACAGTTATTTCCATGTCTGAGCTATTGTAACTAAACATGCACTAAATATGGGAGTGCATCTATATCTCTTTGAGATAATGACTTTATCTTCTTCAGATAACACCTGGAGTTGGAGATTATTATGCTAAGTGAAATAATCCAGTCATAGAAAGACAAATGTCATATGAGCTCACTCATATATGGAATCTAATGAACAGAACAAACTGATAAATAAAATAGAAGCATAGTAGAAGCAGAGGCATTGATGCATGGAGCAGCCTGACAGCTGTCAGAGGGGAGGGACAGGCAGGACTGGCTAAAAGAAGATGATGAGATTGCCCAAAGAACATACTGGTATACGCATAACCCATAGATACAGACAACTGTGAGGTGTTGGCCAGAGGGAAGCAGGTGAGGGCTGGGCAAACGGGGAGGAAATGGGGACATCAGTAATAGTGTCATCAGTAAAAATAACATTTTAACAAACTGGGATTGCTTATGGTAGTGCTATTTTTAATTTGTTGAGGCAGCTCCATACTTTTTTCCGTGGTGGCTGCACCAGTCTGCACTCCCACCAGCCTGTACTGGGGCTCCCTTTTCCCCACGTCCTCATCAGCACTTATTTCTTGTCTTTTCGATGAGAGCCATGCTAACAGGCATGAAGCAATATCTCACTGTGATTCAGATCTACATTTCCCTGATGATTAGTGATGCTGGTCATCGTTTTATTGTTTTATGACTTTTAATTAATAGCATTTTCAAAGGCAATTTTGATAAAAGAAAACATTCAACCGATCACCCTAACAACATCTACTTTTGTTATGTTTAACACTTTGATCTTCCTTCTTCACTTCAGCAATACTGGACATACACTTACGCATTCTGTGGGTACAGAAGGGCCTCTCATATACATGAGGTTGGTATAACTTGTCTCTCATGCGCTGTTTGCCCAGGAACTTGGGGCTCACTTGAGAGACCCTTCAGCTCTTGGTCATTTGGTTCCTCTAGACATTTTGCCCCTGGTTGAGATATTCAGCAGCTTGCACACCTCTGCCTAACTTGCCAAGGCTAAAGCAAAGATAAGGAGGCTCTAATCCATTTGCTCAGATTCTTGGAGTGGATTCTGGACAGCACTGTTTGGGAACCCACTTCTGATATCACTGTCAAAGGTGTCAGCTGTCCAGAAACCTGCCAAGAGAAAATAACACAGAGATTAGCTCACTGCAGAGGGCCACCGTGAATCTCACAAGGGCAGAGGCGGCAAGAGAAGCGGCACCTCCCTGCCTGGTGTTGTGCAGAAATCGTGTTTTTGCAGTTTCTTTTTAGTGGTGCACCCCACAAAGCCACCGGAGGCAACCGCGGACCCAGAGCCTTACACGTTTTACTGAATTCTCAGAACAGAGACAAAGCTCAGGTTTTGTTGTCATGAACAACAAGAAGTGGAAGCAATACCTATTTTAGGAATTTTGTGTCCTAAATACCAAAAAGATACTGCACTGTGATGGCATCCTTAGAACAAGTACTTGACTCCCATGGTCACAACTTTAAAGGCTCTGCATGTGTTTGGCTAGTTACCATTCCAATTCTAGGGCCTCGCAGTTTTTTTTTTTTAAATATATTTTATTAATTTTTTTACAGAGAGGAAGGGAGAGGGATAGAGAGATAGAAACATCAATCAGCTGCCTCCTGCCACACCCCCTACTGGGGATGTGCCTGCAACCAAGGTACATGGTTTTGACCAGAATCGAACCCGGGGATCTTCAGTCTGCAGGCTGATGCTCTATCCACTAAGCCAAACTGGTTTTGGCAGACTTTATGGTTTCTATTTCTCTTTCCCCAGAATGCTGATCCCTCACTCTTGGCAGACTCTCTCATTCCACTCAAGAGAGTCATCTTCATATGGGGGCTTCCTAACTTTATCTTAAACAGCCCCCCCTTTACCCCATAACTCCCTACTTTGTCATTGAATGTGCCAACCACTAGCTGCACGTGGCTATTGAGTACTTGCTATATGACTAGTGCCACTGAATTCTCAATTGTCCATACCTTTAATTTAAATTTAAAGCTAAAGGTGTGTGAAAGATTTTCTTGTTGAACAACTTTATTGTTTGAATGGACTACAGTTCACTTCACTGAAAATTTAGTATCAAAATGAAATATGCTGTAAGTGTAAAATACACTTGAGTTTCAAAAATGTTTAATTCATTTTTGAAGATTTAATATAAAAATAATGCAAACTACCTCAATATTTATATTCATTACATGTTGACTATTTTTGTACATATTTGGTTTCTTAAAATATATCATTCAAATTAATTTCACCACTTCCTTCTTACTTTTTAATTTTTGTTATTTAAAAATTTTTTTATTGATTAAAATATTTCATATGTGACCTCATTCCCCACTACCCCTTCCAACCACCCCTCCCAACTCATGCCCTCAATCCCCTGATGTCTGTGTCCATTGATCAGGCTTATATGCATGCATACAAGTCCTTTGGTTGATCTCTTCCCCTTACCCCATCCTCCCTTACCTTCCTACTGAGATTTGACAGTCAATACTTCTCTGTCTCTGGATCTGTTTTTGTTCATCAGTTTATGTTGTTCATTATATTCCATAAATGAGTGAGATCTTGTGATACTTACCTTTCTTTGACTAGCTTATTTCACTTAGCATAATTCTCTCCAGTTCCATTCATGCTCTAGATCAAAGCAGCCACCTTTCCTCCTTTTTTTCTTCTTCCTCTTCTTAAAGAACACCTTTCAGCATTTCATATAAAACTGGTTTGGTGTTGATGAACTCTTTCAGCTTCTTCTTATCTGTGAAGCTCTTTATCTAACCTTCAATTCTGAATGATAGCTTTGCTGGGTAGAGTAATCTTGGTTGTAGGTTCTTGTTATTTATCACTTTGAAAATTTCTTGCCACTCCCATCTGATCTGCATAGTTTCTGTTGAGAAATCAGCTGACAATTGTATGGGTGCTCCCTTGTAGGTAATTAAGTACTTTTCCCTTGCTGCTTTTAATATTGTCTCTTTGTCTTTTGCTCTTGGCACTTTAATTATGATGTGTCTTGGTGTGGTCCTCTTTGGATTCCTTTTGTTTGGGGTTCTGTGCACTTCCTGGACTTCTAAGTCTATTTCTTTCACGAGGTGGGAGAAGTTTTCAGTCATTATTTTTTCAAATAGGTTTTCAGTATTTTGCTCTCTCTCTTCTTCTGGCACCCTCATAATTCTGATGTTGGTATGCTTGAAGTTATCCCAGAGGCTTCATACACTATCCTCAATTTTTTAAGATTCTTTTTTCCTTTCTGGTTGAGTGTTTTTTGCCTCTTGGTATTTCATATCTTTGACTTGATTCTTGCATTCCTTTAGTCTGCTGTTGGGCTTCTGGATAATATTTTTTATTTCAATCAGTGTATATTTAATGTCTAGTTGGTCCTTTTTCCTGGAGACCCAGGCTCATGTGGGGGAATCTGAACTGTAAGGTGGAATCTCAGGGGAGCAGTAAAAGGCAGAGGTCCAGAGGCACACACGTGAGTATGCACAGAGAGGACTGACAAATCTCCAGGCTACACTGAACCCCAGTCCCAGGTGAGACCCTGGGGACCCAGACCCATATGGGGGAAATCTGGATTATAAGGCGGAATCACAGGGGAGTGGCAAGGGTCTCACTGAATTTATAGGCCTTTTCTAGGAACCTCTTGAAAAACCTTATAACCGTGGTTTTGAACTCTATATCCAGTCATTTGTTTTCCTCCATTTCTTTCATTTGTGATCTCTTTTTTTTTTTGTCCCCGAATTTTCACTGCTTCCCTGAGTTGGTAGGGTAGCTTTGTGTGCTAGGTTTCTCAGCCTCCCCTGTTACCTGAGGTTGACACTCTTGGTGCACCCCTTTGTGGACTGTATGTACAGCCTTGTTGTAGTTAAGTCTTGATTGTGTTTGGTATCACTGGGAGGAATTGACCTCCAGGCCAATTGGCAGTAAAAATCAGCTGTGTCTACACTGAGAGACAGCCTTATGGGACAAGACTTGCAAAATTGCAAAAGCCTCTGTGCTCAGCTTGGATGGGGTGGAGTTTCAGGGTGAAGCCAACAGCCTTGGCTTCCAGTCAGCCCTGCCCCACGAGGTTTCTGAGTCTCAGTGTCTGCAGGCAATCCCTGCAAGCACTTCTGAGAGAAAGGTACCCTTGAGTTTCACCTGTTGCCAAACAGTCCAGTCTCTCCCCCAATAAATCTGGACCCCCAGATTCTCACTGGGTACTGGGGTTCAGTGCAGTTGGAACTGGGGTTCAGCGCCATCTGGAGCTTTTATCTCTTTCCTGCTAGATCAAACCAGTGGTACACTCCACTGTCCGTCCTCTCTGTGTGCACTCGTGCGCATGCCTCCAGACCTCTGCCTTTCGCTGCTTCCCTGAGGTTCCACCTTAGAGTCCAGATTCCTCCCATATGGGCCTGAGTCCCCAGGGTCTCACCCAGGACTTAGGTTCAGTGCAGTCAGAACTGGGGTTCAGCGCAGTCTGGAGCTTTTGTCTCCTTCCCACTAGAGCCTGCCAGCCAGGCACTTAGCGACCCCGTCCTCTCAGGCCCGTCCTCTCCAAGCACGTGTATCTCCATATCTCAGGCTTTGCAGATCCTCTGATTCTCCATGTGTGTTTCTCTGTCCTTCTACTTGTAGAATTTCCAGTCAGCCCACTTTCCTATGGTTCTGTATAATGTCCATTTTGTCTTTTAGTTGTGTTTTTGAAATTGTTGTGTGAGGCAGCAGTTTAGGTCTTTATCTATACCACCATCTTGGTTTCTCCCCGCTTTTTACTTTTTAAACGTGACTACTGGAAGTAAAAATATTTATTGGACCACAATACTATATTCCTACCTCTTCTTGCTATTTGACATTATATATTTCAGCAAATTCTACACTGTACAGTATAAATATAGGTATTAATTATTGTTTGTTTCCTTCTCCAGAAAGCCACTAGGGTCTTTATTTTCTTAAGACCAGAATTGGAATGCCTTCCTGAGACTAATATAGAAGAAACATCCTGTATTTGGCCCCAAGAAGTAAACAAATACTGACGGTAGCTGGGCATAAGTGAAGATGATCAATAACTAAAAGCAGTTTAGAAAAAAAACAACAGAAGATTCCTTGATTTTTTTTGTCCAAACCTTTCATTTTATCATGGAGGTTGGAGGTTAAGTAATGACTTTCTTCAGAACCCAACCCATGGGAGGCTGCTTCTCTTTCAAACTAGTTGGGTAGATGTGCGGTGAGATAATCTGTGAACTGGAACTAAGAGAACTGAAACTACATAAGTGAAAATGGCCTCTTCCGTAGTCCAAAGCCAAGCTGCTCTGTGTGCACACCTGTCCATATATTTCATGAAAAGGTAGTGTTCTGATTTTGTTTTACCTCTAAATTCACACATATCACATTCAAAAGGAGGGGGGAAAGGAAGGAAAGAAGGAAGGAAGGCAGGACAGAAGGAAGGGAGGGAGGAAAAATAGCCATGTTTTTGAGTGATCATTTAGCTAAAAGTGATAAAGGAGATGCTGCTGGAGGCCATCCTGAAGGCTGGCTAGGGATAGGCCATAGGATCTAATGCTCAGCACTCACAAGATACAATAACCACCAGCAAATGCTCTCTCCATAGCGTTTGGCCTGAGCACAGAATTACTAACTTAAAAATCCATCCCATGTTTGCATCCCATCCATTCATTCAACAGATCTATTCTGAGTGTCTTCCACGTGTGTAAGGTATCATTTCATCTTTTGGGAATACAGCAGTGCAAACGCCAGGTCCCTGGTCTGAGGGAAATCATGTAAAGGAACCATCTCTAGAGGGTTCAAGCCACAGCGAGGACAGAAGCCCAGGGGAGAGAAGGTTCGTCGGTGTCCCTTGGGCTTTGGGCTCTGTGCTGTGGTCCTGCTAGAGACAGGACCGCCTTGCACCTCCTGCACTTGGCAGATATGGTGTGGGCTCATCAGATCTGATGTCTTAGTGCTGGTAAAAGAGGGCTGACTGACACGGGAGGGCGCTACCATATTTTGCAAGTTTGTGGAGAGGGTTTAATACTAATGCAAAGGAACTCGTGCCATGACTGGCATACAAAAGGCTCTCAAGAAATAGCAATGAGGATTCTGACTCAAAAATATCTCAGGATTCTTCAGATCTCTCTCCAGCTAAAGACCCGCAAGCAACACACAGCTCTGAGAAAAAAAAAAAACTCTGGCCTGTGCTGAGCATTTCAGAGAAACCTAAGGATGATTTGAGCTACAAAAGAGCCTGGTTTCTCTAAGAAAACCTAATGAGACATGTGAGTCTCCCACCTGGTGAGTGTGGCTGGTCAGGAACAGCTGCGATATGTACAGGTCGAGTCCTCAGGCCCACCCATCAGAGAATGAGTCTCAGAAGCTTGCCATCCTCAATATTTCTTTCCTAAGATGCAGAACTTTTTTCCTCCTTGCAAGATTTTTTTCAAAATCCTAATTCTAGTCTGGGTTCTGCTCTGTGCTGCAGTGGCAGCTGTGGTCCTTCAGCGCACCCTGCCCTCAGAAGTCCTGGCAATCTCTCTGGAGCTACCTCTCAGATACATTTGAAAAACACTGTTGTGGGCGATGAAGGAGAATAGAATAATGCAGTTTCAGCTTGGCAGAAGTAACTGCTGTAACAGTGTCAGGGGGCTTGAGAGCAAGTCGAGGAGGCACTGTGGTGGAAATAGGTAGCGATAACACAAGGAAACCTATGCATTTGACCTGGTGTGAACTCTCAGAGCCCGAGAGAGGGCAGACGGGGGCACAGCCATCCCAGGGGCTGGCAGCAGGTTTATTAATAGGATAAATAGAGCAGAGGTTAGAAACTGAGCTTTGTTACAGTAAATGGCAGAACATAGTCTTTTATTCAGATGTCTCTGGCCTCTCTCTTTTCACTTTGAAAAAACAACATGGAAGTTTCTATATTACCTTACAATTTATAAAGCCCACACTCGCTCACTCTCTTTTGCAGATTTGTATATACTTAACTTTACATGGCACTTGATCATTTATACTTAATGTGAATTTTAATTTATTCTACTTTTAAATAATTATATTTCTTTATATAATACACTAAATTACTTTTTAATGCCTGAAGAAAAGCCAAACTTGGGTTTCTGCTATGTTATTCTCTCTCTTAAAAATAAAACCTTTTTGTTATGAGAAGTTTCAAATATATACAGAAGTTGAGAAAATAGTATCATGAACACTCATATACCTTTCACACACCTTCAACAATTTATTCATGGACAATCTATTTCATTTATATTCTCATTTCCAGTCCTCCTAATTGTTTTGAAGCAAATTTCAGACACATGTCACTTCATCTGTGTTTACAACTGATTCTTATTATTCACATAGCTATGCTCTTAGGTATCGCATGACACTGAATCATTGCTGTTGGGAAAGTACAGGTTACGTTTGGGAGTTTCTGCCCACAGCATTTTTGTCAACCAATGAATATGTGCCCTTGTCTTATTCATGTGTCTGTTTAAAGACACCCATTTAACATCAATTGTTGATTCATAAACATGGAACTCACTGTCAAAAGCACTATAATTCCTATCTGAATGCAGTTTATCTAACACTTATTTTCCCGTAAGGCACATCACAGCTTTCCTATGCTTCTGCACTGATTTCAGGGCCATTTTAAACAACAAAGTCACCAGCAAAAGGCACAAGAATGCAAAAGTGTGGCACTAAACGGACTGTGAAAAGACACTTGTTGGCAGCATAAGAGCTAAAATAGAAGGCAGCACATCACCTGGTTGACGTCAGGCGACCCCGTGCATGTTGGGTGACCGATTTCCCGCCGCTGTGCTATGGCCTGGGATAACTACGAAAGCATGGGAGTGCTGACTATGGCTGGTCTCAAGTCTGCAAAGAAGGAACCCAGGAACAATGAGGAGCAACTACAGCTCAAGATATGTCTCTGAAACATCGAAGTCCCATGTCCCACTATTATATCTAAGAAAATCTAACAGAATTACTTGAAATGATGAAATAGCCAATCTATGTTCACATATCCTTGTCTTTTTTTTCTCTTCCATGTAGAGTTTGTTTACTTAAATCACTATTCGAAGGTTTTGTCAATTGGCCTCAACTTTCTCATTTATTTCAGACTCGTGGGTTAGCACCCTTAATAGCTGAGTCCACAGAGGCCTTGAGCTAGGAGCTTTGGAAGAGCTCATCTGGGGGTGCCCTTCCACTGGCCACACAGGTGGGGCTGTATCGCATTTCTGCTCCGTGTAGCAGGCATTGTTCACGTTGTTCTCATGCAGGTGATGCCCTCTCCTTCTGCAAAGCTGATGCAGCTATTTTGTTAATTTTTCTTTATGGGAGGATGGCAGTTCTTTGCAAGGAGAGAGGATTAAAAACATATGCTTAACCAGTCAGCCTAACCTGAAAAGATGTTGCTTTAAACATGTACAGTACTCTTCATGTATGACCAGTTAAATAAACTTACACATTTAGAACAGACAAGAGACACATCCATTTAGAGGACTGCACTGTTCCCTAGTTTCCAGATGCAATTGGAAATTTGTTGATTAAAAAATTCCCTATGAAGATTCCACGAGTATCCATCATGTGCAAGACTCTATGTTAGATGTCAGGGGTATAAGAAGAAAAAGGAATAGCCCCTGTTCCTATGTTTCTCACAGTCTACACCATAAGAGCCACAAACCCAGCTTGTGAGGGGCAGTGGGATCCCTGCTGGGCCAATCATGGGAGCAGAGGATTCTGGGAACAGAGTATCCTGGAGCAGGAGAAGGTGATCCATTCTACCTGGAGCTCTGTTCTGGAAAGCTTCATGAAGAAGTTAGATTTGAGGGTAAATAAATGGATAGTAGGAGGAGGGTAAAGCATGTGCTTAGCAACTAATGGCCAATCGGTGCTTCTGGATCCTAAAGACATAAGACTGAAAAGAAAACTGGTTGCAATAATGTGAAGGCTTTATCTTTCAGGAGGTAGAATGCAAACATATTCTTTAACAGAGTATTGTGGCATGATTAGAATTTCAAAGAAATAAGATACAGTAACTGAATCATTCTTGAGTCATCAAGAAAAGACCAGATGCAGCTGAAACAGGTTTGGCTCACTGGACAGAGCATTGCCTGAAGACTGAAAGGTCCCAGGTTTGATTCTGGTCAAGGGCATGTACCTTGATTGCGGACATATCCCCAGGAGTGGGTGTGCAAGAGACAGCTGATCGATGTTTCTCTCTCACTGATGTTTCTGACTTTCTATCTATTAAAAAAAAAGAAAAGAAAAAACTAGATTCAGATGAACTCCAACTCTAACCAAAATTTAAAAGCCTCTCAGATAGGAGACTAACAGTATAGGGAATGTAGAAAATCACATTTTTCTGGTAAGATTTTTTTAAAAAGAGCACAAATGATTTGCACTCAAGTTTAGTTTTTGCCTCACTTCTTACCTGGTGCTTTTTATGGAGAAAAGGAAACAGGACTCTAGGTTCATATTTTAATTCCCACACTTTGACTTCACTGAGAACCAGGCACAGACCTCCCTAGTGGGGTTAACGTCTTCCTCATGATTCAAGTTCTGAGGATTCTTCCGGGCCAGTGAAAGGAAGGACTCCCACACTCACTACTTCAAACTCTTTTCTCTTGGCTTCTGGAATATGCCTGTGGGAAATGACAGTGGTTTCCTGATGCGCCTTTGTCCTTATTAGGGTGTCTTATCTAGATGTTCTGATTTTTATTCCAGAAGAAGGATGCTTTCTCTTTAAATCTCTATATGCTGCCCAATGCCCCAAAGTGTATACCAAACTTTATCATTGTTGTTGTTGTTATGAATTTTTGACATATTGGCAATACTTTTCAGACACAAGGTTTTCTCCTTATAGTAATTGTAGTGTCCTGAGTAAATTCGGTCTTGCACAATGTGGTGTTTTAAAACTGTGATCAATTACAGGGATTACAGAAATTGACATGAGTCTCTCTTTACTTTAAATTGGTAATTATCTGTAAAGATCATCCACTATTTGCAACAACTTAAAATTAAATCCAGGCTCAACACCAGGAAAGTCACTGTCCTATAGCCAGTAGTTTTCTAGGTGGAAAAGGCAATGAGATTTATGGGATGCCATAGGAAATGTCAACTTGCTAAAGTGTGAGGTAGACCAATGGCATTGGATCATCTAGAAATAGAAAATCTCCGGCCCCACCTCAGATATTCTCAGTCAGCATCTACGTTTTAACTCCACCTCTGGACTGTCTGTGAGCACATCACAGCCGGGAGACACTGCAGAAAAGGTTGCAGAAGAAGAATTTGTCTGCTACTATGACGTTTCTGACCATCAATATTGCCCTCCTCATAGCTGACTTGTAGGAACTGGACGCAGAATCTCAGTACATTCAGTGAAGACATCTGGCTGCTGTATAAGCCCCTCATCAGTGTTAAAGTATGATGGGAAAATGAAAGCAGGTGAACATGGGTGCTGGCACACCCATCTACATAGGGTGTGTTTCCTAGAACTGATTTCAATGTGTGGATTTTTATTCTAGACAGAATTTTGCTGCATTGCTCACATCTCTGTAGATCAAAGAGGTCCTAGCCCCAGCTGATTTACCATTTCAGCTGAAATTGGATTGAACAAGAACAAAACAATAAAGGACCTGAAATGGCCCTTGGGATGCTTCCAAGTACAATTCCACCTGTGTTGGGATAAATCACTTTCATCCTTTCCTGCTGTTCAAGTCAGGTCTTTCCTTTAGTGTCATCATGCTTCTCAAGAACATGGCTGAGTGACTAACTATGGTTGTCCCTGCTGTTTCCAGACTGGATTTTACAACTCGGTTAAGGATTTTTGACTTCTTAGTCATGGCTGATTAGTTCCCTTTCCTTCTGCCAAAAGTCTAAAGCTTCCTGCTTTCCTATAATCTCCTGCATATGAATATTTTGCTCTTGATGGAGTTGCTAAGCTGAACAAACTTCCATCATAAAGTGAAAGATCAACATAAATGATTATTTCATATTATAAGCATTCTTTTTAAAGAAGCAAGGCACTCTTATCCTAGGCTCCCAGAGGATTTGAATACATGTTTACTTATCTCATGTTGCTCAAATGTTTCTGGGCCTCACCAGTCTAGGGCTGATAATAGGGTTACATTTACGTATGTGCTCAAATCACAATGCTTTGAGCTCAGGCAGGAATAGAGCCTCCTCTCCTGCTGTCGTCCATCAGTTACTGTTTGGTGGTCCTAAAGGGTCCTTCTCTCAGAGAGCAGAACTGGATAGTCAGCTGTAGTTTCCACACATCCGCTTCTGTCCTAGCTTGTCCTGTGGCAAAGCATAATTCCTAAGCCCATCTGCCCTCATCACTAGACAAAAGCATTCAGGGATATTGATGGATTTTTATAAAGGCATTTGGGGAGTAAGTAATAACTAGTACTGTCTAAACTTCATCTCAGATAATGCCAAATGCAAAGTACTGTCCTCAGACAACTTATGGCTAATCTCTGATTGACAGTGACAATAAAGGCAGAGGGGCAAGATACAAAATTAAATCGATGGCATTTTTACACACCAATAATGAATGTTCAGAAAGAGAAATAAAATAAACAAGCTCATTTACTATTGCAACAACAAAATATTAAGATACTTAGGAATAAACTTAACCAAGGAGGTAAAAGACTTGTACTCATAAAACTATAGGACATTGGATTGGTAGAATTAACATCATTAAAATGTCCACATTACCCAAAGCAATCTATAGATTCAATACAATCTCTACTAAAATGCCAATGGCATATTTAACAGACCTAGAAGAACACACTCCAACAATTTATATGGAAACAAAAAAGACCCCAAACAGCTGCAGCAATCTTGATAAAGAGCAAAGTTGGAGGAATTACAAAACCAGATATCAAGTTATACTACAAAGCCACTGTAATCAAAACAACTTGGTACTGGCACAAGAACAAACATATAGATCTATAGAACAAAACAGAGAACTCAGAAATCGATCCAAGCCATTACACTCAATTAATATTTGACAAGGGATGCAAGAGCATACAGTGGAATCAAAGCAGTATCTTCAATAAATGGTATTGGAAAAACTGGACAGATACATGCAAAAAATGGAACTAGACCACCAACTTACATCATACACAAAAATAATCTCAAAATCGATATAAAACCTAAATATAAGTCAAGAAACCATAAAAATCCTAGAAGATAAGCCTAACCACTGGACACAGACACCAGGAGGGTGAGGGCATGAGTGGAAGAGTGGGGAGAGGGTGCAATAAAAGATAAGGACACATATGTAATACCTTAATCAATAAAGAGGAAAAAAATCCTAGAAGAAACCATAGGCAGCAAAATCTCAGTCATCTCTCTTAGCAATATGTTTGTTGATACATCTCCCAGGCAAAGGAAATAAAAGATAAAATAAATAAATAAATAAATGGGACAATCCTATCTAATAAAAGAGTAATATGCAAATTAACCACCACTCAGCTACACCCACAAGCCATGCCCACAAGCCATGCCCACAAAGTCAATCAGGAGTGGGTATGCAAATTAACCCCAACCAAGATGGCTGTGGCCACAGAGAGCAGGAGGGAGGCTTGGGTTTCCCCTGAAACTGAGGAAGCCAAGCTTTTCACCTATCCTTGCTGGCTAAGGCCTCCACTCACTGCTACAAAGTTTCAATGATAGAAGATAAATCCCAACAAAAATGACAGCAGCCATGGAGCTGGAGAGTACAGGAGGCTAAGATTGCCCCTGGTGATGGAGGAAGCCAAGCTTTCTGCACATCCTGGCTGGCCCAGGCTTCCACTTAAGGCTATAAACTTTCAACTATAGAAGATAAATAAATCCCAACAGAAATGGCTGCCACCAGGGAGGGACCAGAAGGTTTGGCTCAGCTCTAGGCTACAAAGTTTCAATTGTAGAAGAGAAATAAATACCAGATACCAGGCCTCCGCTTGAGTTGCCGGGGGGCATGGCCAACCTGCAAATCACCACAGGCCCCTCACCCAGGCCACTCCACATCCCAAGAGAACCTTCACCCTGATCCAGGACACCCTTCAGGGCAAACCAGCTGTCCCCTACCCGTGCACTAGGCCTTTATCCTATCTAATAATCTAATAAAAGAGTAATATGCAGATTGACCATCACTCCAAAACACAAGATGGCTGCCCCCATGTGGTCAAATGTCCTGCCCCCATGTGGACACAAGATGGCCACCACAAGATGACCAGCAGGGGAGGGCAGTTGAGAGGGACCAGGTCTGCAAGGGAGGGCAGTTGTGGGTGCTCAGGCCAGCAGAGGAAGGCAGTTGGGAGGAACCAGGCCTGCAAAGGAGGGCAGTTGGGGGCAATGAAGCCTGAGGAGGGTAGTTATGCGTGACCAGGCTGGCAGAGGAGGGAAGTTGGGGCAAACAATCTGGCAGGGAAGCAGTTAGTCATTAATCAGGCTGTCAGGGGAGTGATTAGGAGGTGATCAGGCTGGCAGACAGAAGCAGTTAGGGGCAATCAGGAAGGCAGTCAGGAGAGCAGTTGGGAGCCAGCAGTCCATCAAGGGGTCCCAGATTTCAGAGGGTGCAGGCTGGGTTCAGGGACCCTCCCATGAAGGAATTTTGTGCACTGGCCCTATAGTCTATAATAACAAAGCATATATAAGGAACTCATACAACTTAACAAAATAAATGGAAGACAAATGGGCAAGGGACCTAAATAGACAATTCTCCAAAGAGGACATATATATGGCCAAAAGACATGTGAAAGATGTTCCAAGTTTCTTATCATCAGAGAGATACAAATTAAAACAAATAAGAGGTATCATGTCACACCTGTCAGAATCACTATCATCAACAATTCAACAAATGAAAAGTGCTGGTGAGGATGTGGAGAAAAGGGAACCCTAGTACACTGCTGGTGGGAATGCAGACTGATGCAATCATTATGGAAAACAGTATGGAGTTTCCTCAAGGAATTAAATATGAAACTTCCATTTTTGACCCAGCGATCCCACTTCTAGGAATATATACTAAGAAACCTAAAATACCAATCAGAAAGAATGTATGCACCCCTATGTTCATAGCAGCACAATTTATAATAGCTAAGATCTGGAAACAGCCCTTGTGTCCATCAGCAGATGAGCGTATAAAAAAGCTGTGGTACATTTACACCATGGAATACTATGCAGCTGTAAAAAGGAAGGATCTCTCACCCTTTGAAACAGCATGGAGAGACCTGGAGAGTATCATGGTAAGTGAAATTAGTCAGTCAGAGAAGGACAAGTATCACATGATCGCACTCAAATGTGAAATGTAAAGAACAAAATAAACTGATGAACAACACAGATCTGGAGACATAAAAACATGGAACAGATTGATCAATGTCAGAAGGAAGGTGGGGGTGGGTGGGTGGGAAGAGATTATAGAAGAATTTATATGCAACTCCAGCTGGGCAATCAGCAGAACCCATCAATACAGACAATAGTGTGGTGAAGGCCTGGGTTGAGGGTCAATGGGGAGAAAACGGTATATCTGTATTATTTTCAACAATAAAGTTAAATTTTTAAAAAGACAGAGGGGCAATGACTTTGTTTTTCCTTTTCCAAATCTACATGTATTTTTGAAGCAACTCCAGCTGTGCACTCAGCAAAGACCCTTCTATGCTGTCACTAGAAGTACAATTCTAGGGGCCCTGCAACGATAAAATAGCTGGATTGTTCTGAGAATAAGGAGCAGTGTGACAGTTTTATTGACCAACAGAAGCTTAGCACAGTATATGACACACTATAGGTTCCCTAGCCCTGGCCGAACAAATAGGGAAATCCATGTGTGCACTATTGCTGTACCCTGGGCTCGCTCAGCCTCCAGGAGCTGGATGTGAGGACCTGACTGTGGCTGGCTCCAGTGGTGGATAGAAAGGAAGGGAATGGGCAACACCATTGTTCTGACCTTGCCACCACATTCTTTTAATGACCTTCTGACTGAGAAGTTTGGATTATAAAAACAATGATTTTTATTTCTCTTACACTGTTTTCTTAGTTTATACTTTGTTCCTTCTTATCAACCTCTGTGGTTTAAAATAGTGGGCTTTAAAATTGTAATCCATATGACAGCACATATCTTAATGTCTCCAATTTCATATTGAAAATCTCTACGTGGACATCTGATTTGGTTCCTTAAACTCGAGCCAAAGCGGACGTAATCATTCTCTCCAATCTCGCTCTCCCTCCTCTTTTCTTCATGGCTTCAGCAGGTGCCTCCATCCACCAGTTGCCCAAGACTAAACATAGCTTATCCTTTACTTCTTTCTCTCTTTCCTTATTAGTAGTTTCTAACCAATCTTTAAAAACCACTGAGTCTATTTTCTAAATCTCTCAAGTCTACTCACTTATTTCCAATTTGTTTACCTGTCTACTGTCATCAGGGCTCCCTCGACTAAGTGTGCAGTTGTGAAGTGCAGCATATGACCTGTGGGCACGTGACTTGTATTATCTATTTAGAAGGTGCCCCACATGGCCCATACATACTCTCAGAGTGGCTGCAACCATTGTCTGTGTCTTCTGTCCATCAGCCAGAGTGATTTTTCGGAAAGAAAACCTAACTGTCCTCCTCCTGCCTGCTTAAAACACCTCCTTGCCCTCAGCTGGGGCTTGCTAGGGCTGCCATGACGAAGTACCGGGGCCTGGGTGACCTAAACAACAGAATTTACTTTCTCATTTCTGGGGCCTGGGAATCAGCAGTTATGGGTGTTTCTGAGGCCTCTCTCCTGAGCTGCAGACAGACTGTCTTCTCCCTGTGTCTTCATATGTCTTCCTGCTGTGTGTCCTCACTGCCTCTTACAAGGATGCCAGTCAAATGGGATTAGGGTTCATCCTAATGATTTCATTCAAATGTAGTCATGTTCTGAGGTATTGGGGCTTAGGGCTTCCACCTATGAATTTTAGGAGGCGGGGAAACACAGTTCAGCCTCTAACTTCCTGGGGTAAAATCAATCTCCTAACTATGGCCCTTCACAATGGGGTGCTCCTTCCCCTCTGCCCCAGTCCTCACCCCTCCACTTGGCACTCTGCATCTCAGTGCTCTGCCCCATCCGTCCCTTCAGGCCACTGTCTTCTCCCACAGCCTGCTGGCCTTTGCAGGTGCTGTTTCCTCTGCCTGAAACACTGTTCCTTCTCCCCATCTTGTGTTCACCTGTGAGAAGACTACTAGTCCTTCAAACCTGACTTAGATGCACCACTTACCTGTGCAAGCCTTTTCTGTACCCAGATATATATGTTCCAAGGTGCCTCTCTTTTGATTTCCTGTGAAATCTTATAATTTCACTAATTACAGTACTTTATGAATTATGTTATAATTACCAGTTGACTTGTCAGTAACCCTCAGCAGGCATCAATCACTGTGTTTATGAAGAAGGTCCTTGAGACCATAAAATCTCACAGAGATAAGATTTTAGTATAGCACATGAGAGCAGAGGCCTGTGTAGGGGGAGGCGGGGAGTGTGTGCAACTGTCTTCCATGCTTCATCCACTATCAACTGATCGCCAGGAGCTGCAAGCTACTGGGAAATCAATTAGAATGCGGTATTTACATTCCTAAACATACAAATTACAGCTTGAAAACCATCCAGCAAATTCCTTTCCAGGCAAGACAATCACATGAAAATATTGCATTTTGTGGCTACATATCTAAAGTATTTCAATAAACATCAATCACTTTTGCATTCAGATATTAACCTATTTATCCCAGATACACCAGTGTGGTGGTTGTGATAAAATGAAATAGGAAAAATGGTTATTTATATTTTGTCTTAAGTTTCCAGTAGTGTTTGAGTTCAGTAATTTTGTGTTTTCTCGCCTCTGCTGGCTCTTTTTCCCCCTGGAATTGTAGTGTAAATAACCGATTCCACCGGAAATTCTGTTTCATGCTGTGAAACTGTCTTTTTATTTATATCAAAACTCTCATCTTCACCTTTCTGTCTTGAATGGGCTGACCTCTCTATATTGGATTATAATGAGTAAAATAATAGTTTTTAAAGATACAAAAGTTTCTGTGGCCTCAGTGGAGCAGGCACATGACCAGGAAACCCCTAACGCCAGCTCATGAGCCCAGAGACGCGAGAATGGTGCCTGCCCACACCCACTTTTAGGGGTGCTTTAAACTTCATTGTTCTTTTATCCTTTAGGCAATGTATGTTTGTTTTTAAAATTAGAATACAAAAGTAAGCAAAAGAGGTAACCAACTTGAAAAACTTTTAAATAGAATCATGCTCATTTGTTTTTCTTAGAAGACATGTGCCCAAATAAACTTCTATACTACCATTTTATTCTTAGGTAAGCTTGCCCACTACATAACAGGCATAGTCACACATAAGAGTCTGAAAGTCTTAGGTCTCCATCCTAACCCATCTCCTGAGATATACACCCTTTGTGAAGATGTTTTAGTATTTCAAATAAACTTTCTATTTTGGAATCATTTTGGGTTTTCATAAAAGGTGCAAAGGTATATAGTAAGTCCCCACATACCCTTAGCAATGCCCCCTTGTCCACACTTTGCTTTACTGGGGTGCATTTCACAGAACCAAGAAGCTGGTGTTAATATATTACATTTAACCAAACTTCAGGCTTTATCTGGATTTCATCTGTTTCCCATTGCAGTCCTCTTTCTCTCATAGGATCCAATCAGGGAACCTCACTTGTCCTGTCTCCCCGGCTCATCTGGCTGGTGCGGTCATGTCTTTCTCCTCATGGCCATGGCCGTCCCGAGGAGCACCAGCCTGCGGGACACCTGTTTCCAGGCATTTGTCAGCAAAATGGAGAAATTGGAAATAAATGGGACTTATATTTTAATCTTGTTTTATAATTTTTAATTGTGATGTCATTCCACATCATTACGTAACATTAAAAACGGTCTCATTAGATTCCATGTGGAGACAAAATCTTAATGATTAACCATCTCAGATGCAGATGTCTCCTTCACTTCAACACTGAGATTCTAAACTGCACTGCAATGGACGTCTTGGTCTAAATGTCCAGGTATGTCACTGATAATTTCCTAAGAAAAATATCAGAAGTTGTGAATAGCATTTCATTAGAAATTATCTAATAGCTGGCTAGTTCTCCAAACCATTTTTTTGTGTGTTTACATGGCCAGCATGCACACACGCCACCACATACTCCAGTGCCTCCTCCACAAAACGCTGGCACTTTGCATCTCTGACAACATGACAGGTGGAAGGCAGCTGATTATTCTGAGGCCGAGCTTTCTCCATGTCTATCAGCTGTAGGTCTTTCCTCTTCACCATTCTGGGTGTGGCCATCACCACGGTAGGGTGGGAACAGAAAGCACAGGCCATCTTCCCCTATTTTTCCTATATAATAAAAGAGAAACATGCAAATTTGACTATGCCTTCACTACGCTACCAGCCAATCAGGAGCGTGAGGCGGGGCCGAGTGGGGCGAGCGCCCAACCCCTGGGGTGGAGACAAAATGGCGGTGGCATGGCACTCCGGCCAGAGCACAGAAGGCTGAAGGCTCCGGCTGGAGTGAATGAAGCCTCCAGATGGCCAAAGCAAAAACGGAAGGCAACCGCCAGCGGGAAGGCCTGGGTCCCAGGTTCCAGAGGAAAACTGGTCCTGGCAGCCAGGGGAAGGAAAGCCTATTGCATGAATCTTCATGCAACGGGCCTCTAGTTCATGTATAACAGTTTTTTCCCCATTAGCCTTGTAGGTATATTGAAGTTCTTTACTGTTCTCCTTATCTTGTCTATGGTATATTTTCACAAAGGGACATTTAAACATTTCAATGCAATCAACCATCATGTTTCCCTTTATGATTTCTGTTCCAAGCACAGTAGGCCTAAAGCCTTTCCCATGACGTAGTTCAATTACTATTCACCTGTGTTTTCTTCAGATATTTTTGTGTCCTTGTATTCCTTTCTATATTTAACCCACTTGTGGTTTCTTTTGATTTGAGATAGTGTTCCAACTTTATTTTTCTAAATGATAGCCAGCTCTCAACATCATTTAATGAACAACTGGCCTTTCCCACTGGCTTACAGGTGCATTTTAACACCCTGTTTTAAGGACTGGGAGGACTAAGGAGAGGTTCCAACCAGGGAAAGGAATAGGCGACTTGAGAACACTCCCAGTTCTGTTTCCATGGCCACTGCCAGGAAAGTTGTCAGCGTTTGCTGGAAGACATAGTCTAAGCCAAAGACACATTTCCACTCCTGCTGTGGCAGGACCTTCTGTCTCCCTTGTTCTGTGGCTTTTTCCCAGGAGAGGCCCCCTGGCTGCTCTGGGAGCCACTCGGGACTTTAGGCAACAGCAGTTTGCAAACCTGCACACATCCTCTGGAGTGTTTCACTAACCGCTTCCCTAAGCTTTATGCTAAACTTGCTACTTTTGCCACTTAATTACATTTTTGCATAGAGAAACTCTATTCTCCGAATTAAGAAATCCACCACAAGTTGCTAAATATATACAGCTTACAAGCTGTATGGGGAGAGAGATAGAAACATCAATGATGAAAGAGAACCATTGATCAGCTGCCTCCCGCATACTCCACAGTGGGGATGGAGCCCGCAAACGAAGCATGTGCCCTGGCCCGGAATCCTGGTTCAAACTGTGACCTCCTGGTTCACAGGTCGATGTTCAAGCTCTGAGTCATGCTGGGCCAGGCACAGTCCTGCTTTTTGATAACTCATTCTTTGCAGTCACTGGATGGCTGACTCGGATTTCATGAAACCAAACACAGCTTGAAAGTGCTCTTCCCTGTCGCACAGGACAAAGTGCCTGCGGAAGACTTTATGGGTGAGGTACGTGTGCTTGACAGCAACCTAATCTTCTCTCAGCATAGAGACATGCAATTTATGGTGTCACACCCCTGCAAAGGAGGGATCAGAGCCCGAATAGTTTGTGAGAACATCTCCTAATTCCTTTTAATGGTCAGATGTCACAAGTGCTTTTTAGAGGGCCCGCAAAGCACAGTTCTTGCATATTTTGGTTGTCACTACATTCAGTTGATGCACTCTACAAAATATGCTTTTAATTCTCTACATAAACGTACTATGTAAAAACTGAAGTTGGCTCACTTGGCAGACATTCTTAACTCTGTCTTTCTCGCCATCATCCACTCTGGAGTGGAAAATTGAATACTTACTCCTCGGCTTCCCTGTGGTTGGCCCTGTGAGTTGTAAGCAAGTCTGTTAAAGGAGGTTCCCGGGAAGGGGCATAACTGCAGAAGGGGGGCTCTCTTTCTCCTCTGTCCACCTGAAGTGTTGGAATGATGCTGGGAAATGCGGTGG
This sequence comes from Antrozous pallidus, assembly GCA_027563665.1. Taxonomy (NCBI): domain Eukaryota; kingdom Metazoa; phylum Chordata; class Mammalia; order Chiroptera; family Vespertilionidae; genus Antrozous; species Antrozous pallidus. The sequence goes on from CM050526.1 coordinate 7,722,724, forward strand.
CCACCATGCAACAATGAAGCAACAAGCCCATTTGTTAGCAAATGACGTTTTGGGCCTTTCCCTAATTATTTTTTAGTTACAGTTCTCATATTTCTCTTAATAATTTATGAGTTATTTCTATTTTAAAGACAACCACATTTGTGTATAGAATGGTACAAATTTATTCCTATTTTGATTATGTAATGAACTTGTATTTTCTCCTTTAGTTTTGCTTTAAAATTAGTAACAAAATTAATTAATTATATTATTAATGATGCAAAAATCTCGAATTTATTTTGGAGTATTATAAGTGCAGAGATCTAATTCTGCTTTTACTAATTAGGTAATTTTTTTTTAACATTTGCTGAAATTTGTACTGATATTTTAAAGTGGTTTTTGCCTATTTGACTGTTCTGCCCATTCCTGTTACAACATTTAACACTTTCACGTCTTATACTTTTAAGTTATTATGGCTTTGACATCTACTCAGGAAGCTGGAGTAAACATATATTTTTCTATTCCTTCTGCTGAGTACATCTAAAATCCTGGATTTCTCTACATTTGAAGACATTCAAATGTGAGAAGGAGGTGGACTGGCTAGGGGCCACAGGATCCAAAAAATAGCATAGTGATGAATCCTCTGGGTTTTCTTTTTCCTGCTATGTCCCAAACCTGGAACAGAAGAAACTCATGACCTAGAAACAACAACAGGTACAGACAAAAATGACCCAAACAGAAGGCTGTTCTCTCCAGCCACAGACCTGGGAAGGGGCAATCCTGCCAGTAGAAAACTGTCAGACCATAATGGCCCCCACTAGCCAAACTCCACAGAAAGAACTGTGGGTACCCCTGGCAGTCGCCAGGAAGGACCACGTGGAGAGCCCATCACTGCCAGGTTATAACAAGATGTCCTAATGCTCTTGCCAGGTGGGGTCTGGGAGGCTTCCAGAAGAGTCAGCTGCTCATCATCACTCGGTGGTGAACAAGGCCAACCGACCCCTTCCCCAGGATGGGAGTGGAGGCCACATGGGGAGCAGTAATGAAGTGCTGTTCCCCTATTTTGTTAGAATAGTGCCAGGGAAGATCTAATGAGATCCTCAATCCCACCCCCCTCAGCAGTAGGAAGGAGTCCTTGCTCTGCCTGCAGGTACCAATGTAGCCCACGCTGTTGAAAGATAAAGAGACAATATGATCATATCAGCTGACACGGTAAAAACATTTGATAACTCCAAACCTATTTATGACAAAACTCTCAGAAAACTCAGGAGTAGAGAAGAACTTCCTCAGTTTGATAAGAACATGTACAGCTAACATCAAAGGCTGACTACAATCCTCTGAGACTGGGAATAAGACAAGGATGTCTCTCACCACTGCTACTCAACATCATGGGGAAAAAGGGAAATTATGACCAATTAAATAATTCAAGAAAATAAAGTAAAAAGCATACAAATTGGAAAGAAAGTTTTCCCTATTTGTGGATGTCATGTCTAAAATTCCAATGAATTTATAAAAGAACCCACACCTCTTAAAATTAAGCGAGCTCTGCATGGTTATATGACACAAGATCAATAGGCAGATGAGCAAAAGCAGGTCTACAGGTGTGAGTGCATGAAACACAGTTTATTCTTGTATTGTTATTTATCATACTGTAAACCTACTTTTCCCCACCCCTGTATACACAGACACATATATGCACATAATCCCATAGATAATTAAATTTAAATAGAACTTACAATAATAACTCAGAACATACTTAGAGGGCCTGCTCAGAGCAGCTTGCTTGGTTGAAGCATTGTCTCTTGCCAAAAGATTGCTGGTTTGATTCTGGTCAGGACACATACAGTAAGCAACCAAGCAATGATAGATATTTTCTCTCTCTCCTTTCCTCTCTCTAAGCATATCCTTGGGGGAGGACTAAAAAAATATCTAGAGGTAAATATAAAGGAGGATATATAGGACTTGTACACTGAAAACAAAATACTGGTAAAATAAAGTTTACTGGTAAAAGATCTAAGTAAATGGAAGGATATTATGTGTTCACAGATTAGAAGACTCAAATTGTAAAGAGGTGAATTTCCCCCAAATTTATATAAAAGTCTTAATGTAATTTCTATCAAAATATTAGGAAAAAATTGTAGAAATAAAAATTTATTCTATAATTCATATGTAAAAGCAAAGAAACTAGATCACTGAAACAACTCTGAAGAAGAGTAAATGGGGATGAATCACTTCACCCAATTTCAAGACTTGTTACATAGCAAAAGTAATCAAAATCGTCTTTTACTGGCAGCAGAAAAGATACATAGTTTAATGGAACAGAATAGAATCCAGAAATAGCCCCACACAGATTTTTAAAAAGGGGCAACAGAAAGGGCAGAATTCAATGGAGAAAGGGTAGTGACTTTTCACCAAATGCCACGTGGCTATGCATTGTCCAAAGAAAGAAAAAATAAAATAAAAGAATCTCCACCTGAACAACATAGCTAATAAAAGAAAATCTCAAAATAGATTATAGACCCACATGTAAAATGTAAAACTAGCAAACTTTTGTAAGACAAGATAGGAGAAAATACTCGGGGCTTTGGTGGAGAGTTGTTAGACAAAACAACAAAGCAGAGGAAATGAATGGAGATGTTGATACATTAGATTTCGTCAAAATTAAAAACCTTGCCAGGCCAGCGTGGCTCAGTGGTTTGAGTCAACCTATGAACCAGGAGATGGTAGTTCAATTCCCAGTCAGGGCAAATGCCTGGGTTGTGGGCTCAATCCCCAGTAGGAGCGTTCAATCCCCAGTAGGCAGCCCATCAATGATTATCATCATTGATGTTTCTATCTCTCTGTCTCCCTTTCTTTCTGAAATCCATAAAAAATTTTTTTTTAAAAAACAAAGCAACAACAAAAACCACATTTGTTCTGCAAAAGACCCATTTTGGAGGATAAAAATAAATACACAAAAAACAAGTAACAATTAGAAGAAAATGTTTTCAAACAACAAAGGATTTTTGCCTAGAATATATAATAAATTCTCAAAAGTCAACAGTGAAAAGAAAAAACTACAAACAATTCAATTAGAAATGGACAAAGGCATGAAAAACATTACAGTGAAGTGAACTTACAGATGGCAAGTAAGCTCATGGAAGTATTTTCTACAACACTAGCCATTAGGGAATTGCAAATTAAGACCAAGATGACACATCACTGTGTACACATCTATATAATAGTATATAAAAAGCCAGCTATCATAACGGCCATAACTACCCTAACAACCGGTTGCTATGACGCCCACTGTGGCCATCGAACTGGCTGGATCAGGGGTTGGGACCCACTGTGGCCATCGAACTGGCTGGATCAGGGGTTGGGACCAGCCAGCAACCTGGCACCTGATCGAACCTCCTGCCCCTGATTGCACCCCCCTAGCCCAATAGGGGCCTGGGATGGCCAGCTAACCTCCTGCAGCTCCTTCCTCTGGCTGAAC